>OW971879.1:10012500-11335000 GCA_943193645.1 Acentria ephemerella | reverse complement strand
ATCAATTGGCACGACTTTCTGGTCTCTCAACCATATGATTTGTTTATCCGCTGAGTCTGTCGGAGGGTGCAGCCAACCGTTATTAAGGGAACCGACTTGTTAGAAGATCTCACAGAATTTTTAGTTGTGTGGTCTTTTCATCTTTGAACGGAGAAGCTCTTTCTTCATCTTACCTGATGGTAAGTGAAGATAAGGCCGAAGACGCATACGAACCACACCCAACGCTGTAAACATTATTGCTATAGCCACAGACTATGCTAAAATGGTGGTAGCAAGCAACTTAGAAAAGGCCCGAACACCAACTAACCCGAGCAGAAAATTACGGCCCCCGCTGGGAATTGGACCTTAGATCTCCAGCTGAACCCAGCTACTAGAACACAGAGGCGGTTGCGGAGGTTTTATGTAAAGGAATGCCCAATAATCATTACCTCACAGTAATGTCTCAGACATTACTTCATATTGCTGGTACGTTCACATTTAATGATGCATGTCCAATAATTACACAGACTACCGATTATAATATACGACATCGTTTCTGAACATCTTTTTTAATGTAGTAGTTAGTAGGCTATAGAAGTTTATTTGTGATAATAAGGGTGGACTTTCCTGTAAAAATAAGATTGTAAATTCGTATTCAAAGCAAAGGAGACACATCTTCCTACTTCCCTTTTTTTCTCTTTATTTTGGTACAAACAGTCATTACATTGATGAGGTAATTTATTTATATTACATGTAACTATAGACAACAATCCATCCATACAACCATCATAATATCTCCGATCATGTTTAAGAAATTGATCACTTGTAAGTAAAATAATGTTCGTGAGAATAATATTATTTTTTCAAATAATTTAAATTAATTTTAAATAATTGCTTTTCGGTAAACCTGTCTGTTTAATCTTTGCAGCGTAGTTTTATTAAACAGAACACAATTAAGTTGGGAAACCTTAACACGAACATTCTACCCTTTACGATATCTGTTTAATCTATTTAAAGTTTCGGACCTTCAAAGTCATTAAATTATTAACTAAGAGCCGTTTGCTATCAATATTTATCAGGGGACATTCACTAGACATCTACAATCTACCATTACCTGTAAGTACCCATTAAGGAAATCAATGTTTTTGTTATCTACAGCTATTAGTTCGGAACTCTATGCTGGCTTGTATAATATAAGCTTGATCTTTTTAAGCGTACAAGAAGAAAATAGGCGCTATTAGCCTTCTTAGACGACGTAACAAAGCCTCAATACCTAGGCATTCAAAGCCGTGATGCATTGAAAAGATTCTTTTGTTGAGGGAATCTTGGTGTTATAATAAAAGTAAGAGGTAGATTGTAGGATTGTGTATTATTCATAGTTAGAGAGCTTATTTTTTTAAATAATATTGGAACAAAGAAATTCAAAGAAATTACTGTTTCTATGATAATAATTGGATAAGATTACTATAAAAATTGGATATCGCCATTTTGCTAAGTACTCGATTATCTGATTCTATAAAATAAAAAAAACGTGTTTTGTATTATATCAAATCTCCTGTAAATTATGCTGCTTTCTTTACAAACTAAAATATTTTGATATTCTAACTTCTTTTATTACTTTGTTATTTAATATGGAGAAATAAAACGTTAAATGTGAGTTTCATTATTGTTCGGAAAGTTTTCTTAGAATTGAATAAGAAATCTTGTCTCTTCAGACGTTTATTCATCAATACTAGAAATTTATTAGTATTTTAAATTACCTAAAGATTCAATAAATGTTATTGTAAAAAAGTTCCCTAAGCTAACATTATTTATCGTTATTCTTGGAAAGTTTTGAGTTCTGTTAAGTACACTCTTTTTCCTAATGTTCTTTATCAAAGTTTCACAAACCTAAAAATATGAATAATTTAAAGAGGATTATTTCAACCTACTTAAATAATATTTTCCTCTGGCAAACACCACTTATACCCCGGTCTACACCGATCGTATTAACAGGGTTGGAACAAACCAAACTGCAAACCCAATTAAAATGTTTCGTACCAGAGCGCCCCTTCTACGCCCTCTTTCTATCCTAACTAACCTAAATAAATTACCGTTATTGTAAATGATTCATAGTATTTAAAAGGTTTTATGACTGTCTATGAGTAAACTAATTAATAAAGATTAATGAAAAAAGAGGTTTTATATAAAAATCTTGCTTACTTCTTATGTTTTATTTTTAAATAATGTCTAACGCTGCAACAATATCGTGGTGATTGCCACTGAAGCGAAGCCTACACAGCAGTTGGTTGGTATGAACTCATAATGAATAACTTATCGATACATAGTAATCTGTGTAACGATTAAGACACAATCGATTTTCAATTATTTTTCAGTATACCTAAGTCAGTACTAGTCTATTAAAGGCGATGATAATTAAAACGCATATAAGAATACAATGTAATAAGTATGTAACTTACATACAAATTTAGAACTATGAAAGGATATTTATTCCAAGTTCCTGGCTTTAAATTTTGTCCTGTTTGTATTTTAACTGCGTCAGTTGGCAAAACTTAATTAGCGTTCAACTTAATAAGTTGTCTTTGTTTCTTGTCTCAATTTCAAATTTCCACTACAGATAATGAAAGGAAAACATGATAGCTCGGTTAACTTTGAATTCCGCTTTTAGAGAGCAATTAAGTATTTGTACCAAAACCCGATGGATTTGAATCAGTTTTAATAAACTACAAAGTACAGGAATTAATCCACAAAATATGATTAAACATATATATATATAGTTGTAACGTTACGGTGTGAGGTCAGGATGAATTAATAAGGCACTCTTAGACGACACTATATATTTATTTGCTAGTAGTAAATTTATGTAAAGGCACATTTAAACAAAACAAAAAACTATACAAAAGTGAATATTGAATGGAAACTAAATATAACATGGCCAATGGAATGCATACAGAAGTGATTTAAATACTAAACGAATTTTAAAAAGAATTAATTCTGAACTTTACTTATATCAACATAATAATAACTTTAATTAATATGACACAATGGTGTCAGATAACTGGTAACAAACGAAAGAGATGAAACCTCTCCGTCGACGGCCAACAGTATGATGAATAATTTGAGTGCTGGAACCGAAACAATGAAAAATGTGTCAAGATTTTGAGTTTAAATGTCTGTCTTTAATACTGAGGTACTAAAACTAACGGCTTGGCTAATCAACAAAACAATTTTATATATATTTTCTTTAACTGAACTTATTTAAATCAAATATTAATTTATTATTGGATAACAATTAATCGTAAGTACTAGTAATATTGAACTTCACATTCGTTTATGTGTCTTATTATCATGTAATATGAGCTATTTTTCAGATAAGAGCGAAATCCTCTGAAGATACGTAATATCCATATATAGTTAGTAATACACATAGTGTATTCTAATATCTACTACTTGTACTTAATTCGAGACAAAAGTTGAGACAAGAATATGAATTAAGATATCTACTTACTAAAACAGACGCATAATAACTTAGTTCTTCTAAGATGAACAACTGAATAAGTCTGTGAAGGCGGTTTGACACCGCCTTCACAGGTCGTCTCTCGCAATACTTTACTAAATCAAATTTACATAATTTGGTACGGCACGACAATTTTTTTTTAGTCATTACAAAGGTTCAGCCAGGCTGGAACAATAATCTATTGTGTTTTACAGTTAAAGAAATTTACTGTAGCAGAAATAAAATTTCAAGAATAATATAATCACACAATAAGTTGCTTCGTAATATTAACGTCTCGACACTAAATTTCCTTTTAAAATTTTTCCCTTGGGAAAATCATTTCACTTTCCCAACTCGGCCCATTTCGACCAAAGTATAACAGAGTAACTATTAAAGGTTTAGAGCAAAAGTTATGTATGGGATGGGTTTTCCCTTCGGTATGATCTAATTTTGTCTCAGTAGAGGCGGCAAAACGGGGTAATGGGCCTGTACGAACGGCTGCTGATTTATTGAGGGCACACCGCCCAGTTCCTACTGACATAAATAGAAAGTAGCAGATAACCTGAAAAGGGTTAGGTTGGATACATGTTTTGCAATATGTCGCGGTAAACAGAATGCTAGTATCTACCCGTATTTGCGAAATAACTTTCGTTTGTATTGTTTCGAGTTTACTCAAGACAAGGGCTGTCTTTAGTGTGTGATTACTTTTCATTAGTGTGCCAAGAGTTAAGCTTTTTCTTAAATATCAATATAGGGGTAGTAAACATGAATTGCGCGCTAACTAGCTTTGATATGACTTATATCAGTTACCCTTGGATGTTGACGCAAAGCTCCTAGGTTTTTCTGTTCAATTAGTAACAATTTTATATTGTGATAGTGATACATATGAAGTAAAAACTTTAAAATCAAACTGAAAACCTACTTCTAAAACTAACAAAGTAAAAATATACCAATGTAAGCAGTTGTCCAATTTAATTATTTTTGGAACAGCTTAACACCATCTCCAAAAATTATTTAAAATTGGACAATTTCTTAAATAAATTATTTTTTGACTTTAGTGCTTTGGAGTCGGCTTTAAGTTTTGTTTAAAACTTTTTTTACATAATTTTGAGCGGTAAGTTTTTATGATGGGTGACTAATATAGTCGACTTATCTCTCTGTTTGTTGTTGGTTAAAAATTTTCGAAAAGTTATCGGAATCGCAGTTCTTGGAGACTAGCTAGCCCTGAAAAAGGCTTTTTTTCACCGGTTTTCCCGACCAGTGTCAAGAGTGGCTAGAATAGAAATTCGCACTATATTTAAGCCTACGTGACTACGCTGTGTCCAGTGACCTTGAAAAGGGTCTTTTTTTGCTAGAAATAAGGCGAACACGAAACTACTACTGGTTCTATTCTAGTAGTTGTTTTGTATCGGCTTAGCTTACACCGTCTGAATCCGTTGGCGAGCCTGACACCGGAAGGTGAGCGGTCCTCCAACTGTTCCAGCACGTGAGGAGGCTCGCCAGCTCCTAACCCAGAATATGTAGAACATGAAGTAACTCTAATGTATGAATAGCTGTAACGCATTATGGAATTAATGTTATGGAATATAAATGTCAAATTAAAATTTTTAAAAACACCTTAATAAATTTAAGCGATTTGTGTTAAGTACGCGCGGTGTTTAGAATGATCTTCCTCGCCACACTTCTATTAATTATATTTCATCTGTATAAATGTATTTCACCAGTCTCGTGGAACATTTTAAATGGTCAAATCAAAGTAATAGCCCACGTGAGCTCTGAACCATTTTATCTTCTTTTATTTAGAATAAAAAATAATCACAATTCAATACAACTAAACAAAGTACCATTTACTTCACAGATGAAGCAAAGGTAATTTACTTTTTCAATTTATTTTTAATTTACAATAAAGGTACCTCGTAATTACCAACATTACATTTTAGTGTTCAAATCACAATTTAAATTAATTAAGGAAATTGAGTTTGAGTATATATAGCTCGCTGTGTATTCCAAATTAGAATTAAGCTCTACGTAAGCTTTGCAATAAATTGGAATACTTTCAAAAAACATAAATTTTGTTTAAATCTGTTGTGCAGTGAGTCATGTGTTGTGAGTCACATGTTTAATATAAACTTTGTTTACATTTTAACATTACATAACCTGCTTGTTTGTTTTACGTAAACCTTTTGTATACTTATTTACTATTTTCTATTTTATTGTACTAGTAAAAAATAAAGAAAAATTTAATTTTAAGCGAAATAGTCACAGGTTTACGATTAGTGAAGCAAATTGATAAATTGGACATATCTTTATTTGCTTAAAATTCAATAAACTTTACATTTTGAGAACTTTAAACGATTACGCAGCTTAAATTTCTACATCACTTTTATAACTTACTCTCCAATCGAATTTTTAAATAAAATTTCACCACATTGTATTTACTCAGTCCTTTTCGTTACTTTCATAAATATCCTAATTAAAGGAGTTATGGTTCTAAATGTTCTTCTAGTTGAGTAATTTTTGATATACTGTATTGAACAAACTTTTTTCAAAATAATAATGACAGTTTATAGTGATAGCTTATAAATACCTTATCAATCAAAGATAGTGCAGGCGTCATCATCTTCGTCATCAGTTCAAATACTCGGCACAGAGTTTCCACCATTATAAAATACATAAGGAGGTTGGGTCACAACATCACACCGGACCAATGCAGGGTGGTGGGTGATGTCAGTTGACGTAATAATCGGTACCTACGCTTAACGTGGGTTCGTGAAATGAGGTGGAGGTGACAAACTTTGTGGGACCTGTCCGGGGTCAACTGTCCAATATTATATTAATATTTTTAGTTCCACGATAGAAGTGTATAATCGGTATCGAGCATAGTTTACCTTGCGAAGGTTAAGGAGGACTCGATCGGCCATTAACAAACACATCGATTTTTTCACCTTTGATCTAGCTTGAAAATATATTACTCTTTGCTCGAGAACTTATTTATATCAAAATTATTACAGAAAATTAAAATTAACACAAGAAGGATCGGCCAATTTTTGTACGGTCACAACCATAACATGTAAATAAACTTCCGTAGAGGTAAAACCTCGAAACTTAATTATTACTCAACCAAAGAAACTGCGATAAATATTGCTATGTTCTTCATACGTGTGGGAGCTTTAATATTTTACAAATCTAATTATATCTTAATAAGTAGTGTTTAAGTTATAATTTTGATTTATAGAATCATATCAGAGCACGTGGTTGTAAAACACGTGCGCGTCCCCTATCTCACTTGTTTCTCTTGTTTGTCTACGTCACTTGTTTGTTCAGTAATATATAAACAAACGCCGTATTGCCGATAGATTTCCTCATGACCCAAACGCATTGGAGACTCTAAGAGACAACGGGACACCTTCCCAGAAGGCGATGCCTGTCGATTAAATACTCCAGAGGTGAATCACTCCTTAAGGCTTGAGGACTCTCTGAGGTTCTCGCCTCCTTAAAAGCCCGTTAACGGTATAAAGGCCATCTGCAGGCATTAGTCAGTGCAAAAAAAATCTATAGATTACAAGCCGTCCAGGTTCGGACACGATAAAAATCTTACGCGTTAACCTTACGTTTACTTCATTATAAGTCAATTCTGATTTATTGTTGTTGTGATACAAATAGCCGCCGTCACATTACGACTACGACATGCTTAATTGTTTGAGAAAAGCTAAACTTTGGATGATGCGATAACCATGGAATACAATAGGGATAATACTTGGACAGTAAGATTTCGCACATACATAGAAAAAAGGTTTTATTGCTCGTAAAGGCAATTGATCCTAAAATTTTCCCTCCTCCCCCTAATCTAAAAGGTTTGCGCGTTATTCGAAAAGGCAATACGAAAAGCGGCCGAATACGCGGAGATTAAATGTTCCGTGCCGAAATTCTATATATTCACCGCTTTGTCGCTTATTTCGAGAAGGCTATTTATTTACGAGGTCTTAGAAAAAAATGAAGATAAAATGAATTTAGTTGAAGAATTACTTAAAAAAGGTTTATTTGCTACACAGTTTTTGAATGTTTACTTGAAACTCACAAGCAGAAAATTTGTTTTACAACTTCGCTTTCGAAATTAATTAATTATCCAGGAGTGAAAGTGTTTCCATACATAGATCCCCCCTCTTTCATTCAGGGTGGAAAGTTTTCGAACTATATATGTTTTTGTCAAATTTGGGAAAACTTCCCTTTCCTTTGGCCTTTCTTTACTTTTATATCATTGTCTGTGTTTACTTTGAGCGAGTTAGATTGTTTGAGAGAGATCCTTTTTAGATATATCAACTTCGTCGGTGACTGTAGACCTGTAGCAATCTAAATACAGGGCGACCCACGGCTGTGCCACACTGTGGGAAGGTGTTTTAAATATTGTAGATAGATAATTTTACTTAAAGCAGAGTTCATTTTTATTTTAAAAAACAGCGTTCAAAGATTTTTAAATATCGACTGTTTGAACGGCAAATCGAACAGGCTAAATGGTAAAAAAATCACTATTAAATTTACGATTTAAAAAAGTTACAATGATCTATAAAATCAAAATTAAGTATCTTTACCGTAAAATTGTATATGTACAATATTTAAGATAATACTACTAGATACTTTCCCTCCATTTAGCATAGTGGTGGGACGCTCTGTATTCTCAATGTTGGTCTATGTTGAATTTCAAACAAATACAATTATATTCGCTTAAATGCTACGCGTGATACTAAATGTTTGTATGTTTAAACTTAATCCTTGTTTCTTAAATTATAACAGTATAAGTAAAAAAAATATATTCAAAACATTATAGCCGTCTTGAGTTTTAGCGAGATCAACGAACACCTTTATATTTTTATATATATAATAAGATATTTCAAGTTTTGATAAAAATAGGTTTTGTGCGTCTGGAAATAACGTCCTCCAAAATAACACTACAGAAGAAACTCTTTCAAACATACGATAACTTGTTCATAATTTTTTTTAGTATTGACTGGTTATTTATTTATGAATGAAGTTGTCATCCGACCTATTCTCATTAAATCTAACTTTCGTATTCGATGCAGAAGTTACTAACTTGGCGGGTCAAAGTTACATTCCTC
Source organism: Acentria ephemerella (assembly GCA_943193645.1). Classification (NCBI taxonomy): domain Eukaryota; kingdom Metazoa; phylum Arthropoda; class Insecta; order Lepidoptera; family Crambidae; genus Acentria; species Acentria ephemerella. Next base: position 11,326,411 of record OW971879.1, on the reverse strand, counting down.
CGTATTTCTTTATTATAACTTCTGAAAGTGCCCGGTCATGTATTGTGCTCACACAATATTCCTTGTAACGAGAGCTGGCGCGAAGTTAGCACGATTCTGAGAATGTCTTCAAATTCTTAGGCCTATTAACGAAGACTTTTAACTGGAATTGACGAGTTTTTTAACTCGTTATACGTGGCTATGCTAGTTAAAAATATATTTTTGTTGTAAGTCAGTCGTTTGGAATGTTTTTTACAAATATTATGTTCATCCAAATTTCTATTAATATTTCCTGGAAAAAACTTACTTTCTTGGAGATTGAATTATTTTTCGTTTATTTGGTCATTTTTCTTTTATAAAGTTCGTAGGTACTATGGTATCATAATAAAAATTATTTTTTATTAAAAAGAAATCCGAGTGGATCGCTAAGTGTATCGGAATTCAAACATGATTCCGATATTCTGTTTGAATAATAAATCAACAATATTGTACTGTCTGCACAATATTTAAACATGTGAATTAATTACTTGGCAACATTGGAACTGATGTGCGACAGCGAGTCCCGTTAATACAAAAATATTGCATGATTGTAATTGTTTCCGAAACCACATTTTATGCTTTAATAAATCTGCATTGTAGAGCACCACATATTGCTGTTTCGGGGGAATTATTTGAGCAATATTTTTATATTTGGAACACGAAACACTAACAAGTATTTAAATTTTATGCATAAATTCTCCATTGTGATATCGAGTGGGGGACTAAAAAGTATCGTTATCGATGAATGACTTTACAACAGACATTAAATTTTCTTCATAAATGATTTATGTCACTTTTGTCAGTACTAGAATTGTGGTTTATCTACTCCTACTTGGATTAAACTTTACTAAGCACCTTGGTGAACCAAATATTTTAAGATTGTCATTCAAAAGATGTCTTAATAATTTTGAAACAAACTTACGCCGATTTAAAATTATTTATTTATTACTTTCTTCACACAAATTTTATGGAAAAGGTGCAAAATGGGCGGCCTTATCACTGAAAGAAATCACTATTAAGCAACTTAATATACCTTGTCATTCTATCAAGATAGAGATATAGGGTTGGCACAGTTCATTTTCCAAACGCCTATTCTTTTAATGTATTAATTAGGGTTGCTACGCAGGAAATAATCTACCGTAACGTATACAGTGGTATCTCGAATCCCATAAAGTCTTATTTCTTTCTTTTTTCCATAATTTTCTTGACAGTATAATGGTCATAACTTTTATTACATACTCGGATTTCTTATTGCTTTGATTTTACAGGCCTATATCGAATAACCAAAAATTTACTACAAGACATAATTAGGTATACTTTTCAAAAGAATATGAAAAAATTTAAATCATATTCAAAACGCATTTTGATTTACAATGGTTTTGGTTTTATTGAAATTGTTACCTTTTGTATTTTCACATTCACAAAGATGTAGAACAAAACAGAAACACAATAAAATACTGTATTTTTGTAGTTTTTTGAAAAATAGTATATCCATTAAATCGTTGATTTCGAACGGGGGCTTAGCCAAATTGGACCTAAATGACGAAGGATCCTAATATATGTAAAAGTTTGATAAATTCTAAGATTAGTACTTACCTACCAGCCTACAACACGTACCGTGTCACCTACATAAGTTACAATCTGTATGTACATGTGAGGGTGCCACACGCGTCGTGATAGAAATAGAAAATGTCTGCCACACACAGCACATATCTTATTATGGCAGCTACATGACTAGAGCAATAAACAGGGAGGAATGAGGTTACCTATGTTTTGACTCGCCGTCATCGCTAGGTCGTTTATTCCCGTCGTATGATCGAAATTGAATCGGGAATGTGTCAATAGAATGGCACAACGAGTAAACAATCGAGATGTGCCTTTTATTAGCGGGACTGCTAAAGAAAACCCTAGTTTTTTTCTGAAAAGTTCCACGATAACTAGGATATTTCATAAACAATGGGAGATTTTTTAGATCTACCTTTTAAAAGAAAGGCAAAGAGATCTGAGCCCAAAAAGCCATGAATTTATGGGCTTTGAGATACCGGTATGTACGTTATGCTCGATTATTTCATTCATAGCATTTAATATAAGGCTAACGATACTTTTTAGTCCCCCACTCACCCAATGGAGAATTTATACAAATTCTCCAAATAATTCCCCTGAAACAGCAATATGTGGTGTTCTACAATGCAGAGTTATTAAAGCATAAAATGTGGTTTCGGAAACAATTACAATCATGCAATATTTTTGTATTAACGGTACTCGCTGTCACACATCAGTTCCAACGTTGTCAAGTAATTAATTCAAATGTTTAATTATTGTACAGTATTGTTGATTTTTTACTATTCAAATATAGATACAGTTCCACGTACTGTGTACAGATATAGTGTAGTTATAGATTGCTGATGGTGAAAATTGGCTATACACATGAGTACTACATTTGAAGTATTACCGAAAATGCTTCAATACGGGTCAAGGACCTGAGCAGGATTACAATATATAAATTTACGATTATTATTTCAGATTCGGAAATTTAATTTTTTTCATATTCTTTTGAAAAGTATACCTAATAGTCTTTTATAGTAAATTTTTAGTTATTTGATATTAGGTGGTAAAATCAGCACAATAAGAAAGCCGAGTACGTAATAACTGTTACCGTTACTTTCAAGAAAAAACTCGTGTAATAACACATATTTTTCCTTTTTTCAATTATTACAAATTTAATAAATATTATGATTATTACATTTTTGACGGTATAGTAAATTTCCCAAATCAGTTATTTAATCCAGATATGTTGTTTAGGTTGAATTAATACCTTTTGCTAGCAAAACAATACTAAAGAATAAATCATTACAATTCGAGACAATTCTCTTTTATTTTTATTTATTTTTACACTGCATAACGAGAAGTTATATTATATTATTTATAATATTATTTTTAGAACTAAAACCAATAAGTACCAAGGAGTGTCGTCACTGGTAACTAAAAGTCTACAAAAATGTGCGGGTCCTCATGATACCTTTATCATTGAACTAGTTGACCTAATGAACTTTGTATTACCTACCAACTACCACGAATACTACTAATAAAAGAAACCCGAAGTAGTGATGAAAGAAATTACACTTTTAATATTTATCATGGCATTTAGATGATTTTTTGTTCAAAATGACCGACTTTGATTTAATAATTTTATTGGCTTTGTTTTTACTCCAGCCCTGAATTAAAGAAGTTAAAAGACAAAAAAAATATGTGCAATTCAGTCAAACCATTTATTAAATCGGTTAAAGCGTGACTAATGAACAGTAATATATTTTTATATAATAGAAATAAGAGATAAGATAAGAAGATATTTATAGTAAATGTTAGGTATATTTTCATATGGAGGCTAGGCTTTTATTCAAAGCTGCTGTGAGCATAGATGATATTATATTTTTATGAAAATATATGTTAGCTATGATAATTTTTATTTGCAAACTCATTTAGTTTTAAAATAGTTTAAATAATATTAAGGTATTTATTTAATATTTTGAAAGGGATATCTTTGTAGCATTGTGCGAATATAATATTACGGAATTTAGGAATAAATTTATTTATTCTTAAAATTTAGGATATTAATAATAAGCGTTTTTTTATATAAAGGTTGCTCTTAATATCTCTTTTTTTGGATTTCGTTACTCCGTTTTAGACATTATTTTCTATCAAAAAAACCACTATCATGGTTCAAAAAACCATTTATTTCAATCCCTTAAAAAATATTGAATTGAAAATTATAATTTATGGGTTTATATGCTAGCAGGTGTGTTACATTTGATGATAATAGCTGTAACGTAGGTGTGTAATGGAATAATAATAATAATGGCTTATTGACGGAGAATTTGTTTCATTTTATTTGATTTCTCTGTTATTCAAAATAGGTTAATGCCCGAAGTATGGAATTAAGTGTTCTCTTCCACTTGATACATATTTAGGTTTAATTTGATATTACTTAAGCTTTAATTAACAATAAAGACCAAAACAAGTGTCCATGTGTCTATGAAAGAGCTTGCGTGCGTTGGAGAATATAGTGAGTTTAATTAAATTTTATATTAAATAAATTATTATAATTTCATGATTTTATGTAAGTTAAAAGAACATAAAAATCTTATTAAAATGCATAAACAAATTACGAAGCAATTTTTAAATTACAAAGCTTATTTGAAAAGTATATTTTTGAAATGAATGTGAAAAGCTTAAATTTTAACGTCTCTGCATTATCCCATTACATATTCCAATTTAACAACAAAAGCAAACAAGAACTTAATATAGACTCATAGTGTAAGTTTTACTCACATTTTGTTGACGGACGACCAAGTTCTAATTGAAAAGTTATTGTAAGCTTAACACGTGACGCGGGGAAAGTTGTCGCTTCTATCCTTTCGTGTGGTTTTGATTATATTATAATGGAGACCGCTTTGCACTTAACCACTTATGCTAAAATTACTATAAATTTAAACAAAAAGCAGGTCATTGGCACTATGTTTTTATACAATAGAATCAAATAGTAATTATTAATATAATATAGAGTTACTGGATAGACTATTATTCACCATAATTAATTGATTACTTCGATTTGAAGAAGGTTCCATCAAATCTGAAGTTGTAATAAGTATTTGTGATAATAAATATGAAACGTGTAATTGGCACAAAAAATCCGTTTTTTAATTTTAATATTGATTACGTTAGGTTTGAAAATAATTATAATCAATTTTTAAATCGGTATTGTTTCCGAAAGAATTTAATACTGGCAGCAACGGATTTTCGAGATTATTGAAAATGGTATGCTACAGGGAAGAAATGAAATATGATGAATGGAAATGTGGTTGAGATTAAGATGGATATTACTATGAGTTTCATTATCCATACAGCACCTCTGATTTAAGGGAGGGTTAACGGAACAAAGTTTAAGTCGTGAACTCTAGCAGGAACTTCATCTTGTTTTCTAGGCGAGTCCTTCTAGCAAATTTAATTTACACAATCTCTTTGGCAAGTGAGAACACAGCACCAATCAAGGCGTTTAACAAAGAAACAAGTGCCGTCTTCGCCGGCTCTGCCCCTTATCCAATTTGCGGAGATAAAACTCCTAGAGTTATTACGGTTATATAGAAATGGACATCTTAAGAAACAATCGTATCTCATATCAGATTTTGCTTTTTTCGTCTTATTCTTGTCATTGTTTACTCTCGTGAAAGCAAGATTGCACTTACAAAACAGCTCATTTTTTTGTTTGCTAAATACCTTATTGTTTGAAGTATTTTTTTTACAAAACTGACTTCTACTGGCTTTGCGACGTGGACTCATAAGATACTATCCTTTTATTCAAAAACTTTATACAGTATTCAATTTCCCCACATTAAAAAAACTTTTTTCAGCTATCTCTGATTCTTTTTTAAATGGTCGTATACTACAGAAGACCTGGTAAATGTACAGTATTTCAATTAATTTTCAAAAATTATCCACTTTATATAATTTTATTTACAAGAAACTGAAAACAAGTCAAATATCATGTGTTATCACGTACTGTTTTTATTACCTGTAGCCTGCTACAAAAGTATTGTGTTTACAAAGCCTACTTAGGACAGTGTTCCACTAAAAGGCTAAATTTATTATAGGTCTGCACTATCATGAGAGTGAACGTGTGGAAATACAGTAACGTATTTTAGACACAAGAGACAGGAGATTTTGCGGCTAGGCTTTTGTCGGAGGAGGCGGATACAGGCGTAACTAACTATACGACTTGAAATGTGTTTTACTACAAACAAAGCCCGGGATAGAAAGGATTTACTCGCAATACATAATATTCAAGAGCTCGGTCACATAGAAACGTGTAGCAGACGCATCCGTGAATTTAGATGAGCCAACTCCATCCGAATTGAAACCTCGAGAGGCTATAAGTCATCTTTAGAATTTCTTAGTAACGTTATTACATACGTAAGAATAATAAAAAAAATCCTCGGATTCCTACTATAAGGGTTAGTCCATCACAAAATCACCAAGTTCTAGTGTGGAGGTTAATCAAAAAGCAGGCTGTATAATACTCGCTTCGTTAAGTAAATTGGGTAGGTGAATTGAGTTCTCTAGGATTAAATCATAGTATGGTGTTAATAGAGAGGACGTCGAAAGTGGTTTTTTATATTTTCCTGTAGCTGCTTATGGCGTCATTAGAGTTTGTAGAAATAAGTTTTGCAGGGCTAACCCCGCAAAAAATATTATTAACGATCAAGTAATACCACTGGTTTCCCAATCATTCCTAGTCTACGGTAATCGATTTACATCAGATGGCCCGAATGGTTGATATAAAACTACACGAAATGAAACGAAAAATATATACATCATGAAAATTTTATTATTCTTCAAACTGCTCCATCATCTAATTAAAGTTATGTCAGAATCACATAAAGATCGATACATAACAAATATATACGATGTTTTTTGGCTGAAAAGTGAAGATAGACTAGATTTAGTTCAGTTAATTAGATTTAATTTTTAATCTTTTTAAAATCTATAGCTAAATACACATACAATAAAAAAAAATTTGCTGCAAACAGTAATAACTACTTACCTGTATAATATTGAATAGAATATCTTAATTAAGGAGTTTAAAACATCATACTAAGTTGCTTTCACCCCAAAGTGCGATTTTTCAACAAGTTTCTCAATTTGGATAAAGGCTTAGCAGTTTTACGGCGCCACAGGGACTTCCCCGATCGTTTTGCGTACAAAGTATTATTTCATACGAATTCCCTCGCTAGGTAGATTGCATTAAGGCGAGGTATTTTTTCCATGTCGGATCGCCGGGTTAGATGACAAAAAGGCCATATTCTTGTTTCAGTGGACGTTTACCGCCGTCGCCATAACAATTCATACAAATTGGATTTCAGCCGACGAAAAGTTTTCTTATAACTAGCGCCGGGTTTTTTTATCTTGCCGTATTTGATGCACGATACGTTCGCCACATAGTTGGGTCTGTTCCCGTTGGCCATCATTCTTTTACGACAAAAAGGTTGCCCAATGGGAGCTTGAGATAAACGAGTTATTATCTGAACTAAGGTTTGAATTAAAAATAATTATAACGCCGTATTTAATGCGTGATACGTTCGCTGCATAATGGGGAGTGTTCCCGTGAGCTATCATTTTTTACGACAAAGCAACCTCTTTGTTGAACTTGAGGTACGATTTATTAGCTGAACTAAACTAACTATAATAATCAAAATGTAGTCTGGTATACTATAGAACGTAAACAAAGATAGTAACTATATTAACAGCCATCTCGTCATATAGTATTCTGAAGCTTACATAAAACAGAACACATTTTAACTACACATACTTAAATAATAGGCTTGTTGTTCTGAGATACTTAAGAGCATATCTCTTACTTATTAAGAGACACAGATGAAACTATGCTATATTTATCACGCTTATACCTACATAAAATGAAAGCGACAAACCATGTTTAGCAGTGTTTAAACTAACTAATAGGTTGAAAGCGTTGAAAACCTACGGTTGTTATTTACTTAATTTCTATGATGTGAACATTACCATTTTCTAAATTTAATTTGACACTACTGGGAGAAAGCGTGCGTGCTTCTAAATATGCAATTTTTATTACCCGTAGTTATAAATCTTACTTACATAATCGTAGTGTGAAAAAAACTAATTGAAAATATATCAGGTTACTATATTAACGGTGGTATTTAGAGAATCTAGCTATAACGTGTTCCTTAAGTGTTTATTGTACTTGTTAATTAATAAAAATATATGATAATAAATATGTCTTTTTAATATTATAATCATAATTTTTCATTAAATTAAATTGTGTGTAAATAAATATATTTTTTATGTCAAAGCGTGTGTGTTCGTTTATGTAATAAAATATCTTTCTTTCTAAATTAGATGTAGTTCCTACATTCAATGCATGTAATACTTAGCTAACGGGAATACACCCAACGTGGTCATGTTCTATTTTATTCCATTCCATTCGCGATCACGAACACCTGGAAGGGTACAAGATATTTATCTAAATGGGGATAGTGAAACCCTGTTATATAATGTCCCCGCGACAGGCATGTCCAAACATACATTATTTTGCTAGGTTTGATTATGACCTTGTAAATTAATATTTTTACGATAAATAAGCACTTTTGATTCAGAGGATGAAATGAGTTTTTAGTTTGAGATTATTGTTAGTACGTTAACTAAGTTGAAATTTAATTTAAGCTATGACGTCATTGTTTAATTAAATATTGACACAATGTAACTGTGACAGTTGATATTATACCAATATATATAACTAAGTTTAAATGAATGTAAAGCGTAGGTACTACTACTATATATGACATAAGATAACCTTAAGTAGCTTACCTTATTAAGAATTAAGTGAAAACTACTCACATGTTAAAAATTTGAGAAAATTTATTTTATTATTGTCATTATGGGTCAGTATTTATGGGTTCAAAAATGCTGACTCATGGGTTCAATTCAATTCTCAATTCAATTCTTTATTTTGCGTTACATAGTGACATAATATGCAGATCTTAAGACTATTATTGACACTATGGACCCTGTCGGGCACAACAAAATTTTAGGATATACAGGAGAAAGGTAGGTTACAAAAGGTATGTTTAAGTTAATTGTTTAAATTTGTATAATGGTCCAATTCAAATATATGCACTTGTTGACACTTTCTCATTAATTAATAATAAAAATTCTGTGTTTTTGATTTAATACTAACGTAGTATAATGCCATTATATCTGTAGAGAGCAACGCGTTGCTTGTAGTCAACTAAACAATAAAAATAACATTTGTTTTATTATTTTAAATAGATCGAAGCGACACAAATACTTGCTCGAAATACGTCTAATGCATATATTTCTAAGATTTAATTCTTGCCACAGACGCAATCATAATAGATAAATAGTATTTTCTCAAACATACTTGGAAAATTTTGGCATTATTTTGACAACCCTATTCGAGATAAATCGAAATTGTTTTATTGAACAAGTACATGCGAGTAGCGGCCTACAAGAGTTGTATGAAAATCCATATCTGTCGTTTAGCGGCGAAACAAATCACTGTGTAAACTTATATCTGCGGTGTAATTTAAAAATGGAACGATCTTTTGCTCTGAAACATGGCAACCAAGGAGGTAATAAATCAAAGGTTTTATTATAATCCCTGGAATAACAATAACTGTATTTTCAAATAAAACAGTTCTGTTTCAGTAGGTATTGCTTAATTTTAATTTTCTCAATGGCTAACCATAACTAGGCATTGACGGCCTTACGCATGTGCGCCTTGGCGCTTCTTGCTGGCCGCTTTAGTAATGTATTTTAAATTGATATCAAATCCCCTGAACTCAAAAAAGGTTGAATATCGACACTTCTCGCATTACCAATCGAAATAATATAATATTTGTCGTATATTGTATCTTTGATGCGGTAAGGTAATTTTTTATATATATATTTTTTTTGTAATATTAGCACTTTGTTATATCTATGTTAATTTTTTATTAAGCCTTAATGTTAAAAGTTATTGCTTGGTAAGTTAGCATATGTAATTATAATAATGTTCTTTCCGACTATTTTCTGAAGTCACTAATATATATTATTCTGTCCTAGAAATACGCCGCCGGACTTCAACATATATTTGTATGTACAGCGAAGTGCAGACAATATTTACATTCCGAATCTTACCCTTTCGAAATAAGATATATCTTTGCAGATATCATTCACTTTGTAATCGCACGACCGATCGTAGCGAACCGTAAACATGTAAATTGGGAAATTCTTTCATAACCAACGATCGGTCGATTTCAATGTTGGATATTCGGTCGTCGTGGTTAGATACTCGAATTGAAACTTTTCGTCCCTCGCCAGTCCCTACAATAGAAATAATACTTATTTTCTAATATTTACATAAATCACAAAGTTCAGTTTCTTTAACCACTTTCAAATCACATAAAATTACTTAAGTTATAGAGTTATTTTATGTAAATTAATAATATAATAATAATTAGCAATATCACCGAGCATGATGAGTAAATTGTAAAACAGTAATAGCTTAGTTGGATTTACAATGTTCCAATTACGTATGATAGGAATGGTTTTAATTAATTAAGTAAAAATAGTGTGTTTGTTTAGTATATTTCTGATATTAATTTACATATTGCTATTTATATTTCTTTGTTATTTAGTAGTCATATACAAGCGCTTAATGATGCGTACGTAGAACAAGACAATTGGTATGAGTGTGAGAAATATTATTTTTATTCTAATTTCGAAGATGCAGGCGTAATTCACCGACAGAAAACAACCGAAGGAACAAGCTATCTTACTTTCAACTGTCGGAACACAAAAATTACCGTTATCTTTATGGCTGCAGACATAGGAAAGATGGTAAACACGTACTTAGAAAAAGCTACTATGTACAAAAAACTTTTAGTTATATTGCTTCATTTAGCAATATTCCTTTGTTGTTTAGTCTCATGCAGTTGTAAGCTGTTTGTAGATTGATAGGTCTTTATTACCGTATTACATTTTAACAGACAGATGACTTGCAATGCCAAATAAAAATGTATCAATTCAGTTTCGATATGTAATATATGAAAGGTAAGATAGAAAAATATATTATTATAATTATTATATAATAGAATAGAAGATATATTTGAATATAAAATAATCAAACAATTCCATAACAGAGTAATCTTTCTATAGCGGTTTATAATAAGTTAGTTTTTCAGTCAATTATTACATTAATTTTACAGACAGGTATTTATATATAATGACAAGAAGACTATCATTAAACGACTACCATTGCACAATTTGAACGAATCTAAAGTAGAGCACAAGACATTTCTCATTAATATTAAACAGCGTTCACGTTAACGGACATCAGTATATCATCCGCGCACATATTCACTTGAATGCCAATGTGGACTTAAGTCCTGATTTAACTACGTAAAAGTTATATTCATTTTAAGACGCTGCACTGAAAAGATATTTATTGTTAATAACTTGCTTAAGTTACCGCTTGGTAGAGTCCATAAGGATACACAGGAATGTTTTATTTAACCGAGAAACATGATTTTGAAAATCGCTAAATAATTAGTAATTCATTAAATGAAAACTTTAAAAAGTATTTTCATTATTATTACTATATTTTCATTTGGTGATGATTGACTTGTATGGAATAGCCAATTTTTTCACACGTTTTATTAAGCTGAAAGGCATGTAATTTTTACCAAACAAAAAAATTATATAAATATGAAGAAAAAGATAGTCCTCAATAGATGCACTTTAAATTTTATTACACTATCTTAAAATATAAATCAAAAGATACTTTATATTGTCGTTCATTCACAAGACAGATATGATCTTGAAAAATAAAACTATAAAATTAACAAAATACATTATATGAATTTATTTATCTTTATTTTAAATAATTAAGATTTTTTTAAATTTATAACCGATCATTAATTTAGATAAAGTAACGTCATCTTGCCTTATCACCCATGTTTTATGAATATTTCAACGCCCACGGCGTCGACGAAGGTTGAAGTCGTAATATTTTTTGTCTTTTATGGTGTTTGTGCAAATTTCCCCCACTTTAATTGGCCATGTTTATAAATTTTCATGGCTACATTTGGAAAGAAATCATCGTTCCTTACACTTGTTCAAAAATAAGATGTGAGAGTTGAAAATAAAAAAAGAAAGTACTTTGACAATATTAAAATTATTAGAGATAGCCTCAAATTTAAGAAATTTTTGAGTTTGAAATTGACCAGCAAGTCTATGACACTTGTACTTCTTAATTGAAATCACACTAAAGCCTATATTTAAAAGCTTATGCACATTTTTGATTCAAAATTCAATCTTGTTGGCATATTGGTGATTTGGGTCATTGTTGGTCCTTGGATTGGCCAATCAAGAATTGTTATATTGAGCTTCTCCGTTCTTTGTAATGCACGACAAATATTTGTTCCTGGTTGTTATGGCAACCGCTCTCACCAACCCATATTGGGCCAATATATTAATATATAGGCAGTTAATAATGATAACCATCTTGTTGTTTGTATGCACACATCAGTATCTAAGTTACTGAATTACAACGATAGCTGTAATTGCTTAGATATACATCTCTATTTTTAATGATGTGAAATAGATTTGAAGTATCTAATTCCAGTAGCTCCGAGAGAGATAAACTTCACCAGTGCTACTACAAATCATAAATATAAATAAACAACCACCAGAAATTTTAATAAACTCCTATTAATAGACGCGGCAAAATGAAAAAAACAATTTAATAAGTCACATGTAGGGCTCTTCGTCATACCGGAAAGCTCCCATTTAAATATAGCCCGTGATGGGTAGAACGTGGGACCATCCGGCGTGGCTCACAGCTAAGGAATGAGAGGCGTTCACAGCTTACACGATTCGTTAATACGCTTCACCACTCATAATAGCGTCTCGCATATTTCATGCAATTAAACATCATTGTGGAATGTTTCATATCGCCGAACAGCCGTCTTTACATTTTTCATTGTAAATTGTCATTGTAACGTAGCTTTTGTTAGGTGTGTTATTAATATCGTTTGATAATTCAATGTCTCTTTAAAGAAAGAGACGGTGAGTTTTCGTGCTTAGTTTGTTTATGGTCATGATGCGTTTAAAACACGCGACATTTTTGTTCGAATCAATTTGAAATGAAGCTACTTACAAGAACTTTAACTTTTTAAACCTTTTTCTCGTGTAGAGAAGAGTCACAGCAAGTCAATTTGAATATCCTGCTTAACGACGACTATACCTTGCTTTCAAACCTGTTAGCTCCTGTGTTATCGTTTTTGTTTCCAGGAGAAATCTGGATTTTACGCCATTAATTACTGTCAATCTAAAACTCTTAATTTAGATTTGTCAACTTTGTTATTTATAATAATATATTAATCTGTTTGCCTTTTTATCAAGGTTTTACGCATTAACACAAAATTAATATGTAAAACGTCACACATTTTTAAGATCACGTAGACTGTACTAATGATATATCACATTATTATTTGCCAAGATTTTCTTAGTTCCGCTCGTCCACGAGTCAAAATCTAGCATAAAAGTTCATAAGTCTTTAGGGACAATTACCCTCGCGCTCTCTCGTGATTCGGTCAGTATGCCGCAAGGTAGGCAGGACCATGGGTTGGTGGAGGGAAGTCTTTAGGGAGTAGGGAAGTTTCTTCCATGATTCTTATATCTTCTGGACATAAGGTTTTAAGTATCAAATATTCAATCTATAGACAATATTTCATCAATGTTTTCTAGATATTTCTTGTTATCGATAAAAACGAAAATCTGTAATTAAATAACAAGTGCTGCTATTGGAGACATTAATCAGAAATAAAAGAAAGTCTATCGTGTGTGTGCACGGAGGTAAGTATCCAAAATTTGACAGTAATCATCGTGTAAAATTCGATGATTACTGTCAAATAAACACTGGCATTCCCGGTTACCTCAATCTTAAGATTACGAAATCATAAGTGTAATTTACCTACAGGTAAACGTTACGGGTTATCTTTTACCTTTAAATATATACATGGAAATAAAAAGATTAACTAACAGTAAGATATATTCTATTCTATTCTATTCTATTCTATTCGAGGTACAGAATTCATTGATCATAAAAAAATCATCCAGAAGTTAGCCAGTCTGTATACATTCTATATATATTTTATTGTATATAAAAATAAATATTATATCACATTATCATTTTCAAGATATTTTGTAATGCGAAAAATTAGACAAATTAATTTAATAAACACGAAGGATCTCCGGTGAAAAACTATAGTATAATCTCCAGTAAAGTGTTAACACTTCGTCTGAATCAAGATATTTTTACTAATACAACTTTAAAATTCGCAAAATAAAAATTACAAAGCTCGCATATGATTCATAAGAACATTTTAAATATAAATCATTTTTTAAAGTTTATGAATGTCAAATGCGCGGTAGTAATGTAACGTTCCGTCCATGTAGCTAGCGTTGACATTTAATTTATGCCGTCACAGATTGGCTCGCAGTGACTCGGGACTTGTCGTCATATTAACGCGGTGGACAGCTGGCCACCGCCGGATGCCTCGAAATAGACCGCTCTCTTCAGGTGCTACTTTAACATGAATCATATTTTAAGCGTCGTTAAGACGACATATACACGTTGGAGTGGTTCAGTGCGGCTAATTATATACATCCCAAATATGGTGCATACAAATAAATTTGGTGCGTTCAATGTCTTCTTATTATTTCAGATATGAAAGGGATCAAAGAGGCGTACAAAAATTTACGTAAAACTTCATAGATTTGTCTATGAATAGTAAAAAAATACGGATCAAGAAAATACACATAAAAACTTTTTATTTATACTGGGTATAATACAATACTCGCAAAAAAAATAAATCATATTTAATTTATTAATTATAATTTTTCTTACAAGACAACAATAGACATAGTTTTCTTCTTTAAAACAATCATAAATTACAATATGTCGGACTCCACTAAGGCTTGACGGGTATTTAGATAGAACCACGAAAAGTATATTTTTAAATTTATATACAATGAAACCGATGAAATAAATATTTAAACTTTAACGGCTAAACGGTACTCTAGAATTTACCAATTTTTTTAATTAAGCTACTCAGCAGATGTATCGACTTCTGAATGTAAGTAAGCAGATAAGAATAGTACTTGTGCAGATAGTTAGGGCAGTTTTTTTGGACTGACTAATACTGTTGGCCGCAGATGGCCTTTACAGCGTTACCGGAGTTTTAAGGAGGCGAGAACCTTGGAGAGTCCTCAAGTGTTAACGGGCGATTCGCCTCGGGAGGAGTTCTAATCCACAAGCATCCCCTCCACTCTTAGAGTCTCCAGGGTGCTCAAACCACGAGGGAGTGTTCATAGGCATGACGAATGAATCAACCATCGCTTCGTTCAACCACAATGGAGGGA
Organism: Acentria ephemerella; assembly: GCA_943193645.1. NCBI lineage: Eukaryota > Metazoa > Arthropoda > Insecta > Lepidoptera > Crambidae > Acentria > Acentria ephemerella. The sequence continues at coordinate 11,311,375 of OW971879.1, read as the reverse complement.
AAGTAACGACCCAATGCACAACGACTCCACAACAGTGTTCCTTTAGCGAGCATGACACACTCATACCTCTCCATAAAATATAAAACGAGACTTTTAAGCGATTTATAAAAAATGTGTGTTGTATATTACATTTCATAAAACATAAATTTTATACTTTTTTCGTAAAACCAATTCGACATTTCCCTAACAAAATATTTCAGTTTTTTCTATAAATAATACTTTTAATTAGGTATACTTACATACGTTGTGGAATTGGCATTAAGTCGAAGATATCAGACACTAATCTGGTATATAGTTTCGGCGTAATTCATTGAATCCCACAAACATGTTATAATCCCGGTACGGACGAACACACGTCGTGTCATATGATTTAGGATGGTATGTTACAAGTTCCAACGGAAAGTAAACGCTTTTGAGCATAAATAAATCGCTGAACAAAAATGCTACCTTCTTTGTTTGGAGAGAGATCTGATGGAATTTATTAAGGTGACCCTCGAGTTGAAAGTGACTGAGATCTATTATCCTGCTTATTCTATTATGTGAATAATGAAGACGGTATTTAACTTCATACAAAAAGCTTTCGGCGATATATAATTTTTATTATGGAAATGTTTTACTTCAATGAAAATTCCAGAGGTAGAAAACCTTGTTTGTGCAAAAGATTTCGGTGGAGTAAGCTATAAGGCGTACTTAGTTCGATTAACCTAGATCAAAGCTTCTGAACTTTAATCCTCTACCATCCTACCTGCGTTTTGTAAACAAAATAGTATGTATGTAGTGTATACTAGGTTTGTTAGTACTTTACAAATTGAAATTTATATATTATATTTATATTATTTTCACACCCACTCCTACTACCTAATATTTATCTTGAATTAAGCAACGTTACGAGCTTGTGTATTGGATACTAGATTACGAAGAAATAAAGATAGTAATATGTATACAAATACCAGAAATATACTAAATAAACATGAAAATCCAAATAATGTCAAAGATCTGCGTAGAAAATGTATATTTAAAGAAAAACAATAGCTAACAAAGAAAATCGGAAAGACACGAAATGAGAATAATAAAAGTATGTTAGCTTAAGCGAAATAATTTCAGCGTGATTCATTTAACCTCACCGAAATGAGAAATTGAGATTTAATCCAGTTGTGAATGAACTCGACGTACGTGACGTTGCATGATTTAAGATGTCACTCGCTCTTGTTAAGGGAAATTATTGTTTTCAGTTGCTGAGCTCGTCAATTAGTGCGCAAAGAAATAAAACAGAGTCTTAGTGAAGTTATTCTGGCAGCCAACAAATAAAAGTATTTGGCAATGTTTTCACTTGAAAGTTTTAAATATTGTATAAAAAATAGATAAAATTTATATAATGTTTTCGTGTTTTAATTTTAGTACTACGTAGTACTTGAGAATGTATGTAAAGAGATTCAATAAATTATATAAAACAAAGAATCACATTAACAAAGGTTAAATATAATTTTCATAAGAAAACTCGTTTGTTCGCGTCTGTGTTGTTATATGTATGTATTTAGATGTATATGTATTGTAAAATTTATATTAATCGATATATTACTTGTTTGTATATAATTCATTTTATGTTAAGTTAGAGGTAAAGGTTCTCCTGGCACAGATATTATCCTTAAAAAGAGTTCAATAATGATTATCTTGTCTTCGTCTTCCGAGATTCATTTTACCATGTAGATATCCTGGCAACACGAACACTATTTATCTTAATAAATCACTTCGACGAAGACAAGATAATCAAGATCGAACTTAACTTCGGGTAAGTTCGTTTGATCATTAAATTTTAATGCTTGTTATACGATATCAAATGAAAAATTATTATTATTATTTAATATTTCTTGTAGTTATTATTGAATTGAACACCATATTATATGGATACGTTTGTTTCAGAGAATGCAAATGCATTGTCCACTCCTTTAAAATTATAAAGCTCAATGTGGAATATCTGGTTTTAGGTATGTTTCGGCTGTAAAATTATGCTGTCTATCACTATGTTAAAAAACATGTAAGTACAAGGCATTGGGGGCATACTTCACTAGAATATTAAAGCACTGATGAGACGTACCAAATGTCTTTTTTATAATAGTTGGTCTCGATTACCGTCGGACATTCTGTATTGGTAACGTAACCAGAAAAAAATTGCAGTCAAAAATGCTATCCAGCTAGTATTTAATACCCATACTGAATTTTGAATGGTTGAAATTGAATTTTGGAATCAATAAACTATCAATAATCATTATCAATTACAAACAGATATTGGATACCACTTTGTAGTCCCAATTTCCTTTAATAAATTCAAGCATAATGTTGTTTGGTCGTCCCTCGTTCGCTTCTAATCGACCTCTCTCAAATCTATGTTACAAACTCGAGCCGACCTTTGTGTATCATGTTGACAGCATTGACAGTAAACCTAATAATCTATTTAATCGAATGAATCATAGAACTGCGTGCTTTTTTAAATCATTTATTTTTCTTTAAGAGATTACATCAAAAAAGGTTTTTCGGTAGAGTTCCCCTTGTTCGAAACAGTGAAACTTACATATCTAAGTATATATAAACAAAAAGTATTTAGTGTAACATCGAAATACAATCTACAAAACCCAAAATTAATATATGGAACTGTACGTTCTTCAAAATTAACGAACTCGCGCTTCAAGCAATATGTTTAAAGGCAACTTTTAATGATCATTTTTTAAATCGATTTTTAAGGGTGATCGTATTTCGTCCGAAGAAACACAACCTTATAAATGATTACAAGGAAATAATTATTCTCTCTGGGTAGCTTATTGGCGTATTATTTAAACGTTTCGATAAAGAAAACAAAGCAACTTTCTTCACGGTTGGGCATTGGATGGGTCAGTCATCATCATTTGTTATTACGGCAACCGCTTTCACCCACCAACCCACATTACGCCAGCGTGGTGGTCTTATGGTCAAATTTCAACATGTGTTCCGCCCATGTAGAAAGGTGTATGCCCAGCAATGGGTTGTATGGTGACTGTAGATAATGAATAACTCTCTGTCTACTTTATTTGGCAACAATGAAGTTAATAATGGAACATCGTGTAGAGACGATATCTGCAAAATTGTCTCTAATCCTGTCGGAATAACGCTTTCAATGCAACGCGTCTGTAAGTAACATATTAAACATTGCAAGGTTATCACATACCTCCAGTCGGACCTTATACTTTAGTTTCACTTTGCCTGTATTAAAAATAATCAATAAATTCAATAACTTTAATCATTAGAAGCAATTGAACACTAGAAGCTCGAACTTCTTTTTATGGGAAAAGTACGGTTTAAATTTCCCAATGGTAAAGAGTACTCGGAAAGTTTTGATTTACAAATGCCATTATGGTCTGCAGGGTACTATTTGAATATAAAGTAAGTAGGTTCTATGATTTTATTCCATATTTATACTCTGAGTGTGAGTCTAATGGCTTCTGAAGGCTGCTATAGATTTATTAAAAATTATCAGATATTTTGACATTGTAATCTAAATGCTCATGGCTCTTAATAAAAAATAATAAGGATGATATTGCTCATAAATGGATCAGAAATGTGGGAAATACAACTGCGAAGCCCTATATAATAATACTAATATATTAATTGCCCATATTACATATGCAATTGGAAATTCATATTGCCCATCTTATGTATTTCAATGGCGTTTAAACTTCCTTCGAACGCTCTCGTCAAATGCTTTAAGCGCTTCACTTTTGTTTTTTCGCATTGTTATCGCTTTATGTATGATATTAAACCATATTCAATCCAAAGTCTCGTTAGATTTATTTAGTATAACTAATAACTTTAAACATTTTAATAATTTTTCTGCTAGTTAACATTTTTACTCAGTTTTGGCTATAAACATATTCTATTCAGTGTGAGTTTAGTAGCCCCTAGACGTTATGTGACACATTGAATAATCTTAAGTCTATGAGTCTCTTTCTCACATTGCTATATATTGTAAACTGTATTATTATTTTAACCCCGCCCATGTACCCAGTAGATTTACTTTTGATATAAAACTGTGTATGGTTTATTTTAACTTTTGGTTCTAAAACATTTTGTAATTATTTTAATAAAATTTAATTAATACTTCCTAAAATAAATTCAATATAACTTAAATATCTTGCGCTGTCGATATGCATATTTCTTTATGTACAGAGTTTCATAATGAGAAATTTCACTTAGTTTCGCCATAATTATGAAATCAGTGAACCTGAAAGTTTTTAAGGTTAAATGGTCGAATTTTTCCGCGGAATATTTAGACAGCGAACTGAGCAGCTCCGAAGAGCTAATAAAATGTTCGTACGCTTTATGGAATCGCTCGCCTGGGAGAATTTTGCGGTAGACTGCTGTATGAAAATATTTACGCTTAGTCCGACGAGTTGAGTGTATGTGCTCGAGGAAGAGAGGTGTGCAAGAATAAAAATGTTTTCGTTTCATGCGTGGACTAACACCCCAGCTGGTTATTTTGTTACGATCGTTTCCGAATATTTTACGGGTTTTATGATCTAATTCGTTTTAGAGGGGGTAACCACCGTTTCTAAAAATACCCAAGCCTAAACGCGGCCGTTATCACAATTTCATATACTTATACACACATTCTACAATCCGTTAGGTTCATATTAAACCCACAATAGCTCTTTTTTAAGATGCTAAGCATGCTTTCAATCCTGCAGGTTTATAGTGAATCTTTATCCGATGTTTAGGACCCAAATAACGCGTTTTTCGTGCAAGACTTGCACTTGAATGCACACGTAATGTTTTTAAACTTATCTTTGGCCTCTAAAAGAACTGGTTCTGGATATACTTCGTGTTACGTATGCTTCCAAAAATTTCAGTAACGTCCTTTAGCATTCACGGAACGATTAAACCGATAATGTTGATGTTAATATCTAATGCAGTGAGTCATCAAACCGCAATGCATTAGATCTAGATCTCGATAAACAAAATTTAATTTTACCTGAAAAAATTTGTTGATTCTGTGATAGAATTTACTCGATTTTTAATCTTGAATTTTGTCGATAGTTAGAATAATAAATCAGTATTGAAATAAAAATATATGTTGTTGTACAGAATGGGTGATTGTTGCACCTTAAATGTCAGAATTAGTATGAAAGTTGGAGCATTTTATAATTGTGTGCGTGTATAGACCTCCATCATCAGACTATGTATTATTTGAAAACACTATGGAAGAGGTACTAAGGAAACTTTGTAATTCCAAAAAGAAGGTTGTTGTCTGTGGCGACTTTAATATCGATATATTGGGTGATTCTCAAATTATTGTTAGATTTCTAAATCTTTTTAAATCTTTTAATTTAGTTCCTCTTTTCTCGGAACCAACAAGAATAACTGCCACTACAGCTACCTGCTTAGATAACATATTCTGTGAAAATGGTAAATTTTTAAATAAGTCTATAATAAATCGTTTGCAATCTGACCATACTGGGCAGTTCGTGAGTTTCGAACACCTTTATGTTCCAAAAAAAATTATTATTAATTGTAGGCCGGTTACGAAGAGTCGCGTAAATTTTTTTAATAGTAACATCAACAAAAAAATTATAAATTTGCCGTTTCATGAGGATAATAATGCCAATCACCTGTACGAAAATCTTTTTAAATTAATAAGAACTGAATTTGATTCAGTTTTCACTGAAAAGACTGTAACAATAAATCCATTTAAAAGTAAATTCAGTGATTGGGCCACTCCCGGCATCTATAAAAGTAGAAATAAACTTATATGATCTTAAATCAAACGCTAGTGATAATAAATTCCATGAATACGTTAAAAAATATTCCAAAATATTTAAGAAGGTTTGTAACAATGCAAAAGCTATATTCTTGCGTAATAAAATTATTAATTCTAAAAGTAAAATTAAAGCCACTTGGAATATTATTAATAAAGAGACTTGCAAACTTAAATCAGAAGATAAAGAGTTCTGTTTAAAATTTAATAATATTATTGCTACAACAGATAAGGATGTGGCTGACGGTTTTGAATCTTTCTTTTCTAATATAGCTGCCACAACCACAAAACATTTAAATTCTAGTACTGATCATGCCATATCATTACTTGAGTCAAGTATTGAGATATGTAAAAGTACATTTAACTTTACTTACATAACTCCAATAGACATTTTTAAAAACTTTAAACAAATTAACATTAAAAGAACAAAAGATCTATGGGGCATATCAACAGACCTTCTTAAAATAATAATAAACAAAATATCACCTTACTTAGCATTTATATTCAATAAATGTATTGATGAAGGGCAGTTCCCTGATCTAATGAAATATAGTAAAATCATCCCACTATTTAAAGCAGGTAATAAGAGTGATCCATCAAACTTCCGGCCAATTTCTATCCTACCTGCTCTAAGTAAAATTTTTGAAAAAATTATATTTCATCAGTTGCTGTTACACTTTAACTTTAACAAATTATTCCATGAAAAGCAATTTGGTTTTACTAAAAATAGAAATACTACGGATGCAGGGGTCGCACTCATCAAACATATATTTGATGCATGGGAAAATAAGCAAGATGCTATAGGTATATTCTGTGATCTATCAAAAGCGTTTGATTGTGTGGATCATCAGATTCTATTAGTAAAATTGAAACATTATGGTGCTTCAGATAATTCGCTACGCCTTATAGAATCGTATCTTACTGGTCGAATACAAAAAGTTAACATAAATGGCACTAATTCTTCCGGCGCGCCTCTGTATATGGGAGTGCCCCAGGGCTCCATATTGGGCCCCTTATTATTTCTAATTTACATTAATGACCTGCCTTATTTTGCTAAAGACCTCTGTGAAATAGTTTTGTTTGCTGATGACACTTCTTTGATTTTCAAAACCGACAGACGCAAGGACGTATCTGACGAGGTAAATAGTACTCTTTCTCAAGTCCTACACTGGTTCACGGCTAATAATCTTGTTTTAAACTCTAAGAAAACCAAGTGTATTAAATTTAGTATGCCTAATGTAAGGCGGGTCAATATTTGTATTAAGATAAATGAGGAACCAATAGAAATAATTAATTCTACAACATTTCTTGGAATTACTATAGATTCCAAACTATAATGGGGCCCACATATTACGGCTCTGGCAGGAAGATTAAGTTCAGCTGCGCATGCAGTTCGAAAAATAAGACGGCTTACTGATGTGGAAACGGCGAGATTAGTTTATTTCAGCTATTTTCACAGCTTAATGTCGTATGGTCTACTGTTGTGGGGCTCCGCTGCTGACATACAGACGATCTTTGTACTTCAAAAGAGAGCCATTCGTGCAATATACAACCTTAGACCACGTGACTCGCTAAAAGAATTATTTAAGGAAATTAACATACTAACCGTGGCGTCTCAATACATTTTTGATTGTATTATGTATGTACGTAAATACAGTGGTTCTTTTCTTAGAAATTCAGACTGTCATAGCTTCAACACCAGAAATAAGCATAAGCTCGCCTTTCCAAGCCACAGACTGCATAAGACCGGTAATTGTTTTATAGAAATAAGTATAAAAATGTACAATATGATACCACAAAGTTTTATTGAATTGCCTCTGCATAAATTTAAGTCAACTATTAAAAGTTGTTTGATGAAAAAGGGGTATTACAAGGTAGAAGATTATTTTAAAGATAAAAATTTGTGGCCACTATAATTTGCTTCTCTGCACTTATTTATTATATTTTGCAATATTTAAAATATATTTTTTAATGCACTGTAAAACAAAACATGTATATGTTTATAATACTAATACATAATGACATAATTGATTTGTAAATGTCATTATAAATACTAAAGGCTGAGAGTTTCTTGCGCCGCTTCTTCTCTGCAGCTACTAATTCGTCGAAGCGGTAGTAGGGTTGATTGGGAATATGCATACTAGTGTTATTTTTAATTTTAAAATAAGTATTATTTTAAAATTAAAACTAACAATTTATTTAGTACATATTGAAATACTATAACTGGGACAATTAGTAAATGCCCGGTTGATACCCAGTAAAATTATGAGTATTGCCTTTATAATTATATTTATTTATTTTCTTATACATATTACCTGTTGTGACGATTTAAAAGAGCTTAGTAAATAAGTCTATTTAAATAAAGTTATTTTTGACTTTGACTTTGACTTTGAAAGCATAAAAGCCTTCGTGTTTTAAGGGTTCATAATTTATATATACAGTAGGTAAACTAGACTTAACCGCTTAACAATGCAATGACAAATGGTATATCCAAAACTCCACCTAGGGATCATGAAGGGACAGAGCGCTCTCGACTTAATTAATTTTAATAAGTTATCAAGCGTGGCAACCTTATTGAAGGCAGAAGTAGATAGTGCTGGGAATAGACCGCTAATCTAGTCCCCCTGTCTGTAGCTATCGATTTGATTAAGCGAATATCAATTTAAACGATATCTCGAGTTCAGTGTTACGATGCCTTTTGGGATAAATAACGATGTAAATGTCAAGAATTGTTTGCTGCACTGAACTACTAGGAACTTCAAAAAAGGTTTGTCTACAAAAAAATTTCATTAATTTTAGATTGAGTCTTCAAATTTCGTACTTTAACTTGAAAACAATAACATTTCGATGTTCGCAGAAACTTACTTAAGTGTTTTATGTTGAAAAGTAAAAAAATAATAAAAAAAATGTATCATACTAAAAGTTTTTCATTAATGACTTACATTCGTCCCAACCGAATGGAAGAAATAACTAAGCAATTGCTGCTCAAGCTGATAAACAAGTTAACGTACCATTACATACTCGATACTATAACTCAATATAAGTGCAAAAAATGTTGAAGGAGCACGTGGTCTACGAACGTGTATATGAATATTTTAGCGTGTATTGAATTCATTAGATTTGACAGTATATTGAATTGTCATGCTCGAGGAAAATATTTCAGTAAAGACAAAACCGTCATAAAGACCGTTAAGCTACTAGTTTTGCCATGGTAAATAATATTCCAGCTGAAAGGTTAAACGTAAATAAATACTAATGCTGCTCTGTGTTGTCGATAATCGTTATTATTACTACCTATTGACGTACCATTAGCACAGGCGTTAATAAATAAGAGAAACACACGAAGAATAAGGAATATACACATTTTGGTTGTTGACAGTGGTTGAGTAACAATCGGAAACAACGGCTTAACGTGCATTCTAGGGGAACTCGATATAACAAAGTTTGATCGACCCATCCACGGCCAACGATGGCTCACCAAGTAAGTAACATTTAAATATAAATAATTATTAATAAAAGAATTCCGTCCCATCACTAGTTACAAGCAAAGGGTCTAGTTGATTATTATCATGCCTTAACTGAAGGCTTGGAACTTTATTACGGCTACCTAGCTAAGACAACAGACAAGGAATATAGTACGATTAGACTTATGTAGGATAACCCGTACGTAGATATTTAATATGGCTCTAAACTAATGTTTGTGATTGTAATATTGCATTATTTGATTTTTTTTCAATGACATTCAGTAAGGGGAATCTGTACGCGCAGATATCTACTATATAATTATATATAGTAGATATTATTGTATTGATTTGTTATTGATTGATTGTATTTAAGTTGAATATTTTGTTAATTTAACAATGTTGTTCATTTTTCGTAAACAATTTGTGCATATTTTTTACTTAAAATTACTGGAAAATACGAAACTTTAGAACTGTATAAATTTTTTTAGAAAAGTCAAATAAACAAAAAAACATCGAGTAGTTAAGTTAGTTGACCCGGTGAACCGATAAACTACCACTAATGTCCTCCAATAAAATATTCCATTATGTAGCGATGGAAGAAATGACAGTTTTAATGTTTAGGATGTCAGTTAGACGATATTCCATACTGAAAAAATACTATTTTTTTCTCTTTATATTTTTTAGCTTTTCTATAGGATTTTAAATTATTATACTTACTTAAACCGAATACTATTAACCTTATTTAAAACGAGTAAAACACCATAAAAATTATTAAAATTGTTCAAGCCGTTTCTTAGTTAGAAAGACTCTCTTACTTCTTGTAAGAGAGTTGGTAAACGAAGAAGATATTAGGAAACATGCTAAAACTAAATTGTCTAAACTAGCAAAATTTATTACGTTTCCGATTGCTACTCATAAATCATAAAGAATTTCCGTCCTACTTTATTTAATATATCAAAAGTCTATTTTTTCTTTAATCTGATATAAATTATTATAATTTATATATAGTTACTACAACAACAAAAACTTAGATACCGCCCCGTAAGCAGCAAGAGGCATCAATATACAAAGATAGCTAATATAGTTTGCGACATAGGTATGGTGGCTGGGGCAGTCCCTAGCCACCTCCACCTTGCCGACCCAAAAATCCTTTTCACGCCTCTTTTGAAGAAACTAGTGTGTGAATGAGGGAATACCTTTACCTACTTCTATAAACAATCATTCGATATGTAACCGTAAACTAACCGACGTAAGTTTTCTTGATACTATTAAAGTAGAGTTTTGAAGATTTTTTTTTCTTCAATAATTTGGCCTGGTAACTAAGACCTTTAGCCATATATCCATTGAAAACTAAAATCTCAAGTAAAGCATAGACAGATTAATTAGACGATAGATACATTTCACACCTCAGATTAGTAACATCCAGAAAATAAATAGTCGTAAATAAACTGTGTCTTCATTTATCAATCAGCTACGACCATATTTCCAATTATTAATAACATTTATTAGTCGAAATTACGTCGCAGCAAATATGATATTCAATAATTTAATGTATAAACATAGATTTACTAAGGCTGCGGTTTTAATACCGACAGATAATATTAGCGTGATAATCAGGAGGGTGGCGTTAAGTGAAATTCACGTCTGACTAAGAATATCTGAACAGCATAAAGCAACACAAATTTTTATCTTTTGATTTATTACAAGAATTTGTTTTTCTTTCAATTGTTATATGCAATGAAGATTAATTGTACTTGTGATTACATTGTAACGATTGGCTTCTTTATTTTAATTTATGTACTAATAACAATTGATTCCTCGTTTTCTTTTTTTGTATTTAAATATAAAGAAGTTTCATTCAAATTTTCAATTTCGACTTCTAATAACAACGGTCTTACCAAACGGAGCATTTATGTGTAGTCTACATCTATCGGTTTTAGAACTGCCAAAAACCAACGTTTGAATCTCTTCATTGGAGACATTATTGTAGCGTGAGCCAGGACGTGACTAATGCGTTTTTTTCATGGAAGACGACGCTGGGCGCTATTGATTTTAACTTTAACAGACTGAATTAGCTCGGCGATTGACAGACACGTATGATTTGATAAGACGTCATTTTAACATATAATATATAGAGATATTCAAGAGCAATGATGCTGTTTCCTCCTTAAATAGGTTTCAATAATCTATCAACGATGGTTCCGCTTATGTGGCGCTAAATTTTTATATTTTTTACATTTGTTACATACAAAAACCATCAGATTTTACCGAGCCGAGAATTCCCATATCGAATAAGATCTGACAATTGAGAAATAGAGGTAAGAGGGTTTAGTACATTTCAGGTTGTCGTCGTTAAACTTGTTGAACGGAAGCTGACATACATTGAAATTTTATTTCATGAGGCTATCAAATATTGTTAATTGCATTATGGCAGACTAATAATCCGGTTAGAGGTTCAAATTTTTGTTGTTACTTAGATCCGCACCGCCTCCCAGGTGTCGGGTGTGACTATTTAAAGGACTAAGTCAACACTCGCGTGGGAAACAACAAAGAATCCCCATTAATTTAGGACGATAAACAGAGTGACTTCCTGTGCACGAATGCTACGGACGTCGCCGCCCAAATGTTGACACCCGTTTTCGTTTTACTAGTGTTTTTTGGACAGTTACAAATTTTATACTACCATAATATATATTTAGTATATTTTAAACATATAACGCCATGAAACTAAGCGCGTAATAAAATATTGGTACAAAATCCCTAGTGTACATTTAAACCGAATTGAACAGCACCGATCATGTTTGCGTTCAGCTGTCAAATGAATAAAATAAAATAGTTTTCAATACTTCACTATAGAGGCGCTGCTGTCGTTTTGATAAAAACAAACGATGAAATTATTGTATTAAATTATTCAATATGGAACAAATAAACAGAATTATTTCATAGAGTATTTGTATATAGAAAACAGTGCTTATAACTTTAGTTCTTAATAAATGTTATATATAAACTGCGTAATGTGAATAATCGAATAGTTATACTACGGTTACCATACAAATGTATAATCGAAAGAACACTTAGAATAAATAAGAAGTAAAGATATGAATTTAATGAATCGAAAGAATGCTTGCCATAAATCGGTTTTTGGGTTTACATTAACTTTAACCATCCCAGTTAATATTTGAAAACTGTAATTACATCCTCTTTCAATACGATATGCCCACAATGAATACTTAAACAGAACCACAAAATTTGAACAGGAAGGAGTATTAAGACCCTTTCTAACAGTTTATATATAATTTTGTAAAAAATATGTAATACATTTAGTAAATTCGCTTCAGCGCTAGCTACCAGTACTAGCCAGTACTTTCTTCTGTTTAAGAGTCATCTTAAACAGAAGAAAGTACTGGCTAAAGGGCAGCTATTTTCTGAGTAGTTCATTATAACAACAATGTATTTGAATAAGGTCGGTTCATAAATGGGCCGGCAGACGTCATATTGTCATCGTCGACAATCACGTTGAGGCTTTCAATAATCCTTAAATAAATAAATAAACTTCGCAACATCTATTTTAGTACTTTGTAACTGAAAATTAATGTCCAATGACACTCACAGTGGTGTATGCAGTGGAGTATGATCCTAGAGTATGTAAGTGTCTTAGCCTTGAATCCTTCGCTTCATTCTGTTTTCTTATTATAAATCCCAAACTTCGTTCGGGAAATAACTAAATAATACATCGTTTCGCTCAGAATTCAATTTGCTGCCCGTGACATTAAACAAACGGGATATTCCGGTTTATCCCGTTTGTGCATAATCAACTATTTTAGCTTTTGGTACCGAATCCACATAATTTAATTTCTTTACAACAAAATCGCGTTACATACTGTGGCCTGTTCACAAACGGGGACATGTTTCTGCGTCAAATAGTGTACTCATTTGACGCAGAAACATGTATATTCCTGGTTGACTTACGTCGAACAATTGTCAAACGAAGAAGAAACTGCACGGTACCAAAACACACTCGTGTCTTTTTAGTTGGTACGTAGTATACGATTTTCACAAATAACTACGTTATTAGCGAGAATTTCCGTTATTTATAATTACTTTGATGATAAAATAATGATAAGACTTCAGATAGACAATATAATGAGTTCATAATGACTACGCAGACTTACAACTCCCTTCGAATTATAAACTAATACTCGGGCACAAAATAACTAGATCTTTTGACACAAAGACAAGAAACGAATTCAGTACAAACTACCTAATAAGATTTACAGATACTCAGTTTAGCTTCTACGCTTTTACAACATAATTCAATAGCTTATAGTGGTTGCTATATGAGCCTCTACGACTGACAACTGGAGGAACACTGGGAAAAATCTGAATCCGATATGAAATTGTATAATCATTGCAACCCTTATCTATTGTAGTGAGCAAATTTAATGAAATAATTCAAAAGACGTTGAAAATCAATAACATATCTTATTTGATCATATCTTATTTGATGTACGATAAAAAAGTATACGAAAGTGAACGCTATCTAACAAGCGATGAGAAAAAATTACATCACAACTTTTACTCTTTTCTTCCCTCGTAAAGGGCAATAAAGTGAACAGCGCATGTGTGCGGTCGGCTACCAAATAAACGAGAAAGGTACATAAAAAAATCCAGTGAGCACATGGGACAGAGAAACCACTCCTCGGACATTAATTTCGGAATTATTCGTAAACAGTATGCGTGCACGACTAAATCATAAACACGTTTAACACGCGCTCCATTCTCTTGGGCGTTTTAAATATGTTTATTTAAATCGTAGCAGAGGAGTGTTTCCAAGTCAACAGCATCAATTCACTTTGTCTTAAAAATCTCATTATCCGTTTGTTTCCACGAACTTGTTTATTGGGTTACCGCTTTGATCTGACATCAAATTCTTTGATAAAATTCCTTGCTTTAAGATTTCATTATCAAAAGGTCATTTTAATTACTTTTGGTATTTAATTTCAGTAAATTTGAGAATGATTAAAATTAGGAATAGCTATGACAGTAGACAGACGACAATGACAGTTTTGTGGGACGTATTTAAAAAATATAAAAAGTTTGTTCTGTAAATATTGAAGATTAAAATGATATGATAAATTCAATAAATTCTTACAATAAATAAGAATTGTTTTCTTCACTCTATGCTGAACACTCAACAAATGAAGTTGATATAGTTAATGACCTAGGACTTCTTGTTGACCAAATCTTTCATCTTCGATATTGATTCAGTTACCAAAAATGCATCAAAATTTTTAGGGTTTTCAATTAGAAATATCAAAACATTCCGGAAGGCTGGAACAAAGGTTTTTCTATGTAATTCGTCGGTCCTTAGTTTGTTTGAGTACTGTAGTGTTGTGTGGAGTCCTCATTATGTGGTATTCAGTCTTCGAATATAACGTATCCAAAAACGATTTTTATATCATGTTGCATACTCAGTGGGATTTTGTGAGTATTTTCACGTTATAATGAAATTAAAATTATATATTTGTATTTGGTATTTTTTGTTCCGTGTAAAAAGCGTCGGTGGCTCAGAGCATGAGGCAGCGGTTCGAACATCGCCACATACCCATGGGTTTTCAAATTTTGAAATAAACATATTTAGGTTGTGTGTGGTTGATATCAACCTATCCGCACTCGGCAGGTTAGTTGAATAAGGCATAATCACCCTAATTTAGGGTATGCTCGAGCCCCTCGCTGGGGACGTGAGCTGTTGACGATAATGATGAATCAGTGGAATTTTAAATGCAATGTTCACGTTTAATAAAATTAAAAATAATCTACCAACATAAGTGATTAGTGCAAAGACGTATTGGACAAGCCTGGCGGCGGTATGGTCCCAATCTTTTGAATATTTCCTTGCTTTGCCGAGCATTAAGGCAGGTAGCAGAAGGGCTGTCAACAATAGTTATAAGTGCAAAGTACGGATTTTAAGCATGGTTTATGCTTATTTTAATTGTTTTACCTGAAATTAAATTATTGAAAATTAAACCAATCATGACTTGTCAGAAGACAAATCCTTTAAAGATTAAAAATCCATTTTAGTTTGATCATCACTATCAAAGTTGTTCTGCAGAAAATATCGTTTGTAATAATCGGATCCAAGTAGAAGAGGAATAATCGTTTTAGATCTAATCTTCCGTTACCACCAAAAGCACGTTAAACCGCTGGTCTCATCTCTCGCAATTAAGTCAAACCACGTCACAGGCGTTAATGACGGCTTAATCAACTCTGACACCGTTGTTGACTAATTACACAAAAACTAATAAACGTCTTACATAAAGGCAGTCATATTTCCTTTTCCTTTCGTGAGCTTTGGGAAAAATATAAGTTACCCCATTTTTAGACAAAAATAAATTCATTGACTGTAATATAACTAAATTGTTTCAAAAAGACTCTCATCATTACAAATAAAATGTTATCAACAACAATATACATTGTTTTTAATGTCATCTTAATAATTATTTAAAAGAAATGAAATTTTAGTTTGTCATAAATAATTTAAAAAAATTATGTAATTATTGTGTACTGAATCTTTTTACATTCTCAAAACTTAAATAAGTCTTCTTCCAAGAAGGTACATTAGTTAATGATATAATAATTTCGTCTTTAGTCAACTGGTTACCATTATTGATTTTATTTATTTATTTCAAAATTAAAGTACACATATCCGGTGTCCCGCAGGGTTCCGTTCTATCCCCTACACTCTTCTTCATATCAGTGGGGGATATTATGGACACCAGCTGGCGTGTGGATGTGAAGAGGGAGATAGCGAATCTTACTATTGGGATCGATAGTGTGCTGAACGTTGTTTCTGAACGTGGATCTATGAATTTTTACGAGTTTAATGCTATAAAAAAGCAGGTACACGCGTTTACAGCTAAGAAGTCGCCTACCGACACCAATTTACACATCGGTATACTTACATGGGTGATTGTTCAAGGTTTTCTTAACTTTGAGTCAACAAAATGTGGCGTATAAAAGTACAATGTTAACAACAAAATTTTAATTAAGAATAAGTTGTGAACATCAGTTTCCTGAATAAACTGAGTTGGAGTGTGTTTCTGACAAGCGTTCCCCACTTGCTACAAGTAGGAAGTTCAATGTTAAAGTTATACCGTTGGATGTGACATGAGTTGTTTAGTTACACATAGTCGAGTTTCAAGTATATTATTGGGTAACTGCAGACGGACTTGACAAACTTTTGCGCTTACGTCCACTTAGACTGCCATGTCTTTGTGGGTAAGTAGGTGATGTGTCATTAACAAGTATAACAAAGAACATTATTCAGAGCGACATATTAAACAATTTCATTTATAGTCCGATCTTTCTCATCCAGAATCAGACCCAACTTTTTTTGTCACCGACATTTCGCAATGCGTAAATGGATTTACGCATTTTTTCCTACAGTACGGTGCCAACTAGGGGTATATGGAACTAAGGGTAGAGGCGTTCCCCCACTACCCACTTAATATTCTCTCCGGGCTGACCTGGCGGTCAGCGCATGTTGGCGACGACTCAGGTTCACCCGGAAACATTTCACAGGGACGCGGCTTGCGCCTGCCGTTGCGGGCCCTACCGTGCACTGCTTAAAATCAGTCTGCCGTTAGAATCGACAACGGTCCGCTGATCTTGGAGACCGGCCACCACCGAGTGCAATTCTTCGCTGGCCCTAAAAAGGTCCTTTCCTCACCGGCCGAAGCTGGCGGCTACGTCACTACGCTTTGTTCTCATAACAAAGGTCTAAGCCACCAGGACACGCCGCAAGCCCCACGTCTTAGGCGTGTACTCCAACGTAAACTTAAGAGTTTGCCCTTTCCCCCTTGATACCACCAAAGGCGAGTAACGTCACAAACAGTCGAAGACCTAGGAGGCCCAGAGTCATGCCACAAAATATTACTGAACCGGATATAAATCCTGTAGAGTAATATTTTGTGGTATGATTATGAACCTGTACAGGTTCCCTTTACGATCTAAACTAAATGAGTACATTTCTAAACACTTTAAAAACAACTATATCAAATAATTTTAAGATGTAATTGATCTTAATTGGTAATATTTGATATTTTTTCCCAATTTGAGAAAACGTCCCAAAGAAAGTAGTTTATTGTGATGGTCGGAATCACCCCTAAACTTATACACAATTAAATTAACCTTCTTTATATAAATAGTAAATAAGTATTGATTTTAAAACTCTTACCGTCTTAATACAAAATATGGTTTAAATTTAGTCTTGGTTTAGAACTGAGTCTATTTCATATTGTTATATAAGGTAGATAGAGACAGCATGAGGTTTAAACCAGGTTTAACTTTAGAGCGCGTTTTATAATAAGGTTGGTGTTGTACTATACGGTTTGAATGTAGAGAAGATAATTATAAAAACTAGACCATAGGTTGGTTGAGGCACATGCTGATTCAAAACTCAAAAACTATGTACGTTAAAGCGCAAAGGACACAAGATTTTATTTCAACTTGTAACTTCCATTTAAACTGCACAAAAATTTTAAAAGAATCTTCCGTTGTCGTGTTAAAAAACTTGTAATTGTTCACCAGCACATTGCCTCCCTTTAGGTGCCTTCAAGAGAAGAGTAAAAAGACACATTCTGGCCCTGCAATTAAAATGCTCTTCCTATGCTTTTGTGAAGGTTGGCGGTCAGCTCGGCATATTTTTCCATTTCTTGGCAGAATAAAAGAGCTCAGCATTAGTTATAACTCCAGTTCAATCGCAACATGGGCGATGCTGCTAGAGCAATATATTAATGCTGCTCTCGTTATCGTCGCAGTATGATCTTATCTTACCACTAATCATCAGTGTTGTGCTTTATATACAAACTATACAGGTCATCCGTCTTGCCCATACGGCAGAATCAGTTGAATCAAGATGAATATTGACCTCATTTAAAATAGCCTCCCAGATTAGGATCTGCCTTAGAAGGCGAAAGGTTTCTTTCTTCACAGACTATCTTGTATATAGATAGAAGAAGACCAGTGCTTCTCCAATTTCTAAATTATAGTTGAAAAATTCCTTATGCCCTTACTTTTTGCAAGACGAATTCGTGACATGACACAAAATAATTTAAAAGCATCAAATACGTGGTACCATCTTTTTCCTGGTTCATTTAAAAACCATTCTCTACAAAATACCCATCATTTTTAATTCATTCTGAAAACAAAAGCTGACATCGTAATATTATTATCTATGCTTACAGTCGAAATACCTGTGAGGATTCCTTACCTTACAATGGTCGAGACCGGACTATTCTGAACACTTAAATGAATAAATAAACAGCAAACAATGAAAATAAAGGTAACTTATAATACTTTCTTTATTGACATAGTATACCTTCAAATGACAAAAATTGGATTGGTTTTATTTAGGTATAATTTACAAGGTGTTACGAAAACAATAGGTTACTTATTTTTAATATCTATGGACTCTGAAAACATTGAACTTCTAAGGTTGAGCAGTTGTGTAAATACTATTTGCAGACAATTAAAAAACGAACGCTTTTATTGTTCTAACTTCTTCAGTTGGCTAAGTAATATATTATTATACAATTAATCTGATTGTCCATTGATTTAAAGAACAAAGGAAATGTTTTAAAGAACAGAGTATAAGAATATACTTCTAGATGAAGTGGTACTAAAAATAGGACGATATGTTTTAAAAATTGTAAAATAAATTGCCTAAATTGATACCGCAATCTCACTGATTGCCGAAAGGGATGGTGCTTAAGGTCGTGTAAAGTCACAAGTGTAAGTTGCCAACTATTTGAAAACAAAAGAAGCGCTTGAGACAGTCTTCCTACGACACGAATGTGAAAAAAATGTTTTCCTTATTGTATGGTCCACGCTTTGTATGTGATAATAATAATAGATCACACTCACTATGTCACTCAAAGAAAGCATGATATGGATATTGGAAAATCGAACTCATTTAATATTATAGATATTTTTATGTTATAATATAATCAAAATACATATATAAACAACCAAGACCCAAGAATTTTCATGATTATCACACAATATCGATCCCGATCGAAACTCTAAATCGAGGCCTAGTAGCCGGTTGGTATTGAGCACTCGGCGTGCAGGTTGTCATTAAGGTTCTATATAATCAAGAAATATAGTGAGATTATCTATATTTTAGCTGTCCTACTAATCTAAACTAATGAAAACTGAAGAAATCTTGTATATTATATTTTTTGTTTGAATTAAAAATGTCATTGGAATGAACGTGACAAAAATACTTTGTGGCTGTACAAGGCTATAAGTTATTAATATGGTCCGAGATAAAAGCTTCTGGAACGCTCTGTTTTAGATAACGAAAACTAAGCAACTTTCACTGTGGTTGGCCCCTGGATGGGTCAATCTAAGTATTTTTTTATTTACCTCCAAATTTACAACTATATTTACGTATTATATGTTATCTCGATCTCCAACGTGCTTTAAATAGCAAACAAAACACTAAGCTAGATTGGTCCCGGTTGGTTGGTGGTTACAGCATTCGTTATCGCCCACCAAACCACATTGGGCCCACATGGTGGTGTAATAACCCTATCTTCTTATGTGTTTCTCCAGTGTAGAAAGGACTAAGCTTAGTAGTGTGACGTATAAAGGATAATTATAGTGACGATGATTGAAGGAAGTACCAAGATGATTGGTATATAAATATTAGAGATGAATTAAATCACAAACGTCTATGAGACTTGAAAAAATGTTCGTATTTATCGTACACTTCTGCACCTACCAGGATTTGAACGCAACCCGGATTTAGAAAGCTTACTGCAAATAATTAATTTAGCATTAATAATAGACCATAGACGTAATTATTGCGTAATTATTTAACTAAAGATCTTCGTCTATATTGGGAACTCTACATTTATCTAACTTCATATCAGAAGACGGTGTTCAATGCTTCAAAGCTATACCCTAAAGTATTGACCTTGGCATTGACTTTTCATTTTAATACGAATTAAAAGCAGACAACGTACACTTAGGGCTTCTGAGGCCGTCCATCGGTATGTTACTATATTTCTTTGTAAATCAATACCAACGCCGCCTCCAGGCTATTGGTGACCCAATTACCGTTATACTAATCAATAATATTATAAGTACCGAATTGAACATAATTTAGATATTGGATTCTTTTTGACACTTCGACATCATACTTATCGTGTATGAAAATGTCTTTATTGACGTTAATATGATCTAGACTAGATTACATTCTAATCGGATAGTATTTTGACTTAAATTATTGAATAAATCACAAACGGTTGGTGCTATTTTGCGTGGGAATTTCTTCATCAATTTTTCTTAACAAAATATTAAAAAGTATTTCGTATTGTCATTCTGTTTTTGAATAAACCAGGCGAGACCCAGCTTAAAGATTTCGGTAATTAAATGAAAAGGTAAAGACGTTCTTTGCGGAAAACCGAGAGCGAGATTCTTTTCAATGTTCACGGAACGCGAAATAAAGTATTTTTTTATTTGACAGCTTTCTCAAAAGTTTATTCCAAATATAACAAAAACTTTACGGAGTATACGTCAATCAATTAGACGATGGGTAATAATGTATTGAAAAAAGTTTTAGTAAGTTAGAAAAGGAGGTTTCGGAAATGATTTTTGAAGTTTGTAAGTACTGTGTAGCTGTACCTACCAACAACCTTGATAAAAGATCTTGAGTCCTCAAACTTTGTGCTTGAAGTTAATGTTACATCGATGAAAAGAGTGACAACAAATCAAATTGTCATTTGATAAAACTGTAATTTTTTTGTAACAGTATATTCGTTTTGCTTACAGAACTGCAGTAATGCAATATAATTAAATTTTATCTAAAATTGAGAGACGAAGTTTGTTTGTTCGTTGTATATTAAGTATTAGGTAGTAACTTTAAATGTTTTATAAAATTTTGTCATATAAATAAATTAGAAACAATCATTCAATCATTCATCAACATTTGAAACAATCATTTAAATTTCAGTCGATTTTAGATTTCCTTTCTGCGATTGAGAAGTATTCAATTTTACTTTGTAAACCCAACATTCTTTCTCTCAATAGATTTGCGAAATAAAGCCTTGTAATTTATATTCAAATTGGAAATCCTTTTAATTTCATTTATACCATCACCAGCTCTAATCCTATTGATCGGTGTAAAGACTGGAGTTTTGGGTCAAACATGAAAACAGGCACGTTTTTGCAAAGTGAAGGTATTATATAAATCATGTTAAGGTTAGATACTAACAGGATTAAACAGTTATAAGTAAAACAAAGGTTACTATTAAATTAAGTTATAATCATAAGATGTAATAATTTTTTTCGTAATTTTTTATGTATATATTTTGTGAATGAATGACAGTGCTGAAACAATTAAGACTGATGTCCTTGCGACGTAGGTACTATGGTTATTGTTATAGGAACCAGAGTACTCAAACCACATGTGTGTGTGTGTGTGTCTAAGTGTGTGTGTGTGTGTATGTATAAGTGTGTGGACCATTACAACTGTCTACTTAAAAGGACATCAATTTCATACATAAAATGTTTGTGTTCCTCAATATTTGTATGTATGCGTTGTAAAATTTGATTTTAAAACTATTTTGAGATACCTATTACATAAGAATATTACATAAAAATAAGTACAAAATTTTCTAAAATATCAGTGGAAAGCATGAAAATCGCTTGAATAACCTTCATAAATATCAATACAAAAGTGCCGTAACTCATAACTAGCGTACAGAATAGGCCTCCTGTCACATCCATTGCCAAAACTTATTATTGCGACCGACCAAAAGGAAATATTATATTATTTATTTCTTATTAATCTGAAAGTAAACGGCTTTCTTACTTTTCTTCTGTCTTGTAAATAAATGATGATTTTTATATTGTTACTATTCTAATGCTCAGTACCTCCAGAAAAATTATTGTGTTCTAATAACTAACATCTATCTGGTGTATTATTGATGTATCGCTTGTGGCTGTATGTACTTAAATAAATGTACTATAACATTTTGTTTCCGTTGTATATGTTATATTGTCTTTTATTTATTTATATTTCTATATGAATAAATGATAGACGAATAATTTATATTTTGTATATTTGAATTATTATTCATAAGAATGTTCATTTAATCTATTCTATTTAACCAAGACAAACATGGTTTGCGTTTTATCATTAAACATTAGATAATAATATTATAAACAAAACAAACTTGTGGTCTGTTTCCTCTCAAATTCCCGACAATCCAAATTTCCGAACAAGGGGTAGAATAACTAATTAATTATCATGGACGTCAACAAGCACTCTTTAAACGTCTACGTTGAATAAATTATTAAAGATTTTGATTTTATCAATGGTTTTAAGCTTTTCTACTTACGAAACCTCGCTCAAATATTTAAAGTAGCATACTTTACAAAAAATTTAAAAAATTGATGAATTCAAAAAAAGAACTACAAAGATTATATTGTTAAAATTTTCTTAACCGGTAACGAGTTTAAAATTCATGTGAAAAATAAAACTAAGCCCTATTTAACTGTAAAGAGGTACTAGATTTCTGCTGAAGCGTTGGCAAAACTCAATTTATGGATACGTTCAGGCCTTCGGAAACAAACGAGGCAAGGTCTTGTATTTCAGTCGATGACGTAAATTCTTTGATGTATAAAAATACCAGATGTAGTAATTTTAATAGTTATTACCGAGTCTTTAAATACGAAATTCCTTGGAAAATTATTTGCTGTACACCGTACCGCTTTCATATCTAAGCCGCACTTAGGTTTGTTAGTGAATAAGTATTTGCGTTTCACACAATTTTGACAAAGATACTAAGGACAATAAGTTTTTTTTACCAAGCTTAATAATGAAAATAGAAAAGAAAAATACCGCGAAACCACATTAAGTGAGGGATTTAATAGAGGCTTAGGAAATTCAAGAGCTTCAAACAAGAATGGTCGCAATCCTTAATTTGGATTCCGAAACACTTAGGAGATGCGTCCAAGAGTTTTCATTAAAATAATTTCACTTATTTAGGGAACAGCGTTATGATTTACGCAAGATTAAATTTGATCAATTTCACTGGCAAATAAAACGTTATTCGTTTGTTTCGGCCCCCTTTTATTCATTTATTTTTCAGGTCAAAGTACTATCCTAATAACCTTACCATTAGATTGATTCCGAATGAGACAATATTGGTTATCTAACTATATACAAAATTGGTGAGATCGATATCCTTCGTGCTCCACGAGGCATTTCAAGCCGTAGGACCCGATGATGAAGTAAGTACTCGAAAAATAAATCATGTTTTCTAATTCCAATTCCGAAAAGGTTTAAGAACACTATTACTAATGTGACTATTGTCATGATCCCATATAATTTCTATTTAATTATATAAGTTTTGAACAGTCTACAAAACAGCGAATTAGGTTTTTTTTGTTTTTTATCTATATGCACATTGATTGTGACGAGAAGGTTATTTGACCCGATTTGCGTGATTATTTTTTTGATCAAGGGAAATAATTGCAATTAAGTCCCAAAATAATTTAATTCAGTTTGAGTTAGTATTGTTTAGGTTATGAACATTTTTGTTTACTTGGACGATGTAATTTTTACCGTACTTTGTTTATATGTACACCAGTATCTTTAAATTAAAGAGGTTGTATCCAAAACTAAAAAACTGAGGTAAAAAATTATCCAATTTAAAAATATTTTTTGTGTTGGGGCTAAATTGTTTCTTTATTTATACTAAAATAGAATTAACCGGGAATATAAATGAAGAACTCACACCAAGTAGATATCAAGTTATAATACTTGCAATTCGTTTTTTTTTATATAATATGAATTACAAATTTCAGCTCGCACCAAGAATAATTAGTTTTAAGCACATGAAAAGTTACAGTGTATTTTATATCAAATTTTTGCGTTGTTGTTCTTACTTGCTATTTATTCATCACCTGCTAAAACTAATTCAATAATATTAATAGCTAACCCGGCAAATGTTTTATCATATAAATTATTACTAAAAAAATCACACCCACTTATCGTCAGAAGTATCCTATTCTCAGAGATAAAAAAAATTCGTAAAAATCATTTCGGAGATCGATAACACATACTATGACACGAAATTTTTATATATGAGATTGTAATAGGCCAATGTCTGTATATTATGTATATTATAGATATAGAATAAAATATTTATATACGAAGAAAATATTTTTACCACATCTATGAAGAAACTTGATCCTAAATTCCACGCGTACGAAGTCGCGGGAAAAAGCTTGTATCAAATAATAATAATAAAAGTTACTAAAACACATAAGTACTTTTAGGCTCTACATAAGATAATGCGAATAATTTTATAGAGTAAACAATCATATTTGGTTATTGTTACCGTAGCTCGAGAAAACTAAAGAGCAGACTGGGTCCTAAATAAATAAATGAATATTGTGTGGGTAATGAAAAACAAATTCCCGGACCCTATAATTTGATTTCTGATATTCTCAGTCAGTAATTTTATTGGGTACAATTTAATTTTGTTACAAGAACCTTCTTTTGTCTTTGTTTCTAGCTGGGTTCTCTTTGCGGTTTTATTCCTTATTTTATCCAAAAAACATCCGTGATAGCATTGAGAATTTCTTTCAGCAAATAGATAAGGAGTCAAAAATAGACGTTTCAGCAACACGACATGAATTCAATGTTATGTTGGTTGGTTTAGTGAAGTAACTATTGAATAATTTTATTACACAGACTTGTCTAATAGTTGAAAAGTTTTTATTTAACAAATTAAAAAAAAAATAACAAAAAAAATTGATTCAATTTATCGATGCAGGTATGTACGTTAATAAATTGGTCTGAAACCTTAAATGTACTTGCGTTTTATTTTTATTTGCTTATTTTTTCATTAAATCGCAATGTTTGAGTACACTAGGCTTAGTGCCTCCAGTTGAGTTAACTTAAGATTACATTAACCTTACTAAAGTTCTAAAAAGTAATTAAGCTTTGAAAAGTACTCCAACTATAAGCTCGAACTTCAACAGAAGACATTGAAAGTAGAAAAAAACACAAATAATTAATTAAAAAATACATTGTTCAGTTTTTCGTATGGAACTCATATATTTGGACATTCTTTTAGTAATTTTGCTTTGCTAAGAAAAAAATTAAATTTAAATAACTACATAAAAAATGTTGGTGGTTTTTTGTGCTAGTGGCTCTAAAGGGATTGAGGATATACTATGAATCTAATTCCAACAAACATATTTTAAATTTAAAAGTCTATTAACTGTTGAGACTAATCTAATTTCAAATCTTGAAAATAGGATTCCATTTCAAAAAAACTTTCACTTCACTTCACACATTCCTTCCCTTCTCCCTAAACACTATTATCACACAAATACAGTAAATAACAAATTTGTGTGTAAAAAGAAATCACTGATCTTGTCCGCTTCAATGGATACTAGCCTAAATATGTAAGGATACGTCTTTTTCATTGAAAAACGAATATCCTCTTAGGACAGTGTCTGCCCATCCCAGGATTTATTCGGACGAGTGGGCTTGCGGGAACCAGATATGTGAAATAAGCTATTATATTTAAAGTAGTGAAAAGATATTGTTACAATATTGAGCGGATATAGCTTAATTTTTAACACTTAATCCAGTTAGTATTTTTTTAACTTCATTTTTTCAGTCACGTTCTCTGTGTTGGCTTTTATGTTTCTTGAATGAACCAAGTTACAATGATGTTGATTCTGTGAAAACAATACAAATTATTTTAATATTACATTGTTCCTTTTTATCTTTTATCTATTAAAACCCTCTTAATATTACCAGACCAACCCTGGTTGAATATTTTGTGACATATAGGTCACTTATCTATTAATAAGGAATTCTTTTATTATGTCCTTATCCTGGCTTGTCTCAATATACACTGTTTTCGAGTGTAGAATTTTCTTTCCGTATATTTAGTCAATATGCGTAAACTTTGAGGCAAACAGAGATAATGTTACTCCCACAAGTACAATTAATCCTTAATATATACTTCCGAACATACTTTAACTAATTTATTAAACATTCTGACTTGTCTAGATAAAGTAAGAGTCAGAATACTTTTAGAGATGTTAACAACATGTTAACACGTGGTGCTATAACACCGTGCTGTTATAGTAACTCCTTTCACCATTACATTAATACTGGCAATATTTCAAAACCATTAATCACTCAAATTCATTAATAAAACATTACAACTATCAGCTGTAAGCTGAAGATATACAATTATACGTATCAGCAAATCCATGTGATACTAAGAAAATCATTTATAAATGAATGAAGATCTCAATAATTTTGCCTCGTATACTGAGAGAAATGGTTTGATTCTTAATCCTCATAAATAATCCAAAATACCGGATTCTAGATTCGAAAAAGCCAGTCTATTAATACTAACCCTTTAGTTATGATTCATGGGCAGATAATTGAGCGAGTGGATGAAGCTAAAAATCTGAATATATTTATGGATAGTCATTTACGTTTTTATACCCATATACTAAATCTAGTCAGATCTTGTTTTTATTGCTTGAAGGTTCTATACAATATCAGAAGCATACTTAGTGAAAAATTGCAAATAGCTTTATATGAAACACCAATATTGTCTAAGCTTAATTATGGTGACTTGGAATATTGATGCAGAATGCATGTTGCCGCTTTTGTTTCAAGATACCTCCCAGGAGTCACATCTCACCATTTTTGAATGAGGTAGCCATGCTTAATATGTGTTAGCGGAGATATCTTCACCTCGCTTGTTTGGTGTTTGATGTTTAGAAGTTTGAAAAGTTGAAGAATATATATCCTCGAAACTCTTTATATATCAATCTTCTTTTCATGGCAGATATGGTACCGGAGCCCGCAGGTGTCAGATGGCTCTTGGAGTGTCACTGACATAAGACTATGGCTTACACTAGTATACCTCCACCTTTAAGGCTGTTCCTATCCAAAATATATTTTTAAAAACATTTTAAAACATTTCTCTTACAAAAACAACATATAGGTATTCCATAGAGGTACTCGGTGGCGGACTATGCTATTTATTTGATTAATTGACATTTAATTATCAGGTTTCAAATTGATATACGTTGCTTACTACATGTGTCACAAACTTCTTAGTATCTAAAAACATACTCAATATTTATCTTATTTAATTTATCTCAAATCTCACACATGTTAGTTATGTTAATATAAACAGATAGACAAAGACAACATATAACCATATACCACAACACACATTTATTATTTCATAGTTTTATTTTCTATTATTATTAAATTACTAAAAAGACCTCGGGTTGTAGCTGAATACCAGTCAGTCACAGAGTTGCAACCCTTTTACACTTCTGTAGCGCTCACAATGAAGTTTGATATTATCTATTTTGAAATATTTGTGTTGAATAAATGTACTTTTTAGATTTATTTTTTTGTGTCATGTAGAAATGAAAATAAAGTCAAATCTAAAATCGAAATCTAATCTAAATTCAAATTCCAACACATTTTTCATTGTTTCGGTTTCATCAATCAAACTATTCATTATACTGTTGACCGTCGACGGGGAGGTTTCTCCTTGTTATCAGTTATGCCACGCCATTTTATCTTATTAAGTACTAAGATTTCTGACGCGGTGAACTTTATTTCACCGACAAAATTCCACTAACGCCATCTATTATGGCATATATCGCATGTCGTTTCCATTAAAAAAAACAATTTTCAGTTTTATATTTTTTAGCTTTTCTGTAGGATTTTCGGAGTTTTCATTTTTAAGCCATTTCTGAATTAAACCAAATAAAATGCAATAAAAAATATTAATATCGATCGAGCCGTTTATTACTTTCAGCGAGATTAACAAACATCAATTCATTTTTAAATATAAGAAGAAAAGTTATTTTTATTGGAAATATTCAAATTTCATATTTAAATCCTAAATTCGTTTTGACTTTAACTTTTGTAATTTTTTTTAATTACCTTAAATAAAAGCCATTTTATATTTAGTTTCCATCCAGAGTTCAGTTTTTTATAATATATTTTTTTCTGTTTTGTTACAGTATGCCTTTACTTTACTAAATAATATATATATTCGCAAACGTGACGTAATTCCATGCTCATTACTCTACCTCCTCATTCCGTAACGTGACAACATAAACAGTATTTAAGTTGAAAAATAAGTACCTAACACTCTATCTGAATGTTTCATTAGACACAATTCTACGTTCAATGCTATCAGGGGAGTTTACCTTTTTCATTATGAAGACAAAGTTATTTTATTGTATATCTCGAACCTGCTCGAAGTCACCATGCCAAACCTGTTCATATTGGTGTGATCACTCTAAGATCACGTGGAAATACTTGAGTGTTCTTTCTACATACACCAAGCTCCTTTATTAAAAGATATTTTATTTAATAAAAGGTTGGGGAAAAAGTTTCTTCGCATTTTATATGAAATTCAAAACTTTTTTTTTCTAACTTTATTTACATTTTACTACAGTATATGTGCCATTTAGACTTTCCGCCATCTTTTAGGTAGAGGCTTGATCCCGTTGCTGTAGAAATTTTTGGACTTCTGATCAAAAAAACGCAACAAGTAGTTTTGGCAGTCCTCTCTTGATGTCAACCTGACACTGCTTAAAGAATTCTGAAGAGACCGAATCAGGTAGAAATCTGAAAGTGCAAGGTTAGTACTCCATGGCGGATACATTAAAACCTCCCAGCTAAACTCTCTTAATTTTTGCTGAGTGGCTAAAGAGGAATGTGAATTTGATTTATTTTCGTTATCATAACCAGAGCTTTTGAGTCACTACGCCAACGTTATGGATATGGATGGAGCTTGCGTTATGGATACTAAGTATATATATATGTTATCTATATAAGGGAAAAATATAGATAACATATATATATAAAACATAAATAAATTTAATTAACAAATGAACATGCATGACTTGTGAACAAATATTTGTACTTATTAACAAATACCTGTCCCTACCGTGATTTGAACTCGAGACCTCTGGTTACACTAGCTAGACAGGGATACTGCCTACTCAACCAGACGGCCGTTGTCATAATGTACCTAACCTAATCAGGTCCTTTATTTAATAATACGTAAAAATTCGCTATTGCCTTAGTATAAAGATCATTCATTTAAGTTCAAAAGTAAGCGTCGTTAACTATTGCCGTAATCAACAATATTTTATAAAAGTACATATTTGTAAAATAGTAGATGGAATTGTATTTTTGCCTCTGTAAATATGTCTCATATAGGTATACTTATTATATAAAACTGGTTGTTATGATGTTACATTTTTCGTTGAAAGCTTTTTATATACTTATTGTAAATAAGGAGAAGCTTTAATTTAAGAAGGTCGATGATCACAAAATTCCTCAAAGTAAACGTCGTGTTTCTTTTCGACGGAAAAAATATTAAGGCAATTTGTTCCTTCATCAATTATGTTTGCTAGATATTTTCCTTTTAAACTGATTCGGAATATTTTGTTTCTAAATATAAATAAATAACTTTATTATTCTATTCCAATGCTGGAATCACGTTTCCTTCAATCATTACTAAAGTCTCAACTGATAAATAAATAATCATATTTATTTAGGAAAACTCGGTATGTGTCAAACTTGGCAAAATGTTTATTTTTCTAGTCACCGTTGTAACCTACTAACCTAACCATTCGTTTTTTGATCTAGTTGTGATAAGAAATGTACAACAGAATAGGGTACCTACCCATACGAAAACTTTTTAATTTTACAAATGAACAGGGTGTCATTAATAAATAATATTCCGGTGGGTTGTAATGGGTTTGTTGTTGCAGTGATGTGTTGTGGGTTTTGTACTTTTCTTGTTATTCTTTTTTAATTTTTATGAGTATCCAAAACGTTATTTAATAAATAATTGCATAAGGAACACTTTATCTGCTATTTATTAGTTTCTCAGATGTATCGATATGTTTGCGGAGTTGTACAAGGATCAAAAACAGTCTATTTAATATGCAACAAATGTATCGGACAAAATTAATGTATCCTCATAATTTATGCGTTTCATTCAAAGTACGGATTCATAGTCATTTAATAAATATAAACTAATAATGCAAATGCTTATAAAGAATTGTATTATACCTATTACACGCTTTTATGATTATTACACAACATTATTACGAGATCATGCGAAAAATATTTATTTCACGAAGTATATTTCAATAAGAACATAACATTTTTTACTGAATGTAAAAAACTTTAATATTAACTCTTAGCTGACATCTCTTTTAGTAAGGATTGCTGAGATAATATATCAAAATTAACTGCGTGTCAATCACTAAAGACTATTCTCGAGGCTATCTCCGGAAATATCACGAGAAGTTTTATGTTTATAGCATACGTAACTAGTTCTGTATATTCAAATTGCAAACAGCACTTGCATCAAAGCTTCAATAATTATATCCCGAGTATTATATCCAGTCAACCGAATATTTTTCAATAATATTAGCACTCGGAGAACTTGGCTGTTATCTATCCTCTTTAATTTACTCTTTAGTATCACTAACATCGTGCACGGTCCTTGTTATCCCTCTTACCTTCATGAGCGTACAGTCAGAGAACAGATACAGATTGTATGGAAATTCCCATACCAATCTGGTAGGCTAACAAACTGACGAGTGAAAGAACATAACTTATCCTTTCTCGTATAAGAACCTAAAGAAACTTCTTACTCTAAAGGTTCTAAGGTCTTCTAAAAAAAGATCTTGCTATTATTAATACTTTTTTTATAGTATTTGTAAAATAATTTTATTTAAGTGTTCTATTTATGAATAATTATATGCTACACACTGCGTCCACTATTTATTTTACATATCCCAATGGCAGGCCTGCTGATAGAAATTTCGTTGGAAATAAGCAGTGCCCTTGTACTCAATTGTGTTATGTTAGCTTACTTTAAACCATTTATGTGTAGGTACATACAAAATAAATACTTCGAAGCCGTAGAAAACTCCGTTTTTCCAACTCACGTGATATAATTACCAATCTGTTCACGGGTGGGTGTTTCATCCACGAAGCGACATAAATCTGAGTTAAAAGTTAATTTTGTCAATCCGGATAATTCCTCAAGGTTTAATCAGACTAAGTTGGGTGTAATTAATGTTCACTAAGGCCACACAATCTAGGAAAGCTTCGGCTTTGCTACGGAAATCGGAGTTTGGAGCGCCTGGAGAGACTGAGCTCAAGTTGCTGCTAGCGCCGTTCCTTCGCCGCGGTAGTCTCCCGAACACGCGCGGCTGTGTCGAACGTGCGTCAACGCGTTCGTTTTCTCACGTAAACTAAAAACAAATAAGTTCGCACCTAATTAGTCTCTGGTAAAGTTATAACGGAATCGAAAAGGACGTGGCAGTGATATTTTTTGAAGTTGTTCTGTGAGTTCCGCATGTGAAAACTTTTTGAAGTACGCGGGTAAATATTGTATTATGAACTTAGCGATATATTATCTGAAAATATTAAAAAATAATAATATTATTTAAATTTTTTAACTGTAAAAGAAACTTGCCTGTCTGGCCTATTGGTTTTTCTTGTATTTTTTTTAAATTATGAACTTCTCTGATAAAACTAAATTAAAATAATAACTAGCTAAATGGTTTAAATTTTTTATTTTGAAGACATATTTTGGGAAAAAAAATTAACAACCAATCTAAGCAAACATTTAGCATAATATTATTATTTTTTAATATATGTGTATATGAAAACGGAGTTATATAAAATGATTGATAAAAGTTTTAAGATGCTAGGTTTCATGTTAAGAAACTGCAAACATTTCAGGGATCTCTATACTAAAATAATGATTTACTCGGCTTTGGTGCGGAGTAATTTGAAGTACTCAGGTGTCGTTTGGAACTAACTATGATGTTCACATAAAAAGAATAGAACGTGTCCAGAAGCGATTTTTGTGGCATTTGTCTTACGGGTGTAACATGGCTAATAAATTGCCCAATTACTGCGATAGGCTACGATATTTTGGTTTAAAATCTTTGGAAAATCGTAGACGTATGTTGGATTTGGTATTTTTGTATAAGTTGGTCAATGGCATTTTCGATGCTTCTGACCTGGTCTTCAATATCAAAATACGCACTCCTTTGCGTCTTCCCAGAATTTCTGCCTATGTACCTTTTGTGGAAGAATATTTTCGCTCGCGTCACGGCCGTTATTCGCCACTAAATATCTATTTATATGATTGCTTACAACAATCTATTTAAACATTTTTACAAACATTCCCGTAATTCAGCTGAGTCTATTGTCTCTGGTACCTGCTCATTTGGTGTCGACATATTTTCAGATTCCTTGCCTAAATTCAAGAAAATTTTCATGTTGTCGCTCGAATAATTATAACTTTAGTTTTTGCGGATCCTGTCAATTAAATTAGTGATAATGTATTTTTAATTTTGTATAATTTTGTAATTAGAGTTATCACAAAGTATTCTGTAAAGCTATAGTGTATTTCCTATAATTAAGATTGCATTTAATTCTTATTAATTGTATTTTTTTTTTGTGCATGTTAAAATGTTAATCTTGTTGGAGTAAATAAATAAATAAATAAACATTTCTGCTTTTCCATAAAAATAAGATGTTACATACTTATTTTGTGGATTTAAATACTACATTCAAGAACTTTGGCAGTAAGAATTGTAAGAAGCCCTTCTAATACATGATTCAATATCATTAACGAAATAAATATTAATGAGAAAAGAAACATTTAGAACGTTTTTTTTGATATAGCTTGTTATTTTTCATGATTTTATATCAAAAAATATCATTAATTTCTTTTACATTTCAATTACATAATTACACATGCGGTAGAAGATCTATTGTGTATACTACAAAACATATATTAAATAGTGGTATTTATTTGTTTTATCAATTTTAATTTATAGTGACTAATGAGGGAATCCCCTCAATCTCATAGCACAGCATAAAACATATTTTTTGTATTGTAGTGTTTATGTAGTCATTTCACAACTTTATAGTGAACGCATTTTTTGTTGCAACTCAAAGCGAGATTGAATATAATATTTCAAAAGGGATTCATGATCTAACATTTGTTAGTAACAAGTAAAGTGGTGTTTAGAGATTGGGATAACGAAGTCTTGTCCCCTACAAACATAAATTTCGTTTAAACAAACATTTTCTCTTTTGAAAAGGTGACGGCATTGCGGGAATAGTCCTAGGTTACTGTAAACATTAACGGGCTTATTAATAACAACTGTAGAAGCCTTGTATAGTTAGACAGTATTTTCTCTCAAGTTTGTTCGAATGACATTTAAAAATCGAACTTAAAATTTTCGATTCGAACATTTGATTTTTAAATGTATAAATGTACATACTGTGCAACTTGATAAGGCGAATATAACGTTTATTAATTACTGAAAAAGCTTGTTTTCTTGTCATTTTATTGTTTGTATTATATATATGTATGTATGTATGTATCACCAAAAATATAAGTAAGACTTTAAAGGTGAATTTTTTGGGGAAGAATGTTTTACTAACCTAAGAGAATAAATTGAACAATTAATAATATTTCAATTCCTATTTTTTGGCTGATACGATATTGTGTTAATACAATTAATAAAAACTTACTTGGAACTCAAAATCCCAAAGAAAACTTGGTCACTTGTAAATAAATAATTAAGTACTACTTAGTTGAAACACTTGCTTAACATCAAACGTAGTGTCTCACAGTTGTAGAAATTGCTTACAAAAGCCAGAAACTTCTTTACTTTTTGTTTGTAGGCTGACTCGTCATCCTGATCCACTTTTACTTGGAAGCTTACTTTCAATCTTCAATAAATTAACACCTTTGAACTTAGCAAAACTTAACACCTTTGAAATTGTACCTTATTGAGAATATCACGGCTCACAAATATAAATATTTTAATATTTTATATAATGTGTATACGAATAAAAAAATATAATAATTATAGAAGCCATTAGTTAGAGCCAATTTAAAAAAAAAATAACGTCATATAAGACTCCCTTTTGCATAGAGACAATTTATGCTACAATTTTAAATTGTAACTGTATTACATAGCTTGCCAGATTTAATTGATTCATTTATTGATTCATATATATTTTTTAATATTTAATCATTTATCTACATCCGAAAACCAGTCTGTAACTGGTTAATACATATGATTTTTATCACTTCATACTCTTTGGGAAGCATGTTAAGCCGCGTACAGACTACGCGAGGCGTGCGTCGTGAATGATTGCTAGTATTGTATCAGTCATGGCTCTAGTTAGGATGTGCATGCTCACAGTAAGCATTCTGGTGTTTCTATGAAAGCATTAGCGCATTCCTTATTTTGAAGCATACACTACGAACCATTCGCGGCGCATTTTTTGCGATGTCTGTACGCGACTTTACAAGTAAAAAGAAACAATAGATTATATAGGTTCCGAATATGTCAGGTAGAAACTTGGATAATCAGCCAATCACGGCTTAGTCTGGGGTTGCTGCTTGAACGTTAACAATGTCATTAATATCAACTATTTGTTCTCTTACTTTGCCTATTTATCTCATGAAAGCATTTTTAATTATAAAAATATTATGTGGCTTAATATATACAAGTCTTTGCAATTACATAGTTTATTGTTTTACAGTCATTGAAGAATTCAAATAACAAAGAAAGTTATAGTTTTGTCGCATACTATTCTTTTTATATTTATTATAATTTTAAATTTTGACTATTGTAACTTTATTGTAGTATTTATTCGACGGCCGTCTGGTTGAGCGGTTAATACCCGTGTCTACTTAGCTAGAGGTTCGAATCCCGATAGTGACAAACATTTGTATGTCATGGACGTTTGTATGTTATTTTGAATATTTCTGATATTTATATACATATTACTAGCTATGTTTACCATACATACAATTCTTCATCTATAATACAAGCTATTAATGATGCTTCATCATCATCAACCTATTTTACATTCGTGCACTGTTGGATATAAGTCTCTCCTAATGGACGCCATTGCTCCCGATGCTTGTAATGATGCTTTCTTTGGACTAAATAAAAGGCGTGAGTCTAAGAAATATTGTTAGTATTATAGGCGTGCCAAATATAATTACTTAAATTAATATTCTACAATACCTACAGACAAATATTACAATAAAATATGAGATTTCAGAAGCATACAGAGCTTTTAAAGCCGACATACGTACTTAGCCAAACGGTCTAATGTGGTACAATAATTTAACGCGCTAATTTAACACAACAGCATAAAATCTGGTACTAATGACCGCAGTCAAAATTTCATGTAGCGGCACAAATAAAGGCCAAATTAATAACTATGTGGCTTACAAAACCCATTAATCAACCCGAGCCAGTGACTTTGTGAAAAGACCGAGATTCTCCTTTGTTCGTAACAC
The DNA here is from genome assembly GCA_943193645.1 of Acentria ephemerella. Taxonomy (NCBI): domain Eukaryota; kingdom Metazoa; phylum Arthropoda; class Insecta; order Lepidoptera; family Crambidae; genus Acentria; species Acentria ephemerella. The sequence continues at coordinate 11,275,661 of OW971879.1, read as the reverse complement.
ATACCTAGCGAGATTGGAGATGGAATTAAAATATAAAGCAAGGTTTTACAATTAGTGTTGGGACTTTTTTAAGCCGAAATTTATCTTCGTTAAGAGCATTATCTGGGCTAGGTCTTGTACAACATTTTTTGGGGCAGCGTTAACGTAATTAAGTTATCAACTTTTTTTCAGATTTTTCTTAATCAAGTTTGTCTTGCAGTGGCGTTATATATTCGTAGCTATTAAGTTTTTGACCTCCGCTTAGTTGTACAATAAAATTAAGTTTTCACGAAGATTTTTTCAAGCAATTTACATTTCCTAAGCCATTTATTTCTGTAGATTTAAAATTCTATCACTAAATAGGTACTTAAATTAATATTAATTATTTAGTTAGTTTATTAAATGATTGCTTGATTTTGACCTTACGTACAAAATATTCACATACTATTTGGCGTGGGTGAAATTACGAAAGTAACTTAAAAGGTAATAAACAGAACATTTCAATACTTACTATAAGATCTTATATATCTTCGGTATTTATTTATAGAAATATGTAGAGAATATGAATGAAAATATGAAGAGAAATACGTCTACGATTCACAAAATGGTTAGCTTTATTTTAAATTAAACCAATATATATAAATATATAGGTTTAAATAAGTCCTAGTATTTTGTAAATATGAGTATATATTTAATATAATAATAATATTTTATTTTTATTTAAATATAACGTTATCGTTGCTCTCTCTTGAGTGTAGCAAATAATTGAATGACATTCATAATTGAAAACAAAATTATCATATCCTTTTAAGACAAATTTAGGCTGGAAGTACTCTACTTTTCATTCTAGAATGCTTCACGGAAACGTCTTTCCTGATTAAAAATATATTGATAAGATTTCTGACGCTACTGCACCTGCTCCTAATCTGCATTTCAGGTTAATTTTAAATTTTCCATAAAAGTTCACATTGGACCAACAATTTTTAACTGTAACATACAACTTTGGCTGCAGCCCACAAAGTCCTCTGTACAGCTTTGTAAATGGCTCAACTTTCTCCAATTTCCTTTTATTTGTTGCAACCTTTCCGTCCTGAATACTGGGTCGTTTTGTAATGTGATTCCGTTTCGTAACTCTATTTCTGTGGTGACTCTTATAGAATCAGTTTGCTATATTGCGGATGCACATTATCGGGCTATACTATCGGTCTAGTACCTAGACAGCTTATCTATCTTGTAAAAACCTTAGAAATGTAGCACGAACAGGAATACACGATACATCTTGTAAACAATCTACCACGTGAAAAGACGTTCTCTCGAAATTAAAAGAGTTGGAAAAATGAATAAATTAATACTTAGTCGAGAGGTTACGGATTTGTTTGTTTGATTATTCCTTTGATTCCCTAATATATAATGATTGACTCTAGGTGAACTTTGTTAAGGCTACTGCTCCATCTATTATGGGCTGAATGATTACAATGCGAGATATACCGTAATTACCTACCGCGATAATATATAGTCTAATAATTTATAGGCTTATATTAAGTTTTCGCTTTTATACTTCCGTCGCTGAAAAAAATTGTTTTTTGTTTAGTTATAACTTAACGTATTTAACTGTAACTAAGTTTTGTAACTAAGTTTATCTGTAACTAAGTCAATTAACTATTTCAATAGAAGTAATAAGTATGCCCACTTTCTGTTATTTGAAATACGATTCAATTACCATAAAATATCAAATTTCAGAAAATTTAAATATATCTATCATGACCTATTCTTGTTAGTAAAAGTCTATGAAAATGTATTATTAAGCAAATCGCTTCAACTTTACTAAATATCTAGAGCATTAGATAATTTTTCACTTTATTTTAATAATGAAATTGATTATTGATTAGTGCGTATTAATAAGTAGTTGCAATTCCACTTATTTACGCAAAGTAAGTGAGTTTAAAATAAATATATTTCAACTGAGATTAAACAACGATTTTTCCATCCTATTTCCATTACAAGAGAAATGAATACCTTTTAAGAGCAGCCTGTCTCCAAAGTGCAATATTTCAGCGTAAAACTTGTCATTGTGAAAGTTCAATCGTAGAAAAACACTTGACGACTCTCCGAGGTGCGGTAACGACGCGGTGATCGAATCCCACAGGGATCGATCTTCAATGTATTCCGTTCGATTTCAAAATTGCTGACGTTAAGTGGCCAGTGACCTATTCGAGGAGTTTCGCTTTAGTGTTTTTAAAATTACGTTTATTGAATTTATAAATAAGAAGCTTGTTGTAATACTGCGAAGTAGCAGCTATAACCGCACCACTTTTTCGCCTTTTTATTATTACACAGTAAGCCTTTTTTCTGCAGCCCGAGGTATTGTACTGTTTTACTTAAACTACTTGTAAATTGTGAAATAATTTTAGCATCTTATCTTTTAAAATTTAATAAATCCTTGAGTATAAAACAAGGCTATGATTTAAATGGATCAAAAAGCATAAGTATATTGTATAATTGATCCTTCCTTCCTTCCATTTTATTTAGCGACTCTTATAAAATATAAAACCTTCTTTTTTCAAATCTTAAGGCAAAAAATCTAGTTTTATTTGGCAAAAAGAGATGTTTATAGTTTTTGTATCGAAAGCAAGACTAAAGTACTCGCCAAATATGTCTATGAGTAATGAGAGGGTGCTTTGGAAGCTAAGTACATACGATTCGTCTTATAATTTTACAATAGCAGCGTATTACGTTGTTATGTCATTTCACACACTTACAAATGATACTACATTTCAAACAGTTAATACAATATTCATCTGGAAATTGAATCTCATTTCCGATTACGTTACATTGAAGCGAATACCTAAACCGGGTTTTATAATTAAACGTCTGATTGTCGGTGAGGTAAGATAAAATCGCTATAAACTTAATTTGTTTTTTCCCAGTACCGCGGACGCACATCGTTTGTGAGCTGTTGTAAAACATTCAAAATAAAGACAATAAACCTTGTGTGGGCTGAATTTTTGTTAATAATATCTGCCTGTCATTTTACGCATAAAACTGACGTGAAAATATATATCACATTTGGCTCAGATACGCGGTAATTTTGTGATATTGGCGAAATTGTATTTGTCTCATTAATGTCGTTGAACGTATAATGTTTCGCTCGCTTTCCTCCTTCTAATATTATTACAAAAACTGACTTAGAGTGGACCAGTCGATGGCAAATTGAGGAAATTCGCTTAGCTTTTAGCTATGAAATTGCTTTGTGAAATGAAATGTCACAGACAAATTTGTGACTTGCTGGGATTGATGCTGATTGCTGTGTTATTATCACCATACATTCTAGAATGTTCGATTTGCAGCACAATTCTTTATTTCGTATTCCATACTTACATAAAATTTTGAGCTTCTAAATAATATTGACACTTTGGACCCTATCAGACACACCAAAATTTATGATAAATATGGGAATAAAGAAACAAAGGACAAAATGGATTACTCGGTATATTTAATGTGATTGCTTTTATAATAAATTTAAATATAAAAATCATTTGTATATTGTATTTATACTATTATATTTTTATTTAAAATAGAATAGAATATATCCTTATTGTACATTAACTAATGAAAAAAGAAGTACAAAGAAATGGCTTACCAATTTGGTACGAAGGACGACCGTATCGCTGTTCCAGGTAACCATAGGATGGACAGGATAAAGTATTCCAGGGAGGTTATATCAATAAATAAAATATAAAAATAAACATTATATTATATACAATAAGCAGGCATAAGAGTAAGCATATTCCATGTCATGTTTGATATTAAATATGTTTTCCGTTAACACGAAACCATAATAGTACAAGTTCTTAATGATGCTTACTTTGGGTTAAATGTTAGTGAGTCTTAGAATAATATTATTTTTGAGTATATATAAGGAGAGCGCTGGAACTACGTAGTAGTTCGAGCGCTCTGGTTTTGATTACGAAAACAGAGTAACTTGCCATGGTTGTTCCCCGGATGAGTTAATCGAAATTTTTTATCGGGCACCCGAAAAATTTTCCGAAGAACCGGATTTTTTTTATAGGTATGGTCTATGAGTATATTATATTCCTCACGGTTAATAATTAAATTCTTTTAAAGTATTATCATTATATTGGTTGTTATAATCATAACAGGATTCGAAATTACTATATATTACAAAACAAAGTCCTCACTGCGTCTGTTTGTCTGTTCGTGATAAACTTTAAAACTACTGCATGGATTTTCATGCGGTTTCCACAAACATATAGAGTGATCATGAGGAAGGTTAAGTTATATATGCATACCCCGGACGTAGCCGGGACTGGCCGCTAGTATTGTATGAAGTGCCAATATTGGTAATTTGATGAAGTCTTACACAGATCACTAGTTTATTACATCCAACAGCAAATAAAAATATATCCATAGTTCCAAAATGACCCCTATTAGTTATTCCAGTACATTTGCAAGGTTACCAATTGTGTTGCCACAATAAAAAAAAGTAGGTCACTCAGATGTTTCTTACAGATAAATCATCTCCCAAAGATGCAATGTTTTATGGCCGTCGAGAAGAGCTGACCCCTCGCTATTTACATAAAATAGTTAGTAAAGGATAACAAACGTCATAAAAAACAAAGTCTATGTTGGGATGTCAGTTGATAGTTTTTGTATTACATTGTTAACGGTTCTTCTCCTTATGAAGAAATCAATGACAGCGAAATTATTGAACCATGTTACAGAAGGAAAATTAAATTAAATATGCATTTAGTGTAAATATCGATATTCAACATGGAATATCTAGAAACAACAATGTATTTACTGCTTTTGGTGTAAGTGGATTAAATGTAATGGAAACATTTATCTCAATTATATGCTGTAATTTGCATTATTACGATAACATTACATTACATAAATTATATTAATATTGCTATTGTTTTATTGGATGATTCACTAATTATAATGCATATAACATAAAATTATTTAACATAATCATCTTCAGTCCTCTTCGTTCGTTTGATATTAATTGGATTTTCATTGAAGGCTTTCTACAAATATTTTAATGTCACACGGTGAAACAACATTTAAATTAAATAAATTTAAAAAGATATCCAATGCTATTTATTACTGGTGATGTTACGAAATTAGAGGACAGGGTATGAGTGGTTTTTAAGTACGTATAAATTAATACATCTAATGGATTATTAGAATAATTAATAATAACCATTTAATTTAAATCAGACTTGCAAAGATTTCGGTTTGTTTGATATTACTCTTAATCGACCACTTTTATCCTATTCGGCCGAAAACTTACGATATATATTTTATTTTAACAAAAAAATAATGTTAAAAATTAAACTTTCACGAGTGTACTATTGTATTATAAAAATAACAAAAAAATATTTTCTACGCACATTGAATTATTAAAGAACACTTTTCCTAAGTAAAAATTGAATTGCACGTCAATACAATTTACTTCGCCACGCGCTGACCGAATACTTATGCGTTATATTCGGCTTTTCGGCCAGGAAACTCATTTGGAATATTCCTTTTGTTCATTTATTCATTTGTATGGCCGCAATAGTTTACATTGATAGTTTAATCTAGTAAATACTTCTTTATTAAATCTTTTGACAAGATTAGACTCAAATAATATGGATCTACGGACCAGTATTGAAACTACTCCTTCTCCTAGTTTTCAATCTGAGTAATAAAGGTCTGTAGAACACTATATGATTTTCTTTTAGCTGGTGGACTGACTACCTTCTCAAAAAATTTTCATCGTCTAATATCTTAATATAGTTGACAGTTTACCATGATGAAAAACTCATATACGTCTCCACCAAGGGACTCGAACCTACCCTAAATAAGAATGGTTAGGTCTTAGTCAACCACGCTCCTCAAGTGCGGGTTTGTCGACTTTACACACAACCTAAGAATTTCCTTACCGGTTTCCTCACAATATTTTCCTTCACCGTAAAAGCTTCGAATAAACACACATATGAATTCAAAATTTGAAAAGACAGTGCGTGGCGGGGTTCGAACTACTGCCTCCTGCATGGAAGACAACGGCCTTACGCACTAAGACACCTACTTAAATGTTTACATTATTTAAAAGCATCGCTTTATCAATTACTATCCATACTATAATTGAATAAAGTCCTAAGTTAAAGTATCTCGTTTGTTTCCCTTAAATTGTTCATTTAAACCACAATCAGTATTATTACTTGGCTCACGTCGTATTTAGCTGACATATTACAGTGTTTAAGTAGAAACAGTCAGAGTAGGTAACTGGCGACGTTTCATCTCGTTACAAATATGGGACACGAGGCGAGGCGCGAGGCGCTCGACGGAGTGTCCCATTGCTCTTTGTGTAGCCTTCTTTTGTTTCATGATCTACCCGCATGTTGGCGAGGTGGAGCTTTGTAAAATATCTGATAGCTTATTAGGGACAACTTAAGATAGGAAGGATAAAGTTTTGTTATTATTCTGTTATTACATACAGTTGAAGCTATTTTTGTCAAGCTGATATTCTCAATTACTTATTCCTGTTTATCCTAGTCTTAAATTGATTAAGTGGTTACACTGATACTTCTAATACTGTTGCTTAAGTATGTTTAAACTTCGCAGTCTATCGCAATAGTAATATACTCACACTCACATCTATTATCTAGCCCAAATTAATGCTATGGATGCTAGATAACGAAGAAATATATGTAGATATTAGATATATAATAAAAACTTACAAGCATCCATGAATGAGACAAGGGTTTTGACCACTCCACCTGACGGCCGTCAAATTGTATCACTAATAAACGATTCAATATAGAAATTAATTTTCTTAAACAGAGAGAGAGGGAGAGAAAAATCTCTGGAAATATAAAAAGTCGAACAAAAATAATCATTTATTTTTACTGTTCACATTATGTTAGATCTACTGAACTTCCAAACAACAACACTCGAAAAAACTTATTATAATTATGTCATAAACTTTTTTCTAACATACAATGATAGAGAAAGTTCGCTCAATTAATTATATTATACGAATAAATACAATAATAGATGACATAAGTACTGCTGCCAGCAATAAAACAAAGATATGTTTCCATAAATGTTTCTACTTAATCTTTTAAATGTATTTTTACTTAAAAATATTTTGAACAAATGAAGAAATACTCAGTAAAATAATTTACTACATTGCTATTGCTATATCGGTATTGACTTCATATTTCAGGCTTCATTATGTATTGATGACTAGATTTAGCTGAGATATCGTTATTTAATAAATATTATATGATAAATTTCAGTAGGTCTATAATTTCATTCAATATGTCAAGCGAGTTTTGTTTCTTAGATAATAGGTACATGCGAAACGATATTAACCAAGCTAATAAGCTTATTAGTTTAGGGTATCTTGTATTAGTTCGGTTAATTATTATCATGTATTAATTTACTAGTTTTTTCCCTCGAATTTGCGGTTGACCACGTGGAATAGTTTTTATGTTATTCCATCCTTAGTTTGAACATAAAGATCAAAGCTATGTCCTTTCTTAAGCTCTTGTCTATCGAGGTACCAAATGCTATCAAAATTGGTTCAGAGGTTTAGGTGTGAAAGTTTAATAGACATAAACAAAACTTCTTTCAAATTAATAATATTAGGAAAGATAAGTAAATTACAATAAATAACTATACAGTATAGCCAGCATAAACTTCTTGAAAATTTTGCCAGCTTTGCAAAAATATTTTAGATGTCAAGCCCACTATTACTTTTTTATTATCACGACCTTCCCGGGAATATATCACAATTCACCAAATTGAATAAAATCATTCGGTTATTCATGTATCAATATCAATTGAACATCAAGAGTTTATTGTTGAAAATCTATTTTTGCACTATCATGTATGTATTACTGATCTATCACTGAAAGATTCATAATCAAAAGTAATTTAATATGTTTAACTAATTCTAAATTTCTTAATTCATTTCCTTAATCACAAGACTAAATACGCACAATGGTTGCCGCATCGTCCTATCTTAATTGGAGTAGCCGATCTTCACACTGTTTTCAATCGATAACGATCTATTTCAAGCTTACCAATACGTAATTTAGTTGGTAAATTCAAGGTTACTGCGAAACTTGAATTTGCCCCGCTATTTAGTTTAAATACTCAATTATAGTTCGGTAGTCATACGTTGAGCAGAATGTGACAAAGAGATTTGGAAGTAAACGAAATTTGGTGCTATAACCATAGGTGTAGAACATAATTTTACACCGCTATATTAAAACTTAGACAGACCAGGGACCTTGTGTAATTTCATATTTATAGCATTTTCGTTTTTAAAATTGTTACTGCGTACATCACAACGGTAATGAAAATAATGTGTACATCAAAATGGAAAGGGATAGCGACAGATTCAAAGTATCTCTGGTGTAAGTTTTAATCGAGATGTTTCGATCGTGTTTGTCGCCAGCTGTCAAATCTTATAGACAGCCGCGTGTCTTTTGTGTTGGAAACTACTTTACGTACTTACATTTCTCAGTTTAACTCTACTAAGATCGTAGCGCCTCGATACCCTCGAAAATTACACTAGAAGTACAGTTGTAAACTTGTACAGAGGTTACGAATAGCCCTCCATAAACATATTATCGTCGGGGATAGTGTAAACCTGCCTAGTTAGCATTGGATAATTCCTAGTATTTGACGAATTTAAGTCAATTGTAAATATTACCCTAAAATAACTTGAAATAATAAACTTATCCAGTCCTTTCACTGTGAGACAAATAACGCAGACTACCTATAGTAGATTTGCAAATGTGAACTATCCCCGACCTTGTAGTGACCTTTATTTGAAATTCAGTAAATTCTACAAATTCTGGACTTATTCATCTAATTCGCATACAACCACATTGTCCCCAATTCCGATGTGAACGAACTAAATTAAATTTATGTTCAGTACTTTGCTTTCATTACAATCTAACAAAAAAACAGAAGATCGGTGACGTTATTCGATATTTCTACAATGGTGTCTCTTAAGCCTATTTGCCAATCAAAATAAATCAATAAAGTATATGCATACTATATAAAAGAGTATATCTTCTAAGTGTCAACTAACGTTATCCTTTTTATATTCAATTGAAATTAGCCGAAAGAGATATTAATAACTTAATTTTAGTTTAACCGAATGCCAGCAGAATGGCCAGTAATATAAATTATACACAAATACATTATAAATACAAACCGATTACAACTCAAATACTCCATTCAAATTTAATTGCTTAGCCCTAGCAAGGCTCAAAGTGAAGTTATTTTGTTCAATAAAATAAATTTGCGTTAGTTGAAAACTACGGACATTCTCCAAAAGTTTGGGGAAACAATTTAGTTTGTTATTGTTCGCATTTTGAAGACTATCAATTTTATTTGTAAATGAGAGAGATGAACGAAAATTAGAATTATTATTTAATTACGTAAACAATTGTGGTTCTTATTAGTAGAAGTTTTAATAAAAACGTAATTAATTTATTAAACAAGCACAAGTCTGACAATACCTACTTTGATGAAATTAATGTTTAGTGTTTTTTAAACACAAAGGATGTTTTATATTATTTTTTATATAAGATAAAGCAAATAAGCATGCCCATCAGAAAGTGGTCACCGCAGCTTATGGACGCTTGCAACACCAGAGCTGTCACTAGCGAGTTGCCGACGTGAGCCGAAGAAACTGTTTCACTCCTTTCTTGAAGGACCTCGTGCTGTCATCTAGTTGGGAAAACCTCCGAAGGGAGTTAATTTCAAACCCTTAGCGTTTGTGGGCAAATTTTTACACATTAAATTAACATACACAACGGAATCGCGGTCAATGTTGTAGTTTTTGTTGTGCTTCTTTTTAAAAAAAAATACAATCACAAAAATTTTCTCTTCTAAATTTAAATTCGAAATTAACGTAATATTGTTAATCATAAATACTTACAACCCGTTTAAGACATTCATCTATTCCTTCAGAATAAAACTAAACAGATGGACCATTCCAAATAGCTGTTATTTTTACTGTAGCTAATATATTCTCAAAAGTTGGACTTTCATTTCGTTCCGGCATCCCGTCACATTATGTTGCAACCACACCTGTGCAGTGTTCTGGAGCTTTTTAGCTTATTCAAATTTGACCAAGCGTTATTTTTGAGGTGAAAAATATAATAACCAGATGTGAATTCCCTGTGTCTTAATAATATGATTGATTGGTATAAATAACTGTAGTAATAATGTTTGTAAAGGTTGATAATACTTGTAAGCTTCTTTACCACGTAAAAAAATTAGCATTAAATCTGCCTAACTCTGGTCTCATTGTCAAGGAAATCGAGGACAATTCTAAAATAGTCTTAATTTCTAACTTATTTAGAATGTTACCACGCAAAATTGTGAAATAAAGTCTAAAACAATATTAAAAAGCTACGTTAAAACACTGAAAGACAAAAATGAATCTATTTCAAAGTATTATGGAGTTGGTGCTTAGTTGATTTCAGAAACATTAGAATAAGAAGTACCGACTTCGATAAAATTAGATAAGTAGGTATTTCAATTGAATTATCTTTTCAATTTAAGTTTGTTTCAGATGGTTTATAGTTTAGTTTTAAACTTTTATACAGATAAATCAAATGACAGTGCTTGTGGGTAAAATGCGCCGTCTTGATTCTCCATTATTATGCTACATATTTGGGACCTGTAAAATTGGCAGGTAAGCGTCAAGCCTCCCTGATGGTAAGTATTCCATAGCCTATAGCACTTGTAACTTGCTTTTGAAAAAATATAACCTCCTTCTTTTTTGAAGTCGGTTAATAAACTAAATGAGACTAGACTACCTGCCTCCAACGCTACAATGATGGTACAAGGAACACCTTGGCGACCTTACTCGTATACTTCGAAACCATGTCATTTATATGAGATAAAAAAATATTTTTTTTTTCTAATAAAATGTCAGTATCATTAAAGAAGAAGTAAAAGAAGCCTTAATAACTATAATACCAAATAGTGTTAATAAAATAAATATAATTCACTTAAGCACCTTTAAATGTTTTTACATGAAAAAACGTATTTTGAAAAATCACACATGTAAATGGATAAAAGAAATCTCACGACATCTCACCAATGGGTTGGAGTTGGTAGGTATCATCCATTTTATCCATTAAAAGTAAGAATATCAACTCTCTCCTTAGCATAAGCATGGTTAATCTCTTAAGTTATGCTTGCATGACTTACCTAGCTTAAGTTTTAACCTAATATAAAATACTGCTTCGTAAGTAACCAAGTTTAGCGTTGTCATAAAGTGAAAACAACAGGTGACTTGTTATCGGGTGCGACGTCGCCCACGTGCAATTATGGCATCGTCATAAAACAAGAACAAAGTTTTAATTAAACTCACAGATGTGACTATGCGGCTTATGGCCGACTATTATAGTTTATTTAATTGGAAACTAGGGCTGTTAGGATATTTTCTAAAAGGAATTGCGAATTCGATTTTTAAATTAAGAATTTGGCAGTTTACTCTAAAACGTCGCAAATAAATTAAGAGCAAGGATATCTTCACTAATAAATTCGTAAAAATTACGAGTCTGATATTGAATTTAGAATTTGTGTTTTTTTAATGTAATCAAGGTCGCTGTTCAAATACATACATACATAATTCATGGATATAATAAGGTGAAAACATGTAATGATTTTTTATATTATTTTTTTAATAGTTGTTTTTTTAAATAGTGTATTAAATCATTAATTAAGAAATAAACTGAGCTAGTCATAGTTTTTATACACTAGGCTACCGACTCTAGGCTAAATTTAGCCTAGAGTACTATTAAAAATACGTTTACAAATCCATGCATACAAGTATTTGGCAGAGGGCCGAACGGTCGTGGGTGCAAATACCGATCGTGACGGCTTTTAATATTGTATCTTATTATTTATCTACTAAAATGATTTGTATTATATTTTTACCAAAATATTTAAAGCACAACCCTGCTGGATTGGAACACAATTCTGTAATATTTAATAAGATTTTAAATTTTGACATTATGTTTATTTTTTGTGTGCAATAAAGTTTATTATTATTTATGTTTTTGTTTCTCATCAAGATATTTGAAAGAGTGGGTTGATGCGTAAGTCTTCAGCTTTGCAAAATATTTTAAATTTTATAATAATTTTTAAATTAAATAAGTACCTAGAGAATCTTGATAATTTTTCTAAAGACCTCATATATATCACTACTTATGTTCTATCGGCTTATTCGTTCACCAATTTTTATTGCTAACTGAAGTGTGAAGCTACAAAGCAACATTAGTTTTTTCTTATGTTGTCGTGATAATTTCCTTGTAACGCAAGTTGTTTTTAAAATAGCGACTTTTAATCATTTTTGTCTTATTTTAACAGACAGAAAAAGTGTATGGATCGTCTGTGTCAACTTACTTGAGGTTCCTTATAGTCGTTCTATTCTAAATTTAATTTAGTCCGTGCACTACGGAATTGGCGCCATGTCGATTTGTGTATATTAATAAACTCTGTGTTATTTTTGATTGTATATGGAAAATTTTGGAAGAGCGCTTAGTGTCCAAATAAAGTAGCTATACTCACAGTTAATCTATTTGTTTCTCTTGAATGTTGTATTTCAATAATGGATATCACTATCGCTAATCGGAAAAGGTTTCTAAGCTCTTTTTTGTTGGAGAGACAACTGTAGTATATGGGACTCGGGGTAGTAGCGTTCTCCCTCTATCCACTAAAAATTCTTTCGGGGCTGACCGCCATAGTACATATCGGCGACAACTTAAGCTTGAAGGTTTGTAAGGCCTCGCTCAACTTTTGAACTCAAATGTCAAATCACATTCATATTCAATTTACATCAGGGCACCTTGTCAAGAGGACTGTATCTTATCTTTTCCATTTTGCTATCACTATTTCATCGCTTGTGTATTATTTAGTTTCTATTCCGCTTTTTACAGTGCCATTATTTTATACTTTACTTAGTTTTTAGTTTTGCTTGTTAACCACAACTTTGATAAATACCTTTTAGTATTTTATGCTTTATAAAACATTGGTTCGACACAAGGTCTGCACTGCAGAATTTACTGAGAATTATATTCCTTAAAAGCACTTCCATTCATGACAGCATTTTGTGAAGCCTTTTTCTCGTTGAAAAATAGAGATAATGAGGCTGCAACGAAAAATCTCGAAAAGAGTTATCGCGAAAAGTAGTATCTTTTTGAATAAAAAAAACCATAAGAACCAAAAGTATGGTAGGAAAAAAAGCTTCGTAGGCATTTAAATTTATGACTCGAGAAAAAACAGAGCGTCTAACTCAGAGGTAGATCACCAGCAAACCAATACTTAAAAATTTCCGGCCTGCTTCAATATTTCATCTGTTGGTAACGTAACGTAACGTACAACACAAAGTAACGTACCGGCCTTCCACAGCTTACTTATCAAGCAAACTGTGATATGTAAAAACAATGAAGAATTCTCGGTAACAAACTGTATATAGAATCCACTAAATAAAAGGATACCACATTTAACTAAAATTTAACATAATTATTTGCATCCTGTGTTATAATGTGCAAATATTTTTATAATTGACACTATATTATGACATCTTGTAAAATTTCACAACCGTAACTTTTCTTAGTAATACCTTAGCAATAAATAGAAATATTGATAGTTAAATTATTAGTAATATTTACACTATTTATCCAGAAATAACATGGCGTGGTGTATTGTTATCACAAAAGACATTATTACTACCTAAAAGAAATCCTAAAATTATTAAATCAAGACAAATCCAGAAATTATAATCTAGGTATATAAAAAATAGGAAACCTTGTAAGTCTCTCAGATGTCAGCGAATGTTTTTATATATTTTTGACTAGGGACCTTATCTATCGCGATAGTTTTGTTCTTTAATATCATTTCTGTGTAGGAAAAGCGAAGCGTCAAAATGATAAACTATTAAGCGGCAATGGAAATATGGCGTCCGTAAAAATGAAAGCGATAGTAATAGATTCAGAGATAGACAATAAGGGGGCCGTGTCTTTTGTTTTTTTCTGTTCCTTTAGTGACTACGAGTTCATTCATCTGTTTACTTAAACATTATTATTTATGAAAAAAATCTGCAGTCTGCTTGGTACACCGTTCCCCAGAAGATATTGTTGTTCTTGCCAGAAAATTAAACCAAAACAAGATAGATATACAAGATAGATATACAAATTTACTGATCGCATTATAACATGCTTTGTTGGTAAATTTCATTTAATACAGAAATGAAATATTAAAAAAGGTTAATGAGAGTCTAGCTTTCATTCTGTATACGTTATATATGCAACCTGCGCAATTTAACCTTGGCTATGGCAGGATAACATGATACAGATTAGTTAGTGCGTTATATTACTGAGACATAAAAGCTTTCTGAAAATGATTTTATTTTATTTTGAGAACATTTTTATTTTATTTTTATAGAATCTTGTTAAAACAAGCTTCTAAAACACACTGCATCATCAGAATAAGTAAACAAATTAACTCTGGTAGCTAGAAAGCTACCAGAGTTAATTTGCTTACTTATTCTTTATTAATAAAGAATAAGTAAGCAAATTATAAAATAGTCGTAGAAACGACTATTTTATATTTTTCGGTTTGCTTCTTACACTTTACAGGTTCTTGCGTTCTTATACTGTGAACTGTTCCATTCTTAAACTGAAATGTTATTTAAAAATATGAAGGAGCTAAATGTAGTATGTATTAATTCTTTTTGAAATATGAATAAAATTATTTCTCTGCTTATTGTTATTTGGCGGTTTACACGTCGTATTTATATTTATCGAAGTTTTAACAGTTTCACTCTTGAACTAACTGTTTCAAAGACTGAACTAAAGAAATTTCATAATATTTAAATGTATCTTGAACTCCTTACGATAAATAACATAAAATCACGATATTACCAGTACCCTATGTTCTAATTTATATTAAACTGCTTTTGAAAGGATCACAAATAATATAAAGTACAATCGGTTAACGATATGTTTACAGTTTAGATAAGACACGGTTCTCACAATCGCTGACAGATAACAAAGAAATGAAAATGCCTGAAGTGTTCGTGTCAACCTATCATAAAAAGGAACTTAATATTGCTATCTCAGCTATAGATTGAAAAGGATGGACCAAATTGAGGGATAAGACGGTCCGTCTGTATCAATAAGATAAAGCTGAGAAAGACCGTGCTCAGAAATGTAAATGCAAGTAGAGAACAAAGGCTTTTAGAGATTGGCCGACGCGATCTGTGACAGTTCAGTAGCGACTTCGCGGATAGTTGCATCCGGAGTAGTTGTAATCAGAGATAATTTTTATTTAGTGAACAGTATTTTAATGCAGTCGTTTTCCAATACGAACAAAGAGAAGTTCTACATAGCAACTTTTTTCCATGTTTATCTAAGGTGTAAAGATCTACTCATTTTTTACTTAATTGATCGTTAAGAACCTTTTTTGCCATTATGATCTAACTAATGAGTAAATATACTGTTCTTCGTTAATTGTACCATGTAGAAAAATCTAGCTTTTTTTATAATGATCAAAAAATTGTATCTACCATAATGTCAGATTTCATAGAAAATAAATGAATTCAAAATTATCATTTCCGGTTAAACATATTTAAATCGTTATACAAGATTTACCTTTAACATTTGATATTAGAGAAATATGTTTCGTTTTTCAAAGCTTCGTAAGTATTTTACTTCGTAAAGTTTCATAAACTATTAGGACTGTTTGCTTATTACGAATTATTTACTTATATAATAATATAAAGTAAATAAGAATATCTTAATTGGTAATAATATTTATGGTATTAGTTAAAAATGTTCACGAGTCAATCCAAACATTCTTTTTGTTTCCTGGTAATGATAATTATAATTTATGTTACGTTAAGCAGTCATTTGAAAAATAAAAGAACCTTTATCGTAACTACATAAAGATGAAATTGTCAATACAAAAAACATCGATCTTGTCAACGAATGAAGTATTGCTTATTTGTGAGGAAAACTTAATCAACCGCTCAACTTCCTACAAGTTGAATTGTTGTTAACTTCTTGAAATATTCGAAATTCGAATAGATACTTTCACAAATATTTGCTTCAGTGCTTTCTCTATTTCTTGCTTGTTTATTTTTCTTCCTGGAACTAACACTTTCAAGGAATAATGGATATAGTTTTCACAAAGAGACAATTGTTTAGTTATATCGGGGAAATAAGTATATCTTTTACTTACTTTGTTTGTGGAGTTGCATTTTACAAGTACATAATATATATTAGAATAATAATATTATTATATTTTTTTTCACACTAACTCCTATTATCCATCCTAAATTAATCATCATTATAGCTTGTGTTATGTTTAACGGAGAAATATAGGTAAATAAATCAATGTATATAAATATCAGAATTATACTAAAAAAAATACAACCATCCAAGACATGTGAACGAATGTTCTTACTGATATTAAAAATATCTGCACCTACTGGGATTCGAACCTGGAACTCCTTTGCTAAGTAGTCAGGGGTACTGACTTATCGATCAAATGGCCCTCAATATGTCGCACTAATTAAAATCTAAATGAATTAGATTACTTATGAACGGAATATTTGGAAGAATTGATGTTGTAATCTTTGTATTTTCGCTTGTAATTGAAAAATATATTCAAATTAATTATTAATATTTTTCAAGAATATTTTATTTTATTTGATTTTACATTAATAGTTTTATTATTGACTAGTTGACCCGGTGAACTTTGTTGCTCCCAAACTAACTGCCACTACCGCCATCTATAAAAAATCGTCCGAATTAGAGATGGATGCAATGACAATTGAGAATCGTACGTCAGCTAGATTTTCCATAATAAATTACAAATTTTTTAATTTATTTTCTCCTTATGATTCTATATTTTAAACCACTCCTGTATTAAAAATTATATAAAAGAAATTGAGATTTAGGGAGACTAACGGACAGCTGTATAATTTTATATATAAAAGAATATTTAATATTTTTCGAATAATACGTGTAAGGTGAATTTGGGAAGGGGTTCTTGCCTGTTTTCCTCAGGTCGAAACTCCCCGTCCGATTTATGAATTGATTGACGTTAAATAACTGTAATAAGTGAATCGCCATAATAACTAGTTTTTTTTTCTTACAGGTACAGTGGAACGATACATTAATAAAACAATGTGCCAGTGTCAGTGGCGAACTAATGGCGCCAGTTCGTGTTAAACAATTGAATGTGACATAAAATCGAATCAGTGCTACATGGATTGTAAATAGTTGGTGGCATGGAGTTCATTCCACCGACTGGAGGCCGCATACTGTTGGCATTCGTTGCCACTGTGTTTTGGGGGATGGGTAAGATAAATTTATTTTTTTAATTTAATTAGATATATATGTATGATATGACTTTTGATGAAATGGCTAGAACCTAAAGCCTATGATGAAATTGAGGCACGTAAGTAGATAATTGTATTGATGCATATACTCACACAGAGAGAGAGAGAGAGAGAGAAAGAGAGAGAGAGAGAGAAAGAGAGAGAGAGAGAGAGAGAGAGAGTCCAACACACACACACACGCATTATTATTTAAGGTCTTAGCTTGATCTTTGCTAAATATTCTTATACGTCAGTAACGTTGTAATTTTAAGAATATTTTTTTGTTCTAGCTAGCCCTATTATTAACCCTTAAATTCATATTAAAATATCTTATGGCATTTCGTTAGCCATGAAGCATCCACAAAATTTCAAATATAATAGGTTTTCCATGAAAATATATCATATTAAATGAAAATGTATAAAAATATTGTTGTATTCGTATTTTTCAATATATTTTATAGTTTGTTAGGGATATTGACTGTATTTATTGACATAATTAATTACTCATAAACTTCAGAGTAATTAGGAACTAATATTCTTATACGAATACAGTAAAATCGTTTCATGTCATTTTAATTTCGCAGAGGTGAGCAATTAAAACAAATGTGTTATCACTCCTCCAGTGTGTTAAAGAGCCATTTAGGTATGTAATGAGTTTTTAAAAGCTTCTACAGAGTCGTTATATGTTTTTTGTAATGAATTAAGGGTTCTTAATTACACTCACTAAATGTTAACCATTCACCTGAGGTATGAACATACTCGCTCTACACAAGTTGTAGGTATGCTTTGGGTTATGAAAAAAGTTAGTTTTATCATTAATCGTTGACTTAATTCACTTTAAAATGCTTGAATAACTTAATAAATAATATAAAAATAAGAAGTTGCGATGATAATTCTTCTTGTTGTATTAATTAAATTCGCCTTTGCTTATAAATTTATAATCAGGCGTTCATAACTAACTATGGCTAACATAACCTATAATATTTTGAAACTACAACAAACAAAGTTATATTTCTCGTTTTAAACGTTTATAGTTGCGTCATAATTACAAGTTGGAACTTTTCCTAATTAGTTCAGAGGCCGCCAATTTAAAATATATTCGTGGCTTCTAATATTTTAATACTCTTTCGATTGTTAATTAACAATAAAGAAAAATATCATAAATTTGACAAGATGAGACCTTGAGTTGACCTTGCCATATACCAGAAATTTTGCTATTGATTTCCACTAGCTGGACATTGAAATTAGCTTTTTAAACTCGCATCAATTTTAATTACTGATGGGAAAATGTAAAATGCTTTGCTTCAACATGGCCAGTTCAAATTGTAATTACTATTCTAAAAAACTGCTGATGTGAAAGAAAATGATGAATAAATATATTTAAGTCTCTTTTCAAATTATTCTTTGATCCCACTATAATATAAAAATGAAATTTAGAAATAAATAACTTTACTTCATTATTCCCAAAGGCTGGACTCTTAGCTTGTGATGTTCACTTAAATTAATAATTTTATAAGTATCTGTGTCACCGTAAAATTGTAAATACCGTTAGATTAAAATCTAACTGCCAGATTAGAAGCTGTAGAAAAATTGTGAATTGCACACATTACTTCCAATGTAACGCATTTTCTACATCATGATCACTTCGATAAGTGAAAACGTTAAACTGTAGAGTAAATACGCATGCCTCTCGCACAGATTTATTGAGCGTCATATGCAGCATAAGATAAGATAAGATAACATTTTTTGGTGATTGCGCGTAAAATTTTTACATTGTGGTATATAATTTTTAATTGATGATTTAAAACTGTTTTTTAAAGATAATTCTAATTATAATATTAATTTAAATTATGAAAGTTTTATTTAATATCTATTCTTTTAATTTAGGTTTAAATAGTGTACCCTCTAATGACTTAATATATATTGGTAGGTGATTGAATATCTTTATTCCAGCAATGTAAGTGCTTTTGTCTTGAACATAACTCGAAGACCTTTCTAAAATAAGATTATATTTATTTCGGGACCGTATAATATTTTTTATTGGAACTTTTCTATTAAAGCACTCAAATTGCTGTCGTACAAATAGGCACACTCTAGAATATAAAACATATCAAGGTTAAATTTATTTAACAAATGCAGTTCTTAAAGACTTTTCAGATTTTTTTTGGAGAATAAAATGAGACTGTACATTTAATGAATTTTGATGTTAACAGCCACTGACTAAGCGTCGTGCGTCGCGGGGCTCGCCCAGAGCCTTACCCCCATCAGCACTGGGAATACCTACTAAAACTCCCCGGTCAATGACTTGGGTTTTACTGAAGCAATTCAGAAGACATCACATTAACTATTTACTTTATCTGATTTAGTTTAAATGAGATAAATTATGTAATCAATTCGAATCCTTTGATTTGGTTGTACCTTAATTAAGTAAATTAAAGAGAGATCAAGCGAAAAATTTATTTCCTAAATCAAGATTTAAACGATTTGTTCGAGAGTGAAACGGTTTAAAATTTACGTTCTAATAACTGGGATCGCATACAAATTAAACGCTGTTAATGAGTTTGCTTACAGATTAATGTGAGAATGAACGACATAAACATGAATATTTGATATTGGCATTTCTAATTAAACCTTAAAATTAACTAATGACATTATGACATATATATTTTAAATTGTTACAATTATAATTTGCACGTCTACATGTAGGCTGAATATTGAACAGCTTATTGCTTAATGTAGACGATCTATTGTAAACACAATATACTGGCAAACAAAGATTTATCTTATCTTATCTTATCTTGTCATTTCACTATCATAATTTATCAAATTGTTATTTTATTAATAAATTTTATGTCAATAATAAAAACACATTGTAGAAACAACAGTAGAATCTGCAATCAATAGGTTCTTAGATTCGATTGAGGAGTTATTAAAATTCGCTAATTAAAAAAGTCTCCTTATAAAATGCTAAAACAAGTAACATCCGTTTTCAATCAATGTGTATGTAGAAATCGAATGATAAATCTTTGTATTTACTGTATTTCTTTCAAATATGTTCCGTAATTAAATTTGTTATGTTTAATGTGGGTAAATTTGAAGATTGTTGAATATATCATTGATAACTTATTTGCATTATTTTGTAAACTTAGAAATACTTTACAAAGCTTTTTTTGAGTTTGTAATTAATTGTTAAACATGAAATATTTTTTAAATATAGTGTATAAATATAGTGTCAACTGTCAATTCACGCTGTGCTACTTTGACCCAATGTTGCATTCTGCATATTTGATTTATTTAACTATAAATAATTTGAAGCACCATCTTTTACTTTATATTTATGATTTCTCATATTATTCAGATTAAATAAAAGTGACATAAATACTTTTTGGTATTTGTAAGTCACTTCAGGATAATACTGTAACAGAAACCTTAAATATTTTCATATTCTAAGAAATTCTAATCTTCAATACGACTAGCTACAATTACTTCTCCACTTTTGATCGACTGTACACCTTTGTAATAAAGTTCTATTTGATGTGGTTCGTTACTTTACTGTCCAGCCGACGTACAACAAAGCATTTTTCTTTTTATATATCTCAATAAAGATTAAAAGACCTTTTTCATCAATCTTATCTACAGTAGTCCGATCTAAAATCTGACATGTTCTAAGCTGAAATTATCAGATTTCCCAAAATCTTGACCCTGAACCTTCAGAAGTCATTGCTATCAAAAACTAATGTAGGAGACGTGTCCACTTAAGCTTGTAAATTTGGGGTTTTATAGAATAATTTCTTGTAACATAATGTAAATAATCCTTATATCATTTTAAGTATTTTCGTAACTTTCTTTTATAAATACACTGTGAAAATACCCTATTGTGTCTTTTATGTGCATATTCTCCATTGCCATTATCATCGAAGTTACGTAATAAGCTAGCATGAGATATTGCAGTCATTACCCTGTGAAATAATAACCCATTTCCGTGTCGGTACGCAGGTTGACTCTGTGTATCACTTTCAAATTATGAATAGAATTATGTAAAAGATATTCATGGTGCCATTTTTATCATCTAGAAAAAGCAAGCTATCTCTACGCCACTGCAAATTGTGTTCAGCTAATATAAACGTTTATTTATTGACATATAGATTACAGGCATTGAAGATATTACTCTCTTACATTGGTT
Source organism: Acentria ephemerella (assembly GCA_943193645.1). Lineage (NCBI taxonomy): Eukaryota > Metazoa > Arthropoda > Insecta > Lepidoptera > Crambidae > Acentria > Acentria ephemerella. The sequence goes on along the minus strand of OW971879.1, from coordinate 11,254,065 downwards.
GGAAACGTCTTAAATGGCGCCGTGTAAATTATTGATATAATTGGTAACATAAAACTAATGTTGTAATGTTTCATATAGCTTAGTTCGATGGTCAATATGCAAATATGTACCACGTTTGAATAAAATATTTTGGCATCGACTTCAACTTTGGTCCTCAGTAGTTTAGTAACGAAAGTAAGTAAATACGTAAAGTCGTTAAATGAGTATTTCTCTTATAGTAGTGTTCCTATGTAGGTACTATCATTACCAGTACTATTTAATACCTTATAAATATAAATATATCATATAGATATCTAACATGGCGGAAATATGAGTATTTGGTTACTTAAAATTCCGACACGCTAATGGAAAGGACTATGCTCGGAGTCTCTCTGCATAATTGAATCAGAAATAATGAGATCCGCTGATGGAGAGAATTAGTGACCCTAGATCGGTTGCTACATCTAGCCCAATGAATTGCTAACCTAAAGATGGATTGTGCAATATTGATCCTTGAACGATATGCCATAAGTTGATCACGTTAAACCCCAGTGTCTAACGCCACACTGCAAACTTTCCAAAATAGGTTGCGGTTTTCCAAATTTAAATGTTTTTTAATAATGTTTAAATTTTATTTTTAATGTTACTGCTTAAATTTTTATGTGCAAGTCCCGTGCTGTTCAGCCAATTATCCAATGCAATTAATTCATTCCCCTGACCATGTTTTCTGTAAGTTACATAACCTGTAATTATTCTGCCTGATGGTTATACGCGACCACAATATTCGCCTCCTGTATTCATATAAAATGTTAATCAACTTCCAGACACAAATCATTTTGAATTCCGAACGAGAATGAGTTGAATACATGATTTTTTTTATTAACATTGAAAGATAAAATATCGATGTGCACCATGTTCATGATTAAAGTCAATCGAGCCTAGTACTTACTTTCGTTCAATTATATTTCTCACACTTCTACCTATTATCTAGCCCAAATTAATCATCATTGAGTATCCATAATACAAGCTGTATTATGGATACTACTTAATGGAAAAATATAATCTGATAGGTATATAAATAAGAGGAGGAACTCGTTGGCGTAGTGGCTCAAACACTCTAGTTGCGATAAAGAAATCAAAGCAACATTCGCCTTTGTTGGTAGAGTTTTGGTTTCATAAGCGTGTAATAAGGCCTATGCCCAGTAGTATGTAAATATCATAAATATATTAAATCACCATATCAAGACCTCTGGCTATCAGTGGTACTGAACACTCGACTATACGGTCGTTGAAATTTATAAACCGTCTCAGCAGCAATAATTTATTTAGTTTTCTTGATATTATTCGTCCCTATCAAATAACATCCATAGTAATTTTTTTGTGACAATTCTGTTACCATTTGGTACACTTATTTTCATAGTGGTCTGTTGAATGCTGTGACATGGTGCCCGATGACTACAACTCAACGTATTTTATTGTTGCTCTTCTATATTGGATTGTAGGGCGCCGGTAGGGCAGCCTCTCCTACCTCATGGTACAGGTACTGACCAGACATGGTTGTTTGCCCATCGGGAACCGCCGTGCTGTCATCACTACAAATCCGAATATTTTATCGATAAAAATGTTTTTTTTTCATAAATGTTATATATAGTGCATGTCAATTCAATGCCTAGTTTATATGATAAAAATTATAGATCAAGAGATAATAAACTTTCAGAATTTTATAGCAGTCATGTTAACTTTCATCCTAAGGAAAAGTAAATTTTCTGCTGTCCCTCCTGATCAGAATATTAAAACTTCAAGCATTAATATTTTTCACGAAAGTTTTTAGTGGGTTCGATCACCAAATTATGGAGTATTTTTTTTCTATCACACGGCATTGTAATGAGATAACTTATTTATTTAAATACTTAGGTATCACTCTACTAAAAAAATAACTAACAGAGCATAGGCACAAATAAGATCATTTTAAAAATTTATCGAGATTGTTTAAGAATTATTATTTACTTTAAAACGAAAATTTTCTACTTTTAAATATTAATTTAAAATTGAGAGCTTCTAAACTATGATTTTTAGCCGTCTTTTAATTAATTAAGACTATTGGCTATTAAAAATTTAAAACGTTGTCAATCAATTGTCTGTCAATTTGTATTTTAATAATTGTTCATAAGCAGTAAAGGTAAAAAAAACTTATTATTATTTTCATACAATCATGTAATTGTAAAAATTTTTTAATGTTTTATTCTATTAAATTAATCTTTTTTTAGGGATTTTTGATTTATTAATACTTTTATAAACAAAAACCTTCAATCAATGTCTCTATTGATATCGTGTAAGGATATTTCCAACACACTACACTTTTAATTTTTATATATCAATTCATCGCAGAGCCAAGCCTTACTTATCGCCATTAGTTTCTTTTACTGAAACTCAATATTAATGCAAATTAATATCAAAATCCTCTTAAAGAAAGTAATTTTGATACTAAAAGATAATTTCTTGATCTGGGATTTGATAAAAATAAAAATGTTAAGCTTTAAAAGTAAATTAAGCCAATATCTACTCTTGAAACACTAAGCTAACGGAATAATAAAACCAAAGTACACTAATCGGTATTAATTAATGAATTTTATAGTGTAGACATTAAAAGAGACAACAGAATCAAAACGTAGCATTAAACTAGCTTCAGGCTTTTCTTTCGAATTTTGTAATCGATCGAGGAATAAGTGTACAAAATGGCTGCTTCCTTATTAATTTAAAATAAATATATTTTACCGTTAAATATATTGATTGAATTGAATGTTCAGTACCAAGTTTATATTATTGTGGTGTGCGTGGATTTTTTTCATAAACGGTTAAAAATTAAAGTAACGCCTTACGTCATTAAAAATGTACCATGCTATTTATAAACAAAATATTAAATTACATTAAAGATTACATTAAACCACCATTAATTTGCCATTATTTTTTGGGTTTGCTTCGCTTTAGCGCTTGACCTTTTTTTTAGCGCTTGACCTGAGTTAACCATTGCGTAGTTCTTTGGCAATCATTGTACAGTCACACGTCAAAATCCAGTAAAAAATCCTATCACGAAGCTTTTTAAACCTCTATTAGTTATAGAGTTTAAAAATAACATCTTAACCGATGGACTGGTAAGTAGATGGTTTTGAGATACCCAAGAATTTTAATATAAGCCATTATTGAAGCTGTCTTGTATCAACAACGAAGGAAACACTTAACCAATATTAAACAATATTACATTTTATGAGAGTATTCAACCATAACTCAAATTACTTAGTCAAAGAGAAGCAGCACTATTAATACATTAAATATTGAATGTATAAAGTGTTAGGTAATGGAAAATTAATTAATTTTATTGTATTCATTCTCGAAACGTTTGATTGATTATATAGTTCGAGAATCCAAGAAATTTGTATTTCACCTCAGAAGCCGTGCAAACTAGACACAATGAAATTTTAACTTGTCAAGCCATACAATCCAGACACGATTGTTTTTAATTTTCCCGAGGCACTCGGGCCCGGGTGTATATTGCCGCTCAATAAATTAATTGTTTGGAGGTTTCCATGATGATCTTTACATCAAATCAACAGTTTTTATACTTTTGTTACTTTTTCTTTGTTTATGTTTAAATACGTAAATTATATCTATAATCTAAATAGTTTGGTCACGTTGTTGACAATAGTCAGTCCTTTTTCTCTGTCTCTTATACAATTATCATTAATAAGCAAGTTATAATTTGGATTGTTTGAATTCAAAATAACATTTTTTTTTTATTTGTTTGTTTTTTTTTTTTAATGATAATTGTATAAGAGACGGATAAAAAGAAGCATATGTCTGAGCTTACTAACTCACTAGTGTATATGAAATAGATACACTTAACTTAAAAATATTAAGTAATTAGAGCTATTTCTTATTTCTTTATTGGTTTAATCATACAATTAGAAGTCAAAAGTCAAAAATAACATTATTTAAATAGACTTATTTACTAAGCTCTTTTAAATCGTCACAGTATATAATTTAATGACATCGACACATATGTGATAAATCATTGTGAAACACTTATTGAATTCATTATTGTAGAATTTTGATATTTCTTATAAACATACCAAACCGTAAATGATGAATCGTTATATCATAAGATCATATGTTATTGCTCTCTTATTTATATTACTTATTTAGAGACAGTTTGACGTATCACTTAATTATATTATTTAGTTTAATGAATAAAAAGACACCTCTACTTTACGCATAAAGATATTCAAAAGAGTCGCTTAGCCAGAGTGTAGAATTTCATACCGACAAGCGTTTGTCCTTGTATTGTCCTTCATGTGACTTGGATTTCTTGAAAAGAGGTGTGATATTTCACTTTTTGGAACGGCAAGGTCCTGCACTAGCTATCTTCGCATATGGACGTCTCCTACTGCTTAGAATCAGGCGGTGCAGTGCTTAAAAAAAGACAAATAACAATAATATAAATAGATATGTAACTAATTTAAAACTGACATGTAAAATGCCGCTTAAAATCAAACCATGCCCCGTCGTAGTTATGTTGTCAGATCATTCAGTACATCCTCCGATCTTTACACGAACAATTTAAAACGGAAACTTACGACGACGTCTATTTGGGGAGAGGAAGCACATACGTAACGTTTGTCTTGGTATAAATTAACCCTTGTCGCACTAGCAGCCATTACGCTGTCATTTGTATCACTTATGGACAGGAAACTGGCAGTTTCTCTTAGTCATTGCCAATTGCTGCAAACTTCTATATAATGCTAAATAGGAATAGTATGTTTTTGACAAATGAATTAATGAAGTTATCCAAACCATAACAGACCTCATTCCGTTGATGGATGCGGCCGTAACAATAACATAAAGAAGAGTTATAAAAATTATAAGTGGCGGAGTCGTCAAACGAATAATATTGTTATTAAGACAGTAACAAAAGCCATTTTTCGAGTTAGATTTAGGTTTTTTTGCTTTGTTTTGGGACAAGTTTATCAAAGAAGTAAGTAATCTAAAAAACACAGCTCCTTGATACATTCGATATATGACACTTAAATACTAAATGATTCTGAAATTTGGAGCAGTCTTATATATATTTCGTATTTATTATTCTATGTTAATAAGTATGATGGTCAAATATCAAGTTGAATCTTAATTCGGCGTAATTAAAACGAAATTAAAACACCAATTAATATCTCTTAAATCAAAGAAAAATGTTTTAAACCATCAAAGTATTACGAAGCGGCCGAAGCAAATGGAAATAATATTTAATTTTATACATATTTTTATTTATTAATATGTAAAGAATGAGTTAGGACAGCTCAGGTGTTATAGTAGATATTATTATACTTGTTTACATGCTATAACTTAATGGTAAGTGAAATATATCTTTGATGGTACACTTATTATAGTTCAATTTTGTCCTTTTTTATTTAAAAACTACACGAAAACCGATCTACATTCACTGGATAAGCATCGCTATCTGTAAAATATTCGGCACAGTTAATTGGCTAATGCCACGGTAATCATAAATCAATGTTGACAGTAAAATATAAAAATAGGTAAAATAAGTAAAAATAGGTACAATTTATTGGAAAACGATACGTCTAGGGAGCTGTCAGATCATTTAAATAAGTAGATAACAGTTTAACGTCGCTACGAATTAATCGAGATATGCAAAAGTCGTAAGGGATGTAAGTAATCTGCAAAAGTTACAACTCTGTAATTTTACAACCGTTAACTATGTCAAGAATTCTTGTAAAGTTCAAAAAGTTATGAAAATCAAAAGCGAAGTATGGATAACAAGCCGTTTTTAATTACCCGTCGAGCACAGGTACCTTACTTTCTCGTAACCGTTTATAAAATCATGCTACTTTAAAATACTGGCGAATAGAACAACTTATAAAATGGACCGCACTAGGCGTTGTATAAAATTGTTTTAATTAAGCTTTGAATTTCAAATTGATTTAACCCGAATTACCCAGTACTAGAGTAATGTTTTTCTTTTGTTTAAAAATTCTAATTTAAAGAAGTTTTCAAGGAGAATAATTTCGGCTTACATGTTTTTTGCGTAACTTTAAGCGTTTACGAAGCGCAGCGTTTTTGATATTTTTTTTTATTGATACTTAGTTCATATTAGTTTTAGCGGCTTTTTTATATCCCATTAAAACTAATATGAACTGCTATAAGCTAAACCATATGGTTTATCCTATAGCCTTCCTCGATGAATGGACCATCCGACACATAAATATTTTTTCAATTTCAATCAGTAATTCCTGAGATTAGCGCGTTAAACCAAACAAACAACCTCTGCTTCATAATATTAGTAAAGAATTCTTAAAAAGTGGCTCCTTAAATACAATTCCGTTATCGAATGGTGTTAACTCCCTAAAAACCTATATATAAAACTCTACTACTATATATTAAACTTTATCGTGCAGCTTCAAGGTACATCACAGAAATAAGTGACGTAAGACATAAAACTAATTTTCGTATATAATTTTGTCAACAAAAGAGGCATTGCAATTCTGCTAAGTCAATTACTAGGTTTTTATCTTAATAATCAATTTAAAGCAATTTTATGCACGTAGCTCGATAAAATAATGAGAAATACGTAATATTCTAAATAACGTTCAATTTTGAAAAATAAATGAAGTGTTGTGTATGTGTAAGCGCACAGGCAGCTTTACCGCTTTTGAAAAATTAACTATTTAGTTCTAGAATTATATTTGTATTCTTCCTAGCTGTCTCATAGACTCTATAGTTAAAAATACTGACTTTTTATATTGAGTCAGGACTTATAATTTATTTTTAAATTTATGAACAGGTATCATAAAATGTATCTTTGATTATTCCAAGGTGATGGCTTTTAAAGTATTTTCTATCGAGCTAGTAGAATTTTGGCAAGGTTTTAACGCCTGCCGCTGGAACATGGCAACGGCAGCGGCTTAAAGGAATCTTCTGAATTACGGGCAATGTCTAGCTGTTTCAATGAGAACAGGCAACAACAGAAGACGAAATTAGACTCAGAACTTTAATACTAAGTTACATGAAATTTGTTTTAAAACTCGAGAATCGACTCTTTAAATGCAATTTAGATAGTATAAATATTTATTTATGGAGATAAGATTAAAAGGTACCCATTATTATTACATATTTTATTTTTAGGGTGCATTTTTCAAATGGTAGCTACATATGAATATTAAAAAATAGAAACTACAACATGAAACTGATTTATTTTATTTTATTTTATCATATTAAAAATACTCAAGCAACAATTACTTTAAAAGTGAAATGCCAAATATGGTAAGTAGTGGGTGCAATTTGTTAACGATTTAACACTTTTGTTTTAAATAATAAATTTTATTTTTATTCTTACTGAATACGCATTAATACTTTTTACATCAATGCAATATCAACTTTGTCGACAGTAGCTACTAAATCTAGTATACGTTAACGGTTCTACGTTAGTGGAGTTGGGACGTCTATATTGTTGTTGTTAAAATTGTTAATTGACGCCATCAATATCAGAACTATCTATAGAAAGTTCAGAAAGAAATTTGCTTATATTCTTACTTTATATATTTGGTAGGGTGTAGCTTCACCACATCATCATGGAAAAGGGGAGATAGGCGAGCTAAGTGTTTGCTCAGGGGTGCATTATTATTTACGGGGAACTTGTCTATATAATATAATACTTAATATTTTTTTTATAAACATCGTCAAAGCCGTTACGGAGGAATACGATAACAAATAATTTTTTACACAAAAGCAACTAACAATGAGTAAACATTGTTTGTGTGTTAAAACAATAGGGAAACAGATTTTTAAAAATCAGATGGTAAAAAAAATATACCATTAGGACATATACAATAGTTTTCGGTATAATCGTTTCTTTATTTTCAAAATGTATTACATACGCTATGATACTTTCCACATCCACAAGAAGAACCAATTTCAATTCACCGGAATATCTGCGTGTAAAATTTTATTACACACATTCACTCGAATCGAAGATTTTAGTAAGATCCGTAGAAAACTTGGCTAGTGAAAGATATAAAATATTAAATGACGCCGCAACTCTTTCTGAATTCAAGCACCTGACAATTTTAAGAGTAGATAATATAAACGCTTATTATAATACATGTAAAGTGTAATATCTGATAAAGCCAGAGCTTAAAGTGTGTCATTTAATACATTAGATGGAGTATGCAAACATCGTAGACCTCGTAAGCTGTGGCTACAGCCTCCAAAACTGCACACTCTGTACACAATGATTGATCGATGGAATTCCCTGTTTAGCTTCTGTGCCGGCAGGGATATTATGTAACTCCCTTATAAAAGCCATGACACCGTGGTTCGTAATGAAATAAAGGTGAGAATAAGGCTTTATTTTTGTTAATTGAAGTAAAAGATTTTTTAAATATATGTTGTCTAAATATTAACATTATTTTAGTAATCATCATTATTACTTTCAATAATATATTTCTCCCTGCTGGACACATGCGGTCAGAACTCCACTTGTAAGCGGTTGCAGTACAGGGACCAATGTCTTAGCATGCCTTCCGATTCACGGAAATTAGTTTGGATTTTAGTAATAACTAAATACAATAGGTTAAATCTAATATTAATGCTAATAACTGAACGGTTTTCTTAAGAAAATATAGATCAACACACAGAAGAGTTACATATACAAGTAATTAATATTTTTTATAAGCCTTCACACAACATGGTACGATTTAGCCTTGATCCTTACTTCTTGAAGCGAAGTCCCTTACAAAGTTTTTCACTATTTTTATATATTATATATAAGAAGAAGATTCAATTTTCATCAAATCGCGTCACAGCCACCATTTTTCTGAATAGCTTAGTAATCTCAGCCTCGTACGAGATATTTCAATATTATGAGCCTTTTTAGCCAAGTATGTTAAAATCTTACGAGATCCCAAATTTGAGGATTTATGAGTTATAGGGACCTATGTCATTCGATACCTATATTTATAAGTTTAGTTCAAACTTGTTATAATTAAATTGCCTTTTCTGCTGTTTTTAAAGCTAAGCCTAAAGCTGTTACATCAGCCCGTAAGTACGAACAGAGTAATCTCAAAGATTTGTAAAGCAATTCCCTATTTAAGCAATGACATGAAATAGACATACGTTCGTCTGCCTTTGTCTGCTTTTGCCAGTTTGCTAAATCACAAAGATAATTGTTTGGATTGATATCACATACTACTATAGTTTAGATCTAATGTACACTATGTATGCATGAAAAGAAAGGTAGCGAAAGTATTTACAGGCCATGGGAGGCATTAATGTCTCTTATCTCCAGAATGTCAGCGTATCTGAAATGTCAAGTACTTTCTTCGTATCCCTTTTTTTCTTACGAAAGCTTCGTGAGCTGCCCAGTTGTGGATAAGGACCACAATAAGGTTATATAAGACTCCTGCTGTATAGTTTACCGACGTACTTCATCCGTACGAACCGTGCACAGCAGGCACTGAATGCTCTTCTATCCTTTAGGGCCAGCGCCGAATTTCTTGATATCCTTAGTCTTTACGAGATATTTGTCTTATCAAGAGGATAAAAATAAATGTCAAACAAGCCGAATTTACTACAATGGAAACTATTAGCAGAAACTTTAGTTGTCGGTGTTGCTGATAACGTCAAGAAAATACTTGTTAATTGATAACGGCTTGAGCGAGATTCGGAAAACTTTTCAAAACTAGAAGATTACCGATCGTCACCTTTGACATAAAACTCTCTCAGGATTTGGTGAAAAACTAACAACATTGTCTTAGCCTTTGAAAGCCTTTGTTTTTTATTTTCTAAGATTTAGAAGGACTTACATCAATACTGTCACTCAGTTTAAATCCTTTGGTGAATGATGAATATATTTAAATTGATTCTTTGTTATTAGGATTTCGGATAACTTTGATATTTCGCTGGTAATGTGTTTTACTGTTAAGTTTACAATTGAGTGCACTATAATAAAATGGAAACTGCACCTTAAATAAACAGTAAGCTTTAAACATAAGAGTTTATATAAACTTGAGTGAAATGATCTAACTCAACATGAAGTGTAAAGTAATGATTACCAATGAACACCGTTACGTTTTTTCAATTGGAGATATTACAATAGCATGAAATGTACACGCATTTTGATAAGTTCTTTAACGGTAAACGTATTCCCTTCTTCATACAACATGGGTTCCTCTTTAAAAGTGGCTTCAAAAAGCACTTTTTGGGCAAGGCGGAGGTTACTAAGACAGTTTGTCGTATGGTGCACTAGCTATCTTCACATATGAACTTCTCTGTGCATCTGATAATATGCATATCATCAGGTAGTGTTGAGTCATTTGTTAAGCTTTTTATACAAAAAAGTTTTTACAATTTTCACGTTATAATTTCTAAAGAACATACATATAAAATACGGTTTTCATTTTCAAAGTCGAAAAGTTCTAAAACCTGATTATATGATTACATTTAAAAATAAAGGGGTGTTGGTTTTTTGTTAACAAGAGATAATTTAAATGGAATTTGGTACATCCATGTTTTGCTTAACATTCTGAACAACGCCTCCGTAAAGTGTCATTGATGGATAGGGTCCTCGATTCAACTCTTCTCGAGTATGTAAAGTTTCCTTGACACAGTATGACACTTTATCTCTGGAGCGAAATTAAAACTTAATAGCCATTAGGAAAAACACAAAACTCAATATAAAACTTGAAGAAATACATGTTATAGTTGCCAGTATTTTTTATTTTTCTTTAATGCTACAAAGTTTAAGCCTCAAGTAAAATGATACTTAAAATCACGGAAACAAGATCTACTTTTCTTTGAATAGATATTACATGCACAGTAATATACTAGAATTCATAGTTATAATAAAGTTTTATTTTTTAATTACCTTTAATAATATCATTGATATTGACATTGACAAAAACAATTAGACGAATTTTAAGACTCTACAAAGAATTATTTTGGAATTTTGTTTTCGATTATTGTTTAGAAACGTTTGGACTGTTGTTTGGAAATATAAAACGGGTAACTTAATATCTACTTTTCTTATCTGAGATCGAAGAACGTGAAAGAGTTAAAGTTTTTTTGTGACTTTTTTGAACTGGGTAAGTAAAAAAACACGAGAACTCGTTTCCAAAGTCTTCGTTATAGAAAGTATTGCAAATTTTTAAAAAGAAAAGATTTATAAAGAGAAAATTCATATTTTTAACAATTCAGTTTCCAATTCAATTATTTCCTTGACGATCTTGATTAGGTTTTAAATAAGCATATTTTAATTAAACTAAGAATGCTTGCTTGTTTCCCTCCTTCATTAGATACAAAGAAAAAACGTTCTTAAATCTTAAATAAAAAAGTGTTTTCTAGATGACGCAATATCTGAATGACTCAACACAAACATGTGAGCAGTGAGCAAACTTCTAGCCAACACCATTGGTCTAAAGTGACCGCATGATTGATTGATGGCACCATTCAGCTAGTCTCCCTGGTAGAGCATGATATCTATAGAGTTATTTGAAGTTATACGTGTACCTAAAGGACGTATCTATCAAGAATAACCCGGCCAAATTGAACCATAATCGAACAAAATTTCAATAAGTTTTTAGTAAATATTGCTTAAAAATAATTGAAAGGTTCTAAAGTGCAAAAACAGGTTTTTAATATACCTACCTGCATTTGCCTCCTAATTCTCTAGATAAATTAATATGAGCTAGACAGGCTTTCAAAGGCTATTAATTCAAATAAAAATCAATTATAATAAATTTAGGACCAAAACCTGTAAAACCTGTTCTGTTTTCTATTTTGTGGAAATATTACAATGAAGAGAATTCTCCATTTTTATCAACTAGATCAGCTTCGCCTCTATAAAAGTGGTAAAAGCCATCCCTTTCTTTAAATTGACAATGTTATAATTTACACCTACCAGGAAAATCGTTTCGTTTTGAAAAGGTGTAAACGGTTAGGGAAAAGATTTCTATGATCTGAGATATTATTTAACACTATGGTTAAATATAAATTATGCCTGTAATATACAGTCATATTCCACCCTAGATGACAATAACAACTCCTTGTTCGTAGAAAATATATTAAATATCAGTTAGTTACTGAAATGTGACGTAGGCGTAAGGTCAAGATGAGTCATGGCTGGAATTCCAATGGCCTATCCATCTTACTACGCAACCACATTATTGTTGATATTTTGGCAATTTCTTTAGGATGTTCATTTAGTTATTTATCTAAGTCATTCCTTTATTTCGAATAAAAAAGAGAAACCTATTTGATATGGATTATCACTTCAGCATAATTTAGTTTCTTGGTTTACATGCAACGTTGTTATCTTGTGAAATGAAGTTTATTTTATAGGAACTTAATTTTTCTTTTGCGTTCTTTCAGTTAGTTATATAAGTCGCGAAACGCGATGTCGGATGACATTTAAAATGCTGTTCTGTATTTCGTTTATAATAAGATCCCCTGGGGAAGTTATGGGCCTATCGGGGACCCCTTAGGTCCGACAAACAGTTCGGGTACTGAGATTTTGAATCCAAGTGATTGAAACTGGTGATTTCATAATATCATATTTTCCCCTGTACAAGATTATTGAGAAAGGCATGATTTTCATTCCCTTGCATTAAAATAAAAGCGCATCAAAATTAATATAAATAAATAGAATGGATATGTTTCTTTTCCTATCGTCTTTGTAGAATAAAATGTTACCACGGAGTATCCAATTTACCAAGATTTAGATTCAAATCCTCCTATTTGCTTCAATTTCTTAGTTCTGGGTTTGTTATCATCAACACGAATCACTTTTTCTTTGATCATGTCCTGTTATCGATTTGTATAATCTGTGATTATAAGGGATACAATTCTAAGGTGAAGATTGAGAACTACATTAAATGTCTCAGTATTTTTAAAAAAGTGTCCACAATAGGGTTTACTAAGTGTCTAAATATTGAGAGCATTGTAATTGTATGATATAGACGTAAAACTAAATTATTTTAGCTTTCAATCGATCAAGATGTATCTTGTTAGTGATGTGGTGTTAAAATATCAATGATAATCAGTAGCGGAGTCCATATGTGAATATAGCTAGTGCAGCATGCGACATACTGCCTTAGCCTTAGCCTTGCTGGCCCATCTGTTTGCCGTTCTTTAATTTAATATACATTTTTTATATTTATTTAGCTTTGATTAAGACACCTTTATTAAGTCTCTAAATTCACAAATGATTTGAAATTCAGTTTGACAGAGTAGCCTCGAGTCCAGGTAAACAACGAAGAAAGAATAACTTACGCTTAAGCCCTTAGGGATCAACGCTGAGGAAAGGAAATTATGTTACCTTCCGCTGGTAATGCATAAATAGCAAAGGTCCAAAGGTTACCTACCATAATTTGTCTATGAGCTTCTAGCTTAATTTCAAATTGAGATTTTTGATCCCAGCTTAGTCGGCCATCTTTAGGATTGAGCGGGCTTATGCTTGCCCAAATTTAATTTTCTTGTTTACGAAAGGCTTGTATTTTATGGCTTTTACCGCCGTTATTCTAATAGGTTACTATACGATACACATTCATTAAGAAACAAAAAGGAGTGCCGTTAAGTCCACTAAGAAGGTTTGGCCTACTTTACCTACTGGTTAGTTTTTTCATCTTTGGGGAGATCACAAAATTGTGATGGTAATTTCACAATCATAATAAAAACGGCTGGAATTTTAAAACATTGGTGGCAAGTTCTGCTGTTTATCCTTTCATATCAAAATTGAAAGACTGAACAAATAATTTATGCGTCAATCTCAATGCGAAATTGTTTTAATAGCCCATTGTTATAACGACACAAAGCTTTTAGTGATAGTGCGTGTCCATCTCTAGATATTTCACACTCACTATCAATATGACATGGAATAATACAGATTATTTAAAGAGTTCAATACGTAGATGGTAAATAGTTACCTGGCTCGTTAACGGTCATACTTAGACGTTCCCCCACTTAAAACAAAGAGAATGCAAATGTCCGTGTTGCACTACAAAGTTTGGGAGTTAACTGTAAGATCATTAGAAACAAACACATTAAAATTAGGTTCACAAAAGTTTGTATCCTAGTTTTAACACAAAGTACCATTATTCCATCTTCTCTAAGGACAGTATAAAGAATTATACTTATTTGAGGTATTGTGTTAGTAGTTTTTATACCTACTTTGCTGTTTTATTCTAATTTTACAGTGTTGTATTTTTTGTGTGTGAGCAGCCAGAACTCATTTATGGGAACAGGGTGTCAACATAACGTTTCTCCATGATATATACAGAATATTTCAGTAGTAGTATCAGGCAGCCTGCCTGGTTGCTTGCATGTTTAAAGTAAGTATTCAATTTGCTCTATTAAACACACGTTCTGTATAATTGAGCAAAATGGAAAAATGACCTACTATTTGTTCAACAATAAATGGGCAGAACTCTAGTATGATCGGTTTTAAAAAAAAAATTTAGAAAGAACAGAGGCGGATTGGCAATTCTTAATTAACAAGTTTAAATCAATTCGGCCTATTTAAATGATCATCGAATAATTTAATCCGTACACATTGACTTATTTTAATTGATATTTATTGAAATACCTAATAAAATACGTTAAAAGTGTACCACTTCCGTCGTTTATATATGTAGTTTTATTATCATATTTTAGTAGTACGATGGGAAAACATTTGTCATGCGGAGATGATTTAATAATTTGATTTGATAAATTTTTTTACCAATTTCGTGATAATAGCTTAGTATTTTTTTTGTATGGTAACATTTAATTTGAAATCGTATCAGGCTATATATTGTGCTCACCAAGATGTTAATTATGTCATCAGGTGTCCGAGGCCTTCACAACCTGGAAATTAACGTTCCCGGCGCAGTACTGGTGGGAGAGACAGTGACCCTCGAGTGTAGCTGGCAACTGGAGGATGAAGAAGCACTATATAGTGTCAAGTGGTACAGAGGACGGGAAGAGTTCTATAGGTACATACCTAAAGAACTTCCACACACCAGAGTGTTTCCACTTCCAGGAATTGAAGTTGACGTAAGTGACATTTTATATTTAGTTCAATTTATGAATTATCTGAAAATGACAGCTAGAATAAACAATATAAATTAGAATTCAAAAGACCGATTATGAGTTTCCACAGACACAGATTGCCTTATAAATAACAGATAAACTACACTTGACGTATTTAAATATAACTATTTCAAATTGAGTAGTATTTTCACCGTATGGCCACTTTTCGGAAACTAACCTTTTACTTAACAATCGCTCATAGCTTCTGCTTATTAAACAAATTAGAATCTTATCGCTTTGCATTTTTTTAATTAAATGATATTGATAGCAATCCCTTTAATTATTACTTCAATACAGGTCATTCCACATCCACACACACATAGATTTATTATATTCCTATATGTATAACCGAATGGTAAATGAAAACCAATTTATTTCCTGCAACAATTTTATATCCATTTCATGGCAACGTAAATGTAATGCTACATTTATGTTCGAGATATTAAAGGCGTGACGTGACTTCAACTTAATATTTATATTAGTTAACATGTAATATGACTTGACCTTAAGAATAAGTAAGGTTAAGAAATTAATTTATATTTATAACTAAGCTTAAAATTCTAATGCTATTTATTTATTTGGGTTACCATCAATTGTATCTATACACTCAAGTATAAAAAATAACAAATTTAATTACCAATATGAGTGCAATGATAAATTTCCTACTGTTTCTGAATTATTTACTTCCCTGGCAAATTAAAACAAACGTGCACAGGTGTGTGCGTGAGAAATATTATTTTTATAATAATTTTCAATTGGGTAACTCTTAAATGTATTAATTATTTTTGCTATTTTAATGTTTATAATTCTTTTATT
The DNA here is from genome assembly GCA_943193645.1 of Acentria ephemerella. Taxonomy (NCBI): domain Eukaryota; kingdom Metazoa; phylum Arthropoda; class Insecta; order Lepidoptera; family Crambidae; genus Acentria; species Acentria ephemerella. Next base: position 11,238,138 of record OW971879.1, on the reverse strand, counting down.
AGTTATCTTCGAAAGGCATCTCAGGTCATTGATAACGACAATAGGTTTGTTGTTACATTATGCATCATATAATTTAATCTTACAGTTGTTGCTAAGGCACTTATTAAGTTATAAAGAAGACTGGTTATTCTTGTTAGGTATAGACACGTAAGTTTAATATCGAATAATACGTTCACTTGCTTAATGTGTGTACCTCAAACCCGTGTATTGGGTAATACATTATCCTATTTACCGTGACGTTGAAATGCCGGTGACATACAAATGAAATATTTTGAGGTCTGTTACGAATATATAACATATATGGACTTGGACTAAAACAGCTTATTCTCAAAACAGTAGAATTCTACTTACATTGTCATAAAGGTGATTTAAGAGTATATTATGAAATTGTACGTTTTCAAAATTTTATTTACTTTGCATGGATTACTATTACAAATGTAAAATAATTATTAAAATAACCAAATATTTATTTAACAATTTATGTAATACAATTATAATTTAAAATACAAAAACAAAATAACTACTGTACAAAGAGACTACTTATTTCTATAAGAAATCTGTACCAGAGCGTGTAGCAACACAAATATAATATAATTAAAATATAAATAAAAAGTTATTACTTCAAAAAATTAAATAAAATAATATTATATTATATTTACCCATACATTATATATTATTATCATTTAGTTATATTTACAAATACGTATATCCACATATACGGTTAATATATATTTAGTTTCTCTGAAAAGAGAAATAATGCGCCTTTACTCTTGTCTTAAACTGACATTAGCGACATCCTTTTTTTAAACCAAATTACTTCAAATTATGTTACGACGCTTACTTAATAAGTAGTAACAACTCAATTAATACTTGGCAATGGAAATGTAATAATTATTGAGTAGGTAACAAGCATAGAAACCCATACGAACTCATTATAAAACATACCTGTATTACGTAATTACTCGACCAAGAAATTACATTGAAAGGAATATTGACTACGTCGATTACTTGTTTGCGTAAAGGTTACGTTGAAATTGGTTATGAATTATTGAAGTTTAAATCTACAATGAAGTTATTATAAAAAGGTTGGGCATAGAGTTTTTAATTAATAATTTGGGGCGTTTACGAAAGATGGCTTACGGCGCAGTATGCGCTGTAAGCCGACGTTCGAACAAGAGAAAATAATTAGGAAAGTCTGAAAAATTGTATTAATTAAATAATAAGCATTTTTTTTATATTTTTCGATATAATAATTCATGGCGAAATGTTCAAACTATTAGAGGTAATTAATGAACTATATCGATGGCGATTTTGCTGGCGCTCTTTCATTCCAATCAAATATGAAAAGGATAGGATGAAATGTCAAGTTAGTTGACACTTGTCGATTAGACTTTTGACTTATTGTAATCGGCATAATGATGCGTATTAAAACATGCTTAAGAGGCGTTATTTAAGAAACGTCACAGGTCATCTTTTTTTATTTATGTAATGAAAGAATAGACGTTAACTTATCAAACAATTTTTTTTAAGAGTCACCTACATAACCTAATGGAAACCTTCAAATATATTGGAACTGATATCTTAAAATACCTAACAATAATAAATATTGGAAAACGTATTGACACGAAATGGTTTTTTAATTTTCTAAATGTTGTTACAAATATTGGAAAGCTGTCGTTGTATTTGTCTGCCAGCCGAATCTTACAGTACAATCAGAATAGATTTTTTTAAAAGCTATCGCTTCTATAAAAATGTAGTAAGTTGGTTGGTACGTGTTTTAAAACAAGTTAATTCACTACAAAATTAATGAATTCAATGCTAAATCGGACTGGCAATCAATAATTAAAGATAATAATTTCTAATATATAAAAATCACACAGAGTGTTTTTAGCGAAGTCCTCTAAAACGGTTTATACGATATTAATGGTTTTCTTTTGTTTATTTGATATTTCTGAAAATAGGATGTAAGTTATTTCTAATACACCTAGGTAGGTATAATATAAGTGTGGTAGTATGGCGAAAGAACGTTTGCAGCAATATTTTAAATAATATATTTTATAACTAGTCATATTTCTTACTGAAGACATAGTTTAATTGAACTATCTTTGTGATAGTACTCAGTATTGAATGACCATCCAGTGACGTCGGACTAGTTTTAATAAACATTTAAATCAGGTCTTTTGCTCGTTGCTCTTTACATTTGCATTTTCTATTCATTTACTCAAATAGTCTAATTAAATAAATTTTATTAATAGTCTAATAATTTATGACTAAAGGTAGTTTCCAATTTTTTGGGCTTAAGCATTATCGAAATCAAAACTACACTATGCTTGATGTATAAATATATATAAATATATATATATATATATAAATATATATATATATATATAAATATATATATATATATAAATATTAAAAAAAAAAAAAAATAAAAAAAAAAAAAAAAAAAAAAAAAAGTATTCAAAGTTTCTTTATGCAGCATTTCATAATAGTTTGAGTATTAAATGAATGCCTCACAGTGATTACAAATAAAAAAATATTATACGAGTTCATTCAATTAAATAACTTTTTCATTATTATTTTCGGAGTTGTCCATCTTCGAGTATTACTTACAGAAAAATAAAGTTCTTTTGATAATCTTCTGTTTGAGTCTGATCTTTGATTTTTTTAAAAAATCGAATTCTTATTTCATAACTAAGACTTAATGATTGTCTGTTTTGATCCATCTATTGGAACAGATAATTTGAACTTCTTAAATTATCGTGAACATTAAAATGTGATATTATTATCCGTTATGTTAAACTACATTAATATGTACCAAATTCACCTAATTTTATTCGTCCTTTAAACCGTAACCGAGTAACAAAAATCACATTAGAAATATTTATATCAATAAAAAAATCATTTGTCTACATATCTTTAACATTTCTTTCTTTTTTATTATTTTATATAAAATTTGTAGCATCAAAAAAATTAAAAAAATTAGCAAACTAAAATTGAAATATAAAAAGACAATAAAAGTAAAAATAACTTAAGATTTAATCTGTGATTAATTTTCAGTTCAATCGAAAAAGTTCTATCGTTTTGTTTGTTCCAATCTAAATGTCGATCGCGTGTCCGAAAGCAGTGAGCGACAAATTCGATGCCAACCTATTGGTTCAGATATCGATACCTGTTTCTATGGATACATAATAGTGTGTAGAAAATCTGAATTTTTTTTATTTTTAAATATCACTTCTTCTGTAAATGCAGTTCTCACGGCGAACTACTTTCTTTAGTGTAATGTGTGAAATATTTTCGGACTCTTCTTGTCTTTGATTTGTTACGATGTGAAGTCCACGTAGACACAAGGCATAGCAGGCATTTTGACTTCAGAAATTCCATACACCATTAGTATCAAGCGATCTTTAAAATACGTGCTAACTAAGTATAAGCTTTAGTGACCACTTATCGACAGTAAAAATTTGCTTGACATTTTCTGACATACAACACGTAGTTTCTCAAGCAACAAACTCTGTTATCTGTAATTTTCCGTCAGCAGTACCAAAATATATTACCTTGAACGTAATATTGTATGACGCTAACTTATCTTTTTGCTGAAACTCATAGGAAATAATAAATGGTTAGGACGAAGTCTTCCATTTTTCTGAAGGAGCACGTTCCGTGAAAATGAAAGTTCTGCATTGTCCTCTTGTAAAATGAAAGTCTTTTAATAACTATTCAAGTAACGAAATGAAAATATCGCGTGATAATACTGAACTGTGTAAAATTGACTCTTTGAAGTCAAATTCAAGACATTTTCTCATTTATCTAATTAAACACCTAATGCTTTTTATAATAAACAGCATTTTCTAGTTTTTTCTAATTTTCTAGTTTACACTAGAAAAATATGACACTAAAATAATTAAAAAGTTATATAAATTACTAAAAATAATAAATAAACTAAACACTAACTAAATAAATACTTTAAAATTACTAAAATATGATTTACTAAATCATATTTTAAATCGTATAATGTGACCTGAAAGCACTTTGTGGAGTCTGTTGGACTCGTATCAAATATTACATAGGATTTTATTTTATCATATAATATGTGTCTTTTTAAGAGTAAATTGTTTGTGCAAGAATAAATAAAATTTAGATTGTGTTTTCCATACAAAAATGTGTAAATGCTGATGATAACAATATTATTATTAAACTAACCAGCTTCCTTGTTCTAATATTTGTGTACTTTCCTTTATTCTTTAATTTTTGATTCTCTCTTTGCTAAAAAAAGGCTAAAAGATTTATAATATTACTAACAAGACTTTGACACAAAATGGTCTGAAATAAAAGGTTTCATTTTATTTCATTATTTAAAATTATTAACAAATTAAATGGCAACTTATTGTTAACTTTTAAAGGTTTTCCTGGTATAACAGTTTTTAATAAAAATCAAATACATTCCTTTTTACAAGCGGCGGACTCAAAGTAATTAAATTAACTCAACCGTCACTGCTTACAAACGTCTGTTTGTGTAAACGACGTATGAAAAATATGTTGTAAGGCTTGCCGCGCATGCTTTTGCGTGTATTTCTAGATTTGCTACGTAGCTCTGGGGGAGGCCTGGAATTGCTTTGATACACCCCTGGTTACCCCCTGAAGGGCAGCTGAGTTACCGGGTTGTTTTACTGGGTATTCCCAGTGCCGTTTTATAAACAGACGTTTTATCTTCAATAGATAAATGTAGTTTTAATTCAATTTTTCTTAAATAAAATATTTTTTTCATCTAAAATAACAAAGTTATTTTATCCATCGCTTGGAGCTTTTCTATTTGATAGACATCATTAAGTAATGGAGCTACCAAGTGAACCTTTTTTGTTTGGTAAGTTTTTGGCATTTTCTCTACTTTAATTGTGTGAAACATACGTCTGCAGGTTAAATACAAGATTCTTCATCGCTATTTGTAACTTTCTTTCTCACATGAAGAAGTTTATATTTAGTTTAATAACTAGTTTTTTAGCTAAATCTTGAATACTATATTATTGGTAATAATATAGCCTATCGCTGTTTCTATCTTTGGATTTAAGCAGAACCATTATCACGTTCACTTCTCCGTCAGCTGTACTTTGTATTTCTTGTCAAAGATGAAGTCTAGCATTATCCTGTTAACTTTATTTTTGGTACAGTCTTTTGTAATGAATTTCTCTTTATTTTGGAATATTCCTTTGTTATTATTTAAGTTTTTGTTTTTTGCACTTCCGAGGATGGAGGCACTGTATGCTGAAATACAGGCTTCGGCCTAGTTCAGCGACGGTTGGTCTTGGTCCTAAGTAAGCTGTTTAAAATAAAATTTCATTTCATTTCATTTCATTTCAACGGTTACCTAAGCCCGCAGGTTTTAACTACGTCATCAATTACAGATAATATTATATATCTGTCGTCATCACCATCGCCCACAACAGTCCACAGCTAAAAAATATCTCCAGTAGCACTAAAAATATTCAGCTAGCCCCATCCAACCTTTGCTACTTAACGAAGATTGTCACTCCACCGAGACTGAGATATACCTGTATTTTTATATGAATGCATTGTTTTAATAATTTTAGTGACCACATTATCGTTAGTGACTAAGCTAGTTAGGGACATCAAAGGCCAAATCATCAAATTTATTCGTGTACGAAAAATGTAAAAACCCGTTCACTGGCCTGTTCTGTTTGTTCCTCAATTTTTAAAAGCCGAGACTAGCTTTGTGTTTCACAATATCCTATGTAACAAACAACGTATACTGAATTGAATGAAATGTAGCGTAAAAATCGAGTAGTGATCTGAAAACTCCGAAAAATGAGCTTCAACTCGAAAATTTACCATGTGGAAATATTTAATTCAAAATATTGTACTATTTACAGAACAATAGTTTCAATTCACGTTGGAAAATATAATAAGAATATTTACATTCTCACACAACAACTTATTCAAACTAGGTACATGTATAATAATTATAACAATTATGATTTTTGATAGCTATTATCATGGATATAGATAAGATAAATTTATATAAGTAAAAGAAAAATTACTACCAAGGCTGATCCTCATACTGCTTACCATCACGATGTCGAATAATTTGCTGTTCTTTTTAACAGACTTCAAAAAAGAAGTTCTATATTCCACTATATGTATTTTTTCACCGATTTCTTCTTTAATTATGATCCGGTTTTCAAAAATCTTTTCTTATTTGATACTACTAAGGTGGTACTATAGTCACTAACATAGGATATGATCATGGGAATCCCGGGACTGATCATGGGAATCCCGGGAAATAGAGACAATCCTCCAACAAAAGAAGTAAGGTTAGTTACGTGTCAGTATGTACGTGTAATGTGTAAAATGTAGAGATAACTTTCGGCAAATTTATGACAAATAGCATCCTAAGGGAATTGATCATTTTCGTGAAGAAAACTTAATGGAAAATATTTGTAATAAATTCTGCTCTCACTGAATAAGTGTTGTTCGTCTGAATAAGTTTTGTCGATGATTGTAGTCTATTTCACCCTATACGTGGCTACATGATTGGTTATTACGCATTTATTAGTATCCTATACGTGTTGTTTACCAAAAAAATGGCTTAGCAATAATAAAATCCTCGGTATTAATGCTCGTTCATTGAACAATCGTTTTCTATGAAAATGTGAAATTAATTTTGGCTTTTATCATATGAATTTTAAAAGTCTAAAATGACTTATACGAATATCTATAGGTATTAATTCGAAATTCGATAGTATTTTGAAGATTAAATTTAATTATTTAAAATAACTTTGTTATTTTAGATGTAACAAAATATTATATTTAAGAAAAATTGAATTAAAACTATATTTATCAATTGAAGATAAAACGTCTGTTTATAAAGCGGCACTGGGAATACCCAGTAAAACAACCCGGTAACTCAGCTGCCCTTCAGGGGATAACCGTTACCAAAATAAAGAGAAATTCATTACAAAAGACTGTACCAAAAATGAAGTTAACAGGATAATGCTAGACTTCATCTTTGACAAGAAATACAAAGTACAGCTGACGGAGAAGTGAACGTGATAATGGTTCTGCTTAAATCCAAAGATAGAAACAGCGATAGGCTATATTATTACCAATAATATAGTATTCAAGATTTAGCTAAAAAACTAGTTATTAAACTAAATATAAACTTCTTCATGTGAGAAAGAAAGTTACAAATAGCGATGAAGAATCTTGTATTTAACCTGCAGACGTATGTTTCACACAATTAAAGTAGAGAAAATGCCAAAAGCTTACCAAACAAAAAAGGTTCACTTGGTAGCTCCATTACTTAATGATGTCTATCAAATAGACAAGCTCCAAGCGATTACATGCCATTACCTTTTCGAGAGTTAAAGGAAAATAAACGCCTTTTATTCTTAGCATTCTTTAATACAAAGTTCTCAGTGGCCCCGATTCCATAGTGCACAATCTAAATTAAATTTTAGTTCACAACTACTCTTTCACTAAACACAACCCAAAAAAGATGGATGACTGGCGACGTCGTTTGAGGTTTCTAAAATGGCAACTCTTAAGGATTTTTGCCTTATGTTAATGCGCATGCCGACTAAAATAAATTAAAGAATGTAGATTGTCCAAGTGTCAACTAACTTGACATTCCTTAAAGTCATTCTATCCTTTCTTAATGAATTGATTTGAAAGAGATGCGAATTAATTTAATTTAATTTAGTCGATGTATAACGGATTGGTGCCATTATTCAATTGTTTAATTCGAATGTGATATTAACTGGTTGTGAAACTAAAATGGCAAATACCTATAGTTGAAAAAGTTTATGTATTTTTATGTGTCGCTGAGCCAGTAGTTAATTCTATCCACGTTTATCTCAGATTTGACACAAAACTGAAAGAGATGTTTCCACCAAATATTGTTACAAATATTATTCTTTCTAATTTTTAAATTGAAATAAAACATATAAAATTGAACCCAAGACGGAGAACTAATGACAAAATTTAGTAATTGTTTATAAATTAACTTTATGGAAATAGGCAAAATATCAAAAATTCAAAATAGTATAAATATTTTTTTTATTATTATTTCAACATGAGTATATTATAAGTACATTATACAATATTAAAACTTTAACATATTTACTCAAGGTTTCGAGTTGTACAGCTCAAAACTTCACGATAGCGCGATAACATAGTCTGAGCATGTACCAAAGCGAAGCGCGGTCTCCGAGTACATCCTATATAAATAAAATTGTTATCTTATTATAAACCTCAGTAATTAAAATAAATGTGGGAACGGAACGTTAAGAGTGAGTGAGAGCGTTAAGTATGAGCGGGAAAGATACGGTTGACAGGAGTGAGGGGTAGAGGTATGTGCAAGGCATGATGGCGGATTTCTTTCGGTTGACGATGTTAAAACGGTGCTTGCATTTATTTCTTATTGATAAAACAATTGGTATTTCATTCACATGAATACACAATTTTATGAGAATAGTAAGGTATTTTTTTAAGTTGGATTGTTAATAGTTTTTTTCCATACTATAATGTAGTTATGTGCATTGTCATCAGATATCCCGATCGGGTGCCAGACGTGTGGTGCTCCAGCAGGCCACGCCAGCGATGGCCGGCCGCTTCCGTTGTGAAGTGTCTGCCGACGCGCCAACTTTCCACACAGAAATCCGTTCAGCACCCTTAGAAGTTGTCGGTAAGTTTCTTTTTACGCAACTGCCCAAATTAAAGAGTCTTATGTTTTCATAGTATATTTTTGTATATGTTTTCTTTATTTCGCTTTAACTTCTAAATGATTTCGATATATCTGGTATCATTAGAAAAAAAAATGAAATCCTCAATTTTTGTTAATCACTTCTATCTGTAAAAAGGTTTTCTACAGATAGAAGTCTTTGATTTACAAAGCTTATAAAATAAACACTGAAATTTAGCACGGTCAGCCTCACAATTAGTTAACGCAATATATATAGACAAGTAAACTCTTTATTTTCATATTTTCATCTCATACAAAATAACTTAAATCTCAAACATTTTACTATCCAAAGATATACAATTTATACATAGCCCTTAAAACCTCGATACCTCAAAGTTACTTAAGCGTTAATCTACTTCCAATTCAAACTGTACTTTAATAAAAAATTAATAAAAAATATTTAATTTCGATGCAACGTGCAATGCTTCTGTACTGATTGACTACATACTTGTATACTTGTGAGTTACAAAATTACGTTCGCTTAATTGACGACGAATTTACTAGTAAAGTTCACACGAAGACAAGTACTATTAAAATTGTCACTTTTCTGAATATTTTCTAAGTATATTTTAAAGCCAACCTTACCTTAATTATACTTTTATTGATAAGGAAGTTTCAAAACCAAAGTTCATTGTTCATTTTATCATCTTTAGAAACTTTGGAACTAGTGCTATTAGCGTTACTTTTCAGTCACGAAATATAAGTGGAAAGTTGGAAATAAAGTTATATACTTAAACCTACTTTACTTATTTTCGTTTTCCTTTTTTGGAATTGATTTAAATACCTGCAGAATCATAATTCAACACTAAAACTGGTCTGGTAAATTCAATAAATAAGCACGGTAATAATAATCACATAAGTACAAGAAATAGTGATTAAAAATCTTGTAATATTTGGAAGAGGCTAATCAGCATTGATATCTCTGAATGTATCAAAAGGTGGGCAAGGAAGGAAGAACAATAATGTTTAATGATACAAAATTATAATATACACTAATATATATGGAACATAACCTAAAATGCTACAACTGCCTACCTTTCAACTAGAGCCTTTATTCCAAAAACCGGCAACGTCATTTGGCGTTTCTAAAATGACAACCCTTAAGGGTTTTTGCCTTATTTTAATGCGCATGAAGTTATCAAATTTTGACTGATCCTCCTAAGAACCAACCCTGGCGAAAAATGCATTGTTTTCGTACTCTTAACCAGATTGCTAAACCACTAACTCTTAATATTCAATAAAAAAGCTTACATTATTTAAATGTAATATAATGAGTCACTTACAGTTCTGCGAATGATATGTATATATTGTTATTGAGAAAATATCAACACAAACCAATTGATTAGACTAACAATAATATTTTTTATGAGCTTTTTGTTATTAATACGAAATCAATAACAAATATAGTATTTATGATTGTGGTTCTTTTGGCAAGAGCTGATTGCAATATTATATGCATGAAGTAAACCACTACTGAGACCGTTCTACTTTACATAATTCCACATATTCGTGATATAAATACTTAAAAACGTGATATAATAAATTTATAAAGTTACGATTGACATAAATATGAATATCTCGACTGATACTAGGTACAAATGTCATAGTTTAAAAACCTGCAAGTTTGAAAAATAGACAACTACTTTCTTAGTTAGTTCAAAGAGAAAAAATCTACCATTTTCTATAGTCACAATTCTTGGAAACATAATATGAAAAGGAATAAAAAAACTTAACAGAAAAAACTTTTACTGGATGTCCTCAGATGACGTCCAAAACTTTTTACATTTAAAATTACAATATAACGTTTTAAACAAATAAGAAAACTCCAAATAAAACAGAAATTAAAAAGATAGACAAGTACGTAGCTAAAGCTTATTGTATTATTTAATTCCTGTCTAATTTAATTATTTGTTTTCACGAAATTTCAAACAAATTTAATCCAAAACATTTAAGCAATTTGTTTATTTTTAGCCTCTAACAATTTAAGGCGCATTAATATTTACACAATCTACCTAAATCTCTCCACAGGTATTTGCATGTTATCGTAATTATAAAACAAAATATTTTAACAAAGATCTCCTAATTACAATTTTGTATGTGAAACACTGATAACTTATTAGAGACAGGCTTTAAAGTGTTTGTGTTACTTTCTCCCTAACAACAAAACACTTTTGGCAATCGTAGAGTCCTCTTGGAGCTGTTGGAATGTACCATAGTAGTATTCAAAGCGTAATTAAGATTAAACGTAATGTACGTTAAATAAACAATTTTCTCCCAATATTTCTTATTCAGATAATAAGACTGCTTCACCAAGATAAGCCACATAATTAACCTGTCAAACTGTCTAATCCAGGTATAATTTAATTATTATTGTCGTGAGGTTAAAATGTGTATATTGATGATCAAAAAAAGACACAGACTTAATTACATAGACTTGGAAAAATGCATTTTTATATAGTGTATTTTGTACTCTATGCGAGAGAACGCTGCCGACTACAAAGAAACACCGCGTAATGGTCAAAGGCTCGCACTATTCATCATTCTGCCGAAGCCAGAGATCGAATTACAATTTTTAGTACATTTGCTCAAAAGTAGACTTTTCCTTATGTGTGTTATTCTGTGGAAAGTTATTATTTTTATTGCTTTTTGAATACCTGCTGCATATTACATCCAAATGCATCAAGGAGGTTTTTAATCAAAATGTTTCTTACTTGGAAATATTCATTTTCTGTGCTGAGTTTTGTACTCCATGCGAGATTTGCATCGTCTTTCAATTAAATTACTCCACCGTAAGCTTCACTTTTAAAAATATCAGTTCCAATTGTGAATATAGCTTAATTTCATTACACTACCTGGTGATGATTACAGTGTATTATTTAAATCGCAAATCTAGTCTACGTTTCGCAATCAAATCAAATGAAAACGGCCAAAGAATTTCTGCCCTGAGACATTGTAGGCCATTTTTATTATATGCTTATGAATAAATATATATACGAAGTACATAAGTGTAATACGTTAGTTACGGTTGATAAACTTCTTGCACAGAAAATACAGCTAACTTACTTCTCTGTTTAAATTCCTTAAACTGTAATACAAAACGACTGTAAATAAATTATGTCTCTGACAGGGTAATGAATCAAATAAAACGATGGAAGAAATATTATCAATTATGAAGTATCCGTTTACAAAATAATCTTTGTATTAAATTATTTTGAAAATTAACGGTTGCTTTCCAAGTAAATTTATGGCGGCCATGAAAAGGCTGCATTCACCCAATTTATACAGATGATCACGTGGAACTTAAAAGATAAATTTCTAGGAACCTTTTGCTCGCTTGACCACTTTTTATTAGTCCAATAATAACAAAAGCTTGATCAGAGTCGTAAAATAGAAAGGTTAATATCATTTTAATACATCGAGTGATAAACATATGAGTTATAAATATAAAGTAAAAAATTATAAAATTGATTTGATAATTTTTCCATTGAATTTATATGTTGAAATATGAATAATAACAATTATGGTTTATGATAGTTTCAATAGGCGGTAAGCCAACTTACTGCCTTTCTGTGAAGTGGTTACAGAAACACAGTTGAGTTTCTGTGAGAAGAGAAAGAAATTAAATGGAAGTAATTTCTTGATATTGTAGATATGTAGGGGCGATGCCTATCAATTACTATCAGGTGAAACGTGTATTGGTTTTACATTTTTATTATTTAGTAATTTAATTATTTTTTTAAATATTTTTATTCCCTATATTAACCTCCACGTCTAAATTGGTTTTGTTGTCTAAATGCAGTTTTGTATTTTTATATTACGTCTACAATGAATAGTTTAACGTGACAAAATATCCTGGGAACATGTGATCATCTCAGATGAAATAAAACTTCTTGGAGCGAGAAAAGCTTACAATTCTTGGACGGGGCCCAACTTGGGAATCTAACTGCCAGTTTCCGTACACGCTTTCTACTACCCTAGCCTTTATACTCAATGATATTTTGTACGTTATTGACAAATTTCGTATGATTATTACTATGGAAAAAAATTTATTTAACAAAAAATCGTAGTATGAAACGACAGAGTAATAAGCAATCATGAAGATTGTTTGGTTTTACAAACTTGGAAGACCGGGAACTAATAATATATATAAATTTTGTGAGATAGATGAAATAATATTTTTTCTTATCAGGTATTAAACTAAATTTGTTCTACAACTTTATAAAACATGTCAAGGTCAAGAGTGTTACTAATAATAAAAAGAATAAAAACTCTAAAAAATGTTTTTTATAGAAGTAAATTAAGGTAAAGTGAAGTTTACTAAATCTTGGCAAAGGAAAATTATGATCCAAGCGGCTAGTATCGTGCTGATATTATAATTATTGAAATCTAATAAAATTTCACTGAGCTCAACTTACGCTCAGCTACCTTCTGATTTAAGTATTTTAGGCTATGTGTGTAAAACTCAACTGTGTACACAAAGGGCTGATCAATAAATTAGCAAAGAATCAATTTTATGAAGCCCCGAATGAATCTTTGTCTAAAATACGATTTTTTCTTTACGTTAATGAAAAAACTAGTCTGAAAGAAGAAGGACGGGTAGTTGTCATTGTGTACATGAATATATAAAGCTGCATTTCAATAATCTACAAACAGAGAGATTCGTTTGCTTTGTTTGAAAATATTAAAACTCATTAGTTAAAATTTTAGACAGACCTAAAAGATCGCCTTTGACTTTGAAAAGTATTACCACCTACAAAAATCTTTAATTAACATAAAAGCTGATTCAAATAGAACTGAATCCGAATACCAATTGAAAAGTAAAACCAATTGATTGAAAATTAAAACAGAATTTATGAAATAAAATCTTAGAATTCTACCTTAATTTCGGCTTTACTTTATCGTTCCTCTTTTTCTTTTCTCAACCTTTAGCTAGTAAATATCTTTACCAAAAATAAATGGACCATCAATTGAGTGATGAACGACCGCCGGGGATTTAGTAAACCCGGCACGTGAGCAACACAAGAAACGTAGGCACGATTTACACTTTCCGATATCGGATGCTGTAAAATTTGGTAAGCACAATAGATAGATATCTGTGACAGACTATATACGTAATCTAGGAGATTTTTATTTATTTCTTTATGGCTTTGTGCGGAATTTAATAACCAGTGTATTCCCAAAATGTATTGTTTGGATTTAACGCTACCTACTACAAAGAAACACTTAATTAAAGTAATGGTCAAAGACTCTAGCACACTGTTCATTTTTCTGACGAAGTCAGGGATTGAAATATAATTTTTACTACATACGCTCAAAAGTAGACTTCCTCATTTAGTGCTTTTTGTTTTTCTAGTCCATATAACATCCATATGCATCAATAAGGTATTAATCAAAATGTTTTGTATACATAATTTTCGTATGAAATTACTTTTACACTAAGACATAAATGAAATTTGAAACATATTTTTTTAAATATATTAAATTGCACCAACAAAAACGTTTAATAAAAATTTCAACAATTGTTCAAACTGTAATATTAATAATTACTTGTCTGAAGAAATTACATTCTTTCCGCACTTGGATCAAAAAGTACTATGATACAATAGGCTAGCAAATTCCTTGGCAATCTAGTGACGCAGACCGTGTTTTCTTTCTAGAACCTACAGATTGTGCAGCTTAATCTAGGCACTGTAAAATTGTTTTGTCGAGAAGTGTGGTCAACTAACTACCTACAGATGTCTGTTACACGAAGGGACGGAGAATCTGATATCCAGCACCTTTACAAAATGAAGGGAAAGAATTTTATTGATAGCATTGGACACAAAGCTAGATAGCAGCGCTAACTAATAAATTAATTTAAATTCAGTTGAAAATTGCCATTAAGCCAAATCCCCTAATAATCAGAATATACACAATCTGACTCCAAGAAACTTGGTAAGACTCATACTAATTTAGAAGCAGTCAAAACAGTCGGATGTCCGATATCGTTAGATGTGAAAAGTACTTACGGTTTTGGCCTACACTCATACTATGTATCATGTCACGATGCGAAAATGCTTACACGGATCCTTGTTCCTAATCCATGTAAAATACTGTTAGTTCTGATTTCATTTTTATATCCAACTTATTGTGTATATATTTAGAAGTTCAATTGATGGAAATCGGCCCATTTGACATAAGCTAACACTACTAATATGTGTAACATTATTACAAAAGAAAGCATTAATAAATATAATATTAAAATATTGAGATTCCATAATTATAGCCAAATTTACGCGGTTAAATATAAATCAAAGATACTACTTTAGAAAAACTTCCGAATAATATATTCACTTATTTACCATCGACTCTTTGGAATCCATTATTATAACAAGATTAATTCTTCGCTAATAGTCGCTGCCATATTAGTATAAAATATATGAAAGAAATGGAATAAATAAATAAATGGCTTATTTATATATTTAATTTTTTAATAATAAGCTTACATTTTTTTATTAGGTCTCTTTGTGATATGATAGATTCGTTAACGGCCAGTATCATTGAAGCCACCGTTATAGCAGAAAACCGTTACAAATTTTTCTCCTTTTTATGAGAAAATGTAAGATAATTTTAAATTTAAATGCGAAATAAAAACACAGCGTAGTTTATTATGTTACGGATCTTAGTATAGCACTTTCTCATTAGTAGGCATTACCCACCATTTTTATATTTGAAACTTGATTTATTTTGCCTCAACAAACATTCTTTTCCATACATAACTAACTTGAAACGTGCTCAATATAAAACTGTAGGTATTATCTTGATACCGCCGGACAGAACCACCTGGGCAATTCAATGAAAACACTTCCAATTATTTAGTTTCATGGTTGTTTCTATAGATCTTACCCTTTTATCGTTTCATTTTACGAATGGAAACATTATTATGGAATCGGAAACAATAAGTGATAGTACCTAAAAGAATAAATTAACTATAATTGTAATGGTTTTAATAGTTATTCAAATACACAAAGTTTTTTTGAGTTGACTAAAGCTATTGGCCGTAGATTTACTTAAGCACACGTATTCCCTCCTTCATACAACATGGGTTCCTTTAAAAGAGGTTTGAAAAAGCACTTTTTGGGCCGGCAAGGTGAGGGTGGATAGGGCAGTATGTCGCATGCTTCACTAGCTATCTTCACATATGGACTTCTCTACTGCTTATCATTAGGTGGTATCGAGTCATTGGCTGAGCTGATTATAAACAAAAATGAGGTTTACCAGGGTTTTCGAAAGCGAATGCCTTTGTGACTCCTTAAGGGGCCTTGTGTTACAGTTTGATGGATTTCAATAACGTTTTTGTTTAAAAATATTAATGTATGTTCCTCGTGATGTGCTTTCAGTTGTTGATTGATTTCCTACAAGAAGTAAAATTATTTTGTCTTCAAACAAACCTGTAAATGAATGACAGCGAGAAATGATAGTGAAAAGTGAAAAAAAAATATGTTTTAGTCAGTAATAAATTTATTAAATCGTTTGTAAATAAATTTAAGGGCAGATATTCGAATGGACATAAAATGGCCGTCAGCTACTCAAAATAATTATTGCCAGATTTATGAAAAATCGGTCTTTAAAATAGAATTATATTATGTAAAAATAACTTCCGAAATTTTTTTACTTCATTTTTTTTCATTCAACCCTGGTCTGCAAAATTACCTCGTTAATGAAAGACTGTTAAACGTCGGTTACAGTTTTAATATTTAATGAAATCCGACTCAGAGGCCAGGGAAAATTTATCGAATACTTCTAATAATCTCAACGGTATCTCGATAAATTTCTCGATTCAATCGACTTTTCTAAATCAAATTTTCATTCTAGGGTATTGGAGCTGGAGCGAATTTCCTTTTGTAACTTTCCTTTACTACGAGATAGGTCCGAAACTCCTGATTTTATCGGCTTTTTGGTGGGTACATAAACAAAAATGATACTATCGACATTATAATGAAAGATAAGATGACTTTTCTAATTTAAAATTTTTGATTGGTTAGATAAATTTATTAATTTTCAATAAGCTTTGATGCTTTAGTGAAGCTTTAGTAATAGTCATTAATGCTTTTGTAATTACTTAGTTTGAAAGGAGGAGGTTGCTGCCGTAGTTTTGTTAGCTATTCAAGTTTCGGTTACGAAAACAAAGCAATACTTGTCCCTGTTGTTACCGGATGGGTCAAAAAAACTTGTTATCTCAAGCATCGGAACTAAACTGTAACTGTAAATGAAAACCGCATTTGTGGTAGTTATTAACATGAAGTTCATTATTGTTGCTAAAGACACAACTATATGGACACAAGTCTGGACCAAACACTTTTTTATATTATGTTTTCAGTAAGGTGTATTTTTAGTTTGTATAAGAAATAGAAATTGGTCTCATTCCCTTGGGCACGAACTAAATTAAATGTAAATTCAGTACTACTCTTCTATCTTTTGTATAATCTTCGTATAATATAACCAAAAAAGACTGATTTCCGGTGACGTCACTCGGAGTTTATAAAATGGCGACTCCTCTTGAGCATTTTTACCTTATTTTAATGCGCATCATAAAACATGCCGATTAAAATTAATCAAAGTCTATGGAACTTGACGTTCCGAAAAGACATTCTATCCCTTCTTATTGAATTGGAATGAAAGAGATGCGAATAACTTAAATTTAATTTAGTCCTTGCTCAATGGAATTGGTGCCATTGTGTACTGATAACCAAGAATTAATAAACTAAGTTAAGGAATAATATTGCTATTACTTACAAAGCTTCTTAACACGCTGTTCATATGGATTTGATTTGTTAAAATAAATTGACTTTTTGAAAATAAATTAAGCAATAGAATTTTACCTATTACCAACTGTAAACTAAAGTAAACTGCTATTTTCTCGGCACGCGTTTGTCTTCAGTAAACAATTTTTTTTTCTTTACTTTTTTTTAATTTGCGATCTACATTGTTAATGATTAAAAATATTTTTAAATTATTAACAATGTTTTTATATTATTTTATCCATCCCGATGTACTAGGGAATGTTGATGGGTATTCTCTATATAGGTATACCCAATTCGGTTATGATCAGACGCTGGGTAATACTCGCACACGCCCGTCGTTTAGCCAGTTAATTAGTAGGTAGTTTAAGCAGATTTCTCCTCGCAGAAATCTTTTTAAGACCAAAAATGCTTAACAACATTTAAAAACGTATTAAAACTGTAAGGATATATTATATTTTTATGTTATTATTTACAATTTTATTTCCCTATTGAAATTTAACGGTAAAAAAAACTTTGTAGGATGATTTCCAAAAATAAATATTTGGTTATTCTTAATTTTAAATTCTTCCATTTATAATTATTTAATGAAATCAAATTTTAAGCAAAAGTTTTGTTTCAGAGCCTCCCGAGTGGGGTCCTAAGATGGTGTCAGACCGGTCATGGTACGGCGTGGGATCAACACTTCGTGCAACGTGCGGATCACCGCCTGCGCACCCACCAGCTAATCTTACCTTCGCACTAAATGGGAGAGAGGTAAGATACGATACGATTTCGAATTTTCGAGTTGCATAATAATAATTTATTAAAAGATTTTCGCGGTTCTTTACAAAAGACTTTTACATTGAAAAGTTTTGGGAAGATAAATAACAACTGACGACTACAGTCGGCTTACCAACATTGTGCCGCAGTCCTTAGTAGAACTTGCCTGAAACAACCAAAAGTAAAGGTAAATGATATTCGTGGAAGACCCATTTTAAAAGTTTAATATATTATTTCTCTTAACATATTATATATATATATATATATATATATATATATATATATATATATATATATATATATATTACTTAGTACATATAAAAAGATTAAGAATTCCTTGCTTTGGATATACAGCAAACAAAGCTAACGGCCGAATACTCAAAGATTGTTTTGATTTGAATAACTGTTCAAAGTATTTACTTTGCCAATATTAAAAATATTTAGGAGATCTAAAATTTAGAAACTGCTGACTTTTCAGCCGTTAATAAGATTCAAATACAAATTTTATAGGTCTTAAAACCGGTACTCATTCACCTAAGCAAGAGAGATGATGGGAAAAGATCAAAAATATCTTTGTATCTGTCATCACGTTATAAACAGTGAAGGTATTCAAGGCTATTCATAGCATATACATTGTCAATGACATGGCCAGCACAACCTATCCAGTGACTCCAGTTCATCAGAGCTACTTAGATTCAAGTGGTACACTACACCAATTTCTTCGCTGCGTCCCTTCTCTCTTTTACATTTGGACTACGATCGAACGTTAGACGGTTCGTTTTATAATAAAGGTTTCCAATAAAGCTATATAGCTATATAATTAGTTAAAAGTTTTTTTTGAGTGTTTCTCTTTTTGAATTGGTTGATGTACAATAAAGATATATTCTATTCTAGAATAGAATATAATATTCTATACAAACAAAAGTAATAAGGCTTGAATGACTCGTCTCAATTTTTCTGTCATGACAAGCCTCTTAATTCTTAGCGCAAGGAGTGCTCAGAATCGATTCCGCCTATTACTTATTATGTCTTCACATTACGAACGGCTACTCGACTGAGCTGGCACTGAGCAAAAAATACTGAAAATATTATGTAACTTTTCCTTTCTTTCGACAAAGCTCTTTACTTGTTAATTGTTTAATGTTTCGCTACAAAAATATTCGGGGAATCACATTTAATTAATTTCATGAAATTACACGCTTTTTTTCATTTTAAATGTCAGTTTTATTCGTTGTTTTTCTGTAAGGTCGTCGTAGAAATTGAGCAAAAACAATTTGCTAGCTCGCCGCCATTTTTGTTTATTCAAGTATATTCTACTTTAATATACTTGTTTAATAAAATTTTTAGCTTTTTTATGTGTTACAAGAAAAGCGTTAAAGAAAAATTGGTTAATTTAATTATGAAAATATAATAATTAGCTATAACTTTGTGTTTTATGAAATTCAATCAATAACCAAACTCAAGCAGAAAAATATAATTTAGCCTTTTATTTTTCCTCTCCATAGAAACTTTATACATTCTATAGAGGAACAAATACAAGTTAAAACACGAAAAAGGCTTTAACTTTTAGTACTCTTTTAGTGTCTGAGCAAAGTTTTTCTTTTCGCTTAACAACTTTACCTCAAACTTTAAAATGCCTACACTTTTTAAAGTATAAGCACAGATGTACTCGCCATTTTCTAAATAATAAACTGATGTCTTTTTACGAAGGAGCCTCGTGTCAGTTTCAAAAGTTTTGTAGAGCACAGGAAAGTGCCTTCATTTTGTTAATCTATATTTTTGTACTCGTTCATAAATAATCTACTACGCACTCCTAATATTAGATTGTATGTCTTTAAGCATTTGTTTTATGGTAACCACTTCGTATCAGGTGTAGTCTAACAGTAGGTCTACATATTTGAATTTAAACTGTATCACTTGCGTCAAACTATGTAGCAATATAATGTGTACCGTGTACTAAAGAAATGAGATACAGGTATCTTCAAATAAATCTGTTGTCGTTGTAACAGTTATATATTGATAAGAATCGACACAATTTTTTGCCTTATTCTTATATTACATGGTATTTTATAGATTCGTTTTAAATCACTTTTCAAGCTTGTTAGTATAATAGTTACAGATCAACAATTTTCATTGGTTAATTCTATAGAGGTTGTATACCTCTCATGAACTTCCAAAGCATCACCCAAATAACAAAAATTAGCTTTTAAACATTATTATCTAAAAGACACACAGTATTATAAATTTAAAAAATTAAATACAATTTAAAATTTATGAGATATTGCGATGAAACCACTGTTTCATTAATGGACAGTCTAGACGATCTGCTACAACACACATAATGTCATTTGAACTCCCACGAACACGGATTATTACCACAAAAGCTTTTATGGACAAACACATTGGTCCGTAAGCAGAGTGATAGTTTTATATATCATAAAAGTTTTGAGAGTAACACGTTACTGTTGCTTCCTAATTCTCAAGATAAACGGGGTTCTTCACCGTGAATATTCTTCATTGTTCATCATTCTCCAAGCTTATCAAACCGGGGGTGTTATTGAACATTGACTATTTAAGAAATGCTGTGTGTAAGCGTAAAACTAGAAGATGTTCTAACACTGTATTCCGATTCTTGTATTCTACAAAAAAGATATTTTAATCATGAATATCTTAATTATTATCATCTCTTATTATTTCATGATCTTCTTACACGAGTGACAGAAGAGTGAAACTATAACTCTATCACTCTCCAATACTATAGGTGTAGTTACAAGGTAGGAAGATTCACACTGTGTGCTTAGCACCTAATTTCAAAAGGCCCATCTGTCCTTAATACCCACACCATAGCAGAGGCTCTTAAAATTGTATACGCAAAACAAAGGTAAAACACAAGTTAGCAGATGTCCACGGCTGAACAATAGTGATGACGGTACTCACTTCACTTTGACGGTACTATTGTTTTTGTTCACAGGCTGCGTGGGCGGCTCATTAATCACAAAACAGCTCTGAACTAGATAAGCTTTCAACTCACCGCCTTTTATCCCAGTTAAATGTCATTCCCATGGTACAGTTGGTTGAATAGCATAAATAATACCTACTTAAAAATCTGTCTAGCGAGTAAACTTCAATAAAAAATCATATCTATTAATAATACGCATAATATTCCTTATTATTACTTACCTCTTTATAAATTAAAGAAATATGGCGATATTTAACATTTGAATTTGAAAACATTTAATTATTATATTAGCAATCATTAGTTTAGCAATGATTAGTGATGTAAAATTAAAATTAAAATATTAGTTTATAGGCATTTCCAGCTCAATACTAGGTAAACATTTTGTCCCTTTGCCTGAATTAAGCTTGTAAACATGAAGGTTAAGAACCTAAATGTTGATAGCTAAATGA
Source organism: Acentria ephemerella (assembly GCA_943193645.1). Lineage (NCBI taxonomy): Eukaryota > Metazoa > Arthropoda > Insecta > Lepidoptera > Crambidae > Acentria > Acentria ephemerella. The sequence continues at coordinate 11,216,430 of OW971879.1, read as the reverse complement.
GAAAGTCACAATGATAACTTGGATTGACTGAAAGATAACAAGAAACAGTATTACCATTCATTTTGAGGCCTTCTTCTATTCTCGCTGTTCAGATTAAAGTGCTACAAAAATATACTCAGACGATAAAGTGAATGAAGTTTTCTTCATTCACTTTATCTTAATAAGTAATTAAGAATATTCAATAATACATTTGTGTAACAATAAGTTTGGTGCCAGTACAAATTTTATCTCTGTTAATGTAAAGTGATTCGCTGTTTACTTCTTTAGGTAAGACATGAATTTTAGGTGAAATATGGAGCCAAATTCGGACTGATAGTATTTAACCAATTACAATCAAGCCGAAGTCCAACTGAAACTAGCTCTAAACATTATATCTCTAGAAATTAAAGTCACTTAAATGCTGCACTGTTTACACTCGAAGATGGATCCCGTCTTTTCATTGATGTTGATATCAATGAAAAGATTATGGGTGTTATTAATATAACAAACAAATTAATGGCACTGGTTTATTTGATTTCATGAATGACACTGTTCCCTGTCTACTGCTGTTGCCTCCAACAAAATGATAATTACTATGCTTTATGGTTTTGTAACATTATTGTATAAAATCATTTTCTTCGTCCAACAGATTGACATCGACTCTTTCATCCACGACCTGCCCCAATGGTTCAAATGGGACCCACCCCCAAAAGCCGAAACCACAACAACCGAACAGCCCGAGGAAGATCTAAACTTCAACATATTTCACGATGACAGCAATATGCAGTATCTTGATGAGTCTTACATAAATTTGCATAAAGAGGAGATACGGCGCCCTCAAAAAGAGAATTTGAAGCCAGTTTTTGAACGTACAGGACCTGATAACAGGCTACCTTCTGTTGGAGAAGTATCATTTGTAGTTCGAAATGAAGCTTTCGAGCGGGGAAGTCTGAGGCTAACCTGTATATCTAGTATATATAACTTGTATGCTGCACGCTCGGAACTAATATTCGATATGGAGCAACCAGAAGTTGCTTCGGTGTTGGGAGTACGTAATAATAGTGCAGGTAAGTTTGTACGATATCTATCTTTAGCACTTACGGTATTATCAAAGAAAATAATGAGTTTACGAACAGCTGCTTGGTTTTGATATATTTTTAAATAAGAAAAGTTCATTCGAGTGATATATCATACTAAAAAGATTAGACAACAGATTGAAGCTTCAAAGTTTTCTCATTACCACAATCAGTAATAACACAGAGAAAATATCCAAAAATTCATTCGTTAAATGATTGATGGTAATTTGTCGCGTACTTTTTGTCTTTTGGAAAAAATAAGATTGAATTATAACTCGTTACAGGCTTTGATATTTTGGTAATGTTAAATTGGTTTTATTTTATGAACAAAGCACATGGCCCATGTAAGGTTGTCAATGCATATTAATATGGAAAAGATAAATCGGTATCTAATCCACTATCAAATACATAAGACCATAGAGCGAATTTTGCCTCTTGATGTAACAAACACGATAAAACATATTATCTATCATAAGTACTGTGCTTATAAACACTATCCAACCAGATACACTGTTTTATCGCAGCTTAAGTCTTGTTGAAGCCTTTTTGCTCAAGCATTGATAAGTTCTTAAATTCATAGATATTATTATAAATTTCATTCACTTAAGAATGTGCTTAATTTAAGTAGGTCTTGAATCAAGTTTACAGGTTTATTTACATATGCTGTTGTGTGCGATTTGTCCCTAATCTTGACGTTGTAATATAATACTATCACGCCTGCGATCAATATTATGAAAACGTTAGCGCCATTTTTTTCAAGTATAAGACTTAATATAGAGTATATACTTAAAATGTAAGTTGTTTTTTTACGAAGGAATCGCATTAGAATCAAAGTAAGGAGTAGGCTGCCTGTTTACTTCATCCTAGTCTTACGTCATAAAATTATTTTGTTTCAGATTCAATATCGTGCCGAATTATGCGGATAATAGCGTCCCTGGTGCCATTTTTATATAACATCCGGTAGTTGGTTTCAAATTTAATTCTTGTTAATTTAGTACGAATATAGTACTAACACTTGTATAAAGTCAAACCTCATTTTGTACAAACTCATCAGACATATCCATATGTAATATTATCTCGCATAAGTAAAAATATCCAAAGATATTATCAATATTTACAAATAGTTGACGAATTTTAAGTTTTGATAAACTTTATCATAAATAGTAGTAGTTTGGGAGCTAATGACAAAAAAATCATGTCAAATTTACTACCAAATTAACACACTACTCAATAATTAGGTTTCTGGGGAATAAAAAAAAATTTACCATAATTATTAGGCAATGTCTTAAGACTTATAGTTCCCAATAAATTTACAATTCAACCGTTTAAAATTAATATTTATATCGTTGAACCTCATTAATAACGGTCAATAAATTAGTTTTAGGTGAGTCTGGCCAAAGTTAGATTTTAAACTCTAAGACAGGTGTAGAATAAAAATGTATAATAGTATGATGTTGCGTTGATACATTGGCCAACGATATTATTATTGTTATCTGAGACATTACCATAATAAAGGCAAGTGTTGAGATTATTGCCACTCGCAAATCGAGTAGCTACAAGATTAGTTTGATAAATGATTGAAAATATTTAGAAAATGATGTCTACAGCAAAATAAAAGGACTATTGGGAAAACGGGAATATATATATATACCCAAAAACATATACACTGCGAGGAGTTTAAGAACATAGGATAGTAGCAAAGATACACATAAAAGGACGTCTGTCCTTGACAGTCTAGACAACAACAAAAAATGTCCAGGGTAAGTCCGAACCAAAAATCTTTTAGAATTTCAGAGTCGACTATATGAAGTCCATATGGTGATTGGGGACGGGGTCAGAGTCAGAGTTGTCATTTATTAAAGGCCTTCGATTTGTATCTTTGGAATTTCTTTTCTCTTATATCATAGATTTTCAAAAGCAAGCAAATATGTATAGTTTATTGAACCCTGTTATACTTCTAGGAACCGCAAGACAGTTAAAATTTAATTGCGTCTAGATCTCTCGACTCTGGTTAATATCTCCATATTACAAGCCAAAAGGGAGGTTCTTCCGTAAATTATACCTTTTCCTGGGCCACCATCAAAACATATTTGGCTTTGTTCACTTTGTTCAATATAACAAAAAGTTGTAAATGGCTGGGAAGTTACAAAAATTTCGATTTTTATTTTCTAGTCATTTTCGACTAGTTATATTTTCTATATCTTTCGGTAGAAAGAGCCATTAGTAGTCGTCTTCATTTGGTTTAGCCAATTCCAATTTACTTTTTCTTGTTCTTGCTAGGGCATCTTATTGACATACTTTCTGATTATTCATTTCTGGTGTTCGCCAGAAAAGTGTGATGCATGTGGTTTCCGGCACAATGCCCTGCGAATATTCTCTTTTACCATTTGCGTTAATTTATTTACTCCATGTAAAGTTACTTAGAGGATGTATAAAGGAATTTATACAGTCCGCCAGCAAAGTGTTCATTATCATATCGTAAAACTGAAAATGCATTGGAAACTATTTTTACAGGTTGACTTTGATCTATTTACTTTAAACCTATCAAGTCATACAGCCCAGACTCAGTTAATCTTTATTGTCTTGAGGTTCCCGGGTTTAAATGGCGGTTCAACAAATCAAATTGTTTTATTGTGTTGTCATAATCGTTAGTTTCGTATGAACATCCAATAAATTAGGTCAGAATACAAAATAACGCACTTGCTTCAGCGGGCTACTCAACCCTCGCAATTTGCCTTGTATTTTACTGTGTCATTGGAACGGATGTGTAAACGCAGCATCAGAAATGAATAAATGTGATAAGGTTTGTTTGTAAAACAAATAAATAGTAACACTACTTCTCATTTCAAATATTATATCTGTTGATAGTGAAAGAAGTTTACTTGGGTAAGTGGAGTTGTTATGGTAAGTGCAATAATCATACCCCTGCGAAGACTGATGAAGTAATATGTGAAATGAAACACTTATTTCAAATAGCCTTGTTTTTATTTACTGTAATTATAAAGTCACTAGAAATGAATCTAATTCTCAACAATATACAATATTGTAAATATCTTGTAAATTTCACAGAATAAATTCTTGCCTAAATAGAAGAAACTATCCGTATGGTTGTATATTTTAAATATAGCTTAATTTTGACCTAAAGTATGTTGTTTGTTAAGAAACTGTAAATAATAGTTTAAATATATTGCTGTAAAATATTTCAAAAGAATAGAAATAAATAAAATGATGTTGAAACTTCAATCTTGTTTTTTATATAACCAAAGTTACCAATGTCTATTTTATACGCAAAAAAGTAAATAGACATCTGCCACTACTGCCATTTGCATTGTTTGATTGCTAAAATAGAAGGTAAATGTTTCTATAGTTGAGGAATGTACAGTTTGGTCTCATTACATTACAAACACTTACCATTAAATGAGATAAATACTAAGAAATACAAATTACAAGTAAAAATAATTTAATGTAACCTTCACATTCTATTGTTACTGTAAACAATTCAAAAAAATAATTTTAAATTGTATAACTTCTTAAATTGAATTGTTTTTGCCTTTTTAGTATTCATTATTTGGTTTCTAGTTTATTGAATTGGCAAAGGAAACGCGTCACGAACATACTGTCGAATTGAGAACCTCCTCTTTTTAAGTCAGTTCAAAATAAGACTTATAGCTCCTGAATTTGACTTTTCCCCGGAAACATTTTAGACGATTAAAATGATTAAAATATTTGAAGCAAGCCCCTTGCAAGACAGCTTCAAGTTTAAGAACATTTTGAAATGTAGGTTGAGTAAATATAAAATTAAAATTACTAAGTTATAAGCCGTTTCATTCAGTCCTGTATAACGTGCGGGTAATAATGGAAAGAATTAATAGAATTCGGAAATTTAGGAGCGTCGTATGAAAACGAAAAGAAATGTACATCATATTAATGACATAGCGGGCTCGTTATGAGCTTAAACGAAAAGGGTAATGTTTTTAAAGGACGCGAATGCGAGGCTTACCTCTGTTACAGATATCTGTATATAAAACAGGTGCATAGCATTAGACGGGTTGTATTTTTGTCGCTACCGTAAATACATGAGAGTAAAACAAGAAATTCTTCGTAAATGAAATTCTGTTAGAACAACATTGTTACTTGAATATTTAACAGTTATTAATTTTTCGTTTCTCACCAGCCCTCCGGGCTTTACATAGAAAGTATATTGTAATAATAAGTTAGTTTCTCTTCGTAAAAAACCTTATCTTAACCCAAATTGCTTTTCCAATTTTTTCTTATTATTAATACTAATTATCTACATTGTAACGCAGTAACGTTATGTAGTTTAACATAATACAATAAAATTATAACATTTTCTTATATTTATGCTAAAATTTTGTTATTATTAATAGTTTTTATAATATATTACCAAATGTGTCTTCTATATTATACCATCAAATTAGAATGCCTAAAAATATAAATGATAAACTTTAGTACCTAAGAAAAGGTGTCGCATTAGTAGCAGAAAAAATTTACTTAAATTCACCAAAAACTAACGTTCTTATATACAAGGCAAAGGGCAACAATCTCAGCAAAATTGTGGACACAGCCAACGCTGCTTTTCAGATTGTACCTGTACAGAAGGAACGATAACAAGGAAGCAGTGTACTGTGAAGGAGGCACTAGGCATGGTATGTTTGAGTTGGTAGTATTATAATATAAGATGGATGTAATAAAAAAGGAACAACTGGACAATTGGAGGTCGGGGATAGTGCCAATCCGCGAATCTAGTATGGGTAATTTCCGCGAGCCTGCACTTAATCCAGTCTCATAGGAGAAGATTGAATTGTAATAAATTTCATATTTTAAAGACTTATATGATCTTTTAAACAATAGACATTTTATTCAAAATGTTGGTTGTTTATCGAAATTATCCAACACTAGTTACACGGATTTACAATATTCCCGAAGATATATTATGGTAGAGGACAGGTAAAATAGTTAAAGCATATCAACTTAGCTTGCAGACGTGAAGCCAAACCCCAATAACAAAGCGTACAAGTTATGTTATTAATATAATATATATTTAAACTTCTGAAATAAAATTAACGGGAGACTTAGATACGTTATCACTTGATCTTTAGTTCTAGTAAAGTCTTCGGAGTCTAGGAACTAACCTCCTTTTTTAGGCTACAAATTAGTTCGTTTTCTTTTTAGTTAATTATTATTGTGTTATACTTTATCTAACTAATACTTCGTAAATAATATTGTAATACAATACTAACGAACTATGTGCAATGGGTACGAAGACTTCAATATTGTCGCTGGAATAGCAAGTAATAAAAAGATATCAAATGGCTCTATGATAAGAGGAAATGAAAGTAAGGAAACAGTGTATACAATATTTAGGTATTTACTGCAACTTATAAAAATAACGAAGTTATTTCCCATTGGAAGAGTTCCACATAATCCTCAATCAATCATAGCTAAGATGCCGTCCACAATAAGTCTCGCCATAATGGATAAAACCATTTGTTGAGTAGTTATTTTCTCGCCAAATGGATTGTTCCTTCTTATCAGATTTGACGTATCATTTCCATGTATGATTACGTTCTGAATTTTGAATTTCGAATGAAGATCCATTCTTGAAGAGAACATAATATTTCAAATTTTTCGCAACCAAATTGAACGATGATATACCTGTTTTTTCCTCGAAGCTATTTCTTGAAATAATGCCACAAATTTCTTATTAACGACGCTTGAAATAAGGATAAGATGCTGTCTTTCTAAAACATATTTGGAAGCGTCCACTCAGTATGTGATATTGTAATATAAAATTGTATATTGTGACCGTCCAAATGAACAATTTACTTTTCAACGCTTCTCAATGTGAGGCTACTGTGGCATCGTAAAACCAATAACAATCAGTTACTTTGTACAGCTCTAAGGCTTTCAACTGACACTATTGTCTCGCCTGTTCGTTAGGCCCGACTCTTTTATTTAGCACCAGGGTTAATTGGCCAAAATTCATCACCGCCAGTTTCTCTATTCTTCCCATTCATTTCTCACCAAACTTTATTTCTCAAATCGAAAGTTTCAAAATATTTTGGACCATTACCATTACTAAAAAGTATATCTACAACACATTTAGGCAGATGGAGCGATAATTAGAATTTTTTGTACAAGGGCGCAGATGTCGAATGAATATTTTAACAAATCTTGGTGGCCTTAATAGCAAAGTTTGTTTTGTGATTGCCCCGAGCGAGTCCTTTTGCCTCGGAAAACAACTTTGTGTTCGCTCGTACGGATAGAAGTGATTTTAAAAAGAAATGGGGGTTTTTGTTTCAGTTACCATGGTGATTTATTTATTACAAACATTTGACAAATATTCATACGCGTACTTTAGTTTGTTTACAATAATTATGTCAATATAAAATTAAATGTTGTATCTTCTTTTGAAGAGGCTACTACTTAATATGCTTAAGAATAATTTATACTCCTAGCTAATATGGCGAAAATTAATGACTTAATTCAAGAAGTTTAATTTACGAGCACACGGTGCGTTTTTGTTTCATCAGCTCACTTACGCAGCAATTTACAAGTGAAGGAGGAATTAGGGAGCTACCTCTCGGAGAGAGTTGGAACAAATTTTGCAATACAGCTTGTTACTAAGCTATTCGTTAATATTTGGTCCTTTATTTAACATTATAAATATATAGGATAAATAATAAATACATAACCACATGAGTGTGGTTATGTATTTATTATTTAAGACAGAGCTCACCCTATTATCTTTGCTCTGTCATCTCATTATATTGTAGATACTTGAAAAGATGTTAGACAATAAATATAACTCGGGTACTAACTAAAAATGTAAAGCCCGACAAACAAAAACGGCCAATCGCCAATTGGCCAATCGGCTACGTTGATGACGTGTGTGAATGCGTCTAGCCATCGTTGCCCGCCGTCAGCCGCCCGCGTATTCTTCAACGCCGGCAGACTAATGCTGTCACCAATACTAAATAACAGAAAAACAAATTTAGTATAATATTATAACAAATATAGGAACATTAATATATAAACAACAATGAGGGCAAGTATTAGTGATTTTGCAAGATAAAACTCGCAGGATTAAAAAACTAGCGCCTTCTTTTTATTTATTTTTTTAATACAGAGAAGTGAAATGGACAAACGTTACTATGGACACATAATATGAAAAACCTTTTTACGAGTTTATTGGTCAAATACCAAACGCATTTTAAATTTTAAAAAGTCCTGAATTTGATGTCATTGATTTTTTTACTTTGTCAATGAGCGAAATACTTGGAACAATCTCAAATTTAAAAACTTTTGAGTATAAAGTTCTTGACATTTAAGAAGGTCAGATTAAGAGTTATGTTGAAAACAAGCTTTCTCTTTTAATTTTAATGGGTAGCCAACAGTCCTTGAGGAGCTAGGGGCGTCTTCTGGCTACACTAATAAAAATAAAAAAAATGCTTTTCTAAGGCTATACAAGTAGTTATAAAAATTCTAGTACCTGCATATGAGCCCTGCAAGGGCACCGCAATGTCAATAAGGATATGAATATAAATATATGGTTACAACCACTTACGTCTAGGCGTCTAGTCATTTGAGAGCACTCAAAGGCCCGGCCGAGTGTATTCTTTCGCGCAGCTTGGTTCCTTCCACTTAGAGCTGCACGACCAAATGATCTATGTAGACGTTGTTCCACCTCAAGACATGTCTTAAAATTTCTATATACAAGACATTAGGGTATAATTTGGTTACGTTATAGTCGGTGTGGTTACAACACTGCTAACCAAATTATACCCTAATGTCAGTTGATTAGAACAGAGCATACTTATATTCGACTTCGATATTAATCCCTTTATAAAACGATAACATGCCTTAACTTAGTCTAAAAAGTAACATAAAAAAGAAAAATCTAATTTAATGTCAACTTACTCCATCCATATACTCAACATAATTTTGAATGAAGAATTTTAACCTGATTACGTAATATTCAACCTTTACCGTCTGCGTATGACGTCAGAACAATAAAAAATAGATATTATAATAACCCTCCCACAGCCTTCATACCTTCATTTGAACACGTACGCTACTGTCAAAATATTTACCGTAACACGCTTAGTGTCGTATCTAATAAATTATAAGTATTAATAACTTAGTCTCCAACTCGGTGTTTTATGTCATATATATAGATGATGTGTTTTAAAAATACGTTTAGTTCTGAGTAGAAGCGTTATTGGAAAATCCATTCTTTCTTTCTACTGAATTTATGTTATCAATAGCCTATGAACGTACTATTTGCATGATCTTGCTTTTTAACATGTGAGAAACACAGAAGTTTGGAAAATAACACCACCTCGCTGCAGCTACCCCAATACAGGTTGGTGGGTGATACGTGCCTTTCGCAGCACAAAAAGCTTGAAATAACAAAATTTGTTAACCTGTCCGGGACCAACTATAGCGGAAGTTTATTTGTTTTTGTAATAGAAGTTAGATCGGCGCCAGCGAGCTCCTCGCAGTAGTTTCACATTGAACTGTGAAAATATTCCACTTTACAGAAAACCGAAACGAAATAGCCATCTTCTTATAAACAGTGTTCGAATATTACATTTGAACTTGTCAAAGTTCATAGGAGAAGCATTGTATAAGGGGCAAGTTTCTTTATTTCTTTATTGTCAACATAATGCTTCTATTATTACGACAGAATAGGTGGGTACCTAAGTAGCCACTTTCCGTGAGATAGCTCTGTGATTGTAACACAAAAACTCAGGCTCAGAGTAATCAATGATAATGTATCGGTACTATTATTGTATATTTATTATCTACGCGAATGGTCAATACCCCTGTCTTAGCCAGAGCAGATGTTTGTACGATTATTTGTTCACGAGTTGGATGTTAGTATGTTTATTTAGTATATTTCTGCTTTATATATATATTACTATTCATATTTTCCCCGTTAGCTATTGTTCATCATTAAGAGCTTATGTTATGAACAACAATATAATTTTCTTTTGGAAGGCAGTGAGTGAAAACTGATTTTCTAGTGGTAGGTAAATTAAATAGCTGGATTTGAAAACCGAGTAAATTAGTTTATTAAACTGAAAGTTATTTTAATTAATGTTTTCATTTCTCAATCAATCAATCTATTTAACTTTATTTTGATGTGAAGCGAAAGGTAGCCAGTCGCCAAAATGTGTACACAACTACACATTATTCTCGCCCGCGGCTTCGCCCGCGTTTAGTCCCGTTATTGCGAGTTATTGTATTATATTCCAACATCTTTTAGTGTGCTAAATTTCAGCTTGATCTATTAATACTTTGAGCTGTGCCTTGATTATAACCTCAAAAGTAACATTTTCATATAAATTTCACCCCTTTATTGAATTTTCCAAAATTCTTTCTTTGCGTATAATAACCATCATAACTATATTAACTATTGTGCCAAACTAACTACTACATGGCTACGTGAAACGATTTGTGCAAAATTTCAGCTATATCTGTGCAGTATTTTGAGTTATGTGTTGAAAGATCAGTCACCTTTGTCTTATACGTCCCTATAATACGGGTTTGTTTTAAAGAAGTGTGCACAAACCCGCATCCGCTCTATACTAGTGAAATTTAAGTGTTTCATTTTATATTTCACTAAAGCCTGTCTAAAATTATAACATAATAATAATTCTAGTTGACTCTTATTATAATTCCTTAGTAACTGGCCAAGCAAAATTTTAATACTATATTTACGAAACAAATTATAAACGAAAATTAGTTTTGGGAATCACGTCATTTACTTTGATTGTAATATATTGTTGAAGCGGGGTACGCGATATGGAACCTTGTGGCTGCACGATAGAGTTTAGATAACCGCAGTTTTTTTAAATAGTTAGCACTGTAAGGTGGCTTAATAGTATTTAATAAGCCTTCTCTTAAGTCATTGTCTAAGGACGTCATAGAATTCCGCAGCCCTAATGGATGCAAAATTAGTCTTCTCTTATATATAAAAATGAATTTATGTTCGTTAGTCTCACTAAATCTCAATAACAGCTTGACTAGCTTAAATATTTTCATTTTGTTTTAAATGGTTTGATTCAGGGGAGGTTCAAACTAAAAATGAATGGGAAAATCCTAAAGAAAAAAATAATTATTTAGTATGGAAAATCATCTAACTGACATGCTAATTAATAAAAACTGTCACTTATTCCATCGCTACTTGGGGTTTCTTTTAATAAACACTAGTGTTGCAGACTCCTTTGTCTTATTGACATGATTTATTATTAGATTAAAAATTATTGAGAGACATTGTCAAAATTGAAAAAAATAAAATATTGTTGAAAAGTTTAATTACACTTTTTTATCTTAAAATATTGGTTTTAATAATTATATAAACCACTTGAAACAGTGTGGTCCTTCGAGCAGGATAACTGTGAGTAACTGTATTTTGGTTTTATATTACATACTGGAAAATATTGATGTCGTTGAGACGGAGTAAGCGTATTGCAAATAAAAATATGGAAGAAAACGACAAAGATTTATCCAAACCGGTACAAACGCACTCAGAAAAGTCTCATTCGAATTCTACATCGTCACACCGACGTGCTTTAGAGGCCCGCGCGGCTCGTGAGCTGGCTGAATTACAGCAAAAGGAGATAGTTGCTGCGCGAGAGAAAGCCGATGCTGAATTCAAACGACGTGAAATAGAAGCAGAGAAGGCTTTAGTACAAGCTCGATTAGCTGAGGACTTGGCTAGCTTACACACTCGGAGTTCGATTGATTCAGAGAAAGCTACTGAACTTTGGATTCAAAGATCACGCCCTTATTTTGATGTCCCAGTCGACGCTAAAGAAAAACTTGATGATGGCAACCTGCGCTTGCACCACAACCAGCACGACAAGCCCTGTGATATTGGGGACAGCGAGTTAGGTGCACGGGTGGATCATCGCGACGACAAGGAACGGCGTGTCAAGGAGAGTGATATGAATAAGTTAACATGTTCTTTAACTAAGGCTTTAGCTCATTGTAGTAATAATGATAAATTGTTAGGCAGACTCACTAGCAACAACTTACCTAACTTTTCAGGTGATGCGCTCGATTGGTTACGTTTTAAGAATGCGTATGATATTACTACTAGGATCGGCCATTACTCGGAGGAGGAGAATCTCGCTCGACTACAACGATGTCTTCAAGGCGAGGCGTGGGAAGCGGTTGCAGCACGACTGATCGCGACTTCTTCTGCGTCTGACGTCATGAAGGTTCTTGAGATGAGGTTTGGCAGATCTGATCTAGTATTAGGTAGGTTAATTGCTGAAATGAAAAGAGTCCCTAAGCTGACCGGTTTACGTTCAGAGGTGGTACTCCTAGCGACAAAAGTAGATAATTGCGTAGCTGCCATACAGTCAGCTGGTAATATTGGTTACTTACACAGTCCAGAGTTGATTTCGGAAATATTAAAAAAATTTACTGAGCCTTTATTTTATCGCTGGCTTGACTATACTAAGTGTGCAAACACGCTTCAACCGCGATTGACATTACTTAGTAACTATTTAATGTCTGAAGCTCAGGCAATTTGTGAGAGTGGCGCCATTGAACCGCCGCCATCTCTTTTTAAGTCCACAAGAATTAATTTTAAGCAACGCACTCCTTTAATGACGAATGCGGTCGGGAAAGAGGTCCTGATGAACAATGAAGTTTTGACATGTGACAACTCCGCTCAAGAGTCGACGAATGTGGTATCTTCTAAAAAAGAGGATGTTTGTTGCGTTTATTGTTCAGAGGTGAGTCATTCTATAAAAACTTGCCCTAAATTTAAAGCTGAACATATTGACAAACGTTGGGAGGGGATAGTCAAACGACGATTATGTTTCAGGTGCCTCAGTTCATCTCACCGACGTGACAGATGTAAATCTAAAAGGAAGTGTTCAGTTTGTAATATGCCTGGTCATCATTCACTCCTACACAAAGAAAAAACGAAAACTGGCGAGCTGAACGATAATGAGAGCGGTACTGAGACTGCAGCTAATGTGTGGTCGAAAAGACAGATGAAAGTGTACCTGAAAGTCGTCCCAGTACATATTGATGGCCCAGCAGGTACTGTAAGTACATACGCTCTTTTAGATGAGGGCTCTACCGTCACGTTAGTAGAGAAAATATAGTGGATCAGATTGGAGTTGATGGACCAGAATCAGATTTGAATCTACAGGGTGCAATAGGCAATAGTAATGAAATGCCTAGTAGCGTTGTCTCATTGACTATACGAACAAGTGATGATGTACACCGTCTTGATAGAGTACGGACCATAAGTAATCTTACATTGCCTAATTATGCTATTACTCGAAAAGATCTTGACTATGACCATTTAAAAATATTCCGTTGACCTCTTTTGAAGGAAAACCTACGTTGCTGATAGGGCAAGATAACTGGCATTTAATAGTAAGCCGTGAAATAAAAGAAGGAAAGAAGAATGAGCCCGTCGCTTCTCGTACTTTACTTGGATGGGTGCTACATGGATTCTCATCGTCACTTACTAAAACTGTTCTTCAATTCTCGTGTCACTTACGACAAGCCGATCATGAGCTTCATAATCTTGTAGAGGATTATTTTCGTCTCGATAGTATAGGTATCAAGTACCAGGATACGCGAAGATATTCACCGGAGGAAACCCGTGCATTACATATCCTAGATACTAAGTCTCATAAGCTTATGGATAGATGGGAGACTGGGTTATTGTGGGCTTCTGATAACGTAGAGTTCCCTTGTAATCGCCGGAATGCTGAAAATCGTTTGCGGATAATCGAGAAAATGATGGACATGAATAGTAACTTCGCAATTGAATACTCGAAGCAGATTCAGAATATGTTGGATAAAAGTTATGCTGAAGAGGTTTATGATATGCCACAAGGTAGAGTTTGGTTTCTTCCTCATTTTGGGGTTAGAAATCCCAATAAACCACAGAAGTTACGTGTTGTTCACGATGCCAAAGCTGAGACGAAAAGTGTGTCACTTAACACCGAACTTCTTACTGGACCTGATTTGTTGAACTCGTTGCTTGGAGTATTAATGCGCTTCAGAGAGCGGTCTATTGCTATTACTGCAGACATCCGGGAAATGTTTATGCAGGTTAAAATTATTAAAGAGGATCAAAATGCTCAGTGTTTCCTATGGCGCGGGATGGAAAGAAACATTCGCCCTCGCATATATCGCATGACATCAATGATATTTGGTGCAAAGTCATCTCCATGTACTGCCACTTATATTTTAAGACGTAATGCTGATGATTTTGCTAACTCTCACCCGCGAGCTGTTGAGGCAATAAAAAAACGTCATTACGTCGATGATTATTTGGACTCCGTTGATACCGAGGAAGAGACTAGACAACTACTGAGAGATGTCACCATGATTCACAGGGCTGGAGGATTTGATATACGGGGTTGGGCCTCAAACAGACCCAATATTCTTCCGCGCGATAGTGATAATGCTGATGTTAGTCTACTTCAAAAATCAGATAATGTTGAAAGAGTCTTAGGTGTAACTTGGAGACCTGTAGCAGATAGTCTTGGTTTTGATTTAAGTCTGAAAAAGTTAAATAAAGATCTTGTTAACGGTAATAGAAAGCCCACGAAGCGAGAAGTCCTAAAAGTCGTGATGTCAGTATTTGATCCTCTCGGTATGTTGTGTCCTTTTATGATTAAAGGCAAGATTCTTCTTCAAGAAATTTGGCGAGGTAAGAAGTGTTGGGATGAACAGATTGATGAAGAAACATCGCGAAAATGGTTTAGATGGCTGCAAGAATTCAGAAAATTAGATTCCTTTTCTGTTCCTCGTTTTTATGACTTTGTTGACCAAGAGAATCTAGAATTGCACGTGTTTGTCGATGCATCTGAAGACGCCTATGCCTGTGTAGCGTATTTACGTAGATTTGATAAAGTAGTTTTTGTGGCAGGGAAATGTCGTGTTGCGCCACTTAAATGTGCTACGATACCGAGACTTGAATTACAAGCAGCCCTTTTAGGTGCACGACTTGGTCACACAGTTATTAAAGAACATTCTCTTGTCATTGGAAAAAGATATTTTTGGACCGACTCTAAAACTGTTTTTTTCTGGATCAATAAGAAACCCAAGAAAGACAAGATATTTATTTCAAATCGTTTGGCCGAGATTGATGAATTGACTAAGTCGCATGAGTGGAGATGGCTTCCGGGAACTGTGAATGTGGCTGACGAGGCGACCAGGGCTAAGGATACTCCAAATAGTAGATGGATTTCTGGACCTGAATTTCTCCGCGGCCCGAAAGAAAACTGGCCTCAATATCAGTTTTTTCCTCAATTTCTGCCAGACCCTAGAGAAGAAGAAGTAATGGTTCTCGATGAATATCCTACACTTCGAAAGATAATTCTAGATGAGCGTTTTTCTGATTGGCGCCGTATTGTTAGAAGTTTGTCCTGGGCTTTATTGTACATAGATAAATTTATTTTTAAACGTTCAGTTAATATGTTTGTTACCCCTGATTTGGAAAAACGGTCGAAAATAATAATAATTAAGCAAGCTCAAGCAGAGATGTTCAGAGAGGATATTTTTAGGTTAAGAATAGGTAAGAAGCTAAAGTATTCCAGTAAATTAGTTAAGTTAAATCCTGAATTGGATGCTGATGGCTTACTTGTAGCGAAGAGTCGCATTGACACTTGCGAGGATCTCCCTATGCCGCTTAGAAGGCCGATTGTTCTTGATGCAAAGCATAACGTGACTAAATTAATCATAAAATATAATCATGTTAAGCTTGCGCATGATAATTCTCAAACGTTACTGAATGAGCTACGCCAAACGTACTATATTTTCGGACTTCGTAACGCAGCAAGAAAGTTGATACGGAACTGCGTTATATGTAAATGTAAGAGAGGCAAACCGGCGCAACCTATGATGGCAGCTTTGCCTAAAAATAGACTGCAACACCACTGCAGACCATTTTCGTTTTGTGGTATAGATCTTTTTGGACCGATGACAGTTACTATAGGTCGTCGAAAGGAGAAACGCTGGGGTGTTTTGTTTACGTGTTTCAGCACTCGAGCGGTACATATTGAGTTAGCCTCATCTTTGTCAACAGACTCTACAATCTTGGCTATTCGTAGAATGGCGGTTCGTCGTGGATTCCCTCAGCAAATTCATTCAGACAATGGGACAAACTTCCGAAGCGCAGATAAAGAATTGCGAAAGGCAATCCAAGACGTAGTTTGTGGCAATGAAATCATAGAAAAAGTTAACAATCTTGGAATCAAGTGGACCTTTAACCCACCTGATGCAGCACATATGGGTGGAGTATGGGAGAGACTAATTAGGTCGATCAAAACAGCTCTCTCGTCAACATTACACACCATGTCCCCAAAAGAAGAGGTTCTTCTGACTTTGCTTGTGGAGGCAGAAAATATTGTAAATAGCCGACCATTAACCCACGTATCTTTAGATATTAATGATGAGGAGGCTCTTACACCTAATCATTTTTTGTTAGGTTCTTCCAATTCCTTACCATCTCCTGGGATATTTTCAGATGATGATTTATCTTTACGAAAACAGTGGAGATTGTCTCAATGTTTAGCTGATAAGTTTTGGTGTCGTTGGCTACGCGAGTATTTGCCCAGTCTTCAAGTGCGTCATCGATGGAAGTCAGACGCAGGAAGTCAAGTGAAAATAGGAGACTTGGTTGTTGTCGCCGACCCGACTTCTCCGAGGAATGTTTGGCCGAGAGGTAGAATAATAGGGGTCACTCCTGGTCGTGATGGTCGTGTACGTATGGTTGATTTAGCTACTAAAGGCGGTGTATTACGTAGGCCTGTTAATAAGTTGGTTGTGCTAATGAGTCTGCCACCCCCTGATAATTAGCTGATAGCGAGGAGGAGTATTGTTGCAGACTCCTTTGTCTTATTGACATGATTTATTATTAGATTAAAAATTATTGAGAGACATTGTCAAAATTGAAAAAAATAAAATATTGTTGAAAAGTTTAATTACACTTTTTTATCTTAAAATATTGGTTTTAATAATTATATAAACCACTTGAAACAACTAGCATCAGTAGTAGTTTTTCGGTGAAATAAACTTCACCGGGTAACTAGTACTTTACAACAATTGGCGCTACCTTCTAGGACAAAGACACTAAGATAAAAGTCACTTATTTTATAGTTCTTCACGTCTGTTTGCGATGTTATACTTAAATGTATATTTTACCAGTCTTAAGTAACTTCTAACTGAATGACTGATATTGAAGCATGCGTGTACTTGTTACATATTGAAATTTGTGCGTGGGTCTAACAAATCAATCAATTTAGGCGGGATCAATACAATCAACCCATCAAGTACTGCTTCCAGTCTTAAAATTAATAAATAAAATATGTGTGATGTCATTTTCCTTATTAAAGTAGATACTTTTTTTTACGTTAAATCTTTCAGAATCAAACATTATTTGAAAAGTTATATAATAATATCATCTTATTTAGGTTAAAAATTGCTTTAAATAAGCAAATTGAATATTATGTAAGGTGGAAGACCCTCATAGATTGTAGGCCACGAAGAAGAGTCAAATCAATAACAAAGACACAAATTGATTGTCGACGAAAAGTTAGTGTAATAACAAAAAGTCTTTTGAACGAGCAGTATATGAATTTTTCGACTAATTTTATATAAGTAATTATTTCTTATCAATTTGAGGCGTTCTTAGGCTGCTTTTATTTATAAAAAACAGCTTTTATATTACTAAAAAAACAGCTTTTCTTAAAAAAAACGGCTATCGTTTATATCGTTATTATCGCAAAAGGCTAATGCTTAACGACGACGAGGTGTAAAATTCAGTATTGTCATTTACAATACAATTGTATTCGATTTGGTCAACTTATAATTTTCAATTCAATTACGGGAATAGGGCTACCAACACAATTTTTTATATTTATATTATAAACATTTCCATTTCATTGTAAAGAAACAGACATTTGTTCAAACTAATCTTTAGTAAGCTGTAGAAAGCGTATTGTTTAGTGTTGGCGTTCACAGAGCGATAGCAATATTGAAAAGAAAAAATACAACGTGTGTGTAATATGACGCTCAAGTGGTACCTTCACTCGTAAGTAGCGCCCTCTTTCACTTTATCTGACGTACTATAGTATCGTTTAATGTAATTAACGTAGACAGTGACTGACAATATAGTAGATCTCGATTTAACCTCCTTGGGTCGACAGCTAAGCTCAACTGAGTAGAACTAAAGGGCCAATAACGTAAAGCGTGTGGAACCAAGCCTTAGTTACTGCAAAACGTAAGTCCACCTCATATCCCATTCTAAAGCACCAATCGTAAAGTAGTTTTCTATACCAAGATTTCCAACCTCTTTATTTACTAGTTGCCAATGTTGCCATATTGTTAAACTTCAACCTTTTGAAATATCGACTAAAATTAGATAAATATTACGAGAAAACGATACGTTACGTTACGTCAGAAAAAGTTGTGTGTATAATGAATGCTTTTAAAACAATGTTAAATTATATAAATACACGTTGCAAGCAGAGGGAATAGTCATTCATCAAAGCGAGTTTGCAATATTTTGGAGACGATTTTTCAGTTCTAAACTATAATCAAAACTTGTCATATTATTACTTTTACATTAATCATCGTCAAGTTTTGTATTGTGTATTAGGTAAGATCTCATTTTCTTACATTGTAGTATATCACTATTTATTTATTTAAATAAATTCGTATAGTAATACAAATTTTATAAAATCGTCTTCTAACACATATTGTCTTTGAATAATCTCTTATTGTTATTTATTGTTATATGAAAAATGAAGTGTATATATATGTAATTATTTATCTACAACTCATGTAGGAGAAAACTTCAAAAAGTATAGATACTGTATACATAAATATGTAGTTGAAACTACGTAATTTAATACAGTTTCACCTTCTAAAGCAAAAAATTAAGTTAGAAATCACTGTTTGATAAACATTTGATATATTAGACACTTCAAAGATTAAAAAAGAAAAAACGCGCTTTCAGTTTCAACAAATATTTTAACATTTATTCATTTATTTATTATTACGTGGAAACTTGTAAAGGGCTGGATTAAGTCCATTCTATGTTAACATACTATATCGATGTGCTGTTAGTTTACGAAATAAATTAATATATATTTAAACATTTTTTTAGAACAATTTATAAAACTTACGAATTGTAAAAATGTTGTTATTACATTTATTTGGAATATTAGGAAATACCTAAAGCTTTTTCAGAGGGATGCAACCTGGTTAACCAAAACCAGAAATGAGAACACAAACATTATTCATTAGATTTAGCACCCCTACTGCATAACAAGAAGGGAAAACGTAATTTGTTTCCTTAAAAGCGTTATCTTATCCCGTGGAGTATTTCTGAAGAGGTAGGTACTTAAAAATGAAATTAAGATTGCCGTTTTCATACAAGTTTTATACTGTTTAAATGCTTAAAAGCTCTCTAAAAAATATATAATGATTTAGTGAACATCTTTATTCAGAATTCATTGATGACTCGTATACGATTACGGACATCTGACCGATGATAAGTTACACAAAGGCTTAAATAAATGTTATCGTAAAGTCAAAAGGATTTGTTTCTTACATTTTTCTAGATATAATGTAGATACACCGTAGAGTAGTATACACCGCTATAAACCGTCAAAAATATGGCAAATATTGAACAATCCGCTAATTCGATGTAACGAATTCGATTCTTTTTTTAAAATAGCTGCACTTAATTTGCTGATCTTTTGACTAAAAAAGTCCCTGTTGTGATATTTTTCTTGTTTTTCATTTCTTTCGTTAATGTTAATGTGTACACAATAAATTGTTAAATAACTAATAATCCACACTAATCTCAACTTAAAAATTTTCAACATTTTTTTATATATGAAGCGCGTGTAACGTAGTGGTTCGAGGACTCTGGTCTTAATTACGAAAACTAATCAATATTCCTTGCTTAATCTCTGGATCTCTGGATGGGTTAAAAAGCACGAAAAAGCTGGTGGACCTGGTTTTTACAGAAACCGGTTTTATCCACCTTCCAACAATGGTCCAGCGAGGTGATGTTACAGCCCGAATGATTTATGTTTCCGATGTAGGGCGTCTGTGCCCAGCATTGGGGAAGGCAGGCATGAATGATGAAAGTGTGCGCGTGCGATTTTCTCACCATCACGTTATCTACACAACACACCATTTAAATTTTCATTTTATTTACTTCACTTAAATTCGTTTGTTATTTAAGATTATCTAGTTTCATATCAAGCGTGAAATAGGTTCGTCTTTGAAATGTTAAGGCTGCCATAAACACAACATTAATAATATCCGCTATGAAAACTTCCAGCAACTATTAATATTTCACTTTGATCGCCTCATTCAAATCCGCCAACTGGACATGATCATGAATCAGCTTTAAAATGAAAATGAATTATATAACTATTAGGTATTATCATAAATCAGTTCGCAGCGGTAAAATTTTCATAATAATCAATGAGTATAAATATTTAATGAAGCGTTTACACAAGCTTATTGTCAGGTCGATATATGCCCTGAATGTGAGTATTATGGTGTAGTTAAGCTTTAGGGAATTTGACCAATGCGTTTCTATCATTATCGGTTTTCTTCTGAAGTTAACTATTTGGAAATTATACAAAAACTATATAAAATACTTTAATTCTCGCTTCTGTTGATGAAATCGTCTTAAAAAAACAATATACTTAAATAATTCAATTTAAGAAGCTATCCAATTTGAAATAGTTTTTGGAGACAGTGCTTCACTTTTTGTTGTGTCTGGAAACAACTAAGCATCAATTTCAAAAAATAATTTTAAATTGGATAACTTTTTCGTTTTTAGTTTTGTGTAAAACTTTTTTATTTAATTTTTTAGTGGGAGCAATTTAAAGTTTCTAAGGTCAATGTTTGATTGGTGACCGTCAGTATTATCATCTTGCCGTACTGCTATCGTTAGTTAATAATACTCGAACAGCTGTAGAACAATAACAAACAAGTGATACGAGTCTATATAAATTTGGAGGTTGCCCCAAATTTCCCTGAGATTCCATCATCAGATACTAACTTGATGACAATACAACCACCTCAGGAGTATACATTTGAAGATAAAAAGAATTTGATAATCATTTGACAATCGACAGAGAAATCAGTCACATACACAAACCACCTCCTTTTCCGTACGTTAAAAATATGTTTGATTCGGTAACGAGTAGCTTACTAAACTTTATCTGAAACTGTCAAATTAAGTAGATTGCACAAAACCCCCAACCTGGATGAACTAAGCCGCCGTCATATTTAAGGCTTCAAACACCGATTCACTTTGATTACAAAACGTGAAGGTTTCCTACAAATTATAGTAAAACCTCAATCACATAAACCTCTTCAAAGAATACCAGTTAAATAATTAAATGGGCACTCTTGTTCAGAAGAGCAGAAATACTAATTTTAGAACAACGGCACATAGCACAAATAAATTTCCAAGAAATTAAACAAATTTAACATTAATCACTGAAACGCGATGAATCTTTGAAGTGTTTCCAGAAGAAGTCTTTCTGTTACTTTCTTCCTGTTTTTCCTGGTCGTTTCATGTTTGAATAATTTGATAAAGAAACCATTTAATTTATATGATCATAGGTGCTTTATACTTTTTTTACATTACAAGTGTCGTCCATAGCAGATTTATTATTCTCGTACTTTCTTAGATATTTGACTTATGTTAAATGAAAAAGACCAAGGATATATCGCTCGTTTTAAAATATTAACAACTAAACTATACTTATTAACAAACAAATAAACTATAAGTTACGGGATCCTAAAGATGAACTTATCAATGACATTTGTAATATCAATTTGAGAAGTCGCATCTCAAATGACACTACGGAAAATAATTCAAGAACCCTTCTGTCGGAAACGCGAGCGTTTACGTAATGTTACTTGAGAGCTTTCGAATTCAAACAAAATAAATCTAGCTCAAACGATATCGATTAGTATTTTATAACTCGGTCCAGTACTTGTTCGAGAACTTTAGTGATTAGTACTTAAGACACTGCAATAGTCAAATACTTAATAAACAAATACGAACAGACAATATATACCTTACTTCAAGTATTTGTTAGTTCTTAACAGATATTATACATTTACAAATACTTAAAGTAACGTAGATTTATTTCTGTATTGTTTGTGCTTTCAGTTTTTTAGCTTAGATAGGTAAGAGTTGAATAAGATCACTATCATATTAACATTTAGTGTTACCTTTATTTAATTATTCGTATATTGTGTGATTTATATAACCCACACAGAATGAAGTCTACTATAGACAAAGATTAAAGTGTGATTTTAATAAATATTTATGATCGTAAGATATAAATTATCACTACATAATACTTTGAAGTGAACTTATTAAACCTTTCTACCTTAAATGTATCCACTGGTTTATAATATAATGAACCGCTTTTGGTCTCGAGTGTCCACAATTTTAAGCATTGTACAGTGGACATGGGTTGACATTCGGGACGTTTCTCCAAAAACTCAAAATAAAACGGTTCTTATTTCGTTTGACTCGCTTTTGTCTCTTTATTCCTTTGACAATTAGATCAAAGTGTTCTAATCTAAGTGCTGGTGTGTCTCAGTGGGAAAATTTAAGCAAAACATTATACAATTTTTTGAAATCCGAAGTGCCATTGAGAGTAGTGCCCCATTACTTTTAAAATAAAATTAGTTTATGGATGAACATCAAATGGTTACATTTAATTTAAGCTTTATTTTTATTTTTTATTTTAGAGTATAAACGACATTAATTACAAATATCACTTCAGTAGTATTTTATGGTGTTACAGTATTTATCACTGCTCGATAAAAATTTCATCATATTTGTGTTAACAGCAACATTAATTCTTTTTAATTTTTTAACAGTTATCGTACCGATGACATTTGCTTATAGTATATTTTAAACGTTACTAGATGCTCTATCAATTTTAAAAGATAATATGTTTACGCCTTCATAAAGCAACGATAACATATAGGTTTGATATCTCTAAAATTACAATTTCAAACTCTTTCACAGATTCACGCGAAATTATATTGCGGAGCTACAGAAAAATGAGCATTGTAATAAAACAGCTCCTAAAGTACTACTTCCGATAACTTGATATTTTACAGTGGCTACTAAATACGATATGGCATATAAAACGTAACATTGTTGAATTCAACGGACTTCAGTTTACAAAGTTTGCACCCACGAAGTTACATCAACATATATTCAGTTCCATAATATAAAGCGCAAATATAAGAGGCCCAATTTTGTATTTTTGGTATTTAAAATAAAAGAGATTTAGAGCTATGCTAAGTAAATAATAACAATAATCATCTTTATATTTTCTTCGCAATATACATTTTGAAGTAAATTACTTATATCATTTTATATAATATTCATTACAATATTTATTTTATCTATGATGTTTGTGTAGACTGAATAAATAAATTGAAAAAACAAAAGTAAAAAGTTTATTTGGTTCAATGAGAAAGATTCGTATAGATATATCAAGCCTGGTTGTATAACAGTCTTCATGTATTTGAAATACCATAGGTAGTACAGGTAGCACAAGTACTATTCCCTCGTCACCTACAATGCTAAAAGTTAACTCTGGCAATTTAAGAGGCAAACATAGATCAGTTTTACTATCTACTATTTCTAGAAACAATCTAGCATTATCACATACTGACATAAGTACTCGAGTTAATTTTTTTATGTTTTGAGTTAGTTCTTAGTTTACTATCAGTATCTATGGTCAAAAGTTAGGTGTTACCGTCGATTTCACTAGCGTTCCATCATCTGATCCTAAGTTGGTGACAATTGCCTGAAGTATATCGAATAAAAATTATATTTGAAAATTGACTCATGCTTGACACAAAAATCGATGAAATATCAAGTGGAACATAGAAGCTTCTACTTCTTGAGGTCGGTTGACTTCCAAAGGTCTTCCTTAAGTATCCTTAAGATTCTCCTAAGTAAGTTAAGTCTATCTATCTATGATCCACAAGTAACATTTGCCTGTAGCTATTTGAAAACAACCCCATTCTATAGTACAATGATAAATATTCCCACAACGAAAACGAAGCGAAAAGTTACGAATGTGAAAAATTACTTTACGATCCTATTAATATTTGAAGAGGGGCGGACTGGCATGTGATGAGCATTGTGTAAGTTTTGCTTTCAATCAGTCCCTAAATTTTGTTCAAGTTACAAAATTATGCCGTAGAAAGGTCTCCCGGGGTATTGTGATGTTACGTTATATTGATACGTTTACCTACTTGTTATGAATTGCCTTCAAGTTATTTAATCGATAGTGTATCTGATTTGCAGATTGTAGGTTTTAGTTAGGAAGATATCTCTTTGGGAATCGAATTTATAATGGAATTTAAAACTCTTTCATTTGATGTGTTGTCGTTCAATAAAATAAACATTAAATATATATCAAGCAAATAACTCGACACCACCTGATGATAAGCAGTAGAGGAGTCCATACGTGAAGATAGCTAGTGAAGCATGCGACATACTGCCCTAGCCACCCTCACCTTACCGCCCCAAAAAGTGCTTTTTCACGCTTCTTTTAAAGGAACCTATGTTGTATACCCATGTAAGTATTTAATAAATAATCTAATATAGATTTTTTTGCCTCTTCAACAAAATTATAGAGATTTCTGGAAAGTTCATTTCGTACAACTTTGTTTTTGACATAAAATTAAAACTATGTCGAATGTTTTAACCAACAAAATCTTTAGATTTAAAACATATACTAGATAACGGAGAAATTTAAATGGTTATGTGTATATAAATATCAGAAACATACTAAATAAACATACAAACAACTGTGACTCGTGAACAAGTTTCCCTCAAGTTTATGTCTGTTCCGAGATAAATTCGATTATAGATCTAAATACGCGGGTTCACAATTCCTTTATACCGATTTCGGTTAGGTTAGTTTCCAGTGAGAAGTTTCCAGAGAAAAAAACTGGCTCCACATTTATGTTATTTTGCATTAGTAAAAGCCTATTCAGTTATAAAGGGCTTAGCTAGATCTGTATGCGAAATCAAGAAGGTTTCTAATGGTATTTATATGAACTAAACCTTTACACACAACCACATAAAAGGTCGTATTTTTCAGTAGTATTGGGTTTCTGTTCTTCTTTTGTTTTCTGTTTTCTGCTTTTTGTTCTTGTTGTCTGTTTTCTGTTTCTTCCTGTTCTGTTTTTGTTTTCTTGTTGTTTTCTATATGGAAATTGATGAGGGGTGTCCTAGGCTCTGTAATCATAATGACTACCTTTAACTTAATTCCAATTAAAAGAAAGTAGGAAGGGCCGTAGTCTCATTTGTAAGGTTTATTAGTACCCATCTAAATTAATATATAAAAGTATTTAATACAAAGCTATTTGGTCAATAAATAAAATACTTCACACACCCCACATTCCCCCACTATTTACCTAGTTTTGATTTCATTTAGCTCGGATGTCACATAAGGATGATAATACTTAATCTGAAATAATTGGAGATCTTAACCAAACAAAAAAATATAAGTTAAATTAAATTTCATTGTCATCGTGACAAATGTTTATTAAGATGCTTTTAATTATTATATTACTAAAAGCACTAGAAAATGTATTTTGTTATTAGGCCCCATACTGTTTTAAGTTAAGTTTTTACTTAGGCATAATATCATTGCTCAGTACCGAAATATTTAAAAAAACAATTGTTTTTGCCGTATTAGTAAAATAATACAAATATATTTTATGTTTAATTACTACCATACTAATTAATACCATCAAAAGGTGATAAAGTTAAAAATATTATTTCTTAATATGCGGCTTAAATAAATCATGCCTTCTACAATACACGACAATAAAATAAAAAGATATAGTTTCCATTTGAACTCTGCACTTTTTAGTTAAGAAATAGTTTTCGGAAATAGAATACTTCATTCATATTTATCAAAGAAATTATTAAAAACTAAATTATCAAGATACCAGAATCTTATTAATCTATAGAAAATCACAAGTAGCAGTTAACTAGCATAACATTTTATGTTAATAATTTACAATAAATTCATTAAAGTAGTTCTACAAAATTTACGATAGATAGGAGTTTGTAAATTTGATATCACCCTACAGAGGAACTTGGTCACCAATGGAGCCTCTCTTGAACAGTTTATTTTCTTCAAGACTATCCGGAAAAAGTCTGTCTTAAATATGCAAAAATTTGCATTAAACGTACTTACCAACGATATAAAAAATCGATAAATGCCTACGAATTGTTTATTTTGTTTTAAACATCACAAGTACCGTGGCTGTCTTGTCAATGATGTAAAAGAATCTACGAATCTTGATTTTGGAGTCTCGTGAGTAAATCAACCACTACAGCGCATCAGGAATGAGTGAATATGAAGTAAAAAACTAATATTCACCCTTTAATTTTAGTTTTAGACGTGTATATAATGATGCATATCATGCTAATATGCGTTTCTGTTTCATTTAAATATAAATATAAACTTCTAGAAAGAGGAATACATTGTAGTAGGGAATTATTATACAAATTGTAGATTGTGCCAACAAAAGAGCACAAGAGGCGCCGCATTTGGCATCCTACGTTTAAACTTGTCCAATTATACAGAATGTAGTTTCTATTCGCATTTATGTTAATATAGTGTGTTAAATACATGTATACTTAATATCCATTTTGACTTGAAAAGTAGACACTATTTAAAACTAAATTGATAAAATTGGTACCGCTTGTGTTTGTGATATTGAGGTATAGTCTTCTAGAGCACAAGTCGCTGTGATCGACGGCCAACAGTAGAATAAATAGTATGAGAGGTCTAGTTATTTCTATGTATGTTTGTGCATGCATTATACGTTTATCACACAAAAAATACATAAATAGTTGAATGCAGTCTCCATTGAGATTCAATGAAGATTTTTAGAAGTAATCAAAACAGTATAATGAGGAAAAGATAGACTATTTTTGTGAAGAACTGTTCCTAATTTATTAAGATTTTAATGTCGAAACACTGGAATGAAAATCAATATCAAATAAAACTGAAAAAATGTAAGAATCGCCAAAATTGGTGAATTAAATAGTATATTTCTACAGACTTATATTATTATTATTTATATACTTGTATACACTCAATGTCAAATGTAACTAAAATGATGAAGTAACTAAGATAATGAAGTAAATCTACTATTGAATGACTATGACATATAATGCCGTTAAATTTGACTTATTTGTATGAATATTATACTTGTAACCAACGAAAAAACGAATAACAAAACCAAACCTGTGCCAAAGCAACAGTTTTTTTAAAAGTTATAACCTATTTGTTGTTGTTTTTTAAGTGAATAAAATATAAGTTAATAGTAGTAAAATATAAGTTATAGTATCCATTATCCAATACTAAATTTGTGCATGCTCAAAAATAATTACATATTTGTAATTTATGCGCAATTATTAAACACATGTTGTCTCACGTTTATTGTGAGTAAACTAATTCTAATATATATTTAATGCAGTTCGTAAATACGAAAAAAATACGATTTTTGAAAATATAAAAACTACATAATTACAATCATTCATAAGAAACATATTTAGTCAAGCTGTTTTTGATTTTAAATAATATTTTACGACTTGCAAGTGGGTATACGGTACGAGCCATATAAATATTAATAGTTGTATACATTTCTAATTTATCAAGCCTTTCAAAAGTGGCTATATTGGTCAGAAGGTCAGTGCGACATGTCCCATGATTAACGCCCCTCGTCGGAGTCGACAGCTGTTCCCCATCTCTCAAATCAGAACCGAAGTTACGTGATAAAGCTATACATTTGCTTAGTCGTATACGTATTAATTAAATCAAGTGAAACTTTGTATTGACCGACCTCTTTAAAGATATAATATTAAAAAATATATCATTCCATGTTTGGAGTCAGACAAGTCGTTGATTTTTATCTACTTATAAATATATGTATCTACAAACCATGTTTACAACAACGACATAGTAAATTAATGCCGTTGTTTACAACTGGCGATGCCACTGACTCTTTAATTTTGGACCCATCCTGTCTCAAACCTTTACCGACTTGAGACTAAAAAAAAACATTCATTAAAAAGGCTAAAATCATTCATTTAGCTTAATGAATTACTGGGGAATTTAACTAATCTCAATTTACTTTACAAAAAACAGGTTTTACAAGGGGTCGATCAATCATAGATGCGTGAGTAGAATTAATAAAAGTGATTTTTGCAGTCTGCGAGGACGCTATATTCTGGGAGGACTATATATTCACGAGATGCGCTTGATATTTTTTTGTGATTTATCCAAAGCTTTCGACTCTGTTACTTATGATAACGCTTGGCAGAAAGTTACACCATTATGAGATAGGGAATGGGGCTCTTGAAATCCCACTTTTCACCAGGAGAATAAAATTCAAAGGGTTGATATCAAAGTGAAAAGATCTTCTGGATCTAAGCTCACTCGGTTTTAATTTATATATGACTTGCCTTAACATGTAAGGGAACATGATATTGTATTGTTCGTTTATAATACCTGTTTCATATTAAAAATAAATTGACATCTAAGAAATTTTGACAAAGTGAACAATGCACTATCCTATATTTTAATATTTTTTATTTTGCTAAAAGAGTTCTGAGAGTCATGTACCAACTTGGTCCACGTGTTCAACTTACAAAAAGTTCAAGGAGGTGAAATATTTACCATGATGTGACTCCCTAACAAAAAAATTACTGCTATTATATAATAGAATTTAACTTATAAATAAACTTCTTATAATAAAGCCTCTTTAGTTTGCAGAACTTTTCATTTAATTATTTATTAAATTCTACTATAGTATTACAGTAATTATTTCTTTTAGCTTTTCTACTGGAATAGTTTTTATCGAGAAATAAGTAGTTCATTAATTTACTTATATTTTATTCACTTAAAAAACAACAAAAACATACAGGTTTGGTTTTGTTATTTTGTTTTTCGTTGGATATAAGTATAATATTCATACAAATAATTCAAATTTAACGGCATTATATGTCATAGTCATTCAATAGTAGAATTACTTCATTGTCTTAGTTACTTCATCATTTTAGTTACATTTGACATTGAGTGTATACAAGTATATAAATAATAATAATAAAAGTCTGTAGAGATATACTATTTAATTCACCAATTTTAGAGATTCTTACATTTTTTCAGTTTTATTTGATATAGATTTTCATTCCAGTGTTTCGACATTAAAATCTTAATAAATTAGGAACAGTCTTCACAAAAACAGTCTATCTTTTCCTCATTATACTGTTTTGATTACTTCTAAAAATCTTCATTGAATCTGACAGGATATAAATCGACTCTCTAACTGAAACAAAATCATTTGCATTCATTTGAATGTTTTTGCTTTCTATGACAATATTTCTAGAAAGTTTTTTGTGTTACTCAAACTGACTTGCTCATATTGAATTTCGGTACTCGCATAATTAAAAGTATTTTATATAAACATATTTACACAATGAACAAGTCATAAAAAGTAAGCAAATGGAATTAAGTTGTGACTGTAAAATTTTATTTTTATTGGACTTATTTTATACAAAAAATACATTTATTCGAAGGAATTTCACAAATTCAACGATATGCCAATAAGAAAGAAAAAAAATGTGGAAAATGGGTTAAATGTATTAAATGTGGAAGGAGGCGTATCTTATTAGTGGCATTGTAGAAGTAGTCAACAATACTCTTATAATTGATTGAGTTCATTGATCGATTGATTCCTAAATGTAAAGAATATATCTGACTGTTACATGTTGGGCAACAAAGTATCGTTTGGCGCCCAACGTGAGCTTCATTATTATAGTGTTAGGTTATATGAATATAAGCCAAGTAGTTAATAATCACTATTATTACATTGGTAACAGCATGACCCGGCCGGGGTCGAAATAGACGCAGAGGGCGGCCGAAGGCTAGACATCACGGCGCAGACGTGCGCGCGGGCACTCGCTTCATCGCAGCCGTGTAGATAACACTTAATGTGGTTAGGTAACTTTCATTTGTCGGGCTAATTTGTACTCTTTGGTTTTGGAGTAAACTTTAAATTTATACGGTTCATTTTTCATTGACAGTTAATATACCCCAGTTATAGTTATTAGGGCTAACATTTTCAAATAAATAAAGCTAATGATCGAATGGGTCTGACGAATGCATAGTATTAAAAACTTACTTAGTCATAGTTATAGAAGTTCAGTTCAACAATGTTATAGGTAGCGGTAGAGAATAATGACAATATTGATTCTTTCTACATGAAAGAACATTTTTTGATGGCCATCTGATCGAGTGGTCTATACCCCTGTCTACATAGCCAGAGGTCCTATAGAGACAAATATTTGTATAATGAGTACGAATATTTGCTGACGAGTCATAGATGTTTGTATATTTGACTGTTTTTGTGAAGATTGTTCCTAATTTATTGTTTTTTTTTTGTTTGTTTGATTATTATACTACCTATGTTTTTCCGTTATCTTGTATTCATAACACAAGCTCTTACTGATGCTGACTTTGGATTAAATAATAGGTGACATGTGAGGAATATTATTATTATTATTTGTAAACGTACCTACTTATATTTCAACAGAAAAACTGTTATCATTGACTGATTTATCAAATATATCTTATCAATATTGCGTTCAAATATTTATTCAACACTATTTATATAGAAGTTTGATTAGATTTTGCTTATAGGATATCATATATCGCAATAGTTTCTTAACGATATCAAGCCTTGAAGCTTGTTTTAATAGAGTTAACGTATAGCTCTGCCCTACACGCTAGACTAGAAATTGAAAATTATCGCGATTCGGTGTAGTTTACAGTAGAATAAGCAATAATAGTGCAATATGGAATATTAAAACGACTTATTAATATAAATATTTATATATTGTAACATTTATTTATATCAAATTATTAGGAAAAAAGATACGGGGCTGGGTGGTCAGGCTCAGGGTCAGATATCAGAATATTAGTAATTCTGTTGAGACTATTGGTTTTAATCTAAACCTCAAAGCAATTTGTGACATGTTTGAACGCAGATTATGTTACAAGGGTTCCAGGGTCTCCAAGTTACGGTAATCGTTTAACATCAGGCGAGCAGTGTGTTGCCACTTAAAACACTTACCGTTTAAGTTTTACATTTATTTCTACCAATTAGAATGAGTGTTTTAATAAAAAAAATATTTATCTGTTCCTAAGATCGGTCGAGCGTCGGTGGAGTGGTGCGTAAGGTTATTGTCTTCCATGCGGGAGGCAGTGACTTAGTCCTAATCCTCCTCATTAAGGGTAGTTCTCTGTTGATGATGATGATTCCTTAAGTTATTTGCCAGTGTCAAAGTTGTGTTAAATACAGATTTTCATTTGTTGGATGTATTGTTGATATATATCATAAAGATCCTCATAATTTTAACGGCCGCCTCGCCGGTCGAGTGGTGAGTTCTCTGTCAACTAAGCCAGATGTCCCAGATTCGACTCCAGGGAGAGATTTTTTGTTTGTTTTTAAGTGTATTTCTTGATTCATGACACAGACTGATGCTTAATACTACTAATGCTTACTTTGCGGTAAACAATAAGTGTGAATATGATAAATATTATTATTAGTATTATCAAATACTAAACATTTTAATCACTGACCAGTGTGACGTTGTTTGTATTACCGAACATTTAATGAGCTTATATAGCTCAACTTTATATGGAAGGCTATGTACAGCTTTTAATGAAACAAGAAGTAGTGGAATATAAAGTGAATGTTGCCGTAAGATTTCCAAATAATATAAAATAAATAATTTATTGTTCAACGAATTTGATTACTAAGTCCTTCTGGAATTCAATCGACCATAAAGTCTACTACTTAACTGTACTTTGGGCTACTTAAAATTATTTACTTATAAGTCCTATTAATTATACTTATTTCATGTTTAAATGAAGGGATAAATCGATGATTGGTTCAGTCTTGACTATCACCGGCTTTTTATGTGATATCAGCAATACGTCATCTGTTACTGATAAGGACAGAGCTCTGATTTCGTAGGTTCGTTGTTCTTATCGCAGGGTGAATTTGGGTAAATACCTTGGGAATTTCATCCGTGAAACAGTAAAGAAGTAATCGCTGTATTTTGGTGTAATCAGAAAGGTAGCCAGTTAATATCTACAGTTTATCCAGACTAAATATTCTTTGAAAATATTTTTTCCATATATCGTCATCTAACATAGTAATAAATACAAAGTAAATAACATTAATGTATTAAATTTATTATTAAGCTAATTGAGAACGGCTGCTATTCTGTGACAAAAGGTGCTGTTGTAATTTTGGAAAACGTAACACGAGCATTGTGTACTTATCTTGTAGTGACGCGGTAAAGCTGTTCCAATTTTAAACTTTGTTTATTTTCTTCGTTCAATACTAGACATCTATGAGTGGATTGAAAACATTCCGAATGGAAAATTATACTTTAGAACTATGACAATTTAAGTTCAAATGCCGTGTTCTGATCGTAACTGTGACCACAAACAATATATCCCGTTCCTTCTAGTGGCCAACTTCCAACTTCGGCAATAACAAACCGCAACTTCACAGCCAGATATTACGTCACATTTTATTTTGAACGACCGAATTTTTAATAAAAAAAATCTTCAGTGGCTTACTCGCTCTGCCTCGTTGAAAAGTCAGTACGAATACAAATTATACAGTACGTACAGCTATCGACAAAATTAAGATAACACTTTGATAGTGGTGTCCTTATTGCTTTCATAATAAGAGTCATGATTTGTCCAAAGTGATCGTATACTTCGTGTACTTTTATTTTTACTGTTCACAGCGTGTTCACTGAGATCTAGCAGATATTATATAAATGCTTTTCTATTTAGAACTGTTTAAATTATTTATTTGTGGAGAATTATTACCCTAATACAGTATACTTATTACTATTCTGACTTAGTTTTCTAAGTATTAAATTATAAGTAAGAATTATATATTCATTGAAATAGGTCATTCTTCCATTCGAAAATTAACATTTATCTTTAGGACCAACATCAAGATGTTGTTGTTATAGTAAGTATCAGAGTATCAGATAAATTTTCATACGGAATAATAATCTTTGTTGTATTATATTTTGCAAATGACTTTCAACCTTAGGCCAGCAAACCGATTTGTCGCCTGTCCGTTCTCACATTAGTTTTAAGCATATTATAAAAAAATGATAAATAAAATTGAAACAAGTAAATATGGATGCAGGGGAACTTGACCCTTATGCAATTAACTGAATTATTCCTCTTGATCTTTATATTGTAAGCTTCGTATAAAGTAGAACAATCAGGCTGCGTGAAAAGGTTCACCGTACAATAGTTACTAGTACAAGTTTTACGATACACTAGCTCTTTATAGAATATCTCTCCGTGCCAAAATCAACGCCTAAATATTTTATTTAACTTTTATATATATAAGTACTTTTATTGAACGTCAATATAAGTCATCTCTTATCAAGGCCAAGAAATCAGCAAAGTTTACCCCTCGCTTCACATGTCATTTGAAATTATTTGGAAAATGTTAACAGTTTATATTCTAAAAATAAAACTTTATAGTAATCCGAATTCCGTTTTTAAATTTCTGCTAACTAGAGAATTCTGGCAGGAGAGAAAGCTCAAAGGGTCTCAAGGTGATAGATGCCAGTGCTCAATCACTGTCGGCGAGATTATTGAGAGCTTACACTGTATAGATGACGAAACTTGCTATTTGGACAAGGTCTACTTTTATCAAACCATATTCTTTAAATTAATTAAGGAGTACATTTTAAGCTATAGAATAGAATTAGAACAAATGTATAGACAGTATAAGTGTATTTTAAATTATAGCCCATTTTAATTAAAAATAGTAAGAATTTACAAAGAAACCATTTCATTCAACAACTTTTTAGAAAAAGTTTGTAAAGTAAAATCTTATTTCAATTAATAAAGCCTCTTTTTAGAAGCTTCCTGAGAATGTCTAGATACATAAGAGCATTATATATTAAAGTTACACCCGAGTACATACGAGAGAGATGTTACGATTTATTTTCTTACACTCTCGAATTTATATCTTGTCTCAATACTTATGAGCTAGGAATTGAAAAAAATATATATTTTTGTTTTTACTATTCCGTGGCGAGTCTACTTCATTGCGATATTGCTTTCACAATAATGTATCTATGCAATACCTTCTTACACAACAGAAAATGTATATAAAAGCTAAGGCTTTTGTACGATAACTAAAGAGTTATCGTACAAATTCATTGTATCTAGAATTAGAGAACAGTCTTGCAAAACGCTTCTTGAAATATACATGCCTTTCTTATTTACCGAAGATTTTATATTTAAACAAAATTCGGTAAACTTATATAAATATGTTAAATGTTGATTAATCTCCCCCTACCGGGATTCGAACCCGATATTTCAAGTTTAGTAGATAGGTTTGCTCATCACTCCTCCACTTGTTCATTGTCTCTGACTGTACGTTTAAGTTAAAATTTAGTTAGTTTGATTAGTAGGTTTTCAAATGAACGTAACTGCACTGTAAATAGCTACTGCAGCTCTAAAAGACAAACAGGTACCAAAATGACAGCCCCGGGCTAACTAGTTCCCATTAAATTCGAAGGTTCTACGAGTTCGGTAAGTTCGTGGATAGAATGGGTTTAAACTTTATCATCATTATGATAGCGCTTCAGATGCTGTGCGCGCTTACTTAAATCTCGAGAGGAGAGTTAGAATAACCACATATGGGGGGTTACTCTCAGACTGAAGTCAAGAAATTCGTCCGTATTTTATATACATTGTCAAATCTAAATCCTTGTGTTCCTCTTTCTTCGGATTGGACCCGCCTATGTGTCGAGCAGTAGGACGCATATACGTGTATATTGATGATTCATTTATATTTTTAATTATTTATTTAACTTTATTTGTAATTAAAAAAAACTGTTAAGCAATGTAAATTATAATAAATAGATTTAAAAAAAAGTTAGACTGATTGTTCAAGTAACAGCGTTATCCTCAGTTTTCACTCTTAATAAGTCGTAACAGTGAATTCATTACAATACAATTATATACTATAATATTATTAATATGAAAATACGCACAAAAAGCTAACCTGGATTCCGCTGCGTATGAACCAAGATTAAAATAGTGATAACATATAAACAACGATTATTATGATTATGTTATTGTGAAAAAAATCACTTCGATATACAAAGTCTATTAAACTTAGGCGTTTGGAATTATGAACACCGAAATAAATACGACCGTAATTATAAAAACAAAACACTATGAACACGAGATATAAAATAGACTTAATATTAAGAATAAAGTTCTTACGAAAAGTGCTTTTATTGGATAAATTAGGTATGTAATATTTAAATATTCGTTGTCTGCCGAATGCCTGGAATATAACTTAACACTTGAACTTACATTAAATCGACTATGATAGAGCAGTAGAGAGCAATATGTAAAAATTTATTAAATTTACGTGATGGTATATTGTTTTAAAAAAACTAAAAGTGGAAAGAGTTGCTATAAGATCATGATTCAGCACCAGGTCACAAACTCAGGCTCAAGGTTGTTTGTGAACTCGATCGACTACAGCTTTAGCTTTAGTTTTTGCGGATCCTGTAAATTAAATCATGTATTTTTAATTGTAATTTTGTAATTAGAGTTATAACAAAGTATTCTGTAAAGCTATAGTGTAACTCCTATAATTAAGATTGCATTTAATTCTTATTAATTGTATTTTTTTGTGCAGGTTAAAATGTTAATCTTGTTGGAGTTAATAAATAAATAAATAAACTTTACATCGTCAACGACAGGGACAGCATGAAACAGCAATCTGTCCAGTGTCCAAATATAATTTTATTCAGTAACTTTGATTGCAAATACTAAGTTGTGCATAGAGAATAACCCTACTGAACTCATCCCGCGTTTTGCTCAGAGTGTTCTGCTCAAACATCTCTCGACATTAATGCATTCCATTAAGAGTTGTGCTACATCGATGTAAATTAGTATTACATTCAAATTATTTTAATTAGTACGGTGCTTTTCAAATACTATAGATTCTGTATTTTTACCAACAAAAATAATCACTACTTTTGCGTGTGTATTACACATACTAATTCCATAATCACTATAACTTTCGATCTATCCATCATTACGTTTAAAGTCGAATATAAAAGCAAATGAAAGTCAAACAATCATTTGCCAATGTTGAAGAATGTTGTCCTTACCGTATGAATTATTTTTTTATTTGAAATATCACACCACGCAGGTTTAATTTTAATACAAATTGGCCAGTACATTAAAACGGAAATTTCACATTTCAACTCCTATTTATTATCACATTCGATAATAAAAGCCGAGTAATCTGGAAACAATTCAATAGTAGTTTGTTTCTAGGATCCTGGGAGTTTATTATGGCTCACAAATTAAGGTCAAATCTCTTTTTAATGTCAAATTATAACAGCCCTGTTTTAGTATTCAAATTAGAGAACGGCGTATTACAATGACTTAAAAAGTGTGGGTATCCTTAGAATTGAACCTTATTTGACTGGCATGAGATTAAAATCCATAAATTTCAAAAAATCCCAAGATTACACACACACACACTGGTGGCAAGACACGCACACAAACACAGACAAAGAGAGTTTAAGCCTTATTGGTTAGTAGACTTACGAAATGATTTAATTTAAAAGTAAGTTCACTAACACTTCATATTTTTTATCTAAATCAGAAAAATAGTTTACCTTAGTTATATTTTCAATTTTAAAACCGATAAGTAGAATAAGTAGGAAAGTTTATCTTTTTAATCGCAGTAACTACCTATAAGTGCGAGATAGCAAATAATACTGTTGGTCGATATATTTATCGCAAAAATATCTTTCTTATCTTGATATTGAAAAAACAATCGTAATCACTGACGCACTAGAATACTGTTTTACGCATCGCGCCATTCATATAGTTATTATCATTTTGATAATGTTTTGAACTCTTTAATACAGATAAAACTACGTATGTCTTGAAGAGTTATGATTAGAATTCTGCGCAAAATAAATAATAATAGAGTTGGAAGGCCTCTGCAATCGGGCAGGTTGATAAAAAATACTACTTGTATAAACAATATCTTTGCACTTTCCGATCGTCAAAATACTTCTATAACACCAATATGGGCTGCTGCTTCTGCTGAGATGTATTACAATGAATATACGAGTATGTTGATTTATCTGATGGGGATTGCATAGTTGAACCGAATGGGGTTGATACATTGGGACCTCACAGGTCAAGGAGCACACAGCCTTTTCGATTTTGAGATCGATAGTATGAGAGGAGAGGCAATGTATATTTGACATACAGTAAATATAGAAATACATATTTTTTCGTTCATTTCGGCGAGGTAAGTGACCAACCTTATTAGTTCATTTCCTCTTTCGCTATAATTGGTTTTTTCATAGAAAGTATGTTTATATTATTTTTCTTGTTTTTGACCCTAATAACATATCTGATACTATATAGGAATAAATTTATGTCAAAGATCAAAAACATTTATTTTCCTTACACCAACACGTAATCCTGCCCACAGCTTAATCAAGTCCCATCTGACGCTCAAATAAAAACGAAACGTATTTATTTAATGTAAATTTTTCCCAGTCTTTGTAGCCATATTATATTTATCAACTCCTTAAAATGTAAATAAAAAACATTGTCAATAATAAATAGATCATTATTTCACCCCATTTCTATGGGCGAATGCCATGTCTGTTTGCGAATACATTTTAATAGGAATATTTTTATACATATTTTCTTACAGAAATCCAATCGTAAAGGAATAAAGTTGCTCCCGGTTAGTATGCAATTGTAGCAACGAACATACACTCACAATCCATAAATAGAAAAGAAATCATATATTCTCATTAACACACACACATGCGCGTGGGAGTTAGTGGTAAACTATCCCATTGACTGGCAACACTAACTTATTGTTACTTGGAACTAATTTTAACCTTTTTTCCGCGCTGTGGGTAATCTGCTATATGCTCCCTGTTTACTTGGCGAAGGTAACCGCGGATGTCTAGGGCTCTCACAAATTCCTAATACTGCCTAAGCAAAAGGAAGCATTAGAAAGAGTTCATATGCGAAGATAGCCAGTGCACTTGCTGCATACTACCTAACCACTTTCTCCCTGCTGGTCCGAATTTGCCTTTTCACGCCTCTTTCGAATGACACATATTGTATGAAGGTGGGTATAATGAATACGTGGGTATAATGTTATATAAATTAAGTTTGTAAAAAAAATATGCACAAAATACTATGAACGGTTTATATTAAATTTATATTAGATTTTTTACAAAGTAAATGGTTTTGGCGCTCAAAAGCTTGACAAAATATAAAAATTGGATTGTTTCATCAGTCAATTTCCGCTAAGCAATCAGACATGCCTTTGCTTTCTTATTTTTGAAATCTTTATGTTTCATAGTAAGTCATCTTCATTGTGATCTCGACATATTATTGTGATTGTGATGCCGCGTCATATCGCACCGTGTATGGTGTTAGAGATCGTAAATTGTTGTAATAAGTCTATCAACCATTTGAAAAATGCAGCGAAAACAAGTATTCGTAACAAACTGTTCCCATACGCGATTGATATTATGAATCTACCAAATCACGCGAGCGCCGGCGCGTGTTCATTTATTACGGAATTTCGTAATTGAATACAGAATTTTACTTAGGAAACATATTAACGATCTAGTCACGTTTGTCATTGGACGCACTTTGAATATAAAACAGCATCAAACGTGTATCTTTTCTTGTAGCCATCTCTGAATATTTTTGTTTGGAATAATTTTTCATTTCTGCTGCCTACGGAAATTCGTTTTTCGGTAAATTTCGTGTTGTGAATTTTGAGAAAAAAATTCTTATGTCACTGCGACACTGCGATTTGTTCCTTTTACGTTGTAATTGACGTTTAAACAAATTAATTAAGTTCCAAGAAGATATTATTCTAATAATATATTTGGTTGGATTTATGGATGTTTGGATATTTATTATATTTCTGATGGATAAATACATATTTCTATACCTATATCTCTGTTATTTAGTATCCATAAATGAACTATTGATTATGCTTAATTTGGAATCGATGCACCTTGCAGAATGCATTTGCTTCAGCTTCAGAAAACTTCAGCAGAATTGCATGAGTAACTGAAAAATATTGTGGCAGCATTGCCTTTTATAATCGGCGATGAAGCAATTTGCTACTATTTTCGATTTTAATTAATGATATTATAATAACAGAGTATGGGAGTTATCTCTCATGTCATGAATATCAATGCATCTTAAATATTATACTTTGATCATGATTTCTAAATATATTTTTTTATAATTTTTATTGTAATTAGGAATTAATATTTATAATATTTAGCGTTTCCTTTAATAACCTGTATTATTTTGTATTGTTGCATAAATTAATTTTCTGTGCAAGAAATCAGTTTTCTGAATAGAAGAGAAACTACAAGAAACTATTTGATTATCTTCAAGATATATGAGATATTAAAATTCAATATCAATTAACATTTGATACTTGATAGTTGGTCTAAAACCAGCTATCTAGCATAAAATGTTAATTTTGAAGTACATACATAATAAAATTAGTATTAACAATTCTTAAAATTTTAAAAGCGCTTTAGAGTATTCAAAAGCGACAATTATTATAATGATGATGATATGATGAATTGTTTTTTGTTTTCGAAATAATATCCATGTGCATATAATTGGCGATGCAAAAGTCATAAATACCCCTGAGTCGCTACAGCAGGGGTTCTCAAACTTATTTTGTGTACACTTTGAGAATAATTTATTTTTTAGCGCCCCCATTCCTTAACTACTTGATGTTCACAAGTTGTAGTTGAGAATCGAGAGCTCATGCAGTCGGTGTCTAAGAGGCCTCCTAGCCAAATGAATTTACAAATCACCCAACCACCAGGGTTCTACACAGCGCTCCCATTTTTTTCTGGGTCTGTTCCGCCCTCCTTCAGGCCTACAGCGCCTACAAGGGGGCGTTATCGTCCACTTTGGGATAGACTGCTCTTCAGCTTAGCTTAGAAAGTTCTACTGATTGTACGATTATGAGTGTTCTGAAGAGCTGTTTGATCTCATACTTCTTTCTCCTTTTCTTTCTCAAGTGTACGCATGGGAGACTCGCTGTCTATGCTGTACTTTCCCACGTGAAAATATATATTGATATAATTTTAAATAAGCAATGCAGTATTTATAGTAATGTTTCTATTTGTATCAATAAAATCTGATAGTAATATTTCATGATAGCTATTAAATATAATTTAATCTTGTGTCTTCAAAGAAGGTCTAAAAACTGGAGCCCTAAAAATCTTCTATTTTTGACTAAAGTGAACCGGCACCTTATTTGATTAAATTACTTTCACGAGTCGTTATTGCTATAAGACAGTTATCTAATTATTACATAGAAAAAGGCACGTCTGCCGCTAAGTAAGATGAATGATTTTAGTCACAATTATAATAAGGTTTCCCAATTTTTTACTGTCCAAAACAAAAACGTCTTATGTGTTTTGATAAGGTGCTACACAAATTATTCTTATTAAAAACAAAGTCGCTTAACTTTTATAAGCTAAGTATACATATTTAATGTTGAATAGACAAACCTGTGGGCAGAAGCCTTTAAAATAATAGCATTTCACAAACATTATTATTATAGAAATTAATACAATATACTCCTACGTTAAAATAAAATAATTAAATATTATTTATTTCCGATATAACTACATTATACTACTTGGCTATATTTTTATCAATGCCACATTATAAAAAGTATTAACAGATATAATTCAATAACACGCAAATTCATAAAATATAATAAGCGTACAAAATAAGTGTATTCAAGTAATAGGAAATCAAAATTGAGTCTTCATTAAATACCCATAATTAATTTAAATTGATTTAATGAACATTTATTTTCAAATAAAATGAGGTTTCAGTAAAAGAAATAAAAAACTTAAGAGAAAAATAAAATAATAATAATAATATCGCCTCTTATTCCAGAGCCACCATATCCATTACAGCAGTAACGGATATAGAGGCAGACTACTCTGCCCGCCATCACAGTCAGGACGACGTTCACGTTCAAGTATATGTATCAAAGTTGAATAAAATATTTTGACTTTGACTTAGACTTTATTGGGCTGGCCCTAACCATGCGCCCCAAAGACGCGCTATAATTCCTACTCAGCTGCAATCAAGTATAATCAATTGATTGAATCTATGATATAAAAATAGCACTCAGCTCCTTTTTTGGTCTAGAATTAAAATTGGCTGATTCAATAAACCACGGCCGAGCAAAGGCACTTCAAAATAAGTACGCTATGATGACGTCAATACACACCCTCGTCCCATTAATAATAGCACGAAAAGCCTTAAACTGGCGTAATCTTGTTCCAGCAGTAACAATGCGCTGGAATTAAACTACACACCCTTTGAAATTAGACTCACATTTGTGGGGAATTAAAATAAACGTTTCCTTACTCGCAAGCACGTGCGCTTTGGTGCAAAGAGGGTTATTAGACAACACGTTCGAGTTAAATTACGAGAAGACACCATGTCACGCACCCACCGACCTAGCATTCGGGTAATACGTCTTGTAAACTGTGTAAGCCACGTTGATATACAAAGATTCTAGTGTTGCTGTTGTGCAAACAAAATTAGCATTATGACTTTCACCAGAATACGCCGCCCCGAGGTATAGTCGCACAACAAAACGGTTCGTCAATTTTCATTAATAACAGTTCCCAAATCAAATTCAAGGTCAAATTGATTCATTAATAACAGTTCCCAAATACCGTTACCTTTTGAATCTGTGTATCAATGAGCTGTTTTATACTAAATTAT
Organism: Acentria ephemerella; assembly: GCA_943193645.1. NCBI lineage: Eukaryota > Metazoa > Arthropoda > Insecta > Lepidoptera > Crambidae > Acentria > Acentria ephemerella. The sequence goes on along the minus strand of OW971879.1, from coordinate 11,174,318 downwards.
ACGCAATTTAGTATAAAGCAATTTAGTATACAACACATTTACGTGCTCTTGTAGTACCACTGAATCGATATTAAATCTCTTGTATACTTCTGTACACATTTATTTATTCTGTGTATTTTTGCAGCAAAGAGTTAAATAGGTTTAGCTCCGATAAGCGATATAGCGGAATACCTATACCGGGGATGATCCAAGAAGTTTTTCTTAATATAGCTGATGGTATTTAAAAAATAAATTCTCAATTCAAATTAACCCATATATTATATTTCTTACGTATTCATTTATTCGCTTAAAACGTTTTAATAAAATACTCTTCAATTCAATTTCTTCCTTGATTGCTTCTTATTATGTTTTGGCTAGTGTCAAGTTTCATCAAGGGTCATATATTCTTGTGGTAGGTTTGGATAATACTCAACAATATGTCAAATTAAAACACAATAAAAGAATATTAGTTGATGTAAACATGGATAAAACGCTGAATGTTAGAATTCTTGTATCTGGAAAAGCTATTTACAGAAAAGATGAGATAACTCACAGTAAAAAAATCAGACAATTTTACGAGCCTAGAGATTTTACAGCTTCGCTTTTGTCTGACTTCATCTTTTCTTGTCAATCTGAAATACTTCGAAATATATCACGCAGTATTACTTTTTGAACAAATGCGGTTTTTTTCGGCATTGATTCAATTTTTCAGCAACATTTACTCGCTGCCAAATCTAGCCTGCCGTTCAACAAAAGCTATTACTGTAGATAAAAGATTCAGCGATTTAATAAAATCCGTTTTCATGAATGAAGAACTACAAAAAGCTTCTACATAAAACTGTGCAATCCTATAGTCGTTGAGGAGTAAATTTGAAATTGAAAACAGCAGTTAGTGCCTGCAGCAGTGACGGTGGCTTCACCATTTAATTCCTATAACGTTATGTACTCACTAGAGGATAAATCTCCCAACACATGACGTTCAGAAGTGTGGTGTAACTTCAATAGACAAAAATTAAGTGTTGCCTCATTTATATTATATATAAGCCGTCACTAGCCTTAACTTAAAAGAGTGATGAGTGAACGCCGATATTATAATATAACCTGTATTCTGTTGAGCACTGACCAACATGAGTTTGCCACTTTTGTATTACCCGAATAAGAAGATGAGATCCAAGTTGTTTTTAAACATATTCAGCTATGTAAAAGCTTAATAATTTCTGAATATACTGGTTTAATTAGCTTGAAACAGATTTGTTTATTAGATAGCCAGCACGTTTAGCTTGTTCAATTTAAGTTTAAAAGCATTTACGTTATTATTTACGTGCACATCAGCAATATGGCGATTTAAATCAGTCAAATTACTCAAAAATTGTTCCTGTTAATTAATGTGTGGTTACAAATACCTGTTTGTTTGTTCGCTCCAGAACCTAATCTGTAGTCACTTTTAGAGAATGTATTTAGAAGTTGTGGCTTTCTAGTTCTTCTATAAGTCTAAATACTAAAATGCTTTCTTTTATTACTGTCGAAAGCATTTTGGAAAGTAAAGGATACCTTGTACTAAACTGAGTTTAAGATAAATTTATTCTTTTTTCATTACAATAGATATGAAGGGCATACGGAAACTTTTTTCTAATTATGACTAATTTGAAAGTTTTCTTCACGTTTTCCTCTGTTGCACCAAATGTTATGTGATTTTTTGACCGATGGGTGACCTCAGATCTATAACAAGCTACAATTTTTAATGTGACGAACTTTCCGTTTGCTTTACAATATTTAACATAAAACATTGAAAACGATGAATGCCGTCACCTACAATCTGTAATTTCTTATCTGATTGTAATGAAATATTGACACTTATAACACAATTACCTACGGTTTCTGTGTAGATATTTTTATTCGAACCATATCGATTACGTCAAATGACTGAAGTCGTCCGACTAGATTCAATATGTATAAAAATATGAATCGAGATTTGGTTCTTTGAGTACGCGGCTTTAGTTCTAATGTTGCAGGTAAAACTTTAATAATTTAGCATATGCCGTACCAACTTCACTGACCTTTAGCTTTGTGGACGTGACGTTAGTTTAAATTGTCTCATACGCCGCTTAGGTGCTTGAATCTAATGCTGAAATTTTAATTTACTAAAGAAACAAATGAATTATGTTTTGAGTGAGGTTTTACTGGTTAGGCCGCTGTTTCATAAATTATATGAAAATATAGCTTTTTATTAAAAATAACTTTAACAGATTTTATTGGTAATAATTTTTGAGAACTATAGTCATAAAATTTTCAATCCCTTTTGATTCTAAATTAGATTATTTTTTTAACAATTTAACTATTGAAAAAGTCAATAAGTTAAAATTTAAAGTTCAGTCACTTATAAAAACTATTATCAATCTGGTTGTTTTAGATAATGCTAAAGTAAGTATAAACACAACGAACTCAATACAAAGGACCTGTTTAAAACTTTTCCAGTAGCATATTACCTGTGGATTAGAGAATATATATCTATATTATTTTTTATTTACAACGGTTGGTTAATGTGACAAAAAAGTATTAAAAAGGATTAAACAGTATTTATTTTTTAATTATGGCTTCCTAATGTCGATTTAATCTCGGAAGATAAATATTAGGGCATTAAGTCCGTTAATTGTACCTTTATATGTGTAATAAAGTTTAAATCAATAAATAATAATCATACACCTCGAATTAGAAATTAATTCATATTTTTGTAAGAGTTATGCCTGTTATATAGATTAATTGGTTGGAAATAAAAATATACATATATAAGTTTTTTGGTACATATCTTAGAGTCATATTAATACTACGGTGATATAAAAAAATCAAAATTGTCAAATTTATATCGAAACTTCCTTTATATTTTATTTTGCTGATTGAAAAGTTTGTATTGACATATTTGAAAATGATTTACCAATTTTAAATTTTCGATACCACCATTGTATTTATATGACTATGATAACATTGGTGGATTTTTGCTTGATAGGGTATGTACCAAACACTTTGTATACAAAAAGTATATAACTTATACATCGGACTTAGTAAAGACTATATTATTTATAAATTAGGTCTTAAATTCTAGGAGTGATCGAGGAGTGCGAACGGGTAACTCTTCGTGATCGTCGCCCATTTCACAAAGATTCTCCATGGCGACGACGATTGTATAATTTAGAACATTAATTTCAATAGTTTGGAACTGATTTTTAAGCTAAAGGTGACCTAATAATAAAGGCTTGTGCCAAGAATTCCTGTTCTTTCTTTGAATTTTAATTATTAGGCTAATTTAATAAAAATGATTTAAAGTCTTTGGAATAATAACCGTTTATTAAACGTATTCGTAATCCTTGCTAAGATGTATAATATCAAGTAGTACCATTGAAGATAGACTTACTGGCTACACCACTTCTGTCATAACGAGCGGTGCCACTTTAGCGAGCTAGTTTATAGAGCGGTTATTCGGTCATCTCAAAGTCATAAGACCTGTAAATGAGCTTGACTCTCAGGGCGATAGTGTTACTACATTGTTACGTTATTATACACGACAAGGAAGGTAAATAATTTTACGGACCACATGATGGTAAGCTGATTTTGTTTGTCTTAAGACAGTAGTAGTGCATAAAACATCATATTCAGAGCAGTGTGACTTGTGCAGTGCTTAGAGACACTCCAGTAACCATAAAAAGAACCTATTTTACTGGAGATTAGCCGACCACAGATTCACTACTGGATCGGATATAAAATATATCCGGTAGTTGTTTATGTTATGTCTAAACCCATGGATAAACCACCTTTTACACCGGATGGGAAAATCTTCAAATGCATTTAGTCCCGTATCATCAAATGCGTTTAGTTCCAGCACGTGAGGAGACTCTCCAGCCTTACAGAAAGTCAGCTACAACTCACCATGGAACCTTTTTTTTGTAAGGAGGTATCTATTTTTGGACCCAGCCATTACTTTCTAAGCTATTGGCGTGTATGCTGCAAGCCCAACACCTGAGCACTGGCAAAAGATACAATTACTTCCCAGTTTGATCTGGGTTGTACCAACAGCAATAAACTAAAATAGCCCCATGGTCGGTCTGGTGAGCTTCCTAACACAGAGATTTGATTAATGGGTAAATTAACAATTAGTAATTTCCTCCTTGCTTCAAAGGGTACTTTAAGCCTATTAATCTCAAGCCGTGGAAAGTATAAAGACTTAATAATATGATAAAGATATTAAGATAAGATAAGATTAAGATATTAAGAAAGTCCACTTATTGTAGCTTGATATGTCGACATCCTAAAATCAAAACGTCGGTTACGTTGAATGACATACATACTTAACGAAAAACTACTTTACTCAGAATTTTTTTTCAATTTTGGAACGTTTATTCAATTAAGTAAAGTATTTGTCCAGCTAAAATAACATGAACTGGAAATCAAATTTAATTAATTGTAGTATTTCTGGAAACGAATTAATATAATTGATTAAATTTTAGAAACAATAGCGCAGTAGGGATGGCTTCGGCATTTTTCTCAATCAACATAAAGCACGGATGTATTCTATTTAATCTGTCGCTTACTAGCCTTGAGTTTCATGAGAATCTTCGTTATTGATATTCCTTCGATATACTCGACTGTTTGTGTTGGTGAACACCAGCCTTAGTTCTGGTACTACTAGACTAAGCAAGCTGACCGATTAAACACCACCTTATTTTGAATTAAGCGTCATCTGTATTCAATTTAATCATCTGTGCTACATCTGCGACACGTGTTGTTGGTTAGTGTTTGTGTAAGCCGGATTTCACAGGGCACTAGACGTACTCTGTTCATATTATTAGTTACAAGTATAAACACCCCGAAACTGTTTGAAGTACTTACTATGTACTAATATACAAAGTCAGTGAACTTTGAGGTACGCGCTGAGTTTCTACGAACATGGAAGCTAGAGTAAAACGCAACTTTCTTCTTCAAGACCTTATCTAGAATATTTTAAAGTTCAGGCTACATAACTGTTCTTGTGTTACTTTTACGTGAGTAGTTTACAATTGGAATAAATTATCCCATTATTCCTTTACGTATTCCCTTCTTCTCACATATTCCTTTCATACAATACGGGTTCTTAAAAATGGGTGTGAAAAGGCACTCTCTGGGTTTTCAAGATGGGCATGACTAGGGCAGTATATCGCATGCTGTACTAGCTATCTCCTCCTACTACTTACTAATAGACGGTTTCGAGTCATTGGCTGAGTTTTCATATCAAAAACCGACTTTATAGGGATATATGGTCAGTGATGTAATTAGTTAACACGCGTAAACACGCTTTATAATAGCACTTAAAACACCGATACGAATGAGTCACAATTGTAAGTGGCAACCAAACTTAACATTTATAAAAGGATCTTTCACTTTTTATTGAAGAAAAATAATATAGGCAGCTAACTCGATTTTAGGAAATGAAAATGTCACCAAAATGATACTCTTTGAGCAGTTTCAAAACCGTTAACTTAAAATTATTATTGAAACAAACAAATCTTGCTTACATCTTAATATATTTAAAACACTTTTAAATGAAATCTAACGGGGATAAAAGAACTGGCAAGAAACTCATTAAGAATTGTTTAAAAAATGTTAAAATCCATAGACAATCATAAAATTGTCGATTATTGTTTTTTGAATATTTTCAAATAAACTATACACAACCTTAGCTTCATATAGTATTTGAGCGCCAATTCAATATATGTTACTTACGTACCAACTTAAGTATTGATATAGTAACTATGCCTAATTGCTTTAACATTGATGACACTGAAATCTTTCAATATAAGACTATCATGTGTTTCTACTATATCAACTAGCAACGATTAATCGATTTGTTTACATCAATAAACAATATGTCAAAATCCGGCTCTAAGGACCATATTTCAGGATGTAGTCTACAGACTTTAACTTACATTATGGGTTTTATAAATCAGACGTTAGATAATGGTCATGGTAAGGTTGGTTGTCTATCCATTGCTTGCTGCGTTACAGAAAAGATATCACAAATATTTTATCGAGAGTTGTTGAATTATTTTGTTGAGAGGCTTTTTAATAAACATACGATGATGGCTTTTGCCAATTTTCATGGAGTTACGTAATTATGGCGCTCGTTTGAAAATTGAAATAATATTAATTTTAATATTAATCCAGACAGGGGTATGCCACCTCAGTCTGGATTTAATCGGTAGATGTTTTAAGAACAGGTTACAGCTCATATTATATATCATTTAATCTCTGACTTCAGCAGTGAACTAAAAACCAGAAACAGAATCTCAACAATATTTCACATAGAAAAAATAACAAACGTAGCATTAACAAAAAGCAAGTTTTAGGTAGGCTGTAAGCTATGCCTAAGACGGATGTGTAACGACCATGTGATATTCTGCTATAAGCGCTAATCGGATTTGATTCGAGTCACTAATTCCAGATCGTATGAAGGTACGTGTCGTAAAACCGATACCAGACTACTAAAATAAATAAAAGTTTTGCCAATATGTTACAAAAATAAAGGGAGAATTTTCGATGACACCAAGTGTAAATAAGGATGGATGCTTAGGAACGCATCAAAAGCAAAATACAAAATTAAATTAACACTTAAGGCGCTCCCACTCGACGCTTGTTTGAGTTTGAAGGAAGAACATTATCAAGGTAAATCGTTTAAACCAATAAACAGCTCTTCTCGTAAGTAGTAAAATAACCTGCCCTCTTGTAAAACAATAGTATCTTTATATTGCTACGCTGAAAAGTAAAGAGACAAGTCCATCTTCTTCCAACACAATACGTTTCCGACAATCCGTCGTCGACATTAATGATATAAAATGCTTTTGAATGAAGAACTTAACGAATGTTTATTTTGTTCATTTATTTACAAAAAAAAATATTTGTTGTGAAAAATGTGATATTTAAAATGAGATTGTTATGCATGTTTCAATTAAGTATTTTAAAATGGCAGAACTAAATAAATAAGTAACCAAATATATAAATTATTAATTCAGTATCTAAATATTTACTTTTTTACCTACCTTCTTAATCTCTTTAAAAGTTTAAGTTTTCTTGTATTAAACAAATCTTCAGTCTACAAAACTCTCGAGTGTAATAACATTATATTGTACTTCAGTACTGTGTATATATTGTCCCTGCTGTGGTGTTATCATTCGTCCCTTTTGTACATTGTGTTCCTCAGGAAGTAAGCTAGCAGTAATTTACATAGAGAAAAATTGTTTCAGAGAATACTTTTTGGAGCTATAATAAAGGAATAAAATAACGTAATGCGCTTATGAAATAAACGACAATGCTTTGTAAAAAGTAATATCAGTATCACATGACATACATTAACCTATATACGTCCTATTGCTAAGCATAAGCCATCCAAACTGGGAATGAAACATGATGAGACGGGTAAATTATATCACCATTAAGCCCAATGGGGCTTATAGAATAAACATTCATTTAAAAATCAAGAATCATTCAATAATCATAATGGAACACGACTAAAATTGTTTCAAACACCAAAATTATCGTCCTAATCAATGAGTAATAAAAGTTTAGTGTTTACAAAATGACTATGAATGCGACAACAAACGTCCTATGGGTTTTAGGATTGTTCCATTATGGGTTCCTATAAAAGGGATCTGAAATAGTACATTACTGCAGCGGCCAGCAAAAGAGGCATTGATGGACGAACGTGTAAATGTGGACCGAGGTGAAGCCGAGACACACTTACTTGAGTCCATCAATGCCTAGTAGTCGCCAAGGCTTATATAGTACTTCTCTTAAATTCGGCTCGGACATTAAAAGTAGTACCTACTCAGAACGTTCCATTTACAAATACAATTACTTTTCAAAAAGTGTTCCGTTTGTTTTATTTTTTTAATGAACAGCTTTCTATTTTTTATTTAAAAAATATAAGATATTTTATCACTATGACCTTAATGGTCTATTGTGACTGGCCACCAATTATATATATGTAAATAGATCCATATTTTTTAGATTTGGGTCAATTATTTTTTGCTAATGTAACTTGTGAATTTTTCTATTGATATTCGGTGTAATGTTATAATTTTTCAATCAAAAGTCAAAAGTCAAAAATAACTTTATTTAAATAGACTTATTTACTAAGCTCTTTTAAATCGTCACAACAGGGAATATGTATCAGAAAACAAATAAATATAATTATAAAGGCAATAGTCATAATTTTATTGGGTATCAACCGGGCATTTACTAATTGTCCCAGTTATAGTATTTCAATATGTACTAAATAAATTGTTAGTTTTAATTTTAAAATAATACTTATTTTAAAATTAAAAATAACACTAGTATGCATATTCCCAATCAACCCTACTACCGCTTCGACGAATTAGTAGCTGCAGAGAAGAAGCGGCGCAAGAAACTCTCAGCCTTTAGTATTTATAATGACATTTACAAATCAATATAAGTTATTTACGCACTTTTTTGTAATTTTAGCTGTATAATAAGTTGTGAACTACTAACAAACCAGACAGAATAATAAGTTTAAAGTGGCTAACAAAACAAAGCTAACTTTCAGCAATTCTTGTTTCAATTGCGATCCACAAAATTAAAGACGGAATTTTAGAAGGTACGTTAATCATTTATTCAACATGGGTGGTTAGCTGTACCCTGATGGTGAAACAGTATGGGTCTGTATACGCTTATAGCACTAGGTACTTGTCATACGTTATGTTAACAGCATAGAGACAAGCCAAGCCCCCTTTATCACAACAAAATGCTTCTTCAATCGTTTTAGTTTATTAGTCAAAAAAACTTTAAATTCTATCAAGGGACAGTGATTGCGCAAGCACTACGTATTCTTAGCTGATTTGTTCATACGATCTAGGTAAAATAGGTCGAACTGGTCTCATGTGGCTCGGCTCCGTTAGCCGGCCCTTTGCGTTTAGTACATAACAATCATAGCATTAACTTTTATGTGCCCACTCAGGAACACCCCTATGACTTCCACCATTATGCTCCGAAATCGAGTTTTCTGTATTTATTTAGAGACCTTTCTAGTTTCGCTAACTACACCATTTCTTTATTTGGCTACAATTCTTTTGGAGGCAGGAATGGCAGCTTGTTGCTAGGTTGAGAAGTTTTTTAACAAGGCAAGTTTAATAAGTTGTTAAATTTTTTCAGAAAATGGCGACCATTGGATTGAACAGAAACTCTCAATACTAAACCACTATTTTCAACATCCAATCCACCATTATTTGACAACCAATTCCAAATCCAATTTTTGGTTGGGTGCTCTAAGCCCCAGCCTACTTAGCCAAAGCTCTCGGGTTTGTATCCCGGTAGGGGCAGATATATATATCTGTTATATATATTCTAATAGAATTAAATGAAAATGTACACCGACGAATGTCAATCATAAGGTTGTCTGGAAGAGACCATCCTTGTAAACTGCAGCATCTGCATAATTTTCTGTAATTTATAGTGTACAATAAAGCATATTCTATACATATCTCTATATATATACGGTCTATATTTTTATAACATAAACTCTTATGATACGTAATTTGGGCTTGATGTGTGGGAATGTGAGAAATATTGTTATTATTATATTCTCTCATTTAAAATATGGGACTTTTTAGTAATTGTCCAAGTCTTATTAAAATTAAAAGCAGGTTTTAGAGCTGTTCAGAAATAGTGATCAGCAGATATAGCTCATAATCGCTTATTAGACCTATTTCAGTTAAACGTTGTTATGAAAACGTATGGTTTACAAAATCTAAAAGAAAAAGTGTAAATTTAACTTCAAAGAGATTTTTGAGTAATATTGCAAATGTTATTATGAACACTTGCCTTAAAGTTAAATGCATAAAATTGAACCACAATTCATTACAGCTACCTCATTTTACGCCACTCATTTGCTCGGTTGTAATATATTGATTGGGAAGTAAAAAATTCCAGTTTCATAGATGTTAAGCGTAAAAATTCTTCAGAGTTACATTAAGTAGCTCGTTCATATTCCACGGGCAAAGTGCGATAACATTCATGTGAGCGCGAAATTTGCGGTCCATGAAAAGAGAGTTATTTTTTTGTATTTTAGTAACATTTTTCTATAATTATGTTTTTATTCTCGTACGATGCGTTGTGATCAGATGGGGTATATCTGTGAAGCAAAACAATCGAATTGTTTAATTCCTTTGTGATAAAATTCAATATGATGGGCTGCCATTTGTCAAATGTATTTGATACCTTTCGTATTGATCTGTTAAGGCTATTGCTATCAGGTACACCACAAGTTGTCTGTTAGTTTATTGAATTAAAATCCCCGAAACTATGTGTTATAGCAACCGTAGACGAAATTAACTTTTAAGAAATTTATGTAATGAATGGAAAAGTATTTATTCGTTTTTAACCTTAATATGGTACTTATTGGCCGTAAACTCACCTTATAGTAAGTAAAGATAAGACTAAAGATGAAAACGATAAAGATGGAATTCCAACTGCTGGAACACAGCTGTTAAAGTTATTGTTATGACGGCGCACATATGGTGATAACTATAAAAGCCCTAGCACAAAACTAAACCAAGCCGAAAATTTCTGACCCCAATGAGAGTTGAGCAAAAATGCAGCGGTTTTTATGTATATTATAAGATATCTATTATACTGTGACATATATATGTAAAAAATACTCAACAAATGCGTAGTACAAATACGTGGCGTAAATCACACAATCAACATTATTTTTATTATATTTGACTGTAAAATATATCTGAACTCATAATCTAAAGAATTTAAGATAAAATAATTATATTTAGGAAAATAAAAATCACGCCGGTTATCAACAGAAATCACTCAAGTATTTAATCTCATAATTTACTGCTGTGGCCAGATATAAATTATAATTTACTCTGCTTTTATCAGGTTGAAATGCAATCATAAATTTCATTGACTTCTTTTATAAAATAAGTACAGGTGTTCAATGATTACATTATCGATAACGTCAAACATTTAAGCATATCTATCATCATTATATACAATATCAGATTATCCAAACTATCGATTAAAAAACCAAAAATATGACGTCACAACATATGACAGTGATATAAATCTTATTTTGAGAAATTCATATTAATAAAATTAAGTATTATTATTTATTAAGCAAATAATATAAATATTTATTTTAATTGCATATCAAATAACATGGAAGGGATATGTATTTTGAAATGATAAGTAGCTTGAATAATTTTCCCTAGTCTTCTTATTATCAAAACTATAAAATATATAATTGCCAAGTAAACTGTGTGTTTTAGGTAAGCCAACATAAGTTTTTCAAAAGCAAACTTTATTATTACCGCCAAAACTCCCAAGTTGCACCACACGACCACCTCGCGCCGCCGCTCGAGATTTAATGAGCACAGTGAACTACCTCTGTTTAACTCAATGAATTCTAATTAAGCAACTCAGAGCTACAAGAAAAATAATAACTTAGTGAATCCCTTTGCCGATCAAACCACATTGATGGGAATAAACAAACTATATTATATCTATACGATTGTTATAAATGAAATTTTCAATAAATAGGAGGGTTCGAGCTGAGAGTTTATTTATAATAATTTGTAAGCCGGTATGCAGTTTGCGGCGCCGTAAACTTTATGATAAATATTTGAAAAATTATTTGTTATAAAACGTAACACGCTAAATGACGTAACACGTTAAACGATGACGTCAACTTTTCATAACTATTAATCATAAAGTTTCAAATTGCCATTGCTTTGAAAAAAAAGCCTCGTGTTTTATTATTTAGTTATATTCGAAGCAAGGGCCTTTCTAAATTTTAATTCGCTCACCTATAACGGTGCTAAACTTTGAAAAATTTCATAAGAAAAAATATATTATAGTAAATATAACCTATATAAAATAATTGACTTTTGTCATATGTGCGGATTGATAATGCTTATAGTTAAATTCTGGTTTCTGGTCGGCTATAATTTAAATGTTCACTTGTTTCAAGATATTTTAAGTAAAAAGAAGCAAAAAATGCAATTTAATGAGTACGAATACAAATTCGAAACCAATATCGCCTGTAATTCCATTACCTATGCAAATATCAAAAGATTCGCCACGTTGTTGCGAGAAAATAAATTCCATCTAAGTCTTATAAAGATTTATACAGAATGAATATGGCAAACAAATATCTATGACTGAAACGTTAAAGTTGAATGTCGTCTGAACATAAAGTAACAAATGAAAGCTTTACAGCAGAGGTCCAATTTAATGATGTACCGTAAACAGATGCTAAATCCTCAATGTATACTACGATACGAACAACAAAGTCATATTCAGCTCGTAAAAGTAAAGCGTTACTAGTTCACGTTTTATTGCTGTTTTACATAATCAGTATCGGCGGCTGGGTTTATAAAAATCAATAAATACCTAAGTAATAAAAACACGATACTTTATAGTAAAGGTTGCTCTAGAAAACTATGATATTGCTAAATAAACAACATAGAAGTTTGAAAGCCCTGATAAAGTTGCGGTAATTATTAGTTTAGATTCGAGCACAAATACAATATTTAAACAACAAATACAATTTTTAAAGTCAAAGCGGTTAATTTATATAAGGTTTACAAATTGTATGATATTCCCGAAGTTGGTGTTGGCACTACGGCCCAAGCACCGCATCAAGTCCATCTAAGTAGGAAATCTGATGCTCGAAGGAGCAGAGGGACGTTTATACGCTGTTAAGACAAAAGCTTCTATAATCATTTGATTATGCACATTAAATCATGACCTAAATCATCTAATTTAAATTTCCTATTCCAATCATTCAGAATAACATATCTATTATTCGTTTCAAACACACTCAAACCAGAGTTCTTACCTTGCTTTAGAAGACAAATAATGTTTCCTACATTAAACGTACTTCGATTTCCGTACGCGAAGCTTACATTACGGAATTTTAAGGTGGAACCATCTGAGCATATGAGGAAAATTTTTCAGACGAAGCACAGATTTGTTTGTTAATCTTACAGGCGGATAGGTATTAAATTTGGAGATAGGAAAAACATATGTTAAATTTGATATTAGCTTTGAACAGAGACTGCAGGAGACTTCTTCAACCCCGTTCAAAAATATGTATAAATTCGACTGTTTATTATTACCACGTTTTTCTTAGCTTGCTTTCTTGTATGTCTGTCTGTAACTAAAAAGCATTAGACTTTTCTATTAAGCGATTGGTGTACCATTGAGTGTTTAGATACCTGATCTATTGGAACGTCATATAAATTGAGAAATAATATAATCGTAGTCATATAATTTATAGAGTTACAAGTTCCCGCAATTCGAAATTCACAGCCGAATAGTTGGTGCCTCTAGAAATTAATAATGACAGTTCAATTCGATTGTGTTTGAATTCCCTCCGTACATGTTTAGAGTGAGATAGATACTTTGTGGTAATAAAATTGTTCAATTTTACTGTAGTTATATTTCCTGCAACCTTAATCGTATAAGGTAATGATTTATTTATTATTACTCAACTTATTATAAATATTTTCTAATTAAAATTATAAATAATGCGAATAAAAATTTATCACGCCCTTATAAAATTCTAATAATAATGTGACACAGAGTGATCTTTTGTTCATCTTATCATCACAATTATTATATTTCTAACATTCACACGTATTATCTAGCCTAAAGTAAGCATCATTAAGAGCTTGTGTTATGGATATAACAGAGAAATATAGACAGTAATATACTTAATAAATGCTAAATAAAACATATACACGTAAAAACATATAAACGTATATACTAAATAAATATACAAACAACCAAAACTCATGAACAAATATTTACATTCATTATACAAATATCTGCCTCTACCGGGATTCCAACCTGGAACCTCTGGCTGAGAAGACATGACTGCTAATAACTGGACCAGACGACCGACAAATAAAAAACAATGATGAAAAAAATTATCACATTGAATTCATCTTATACTCTCTGACGGCGAATATAACCATGTTGGACGGGACAATAAGGTTACTGAAACGCCCCATAATCTCTACAACCATTCTGTGTCCGCTAGCACAGAAATTCAATCTCTAATTTCAAAGTCGTATAAGGTCTCATGAAATCCTCGTTGTTAATCTTGAAAAGCTTTATCTGTTACTTTATTCACAATTCACGCATTCAACTCCTCTTAACTTCAGTTACATCTCTTACTTACGTACTGCCAACTTACTCCAAAAAACGACGTCTTTTTTTGTTTAAATACTTTGTTCCGATTCGCGTTTCCGATAGTATTACTTTCGAATTGCATTCACGTTGACTAACATTAGCTTTTGGGAATATTTTTGAATTTTATTAACTAATAAATAACTGACAATGATTTTTTTTTATATTTGCTGCAGTAAATTTAAACTAAATATAATTTTAAATTGAAGTGAAGTAAAAAAATTGTTTGATGTGCAATTCTAAATCATTATTTGAATATATTATAGAATATCATTATAGAATGCCGTTTTTCAATGCAAAGTAGTTGTAAAAGACAACTACTTTGCATTGAAAAACGGCATTCTATATCTAAGTTAAACGTGATAAAACGAACGTCAACAGTGGAATGTAGTGAAAGCTCTCCATTTATCAATAAAAGTTCTTGATAACTATTAATAAAAAGTAACAAAACGAAAGGGATTCGAATCATAATATGGACTCGTAACATTTCGGAACCACGCTTTAGTTATCAATAAACCTTATATTTTTAAAACAAACTGTAATAAAAACATCCGTCCCTTACTATTCCACACACAGTACAAAATCTATGGTATCTGATACACATAATAATATTATGTATTTATGTAAACATTCCCTTTTCCTCTTAAATATTAAATTTAATCGTTCCCGGAGACCTTCTTTATCCAAACTCTAAATTAACCAAAGTTTTATCAGATCGTTAATTAAAACTCAAACATAATTTCATTTTGAGCTGTGGTGAAACTGTGTAGTTTTTAATAAACAGAACAACTAAAACTTTCCTTAACCTGGCTTAAGATAACAGGCAGAAGGGAAACTCATTTAAGTTTAATGTTCACTGCTCATTGGGCGTTGTTCATCCAAGATTGCTCATAGCAAATTATCGCCCGACACTTAGAACGTTGTTTATAAATACAACCAAAATGGAAATTGATGGAGTTTAAATTCATCTATTTTTAAGTTATTACGCAGAATATGAAAATAATTTTTTAACTAAACAATTCCAAAAAACCTAGAAAATTGTTTTATAGTGGTCAAAACAAATAATTTTAATTTTATAAATCTACTATACTACTAATACATTATTTTTAAAAAAGGACACTAGTATAGACTAAAAATTTAAGACTAAAATCTGGATTTAGGAATGCATAAAGAGATATGAGTGGAAAACAATAATCAAAACTAACTTCCTATTAACACTTGTAGTATAAGAGAAGGAAAATGACTTTGGTGATAACATCAGTAATCTGTATATCCAGTAAAATATTTCAAAATAAGGTTTTTTACTTTCATGTTGTAGTATAATGATTTAAAAATCTTTATATCAATCATCAATTTACGAGGCTCTAAACTTTCAGGTTCAATAACAACTTTATATGAGAAACAAACCCCAAAACTGTTTTTCAATCCGTTTTCAGATGATTAAACTACAACGCACACACATCCCTTTTCTTTGAGTGAGTGATTACAATCTTGCTAACAAATTCTGATACGTTGTGTGTTATCAGAATCCAGGCCCATTATTATTAAACCTCGTACTAAGAAATGTTTGTAACGAACAGTAATTTCATCGCTGTTTTATCTAACAAACACAAAATCTTTGATCTCTAAATAATCACATTAATGATGCGTATCTAATAACTTATTTAGTAGAGGAGTATTCATTAATATCACAAGTTTCCGTTTCTTACCTATATTGATACTAATATTGTAAATGTGTTTCAAATTAGATAAGATATATGTAGGCTGACAACACCGGTCTTAGGTGTGAGCGTGACGGAGAGTGTGCGAAAAAGAAAATAGACTATGGCGCAGATTGAGTTTTAATAATAATAATAAGTTTATATCGTAAGCAAAAATTATTATATTGTAGGCTTACAATAAACTAAGATTATTATTTCTTTTTAAAAAAAATATTTTTAAGTATAACTTAAATAGAGGCCATTAGGCTACATTAGGAAAAAACAAACCATGTTCATCAGATTTGTTACAAGTGAGCGCTAAGTAAGGACTTTAATGTTCTTTTTATAAGGATATTTAAAATATAGAACTGTGTGTCTCTAAATTTTTTATCTGCCCAATTCTGTAATATGTACATAATGTATGTAATATTTCAACAACTTGGCAACATCGCAAAAATTAGGAGCGGTGATCACTCGTGAGGAAATTACTACAGTTTCCTCTGGCTTCAATAACGAAAACCACACAACTTTCAGCGTGGTAACCAAAATTTACCTACTCCAGCTCCTCCGTCGATAGGAAGGCACGTTAAGCCGTGAATAATGGTTAATAAACAACCTATTTTACCCATTAACTCGTATTGGGCCAGCGTAGTGATGTTTTGGCATATTTTGGCAACTCCCAATGTGTTTCTCCCTGAAGACCTGTACCCAGCAGTAAGACGTATTTTGTGAATCAATTGTAACAATATTTGAACTATTAAAAGTATTGAAGAAGATTTGGAACCTACTGCCTGTAGTGCCTTTAACTACCAGTTTTAAATTTATATAATTCGTAGTCAGCTTTCCGTAATTAATTTAATTATAAAAAATATATTATATATAAGCTAACAATCATAAAAATACATGCTAATAGTTTTTAACTTAAGTATTTATTTATTCTATGTATATATAGTATTACTAATAGTAAGTATTTTAAAGTATTAAAAAATCAAATAAAATATGTGAATGTATGTGTCGCCTCCAAGTATTATTGCCGTTATCTTCGAAAATTTTCATAGATTGTGTAACTTTCCACAGTATTTGTTTAAGGTGAGCGCATATAAAATATTGCAGAAATACACTATGTTATCTTTGTTTTTTTATTGTAGATTAACTAGTGAAGTGTCGTAACTAGTGAATGAGAACGTGAAGCTTCCCTGATGTAGCGATTAGAAACTGGAGAGTCTACAAACAGAAGAGAACGAGAGTAATAATATACAATAGTGTATATCAATGGACACTAGTTTGAAGACTGAACACTAGTATCAGTTTAATTTACAGTGTCTGGGTTCTTACGCTCTGCAGTGGATAAAATTTTGTCGCAATTATTATCTTGACAATTAATTAAATCAGCCGGTAGGTGTGGAAAAGCGTAATAAATTTAGATTAAAATACCACCTGAGCGAGGGTATTGTGTAAGACTGCTGACGTAAATTAGCAGATCGATATAAATCTACATAAACATAAACCTTGATTAGTATCATTACATATGTATTGATAACTGTATGTACCTTTCATTTAATATTTCTGCAAAACAATAACAATTTTAAAGAATATGTGGCCGAGTAATCGATTCTAAAACAAAAAGTATTGATTTACACATTAGTAATAGTAACATAATAAGTCACATCTACTATTACGATTTTATAGAATCATTGCTGTTGTAGACTCTTTGCTGTCATTTTAAAAAAAAATTGATAAATGTGTATTTCTAAGTAACTTTGTTTATGTATGACCTTGTACATAACCTTGGTAGCATGGATGTATTTAGCTTTTTCGTGAATTATATTTTAAAGATTTTATCCCTGTTTTTATCAATATTTTTGGATGTCAATAGACCTACCTGGGATGTTTTACAGGTATCACAGTTTTACAGGTTAGAGAAATTTGCAACCAAGTCTGTGATTTCAATCATGAAACTGTATTTGTGGTGTAATCATGCGTGGTGTATACATAAATACAGAATAATTATAGAAATCACTTGATATTAATATTAAGTGATTTCTATATTTTTTTATGTATTACCTTGATGATAACTGGTAATCTTCACCTATGGAATAATTAATGGATAATTGCCACTTATTTTCAGGGAAACCCCCTGCTAGTTCATCATTTTTCAATATATATTATCTAACTTCTTCAAATTGCTGTATATTGCTAAAAGACTGTGACCCGGTTATGCAGGTCTGTTAAATTAATACCATGTCTCATTTTCACTGTATTTATATAGAGGTCTTACAAATCATCATAAATAAAATTGATAACTTACCTACCTACACATACGAGTGTCTGAGAATAAAGGCTAAGAGTGTAGCCACCTTTAAATTTGCCAAACTATTACATATGATTTTTTTAATTTATATATTTTGTCTTCAAGCCTGACGTATGACGTATGACCTGATGAGCGTACTATTGCATACTCCTAGGAACCTCTAGACCTTCAAATTGAATTTTAAATTTTGAAAATCGTTTATTGTCGTTATAAACATTTAAATAATAACTCGCTTTAATCATTTGTTTCAATTTATAAATTAATAAAGACAGCAGGTGTCGGAATACAAATAACGATCGAAATTAAACCATTGAAACACCTAAATACAATGAAACGTTGGATTAGCATATAAAATCCTCAAGTTGTTTCATTAAACTTTTCTGCTCTCGTCTCTTTGTAATTACAAGACTAGACAAAACAATGTTTCTTACATTGTAGGAATTAACACACAAAAATCGCTCCCAATTCAAATGAGATACATTTAAAGTTGTTCTGTAAAATTATATTTATATCTGCTACTTGCTTTTGAATGTTATGGAAATGTCCTTTCCATTGTTTCACAAGACATCGATCTATTTAATGTTTAATTAATTGTAGGATATTGTTGTAGCCCAAGTTCGGTAACGGCGATTGTTTAGCGAGCGAATTCGAAAGTTGTTTGACAATTTTTGAACTATTTTGTCTTTATGATAACTGAATTTCGTCGTATTGTTGCTAAGAATGATATTCAGTTTTAAAAGGGTTTTTGTTGGAAACGTCACGAAAAACAAATTTGGTTACAACTTTGCCAGGACTTTTATTCTTTCAGTTTCCAATCAATTTGATCGAGAAAATGCTTCTAATAAAAACTACTGAGCAAAGTTCTTCGTAGAATTGTTTGGCGAGAAAACTTTTTGGCTGTTTAGCAATTTTATGAATAAGAAAGTATAATAACTACCCACAAACAGAATGTAGTCGATCATAAAGTTACGTGTAAATTAGCAAAAACCTGAATTAGGATTACACATGTTGATTATTAAATGTAGGTTTAATTTAATATTTTTGAAAAACAGTAACAATTTTAAAGAATTGGTAGCTTAGTAAACGCTTTTAAATTTAAAAAAAACACTGTCTGTGTCTGTCGGTTGGCGTCCATCACTCGAAGACTTAGAGTATATATAACGGCACTCAATCGTAAAAAAACATCGCAGTGTCAGCTCATAAACGCTTAAACAAAACAAAATTAAACGAACATGATACATATAAACTAACTTTGAAAATAGTAAGTTAAACACTATATAAGTAAGCTCAACATAATCGTGTGCATAATCAATTGAAATCGGAAATAAATCCGAACAATTCGCTCAACAACTGAATCGACAATTATAGAAAAAATAATAGATAAGATAACACCACTTTGAAACAACACATTCACTTTTAGAGATCTGTAGGCATTAAAAAGTTTTAAAATCACAGATAATAAAATTTATATAATGTTAAAGTATATAAATTACTACGAAAAGGGCACCTTCAGTTTGAAAATTTAGAAAAGTTAGTGTCATACAACATAATTATAAGAAAAATCTTTGAATTTATTGCTAAGAAAATCATGAAAAATGTTGTTTTTTAATAAATGCAATATTTATAATATTCAATTAAAGCATTAACCTTAGCTTATAGGTTCCAATCAAAACTAATTGCCATTTAAGAAACAGAAAATAAAGGCAAATGTAGATTTCGTTTTTCGCTTTTCTTCTTCTTCGCTCTTCTTTTATTTGAGTTAAAAGACTAAAAATGAGTATCATAAATTTTGTTTGGTAATATTGTATCATGCAAATGTAAAATCAAAATCATCTATCATCATATACTATAACAGAAGACTTCTGCACTAAAATTTAAATAAAATAACCATAAAAATATAGTAGTATCTTTTTAATACCAGTTATAAATATTAATTTCTTTTTTATAGTATTATGCCAAGAATACCACATAGATTTTCGACTATCCTCTAAATGTTACACATAACGTGTAAATATTTTTAATTATCTCAATAAACTAAATTAAAAATGATTAATTTTAAAGATCATTAAAATGTCAAGTATTCTAACAAGATATAGCTCTAGCTAGAAAAATTTAAAAAACGAACATGTCAAAATACTCTGAGTGACAAACGTCGTTATAGAATAAAAACACAATTTTTTAACTTTTCCTCTCTTGAATAAATTTTACTTACCTACAGCTGTGTGGCTAAGTAAAGAATTTACCAAATACCCAGCTCAGCCAGTACCTTCGAGGTAATTCGTTCCAAAACGAACAAATAAAAATACATCGTAAAAAAGCGGAACACACTCACATTTATTATATATTTGGTCTCTCACTAATGTTATATAGATTCTTTATATTCTTCCGATAAATGGTCTATCTAACACAAAAAGATATTTTAAATTCCAACCCGAAGTAGTAGTCTATAGCCAATTCCAACTTTATTTAATGAATTTTTTTATTGTTGGAATACCTTTTATAGGTACCCAGAGGTAACTGGGATTCCAATATAAAATAGGGCTGCTGATGGATTATGAGAGACTCTCTAGGGCCAGGTCCTAGCATAATTACCAAAAACCAACATATGTTTCCCAAATCAACGCTTCGACGCACGAAAGGATATATATCTTTCGTGCGTTGTTGCAGACTCCTTTTTCTTATTGACATTATTTATTATTAGATTAAAAATTATTGAGAGACATTGTCAAAATTGAAAAATAAAATATTGTTGAAAAGTTTAATTACACTTTTTTATCTTAAAATATTGGTTTTAATAATTATATAAACCACTTGAAACAGTGTGGTCCTTCGATAGGTAACTGTGAGTAACTGTATTTTGGTTTTATATTACATACTGGAAAATATTGATGTCGTTGAGACGGAGTAAGCGTATTGCAAATAAAAATATAGAAGAAAACGACAAAGATTTATCCAAACCGGTACAAACGCACTCAGAAAAGTCTCATTCGAATTCTACATCGTCACACCGACGTGCTTTAGAGGCCCGCGCGGCTCGTGAGCTGGCTGAATTACAGCAAAAGGAGATAGTTGCTGCGCGAGAGAAAGCCGATGCTGAATTCAAACGACGTGAAATAGAAGCAGAGAAGGCTTTAGTACAAGCTCGATTAGCTGAGGACTTGGCTAGCTTACACACTCGGAGTTCGATTGATTCAGAGAAAGCTACTGAACTTTGGATTCAAAGATCACGCCCTTATTTTGATGTCCCAGTCGACGCTAAAGAAAAACCTGATGATGGCAACCTGCGCTTGCACCACAAACAGCACGACAAGCCCTGTGATATTGGGGACAGCGAGTTAGGTGCACGGGTGGATCATCGCGACGACAAGGAACGGCGTGTCAAGGAGAGTGATATGAATAAGTTAACATGTTCTTTAACTAAGCCTATAGCTCATTGTAGTAATAATGATAAATTGTTAGGCAGACTCACTAGCAACAACTTACCTAACTTTTCAGGTGATGCGCTCGATTGGTTACGTTTTAAGAATGCGTATGATATTACTACTAGGATCGGCCATTACTCGGAGGAGGAGAATCTCGCTCGACTACAACGATGTCTTCAAGGCGAGGCGTGGGAAGCAGTTGCAGCACGACTGATCGCGACTTCTTCTGCGTCTGACGTCATGAAGGTTCTTGAGATGAGGTTTGGCAGATCTGATCTAGTATTAGGTAGGTTAATTGCTGAAATGAAAAGAGTCCCTAAGCTGACCGGTTTACGTTCAGAGGTGGTACTCCTAGCGACAAAAGTAGATAATTGCGTAGCCGCCATACAGTCATCTGGTAATTTTGGTTACTTACACAGTCCAGAGTTGATTTCGGAAATATTAAAAAAATTTACTGAGCCTTTATTTTATCGCTGGCTTGACTATACTAAGTGTGCAAACACGCTTCAACCGCGATTGACATTACTTGGTAACTATTTAATGTCTGAAGCTCAGGCAATTTGTGAGAGTGGCGCCATTGAACCGCCGCCATCTCTTTTTAAGTCCACAAGAATTAATTTTAAGCAACGCACTCCTTTAATGACGAATATGGTCGGAAAAGAGGTCCTGATGAACAATGAAGTTTTGACATGTGACAACTCCGCTCAAGAGTCGACGAATGTGGTATCTTCTAAAAAAGAGGATGTTTGTTGTGTTCATTGTTCAGAGGTGAGTCATTCTATAAAAACTTGCCCTAAATTTAAAGCTGAACATATTGACAAACGTTGGGAGGGGATAGTCAAACGACGATTATGTTTCAGGTGCCTCAGTTCATCTCACCGACGTGACAGATGTAAATCTAAAAGGAAGTGTTCAGTTTGTAATATGCCTGGTCATCATTCACTCCTACACAAAGAAAAAACGAAAACTGGCGTGCTGAACGATAATGAGAGCGGTACTGAGACCGCAGCTAATGTGTGGTCGAAAAGACAGATGAAAGTGTACCTGAAAGTCGTCCCAGTACATATTGATGGCCCAGCAGGTACTGTAAGTACATACGCTCTTTTAGATGAGGGCTCTACCGTCACGTTAGTAGAGAAAAATATAGTGGATCAGATTGGAGTTGATGGACCAGAATCAGATTTGAATCTACAGGGTGCAATAGGCAATAGTAATGAAATGCCTAGTAGCGTTGTCTCATTGACTATACGAACAAGTGATGATGTACACCGTCTTGATAGAGTACGGACCATAAGTAATCTTACATTGCCTAATTATGCCATTACTCGAAAAGATCTTGACTATGACCATTTAAAAAATATTCCGTTGACCTCTTTTGAAGGAAAACCTACGTTGCTGATAGGGCAAGATAACTGGCATTTAATAGTTAGCCGTGAAATAAAAGAAGGAAAGAAAAATGAGCCCGTCGCTTCTCGTACTTTACTTGGATGGGTGCTACATGGATTCTCATCGTCACTTACTAAAACTGTTCTTCAATTCTCGTGTCACTTACGACAAGCCGATCATGAGCTTCATAATCTTGTAGAGGAGTATTTTCGTCTCGATAGTATAGGTATCAAGTACCAGGATACGCGAAGATATTCACCGGAGGAAACCCGTGCATTACATATCCTAGATACTAAGTCTCATAAGCTTATGGATAGATGGGAGACTGGGTTATTGTGGGCTTCTGATAACGTAGAGTTCCCTTGTAATCGCCGGAATGCTGAAAATCGTTTGCGGATAATCGAGAAAATGATGGACATGGATAGTAACTTCGCAATTGAATACTCGAAGCAGATTCAGAATATGTTGGATAAGAGTTATGCTGAAGAGGTTTATGATATGCCACAAGTTAGAGTTTGGTTTCTCCCTCATTTTGGGGTTAGGAATCCCAATAAACCACAGAAGTTACGTGTTGTTCACGATGCCAAAGCTGAGACGAAAGGTGTGTCACTTAACACCGAACTTCTTACTGGACCTGATTTGTTGAACTCGTTGCTTGGAGTATTAATGCGCTTCAGAGAGCGGTCTATTGCTGTTACTGCAGACATCCGGGAAATGTTTATGCAGGTTAAAATTATTAAAGAGGATCAAAATGCTCAGTGTTTCCTATGGCGCGGGATGGAAAGAAACATTCCCCCTCGCATATATCGCATGACATCTATGATATTTGGTGCAAAGTCATCTCCATGTACTGCCACTTATATTTTAAGACGTAATGCTGATGATTTTGCTACCTCTCACCCGCGAGCTGTTGAGGCAATAAAGAAACGTCATTACGTCGATGATTATTTGGACTCCGTTGATACCGAGGAGGAGACTAGACCGCTACTGAGAGATGTCACCATGATTCACAGGGCTGGAGGATTTGATATACGGGGTTGGGCCTCAAACAGACCCAATATTCTTCCGCACGATAGTAATAATGCTGATGTTAGTCTACTTCAAAAATCAGATAATGTTGAAAGAGTCTTAGGTGTAACTTGGAGACCTGTAGCAGATAGTCTTGGTTTTGATTTAAGTCTGAAAAAGTTAAATAAAGATCTTGTTAACGGTAATAGAAAGCCCACGAAGCGAGAAGTCCTAAAAGTCGTGATGTCAGTATTTGATCCTCTCGGTATGTTGTGTCCTTTTATGATTAAAAGCAAGATTCTTCTTCAAGAAATTTGGCGAGGTAAGAAGTGTTGGGATGAACAGATTGATGAAGAAACATCGCGAAAATGGTTTAGATGGCTGCAAGAATTCAGAAAATTAGATTCCTTTTCTGTTCCTCGTTTTTATGACTTTGTTGACCAAGAGAATCTAGAATTGCACGTGTTTGTCGATGCATCTGAAGACGCCTATGCCTGTGTAGCGTATTTACGTAGATAAAGTTGTTTTTGTGGCAGGGAAATGTCGTGTTGCGCCACTTAAATGTGCTACGATACCGAGACTTGAATTACAAGCAGCCCTTTTAGGTGCACGACTTGGTCACACAGTTATTAAAGAACATTCTCTTGTCATTGGAAAAAGATATTTTTGGACCGACTCTAAAACTGTTTTTTTCTGGATCAATAAGAAACCCAAGAAAGACAAGATATTTATTTCAAATCGTTTGGCCGAGATTGATGAATTGACTAAGTCGCATGAGTGGAGATGGCTTCCGGGAACTGTGAATGTGGCTGACGAGGCGACCAGGGCTAAGGATACTCCAAATAGTAGATGGATTTCTGGACCTGAATTTCTTCGCGGCCCGAAAGAAAACTGGCCTCAATATCAGTTTTTTCCTCAATTTCTGCCAGACCCTAGAGAAGAAGAAGTAATGGTTCTCGATGAATATCCTACACTTCGAAAGATAATTCTAGATGAGCGTTTTTCTGATTGGCGCCGTCTTGTTAGAAGTTTGTCCTGGGCTTTATTGTACATAGATAAATTTATTTTTAAACGTTCAGTTAATATGTTTGTTACCCCTGATTTGGAAAAACGGTCGAAAATAATAATAATTAAGCAAGCTCAAGCAGAGATGTTCAGAGAGGATATTTTTATGTTAAGAATAGGTAAGAAGCTAAAGTATTCCAGTAAATTAGTTAAGTTAAATCCTGAATTGGATGCTGATGGTTTACTTGTAGCAAAGAGTCGCATTGACACTTGTGAGGATCTCCCTATGCCGCTTAGAAGGCCGATTGTTCTTGATGCAAAGCATAACGTGACTAGATTAATCATAAAATATAATCATGTTAAGCTTGCGCATGATAATTCTCAAACGTTACTGAATGAGCTACGCCAAACGTATTATATTTTCGGACTTCGTAACGCAGCAAGAATGTTGATACGGAACTGCGTTATATGTAAATGTAAGAGAGGCAAACCGGCGCAACCTATGATGGCAGCTTTGCCTAAAAATAGACTGCAACACCACTGCAGACCATTTTCGTTTTGTGGTATAGATCTTTTTGGACCGATGACAGTTACTATAGGTCGTCGAAAGGAGAAACGCTGGGGTGTTTTGTTTACGTGTTTCAGCACTCGAGCGGTACATATTGAGTTAGCCTCATCTTTGTCAACTGACTCTACAATCTTGGCTATTCGTAGAATGGCGGTTCGTCGTGGATTCCCTCAGCAAATTCATTCAGACAATGGGACAAACTTCCGAAGCGCAGATAAAGAATTGCGAAAGGCAATCCAAGACGTAGTTTGTGGCAATGAAATCTTAGAAAAAGTTAACAATCTTGGAATCAAGTGGACCTTTAACCCACCTGATGCAGCACATATGGGTGGAGTTTGGGAGAGACTAATTAGGTCTACAACATTACACACCATGTCCCCAAAAGAAGAGGTTCTTCTGACTTTGCTTGTGGAGGCAGAAAATATTGTAAATAGCCGACCATTAACTCACGTATCTTTAGATATTAATGATGAGGAGGCTCTTACACCTAATCATTTTTTGTTAGGTTCTTCCAATTCCTTACCATCTCCTGGGATATTTTCAGATGATGATTTATCTTTACGAAAACAGTTGAGATTGTCTCAATGTTTAGCTGATAAGTTTTGGTGTCGTTGGCTACGCGAGTATTTGCCCAGTCTTCAAGTGCGTCATCGATGGAAGTCAGACGCAGGAAGTCAAGTGAAAATAGGAGACTTGGTTGTTGTCGCCGACTCGACTTCTCCGAGGAATGTTTGGCCGAGAGGTAGAATAATAGGGGTCACTCCTGGTCGTGATGGTCGAGTACGTATGGTTGATTTAGCTACTAAAGGCGGTGTATTACGTAGGCCTGTTAATAAGTTGGTTGTGCTAATGAGTCTGCCACCCCCTGATAATTAGCTGATAGCGAGGAGGAGTATTGTTGCAGACTCCTTTTTCTTATTGACATTATTTATTATTAGATTAAAAATTATTGAGAGACATTGTCAAAATTGAAAAATAAAATATTGTTGAAAAGTTTAATTACACTTTTTTATCTTAAAATATTGGTTTTAATAATTATATAAACCACTTGAAACATGCGTCGTCATGAGTATGCCCACTGCCAGGTTCACTTGGGTTACTTTTATGACTTACAACGATTTTGATTTGTTTTTCCATGAATCAATTATCATTACCGTGATTCGAACTTGACGCAATTGTTCAAATTATAGGTAATTATTTTTATCATAAAATATTTATGTGCGAACACTTGCGCATAATTAAATAGATAATCAATATGGAGAAAATATATAAATACGGTCTAACATGAAACTTCAAAGCATTCTTTCTTAGTCTTAGCTAGGTGACATAGCTACAACCTTAAGCCTTTTTGACGATTTAATTATTGGCAAGTGATTAAAAGCGAAGAAAATGTTAGAAAAAGTTCATATTCGTAACCGTGTGAACGCTCTGAAGCTGAGAGCAGCTCAAAGATATGATATTTCTCCGGAGAAATGCCACGTCGGACATATTGCGCTCCAAGGATTGCTGGACAGCCCAAAGATGTTGCATCAGGTAACGCCATTTTTTGAGTTTTAGGCTGTTAGCCTTAATTACTTAACTTAAATGATAAGGACCAAGACTTATTTTTTACTTGATTACTTCTTTGTAACTTTATGATAAAGATAGCAAGAGACACAAGATAATGTCTGAAAAAGAAACTTAAAAGGTAATAATGGTTTATTCAGTTTTCCGCGTTCTTTATAATGTCGTTAGCTTGGAAAACCTACAACCAAAATAATTTCAATTCAGATTCTTACGGCAGTTCAGGAAACTGGTCAATCGATTGAAATATTTAACCTGAACAAAAAAACAATTCAAAGCTCTTTAAGCCTTCCTTTGTCATGTCATGTCATGTCGTGTCAATTTATATTCAATTAGCACTTATTTTACGTCGATAATATAAATATTATTGAATAATTATATTTATGAAGTATTCTTTCTGATTTAATAAGCTTACTGCGCTTTCTTTATATTAAAGATGACTAAATAATTAAAATAGTATTTATTAAAAGTAATTTTATCAAACAAATTCACTTTGTATAGAAGATGAAGGAAATAATTGATTAATATCTTACAAATTAATATGTTTTTAATAGACATAAACATAACAAGCATATATGTTTAGTCACAAGATATGATGAAATACAATATAATATATCTAGATGAACCAATTCAAAAAATAATATATATGCAATAATTTATCAAATTAATACAAAGCGTCACCTTATCACTAAAAGAAATATCTTCTAGGTAACCTTAGGATGGAGAGGTAAAATATAAATTACTCCATGGAAGATGGCGACGTATAACGAATACATACAGTACAAATAATATAACATACAAAAACTGAATATATACATACTAGACATAATTATATAAATAAATAATTACTAAAATATAATTTAATGAAATTTAAGTATTTAAGATATTACATTACCATCTTATCACCCGCAGATTGACGCAGCAACAGGTGCAAGCGAGACAAATGGGTCAACAGCTCAACGCACCATGCAGGTCGCAAGTGCACTCCACAACTTTGGCTTGAAACCTGGAGACGTCGTGGCCATCATGGGGCCCAATCATTTGGATATTGTCATCCCGTTCTACGCCTGCCACTATAATGGTTATTCCGTTTGTGGAATCGACCCAAACATTGGACTGAGTAAGTTTGTTTATTTATATATAGGGATAGATGGATCAATTATCATTTTGTGTACAGGCATAAAATATTTTGCGTTTGTGTGTGTATTTATTACCAATATGGCGTCCGTCTGAAAAACAGTGTCAAAGCTCAAACATCGCCACGTCATATGAGCCGGAGATTGCTTCACTCTGTAGCTCTGCTCTCAATACCTGTTATTTATTTATTATTGTAGTATAATTTGTGGGATTCTGTTTCTAATTGTGTGTATATTGTTTATATTGTTACAGTGTATAGTATTTTCTAATCGCGATAGAAATTTTAAATACGCTAGTAAAGTTATAAGTAGTATAACAAGCTTAGAAATTTATTGAGATGCATCCGAATTTTTGCTTACTTCAATCTATCATTGAAAAAAATACCTAAAGCTTATATTCCAAGAACGGAATTAAAGTTTTGATTGACCTTAAATTTTTAAATCATGTTTAAGTACCTGAATGACGTCAAAGTTCTAATAATAATTATCATTTGACTTTCATTTTACGTAGAGATATTTCCAATGAACACCCACATTTTAGCATGACTAAAATTGCACTTGGTCAAACGAACAATCTCCTGTGATAGCATTAAGATGATGTTAATATCTAATTAGTATTTTGGTTAAATAACGTATTAAAATGACAGGTAAAAAAAACTAGTCAGAAATAAGTATATTGATTTTGCAAGACTTATATTTAACCAATTACTATTAAACCAAGAGTAGCAATTATGTTAATAATATAAATGATATTATCTTCACGATATTACCTTCAACTAGCAGTAAATTTGTACTTAATTAATTTACGACCATGATTACCTGTACTACAAACTATGCAGATCTAAAATGGTAAATTACTAGTTAATACTAATTTGATTTATCCGGAGATCTGTTCAAGTCTCATCAAACAGATTGAAATTGAGATTCTTGGAGATAAGAATAATGAGCTCTAAGTTTTGCACTTTACGACGTAATATTACCCCTCGCAAAATTTAAATCCTCAAAATTTTACTAGTGAAAATTTAACACTTTACCTGAACACGGTTCTCTCGCCCTCTTTTTACCTTTTTATATTTTACGGTCATGTATAAATTCAACTGATAGTAGGATTCTAACAGCTGCTAGCTAAATGGAAATAGCGAGTTTAAAGGTACTTTCATAGCGGAGGAGGGAAGTAATATCTTTGGACAAATTGTTGGGGAAATTTACTACTATTTGTTGTAGAAAACGACTAAATCTGCTACTTTGATAAATATTAAATTCATATAAGTCAGTAACAGTTATTACACTGAGATTACAATGAACCAATTCAATTGTCTACCGAATACAAATAAATAAAAAACACTAATCAGCTAACTGAAACTAAAATTATAACTGTACACTTAAATAAATCTTTTAAAATATATAACTATAAGTATAAATATACTTATAAAATAAAAATATTTACGAAAACTTTCATCTGATGGTTTCGACGCAATTATTTTTTCTTAACATACGAGCTTTTGATAGAGTAGACTATCATTACAAGTTTTCATGTTTTCATGTTTTTTTATGTATCATTTGCAGTGGACCTCAAACTCATTTTCCCGAACATCAAACCAAAGGTAGCATTCTGTCAAGCGAGCGTGGTAGACCAGGTTAAAATAGCATTCGCTGCTGCCAACATCGATGGAAAAATTATTACATTCGATGAACAACACAACAACATGGAAAGCTTCGTTACAGAATACAAAGGAACTGAAACAAATTTCAGGTGAGGTTTTTCTTTTAATGAAATATTTTGAATGGTTGTTCGGGATTTTATATTTATATGACTCTCTTGCACTCCTCGAAAGAATATGAATCAAATAACACTTTATTCCTAAAAATCGGTTTAGTGGTTTAGCCTACAGAAGATTATAATATAATAGATATACTTATGTATAAATATATTCGTGCTATTTTCATTACCGCACTATCCGTTATTAATGTTTAAAAAGGAAATACGCCTATTGATAACTTAATTATTGTTGTTAATGATAAGTTTGTTGATAAAATAGAACCATTTATGAGATATTCCTACTGATTTGATTAAATGTTGGATTTGAAGTATAAGATGAACTGAACTAAAATACGTGCGAAATGTCACTCGATTCACGTTCAATAGGTTTCAGGTTTCATACGTCACGAACGATTTAGTATTAATTCTTAACTAACCAAAGAACCAAGTTACAGGAGTGAACTAAAATGGAACTTAATGTACTTAAATATGGTTGAACTGCATTCATATTAAAACTCAAACAGATGTTTAGCATCCTAAAATATATCATATTTTCAGGCCTGCAGAGTTTAACCACAGCGAAATAGCAGCGTGGCTAATGCTCACCAGTGGTACGACAGGCCATCCGAAAGTTGTAGTCATACCGTTCGATAAGCTTCTCAATGCACTTTTGTGCTGGTGGTAAGTAATTCATTTTATAACTTATCATCGTCAGCCAAAGATCTCTATGCTCTTTGCATGCATACCTTCTTGTAGTCTACCTTTATGCTATCTGTAGTTCACATTTTACTGTAAAAGAGGAGCTGGCTAGTGTAATGGTCGAACCACTGAAGTTTTAGTCAGGTAAACAGAGTAACCAGGGACTTTATTGTGTAACTTCATATCTATCGCGATAATTTTAATCTTTAAAATCATTACTGCGTAATTAAAGCAAAACCTCACAATGATGAACAGTTAAGCGGCAATTAAAATATGGCGTATGTCAAAATGAAAGCGATAGCGATTCAGAGTCAGAGAAAAGGGGGCTGGTAACGATACTAT
The DNA here is from genome assembly GCA_943193645.1 of Acentria ephemerella. Lineage (NCBI taxonomy): Eukaryota > Metazoa > Arthropoda > Insecta > Lepidoptera > Crambidae > Acentria > Acentria ephemerella. The sequence continues at coordinate 11,143,196 of OW971879.1, read as the reverse complement.
GATCTAATAGGCTAATCAAAATATTAAAATCTAGAGCTCTTCCGTACTTCAAAAGGCTTTAAAGCTTTTGATTGTTGCATCTGATTTCACCCACCAGCCTGAAATGGGCCTGCTTGGAGGTATGACCGAAAAATATCTCTCCTTATTACCAGTATATAGGCAAATAATGGTGATAATTTGTTGAGAATATATCACCATTAATTATTTACTTTTCTATTGTGAAATAGTTAGCAACTATCATAAACATAATAAATTGCAAGTGAGCATATACCACTTACGCTTTGTTTCAATTATCAATATACGGATAGTTTAACTTGTGGCTTTAATTTTTCACATATTATAAATGTGAACTATTTCAAAATTCAACGCCTCGTAAGCAATACTATCCGAAACCTAGACTTGGCCATCAATGCTATTTTGTTTCCTTTGCTTCATCAGCTGATTAGAACATGTTTAATATGTAACACTGCCAGTGTCGCGAGTATGTTGAATATTTATGGACTTAACCCTAAGCTCTGTTCGACTGGTCCGTAGGTAGTTTTAGCCAGTTTAACATTCATGTCTTTCAAAACTTTATATCTTTCGTCACCTGGATATATGATTATCTCGACAAATATTAATTACTTTTTTATATTTTGTTCACAGGGAACCATTCACAGCCCCACTTCATGTTGGCATGTCAATGTCTTCGTTCCAATGGATATCGGCTCTGTTGTACTTCATCTCAACGCCTTTAAGAAGATTCACGAGACTACAGTTTTCGTCTCCTATCACCCCGCAATTGCTGGTTATGGCGATTAACAAATACAAGGTATATAGAATTATGATTCGATTATTTTTAAAAATGAGAAAGGTGTATCAAACTTGATATGTCAAGAAAATTAAAAATAAAAAAAAACAAAAAAACTGGTCAGTATAGCTTTTCAGAATTCAAGACAAATTTTAATCAAAAGTTAAAGAAAGTTGGAAAAAAGTGATGTCACATTTTTTGTGTGTAGTCAAAACCGCAAATTGATAAATATTTAATTTTGCCGTTTCCCTTAATGTTAATAATATCTCATCAAAATATATCTCCAATATTTCATAATTGTTTGATACACATTTCATATGCCCAATTCTATGACCTCAAATCAGTAGATAATTAATTTAAATAACTAAAAGAGTGAAATACGTACGTCAGTATTATTATATGATACGCAAAGAATTAAATGTGTGCATAAAAATATGGCATCTCATAATCATTACGATAAGAGCCATAATCCCTACGGCAATCAGTGCATGGAAAATATTAAACTATTAAGATAAAATTATTATCCTCAATTAAATGTTTGATCCTACCGCAAGATATTTAGTTCGAGCACAATAATAATTAATTTTTATTAGTTATTAGCTATTATCAATGATTGATCAGTAAAATGATCTAGAATTAGTATTCTAGAAAATTGTATAGTAAGGTAAAGTGGGACCTTTTTGGCTTATGTGAAATTTAGATTAAGTTATTAATATGTAAAATAATAAGTAAAAAAAATGAAATCACATTGGTAAATTAAATTTTTCTTCTCTTCATCAGCCTAATCAAACCTAACTACAACTACATTACTCTACCTACGGATGGTATTGCTAACGAAACGTTGTATTACGACTTATTTCGCATGTATCTTATTTCAAATTAAGATTATTAAAACTCAGCATGACCCAAAAGGAAAGTTCAACGAAAAATGTAAATACCTTCATTTTATTTCCAGCCAAATACGACTGTTTGGACGCCACATTTTCTGGGACAGTTTTTAGATGCAACTGAAAATATCTGTGACATGTCCTGCTTTAAATACATTGCTGTGACTGGAAGCCCAATTGACAAAGCTTTAATCGATAAATTCAGAGTAAGTATAGAAATACAAAATAATCGTTCTGAGTTGAAACTTAGCTGATAACCTGCTCACTAGAATAAGATGTATCTATTGTTTAGGTTATAACTCATTTAAGATATAACCTAAACAATAAAAAAATATGTTGAACCTAAACCTAAATAATAAGAATGTGATAAGTATAATTTACACATAACAATCAACTAATAGGTAACCAAATATTCTTTTGACTAAGTTCTTGTTAATTAATTACCTTTCATGTAGATTTTAAATGTCATTTTTTTATAATTAGAACAGCCATAGACTCAACCATAACAGCTAATATAAAATGTAGTCTCAATTGATTGGCAATACAAAATATTCTACACTAAAAGAGATCTTGTCATAAAAACGAACCTTTGCATTGCAGTTGGTCCCACAATCAAAGAATTATTTATTTGTATTCATGTGCTACATTCAGATATCAATAGTTTTTAATACAAAACTACAATCATGAACCCTGTTAGATATTGCAGTATTATATTATATTATTTAAAAAACAAAATAACTTACGATTAAAATATTATTATCAATTTCATTGCGTACTTACACATTAATTATAAGTTAAGTAAATGAGTACTGAAACTTGTGTTCTAGTGAATACAAGTTTCAGTACATTGCAGTAGTTTCATGACTAGTGTCATCAACTGACAGAAGTCAGCAAGAAAGCAGCAGGAATTGTACAGTCGACCTCAGAAGTAGCTTACCACTGTAATACTGTAGCATATACACGCAATAGTGGTTGAGGCTTTATTCTAAAGTCTATCCATATGAAAATGCGTACGGAAATAATTATGCTAATGGGAATCAATTTACCCTGAATCGATTTCCATCAGCAGTATCGTTACAAACTGTTGTTAGGTAGCACATTTTTACGTTACCTACAACCACAACACAAATTATCTAAATTACAGTTCACCTACAGTTTTTCGCTTAGGTGGAAAACAACGAAAAGTTAATCCTGTTTGTCATTACAAACAGGATTAACTTTTCGTTGTTAAACATATATATACATATAAAACCGAAGGTACATTACCTTCGGTTTTATATGTATATATATAACGTATAGTAGCATGATAGATTCGAGAAGGTTTTGCATATATCATAATTATTATTTCCACCCAAAAATAATACGCCAAGAGATTAAAGAACTCAATTTTATTACTTTTATTTGTTTTAGGAAAGATGCAAGGATGCATTCCTCTATATGGTATACGGAATGACGGAACTCCTGGTTCCTGGATTTGATTTCACAGACGAAACACCCATGGGTTCAGTCGGAAAACCGTACGACAGCTACAAGTACAAGGTATGTTGTTAATAACATATAAATTAAACTATAATATAAAATATATTACTTTACCGCTATGATAGCTATCCCCTCCGTCAATTATATATATAACCTTGGGAAACCCTAAAGATTACAACCTAATAAAGTAAATTCCTCACGTGAAAATATGTACAAATAATAATTATAATAACTTTATATTAATAGAAATTTTATTGTCTTTAGTTGGTTGACGACAATGGAGAAATTGTGACCAAACCTTATGAGCAAGGCGAATTATACATTAAGGGAGATGCTTTCTTTAAGGTAAATAGTTAATCTTATTTTTACAATTTTCAAGCACCAAAGTCTTTTATATGAAATTTAGAGTCATCTAATTGGCTATGAAAAATATTCTACCTTAAAAGAGATCTTAGTTTTCAAAACTAATTACTTTCTCTTTCCATTGCAGTTGGTTACACGTCTTTTTAGTCTTTAGTAGTCTTTTTGAATAATTCATTAAAAACACTTACTTTTAATAATGATTACCAAACACATAATTATCTCGAAATCAGTGAATTTGTATCAATATTATTATTTTCCATATTAATTTTGAATAAGAAATTTATTTGCAATCGTTTACGTACATTATTATATACATTTGATAATATTTGCCTTCCGGCTAGATATCTAATGACAAGTGAGATTAGATCAAGATTGAATATTTAAGATTAGGGACCTACAGAACTACTGTATTTATTTGAAAACAACTTAAATTATAGAGATAAGATAAATTTCAAAATTAAAATTGTGTTATAATTTTTGCTTAAATTTAATAAGTAAATAATAAATTAAATGAAAATGAAAATATACACATGAATTTCTAAGCTCTGAAAACTTCAGGAATATCACTAAATAAAGAGTTATATTATGTCCTTTATGATGATATTAACAGTTAATGAGCCTTTTTGGACCAACCAATTACCAAGCTTGAATGATTAAACGTAATAAATTTAACTTTTTCCAGGAATACCTTAATAACCCTGAAGAGACAAGAAAAATACAAACTGATGATGGCTGGTTCAAAACAGAAGATATATTCTTTAGAGACAATGAAAATAACTACTTCTTTGTTGAAAGAAGGCGGCTTTTAATCAGATATTGTGGATTCTGGGTAAGAATTTGTGTCTTATTAAGTTTCTAAAAAACCTGAAGCGTTTCAAACTATTATTTTGGAGAAAGTTTATTTGCAAAACAGATTTTTCACAAAAGAACAAACGTATAGGTATTTGGAATAAGAGGTGAAATCATTCGACGTGAAGTTATCTAAACTTATTTTGCTCACGCTCCGATTCGTTCTGAGAAAACTGTCCGAGATATGACACTGAGAAAATAAATTCCCATTCTGCCAGAAAATATTTAAACTCTGTTACAACTGTGATAATAATACTGTTATTTCACTTTAACAGAATAACATAAATTTACAAATATATATAGGTAATTATAAATACTCTTAATACCATTTATATAACACGTTGATTTCAAATCAATAATTTGCGTAGAAACAGTACCTACTTAGAAGTAATTATTAAATTACATTCTATTAAAAAGTGTAGTAATAACGTGTAGATAATGATCAAATCGATTCGTGTAGATACAGATAATGTTTTTACGTAGCACGTCACACGGGGAACTAATAGATATTGTATTTAAATTTCATTATGAAATCTAATTATGTAAGACTTTACTCAATAGAATTTAATCGTGAGTGCTTGTAAAGTTGACGAAATCAGAAAACACAAACTAAAACTTCATATTTGCTTCAAATTAAATGCATGAACATTTTTAGGCGTTATTATTACAAGTATGTAGGGCTCTGCGGTCTTTTTGTGTTGAATTACAAATTTAAACATCGAAATAACTTGTAGATAAGAGATCACTCCATATCACGTTTAATTTTTATAAGCAATATAGTTGTATTAATACCAACACGAGATATTGCAAATAAATCACTGACATTTCTCTCATAGCGCTTTTTTAAATTAAACCTGCAACAAGCTGGAGCGATTGATTGAAGTCTGCCAAGCCTAATTAGAAAGCTGATTAGATTGTGCGAAGAGGAAATACAGCTGCTAATCAATCTGCTTTAGAAATCAACGCTCTTTGTGATATTAATAAGGCCTAGTTAATAATTGTGATAGTATAAATAAATTTAAATATGTATTGTTTAATCACAATCGTATATTACCATAGTTTCATTTGATTTAACGATTTCATTAAGTAAAACAAGATCATATAATATTGATAGAGATTAATTTTCCTGAAGACTGATCAAATCATTCTCTTCCAGGTGTCTCCTCTTCAACTTGAACAGGTGATAAAACGCCATCCAGCTGTGAAAGACGTCTGCGTGGTCTCATTGCCAGATGTTAAGAAAATGGAAGTACCAATCGCTGCGATAGTCAAGGCGAATGGACATGATATCCCTCCAAAAGAGCTGTTCGGCTTGGTAAAAAGTAAGTTTAATTTTTACGCTTATTTTGATGTAGTTTCTAATTTATGCAATAATAGTGTCAGCAGAAAACGATTTCAATGGCAAATTGAAAGTAAAAGTCGAATTATATTTTTTAAATAGACTTATTTACTAAGTTCTATTAAATCGTCATATCAGGGAATATGTATGAGAAAATATATTTAATTTAACAACTCTATTATTTCTAGTATTAGAATTTTTGTATCCACATACTAAAATCCAACTGACTAGACGAGAAAGGATTTTTGAATTAATAAACCCAGGGCTCATTTATTGTAACAGGATGTGATGTATTAACGAGAATAATTAGATTTTTACACTATTAGTGTCTCTTATTGTAAGTTAAATATGGCACAAAAAATTTCAAAACCTTACAATTCCGACGTATGGAATTTACACTTCTGACGGATGTCATTTATCCTGTCGAATATTATTGTCATTCCTTAAAAACGTTATTTTAATTAATTCTAGTTTTTAATTTGATTGATAGAAAAAGGTCGTGACAAAGTAATTTATGGTTAAGAATTATGTGTATTTTAACATAAATTTTATTACAGAATCTCTGCCAGAAAACAAACATCTCCACGGTGGGTACTTCTACATGGATGCTCTTCCTATGACAACAACAGGCAAGGTTCACCGCTCCAAGATTAAGGAAATGGCAGCCAAAGTCAAAAGAATAATGCCTACAGCATAACCTTATATTATAATCACCCTAGCAGTATCTTACATAAGCTTATATTAAGTAGAACTACCAAATACTGTTAAATAGCTTTACTCGATAGCGAAACAAGCTTTATCATTTGTAATACTCAATATGTGACCAACTAAAAGTTCGATATGTCATCTGCGTGCCAATTGATTGAGTACTGGCCCTTATTCTGCAGGCACATTCTAAGTTCCGTCAGTGTTTAAGAAAAAAAATTGGAACTATGGAATAACTTTTTTAAGTTTATTTCGCAATAAATCGAAAAATGGGGATAACAACCCGTTCTGTAATTGCAGAAATTAATAATACTAAGCTTAGACAAACCCAACAAACTATAGGCAATTTTAGTCGTCGTGGAATATTTACTTAAATCTGTATTTTCATTTTTATGTACTTTCGATTCTGACCTCTTTTACTAAAGCCATTGACTTGACCATTATAATTTCTCACTAGAAATTGTAATTTAGTACATTGTCTGCTGCTTCGTTTATATGATTCATAAACAAAGACAAGTAGATTTTTATTCATAATGGAATGGTTATATATTAAACGGTTTATTTTGATATATTTAATATTTAAATATTAAAGTATTTCAGATCTGTAATTTTATAATATTTAAATTTTAATACCTTTAAAGATCGTTTTTAAGAGACTTAAAGTGATATGAAAATAGGTTTTGTACTGAGGTTATATATAAACATATCCAATTTTGAATTCGCTATTCAATCAAATATAGAATTCGTTAAAAATATTTTTTGCAAGCAAAATTGCGATACGACAGCGAATTCTTGGTATTATTTATATCATAATTTATAATTACATTACATTAAGAAAACATAAATTATCATTAGATCTGTTAGTTTAGTATCTTTTAGTTTTTAGTTTGATCGTATCTTTAAATTATACTACATTTAAGAATATCTGTTACTTATTTAATTTGGGTTGGCTTTAATTGTTTATTATAAAAAATTTAATAGTATTTAATTTGTTGTAAATGTTTTATTATTCAATTTTAATTTATTAGCGTTTAATTTAATATGACGTATCACAACATGTACCTTAGATTTTCAGAATAAATAAAATGGAAAATTTAACGAATTAGTTTTATTTCAAGTACACCCAAATGTTTTTTGTTGTATATATTTTTAAATCATTTTTGTTATACATAGATTTAAATGATTAGTCATTTAACACATTGCTTTGACATATTACATAATATTATTTAGTAGCTAATAGTACTTATTGGTCCCCTTCATCTTTCTCAAGGACATTCAATACAGCGATCTCTATTGTGCCACGTCATAGTTTCACTCAAAAGTTTGCTTAGGCACCACTTTACTGATATAATGGAACGAGTTCGGTGACGATAGCAAATTTCCAAGGTATTTATATAAGACGTCGAATCATAAATTCTATGAAAATTTTCAGTAGATATATTTTCGAATATTTAATATTGATCTCATTCAATTTACTTAATTTGATAAACTATAACCAGTGAAAGCTGCCTGTTGCGGACTGGCTGGTTTTATAGAATTTTTTGTAAAATTTTTTGAATTTATATTTTTTTATTTATTCTATTGTAAAGTTGTTATAGAGATGATTTACAATATAGACGTCTACGTTTATATGGTTTCATTTATGACTTACACTACCTTAGAAAAACCACTCTTAATTCAAATAAATAAAAGCGTACACATTTTCAGTTGAACAAAGTGTGTCTACTCACTAAAAAAATATTTGATCTCGTTTGAAATCATTTTGCGTGAAGAAAACTAATTTGGTAGATAGGCTCAACTGAGTTTCATATCGCGTAGATTCGTACCGTCAGCATACATAGGTAGAATGAAATTTTTGAGAAGATTTGTGTTTGAAATACGTAAGAAGTTGAATTTGAACTAGTTTAGAGCATTTTTACAAAAAAAAACATCTTACCAAGAAACTTTCTTAATTTGGTTACTAATGACAATATTTTATGCTTGAAGCTCAAGTTATATGTGTATACATTAATGTGTGTACGAATTTACACGTCAAACATAATTGGTTAAGCCTCATAACAAATTATTAGCATCTAGATGACCCTAAGAACTTTGTATCACCTACAATCTACCACTAACGCCACCTTTTGAAAGAAATCGGCATTTCTGTCAGACGTAAAAAAAATTTCAGTTTTGCTATCGTTTAGCTTTTCTGTAGGATTTCATTTTTATTTTTAAACCATCCATGTATTTTGAATGGTTTAATTCAAACTTTCAAAATACTGGCTATACTACTATTATTAAAACTGGTCATGTCGTTTGTTACTTTTAGCGGGACTAACAAATATCACTTTATTTTTATATGTTACCAATAATTAAATCTACGACATATAAAGCATTATAAAAGAACTCGTATTATTTTCAGTCGCGACAGGTAAAGCTAATTACGATTTTAAACATTCCTCTCCAAACTAAGACCTTAATTAAGTTTTTGGTAATGTCCGTATTCGACAACTTTGGTCAGAGTTCATGGATCACAGTGCTTAGGGCGTCTCTACTCATCAAAATGTTATTGTTATAACAAAGTTTCAAGACGTTTTCCTTAATGAGGTTTAAAATATACCGAAAACTTAACGAGCTTTAAAAATTAAAGAGTATCATAATATTTAGTTTAAACATGTTCCACACGTATTCAGATGACGTCAAAGTTTGTATTTGAGTAAAAATTTTATCACGCAATATAATTGTGGATAAATAAAGTGTGAAATTAAAAAAAATTAATGTTGGTGTGAATGATATTGATCAATTGATAGTGGATACTGCCGTCTCATCGTAGCATAGGTGCTTCATTGTAAAGATCGCAAACATTTACCGCCAAACTCCCACAGTGTGCATCAAAAATTTAAGCTTCACTAGCTATCTTCACGTATAGACTCCGCTACTGCTTATCATCAGGTGGTGTCGAATAATTTGCTGAGCTTTATATAAAAAAAAGAAAGATGAGGTTCTACGTTTCTCGCATGCAGGTAGGTAGTTAATTTAAAAAAAACAAAACGAAAAATATACGAAAATCGTGTAAACGCCCCTTATAAAAAGGTAAAGGCGTGTTTAAACACTAGATATAATAAAGCTTTTGAAAACAAATGACGATCTGTCAAATCGAATCTGTAGAGAACTTTGGCAAAATTATCGATCGGTTTTTTATTATGAAAAATTAAACTTTGTCAAAACGAATGAAATAATATATTATGTCAAGGAATGTTATATGAAAATGAAAATGATAGAGAAATGAAACCACTTTCCTGTTAGCCGTCCAAACCTCTTACTTCTATATATCCGTCGAAAGCGCCCCTTTTCATCGAAGCCGTAGTTACTATATGTATGCCGTAGCCGTGGACTCTCTCGCAGACGTAAATTTTGACTCCGTGACTGCTACTCTTCTACGTTGCCGTTGTCGTGTAACCCGTAGATGCGTAGATACCGTAGAAAGTAGATATTCACGAAGATATTGTACCCGTAGATGGTCAATGAGAGATAATACTTGTGCGTTGCTATTGTTGTTCATCCGGCGTAGTTTAGGACCAATGTATATTTGTGTAATAATTATATTATAGCAAACTAGTTTAAATAAAACATCGGATAACAAATAAAAGTTCTATCGATAGACGTGAAAATTGTAAGACAATAATAATAATAGAAAAAAAACAAAAGACGAACGAAAATTTAAAAAAAGCAATAAAGTTGAGTCTACCTCCTTGGTTTTCTACAATATTATTCTGCTTTGAAAAGAAATATAGTTATATATTTTTAGATTGGTTAAAAAACTTTAATAGCAGGGGTAAAAAAATATTTAATAATGTATTAATATTATTTTATTCTATAATCTTGTTACGTTCTTGATGGAGAAGGTAAAAAATGTAATCAAACTAAAAATTTACTTCGAATCACTAAAAGGCGAAAATAATTCAATGTAAGAAGTTATCCATTTATGTGTTGTTTTTGGAAACAACAGCACCAACTAAATAAATATTCTTAAATTGGATAACTTGTCACACATTTATTTTCGCCTTTTTAGTGATTTGATGTCAGTTATTAGTTTAGTATCAAACATTTTTCACAAATTTGATTGTTAAGTTTCTAAGGCCAAAGTTAGATGGATAACCGTCATTATTGTAAACTTCCCTTTCTGTTTATCGTTTGTTGAAAATTCTCGAATAGCTTTAGAAATAAAAGAAACTTCTATGAAATTTTAAGGTTGCCATAATTTTCCTGGGATCCCATCAGTGTGTATAAGTCATTAAAAAAAAAACTTTTGATATCGGTTCAAAATCGACACAGAAATCGCGTCACAAACTAACGAAAAAACACACAATCAAATTGAGAACCTACTCTTTTTGAAGCCGGTTGAAACGACGGTTTTTTTCTGTTTATCTATGATGGGTAACCTTGGGAGACAGCGGACTTGTCTGTCTTACGACTAAAGTCTATGCTTGATTGCCGCAATCAAAAATTAATTTGGTCAAAATCAGATTGATTTCTTTTATATGAATCAGTTATCACTACCGTGATTCAAACTTGACGCAATTGTTCAAATTATAGGTAATTATTTTATCATAAAATATTTATGTGCAAACACCTGTGCATAATTAAATAGATAATCAAAATGGAGAAAATATATAAATACGGTCTAACATGAAACTTCAAAGCATTCTTTCTTAGTCTTAGCTAGGTGACATAGCTACAACCTTAAGCCTTTTTGACGATTTAATTATTGACAAGTGATTTAAAACGAAGAAAATGTTAGAAAAATTTCATATTCGTAACCGTGTGAACGCTCTGAAGCTGAGGGCGGCTCAAAGATATGATATTTCTCCGGAGGAATGCCACGTCGGACATATTGCGCTCCAAGGATTGCTGGACAGCCCAAAAATGTTGCATCAGGTAACGCCCCCCTTTTTTTTTTTTTTTTGTGGGGGATGACCTCTCCCTCTCAACCGTCATCACTAGGATGATTGAGAGCGACAGGTCATGGCAGGCGTTTCGCACCTTTTGTGAGGCCGTGATGGGGGCGAAGGAGGATGCGGAGAGAGTGCGGGAAGCAGCCGCCATCTCTGGTATCCGTCGCCGTAGGACGGGGCGACGTAGGACGACCTTTGGGCGTCTTATGCAGCCGTAACACCTGCTGGGCTTCGGGCACGGCTGGGGACCGCTTAGCCCAGTCGGCGTACCTGCGCACGGTGCGCCGACTTTAAACACCGGATGGTTTGGGGGTTTTCTGTTATCCCCCGCAAAATACTCTGAGGTGGGACCAAACCACGGTCGGGCCGCTCCATCGATACTACGGCGAAATGTCTTCGGGCCATCCCGTGTTGTCGATGGAAAGCGGCTAGGTAGGTGCGTCGCTGAGGAGTTTAGTGGGTGAGAGCCCCACACACCCCCTCTTCCTCCTTCCCAGAGGTTAGGGGATCGGCTGGTAGAGCTTCTCCTCAGCGTCACAAAAAAAAAAAAAAAAAAAGGTAACGCCCTTTTTTTAGCTTTAGGCTGTTAGCCTTAATTACTTAACTTAAATGATAAGTACCAAGATTTATTTTTTACTTGATTACTTCTTTGTAACTTTATGATAAAGATAGCAAGAGACACAAGATAATGTCTGAAAAAGAAACTTAAAAGGAATCAATAATGAGGTTCATTCAACCCTAACACTAATCACCATTTTCATTGAAGTTTCATTCTTAATAGGTTTTAAAGATTAGTGCTAGCCGAAACGCTTTGATTTGATTTTGTCAAGCTGCCGGCGTTATCCGGTTTATTCAGTTTTCCGCGTTCTTTATAATGTTGTTAGCTTAGAAAACCTACAACCAAAATAATTTCAATTCAGATTCTTACGGCAGTTCAGGAAACTGGTAAATCGATTGAAATATTTAACTTGAACAAAAAAACAATTCAAAGCCCTTTAAGCCTTCCTATGTCATGTCATGTCATGTCGTGTCAATTTATATTCAATTAGCACTTATTTTACGTCGATGATATAAATATTATTGAATAATTATATTTATTCAGTATTCTTTCTGATTTAATAAGCTTACTGCGCTTTCTTTGTATTAAAGATAGATAGATAGATAGATAAAACATTTATTTCCATTTCTACATCACACACAATCCAAGATGAATAATTAAAATAGTATTTATTAAAAGTAATTTTATCAAACAAATTCAATTTGTATAGAAAGAAGATGAAGGAAATAATTGATTATTATCTTACCAATTAATATGTTTTTAATAGACATAAACATAACAAACATATATGTTTAGTCACAAGATATGAGGAAATACAATATAATATATCTAGATGAACCAATTCAAAAAATAATATATATGCAATAATTTATCAAATTAATACAAAGCGTCACCTTATCACTAAAAGAGATATCTTCTAGGTAACCTTAGGATGGAGAGGTAAAATATAAATTACTCCATGGAAGATGGCGACGTATAACGAATACATAGAGTACAAATAATATAACATACAAAAACTGAATATATACATAATATACATAATTATAGAAATAAATAATTACTAAAATATAATTTAATGAAATTTAAGTATTTAAGATATTACATTACCATCTTATCACCCGCAGATTGACGCAGCAACAGGTGCAAGCGAGACAAATGGGTCAACAGCTCAACGCTCCATGCAGGTCGCAAGTGCACTCCACAACTTTGGCTTGAAACCTGGAGACGTCGTGGCCATCATGGGGCCCAATCATTTGGATATTGTCATCCCGTTCTACGCCTGCCACTATAATGGTTATTCCGTTTGTGGAATCGACCCAAACATTGGACTGAGTAAGTTTGTTTATTTATATATAGGGATAGATGGATGAATTATCATTTTGTGTACAGGCATAAAATATTTTGCGTTTGTGTGTGTATTTATTACCAACATGGCGTCCGTCTGAAAAACAGTGTCAAAGCTCAAACATCGCCACGTCATATGAGCCGGGGACTGCTTCACTCTGTAGCTCTGCTCTCAATACCTGTTATTTATTTATTATTGTAGTATAATTTGTGGGATGCTGTTTCTTATTGTGTGTATATTGTTACAGTGTGTAGTATTTTCTAATCGCGATAGAAATTTTGAATACGCCTGAAATTTATTGAGATGCATCCGAATTTTTGCTTACTTCAATCTATCATTGAAAAAAATACCTAAAGCTTATATTCCAAGAACGGAATTTAAGTTTTGATTGACCTTAAATTTTTAAATCATGTTTAAGTACCTGAATGACGTCAAAGTTCTAATAATAATTATCATTTGACTTTCATTTTACGTAGAGATATTTCCAATGTACACCCACATTTTAGCATGACTAAAATTGCACTTGGTGAAACGAACAATCTCCTGTGATAGCATTAAGATGATGTTAATATCTAATTAGTATTTTGGTTAAATAACGTATTAAAATGGCAGGTAAAAAAAACTAGTCAGAAATAAGTATATTGATTTTGCGAGACTTATATTTAACCAATTACTATTAAACCAAGAGAAGCAATTATGTTAATAATGTAATTGATATTATCTTCACGATATTACCTTCAACTAGCAGTAAATTTGTACTTAATTAATTTACGACCATGATTACCTGTACTACAAACTATGCAGATCTAAAATGGTAAATTACTAGTTAATACTAATTTGATTTATCCGGAGATCTGTTCAAGTCTCATCAAACAGATTGAAATTGAGATTCTGGTAGATAAGAATAATGAGCTCTAAGTTTTGCACTTTACGACCTAATATTACCCCTCGCACAATTTAAATCCCCAAAATTTTACTAGTGAAAATTTAACACTTTACCTGAACACGGTTCTCTCGCCCTCTTTTTACTTTTTTATATTTTACGGTCATGTATAAATTCAACTGATAGTAGGATTCTAACAGCTGATAGCAAAATGGAAATAGCGAGTTTAAAGGTACTTTCATAGCGGAAAAGGCAAGTAATATCTTTGGACAAATTGTTGGAGAAAATTAACTATTATTTGTTGTAGAAAACGACTAAATCTGCTACTTAGATAAATATTTAATTCATATAAGTCAGTAACAGTTATTACACTGAGATTACAATGAACCAATTCAATTGTGATCGGAATAGAAATAAATAAAAAAACACTAATCAGCTAAGTGAAACTAAAATTATAACTGTACATAAATCTTATAAAATATATAACTATAAGTATAAATATACTTATAAATTAAAAATATTTACGAAAACTTTCATCTGATGGTTTCAACGCAATTATTTTTTCTTAACATACGAGCTTTTGATGGAGTAGACTATCATTACAAGTTTTCATGATTAATATCATTTGCAGTGGACCTCAAACTCATTTTCCCGAACATCAAACCAAAGGTAGCATTCTGTCAAGCGAGTGTAGTAGACCAGGTTAAAATAGCATTCGCTGCTGCCAACATCGATGGAAAAATTATTACATTCGATGAACAACACAACAACATGGAAAGTTTCGTTACAGAATACAAAGGAACTGAAACAAATTTCAGGTGAGGTTTTTCTTTTAATGAAATATTTTGAATGGTGGTTGTTCGGGATTTTATATTTATATGACATACTTGCACTCCTCGAAAGAATATGAATCTAATAACACTTTATTCTTAAAAATCGGTTAAGTGGTTTAGCCTACAGGAGATTATAATACAAATATATTCGTGCGATTTTCATTACCGCACTATCCGTTATTACTGTTTAAAAAGGGAATACGCCTATTGATAGCAATCTCTGAAGCTAAAATATTGTTGTTAATGATAAGTTTGTTAATAAAATAGAAACATTAATGAGATATTCCTACTGATATGATTAAATGTTGGATTTGAAGTATAAGATAAACTGAACTAAAATACGTGCGAAATGTCACTCGATTCACGTTCAATAGGTGTCAGGTTTTATACGTCACGAACGATTTAGTATTAATTCTTAACTAACCAAAGAAACAAGTTACAGGAGTGAACTAAAATGGAACTTAATATACTGAAATATGGTTGAACTGCATTCATATTAAAACTCAAACAGATGTTTAGCATCCTAAAATATATCATATTTTCAGGCCTGCAGAGTTTAACCACAGCGAAATAGCAGCGTGGCTAACGCTCACCAGTGGTACGACAGGCCATCCGAAAGTTGTAGTCATACCGTTCGATAAGCTTCTCAATGCACTTTTGTGCTGTTTGTAAGTAATTCATTTTATAACTTATCATCGTCAGCCAAAGATCTCTATGCTCTTTGCATGCGTACCTTCTTGTAGTCTACCTTTATGCTATCTGTAGTTCACATTTTACTGTAAAAGAGCAGCTGGCTAGTGTAGTGGTCTGACCACTGAGGTTTTAGTCAGGTAAACAGAGTAACCAGGGACTTTATTGTGTAACTTCATATCTATCGCGATAATTTTAATCTTTAAAATCATTACTGCGTTAACAATTAAAGCAAAACCTCACAATGATAAACAGTTAAGCGGCAATTAAAGTATGGCATCTATCAAAATGATAGCGATAGTGATTCAGAGTCAGAGAAAAGGGGCCTGGTAACGATACTATGATCTAATAGGCTAATCAAAATATTAAAATCTAGAGCTCTTTCGTACTTCAAAAGGCTTCAAAGCTTTTGATTCTGATTGTTGCACCTGATTTCACCCGCCAGCCTGAAATGGGCCTGCTTGGAGGTATGACCGAAAAATATCTCTCCTTATTACCAGTATATAGGCAAATAATATAGGCAACTAATTATTTACTTTTCTATTGTGAAATAGTTTTTAACTAACATAGACATAATAAATTGCAAGTGAGCATATACCACTTACGCTTTGTTTCAATTATCAATATACGTATAGTTTAACTTGTGGCGTTACTTTTTCACATATTATAAATGTGAACTATTTCAAAATTCAACGCCTCGTAAGCAATACTATCCGAAACCTAGACTTGGCCATCAATGCTATTTTGTTTCCTTTGCTTCATCAGCTGATTAGAACATGTTTAATATGTAACACTGCCAGTGTCGCGAATATGCTGAATATTTATGGACTTAACCCTAAGCTCTGTTCGACTGGTCCATAGGTAGTTTTAGCCAGTTTAAAAATTCATGTCTTTCAAAACTTTATCTTTCGTCACCTGGACATATGATTATCTCGACAAATATTAATTACTTTTTTATATTTTGTTCACAGGGAACCATTCACAGCCCCACTTCATGTTGGCATGTCAATGTCTTCGTTCCAATGGATATCGTCTCTGTTGTACTTCATATCAACGCCTTTAATAAGATTCACGAGACTACAGTTTTCGTCTCCTATCACCCCGCAATTGCTGGTTATGGCGATTAACAAATACAAGGTATATAGAATTACGATTCGAGTATTTTAAAAAATGAGAAAGGAGTATCAAACTTAATATGTCAAGAAAATTAAAAATAAAAAAAAACAAAAAAACCGGTCAGTATCATCTCGCTTCAGAATTCAAGACAAATTTTAATCAAAAGTTAAAGAAAGTTGGAAAAAAGTGATGTCACATTTTTTGTGTGTAGTCAAAACCGCAAATTGATAAATATTTAATTTTGCGGTTTCCCTTAATGTTAATATCTCATCAAAATATATCTCCAATGTTTCATAATTGTTTGATACAAATTTCATATGCCCAATTCTATGACCTCAAATCAGTAGATAATTAATTTAAATAACTAAAAGAGTGAAATACGTACGTCAGTATTATTATATGATACGCAAAGAATTAAATGTGTGCATAAAAATATGGCATCTCATAATCATTACGATAAGAGCCATAATCCCTACGGCAATCAGTGCATGGAAAATATTAAACTATTAAGATAAAATTATTATCCTCAATTAAATGTTTGATCCTACCGCAAGATATTTAGTTCGAGCACAATAATAATTAATTTTTATTAGTTATTAGCTATTATCAATGATTGATCAGTAAAATGATCTAGAATTAGTATTCTAGAAAATTGTATAGTAAGGTAAAGTGGGACCTTTTTGGCTTATGTGAAATTTAGATTAAGTTATTAATATGTAAAATAATAAGTAAAAAAAATGAAATCACATTGGTAAATTAAATTTTTCTTCTCTTCATCAGCCTAATCAAACCTAACTACAACTACATTACTCTACCTACGGATGGTATTGCTAACGAAACGTTGTATTACGACTTATTTCGCATGTATCTTATTTCAAATTAAGATTATTAAAACTCAGCATGACCCAAAAGGAAAGTTCAACGAAAAATGTAAATACCTTCATTTTATTTCCAGCCAAATACGACTGCTTGGACGCCACATTTTCTGGGACAGTTTTTAGATGCAACTGAAAATATCTGTGACATGTCCTGTTTTAAATACATTGCTGTGACTGGAAGCCCAATTGACAAAGCTTTAATCGATAAATTCAGAGTAAGTATAGAAATATAAAATAATCGTTCTGAGTTGAAACTTAGCTCATAACCTGCTCACTAGAATAAGATGTATTTATTGTTTAGGTTATAACTTATTTAAGATATAAGCTAAACAATAAAAAAATATGTTGAACCTAAACCTAAATAATCAGAATTTAATATGTATTATTTATACTATAATTTATATATAACAATCAACTAATAGGTAATCAAATATTCTTTTGACTAAGTTATTGTTAATTAATTACCTTTCATGTAGATTTTAAATAAGTCATTTTTTTATAATTAGAACAGCCATAGACTCAACCATAACAGTTAATATAAAATGTAGAGTCAATTGATTGGCTATACAAAATATTCTACACTAAAAGAGATCTTGTCATGAAAACGAACCTTTGCATTGCAGTTGGTCCCACAATCAAAGAATTATTTATTTGTATTCATGTGCTACATTCAGATATCAATAGTTATTAATACAATACCACAATCATGAACCCTGTTAGATATTGCAGTATTATATTATATTATTTAAAAACAAAATAACTTACGATTAAAATTATATTAAAAGTTTCAATGCCTACTTACACATTAATTATAAGTTGAGTTAATGAGTACTGAAACTTGTGTTCTAGTGAATACAAGTTTCAGTACATTGCAGTAGTTTCATGACTAGTGTCATCAACTGACTGAAGTCAGCAAGAAAGCAGCAGGAATTGTACAGTCGACCTCAGAAGTAGCTTACCACTTTAATACTGTAGCATATACACGCAATAGTGGTTGAGGCTTTATTCTAAAGTCTATCCATATGAAAATGCGTACGGAAATAATTATGCTAATGGGAATCAATTTACCCTGAATCGATTTCCATCAGCAGTATCGTTACAAACTGTTGTTAGGTAGCACTTTTTTACGTTACCCACAACCAAAACACAAATTATCTAAATTACAGTTCACCTACAGTTTTTCGCTTAGGTGGAAAACAACGTAAAGTTAATGCTGTTTGTAATGTACCTTCGGTTTTATATGTATATATATGACCTATAGTAGCATGATAGATTCGAGAAGGTTTTGCATATATTTTTACTATTTTTTTACTCTTATTTGTTTTAGGAAAGATGCAAGGATGCATTCCTCTATATGGTATATGGAATGACGGAACTCCTGGTTCCTGGATTTGATTTCACAGACGAAACACCCGTGGGTTCAGTTGGAAAACCGTACGACAGCTACAAGTACAAGGTATGTTGTTAATAACATATAAATTAAACTATAATATAAAATATACGACTTTACCGCTATGATAGCTATCCCCTCCGTCAATTATATATATAACCTTGGGAAACCCTAAAGATTACAACCTCATAAAGTAAATTCCTCACGTGAAAATATGTACAAATAATAATTATAATAACTTTATATTAATAGAAATTTTATTGTCTTCAGTTGGTTGACGACAATGGAGAAATTGTGACCAAACCTTATGAGCAAGGCGAATTATACATTAAGGGAGATGCTTTCTTTAAGGTAAATAGTTAATCTTATTTTTACAATTTTCGTATACTCAATACACAGCTACGATTGCACCAAAGTCTTTTATATGAAATTTAGAGTCATCTAATTTACTATGACAAATATTCTACCTTAAAAGAGATCTTAGTTTTCAAAACTAATTACTTTCTCTTTCCATTGCAGTTGGTTACACGTCTTTTTAGTCTTTAGTAGTCTTTTTGAATAATTCATTAAAAACACTTGCTTTTAATAATGATTACCAAACACATAATTATCTATAAATCAGTGAATTTGTATCAATATTATCATTTTAAATCCATTATCCAAATCCATTAAATCCATTATTATTAATTTTGAATAAGAAATTTCTTTGCAATCGTTTACGTACATTATTATATGCATTTGATCATTTTTGCCTTCCGGCTAGATATCTAATGACAAGTGAGATTAGATCAAGATTGAATATTTAAAATTAGGGACCTACAGAACTACTGTATTTATTTAAAAACAATTTAAATTATAAAAAAATTAAATATATAATATATATTTATTATTTAATTTAAATTATATATAAGTTAAATTTCAAAATTAAAATTGTGTTAAATTTTTGCTTCAATTAAATGTGTAAATAATAAGTTACATGAAAATGAAAATATACACATGAATTTCTAAGCTCTGAAAACTTCAGGAATATCACTAAATAAAGAGTTATATTATGTCCTTTATGATGATATTAACAGTTAATGAGCCTTTTTGGACCAACCAATTACCAAGCTTGAATGATTAAACGTAATAAATTTAACTTTTTCCAGGAATACCTTAATAACCCTGAAGAGACAAGAAAAATACAAACTGATGATGGCTGGTTCAAAACAGAAGATATATTCTTTAGAGACAATGAAAATAACTACTTTTTTGTTGAAAGAAGGCGGCTTTTAATCAGATATTGTGGATTCTGGGTAAGAATTTGTGTCTTATTAAGTTTCTAAAAAACCTGAAGCGTTTCAAACTATTATTTTGGAGAAAGTTTATTTGCAAAACAGATTTAAAATCCCTAAAGTAATATTTAAGAGGACAAACACTTCGTCTATCATTTTTCACAAAAGAGTAAACGTATAGGTATTTGGAATAAGAGGTGAAATCATTCGACGTGAAGTTATCTAAACTTATTTTGCTCACGCTCCGATTCGTTCTGAGAAAACTGTCCGAGATATGACACTGAGAAAATAAATTCCCATTCTGCCAGAAAATATTTAAACTCTGTTACAACTGTGATAATAATACTGTTATTTCACTTTAACAGAATAACATAAATTTACAAATATATATAGGTAATTATAAATACTCTTAATACCATTTATAACACGTTGATTTCAAATCAATAATTTGCGTAGAAACAGTACCTACTTAGAAGTAATTATTAAATTACATTCTATTAAAAAGTGTAGTCAAAGATGGAATAATAACATGTAGATAATGATCAAATCGATTCGTGTAGATACAGATAATGTTTTTACGTAGCACGTCACACGGGGAACTAATAGATATTGTATTTAAATTTCATTATGAAATCTAATTATGTAAGACTTTACTCAATAGAATTTAATCGTGAGTGCTTGTAAAGTTGACGAAATCAGAAAACACAAACTAAAACTTCAAATTTGCTTCAAATTAAATGCATGAACATTTTTAGGCGTTATTATTACAAGTATGTAGGGCTCTGCGGTCTTTTTGTGTCGAATTACAAATTTAAACATCGAAATAACTTGTAGATAAGAGATCACTCCATATCACGTTTAATTTTTATAAGCAATATAGTTTTATTAATACCAACACGAGATATTGCAAATAAATCACTGACATTTCTCTCATAACGCTTTTTTTAATTAAACCTGCAACAAGCTGGAGCGATTGATTGAAGTCTGCCAAGCCTAATTAGAAAGCTGATTAGATTGTGCGAAGAGGAAATACAGCTGCTAATCAATCTGCTTTAGAAATCAACGCTCTTTGTGATATTAATAAGGCCTAGTTAATAATTGTGATAGTATAAATAAATTTAAATATGTATTGTTTAATCACAATCGTATATTACCATAGTTTCATTTGATTTAACGATTTCATTAAGTAAAACAAGATCATATAATATTGATAGAGATTAATTTTCCTGAAGACTGATCAAATCATTCTCTTCCAGGTGTCTCCTCTTCAACTTGAACAGGTGATTAAACGCCATCCAGCTGTGAAAGACGTCTGCGTGGTCTCATTGCCAGATGTTAAGAAAATGGAAGTACCAATCGCTGCGATAGTCAAGGCGAATGGACATGATATCCCTCCAAAAGAGCTGTTCGGGTTGGTAAAAAGTAAGTTTAATTTTTACGCTTATTTTGATGTAGTTTCTAATTTATGCAATAATAGTGTCAGCAGAAAACGATTTCAATGGCAAATTGAAAGTAAAAGTCGAATTATATTTATTTAAATAGACTTATTTACTAAGTTCTATTAAATCGTCATAACAGAGAATATGTATGAGAAAATATATTTAATTTAACAACTCTCTTATTTCTAGTATTAGAATTTTTGTATCCACATACTAAAATCCAACAGACTAGACGAGAAAGGATTTTTTTATTAATAAACCCAGGGCTCAATTATTGTAACAGGATGTGATGTATTAACGAGAATAATTAGATTTTTACACTATTAGTGTCTCTTATTATAAGGCACAAAAATGTCGAAACCTTACAATTCTGACGTATGGAATTTACACTTCTGACGGATGTCATTTATCCTGTCGAATATTATTGTCATTCCTTAAAAACGTTATTTTAATTAATTCTAGTTTTTTATTTGATTGATAGAAAAAGGTCGTGACAAACTAATTTATGGTAAAGAATTATGTGTATTTCAACATAAATTTTATTACAGAATCTCTGCCAGAAAACAAACATCTCCACGGTGGGTACTTCTACATGGATGCTCTTCCTGTGACAACAACAGGCAAGGTTCACCGCTCCAAGATTAAGGAAATGGCAGCCAAAGTCAAAAGAATAATGCCTACAGCATAACCTTATATTATAATCACCCTAGCAGTATCTTACATAAGCTTATATTAAGTAGAACTACCAAATGCTGTTAAATAGCTTTACTCGATAGCGGAACAAGCTTTATCATTTGTAATACTCAATATGTGACCAACTAAAAGCTCGATATGTCATCTGCGTGCCAATTGATTGAGTTATGGCCCTTATTCTGCAGGCACATTCTAAGTTCCGTCAGTGATTAAGAAAAAAAATTGGAACTATGGAATAACTTTTTTAAGTTTATTTCGCAATAAATCGAAAAATGGGGATAACAACCCGTTCTGTAATTGCAGAAATTAATAATACTAAGCTTAGACAAACCCAACAAACTATAGGCAATTTTAGTCGTCGTGGAATATTTACTTAAATCTGTATTTTCATTTTTATGTACTTTCGATTCTGACCTCTTTTATTAAAGCCATTGACTAATACTAAGTCTGACTTGACCATTATAATTTCTCACTAGAAATTGTAATTTAGTACATTGTCTGCTGCTTCGTTTATATGATTCATAAACAAAGACATGTAGGTTTTTATTCATAATGGAATGGTTATATATTAACCGGTTTATTTTGATATATGTAAAATATCAAAATTTTAACTAGTAATATTTAAATATTTAAAGTATTTCAGATCTGTAATTTTAAAATATTTAAATTTTAATATCTTTAAAGATCGTTTTTAAGAGACTTAAAGTGATATGAAAATAGGTTTTGTACTGAGGTTATATATAAACATATCCAATTTTGAATTCGCTATTCAATCAAATTTAGAATTCGTTAAAAATATTTTTTGCAAGCAAAATTGCGATACGACAGCGAATTCATGGTATTATTTATATCATAATTTATAATTACATTACATTAAGAAAACATAAATTATCATTAGATCTGTTAGTTTAGTATCTTTTAGTTTTTAGTTTTTTCGTATCTTTAAATTATACTACATTTAAGAATATCTGTTACTTATTTAACTTGGGTTGGCTTTAATTGTTTATTATAAAAAATTTAATAGTATTTAATTTGTTGTAAATGTATTATTATTCAAGTTTAATTTATTAGCGTTTAATTTAATATGACGTATCACAACATGTACCTTAGATTTTCAGAATAAATAAAATGGAAAATTTAACGAATTAGTTTTATTTCAAGTACACCCAAATGTTTTTTGTTGTATATATTTTTAAATCGTTTTTGTTATACATAGATTTAAATGATTAGTCATTTAACACATTGCTTTGACATATTACATAATATTATTTAGTAGCTAATAGTACTTATTGGTCCCCTTCATCTTTCTCAAGGACATTCAATACAGCGATCTCTATTGTGCCACGTCATAGTTTCACTCAAAAGTTTGCTTAGGCACCACTTTACTGATATAATGGAACGAGTTCGGTGACGATAGCAAATTTCCAAGGTATTTATATAAGACGTCGAATCATAAATTCTATGACAATTTTCAGAAGATATATTTTCGAATATTTAATATTGATCTCATTCAATTTACTAAGTTTGTTAAACTATACTCAGTGAAAGCTGCCTGTTGCGGAATAGCTGGTTTTATAGAATGTTTTCTAAAAATTTTTGATTTTATATTTTTTTATATCTTCTATTGTAAAGTTGTTATAGAGATGATGTACAATATAGACGTCTACGTTTATATGGTTTCATTTATGACTTACACTACCTTAGAAAAACCACTCTTAATTCAAATAAATAAAAGCGTACACATTTTCAGTTGAACAAAGTGTGTCTACTCACTAAAAAAATATTTGATCTCGTTTGAAATCATTTTGCGTGAAGAAAACTAATTTGGTAGATAGGCTCAACTGAGTTTCATATCGCGTAGATTCGTACCGTCAGCATACATAGGTAGAATGAAAGTTTTGAGAAGATTTGTGTTTGAAATACGTAAGAAGTTGAATTTGAACTAGTTTAGAGCATTTTTACAAAAAAAAACATCTTACCAAGAAACTTTCGTAATTTGGTTACTAATGACAATATTTTGTACTTGAAGCTCAAGTTATATGTGTATACATTAATGTGTGTACGAATTTACACATCAAACATAATTGGTTTAGCCTCATGATAAATTATTAGCATCTAGATGTCCCTAAGAACTTTGTATCACCTACAATCTACCACTAACGCCACCTTTTGAAAGAAATCGGCATTTCTGTCATACGAAAAAAAATCTCAGTTTTGCTATCGTTTAGCTTTTCTGTAGGATTTCATTTTTATTTTTAAATCATCCATGTATTTTGAATGGTTCAATTCAACCTTTTAAAATACTGGCTATACTACTATTATTAAAACTGGTCATGTCGTTTGTTACTTTTAGCGGGACTAACAAACATCACTTTATTTTTCATTATTATTGACATAAAAGAACTCGTATTATTTTCAGTCGCGACAGGTAAAGCTAATTACGATTTTAAACATTCCTCTCCAAACTAAGACCTTAATTAAGTTTTTGGTAATGTCCGTATCCGACAACTTTCGTCAAATGTTATTGTTATAACAAAGTTTCAAGACGTTTTCCTTAATGAGGTTTAAAATATACCGAAAACTTAACGAGCTTTAAAAATTAAAGAGTATCATAATATTTAGTTTAAACATGTTCCACACGTATTCAGATGACGTCAAAGTTTGTATTTGAGGAAAAATTTTACCACGCAATATAATTGTGGATAAATAAAGTGTGAAATTAAAAAAAATTAATGTTGGTGTGAATGATATTGATCAATTGATAGTGGATACTGCCGTCTCATCGTAGCATAGGTGCTTCATTGTAAAGATCGCAAACATTTACCGCCAAACTCCCACAGTGTGCATCAAAAATTTAAGCTTCACTAGCTATCTTCACGTATAGACTTCGCTACTGCTTATCATCAGGTGGTGTCGAATAATTTGCTGAGCTTTATATAAAAAAAAGAAAGATGAGGTTCTACGTTTCTCGCATGCAGGTAGTTAGTTAATTTAAAAAAAACAAAACGAAAAATATACGAAAATCGTGTAAACGCCCCTTATTAATGTAAAGGCGTGTTTAAACACTAGATATAATAAAGCTTTTGAAAACAAATGACGATCTGTCAAATCGAATCTGTAGAGAACTTTGGCAAAATTATCGATCGGTTTTTTATTATGAAAAATTAAACTTTGTCAAAACGAATGAAATAATATATTATGTCAAGGAATGTTATATGAAAATGAAAATGATAGAGAAATGAAACCACTTTCCTGTTAGCCGTCCAAACCTCTTACTTCTATATATCCGTCGAAAGCGCCCCTTTTCATCGATGCCGTAGTTACTGTATGTATGCCGTAGCCGGGGACTCTCTCGCAGATGTAAATTTTGACTCCGTGACTGCTACTCTTCTACGTTGCCGTTGTCGTGTAACCCGTAGATGCGTAGATACCGTAGAAAGTAGATATTCACGAAGATATTGTACCCGTAGATGGTCAATGAGAGATAATACTTGTGCGTTGCTATTGTTGTTCATCCGGCGTAGTTTAGGACCAATGTATATTTGTGTGATAATTATATTATTGCAAACTAAAACTAGTTTGCATTTATATTTAAACAAATAAAACATCGGATAACAAATAAAAGTTCTATCGATAGACGTGAAAATTGTAAGACAATAATAATAATAGAAAAAAAACAAAAGACGAACGAAAATTTAAAAAAAGCAATAAAGTTGAGTCGACCTCCTTGGTTTTCTACAATATTATTCTGCTTTGAAAAGAAATATAGTTATATATTTTTAGATTGGTTAAAAAACTTTAATAGCAGGGGTAAAAAAATATTTAATAATGTATTAATATTATTTTATTCTATAATCTTGTTACGTTCTTGATGGAGAAGGTAAAAAAGGTAATCAAACTAAAAATTTACTTCGAATCACTAAAAGGCGAAAATAATTAAATGTAAGAAGTTATCCATTTATGTGTTGTTTTTGGAAACAACAGCACCAACTAAATAAATATTCTTAAATTGGATAACTTGTCACACATTTATTTTCGCCTTTTTAGTGATTTGATGTCAGTTATTAGTTTAGTATCAAACATTTTTCACAAATTTGATTGTTAAGTTTCTAAGGCCAGAGTTAGATGGATAACCGTCATTATTGTAAACTTCCCTTTCTGTTTATCGTTTGTTGAAAATTCTCGAATAGCTTTAGAAATAAAAGAAACTTCTATGAAATTTTAAGGTTGCCATAATTTTCCTGGGATCCCATCAGTGTGTATAAGTCATAAAAAAAAAAACTTTTGATATCGGTTCAAAATCGACACAGAAATCGCGTCACAAACTAACGAAAAAACACACAATCAAATTGAGAACCTACTCTTTTTGAAGCCGGTTGAAACGACGGTTTTTTTCTGTTTATCTATGATGGGTAACCTTGGGAGACAGCGGACTTGTCTGTCTTACGACTAAAGTCTATGCTTGATTGCCGCAATCAAAAATTAATTTGGTCAAAATCAGATTGATTTCTTTTATATGAATCAGTTATCACTACCGTGATTCAAACTTGACGCAATTGTTCAAATTATAGGTAATTATTTTATCATAAAATATTTATGTGCAAACACCTGTGCATAATTAAATAGATAATCAAAATGGAGAAAATATATAAATACGGTCTAACATGAAACTTCAAAGCATTCTTACTTAGTCTTAGCTAGGTGACATAGCTACAACCTTAAGCCTTTTTGACGATTTAATTATTGACAAGTGATTTAAAACGAAGAAAATGTTAGAAAAATTTCATATTCGTAACCGTGTGAACGCTCTGAAGCTGAGGGCGGCTCAAAGATATGATATTTCTCCGGAGGAATGCCACGTCGGACATATTGCGCTCCAAGGATTGCTGGACAGCCCAAAAATGTTGCATCAGGTAACGCCCTTTTTTGAGCTTTAGGCTGTTAGCCTTAATTACTTAACTTAAATGATAAGTACCAAGATTTATTTTTTACTTGATTACTTCTTTGTAACTTTATGATAAAGATAGCAAGAGACACAAGATAATGTCTGAAAAAGAAACTTAAAAGGAATCAATAATGAGGTTCATTCAACCCTAACACTAATCACCATTTTCATTGAAGTTTCATTCTTAATAGGTTTTAAAGATTAGTGCTAGCCGAAACGCTTTGATTTGATTTTGTCAAGCTGCCGGCGTTATCCGGTTTATTCAGTTTTCCGCGTTCTTTATAATGTTGTTAGCTTAGAAAACCTACAACCAAAATAATTTCAATTCAGATTCTTACGGCAGTTCAGGAAACTGGTCAATCGATTGAAATATTTAACCTGTACAAAAAAACAATTCAAAGCCCTTTAAGCCTTCCTATGTCATGTCATGTCATGTCGTGTCAATTTATATTCAATTAGCACTTATTTTACGTCGATAATATAAATATTATTGAATAATTATATTTATGAAGTATTCTTTCTGATTTAATAAGCTTACTGCGCTTTCTTTGTTTTAAAGATAGATAGATAGATAGATAAAACATTTATTTCCATCTCTACATCACACACAATCCAAGATGAATAATTAAAATAGTATTTATTAAAAGTAATTTTATCAAACAAATTCAATTTGTATAGAAAGAAGATGAAGGAAATAATTGATTAATATCTTACAAATTAATATGTTTTAATAGACATAAACATAACAAACATATATGTTTAGTCACAAGATATGAGGAAATACAATATAATATATCTAGATGAACCAATTCAAAAAATAATATATATGCAATAATTTATCAAATTAATACAAAGCGTCACCTTATCACTAAAAGAGATCTCTTCTAGGTAACCTTAGGATGGAGAGGTAAAATATAAATTACTCCATGGAAGATGGCGACGTATAACGAATACATACAGTACAAATAATATAACATACAAAAACTTAATATATACATAATATACATAATTATAGAAATAAATAATTACTAAAATATAATTTAATGAAATTTAAGTATTTAAGATATTACATTACCATCTTATCACCCGCAGATTGACGCAGCAACAGGTGCAAGCGAGACAAATGGGTCAACAGCTCAACGCACCATGCAGGTCGCAAGTGCACTCCACAACTTTGGCTTGAAACCTGGAGACGTCGTGGCCATCATGGGGCCCAATCATTTGGATATTGTCATCCCGTTCGACGCCTGCCACTATAATGGTTATTCCGTTTGTGGAATCGACCCAAACATTGGACTGAGTAAGTTTGTTTATTTATATATAGGGATAGATGGATGAATTATCATTTTGTGTACAGGCATAAAATATTTTGCGTTTGTGTGTGTATTTATTACCAACATGGCGTCCGTCTGAAAAACAGTGTCAAAGCTCAAACATCGCCACGTCATATGAGCCGGGGACTGCTTCACTCTGTAGCTCTGCTCTCAATACCTGTTATTTATTTATTATTGTAGTATAATTTGTGGGATGCTGTTTGTAATTGTGTGTATATTGTTTATATTGTTACAGTGTGTAGTATTTTCTAATCGCGATAGAAATTTTAAATACGCCAGTAAAGTTATAAGCAGTATATCAAGCTTAGAAATTTATTGAGATGCATCCGAATTTTTGCTTACTTCAATCTATCATTGAAAAAAATACCTAAAGCTTATATTCCAAGAACGGAATTTAAGTTTATATTGACCTTAAATTTTTAAATCATGTTTAAGGACCCTAATGACGTCAAAGTTCTAATAATAATTATCATTTGACTTTCATTTTACGTAGAGATATTTCCAATGAACACCCACATTTTAGCATGACTAAAATTGCACTTGGTCAAACGAACCATCTCCTGTGATAGCATTAAGATGATGTTAATATCTAATTAGTATTTTGGTTAAATAACGTATTAAAATAACAGGTAAAAAAACTAGTCAGAAATAAGTATATTGATTTTGCGAGACTTATATTTAACCAATTACTATTAAACCAAGAGCAGCAATTATGTTAATAATGTTAATGATATTATCTTCATAATATTACCTTCAACTAGGAGTAAATTTGTACTTAATTAATTTACGACCATGATTACCTGTACTACAAACTATGCAAATCTAAAATGGTAAATTACTAGTTAATACTAATTTGATTTATCCGGAGATCTGTTCAAGTCTCATCAAACAGATTGAAATTGAGATTCTGGGAGATAAGAATAATGAGCTCTAAGTTTTGCACTTTACGACGTAATATTACCCCTCGCAAAATTTAAATCCTCAAAATTTTACTAGTGAAAATTTAACACTTTACCTGAACACGGTTCTCTCGCCCTCTTTTTACCTTTTTATATTTTACGGTCATGTATAAATTCAACTGATAGTAGGATTCTAACAGCTGCTAGCAAAATGGAAATAGCGAGTTTAAAGGTACTTTCATAGCGGAGGAGGGAACTAATATCTTTGCACAAATTATTGGGGAAAATTACTATTATTTGAGCTAGAAAACGACTAAATCTGCTACTTAGATAACTATTTAATTCATATAAGTCAGTAACAGTTATTACACTGAGATTACAATGAACCAATTCAATTGTGATCGGAATAGAAATAAATAAAAAAACACTAATCAGCTAAGTGAAACTAAAATTATAACTGTACATAAATCTTATAAAATATATTACTATAAGTATAAACATACTTATAAAATAAAAATATTTACGAAAACTTTCATCTGATGGTTTCAACGCAATTATTTTTTCTTAACATACGAGCTTTTGATGGAGTAGACTATCATTACAAGTTTTCATGATTAATATCATTTGCAGTGGACCTCAAACTCATTTTCCCGAACATCAAACCAAAGGTAGCATTCTGTCAAGCGAGTGTAGTAGACCAGGTTAAAATAGCATTCGCTGCTGCCAACATCGATGGAAAAATTATTACATTCGATGAACAACACAACAACATGGAAAGCTTCGTTACAGAATACAAAGGAACTGAAACAAATTTCAGGTGAGGTTTTTCTTTTAATGAAATATTTTGAATGGTTGTTCGGGATTTTATATTCATATGACATACTTGCACTCCTCGAAAGAATATGAATCTAATAACCCTTTATTCTTAAAAATCGGTTAAGTGGTTTAGCCTACAGGAGATTATAATACAACAGATATACTTATGCATAAATATATTCGTGCGATTTTCATTACCGCACTATCCGTTATTACTGTTTAAAAAGGAAATACGCCTATTGATAGCAATCTCTGAAGCTAAAATATTGTTGTTAATGATAAGTTTGTTAATAAAATAGAAACATTAATGAGATATTCCTACTGATATGATTAAATGTTGGATTTGAAGTATAAGATAAACTGAACTAAAATACGTGCGAAATGTCACTCGATTCACGTTCAATAAGTGTCAGGTTTCATACGTCACGAACGATTTAGTATTAATTCTTAACTAACCAAAGAACCAAGTTACAGGAGTGAACTAAAATGGAACTTAATATACTGAAATATGGTTGAACTGCATTCATATTAAAACTCAAACAGATGTTTAGCATCCTAAAATATATCATATTTTCAGGCCTGCAGAGTTTAACCACAGCGAAATAGCAGCGTGGCTAACGCTCACCAGTGGTACGACAGGTCATCCGAAAGTTGTAGTCATACCGTTCGATAAGCTTCTCAATGCACTTTTGTGCTGTTTGTAAGTAATTCATTTTATAACTTATCATCGTCAGCCAAAGATCTCTATGCTCTTTGCATGCGTACCTTCTTGTAGTCTACCTTTATGCTATCTGTAGTTCACATTTTACTGTAAAAGAGCAGCTGGCTAGTGTAGTGGTCTGACCACTGAGGTTTTAGTCAGGTAAACAGAGTAACCAGGGACTTTATTGTGTAACTTCATATCTATCGCGATAATTTTAATCTTTAAAATCATTACTGCGTTAACAATTAAAGCAAAACCTCACAATGATAAACAGTTAAGCGGCAATTAAAGTATGGCATCTATCAAAATGATAGCGATAGTGATTCAGAGTCAGAGAAAAGGGGCCTGGTAACGATACTATGATCTAATAGGCTAATCAAAATATTAAAATCTAGAGCTCTTCCGTACTTCAAAAGGCTTCAAAGCTTTTGATTCTGATTGTTGCACCTGATTTCACCCGCCAGCCTGAAATGGGCCTGCTTGGAGGTATGACCGAAAAATATCTCTCCTTATTACCAGTATATAGGCAAATAATATAGGCAAATAATTATTTACTTTTCTATTGTGAAATAGTTTTTAACTAACATAAACATAATAAATTGCAAGTGAGCATATACCACTTACGCTTTGTTTCAATTATCAATATACGTATAGTTTAACTTGTGGCGTTACTTTTTCACATATTATAAATGTAAACTATTTCAAAATTCAACGCCTCGTAAGCAATACTATCCGAAACCTAGACTTGGCCATCAATGCTATTTTGTTTCCTTTGCTTCATCAGCTGATTAGAACATGTTTAATATGTAACACTGCCAGTGTCGCGAATATGCTGAATATTTATGGACTTAACCCTAAGCTCTGTTCGACTGGTCCATAGGTAGTTTTAGCCAGTTTAAAAATTCATGTCTTTCAAAACTTTATCTTTCGTCACCTGGACATATGATTATCTCGACAAATATTAATTACTTTTTTATATTTTGTTCACAGGGAACCATTCACAGCCCCACTTCATGTTGGCATGTCAATGTCTTCGTTCCAATGGATATCGTCTCTGTTGTACTTCATATCAACGCCTTTAATAAGATTCACGAGACTACAGTTTTCGTCTCCTATCACCCCGCAATTGCTGGTTATGGCGATTAACAAATACAAGGTATATAGAATTACGATTCGAGTATTTTAAAAAATGAGAAAGGAGTATCAAACTTAATATGTCAAGAAAATTAAAAATAAAAAAAAAACAAAAAAACCGGTCAGTATCATCTCGCTTCAGAATTCAAGACAAATTTTAATCAAAAGTTAAAGAAAGTTGGAAAAAAGTGATGTCACATTTTTTGTGTGTAGTCAAAACCGCAAATTGATAAATATTTAATTTTGCGGTTTCCCTTAATGTTAATATCTCATCAAAATATATCTCCAATGTTTCATAATTGTTTGATACAAATTTCATATGCCCAATTCTATGACCTCAAATCAGTAGATAATTAATTTAAATAACTAAAAGAGTGAAATACGTACGTCAGTATTATTATATGATACGCAAAGAATTAAATGTGTGCATAAAAATATGGCATCTCATAATCATTACGATAAGAGCCATAATCCCTACGGCAATCAGTGCATGGAAAATATTAAACTATTAAGATAAAATTATTATCCTCAATTAAATGTTTGATCCTACCGCAAGATATTTAGTTCGAGCACAATAATAATTAATTTTTATTAGTTATTAGCTATTATCAATGATTGATCAGTAAAATGATCTAGAATTAGTATTCTAGAAAATTGTATAGTAAGGTAAAGTGGGACCTTTTTGGCTTATGTGAAATTTAGATTAAGTTATTAATATGTAAAATAATAAGTAAAAAAAATGAAATAACATTGGTAAATTAAATTTTTCTTCTCTTCATCAGCCTTATCAAACCTAACTACAACTACATTACTCTACCTACGGATGGTATTGCTAACGAAACGTTGTATTACGACTTATTTCGCATGTATCTTATTTCAAATTAAGATTATTAAAACTCAGCATGACCCAAAAGGAAAGTTCAACGAAAAATGTAAATACCTTCATTTTATTTCCAGCCAAATACGACTGCTTGGACGCCACATTTTCTGGGACAGTTTTTAGATGCAACTGAAAATATCTGTGACATGTCCTGCTTTAAATACATTGCTGTGACTGGAAGCCCAATTGACAAAGCTTTAATCGATAAATTCAGAGTAAGTATAGAAATACAAAATAATCGTTCTGAGTTGAAACTTAGCTCATAACCTGCTCACTAGAATAAGATGTATTTATTGTTTAGGTTATAACTTATTTAAGATATAAGCTAAACAATAAAAAAATATGTTGAACCTAAACCTAAATAATCAGAATTTAATATGTATTATTTATACTATAATTTATATATAACAATCAACTAATAGGTAATCAAATATTCTTTTGACTAAGTTATTGTTAATTAATTACCTTTCATGTAGATTTTAAATAAGTCATTTTTTTATAATTAGAACAGCCATAGACTCAACCATAACAGTTAATATAAAATGTAGAGTCAATTGATTGGCAATACAAAATATTCTACACTAAAAGAGATCTTGTCATGAAAACGAACCTTTGCATTGCAGTTGGCCCTATAATCAAAGAATTATTTATTTGTATTCATGTGCTACATTCAGATATCAATAGTTTTTAATACAATACCACAATCATGAACCCTGTTAGAAATTGCAGTATTATATTATATTATTTAAAAAACAAAATAACTTACGATTAAAATATTATTATCAATTTCATTGCGTACTTACACATTAATTATAAGTTAAGTAAATGAGTACTGAAACTTGTGTTCTAGTGAATACAAGTTTCAGTACATTGCAGTAGTTTCATGACTAGTGTCATCAACTGACTGAAGTCAGCAAGAAAGCAGCAGGAATTGTACAGTCGACCTCAGAAGTAGCTTACCACTTTAATACTGTAGCATATACACGCAATAGTGGTTGAGGCTTTATTCTAAAGTCTATCCATATGAAAATGCGTACGGAAATAATTATGCTAATGGGAATCAATTTACCCTGAATCGATTTCCATCAGCAGTATCGTTACAAACTGTTGTTAGGTAGCACATTTTTACGTTACCTACAACCACAACACAAATTATCTAAATTACAGTTCACCTACAGTTTTTCGCTTAGGTGGAAAACAACGAAAAGTTAATCCTGTTTGTAATGTACCTTCGGTTTTATATGTATATATATAACGTATAGTAGCATGATAGATTCGAGAAGGTTTTGAATATATCATAATTATTATTTCCACCCAAAAATAATACTCCAAGAGATTAAAGAACTCAATTTTATTACTTTTATTTATTTTAGGAAAGATGCAAGGAAGCATTCCTCTATATGGTATACGGAATGACGGAACTCCTGGTTCCTGGATTTGATTTCACAGAAGAAACACCCATGGGTTCAGTTGGAAAACCGTACGACAGCTACAAGTACAAGGTATGTTGTTAATAACATATAAATTAAACTATAATATAAAATATACGACTTTACCGCTATGATAGCTATCCCCTCCGTCAATTATATATATAACCTTGGGATACCCTAAAGATTACAACCTAAAAAAGAAAATTACTCACGTAAAAATATGTACAAATAATAATTATAATAACTTTATATTAATAGAAATTTTATTGTCTTTAGTTGGTTGACGACAATGGAGAAATTGTGACCAAACCTTATGAGCAAGGCGAATTATACATTAAGGGAGATGCTTTCTTTAAGGTAAATAGTTAATCTTATTTTTACAATTTTCGTATACTCAATACACAGCTACGATTGCACCAAAGTCTTTTATACGAAATTTAGAGTCATCTAATTGACTATGACAAATATTCTACCTTAAAAGAGATCTTAGTTTTCAAAACTAATTACTTTCTCTTTCCATTGCAGTTGGTTACACGTCTTTTAAGTCTTTAGTAGTCTTTTTGAATAATTCATTAAAAACACTTGCTTTTAATAATGATTACCAAACACATAATTATCTCGAAATCAGTGAATTTGTATCAATATTATCATTTTAAATCCATTATCCAAATCCATTAAATCCATTATTATTAATTTTGAATAAGAAATTTCTTTGCAATCGTTTACGTACATTATTATATGCATTTGATCATTTTTGCCTTCCGGCTAGATATCTAATGACAAGTGAGATTAGATCAAGATTGAATATTTAAAATTAGGGACCTACAGAACTACTGTATTTATTTAAAAACAATTTAAATTATAAAAAAATTAAATATATAATATATATTTATTATTTAATTTAAATTATATATATATAAGTTAAATTTCAAAATTAAAATTGTGTTAAATTTTTGCTTCAATTAAATGTGTAAATAATAAGTTACATGAAAATGAAAATATACACATGAATTTCTAAGCTCTGAAAACTTCAGGAATATCACTAAATAAAGAGTTATATTATGTCCTTTATGATGATATTAACAGTTAATGAGCCTTTTTGGACCAACCAATTACCAAGCTTGAATGATTAAACGTAATAAATTTAACTTTTTCCAGGAATACCTTAATAACCCTGAAGAGACAAGAAAAATACAAACTGATGATGGCTGGTTCAAAACAGAAGATATATTCTTTAGAGACAATGAAAATAACTACTTTTTTGTTGAAAGAACGCGGCTTTTATTCAAATATTGTGGATTCTGGGTAAGAATTTATCTTATTAAGTTTCTATAAAACCTAAAGTGTTTCAAACTATTACTTTGGAGAAAGACTCTTTGCAAAACCGTTTTTAAAATCACTAAAATAATATTAAAGAGGACAAACACTTCGTCTATCATTTTTCACAAAAGAACAAACGTATAGGTATTTGGAATAAGAGGTGAAATCATTCGACGTGAAGTTATCTAAACTTATTTTGCTCACGCTCCGATTCTTTCGGAGAAAACTGTCCGAGATATGACACTGAGAAAATAAATTCCCATTCTGCCAGAAAATATTTAAACTCTGTTACAACTGTGATAATAATACTGTTATTACACTTTAACAGAATGACATAAATTTACAAATATCTATAGGTAATTATAAATACTCTTAATACCATTTATAACACGTTGATTTCAAATCAATAATTTGCGTAGAAACAGTACCTGCTTAGAAGTAATTATTAAATTACATTCTATTAAAAAGTGTAGTCAAAGGTGGAATAGTACGTGTAGATAATGATCAAATCGATTCGTGCAGATACAGATAATATTTTTACGTAGCACGTCACATACAAGGAAATAATAGATGTTGTATTTAAATATCATTATGCAATCAAATTATGTAAGACTTTACTCAGTAGCATTTGATCGTGACTGCTTGTAAAGTTGGCGAAATCAGATAACACAAACTAAATATGCTTCATATTTGCTTCAAATTAAATGCATGTACATTTTTAGGCGTTATTATTACAAGTATGTAAGCCTCTGCGGTCTTTTTGTGTCGAATTACAAACTTAAACATCGAAATAACTTGTAGATAACAGATCACTCCATATCACGTTTGATTTTTATAAGCAATATAGTTTTATTAATACCAACACGAGATATTGCAAATAAATCACTGACATTTCTCTCATAGCGCTGTTTTAAATTAAACCTGCAACAAGCTGGAGCGATTGATTGAAGTCTGCCTAGCCTAATTAGAAAGCTGATTAGATTGTGCGAAGAGGAAATACAGCAGCTAATCAATCTGCTTTAGAAATCAACGCTCTTTGTGATATTAATAAGTCCTAGTTAATAATTGTGATAGTATAAATAAATTTAAATGCATATTGTTTAATCACAATCGTATATTACCATACTCTCATTTGATTTAACGATTTCATTAAGTAAAACAAGATCATATAATATTGATAGAGATTAATTTTCCTGAAGACTGATCAAATCATTCTCTTCCAGGTGTCTCCTCTTCAACTTGAACAGGTGATAAAACGCCATCCAGCTGTGAAAGACGTCTGCGTGGTCTCGTTGCCAGATGTTAATAAAATGGAAGTACCAATCGCTGCGATAGTCAAGGCGAATGGACATGATATCCCTCCAAAAGAGCTGTTCGGGTTGGTAAAAAGTAAGTTTAATTTTTACGCTTATTTTGATGTAGTTTCTAATTTATGCAATAATAATCTCCGCAGAAAACGATTTCAATGGCAAATTGAAAGTAAAAGTCGAATTTATTTATTTAAATAGACTTATTTACTAAGTTCTATTAAATCGTCATAACAGGGAATATGTATGAGAAAATATATTTAATTTAACAACTCTCTTATTTCTAGTATTAGAATTTTTGTATCCACATACTAAAATCCAACAGACTAGACGAGAAAGAATTTTTTTATTATTATTAATAAAAAAATTATTTCTCGTCTAGTCTCAACCCAGGGCTCATTTATTGTAACAGGATGTGATGTATTAACGAGAATAATTAGATTTTTACACTACTAGTGTCTCTTATTATAAGTTAAATAAGGCACAAAAATGTCAAAACCTTACAATTCTGACGTATGGAATTTACACTTCTGACGGATGTCATTTATCCTGTCGAATATTATTGCCATTCCTTAAAATTGTTATTTTAATTAATTTTAGTTTTTTTATTCGATTGATAGAAAAAGGTCGTGACAAACTAATTTATGGTTAAGAATTATGTGTATTTGAACATAAATTTTATTACAGAATCTCTGCCAGAAAACAAACATCTCCACGGTGGGTACTTCTACATGGATGCTCTTCCTGTGACAACAACAGGCAAGGTTCACCGCTCCAAGATTAAGGAAATGGCAGCCAAAGTCAAAAGAATAATGCCTACAGCATAACCTTATATTATAATCACCCTAGCAGTATCTTACATAAGCTTATATTAAGTAGAACTCCCAAATGCTGTTAAATAGCTTTACTCGATAGCGAAACAAGCTTTATCATTTGTAATACTCAATATGTGACCAACTAAAAGCTCGATATGTCATCTGCGTGCCAATTGATTGAGTACTGGCCCTTATTCTGCAGGCACATTCTAAGTTCCGTCAGTGTTTAAGAAAAAAAATTGGAACTGATGAATAACTTTTTTTAAGTTTATTTCGCAATAAATTGAAAAATGGGGATAACAACCCGTTCTGTAATTGCAGAAATTAATAATACTAAGCTTAGACAAACCCAACAAACTATAGGCAATTTTAGTCGTCGTGGAATATTTACTTAAATCTGTATTTTCATTTTTATGTACTTTCGATTCTGACCTCTTTTACTAAAGCCATTGACTAATACTAAGTCTGACTTGACCATTATAATTTCTCAATAGAAATTGTAATTTAGTACATTGTCTGCTGCTTCGTTTATATGATTCATAAACAAAGACAAGTAGATTTTTATTCATAATGGAATGGTTATATATTAACCGGTTTATTTTGATATATGTATTTAAATATTTTAATATATTTAAAGATCGCTTTTAAGAGACTTAAAGTGATATGAAAATAGGTTTTGTACTGAGGTTATATATAAACATATCCAATTTTGAATTCGCTATTCAATCAAATATGAAAATTTGCACTAGATATTTTTTCGAATATTTAATATTGATCTCATTCAATTTACTTAGTTTGATAAACTATACCCAGTGAAAGCTGCCTGTTGCGGACTGGCTGGTTTTATAGAATTTTTTGTAAAAATTTTTGATTTTATATTTTTTTATTTATTCTATTGTAAAGTTGTTATAGAGATGATTTAAAATATAGACGTCTACGTTTATATGGTTTCATTTATGACTTACACTACCTTAGAAAAACCACTCTTAATTCAAATAAATAAAAGCGTACACATTTTCAGTTGAACAAAGTGTGTCTACTCACTGAAAAAA
The DNA here is from genome assembly GCA_943193645.1 of Acentria ephemerella. NCBI lineage: Eukaryota > Metazoa > Arthropoda > Insecta > Lepidoptera > Crambidae > Acentria > Acentria ephemerella. The sequence continues at coordinate 11,104,112 of OW971879.1, read as the reverse complement.
TATTTGATCTCGTTTGAAATCATTTTGCGTGAAGAAAACTAATTTGGTAGATAGGCTCAACTGAGTTTCATATCGCGTAGATTCGTACCGTCAGCATACATAGGTAGAATGAAAGTTTTGAGAAGATTTGTGTTTGAAATACGTAAGAAGTTGAATTTGAACTAGTTTAGAGCATTTTTACAAAAAAAAAAAATCTTACCAAGAAACTTTCGTAATTTGTTACTAATGACAATATTTTGTACTTGAAGCTCAAGTTATATGTGTATACATTAATGTGTGTACGAATTTACACGTCAAACATAATTGGTTAAGCCTCATGATAAATTATTAGCATCTAGATGACCCTAAGAACTTTGTATCACCTACAATCTACCACTAACGCCACCTTTTGAAAGAAATCGGCATTTCTGTCATACGAAAAATAATCTCAGTTTTGCTATCGTTTAGCTTTTCTGTAGGATTTCATTTTTATTTTTAAATCATCCATGTATTTTGAATGGTTCAATTCAACCTTTTAAAATACTGGCTATACTTCTATTATTAAAACTGGTCATGTCGTTTGTTACTTTTAGCGGGACTAACAAACATCACTTTATTTTTATATGTTACCAATAATTAAATCTACGACATATAAGGCATTATAAAAGAACTCGTATCATTTTTAGTCGCGACAGGTAAAGCTAATTACAATTTTAAACATTCCTCTCCAAACTAAGGCCTTAATTAAGTTTTTGGTAATGTCCGTATTCGACAACTTTGGTCAGAGTTCATGGATCACAGTGCTTAGGGCGTCTCTACTCGTCAAAATGTTATTGTTATAACAAAGTTTCAAGACATTTTCCTCAATGAGGTTTAAAATATACTGAAAACTTAACGAGCTTTAAAAATAAAGGAGTTCCATAATATTTAGTTTAAACATGTTCCACACGTATTCAGATGACGTCAAAGTTTGTATTTGAGTAAAAATTTTACCACGCAATATAATTATGGATAAATAAAGTGTGAAATTAAAAAAATGGAATGTTGGTGTGAATGACATTGATCAATCGATAGTGGATACTGCCGTCTCATCGTAGCATAGGTGCTTCATTGTAAAGATCGCAAACATTTACCGCCAAACTCCCACAGTGTGCATCAAAAATTTAAGCTTCACTAGCTATCTTCACGTATAGACTCCGCTACTGCTTATAATCATGTGGTGTCGAATCATTTGCTGAGCTTTATATAAAAAAAAGAAATATGAGGTTCTACGTTTCTCGCATGCAGGTAGGCCTGTGCCCAGCGGTGGGATGTTAATAGGCTGACGATGTACGAGCATCTATTACTATATAAAATGAAAAAATTGTATAGATACTCTCTCCATGGTTATCTAGTAGATATCGCTTGTTCGTGCGAACAATAATACAATAGATTAAAGTTGTATCAATTATAATATTAAAATATGGTATTTACAATTTATTGTAAAATAAAAGAAAATAGTAGTCAACAAGAAGAAAAGAAACAAAAGACGATCGCCGATCTCGGCTTTATTCTAAAAAGTCACACGCCGCTCTTCAATGCTTCAAGGGGGCGGCATGTCTCCAGCTACGAAGCTTCCTTGCTAGTTTTGCGCGTTAACATCGCTTCAAGCTTTATCCCTGACTTTCTTTAATTTTGTTTATTCTCTAAGTTATCGTAGCCGAAGACCGCTAGGCTAACTGGAAGATTGCGCTGTTATGCTAGTTTTCAATAATCTCATCTACTGACTTATCTTCAAAACTATTTGTAGATAGATTATCGAAACCCACCATAAGGTAGCTTGCACTAACTGCAGTGTTACTTGACCGTTTCTCATTCTAAAATAAATAGGCGTTGAAAGTTAAACTCTACCAGATCTAAATAGAATACAACTCCAATCATCATAAACAACCTATAAAGACCCCAATGTTGGGCACAAACTTCCTAAATGGGAGAAACATATGAAGAGTTTAAGCATTGGTCGTGTTATTGTCCATACGCCCAACGCGGCTTGATGAGTGAAGGCGGTTGAAGGTGGGTGAATGCTATCAGGATCGACGGCTTAACGTTCCGATCGTAAAACGAAAGAGCAAAAGATTACAAATTTTGATTAGCCCATCCATGGACCAACCATGACGAAAGTTTATTAGATCTCATTATAGAAGCTGGACCGCTGTAACCACTACGCCAACCAGCTTCTCTAGAACTCCAATCAGAATATGTAAATTCAGTATATCTGTTCCGCAGCACATAGTACAAATACTAGACCTATCTAGGGCAAATAGTAATTTAAAACCAAAAGCTAAACCTCTGGTGATCTCAAATGCAAGACGAACGAAACTATAGTAATAAAATGGATCCTCTATAAAGTAAAGTGGGTTGATCTAAAGGAAGAGCCGAGCCATCAAAGTTTCAAATTCTCGCCGATCGCACACTGAGTGTATATTGGCTGCCACTCCAGGAATAAATTCCATTAAATTTCTATTTGTGACGCGTCATCACAAAGTGTGCAGGATAATAGGAATGAGATATGGTTTTTAATACTATCTGGGTGACAAACATGCGAACGGCTTGCTTGTAGAACTTGTTAGCACCTGAATAATAGTCACTTATCGTATACCTACCTGTAAAAATCACAGATAAGAGTTACGCAGTTCCTCTAATTTCAACATAGCGAATGTGGAAATTAGAGGAACTTCGTTCTGAGTGAACTATGGCGATTTAACTGGCCATCATCACTCGCAACACTACAAAGTATTGTTATTCATCCTTAATGTATTTTCCATCACATTATTAATATATATTATACCTCTCAAAAATGTTTGAAACTATATAACAGGTGAATAACACATTTTCTTTGTATGTTTTATTTGAAATAGATATTTATGATTCATTTCAAAAGCTTCGAAACATTTTCATTACTAATCTATTTTTCCCCTTCATTGTATTTGCTCGGTATAACCTCGAGACAGTCTTACAGCTTAACAGGTTAAATTTTTAAATATTTTCAGATAACCGAATACTTACCTAATATTGATTAAAACAACTGAATGCGTTGAGACGTATTCACGGCCGTAAAATTGAAAGCGTCGAAACGGCACAAAGGTAAGTTTTATGAGGATACGTGGCCTAGGAGTCACCGTATGAAAGACCGTGTGAGCAGATAAATTAAATCCTTTGAATAAAGGAGCTCTGCTTTCTGCTTCCATAAGAAAACGTTATTCGAAAATATAGATATAACCATAGAATATCATCGCATAGTAAGAGTGAACACTTAAATGAAATTTATATGTAGAATATTTTTTTTATTAAGGACTGATAAAAAATCTTTACCAGCACAAGATCAAATGTTCTGTGTCTATTTCCGCTAATTAAATTTCAGAATGTTATTCAAATAGTTTAGTTGTTGTAATTGTATGTGACAAGCCGTGTAAATACACGATCTACGCCTACATGCATCGGTTTCCGCTACACGTTTGACAGCTGTTTGATATGGAAACATTTCTTCTAGGCGTTACTCTTGGGATACAACCTGGACCGCTAAAACCCGATATATTCACTTTGTTGTACCTAATTTCAAACACACATTGAAGGTATTTTTTATATGAGAAGAAGTCTAGTTGTAAGTGGTTACCGAATATAACACCATAAGAACCATTTTCCCTATTCCGAACAATGAGCTCTTTCTATCTTACTCAATGCAAAAATTTACCATCCGAAAGTTATATTATTTGAATACGTAGATAAATTGGAAAAATTAAATAGGTCTAGTAGCCCGGTTGAATTTCCAGAAAGGAAAAGAAATTTACTGCTCTGTTTGGTAGGTGATAGTGCCTTTTCCAGGTCTGCCTGACTAGCTACTACCATCTTACCTAAGTCTGTGGCCATAACATTTATGTTAACAGCATTTTTACGTTCTGGTAGTTGAAGATAAAATATCCAGATCCTCTGTGGTTAAGGAATGTTTGTGCAGTTATTTCTATCTTCGGCCTTATCATCTCTTACCATAAGATGAGATGAAGGCTAGTGATATAAAAATCACATGGAAAATATACGATAACCCTTTACCTGCCCTAATTATAGTTAGTTTATTTTTATCTCGTTGACAATAAATTGGAGTTTATTAATAAGCAAAAAAAATATGAATCATTTTGTACATTTTAGAGTTATATATATGCAATATATATTGCATATATATAAATATATATGCAATATATATTTATATCTCTATATATGCAATATTGAAAACATTGTTCAACTTCGTTCTTAAATGTCAACCTCCTAGCGTTTTTCCACCAATACAAAATAAAATTTCACACATTCGGTGACAACTTTAATACTTTGATTAGAGTTAAAAAGACTGCACTGGTAATTTGTATGTACATATCCATTGCTAACAAACGTTCTATAAGTTCGAATGAATGAATAAATAGCCAGTAAAAGTAATTTATTTTTTGTAGTTACAAAATATCAGTAAAAGTGACCTAATAATTGAGTCGCTCGAAATGTCACGTTCTGTCAATCATATTTAAGTGCTTTTTACGACGAAGATCTAAAAAAGATATTATTATGCTTTGAAAAGAAAAATAGTTATATATTTTTAGATTCGTTAAAAAAACTTTAACAAAATTATTTAATAATGTTTTAATATTATTTTCCTCTATAATTTTGTTACGTTCTTGATGGAGACGGTAAAAAGGTAATTAAACTAAAATATTACTTCGAATCACGAATGTAAGAAGTTATCCATTTATTGTTTTTGGAAACAACAGCATCAACTAAATAAATATTCTTAAATTGGATAACTTCTCACTTTGAATTATTTTCGCCTTTGTAGTGATTGAATTTCAGTTATTAGTTTTTTCACAATTGTTAAATTTCTAACGTCAAAGTTAGATGGTGACCGTCATTATGGTTGACTTCCCTGTCTGTTTAACGTTTGTTAAAAACTCTCGAATAGCTTTAGAAATAAATGAAACTTCTATGAAATTTTATGATTGCCTTAATTTTCCTGGGATCCCATCAGTGTGTATAAGTCATTAAATAAAAAAAACTTTTGATATCGGTTTAGAATCGACTCAGAAATCGCGTCACAAACAAACGAAAAAACACACAATCAAATTGAGAACCTACTCTTTTTGAAGCCGGTTGAAACGATGGTTTTTTTCTGTTTATCTATGATGAGTAAACTTGGGAGACAGCGGACTTGTCTGTAATACGACTAAAGTCAACATCTCGTATATGCTTGATTGCCGCAATCAAAAATTAATTTGGTCAAAATCAGATGTCTAAATTAATACAGTTTCAATGAAGTATAGTGGTTAGTATTTAGAATGTAGCAGCCCGGCTTAAGTAGCGCTTTTACTTGCTACTATAGCACGAATATAGTGCTATTCAAAATGAAGATAGTGAAAAGACCTCTGAGGAGAGCGATCTGATTAAATGGCACACATCCTCTGTAACTGTGATGCTCTTACTAGGAACAGAGTGGAGTTCCTTAGTCTAAGCTACCTCACACCTGAAGACATAAGACTGATGTCTCCAAGTGTACATCTATAAATATTCCATAAAGAAAACAGAAACCGTCTCCTTGGATTGAAGTACTACGGAAGTTCATCCTGGCCCTTAAATAAGATTAGATAACATATTGTTTACAGTTCCTATCTATAATAACATATCGTATCTCAAAATCAATATTCAAAAGCTCATTATTTGAATGAATTCAATTAAAAAGTTAGTCTAAATTTAACCCTACCACCGCTTTTGAGAAGAAGCGCGGCAAGAAACTATTTTCAATAAAAATTATTTCTGCAGCGTTACATCAGAGAAAAATTCCATACAACATTATACAATTAAAATAACTGAAGTAAACAATTTTAGCCAATTAATTGTTTTAACTGCATATGCAGCAGAACTTAGTTTACCAGTTTTTTTATATTCAACCCCATTACAATTAAGCACCCAACATTATAGCTAAGAAAATTGAATTCCATACCATTTAATTAAACTCAAAATATTGTCATTATCAAAACTCATTAACGTCAATAATGGCATTCTAATACGTTCTAATTTCTAATTTCGACGACAAAGTGGCAAAAAAGCAATTCTTTCAATTTTTTTTTATCGATGACTAAGACCACTGGTCTATAAAATTCAGCATTAAAACTGTGCCTCTAAGGGTATCATAAATTTTGTAACATTTCCAAATTAAGCTCTCAAATACTACGGTATTTTATGAGATGAACAGATTGACAATTTTAAGCGACCATTACTACAAGTTTACAAGTAGAAATATACCCTTATGTTATAAAATATACTCTTAAATCACAATCATCTTTTTATTGGACAGTAAAACTAAAAATACATCTGTCCCATTTGTCTTGTTCTCAATTCACTTCTTGCGATTGAATCCTAAAATAAAAAACGGGAATTTTATTAGTAAAAGCTGCGACGATTAACATAGAAATGCTCAAGGGAGAAGCTTTTATTCTGTAACTAATTACATTTCCCTACAGGGAGAAAAACTCGAGTCGTTTCATTCAATCAGGGCCTGAGGCACAAAAACGGGAATAGGAATACGTCCAATTAATTACCCGGCATATCGCCTATTCAATCCCACGACTCTTCGACCCATTCGTCTAGTCGTTAATCAGTGTATTTCTTGAATAACCTCGTTTTCTTGACTTTGTTTACACCAAAACTTACATCCAACGCGTGAGTACTTGAGCCGTTAGTAGAAAATGAGAGATTATTTTATTCAAGCTGAAATATAGGTTGTCGCCCCAAAATCAAAAGGTAATATGTATTTTGCTTAGGAATTTTTAAATTTTGCTCTTGTTTTTACTTGACTTAGCCCTTTATTATCGATTTAGCTGATGTGATTTTTATAAGAGTGGTCAGCTGATCATAAGGATCAAAGGCTATAAATCATAATGTACGCTTGACCCTAGTAGATGTTAAAAAATTGTTTGGGTATGTATCCATATTCCGGTAAGTATGATATCTGTAAAGTGGTTCTTAGCTTTAAAAAGAACTGTTCTTTATAAATACAAAGAGAATAATAAAAACAGTTGTATATTCAGACAGTGTTTTGTCACTTTCAGTGAAAAGGCATTTTAAATTCAAAGAAGAGAAAGAACACTCTGTAACTACGTAATGTAAGGCTTAAACTATGGTTATTAGTAAGGTCCTTAGAGGAAGGGATACAATTATGAACAGGCGCAATATATCGCTAATATTACACGAAGTAAATAAATACATACACAAATTGTAAAATCACGGCTTTTATTTAATTAGCAGCAGTTAATCTCAGGCAAGCAAATCTATATAAAGCAATAGTATTTAAAATTGTCTTTTATGCGACTCCGTAGAGTTCGTAATACTTATTTTTACTTATTTTAAACTCATCTCAGATCCTATGATGTCAAATGACATAATCTTTATTACTTCTAAAAAAAGAATCATTGACACGGCGTGCTCTCTTGTGAATTAATTCTTGAAATAACAGTTCATAGAGTTTTCATAAGTACCTTTAGATTAAATGGTTAAAGGTTATAATAAAGGTTATTCAAAATGAGCTCCGTTTAAGGTTATTGAAAAATAATACGCCAACGAGTTACCTACCATCTGGTTATACAGGCCGAATCACGGGAGAGTGCCCGCTACTACTGAGGGCTGAGGGCGCTTTACACAGCGCATCTTCTTGACTCCCTTTAAACTATTACCCTTTCGCCATGCCCCATCCTATGGTTCCTCTCCTAGTTCTTGGGTGAACGTACAAGGTACCGTCTAAGTAATCTTGTCTGTGCATAGTCTTCACCTCTTCTATGGCGTCTTCTTTCTAAGTAAAACACAAGAAGGCTGTTGCTGGCCTATTACTACATGGTAGGGATCGGGACCACCTCAAGCGGCCTCACAATATCTATGATAATCCTGTATAGTTCAATTAAAATTGTCATCTTGAGCTGAAAACATAGTGAGTGCTCCTGAAGACCGATAAAATGCTTAAACATTTGGTCCCAATTGTTACTACGAACGTTCACCCACCAACTTCAAATTAGCATGGTGATTATGATGGCCTAAACTTTCATCTGTTTCTCCCATATAATAAGGACTATGCCAAATGTGGGACGAATATAGGCGGCTGCCGATGATGAGATGGGAATGTAATAATTCCAGAGAATCCAACTTTTCATATTAACCAACCTTTGTCATAGCAGGAACATAAACTAAAAGTAATATTTTTTAGTAACGATACATGTTAACATACATGTATCGATATAAGAGCTTAATATGGCCTGGGGAAAGCTTTAGGCTGAGATTTAGCTGTTTATTTTAGGATTATGTTAATTTGAAGTACAACAGCCCCTTTGGTATCGTTTGCTGGCTCACTATCATATATCATTACGTATCTTGCAATCTGATCTTGCAGAAATTTCGTAAATGATTATGAAAATCGCATCAGAATTCATCATTTAGCTTACAAGTCACGATACACAAAAGAACATAACTATATCAATTATTTAACTAAAATGGAAATTCAAATAATTTTTATTGGCTTTGTAGTTAATCTTATTTTGTAATAGTATAGTAAGGAAACATTTCTCTAAAATATCAAGTCCGTGTGTTTTATTTGCATTTTGTATAAATATTGATAAAACTCAAAATAACGATATAACTCGTTTAATAAATGTAATTATTAAATGCAATTTGTGTAACATCTTTTGGTGTACATTTGAAAACGATAAGCTTTAAATGTTTTTAAATACTTGAAGATAATGAAATTTCTAGAATTATCTTGACATGTTATTGAATTTACAATAACAGGACCAATGGCACTAAATTAGTTCCATAACTTGATACAAATCTTGACGATTGACTCATGATCAATTAAAATAGCCTCAATGTCCGATATGTTTTGGTGATTTTAGCTAATATTGTTACGTTTGCCAAACCACATATTAAGTAGTATTAAAATATTTCGTGGTCCAGTTAAGGTGTACGTATAAGTGTCTCGACTATGAGGCCCGACCGCGGTCAACCATTTGATCGACAGGCGACTGACGTGAAACTGCGCCGCCATCGATATTGCCCTTTTAGGAGAAGCCAAGACTCATATCGAATCACTGTGACATTGTCAGTGTCAATTGTCACTTTCTAGTGATGTAAAAATTTCCGGTGTATATCAAAAATAAATTCCCATTTTAATACTCAGTTTCGGTTCGGTTGGAAGCGGACGCTCACAAACTACATAATCTAAACCATTTGGATTTCATTAATATTCCAGTATTAGAGTTTTTAACATTAAGTGATATTTAGTAAATCAATCCCTCGCAACACAATAGCGCGTTGCAAATCTCACTAATGTGCGCAATTTGTCAAACTGTCTTGGCGCGACGTGCTTAGTTATACTAGAGCATTGCACGCCTCTGTTTATCATTGGTCAGCCGGACTTTAGACGTTAAGACAGTATAATACTGATCTTTTATTTAATTTCTATAAAGCTGTTACTTTCTCTTCTGAATTTTTCTGAATTATCAGAAATCTCTGAAAGTAACACAGAATTGAAAAATATAATAGTTTAATGCATAATTATTTGAATAGCTTCATATCCGTATGTTTAGTACTAAGCTTGCTGTGGAATTGCTTAGAACAGATGTGCATGACGCGGAGCTTGCAGACAACGATTAAATAATGACGCTACGCGACTCGAAACTGGGCGACAGCTGCTGATGGCAGTTCAGGAGTTGGTTGATTCTAACCTATTTAGTGTACCTACAGCGAACGCAGTAGCAGGAATTATGTGACGTAGTATATTGAACTACCATTTTCCTTCCTAATATTTTCTTAGCATTTTATATTTATAGTTTCAAAGGTTGTCATTTTTTCTTCGTTCTTTTCAAAACTTTTTAATTGGTATTTCAGTTAGTTCCCATGTAATCCTTTTTATCGAGCTAGTTCTTTATTTAGTGTCACTTGTCAATGAAACTTTTTATTAAAACTTTAATGTTACCTTTCAAATTAAAAGCCTAACATTCTGAAGAAATAACAGGATCATTACCGATCCTATAATACTTGCATTAAAAATGTAAACGGGTAGGAGAGGGTTAGATAAACTACAGTACAGTTAAAAGTAAATGATCACATTTGACAGTACATTACTCCTACTAAGAGAGCTATAAGGGTCGACGTGTTCACCTACTTCTGTTGCTGACTGTACCTACCTAGATGCGGTGTGTTAGGCCGAGGTCGTATTACCAAATGGCCACTTTAAACTCTAACGTGCCGTAAATGTACCTTTGATAAAGCCAAATCTTTTGGAGTCCGCATTTAATATGTACAATTTTATTTAATACTGGTTCGAACATAAAAGCTATGTAACATTTTTGGAGTGGACCTCAAAATATTGTAGAGAAGTTCTATTTATAAATTACTGATAGCTTATACAGTTGTCATTTTAATATTGCACTTACCTATAGGAATTCAATATTTAATTATAATAATTGATGGTTGAGTGGTCAGTACCCCTGTCTAGTTAGCCAGAGGTCCCGGGTTCGAATCCAAGTAGGGGCAGATATGTTATTTAGTATATTTCTGATATTTATATACATATTACTATCTTTATTTCTCTGTTATCTAGTATCCATAACACAAGCAACTTAATGATGCTTAATTTGGGCTAAGATAATAAGGTTTTAAAAAATATATGTATTTAATTATATCCCATTCAAAAGACAGGAATATAAGGAAAACTAGTGTTTATATGCCAGTATCATGATGTTAACATTGTAGAAATGTAAGTGAGATGTTCTACGAGGACATTAGTAATGACGGTACACGACGGTTGGTTGGTACACAACGATTTTCTGGTCGAGTTGTACTCCTGTCTACTAAATCAGTGGTTCTTCTAGCTTTGAGTCCCTATAGACCAGATATTTGTGCGAGGAGTACAAATATTTATTCGCGAGTCATGATGTTAGTAAAATAATTTAGTATCTTTATTTCTCCATAACTAAGTCCAGGCTCTAATGATGAGTGGAGAAATATTATTATATGTCATATAAATTAAAGGCGAAGGAAAAACTTTTAAAAAATTAAGTTCAGTAATATAAAAACTATTTAGAGTAACGACATCACCCACTGGTTTCTATGTGGCGCTTACAGCAGCTTGAACATTTCAAATAATTCCGCCCTCATTACCACCTCAGTGGATTCAGTGCTTTATTGTATAAGGATCTATTTTGATTGACAATTGACAACCTCTGAAGGTTCATCAGATAGGTATAGCCCACTGACAGACAGAATGGACAATGAAAGCTTTTATTTTTAGATTCCGTTGGTAGCCTTTGAGTTTGGAACCCAAAAAGTTCATCGATTCGGCTTAGCTTGCGTTAACAAGATAAAATTACAAAAAGGTTTGGTTAAATTTTAAAATTGTCAACACGATTCTGTGTTGCCACTTGATTAATGGCACTCGGAAGAGCACTCGAGAATATTAAAAACACAATAATGTTAAACCGTTTTGTTGCTTCCACTCTGAGTTTAGAAAACGAGTAATGACAGTTATTTATTATTAGATTACTATTTAATTTCGTTTAACATTTAGACCAGATTTGTTCATAGTATACAACAATTGTTACAAGTATACGCCTGCCTTATATAAGATGGGTCTCACACTGTAACGCATTCTGCTTCGGTTTGCGTTATACGTTACGTAACGTGTAATGCTTCAATATTACTACGCACGTCGTTCCAAGATATTTTTACAAATTTCGAACTTTAACAAGATTTGTAACGCACTCTTTTGTTGCGAGGGGCCGTGAATTACGCTCAGCGTTATCTGGTAAGAGCGTTACATTACGCAGTACGGAAAATCCGTAAAAATCGAGGAACATATATTCGGTTTAAGTAAAGGACGTTTCATATGAATTAATTTATTTTAAAGAGGTGTCAATTAAGACTTCTGTAAGATAATAAATAAAAAAGAAAAAAAAACAATTGCTAATCTGGTGATATCAACCACCGAAGCTAAGCCAAAATAACAGTACGTGTCGGTAAATGATGCGTGATCGGAACTCCTTGCTCCCATAAATTCTGACACTTCTTATAAATCTAGAGTAGGTCATGTGAACAGAACCCTTGGTATACACAAGCCAAAGTATTTTCTACAATAACGTAACCACTCGCTATAAAAATAGGCCGTTAAGTTCGTCTTGTAACTTAAAAAATAAAATCTTACTCGACGATAAATATTTTTAAGAAGAATATAAAACTTTTCTTCCTTTGGATAAACGATAGAATTTAATATCACATCAGAAGCTCAGACGTTTGATGATTCTCAAACTAGAACAGCATTCTAGTCATAATGTCACTATCAGCTTAAGTATAAAATGCTTTTAAGCTTATGCTATCAAATGGAGCTCTTTATAAAACCACTGACAGAGCGCTAGAACTCAATGGTCCAGAAACCAGACACAAAGTCCGTGTGTCTAGTCTGCTTATACTGAGTTTTTACTGCGTGAATAAATATGATCTTCTCAACACAGTGAGAATTACAATTTTATAAATTAAATTTTGCTTTTGACAATGGGTCATATTATGCAAGCAACTATTGCAGCGTATACAGAATGTAAAAAATGAGCAGTAAGTAAAATTCAATAGTAGAATAATATTTATTTATTTTACAATTTATGTACACATAAAGACAATTAAAAGGATAACAGAATATTAGAGAATTGTACAAAAGTACTGCTTATTACTACAAGTAATATCTAATAATTGTAATATATACATATTCACCCCCTAAGATTATAACTACTCATTTGTTTAACACTCCGTAGATGCTTGTCACATCAACCCACAACAACTTATAAGTTGCCTATAAATGTGTAAAATCTGCATAAAAAAATTATAAAATCGTCAACATAGTTTCAATACTAGCTACGTACGCTTTACAGGCGTCAAATTTTGACGTATTTGACATGGTTGTTGTATCAAAATTCCACGTCAACATGAGTAGATAAAGTATTGAATATCAGTATTATACGGTGGTATTCTGTCAATTACCACGATACATTGAATCCAAAACTCTGGAGACGAACGAAATTGTGAAATATGTTGCTAAAATTAATTTGTTTCGATATTGAACTATACTTACGGGGTAATAGAGGTAAAAGTTCTCTAATGAAGAGATAAATATTTCTAGGAATTTATAATACAAAATATTGCCTAAGACTCATCGTTTATGTGATTGAAAGCAATAGATATACTATGTTTACTCTATGGGACTTCAAATGCGTGGCAATTTATTTAAAACTCGTTATTTTTCTATCTTTTAGCCAGTCGACTCTAGTATATGATTATCATCAATCAAAAATCATATATAGAATTTAAAGAATGGAAGTTTTCAGAAGAACCTTAACATCAATGCTGAAATAAAAATTTGTAAATATGTCGTATCTAAATAAAAAGAAAGTTTATATTCCATATTCAAATTCAATGTAAACAAAAGAAGAATCCTCAAACATCTTAAATTTTGAGAACTGATGAAATGATATTGAATGCTCAATTTAACGGATGCCCAATCAATAGAATATTTAAAGGCAGCCTCAAATATTTGCAGCCTTTAGTATTCAGCTATTAGCACCATCAATCAATTTGAAACTACCGTGTAAATCTTGAAGTTTATCACTTCAACTGTATTATTTAATGTCTATTTTAATACTTTTGAAAATTTTTAATATGATTATACTGTTATGTTCAATAGATCAGGGCAGCACTAATTCCATTAACTAGATTAATAATATTAGTTTACTTGACCCGATGGTAACATTGTAGAGAATAATGTGGTAAGTAGATGTTATAATTGACGAAGCCAAAGAGAGTTCTTCCATGTTTCTATTCAATTTAAATATTTATAAAAAATTATCAATCCCTATCTCCCCATCTTACCCTACCCAGGAGGAGATATGGGAAATATGGGTCTTTACTCGTATACATGTATTATTTTCATTGATTTTAATTTTATATATTATATGAGTACCAAAGAAGTGTTTTTTATTCGTTCTTACTTTATTTTTATATTTTACACATACATCATTATACAAGTAAGCATTTCTGCTAGAAAAGGTCAAGGATGTAGGCGAGCTAAACACACAGATGGGTATTCTATCAGCAAACCCTTGAGGCAAAGAGTGATTCTAATTAGTTTGCATATCTATGAACACAACATTGAAAATTTCATAAAATATCAGAATACTACAATTACCTATAATCTTATATACATACATACAATATACATATGTTTAATATCACAGACAGAATATTAAATTTAAAAAGCCTAGAGCGAAAGGCTTAACTTACACCCCCGTCTCCTCTACGACTCTTAGGGTCGACTCCGAAAAACGAAACACGGCAATGATTGTATCGTAGCATGTTATCGTCAAGCAATTTACTTAAAAAAACTATCAAATTCTGTTATTTCGTTGTCATATTTTGTATATCGGAGTACACTCAGAACTCAGTACACTCAGAGTACTCTCTCTTTTGTCTTCAGAAAAAAAATTATGCTGCAAATGTCATTACAGATGTAGATTAATAGTTACTCTATTATCATAGGTACCTACTAATAGAAAATCTGTTTACTCGACATTATTAATTTACTTATATAACTTCGCAGAATATAAGTACGCTGACATAATCAACTTGAAATTCGAATGAAAATTCACGAACAAAGCAAGTCAATAATTAAGGTACAAGATATCGTTAACAAGACGAAAGTATAAAATAGATTCTAAATGTACTTAAATAGGCGGGGTTTTGGTATGAATCTACATGTTCTTACGTAACTTTTAAAAGCTTTAGACGTTTCTTTAGATCTTTCATTTTAAGAATTCTATTTGCTGTATTTTTATTTCGTAATGAGCAGAGTGTTAACAACGTAAATTAAATAAGAGTGAGGTGTCTAAGTAAAATATTTTCTCGAAGCTGTACTGCAAACGTAAATATCTTAATGAACTAAATTTGTCATTTACCTCGAATGAAACTAATTTGCACGTTTTAGTAAGGGATGTTTGATTTGTTTATGAATACACTTAAAGCAATAGGAAATTCTTTTAATCGACTGCAAAAAGACGAAGTTCAATATTCCACTGTATTCTTTGTTTGTACGTTAGCGACTTTTCAGTCGATTGTGAACCGGATTTACATCTTCTACTTAACGCACAAAGAGATTTCTTTCTTTGAAGAACATCCAAAGAGTAGAATTCTTTAACGACACGTATTCCCGTATTCATATAATATACGCACCATCAAAGAAATCGTGAAAAGGCACTTTAGGGACTTCAAGTGTTGAGTGTCGTGTTGTGTGTGGCTTTGGTAGTGTTTCGTATGCTGCACTAGATATCTCTTCATATGAACTTCTACTGATTACCATCAAGTTGTACACAGCTTATAACAGCATGAAACATGTTTTTGTACCAAAATTACAGATAAAGCTGTTTTTATTAAACACTTCTAACACTCACATATATTCTCTATTTAAACTTTATTAAGAATCACAAGTGATCAGCTATGGAATACATCTAGTCTGTTGATAATGACTGATTGACAGAGAATTGATTGAAGAACAGAAAAACTTTTTCCGAATTGTATTTTATCCTCTTTAAAAAGTTATTAAAACAACGAATTTAAAATATTCCAATTTAAACTTAATTTACTTTACCATTTCTAGAACTTCCCAGATTATATTTTCAATAAACAGATACAGGTTGTCAGTAATTTATACAATATTTCTCCAAAAATTCTCACTGTTAATTGGCCAGCCTTCAGTTCACGTCCCAAAGACACTGAGCCAAGAAGGCTTCCATCGACTTAATTGTACCAAATAATTCAGTATCGTGCAGTTTGAAGGACTTAAGTCATTTAAATAATTTAATTAACAAAGAATCCGGGCTTGAGAAATTCTCGTTTATTATTTCCTGAGCGTAATGTCGTAGGAAACTTTGTCTCGGGATACTGTTAGCGTAAAAATATTGTGTGGCAAATCCACGCAGCTAAGACTACAGAAGAATATTTCAAGTTAATTTCTAGATGTCACAAGTAGATAAAGTTACTGTGCCTTCTATTGATCAAATTTCACTGTAATTTGTCGTAAATTTATCCATATTTGGAGATTGGTATTATTGTATTTAGGAAATAGATCAATACTGATAAATATTGCTGAGACAAAGCTCAAAGGTTACCCTTACAAATAAAGCAACGTAGTTACCACGGGGCTTAAGTGGGTATTCAAGTGACGTCATGATTTTTTTGTAACGCTTTGATTTTAATGTACTAGGCTTACTCCCACACACGACCGCCGCTTAGCCCGTATTCGGTAAGTATGTAAGCAAATTTCTCCTCGGAAATGAATTTTATTTAATCTTTACAGGGTAGAAACTGCCTTTTATCTCACCTGATGGTAAGTGAAGGTAAGGCCGAAGATGTAAGTGTGTAACTAAACCCGGATTCCACAATCAAAGAGGGTATCTGGCTATTATATTTCATTTAAGAATAACCAACTCAAGTTCTTTGCGCTATAGTCCAAGCTATCTAAGACTAAAAGACGGAATCTAAAATATGTCATTTCAGGTGAATATTAAACATATTTTATAAGCTTTTGGCTTGAGCTCAGTTCTTAAATACATGGGTAACAATATACTGACAATCACTGACCTCTAATTTTGTGTATCACTAAAAGGTTCTCTAGTGACAACAAGATGAACCGATCATCTGGTTAAGGTTGAGGAAAGTTGCTGGATGCGAGCAGCCCGGGACGGATAATTTTTGAGATCCTAGAGGCAGACATCAGCGGGCGTGTTTCGGCATATGATAATGATGAACACCTTTTTTTCTTTTTTTTTATCGAGGAGGAGGAGTGGTGGACGTGTGTGGGGCTCGCCCAGTACCTGAGCACTGGGAATACCCACTAAAACTCCCCGGTAGCTCCATTTCCCGTCGCGAAGGTGACCTGGGTTCTGTCAAAGCAATTCACCAGTCAACATGATGATGAATACCTATGTAAGTATGTAAATATATTTTCATCTATTTGAAAAGTGGCGAAGTCCTCGACAAATGCGAGCTATCTGAAATGACTTAGAAACACTAATTTAATTAAAATATTTGAACACATTTCGCTTCGATAAAGTCCTGGCCGGTAGTAAAAAAACGCGCCTGCCAATGCGGCATTGGCCAAATTAAAAAAAAACGCGCGACGTCTCATTCGATTTCTTATAACTTTTTATCAAAATAGTACCGACAAATTTAATTTGATTTCCACAAATTGATTAAAAGATATTTGAAAGTGAAATATTAACGACAGAAAGTGTGAAATTAAACGCTAAATTTGTAACTTTTTGTATAAATATACAATAAAACGTCTCTTATTTATTTTTCTTAAAGAGGGGAATGCTCAAGTACCGTGTGGTAGATCCGTGGTCCGCCATACAGTAACAAAATTGTTTGACCTTGAGCAACGTGGTTTGAATCCCTCGCTACGCTTAGGATTCTACTTTATTATCCATCTATTCGCTCTGGATTAAAACAATCACTCTCACCCTCATTAAATCATTTTGGTCTCTCGTGACACAATATATTTTACCCGCGAAACAGCAGAATACAAATACGCGACAATATTGAAAATTTCATTAATTACCAAGTACCTACCTAGATTGTCCATGCTTTATCATTGTTTGATTATGTATTGTATACATAAAAAGTTTAAGCTGAAAGTTCGGATTGAAAACAAACAGGTACATACGTGATGATTTAAAAACAGAGTATTGTTGATGAAACCTCTATATATGGAAAAGAATAGCTGTTCGTTACTCTTGCTTTAAAAAGTGGCTTTACATTTTAATAATTTTATTTTTATTTCATTTTAATACATGAGTAGTTCACATAAGAAAAATATAAGTAAAAATCCGAAATAAAACTTAACAATTACAATTAAAAATTAGTAATGAACCTAGTATGAAAAATTGTCACACTGACGTGTTGTACAACACTAGCATTTCATACATTCCCGCATTGGATTACTCTTTAACTTGATAGCTCTAGAAGCAACACGGGATTTTTTTTTAATTACACTCAAATAACAAGACTAACGAACACAAAATCATAAAGAATTCGTAAATTGTATCATCTACGAATTCTTTATGATCGTATGTTAGAAAATGATCCAACGAGGACCAACGTCCATCGGATCATTTTCTAAGCCTTTTCTTCTTTACGAGTGCAAGGAGTACTTCACAAATTAGTCAATGAAGGCATAAGATTCATTCTCATTATTAAATAGATACCGGTGGGCCGGTAAGAGACAAAAGGTTTAACATCCACGATTTAAGTTACTATCAAATGACACGGCCTGTTCTCTAAAAATATAGAATCTTATGTTCAAAACCGTCACTTTCACAGGCTACTTACAATGGAGGTTACCGGGATATGTTATACACTATCCTATACGGTATATTAAGTGTGCTTCTTGACTACCAGGAAATACTTGCCCAAATCTTATTTAGTACACCCACTCGCCGTTTTAGACGTCCGTCATTATTTAGTGCAACACGTTATTCCACTAATTATGAATCGAACAGCGTACATAGTATATAGAATTCTTCACCCTTACAATAAAAGGTTTCCCCACGTAGATCCGTTCATAAACTCCAAAATGTCTTCTTCGTAATTAAAACTCTATTGGGACAAGAGTCGTGAGCTTGTGGTTAGTGTTATATGATTCAAACATTATGCTATTGACTGCAGAGTTGTGTTGTATAATGAATCTTAGTTTGACTGTTTTTTTTAAAAATAATTGCATCTTACGTTTGTATTTGTATTTGTATATATTTGATTTGAATGTATGCTATGAATGATTAACGTGTGTATATATGCAAGACTATATGTATATACATGTATTATCTTTTAAATAATCATTTTATCATAAAAGATTACCTATATTATTATAAATCTATGATTACATTGCATGATCGTTCTTACTTAATATTTTGTTATAAGATTTACGTTCGGTTCTACACGTTTGACTTAAATACATAAGAAAAACTTAAAAGTACGTACAAAAAGTACGTAAAGTAAGTACTTAAAAGTTATTAGCCCTAATGTTTAAATTTTAAGAAAGTATACAAGTATACATACATATTCATATCGTGATGGCTGTTGTTATCTCAAATAAAATAAAATAAAAATAAATAATTATTATACTACTGCCTGTCATAGATAAAACGCATTTAATTTCTTTTTTCCCAACAATCCTCTACTCTGCCCTATTACCGAAACATTACTCGATCGCCTAACTAATTAAGTGATTAACACGCCAAAGATTTAAATCAAAGTCAATCCCGAAACTGGAAACTGAGAGACTTTAATATAATGATTTTAGTTGCTGAGGAAAAGTTGGATGGCGTAAATCAGCTGCCTCCTGGAGATTTGTGCCGTAGTTAGCAAACCGCAAGAGTATCGTTACGGCGTAAAACTGATAATAATAAATGGTCTCCAGAACTTCTGCTTACGATGAAATTACAAAACCGTGTTCTGAATAGTTTCTTGCGTTTTTTTTATAAAAATCTCAGTCAATAACTGGACACTGCCTGATTATTAGCAGTAGAGGAGTCTATATGTGAATATAGCTTGTGCAGCATGCGACAAACTGTCCTAGCCACCTCCACCTTGCCGGACCAAAAAGTGCTTTAACGCACCTCTTTAAAGGAATCCATGTTATATGAACGTGTACCGTTAACGAACACACTTACACACATACTATTTCTAACTCATTACACAATTCAACTTTTAGATATTAACAATAAATATGAACCTAGTTACACTGGTCTTCGATAAACTATAATCTAAATATTGTGCAAGTGAAACTATAAATAGGTAGATATTTAAACCAAGTATTCAGGTTATAAATATATAAAGAAATTTTTATTTAATATTCATCACAACACTGGTTGTCAAAATTATGCTTAACGTTTATTAGCTCTCGTTTATAGCAAAACTTTTTATTCTTTATTTTTTCAAAATCATGAAAAATTACGTAACATACCATGCCTTCCTTGATGAGATTGTAGTCAAAACATTTTTGTATATGCTTATATATATTTCAATCAAAGATTTTATTTAATTCACGCCTTTCAACTTGTTTCAATTCCAAGAGAATGTGTAGCACAACTTATTTATATTTACATTTACAACAATTAGTTTTTCCCATTAAATACGCGAAGTTGTTTAACAGGATGTGGCAAGATTGAAGACAATCACAGTGGCAATCACAGTGTCATTCCTAATCAAACCAACAATAACTGTGTTCTACGCTACGTGACCTTTCATCGAAGTATTGACGCCAAAGTAGGTAAACTTTCTAATTTCGAAATAAGGGAAATAGTTTTTAAATTTTAAATCGACAATCTAATTAACAAGGCTTACAGTATCCATTCTTCAAACAGCGTACAATATAATAAAAGAATATAACACATAAGAAAATAAAAACAAATCAACTTATTTATATGAGCGAAGCTGGTCGTATAATATAGTCATCTGTATAACCTCAACGTTGTAACTGATAGAAAAGTTGCTATCTGTTTTTGATTGGGTCGTAGATTCCTCGTTTACGCGACACTGTAAGTACATGCATCATACTTTATTCCGACGGTATCGAACTCCGCGGAACAGGAAAAGGAATCCCGAAGTTTCTGCTATATTTATGAGGCTATGCTTCTGCTTAGGAAATAACACATGCTTATTTAAACGCTTTTATAGGATGAAGATGCAACGTTATTCGTTAACACCATCTTTCAATGAAAACTCACAGAGTCATAGAAAAATTATTTCGGATTTATTTTGAAAAACAAGGATCTAGGCAAACTGTCTGCTATTAATATTTAAAACTTAAAAGCAATACTGTCACGACCAATAGCATCCCATGAAGTAAATTAAGTCATCATAAATATACAAGTATATTTATAGCATCAAAGCATGCAGTGTAACATCAGGGATACACACTCGCCGAAGTTTTATTGTGTATGGACTGTCACTTAGGTATTAGGCGCATGCTGCACTATCTTTCTTCGCATATGGACTTGTCTACTACTTACCATAAGGCGGAGCTTTTTGAAACAAGAAAATATTGTTTCAATAAGATGGCCAGTTTATAAAATTTACGTAAAGTGAACAAGTCAAAGAGGTAGCAGCCTTTAAGATGTAAACTATTTAACTGGACAGAGGTAGTATGGATAAATCTACATACATTGACCCAGCTCAGTGGCTCGGTTGTATATTGGCTTCCCATACAATAACGAGTTTATGACATGGAAGTCTAAACTACAAAGTTGTTTAAACCAAGCACAAAATATTCTTATAACTTTGCTTTTTACTTTATTATCTTTTAAGCACGTTTTAGTTGAGTGTTCATTTATGCTAAACGGAAAATTTGCAATAATGTAACAATATAAAACAGTTTATGGTTTATTACAAGAAACAGTATTTTGTTTAACTTAATACCACTATACTATAACATAACACTTCCTTGTTTTTCTTTTTTTATATATAAAAATAACTAACAACTAAATAGTCTCGCGTAATAGTATTTTGTTCGGATTAATTTAGGAGTGGTTTGAAAATATGAAATACGGTAAAAATACTGAAGAAATATTTTTTTTGGTTACTCTGTATGGAGAATTTCTACATCAGAAATTATTTTCAAAACTATTTATTCTGTTTCTGATTCAGATAACTTTTAATAGATGGCGGTAATGTCAGATTTGTTTTAGAGTTACAAATTCACCAAGTCCACTAATAAATACGTTAAAGTGTGTGTGTACATGAATAGTTTAAGAAAAGCGAAAGCTTTATAGCGATACTATCGAGGAGCTAAAAAAGGAGTTTACAATCGCTCCATAAAAAATGAGACACAATATTGATGTCATCCTTTCAGCGCTATCAATATTGTATGGGTGCGTGTAGATAATAAACGATATCTTTGTAAGTAATGCGATACTAGGGCTTATGAAAGTTTCTACGTTTATTCATTATAAATGTGTTTTAATGAATTTCACAAATAGAAAAATAATTAATTTCCTCTTGATTACAATAACCAATATTTTCGATTCTTAATATGTGGAAAATCCATAAAATTCGCTTTCAGACATCATAGTATATTGTGATTTTATATGACTTAGAATTCTCAGTGATCGTATGTGTATGTGAGATTGGAATGTTTAGAAATTACTTTGTTTTATATATAAGTATAGAAACTGACATGACAGCACCTGATGGTAAGCAATAGAACGCAAATCACCACCACCCCCACCTTGGTCGCCCAAAAGGTGTCTTTTCACGCTACTATTAATGGATCCCATGTTGTATTTTTGAGGCATCTCTCTAGGTTACACTGGTGTCTCGTATGTAATAAAAATGTGTGGTAAATTTATATGCATAAACTATTTTACGTTTGTGTGTGTATGTATTAATACTAGCCTCCGTTTGAAACACAGCGTCGCAGCTCTAACATCTCCGCCGCGATATATGGCGGGTCGGAGACATTTTCACTACTGTATCGCTGCTCACAATACCTTTTATTTATTTATTTTACTAGTATTACTTAGGGGAAACTGTTTCCGATTGTATGTGTATTGTTACAGTGTAAGAAATAAATTATTTTTCAATTCCAATATCACAACAAGAAGTGTGTTTATTGTAGGGTGCCTACTCTTACTTATGCTTAATATTTGATATTACATGGTACTTAAGTGGTAAGCTTCTTCTGAGACGAATTGGTCATTTAGGATTCTATTTGATTTAATAATTATTTCATATATTTCCATAAAATATTTGAAACACAAAGCTTAACAGTAATTCTATAATACATATTCTAGTGCTGACTTCGAGCTACTAGAAAATTCAACCAAGAATTTTCTCCATGATCCCCTAAGAAAAGTGTACTTATCTGACCCTTATATCCCCAGTATAAAGAAGCCATTGTCATAATCGCGAGATCTTCAGGTCTCACTGCAATCGAAAAGTTTGGAATGGCGTGACCTTTCGTATCGTTTTTTTATGTGACACTATAGAATCACATAGAGGTATCTTTTACATAGAGCTATTTGGGAAATGGCAAATCAAATCAAGTAGTTTAACATTTGTATCCTTAACCCATCGCGTTATGAGTTATTTTTCAACTGGAAGGTTACTATAGATATGTTATGTTATGCATAACACGTTTTTCGTATTTTTCTTTTTAATATTTAAAAAATAATATTATCTCAATATTTTAATCAAAGAATATTTGGCACACTACAACAGAGTCTTCAATATTATATTTTAACTATTTATAAGTTGACTTGTCGCAGGTATATTTAAAAGAAATCATTAGAATTGATTTCATTTTTATATATATAGTCAACTACAGTAAATTCTGCCAAATAGTGATGATAAAAAAATTAGGAATCTAACTTTATTGGTTCTTAAGCAGTGAAATCCTCTCCAATTCATAAAAATAACCATAAAATTATCAAGTGTCTAGTCACACGTCTACGCAATCTTTCAACGCTTTATCCCCTAAAGAGCGGAACGTTCAATGTGCCGAAACACATCACAAGTAATTAGACGGAAATATGTAGTTACACTTACAGACAACCGGAGGCTAAATCGGGAACTCATTAGCAATTCGAACAACAGTGTCGCAAGTCATTGCGTTGGGATGGGAATAGGGCACTGATGGAGGGAGGGCACATTTACTATTCCACGCCGAATTACAATATGCAGTATAGAATGTATATACTTAGCTACGCTGACGTTAACATTTGAATAACAAATTGTATATAAGTTGAGTTTTTTTAATTAAAAAGAGTAGTCGAAACTATGCAATACTTCGGCGGTATATTTATGTAAGAGCGAAAATACAATTTTACAAGTTTTTTGGTTATTGAGATTATCTTACTTGTTTCATCAAACACATTCTTTGCTTTTTTTAAAAAAAAATGGAGCCAGAGAATAGTGATAGTTAGATTAATGAAAGCATTAGAATGTATATACATGTAATAATAAATGTGAATATTTGAAAAAGTTTTTTTATAGTATTTGGTGTACAAAAAGTTTTCCCATTTTAATAGTTAAATAGAGATGCTACGCAATACGGACCCAACTGTTTTGAGATATTTTTAATAAAAATATTGTGACGATAAATTAAAAATATTTTCCTGAAATCTAAACTTAGACATGTTATTTCTTTACGGCTTTATTACTTCCCATCCATTATCACACTACACGTCCATATATACCTCTAATGATATGTTAGGGTTAACAGAAACAATAGGAAACGCTCTTCTTGAGGGAGCACCCTTCATCGGCCTAATTTCTATGAACATATTGACATTACTACCTACTTCATAATGGTACAAAACGGACTTACCTTCAGAATGTGTACTACATTCTGAAGGTAAGTAAATTCAATATATGTAAAAATACACGTAAACATGATAAACTCATAAAAATTTTAATGAATTTAGATTTCGAATTTTATCTTGATTCAAAAGTTTTGAAAAGTATATCCATCTGCTCCTGATTCAGAGAGGATATTCAATTTTCACGTTATTTTGATAGTCAAAGTCAAAATATTTTTATTTAAATTGACTCATTAACTAAGTTGAAGTTGAATATATCAGAAAAATAAATAAACGTAATTAAAGGTAATAGCGATAACAAAGTATAAGTATAAATAGATATAAGTGGTTATTGACCGGGTACAGAATTTATGTTTTAAATAAATTATTTTAAAACTCAAACTAAGCTTACTATGCATATTCTCAATTAACCCTACCACCGCTTCGACGAATTAGTAGCTGCAGAGAAGAAATAAATTCTCAGCCTTTAGTATTAGAAATGACATTTACAAATTACGTATGTCATTATGTATTAATATTACAAACATATTTTTTGTTTTACAGTCCCATATTTTATACATCGGTACGTTTGTATAAAAATAAAAAATATATGATTGAAATAAAAAATTGAAATCATATCCAAGAAAATCATGGTAGAATATAGTATTCCATTTTTAAAAGTAAAACTTTAAAATGACAATACCATAAACAAAAGAATACTAGCTGTCTGCAACTTTACAATCTTCTTCATGATTCGCAAGGCAATTACATACATTAATTTTATTAACTAATGCTGGGTAAACTATCAATTTGTGGTTTTGCTTACGAATTGTTTAACTTCGTCATAAAAAAGTCAAAATCTATGCCTGATAAGGGACAACGTCCACGTTGATAGATTATTGAAACCCATCATTAAACAAGCTTTAGATTTCTCTTTTGTTTTGACACATTTAAAAAAATATTTTTGGAAGATTTATGTCCTGAAAGATTTATGGCGGCGTTTTAAAAAACAACAGAATCACTTCTGACATGCTAAGCTCCGTATATTTATTGACTAAAATAACTCGCGCAACAAATTCTCATAAATTCATATTTTTAAAGTTAAGATACAAACGAATATTTTAAACGTTAAACTTTTTGTTACTGTATTTAAAAATATATTTTAATTTCTATTGAGTTAGAAATTCGCGTGCTGGAACCGTTGGAGGACCGCTCAATGCACTTGATGACCACTCCATTCACTGTAATGGGCGGTTCACCAACGGAATGGAAACGATAGTAGTTTCGTGGTCGGCTAATCTGTAAAGTGATAAAATTTGAAGTCTAACTTTGAAGGCAAAATTATGTATTACATAATTACGATGAAAATAAAACGCAATTATTCTTTTCTTTTTTAAGTTATACAATAAATTATTTCTTATGTAGAAAATGTATTTTACAGAGAACTTGATTTGTGCAGCATGACATGAGTACGATATTGCAGGTCGTAATAAGTTACATACTAATTGCACGTGGAATAATTACAGCATTTGAGACAATCTTCCTTTAGCAACTGTGTTGCCATAGTAACGTTAGCTCAACAGTATACTAAAAACTAATCAAAGTTCTTTAGCAAACTCAAGAGGAATTAATAAAATAAAATATTATATATACAGTAGTACATGTATATGTACAGTAGTATTTTTGGAGGAATTTTGAAGCAGAGTGTAGTTGTAAGCTTGTGACTGTGCGAGCCCACACTAATCACTATTTCGTTCCTTTTTCAAAACAAAATTTTTGATACAGCAATTGGTGCTTACTCCGTGATAATAAACCGCGTGTAGGTTTTTGAGAATGTATTTTTTAAGATGTCAACGATTTTTGACAAAATAAAGCGTCAGGCGTTAAAGATCTAAATAATATGAATTGACAATGACCATTTATTTATTTGATTCTAACAATAGAAATATTTTAGTAAATATCACTATACAACTTATAAAACAGTGAATTACCATTTAACATGAGTATAATAATTAACTTGTAGTAAATTTCCGTGTACTCCCGAAGGTAATAATGTCATAGCTGTGCCTGAAACGTAGATCCAGGAAAATTGATAAAGGCTATGAAGATATTTCATTCCTACCAACATACAAAATAATGGGACAGATTCCGAAAACGCATTGTCAATTTAAATTTATTTTAAATATTATTGTGTCTCCCTTTCTTTTAATATGGAAAAGAAAAGTATAGCAAAAATTAAACAGAAGTTACTGTAATCGTCACTTTAAAAAAGCAGTCAAGACGTCACTTTCACGATCATTTAAATCTAAAAATTTAAGTCAGTCGTCATATAATTTATGTCAAATTATATCACAGCTGTCCTTTTTTTTGATAAAAACAACAAAAAGAGATGCACTGCACTTGAATTTAGATTTAGCGTGTTATTACGAATTCATTTACGTTTAAGTTGTTTATTGGTTCTGTAATATTAGCAAAGCTTTTAATATTTAATCTCGCCCGTGGGGTTTAGCAAAATTTTGAATGGTTCAATTAATTATAGCTTCGATAGCTTAGAGCGTAAGGTCATTGTCTTCTACGCAGAAGGCAGTGGTTTTTTGATGTTATATAGTTCATTTTTTGGAGAAGATTTTGAGTTATATAACATTTGTGAGAGTCCGAACTTGTCCGAATTTGTGAACTCCACAAGGGGAAGAAGGATTAGAAGGCAAGCTAGTTTTAAATTTATAAAATTAAAATAATAAGAAAACAAAGAGCTTTTACTTCTTTTTTAAAAAATAATTGTTTTCAGTTATTATAATCATATTTGATCTTTTTATTTACTCAGCTTTATAATTTACTGGTAGTTACGATAATCTTGCGGCAGATTCGGTATGTGCTCCTGTGCCATTAAATAGAATATATCTTTGTTGTAAGTCAACCAATTCAAGAAGAAATACATAGGGAATATCTTACTAATTTGGCACAAAGGGCGACCTTATCGCTAAAAGAGATCACTTCTAGGTAACCTTAGGGTGGACAGGATTAAAAACAAAGTACTCGAATAAAGTTGGCAACGTATAATGAATACACACATGACAAATAATATACAAACAAATTCTAAGTATATAGATATGAAATATCCTATCATTTAGGTTCTGACTAAATGATAGGATATTCCAAAGATCTAACAGCGAAGACAAAAAGCCTTTCTTCTTTAGATAGGTATTTAAATATTTCACAAATTCATAACCTATCTAAAGCTTCCGTTTATTACGCCTAACAACAGCCCCTCAAATTCGGAAAAATATGAGTTATTATAAAAATAGTAGTGAAGACAAACACTTAACACTTACTTACTAAATAATTAACGTATAATGAGACGGCGCGGAGCTGAGGAGAAAGGCGGCGACATTTTCTGTTCCCACTGTATCAGTTACAGCTTGCCATAGTGTAAACTATACTCAGTACACGAAACTATTATTAAAACAAAGTATAATTTAAAAAATAATCTATTTACATCTTCAAGCAAAACAAATATAAGTACACAATCATTTTAGCGGGTGTAGACATTCCCTCATGCATTAATTATTTCATTTACTTATATTAAAATTATTATTTTCTCATTAATAGATGCACATCAGGACATTCAACGTTTAATCAATATTTACTTATATATTATATTTTATTCTCATATCTTATGTATTAATTTTTATTGTAGGGATGTTGTATACAATACTTCGTACATTTCTAACCTTAATTTATTGTTATATTTATTATTATATTTTAAATTAAGGTTAAAAAATCTTTAACCCTTATCTTTTCATAGATACAAGATACAAGCACAAAATTAACGCAACTATCTGTTAACACGATTCAATCATCTATTTTGTTTGCGATCGACTTTTTATCGGATTACGCACTGCATTATAACATTAACTCCATAAATGTTACATTTTGAACCGACAAATAATCAGTCACCAATCGTGGGCATTAACCCTACAAGGCAACGTTATTTAGCTGGGTGGTTCCCCGTAAATCTCCATTAATTGTAGTGAAAAATAGTACTATAACCTCTTAAAAGTAACAATATAAAAGTAATAATTACGTACATAACATACATATATTACATAACAGTTTAGTAATAATTACTATGGTTGGCATATTCCACTCTGGTCTTCTTAACTTTCTACATAATTTCCCTACGGAATTTACACTTAGATCACTTCGGAGCAAGTCTTAGTGCGGCAATGCAACTTAATGTTTCAGTAACGAAAACAAAACTATAATTAAGTAGTATTTTAACTTCTACGAGAACCCACTAAGGGTTAACCCACTAAGAAGAAGACTAACTTCTTCTTCTTCTTATATCTTTCTTATTTATAAAAAGATATAAAAGGTCTTATATCTTTTCTATTTATAAAAGTATAAAAAATAGGTGTTCGTTTGTCTCGCTAAAACTCAAAAATGGCTTGACCGATTTGAATAATTTTTATTGTGTTTTGTTCTTTTAATTTAAAAGGTGATTTACAAATATTAAAATAGAAAAACCTTTTAATTATTAACATTTTCATAAACAATAGTAAATATTTATAATTGGTAATTTAGTCTAGAAAATCTTTTAACAAATATACGTAAAAACTATAATATTTTCTATCTCTAAATCGGAAAGGTTTTTGTGAGATGGTTCTAGCCGATTAGTTAGGCTTTTACAAAGTTCACAGATTCAACTAGTTTAAAATGGAAACATAAACATATTAAAATCAATTTGATCTAATAAAAGAGAAAAGACAAAGCAACCATAAATTTACATAATATGTAACGTAAATTTATAAATATTAAAGAGTTTAACCTTCCACCTGTC
Source organism: Acentria ephemerella (assembly GCA_943193645.1). NCBI lineage: Eukaryota > Metazoa > Arthropoda > Insecta > Lepidoptera > Crambidae > Acentria > Acentria ephemerella. Next base: position 11,074,847 of record OW971879.1, on the reverse strand, counting down.
CGTGATAATTCAAAACAGTCTGACTTAATTTGAAAAAATTAGAGATGACTTAGAAACAACATGTCATTTGTTACTAAGCGAATGAACACATTTTAATGCTAAATGTTGATTTGGAAACTGAACAGATAGAGAAATTTAGTATGAACGAGATTTATTTTCACTGCCAGACCAAAATGGGTTATGTACACAACGATGAGTTGCTGCAGTGTCCCTCCATCGGGAACCTAATCCCTGGACTCCAAGAGCAAACAACGTTTTATGTGAAATCACGTTCGCAGCATCAGCTAAGATTCTATTACCAGGATATTACGTCTGTTCTTTGCAATTCTATGACATTATTTTATTAATAACCGTGTTTTTAAGTTTCATATTCAAAATGGTAAATCGGGACATTCTTAAAGTCTTTCCTGCGTTTGTGGCATCCAATAATTGCTTATCTGAAATATAATCTCCTGATGTATAACAAAATTATAAAACCTTCTAAATGCATATGTAAATTTTGCCAATTATGGAAAATTTTAATGAAAGTACCAAAAACGCAAAATTTGTATTCACCAGAAATTTTGACGCTGCACGAAAATTTAATTACAGACATATTAATTGGATGGAAGATTTAGTAAGAAAGAGTACTTCCCTAGAAAGAAATTCTAGAGATGGAATCGAATTCACTATCTTTATTCCACTATATCTCCTTATTGATTTGGAGTCTTTCGAAGTCGAACCGTAAAGCCTTAGAAAAAAAATAAACTCTTAATTTTTTTCAATCATTTTTTTTTTCTTTTCAAAAGCACTTTTTGGGACGGCAAGGTGAGAGTGGCTAGTGCAGTATGTCGCATGCTACAATAGCTATCTTCACATATGGACTCATCTATTGCTTATCATCAGGTGGTGTCGGGTCATTTGCTGTGCTTTATATTTTTTTTAAATCAAAGAGGTTTTGCTTGTATGAAAAAAAATTGAACAAAAACTTTACTTAAGCATGTTTTTCTAAAATAACACAAAAATTAATATTTGTATGATACCTGTAAAGCTCCTCTCCAATTATTATGATACTTCTGAATCTTTTCGGCATTTTGTTAGTTAAGGATAAGAAAAGAAAAGAAATAGCATAAAGCTTTATACATTCTATTTCACTTTTTGCTCTATAAAACGTTGCTAGTAATGATAAATTCCCCGCGTACTTATGACTTACGTAAGTTAAACCATTTTAAATTTTAGAACACTTAGAGAATACTATTTTTAAGTTTTAAAATTGGAATCATTTAAAACTTTTTAATTTCAAATCTAATTTTAAACAGTCTTGGGACCTATTTTGGAAAAAAATAAACTGCATGGTTAATTTTAATTTCATTACAATTATGAGTTCTTTCTACTTTCCATCATTTAAATCCCACCCATTCTTAGTTGAAAACAACGAACAAAAAGTGTAAGTACATTTTTTTTATATTTTACTTTCTATATAATAAAATCTAAAAAAAGATTGCGGACCAACCGCATTTTGATGCCGCACTCCTATTACGCCGCTCCCGCATTACTATTATTTCTAATCGGGGTAGCTCTTGGCTTTGATTTGACTTGATGTTAAGGGATAATAAAGCCAAAGATGGAATTGAGCATACGAAATCCCTCAAACACTGAGGGACCCCAACTGCTGAAACACAGTAATGTAATCAATATAATCATATTATACAACAGTAGTTATGACAAATGTAGTTAAAATAGTTGAGGGTAGCCAGATGGACTAAAAAGGTCCTACCATTAACCAAGTTGAACAAAAAATTTCTTCCCCACGGAGACTTAAACTCCAGACCTCTTCATCTCAATTGGTTTCAACCACTAGACCATAGGGTTGGTGAGAACTAGGATACTAATTTTATTTTTCAGAGAATCCATTAAGCAAAATACCGCTAACTGCACAGACAACTCAAATCCCTAAAAGACGTGAACAATAAATTAGCACGTATAAAGTTTTGATCTGCCGTCACACTGGTTGAGACAGCTAACAGATATAGTTCAAAAACTTGCTCTAAACCCAGACCCATTATACTAGAGTTGAGTTTTAGTTAAACATTGAGTGCACAAAGAAAGTAGGTACAATAGTTCTCGAAGAATAGACTTTGCGGCTGAAGTTATCTTATTGAAAGGTCAAGTAGCTCAGCACGCTTCTGTCTCACTTTGATTATTTGACAATGAAAGAGCAAATTGAGTATTCATTACTAAATAATAAGGTTAGCATTACAATGACGCTATAGTAAAATAATAGTTAGTGTATCTTTAATAACTCGATGTTTCACTTTAGCCGGTAAAAGAAGTTCGCAAATATACAACATGAGGCAGTGATGGTAACGAGATCGAAAAATGTTTTTTTCCTTTCTATTGGTTAAACTTATCAATTTCCAAATGTAAATATACAAAACTGTAATGTCAAAGTCTATTGTCATTCATTTTTTATGCTCTTAAAACCTATTAATAAAAATTAAATTTCCGAACGTTTCTGTTTTGATTATACTTTTGTCTTATTTTTTAATTTTTGCGTACCATTTTTCTCGGAATATTATGTAATTATGTTGAAATTTCATTTTCTCGAGCACATTCCTCGGTATTTTTGCACTCCCGCCCTGAAATCCTCGGGGAAACGCTAGCTCAGATGGTATATATTGTAACATAAGTGCCTATTACATTTTATTAAACCTTTTATACATACACGCTCTTTTCATAGTATTAAACAATATGGTATATAAATAAAAGAATAACTACACGAAAGAGGAAACGATTGTAATTTAATTAGCCTTAATAATAAAATTTTACTTCTTTGATAGCCATTGTATTTGTCCATATTTTTACATTTGACATTCAACGAGTTCTTTTTAATTATTAAAAAGGCAGTAAAGGTTAATCTTTACAGTGACTTAAAACAGATAGTGACAGGTCCAAATTAATTTATTGAATTTTACAGAAAAAGTTTTTAATTTTTGTGTTAATTACTAGCTTCCGCCCGCGACTGTGCCCGCCTGGAGTTCGTCTGTCACAAATTTTATATAGCCTATAACTACTATTTGATGATAGATAGTTAGTATTATTTTCAAATTAGAAATAAAAGTAGGATACAGTGGGTGTTTGGTGTAGCCCTATCTGCTTTTGGGACTTGCATGATATAGTAGACAGTATAATATGAACATACAAAGCTCATGGATAGCTTCTAGCACTGTGAATGCATACACAGCGTGAAATTAAATGAATAATGAATGTTTAATAATCAATGAGAAAAATAATGAATTTATACAAAATAAATGTTTAAAATCAACATTAAAAAACGAGTTAATATGTAAAGATAACACCTTAATCTTGTGAAATAGGGATTGTTTGCCAGCCCTATGCAATGTCTCTAAAATTTAAATATTAAAGGCCTCACGCATATTTATTAAATAGCTAATTAATAAACCTGCATATTTATTTAAATAATAATCTATGATTTCCTGGTAATTCACGGATTTTTAAATTATTGCTATGTACGTAATTACGTTGACAAATGATACTATCTCTCTCTCTCTCTCTCTCTCTAGTCTTTTGTATTGACAGAAGGAACTCAGCCGTCACAACAATGCCTTTGTAAGATGTTCGGTACCAAAAGTAATTTAAGTGCTACGAAAATACGGTACCACGAATGCCGCACTGAACCAAGTAAAGTAAATTTCTACTATTTTAAGACTCCTTTAAGAGCTCGTATGACTGCTTTATTTTTAAATTTGGAAGCATGGTTATCATCGGGTCTCATACTGACTTATATTTATGACTGACTCGTTCTTATGATGGACGGTCATAATTATGATGGATGGATTAATACTTTGAATTGTACGGTTTTTCAAAATATGAAATTTCACAATATTTTTTGATTTTTGATAAACGGACTTAGAATTGGTTGGCGATGATAAGTGGATACTCTGTTTCTGTTATTTGATACCATTTCATAATACACAACGCAACACATACAAAACCGATTACAACCACCATGAAAACTACTTAAAATCTTTATAAGTTTAATATGGTTCTATTCAATATTATTCAAATTCAGTCTGAAACCTAAAAATACACTATACACACAGCATTACATTTCATAACCACGTTAACAAATTTATGTTTTATTAATCAAATCAAATTAAATCTTATTCTTATAACTGTTCTTATCAGTCTATTGCAGGCCACTGAGAGGAATAAGCCTCTCCGAGGATTCGCTACGATACAAGGTCTTAACTGTTCTTAACACGATAATAACTGTTCAGAATAGTGATAATTTCAAGAACAAAATAAGTAAAAGGTTATTAGGCCCATAATCATAGAACTCCAAAGAAAGAACATCGTTTAATATTTCCAATATTTCTTTCCAATTTAGAAGTCAGTGCGATCAATGGTACCTATACCAATATGGGTCACCTTTCAAAACTCGCAAAATACAGCCGAAGATCTTTGTATCTTTGATTTTTGATCTTTGTTTTTTTTTTGGCTTCCTGATGATTCTTTGGAAAAATAATATCTTTCTCTAATTGGCTTGTGTCTTGTTTATTGTATTATATTCTGTGTGTGTAGAAAATTGCTGTTGAAACAGTGTTAAGATAAATAAAGTGAAGTAAAGTAAAGTAAATATTAATGTGATTTGAAAGATTTCTTGTCGAATACTTGCTGATAATAAGACACTCAGTGTTTTATGGATAAGTGATATTAAGCATGCCTTTCGTATTCTTAACCTCGTTTACGACTAGACATTATACGTCTGAATTTCATCTTATTGCATAATAAAAATGCCACAGTGAATGAATCCCTATTTCTTGCTCGTACATTAATGTGGAGTGTTTTGAGAATTTTAATTTGCGAAATTCTTTTCTTAAGGAGATTGTGGATAGGTAAATATTTGCCTCTTATCTCCGTAGCTATTTAAAATAAAGCTGCAGTTCTCGAGATGCCTTTATAGTCGTAGAATTCTTTAATTTTCGTCCGTTTGTTAACTCAAAAGACAGTTTTCTTGGCAAGATTATAACAGATTACAACTTTATGTTAAATTGTTCTATATATGTAAATTATAAAGCTACATAATATCCTATGTTCTAGGTTAATTTAAATCTATATATATGTATATTTTCGTGGCAAACTTATGATTTAGTATTCAACGACTTCAGTTTAAATTCTAAGAAACCGATTTGACTGTCGAGTATGGCTCAAGTTTTTTGTTGTCTAGAGTAGGAACATCTTTGTCCATCAGAAGGAAGTATCAAGTTTATTTATATATACATTTTTTCATTAGAAATTCCTCAAAAAGCTATAGTTTCATATTTTAAATGAACCATGTTTATCGGCTTATGAAGTGTCTGCTCATATACACACTTTATAAGAATTAAATAAGAATTGCTAAATAACCAGGATTTGAAGAAACGAATTAGCTTTTAATAACTAAAGTATCTTGACTTGACCAAGGATACTGATTAACAAACTTTCATTTCCATACCAGACTTAAGGAACTAAGAAATCTAGTGGCGAAAAGAATTAATGTCATTACAGTAGCAAGAATCGCGAATCCAACCAGTTTCCTCTTCATTTATAATATTAGGAAACTTTCACGAACTTTCTTAATTACGCCCGCGTTAACCGAAAGTTAATGTAAAGTACCCCCAACTTTCGGTCCCTTAAAGTCACGTTGATTCTAATTCTATAACTTATAACTCAATCGATCCGTCCAAGTGTGAAAAATGAGATAACCAGAATTTAATGACTTATTATTTCTTTAGAGAGAGTCAGTTCAGCGCATGGATATGAATGCTTAATGGTCCTGCATTTCAATTGTTTTTTTTAAATCAAAGTCAAATAATGTTTAAAAGTGTCCCATCCTTATTTGCTTCATAAAATTTTGAGTTAAAAATAACTTAGTATTAAAATTAACACAACTTAAATATTAACGTTAGCTATTGCTTCAAACATTCGAACAAAAACGTAAGCTATACAACGACCGCGGTACATTTAACTTGAATTGTTACTGTCCTAAAAATGTAAATAGGTTCGGTATCCTCACAAAAACACCACACCCTAAACTGACAAACAGCGGTAACTTCACCAATAAATATCACAGAGTTGTGTTCGTAATAACCCTGTCTGTAACAAGGAATTCAACTGATAAATAGATAGACAATTATCTTATTTTTATTTTTTCATAACACACAAAAAAAGTTTATTCTAAAAAGTATATTATTTGAAAATAAATTTGCTTCGATTGATAATATCAAACTACATTGTATGCGCTGCAGAAGTGCGAAATCTCAGTGACTTATTTTGGGACACATCGGCATATAAGCAAATCACTCGAATTCTGCTACAGGCTGAGGGCTTTTTAATGGTATAATTATGATAGAAAACAAGCTTGAAGTAAATGTTATTATTATTCGTTATTAAATTAATATAATAAATATGTAAGTTGTATATTTAGTGACCTCCGAAATGATATACAATCAAATCAAAGCTTTAAAAAAGACATGGACTCTGCTGAAGAAGCTTATAAAGTAATATTGTATGCATACTTTTATTGCCTTAAACGTATACTTACGTCTATTGTATATATAATATATTGTAATATTAGAATAATACTTATTAAAACATTTTTCATTCATGTAGCAATATAGCAGTCACCATTGGATATTTATCACAGACGTTCAGCGTAAAACTACTGAAAATTATTTTCACAACGAAACAAAACAAAAAACTCGCATGATCCAAATAAGGGCTTAAACGGCTAACTTGTGTATGTCATTTAAATACGCTGAATGGGTTAATTAAGTGAGGCAGCCGAGTGTGAAATGGTAGCGTATTAAAATATCGATGGTTTCTGGGACTCCCACTGCTACCTGGGTATCTATTCTAAGAGCACATAGTATTCACGACCAGTTAAATAATATTATTTTCCTACAACGAGTCTCTTAGACCGTGCCATAATACATTGCTGCATTTGTGTGTTTGGTATCATGACAAATTCTTACTGCCCGGTCGATGTTTTCAATTCCACGCAGGTTACTAGATACATATTATATATCCACAGATTTGGAGCTTCATTTACGGACATGTAGAATACTCTATTTCAGAAAAATTGCATTAATTTTGCACTTTATGCTTACATACAATAGAATTACATCAGTATCGAGTCTGCGCCATTACATTAACGAGAAGAAGATTTTTAATTTTATAATAATGAATGAAAAAGAAATGTCTGGCTAGCTATCTACTTACACCAGTGCAAAATATAAACATGTTTACATGTGTGAGACAATATTCTTGCGCTCGTTGTAAAGGTTTGTCCCTTTCATAAATATATGATAAACTTCATGAGTTTGTGAGTGTATTCTGTAGTAATTTGTGAGTTTTGAGATTGACTTTCACAATGCCAATTCAATTCGTGCCAGTATGGGGAAATATCAAATAGAGCAATCCTATTGGCATGCTACGCTATCCTCGTCATTAGTTGGTTGTTTTAAATTGCGCTAACGAAAGCAATAATCCGTTTATTTTAAAATCTAAATTCTTGGATATTTAAGTTATTGCACCAGTTGAAAGACAAATTTTCCTCATATAATATAATGAACATTTTAGCGTGATAAATTGCACTCGTTAATTGTGCAGTTCATTTTTTGTGGCCTGTACTTTAATGACTTAACGATCTAGCCCAAATATTATCTTAGGGTCAAACTAAGCATATTGTTCACTTTTTTGTGGCCTGTACTTTAATAACATGGCGATCTAGCCCAAGAATTATCTTAGTCTCAAACTAAGCATACTGTTCAATAGTTCATTTATTAAGCCTCGTCACTTTGAGGTCACCAATGTGCGAGCTTTGAAATTAATCATGAACTCACTAATTGAAAAGTCATGTTCTAAATTTGAAGACATGTTAATGTAGGATTAAAATTCAGTGACGCATAGCATTCTATCCTATGTTGAAAGTAGATTTATTAATGATAAAATAATAGTCTATTTTCTAAAACCAATTAATAATGAATGAAACTTAACACTAGATATACCATCGATTTGAATATATGTCTACAACAAAAATTATATTTGTTACTAATGTATATAAAATAACATTAAGTTTATAAAACGTACTCTCTAATTATAGCTACAAAAGTCATAACATCATTTCTGAAAAAAAAATGTGTAATATAGTAGGAATTTTGAATTGAAATTGCACGACCAGTCTAAATGACTGGTCTGGTAAATCTAGTGTTAAAAATGAATGATGAAAGTTATAAAATAAGGATAAATTTTAGTAAAAGAAACCAGACAAAACAGCCCAAATAAATTTGAGACTGGTGAATCGGATTCTTAGATTGAATTATAAATCAATTGACTTATCAATATATTTTTCCAATTCTGATCTTTCCCGAAAATCAACATTTCAAAATTATTTCATCAAACGACCTAACACCACTTTTCTTCCACCTAGCATTCTTCGGGTCCACCAGAATAATAAGTACCTTACAGATGACCCTGGAAGACCTGAGTCGGGTGTCCGACGCCCGGCACATGTTTGGTAGAAGCCCTTTTACTTGTTATCTATTTTTAGTGTTTTGTTAAGTTTTTTCTAGTCTTTAAACAAATATAACAGTAATATAAGAATTGACGTATTGAAAGCCAGATGATATGAAGTTTTTCATGCTTTGGAAGATTTCACTACACTACTCACACTACTACTTACTGACTTTCTCTTTCTACTACTTCACTTTCTCTTTCTACTACTTTTCTTTCTCCTTTGTTTCAGCACATGATGAAATAAAGGAAGGTACGTACAAAATTTGTTTATTTGTGGAAATTTAAATTTTTTATTATTAATTTTTCCAACAAAAGGTTGAATTGTAGTGACAATAATGCTACTTTCATCCTTTTGTAATATATATTTATATTGATTTGATTTGATTTAATTTTAAAAATCGATTAGACTCATTCAAGAATATATTCAAAATTACAAAGGGGTCATAACTCATCTGGTCACCAAATATTGCGGCACGAGCATATATTAAATGTTATCTTTGTCAGTAAATACAACTATTGTATGCACATTTACATTGTGCATGCATATTTAATCAATATTGATAAATCATGTTGCGAAGTTTAGAGTATCGCGGTTTTATAGTTGCATAATAGGAGATTTATTCATTCGTTTACCTCAAAATATCTCTTGATTTAAGTTGAAATCAAAAATTGGCTTGAAATCGAAAACATAAAAATCCTTCCGCTATATTTTTGATAATAGCGTTGCATGTACAACTTAAACCTTTAAGGATCAGTTTAAAACTAACCATCGACGTTACTGATAAACTATCGTCGTTTTTCACTTAAACAACAATTGAATTAGTATTAATTTCTAGTTTTATATCATAGAACTTTTAGTATCTTTTTAATTTAACTTTGGCTATTCTCGTATCAGTGCCGAAGCACTCCTTACGATCTAAATGAAATAATAAATTTAAGTACCCAAATTATTGCAATAAGGAGATATAAGAATAATAAAAATAATTATTATTTTTATGGTATAATAAGTTCAAGGCGTTCGGGTAAAGCTATCGCAAATCAAATCAAACGAATCGTTATTGATTTTAATTTGAAATAGCTGTACTTAAGTACCTATATGTACAGACAAAACCAGTAAGGAGCCCACCTTTTTTGTCTTATCTATAGTCAACCTGATAAACTAATTAAAAAATTATTATATTCCATTTAAAATTATTCCTCCAGTAAATTACAACTAAGATATACAGGTTGTAGATAAATTACTATATGACTGTACTTCTCGAAAGGTTCATAGTTTGATTAGATTATGTACCTTTCTTGTTATCCTATCTACGATTATCTTTTCAACCTCTAGGAAATATTATCAAAATTGATACACGACTTACTTGACTGACTGTATAATCAAGTTAAACGATTCTTTAGACGCACAAAACGCTTGAAGCATTTCCTTAAGTAGACTATCGTCGAACCACAATCATAATCAAAGCCGCTCCAGTCTGATTAAGCGTCAGAAACAATACGTCCCTTTTTAAATCTGTCCGTTAAAAAACGGACAGTGTATTGTGGAAAAGCGAATTAATTCCATTAGAGGATTTGGTATTAAAGCTAGTCCGTTTCACAATTGGAGTAATTTCGACCAACTCGTTACGTTGTTGAGTGATAAAAGTCTAAAATTTAGGTCAGAAAAGGATAATTATCATGTCATTTAAAACTCCATCTCAATTCTCTTGTAAGAGCTTGTGTCTGTAAAAAGTTAAAAGATTTTATCTTTAAAAAACCTCTACACAATTAATTAATCTAATTCAATAGCGCTCCTCTAGACCCGTTGCTTAATTCATTTTCAATATCGCATATTAAAATCTAAACAATAATATACATAGGTAATCCATTAGCAATCAGAAGTGGATGAGTTCTTGGCATTAATTGAGAATCGAGTGAAATTGTTAACAATTAATAAACTTCAATTCCATTTCCTCAGTCATAATATATATTCTACTATTGTCATAGGATATATAAATAAAAACGAGTTATTTAGGCTATCCTAATTCCTCAGAAATGAATGATTTCAATATTATCTGTTTTTCATATTATAATCGGCTATTGACTCAAACAATGATTTATGTTAATTTATATATTTATTATTAACCACACTTCATAGCAACTTCCTTTTATGAAGGATTTTCTAAATAATTTTAGGATATACATTTTATAGGCAAAATCTCTGTAAATGTAAGAATTCAGGAAGTACTCACAAAAAAAAATTCACTAATAACTACAGCTGACAGCACTACGATAATATCATTGACTGCATTTGAAATAAAAGGGAAGTTAGTTAGAAGACTACAATTATTCTAAATTAAATGAGCATTGCGAATTATATTTTCATCTGCGTCCGAAATTATAAGTGAATACGTATAAAACAATTCGTAAAAATTATTTAAACAATTACTTTTCCCACACTACAAAAGACTATCTGCGTGACATCAATATTGAGACTATCATAGATTCATAACGATCCAGCAAATGCTGAGTAAATGCTTAATAAAATTAAATGGTTATATTAAGCGTAAGAGCAATCTTATGCTTATCAATATGTGCTTGTCATCAATATTCAGACTCTATCTCAAATTCATGTGTCTATTCGTTCCCAGCATTTGCTGGGTAAATATCTCCATATGTTCCCAAGACATGCTGAGTAAATTCTTTGTACTCTAGAAATATAAAAGTCATGTTTAGCTCATCAATAGCCATGTCTTGATATGTATTGCTAACTGCTTTCAGTATTTTAACTGGATCCACTACCTTTTCTATTGATGACGAGAGCGGTAAAAAACCATAGGTGCCTCCCTACCTGAAGTCAAGCCTGTAAACACTAGTAGTACTAGGGCCACTACTCACAAATGAAAATCCTGCTAAATGAAAAACAAGAAGTTATATCGATAGCGTAGTACCCCTAACAGTATTAAAAGATTTGCGGGTCGTTTTATGTGGATACTTGGAATTTCAACCTAAGGATGAAAGCGATAAAATTAAATTGCTAAAATGCTTTGCTAACTCACTGAAATGTGTAGTTTTAAACCAATAAACTAGCAACTTTACGTCGTATACATAACATCCAATAACCTTTTATTGTATAGCAAGCGACGCCGCGGGTTAAAGCTAATAGAAATATAAATCTCAACTCCAGAGGTTTCACGATTTATTGGACCCTGGCTCACCCCTTTTATTAGTCACGTCTGGAACATGAAAATTCTCTCCCGTTGTATATCTCTGATGTTACATTTACAGTAAAACTAAATTTACACCAACCTAACTGAAATTCATTAGAAAGCTAAAGATATGATGGCGTAAAATCATAATATATCTGAGATTGAACGTTGACCAGTTAAATTACTACCACTAACTCTTTAATAATTAATTCTGTTTGTTTTATAACCCTATAGTTATATTATTTTTAAACCCTAGGATATAACTGGTGAATTACTTCGGTAGAACCGAGGTCATATCCTTGAAAGGCAGAAGACTAATCCGGAAGTTTTAGTGGGTATGCCCCGTGCCGTTTTGATGAGGCGCCGGGTAAGCCATATTCACCCACCGCTTAACCAATGGCGGATTCCTCTTCGCCGAAAGAGGAATTTAATTTCTATAGCTGACACAATTTCAATTTAATAATTATAGATGTCTTCTTGTTTGTGGTGAGTAAGTGTCCTTGGTACAGAACGTAACATTGGTATAATTTTCCAATGGAGATGTTTAATTTTTAATTTCGTTACATTAAGTAAAAAATAATTATTTGACAACACTACAACACGACGCGAACAGTAGAAGTGTACCAAAAGCATTATTTCAAATATCTACACTATTTCTTCGTGCATAGGTTATATAATGAGTTATCGCCATTTTATGTACATTTCATTCACTATTGAAATATTTTTTCAAATCAGTCAATTGACTCCAAAAACATCTTTTCTCCCAGTCTCTTAACTTATTTACGTCTAACTGTGGTCAACATCACCTCACGATGGAAGCACAGCCTGATTGCGGAGCTAGGCTAGCCAGACGTCATCTTTTCCAAAGATGAACTGTTTTGAATAATATTCCGTGACCTTTTTAAATATGACCAGATTTTTTACTGAATACACAATGGAACAAAAAGATCAACTTTGAGTGATTGCGAGCAGGAAAATGACCGCGTTTTATTATTAGTATCCGAATTTTTAAGAAGTAAGTACAAACACTTACACAATAGATATTCTATTGTTGAGGTACGCCAGTGAAGCAGTTATGGGTAAATTTATGTGTTTACTGTTTCAATTAATATTATTATAATAAAATAATTAAAAAAACTAAGAAAAGTAAATAGATAGGTATTAAAGTGCGTGTAAAATTAAAATTATTATATAATAAATTAATATTATCATAATAATTAAGAACGGATATAGATCTCATTTCTCCCAGTGATTACCATGAGAATCAAAGTCAGTTTTTAAATAAACCATATTTAAAACACTGCTCAATACCTCCAGTAGTAGGAAATCTGCACGAACATTTATAATCCAAACAAGATAATGTAATCGAGTGGTTTTTTTCTACCTCAAAATTTAAAATAAATTCTATTGTTGAGGTACGCCAGTGAAGCAGTTATGGGTAAATTTATGTGTTTACTGTTTCAATTAATATTATTATAATAAAATAATTAAAAAAACTAAGAAAAGTAAATAGATAGGTATTAAAGTGCGTGTAAAATTAAAATTATTATATAATAAATTAATATTATCATAATAATTAAGAACGGATATAGATCTCATTTCTCCCAGTGATTACCATGAGAATCAAAGTCAGTTTTTAAATAAACCATATTTAAAACACTGCTCAATACCTCCAGTAGTAGGAAATCTGCACGAACATTTATAATCCAAACAAGATAATGTAATCGAGTGGTTTTTTTCTACCTCAAAATTTAAAATAAATAACAACTAATAGACTATGTACAGGTAATTATAGGCCCACCATAGTCTTCGGTAAACTTACATTTAACTGTAGATAGAATATTGGAATCAAAAAAATCCCTGTTCGGTATATCTACTAGTCCTAGTTTTCTTAACATATCTAATGTCTACCCTATACACAGCAGACTAGCCTGGGATTACCTTTACAACTCAGCAATACTCGTCTGAGATTGAACCACAAACTTCGACGACCAATTTACCTAGCACTACAAACAGTGTTGGGTCGTTAAATACGAGTTCCACCAACATCATTGAGCACTTCGTTTAAAATGTTACTAAATTGAGGGAATCAAATTAGCTACCTACGCAAAACATCCTAATTATACGAGAGATTGAATTTGTAGATTTTTTTCACACAACCTCACCTTACACAAGATGGTAACAAATCATATTACTTTGTAGTAACGTAAGACTTACTTGATTTGTTAAAGGATTTTTTTTCAAGGTAACGTTTCTATTTATAGGCTTATTAATGTCTATATATATAGCATAATAATATATAATTATATGTGTTTCATTTTACATACGCCTTAGTTCCATTGCCGCTTCACTGTATTTTATATTATATATTACGTTTCGCTATTAGTACGCAGTGTGATTTTAAAAACGTTTGCCATCGCGATAGATATAGAGGGATAAGAGGTCTTCCCGATTCGCTCACAGACACATTAATTATTTTTTAATTAAAAAAAACAAGCTGCCATTGACGGGGTAAATATGATAATTCCTAACCTTAGTTGTTACGTCCTCCATATGTACTTTTTTATGGTCTTTTCCATACATATATTAATAAATCCTTACCATATTGTGATTAGTCTTTTAAATTACAGAAAGTTAGTAATGTAAAAAGTAAATAGCATTTTCAATTCCCATTGCTAAACCATTGCATAACACCATCCTTCGCCAGCTTTCCTTATGCATGTTCTTGTGAAAAGGTGGTTGTTTCTGGAACAACCATAGCAATGTCAAATGGAGGAATTACCAAATTTTGAGGGGCCTATCCCAGTCGGACCATATTAAAAGTTGCTTCGTTTTCGTAATTGAAAATAAAGCGCTTGAATCACTACACCAGCGAGCTATTTAGGTAAGTATAATACTTAAACTTTTATTACATATTTCTGTCAATAAAAACAAATAATTCAAGTGCGTACTTAGGATTTTATTCTATATAATATTTTCTTTTCATAAATAACAGTAACCTAATTAAAAATTGTATTTCTAATTAAACGTAACAAAAAGAAATAGCAATAGTGGAATCAACTTTTTTCGTTTTCGAAAGCTCGTTTTAATATTTATGTCACTATCACGTCGAAAGTTAAATCAGAAATGTAGGCTAATTGCACCTTTATCAGTCCCCATGTCACGTTTCCCTGTCACGCTTCGAAGTCCCAATTTAATTACAATCAACTCTACATTTATTTTACATTGGTTGCTGGGCTATATTGTATGTATATATTTAGTTTTTGTATGTAATATTATCTGTCATTATGTATTCGTTATATGTGGCCTACTTCCCACGAATAGTTTATTTTAATCCTGTCCATTCTAAGGAACCGATAGAAAAACAAATAATAACCTTTCTTTTTCTATGAATATGAATCTCATAATTACAGATCTATAGGTAAGACCATAAATCAGTTAAATGACTTCTAGAAGCACTAGTCATATTATAAAATCCATTAGCTGTCTATAACTGCTAGAAATCACAGCTCTCCATAGGAAGAGCTTACCTAATAGAACTTCGGTAAGAAACAATGTGGCTAACTCAAGATAAAGGGTCCAAGTTTGGACTTTTATTCAATTTGTGTCACACGAACAACATAACAACAGTAATACCTTTAAAACTTTTAAGGCGAGAAGTCTTAGATTTTAGCCGTTCTCCCAGCGGTGAACTAACAGTGCTTAAAATAAATTTAGATTACAATAAGGGCGACGCGAGCAAACCGAAATATAGTATTACTTGAAATATAGTGGGCTCCTATCGAGCTGTGAGCTGTGAGTTCAAAGTCTTGGTGCAGGTTCTTGCGAGGAGCTATATTTGTTACTTTTTACTTTATATCATGCTTAATAGCCACAATACATCAATCTTTGTACTCCCAACGCGGCATTATATTAAAAACCTATATTATCGTTATCTTTTCATAATGTCGGTGCTTTTTCAATCTTTTTAAAATAATTATTGATGTACAGTTTCCCGCTCTATTTTCTTTACTAATTTTAGCGCCTTTTCTTGTTTTTTACAAACAAATTAACGATTAAAAAATCGTTAAATTTAAAACGATGTTTTCTTTATACGCCTGGTACACATCTACTATTATTAAGTATAGTTTTATTGATACTTCAAATGTAGTACCTAAATATATAGGTACTTTTGTGATTTATATAATGTTAATAATAAAAGAAAAGGAACTCCTAAATATTTCACTGTAATTGCATAACTGTTGCAGTAAATAGGGCAGCGATCACATTACATTTTTCCGGAATCTATATTCTATCTTTCTTCTTCTCTATCTTTCTCTATTTTTGCAGTACTGTGTATCAATAATAACTTTAGCTAAGTATTCTAGCTATGTCTCATAGAGTACGTAGGAGTACAAGCCTTCTTCTGCGAGACTATTCTCTCGCTAAGTCACTTATTGAAACACAATACTACAAAAATATGTTATACTATATTTTAAATAGCTTCAAAGATAAAATGCCTGTTTAAGTTGATACTATTGCTATTTACAGACGGGACATTACCACATAAACGTGATGTTTCGTAAATAGTTACTGACCATGACATATTATGAAATAGGTGCTAACCGTTTGGTGAGGATACCGCAAAACGTGACCACCATTTGTATACAAGGATATATCATAGTAATGGCCTCCTGAAATGTTTATTTTGTCTGGTTGGTCCTGTGAGCGCGGAACAAATCTCAGCTCGCAATAAATCCTACCCAGAACAGAGATTTATACCTTGATTAGCGACTCTCTATTCCCGAATACGTGAGAAACAGCTATACATAAATAAACGTTAAAAAGAACGTAGGAAAGGTGTGAATAAAATTAGTTGTTTGTTTTTTCGGGAACTTATTTGGAATATATACAATTTATCCTTGGAACTTAATCTTCTTAAAATCAGTGCAATTTCATAAGAATTCTTTGGAATTGAAGAATTTTATAGCTAAATAGAACTTGTGACGTTACATATTTTCAACTTAGCTTGCAATCCGTTATACTGCTGCGAAACAACTTAAATTTATTCCATTATCATTTTATTCATAATTATGTTATATTATGTTTTTATTTTAGTTTAATTTTTCATTTATTATTATTAGTTATGGTAATTCCTTAAAAAATCCTTTTATTGAGTCTATATATATATGAAAAGTGTTAGTTTTCGTACCATATGCGTTCTGTGTTTGCGTTTAATCAACTTCGTTCTAATACGACTTATTTGTACAAACTGTGCGCAGTTCGATAGCTGACTACTTTGCATTTCGTTTTACATTAAAATCGTAGAGCTTTACACACAACCCGTTAGTTGAAGTTCAATATTATCATTCACTTAAATCAATGCTTAAAGAAAATTCTTATTTCATATTATCGTTTATGTTGATATTTTCATTTGCAGTTTCTTAATCACATGAGCAACTCTCTTCGACTTATGCACTTCTGTATTTTGCTTTTTGCTTATCATTGCACAGCAGTAGGAGTATATGTATTCCTTTTTTATAAAAAATATTTTTAACGTATCTAATACCTTCACTCGATTCGCTCATTTACTCAGACCAAAACAAATGAAAAATGATTTACAAAACTTGATTCTTTTTTCGAAATGTCACCTTTTTAATGACATGAAAACTAGTCAGATACAAATAATACACCCAAGAAAGCAAGTTTATACCTACTATATACGAAAAGATTTTTTCCCCGACCTAATACTATAATGTTAGATAAAAGAACTATTGAAAATGAAACACTGCAAATCTCACACAAGTCACTAATCATTGCTTAATGATGTATTCCATATATTGCACGATATAACGATCCTTTTCGGCATGAAAGTACACCAGTTTCATTACAAAAAGGTTCACAATAACAGAATATATGAAAAAAAAAATTTGAGAACCCAACGACCCAGCCATTACGTGCCAAAAACTCCTAATTCTTTTACCTTTGACATTTCGTTGAATTTAATCACTGCATCTTTTGACACTATAACATAACTGTATTTTTTATTACGATTTGACAAATTTACTTCATGGTATAGTTTGGATACTCATAGTATTTGTCTCATCTTTTGTACTTTTCTGATTAATTTTAACAGGCCACGCTTACCATGCTTACTTACAATGTAAGTAATAATTAATAATTAAGTAATTTTTACTTTTTATTACTGCTTTACAGTTTAATCAAAGAGTTAGTTATGGAGCTCTAACGAAACTGTGTACTGTGTGTGTGTTAGTACTAATGATGGAGGTCAATAATTTCCTTATCCCTTTTGCTTCCTTCTCCATCTGATGTGTCGAAAATATAGGCATATTTTTTATAAATTCATAAGATCCTTGGTAACAAGATTAGTCGGTTTCTTAATAAAATATTTATTTATAAAAATGTGTTCATTTAATCTAAACGTTATAAATTACTACAACTTATCAAACTTAGTATGACACTTAAGTTAATACTAAATTAATAGTAAGCGAAATCTTTTTAAGACTCATAAATTGTAATCACAAAGATTACACGTCAGTTGCCACAAATACATTTGATATTGGATTAAATTGAATTTACAAGTATAAAACTGTAAAAATATTATAATTATCTCAAAATAACAAGTGGAGGTATAAAAGCTATAAAAGGCTAAGTTTTTCGCATATCACAAAAGCATACTATCATACCAATTGATATTTACCATGAACAAGCCGTATAATATCGACTGAGTGTCAAGTATTTGGATAACCTATAGAATTCTATTAAAGAACATTATCAGTGTATACTCAAATTGTTTAAATTTTCGTATTTACAGCCTTATCTAATATGTACAAAAAGCTCAAAATTGTAACATTATATATCATGATTTGCAGATTAAAGACGTTTTGAAAATAATTCCATTACATTTATTACTTTACTGCATATAAATGGTAGAAACGTCAAACGTTATTGATAAACAACATTCGTTATCGATCTATTACTAAAGGAATTCATATATGTTGTGAATTAAATAAAGTTTATGATAAGGATTCCAAATTCGTGCAGTGATGATACTCGGCTTAGCAAGGGAACACGAAGCATAATTTGCTCTTAATTTATTTCACTGGTAATAATGAGTTATGGTTTCCGAAACAGATTAATGCTACGTAGACTTGAGCTCGTGAAACAAGCGATCAAAAGTAAATGACGGTTATTGACATTTCTTCCAATTGCCAAATACAGTCAAATCATAATCTTCTGAGTTTTGGCGTACAAGTCTATTACAGCACTAAAACTGGATTCAAATTAAGCATTCATTCTTCCTTCTTCTCCTCCTGTTCCTGTGGCTCTGCGTGGAAGCCATGCTCAGGATGGGCACGGTAATTGACGACTCTCATTTTGCCAAACTTGTCGACGTAGCCATAGTGGCCATGCACGAGGCCATCATTGTCCCGCTCTTCGTAACGGAACTGTCTGTTCTTGCTGTAATTAAAAAAAATATTTTAAATATTTACCCAAGTACTAAATACCATTGGTCCTGATTCTGACACCATATCCCATTCAATCTTCTATACAATTGTGCCAGGATGATGACGGTCCATTATTATATAGATATTGAAAAAAACTAAAATGGACTTTATTACAGCAGCAGAAGCCACATAAAAAAATTTTGAATTTTTGTCTGGCTCGCATCACACAAAAAAATGTTTTAAATTTAGTGCAGTTTTCACAAATGCATTGCTGCATTGCTACTTTAAAATATAAATTTACCGCAGCAAAATTTCAATTAAAAAAATCTAAAAATCTATCATGAAAGTCGCTGACAAAAGAAAGTTATTTAACAAATTACAGCTGTTAAATAATGGATTTATTCAGCTTTAAGTCAAAGTCAAAATATTTTCTACAACTTTTGTAAATATATACACACTGATTGAACCTCAATTTATGCCATATGTAGGTAAATATACCGCAGGGTCCTGAGAATCCATAAAATTGCCTTTTTTAAGGATAACATAATCTCTTACAAGCATTTCGTAGGCTACTGTATATTTTGCCCCAAGCAGGTAGTATGCTGAATTACATTTTAACTGAATACAATAATAAATTTTGTTTACTTCGTAATAAATTATGAATACATTTATTTTATTTATTGGCTCCGATTCTAAAACCATTTCCTATTCTCTCATTACATGTAGAAGATTGTTAGCAAGAACTATAACTATAAAATAACTAAAAGACAGTTTTTAAAAACCATAGAATTATCTTCTATTCGAACAACATTATTCTTGATCTCACAAGCATTTCGAAGTTTACTGTGTCTTACTCTAGGAAGGTCGTATGCTATATTTGATTTTATTTAACACGTTATTTTTATTTAATTAAGTCCAATAACTATGTACGAAGCACAAATATCATACCCTTTCCCTGTGTCGTATCCGAACTGATAGCTATGCGGGCCCTTCATGCCATGCATGCGGAACTCTGTGCGGTCGTCCGGCGCTGGCGCGGCTTGCGGGTTGTTTTGTGTCGCTGCTGGCTTCTGCTTCAACGGCGCAGGCGCAGGTCGATACACGTTATCTATAAAATGTAAAAAAAAACACTTCTAATATGTTGAACATTACGACACATAAATTAAAAACAAAATTTATTATTGTAAAAGAGAAGCACAACGGACTACCTTTTTATCTTATGAGATAAAAAAGTTAAAAGACTTAAAATGGGGGCTTGTTGGATGGGCTCCGTATACCACACTATACGCAAATGTTGGCCAAGCTGGTCGTTGTGACGATTTATAGCCAAAGGTTGCTATTATTAATCTAGTTGAATTGGCTTCAAATTATGTAATAATAACTAGGTAATAGATAATAAGAGTTTCACAAATCCACTGAGGATTCGCGTGGATTACTAAAGAAGCGGTTGGGAAACTTTAGTTTTGACGTTAAAAAATATTTGGTTACGGCTTATATCTAGAAGTTTAAATTTTTTGAGGAAATCGAATTTAAGTGATTATTTTGGGTTGTCTGCCTTTAAAGCTAATGAAAGCCTTATTTGTGATGATCCACTAAGCGAAAACGCCTACTTGTTATTTAAGGCAATGTTACTGATACTATACTTTTAAAAAGTTGTAACTAAAAATTTACTTCATCAACAAATATAATTATAATTTAACCAAGTTAGCCTCTGACAATTAGATTTATATATATATATATATATATATATATATATATATATATATATATATAGAGAGAGAGATTTTTCGCTCAATCAGTTTTACGATTAGTAAGGTTAGTATACTGTCCAGTTACAATTAAAATTACCTACTGTGTTTCAGACTATCAGAATGCGTAAATCATCCTTATCGTTTTCACACAGTGTTACCAAAAAAACTATTAATATAATAATTATATAAGAATATTCATTAAATTAAACAGATTTGTATTTTAACTATGTACTTCAATATCTTTATTACATTCAAACAAAATAAATTAAAAACTCTAAATGTTCTGGCATATTTGTTGATTAGTTAATATTGTTTATGTTTTTTGTTTACAGTAGGTATATAATTAGTTTTTGAATACATAACACAAGTTTTAAATGATTGCTTTAGATTAGTTATAAATGACAGTGTACAAAGATTATTGTATCATTATATTAATTATAAAACCTGAAAATAAATCTCATAAAAGATTAAAATAATTTATAATGCGGAAAAACATGCATGTTAAATCATATAAGAATCCTAAATGGAAAACTTAGTTCATCAAACTTTTGTCTCGTTTTTTTTGATTAGAGTAACATTAACAATATGTTATATTTAGGCCACAAAACATGTTATGGATTAAAATACTGACATTTTTAAGAGTGTTTTCTTTAGTATGTATGTTTCGCATTTCGTTGTAAAGAAGTATGCCAATAAATTTTCTCGTGGGGCCTAACTTGTTTGTGACAGCGTCTTTCAAAACCATTTCCAAGAAAAATATTTTTAGTGAAATATAATCGTGAGACTACAATTTGGTGTCGCCTACACATAGAAAGTAAAATAATTCACCTGAAATGGAAGGCTTACAAGTTTTTATAATAATTCGACAATGATGTTTTCCTTTTGTTAATAAAAAACTGTCTTCAAAATGAAAAAGACAAAAGTAATTGTAAAATCGTTAATTTATCATTTCATCATTACAATCACAGTTGAATTGAATTAATTTCTTTTAGAAATAAGCCTTATATACCTTTTGGGATCTTCATATTGTTTTCTTGTTTATGTGTGCATATTCAATTATTAAATAAATAAATCCTTATCTAATTTTGATTTTTATAAATCTATTCTGTTTTTTGTTGTAAATAACAATTTCTCGTTACCAATAAAGTTATTCAATATTATGTCTTCTCAACAAAATACGAATAGAAACTATAATATTTATCTATATCTAGGGTTACTTAACAATGGTTCTTACCATGAGGTCGACCGTTATTAAATTCGTCATAACTTTAGAATTTTATTTGTTGAAATCCGACTTCTTCATGAAGACTATTTTTCCGTGAACTGAATTTCGAAGTATCATAAACCTTGCCTAAGGGGCCAGGTCATTAAATGACGTGTTACGAATAAGTCTGCCTTTAATACTTTATTTGATAGCTATTTGTATGTCATTACAGTAAATCACAAGCTCTGCCGTATACAATCCCCGTACGTGCCCTAATAGGAAGCCTATATTCATCTTCCTCGCTCCAATAATTTTAATAACTTACTTAAACTTATTCTATACAAAAGTTTTATTAGCAAAGTTGACCTGGGGAGGGAATTTACATGATAATGTTGTTGTTTACATACGTCCAGGATATCTGAAGTTGGTTTCTGATACGACTTGCTCTGTTGGGTGTACATCGTCGTAAATTGCTGGTTCTGCGGAGACTTCCTGAAAGGAAACATAGGAATATCTTTAATCTCCAATGGAATTTTAATCACACTGTATGTTTAG
The DNA here is from genome assembly GCA_943193645.1 of Acentria ephemerella. Taxonomy (NCBI): domain Eukaryota; kingdom Metazoa; phylum Arthropoda; class Insecta; order Lepidoptera; family Crambidae; genus Acentria; species Acentria ephemerella. Next base: position 11,052,142 of record OW971879.1, on the reverse strand, counting down.
GTAAATACAAAAATTCAGCTAGTGTCGGAATTAAGCCTCTTATTTTTTAACTTATGTCATGTTAAACTGAAAGGTTTTTAAAACTAGTTCAACCAAAGAATTAAAAATGAAAAACTGTGTTCCTAGAAATAGGTATATTTTATAGTAATAGTTAGATTTTATTTCAAACTTTCCTCAAATGTATTCGATTCAATAAATATCTATTTCTGTCATCATTGAAAATCTACACGGGAAAAACGCATCCAAGTCAAACTTCTGTATAAAAAAGTCATTTTATCATTATGTTGAAATGTCTTTTTAATACTGAAGTTTTCTGAGATTCCTGAGTCTACACTGGAATTTGAACATTAAGTTTAAATATCTACAAGTTAACATACTTGAAGAGCTTCATTTTCTTCCTTTAATTTCCTTTTCTTTTCCGCTAGGTGAAAGTGGTAGATCTTCTTCTCATCAATGGGTGTTAAAATAGGGCCCGGTTCTATTCCCGATTGCGGTTGGAAATATTTGGCTGGTTTGGCCTTTGGGACTTCTAACGATGCGTCTTCAGCAAACTGACCTATCGGAATTGGGATGGGCTTGAAATCGCCATGAAACTTTTTTGGGTATAATTTGGTAGGATTTTTATGTTTATAAAACCGCTTCGGTGGTGTCAGGTGTGAAACCACGGGAAGTTGTTCTTGATGCAGCTTTCCATCTGTATAGTAATCATAAGTTCTGTGTGGCTCATCAATTTCTTCTGATGGTAACTCGAACTCTGTAGATGGAACAGTTATTATGTATTCATTAGGAGCATTTTCTGCTGGGGGCTCTAATTTAATGGAAGGTACTTGAACATTAATTGCTTTACCACCCCTGATATTCTGAATAATTTTATAAGGTCCAGACTCATTTGAAATAGGTATTGGAACTATTTGTGATCGTAGAGGTAGTAATTTTACTGGTTGATCTTTAGCTGGTGCTTGAGCAATTGGATACCAGTCCGTCTGTTCACCAGATTCTGTTGGTGTGTAGTAATTAGCTGGCTCTTGATCTACTGTTGGGGGTAAGAGGTAGGTAGCTGGGGTAACTACAGTGTCGGGAAGTACTTCTTGGGGCTTATGAGGATCAGGAGGAATAAGATAGCTGTCTATGCCAGCTTCCTCTTGTGTATAATAAATTGGTACATTTTCCGTATGACTGCTTTGGTTATTGGAATCTGAGTCGCCTTCATCTTTATATTCGACTGGTACTTTTATAGCCACCGCAGCAATTATCAATGGTAGTATCTGTAATAAAATAAAAACTGCTCTGTATTATTTAATAGTTTCACAATCTTAAATGCGGTCTGCGGTTTGTTGAGTAAAGGCAGATGCACAACAAGTAAAAAAGTATTGTTTGGTTGGACGACGATGCCCAAATAAAGAAAAAACAATAAAAATGCACTTCAACTATTGAGGTCATCACGTAATCTACAAATTAAGCAAAGTGTGTCAGAGTTACCAGAAAAACAAAAATAGCGCTCTATTATAAGATAAATTGAATAAAAAGAGAAAAAAGTCAGCTTTATTAACAATCAATTTTACTTAATTCTTTTCTATTTCTCGAGTGGCACTATTATTTTTATAAAAATATGTAACGAAAAACATTTTAGCGTGAAAGCTACAGTTCTAAGTTACTCTTGAGACCCTCAAAAATATATATTACTGTCGAAATCGGAGAAATGTTCTGATAATGTGTCGCAATTGGACAATCATCCAAACGTACGATCGAACAGCTAGAGCATTAAATCAAATTCTATGGGCTATTAGGAGCTCACTTCGTATCAGAAATGACTTTATCATACGTAAAGTTCTTCATAAAGTTATAGAGATGAAGACATGATAACTTACCAAGCCTATTCTGGTTATTCTTGAATTAGAAGTTTAAAATATAGAGATAGATTTATATCAACCATTTATGTGTTAAGGAAATGTAACTAAAGATGATTAATTGGTGTTAAACAATATACAACACGTCAATGTTTTAGAATTCGTTGTGACATGTAAATTATCAGTTTGCGCTCTACGTTAGGAAATAGAATATCTTTTCCTACACGCTATGACATTAGATTCAACGGGAATTGTAAGAAATATCTTCTAGACGTACGTAACGTTGTGCAACATCCTACCACCCACTGCATTACGTCCGACCTAACGAAAAAATAAAGTTAGACGTTCACTAACTGAACTCGAAGGAAGTGGACCGTGTACGGAAGCTAACTTTTTTTCGTTGAATTGATGTAAGTTACCCATTGGCTAAACTTGACCGAAGTTTGAATCATGAATAGATTGCCCCATTTGTGATGTTTCGATGATTCTGTAAATAATTTGTTTCCAATATAACGCAACGAAGCATTACTAAGGTACTACATCTTGAAAATACGATATGACTGTCAATAGAATTTGCTTTTTTATTAAAATATGAGTATAAGTAGGGTGTTTTCAAATGAATCTGGTACATAATATATTTTAATATCAAAAAACAATAATACAAAAAACAATATCATTACTCATTGATATTAGTATTGTCATCGAGATAAATACGAATCGGTTTCTATGACAGTAATTCGTAACGCTGTGAACATAAAAAACAGTATGTGTAATATCCTTTTTAGTAATATTAATGGAAATGTTATTGTATAATGTCGACCTAAATGTAGTAATTGTTAATAGAAATTGTTTACTTTCAGTTATAGTTTTCACTTTCGATGCCGATGCAGCATTATCCACGGGACGAACGAAACTTCCGGTTTACTAGAAAACAACCGATGACAACCTGTTCATTTATAGCAAATTGCTAAGTCCAGTTATGTTCCTTGTTAAGATTAGAATAGATAACTTCTGGGTAGAGAATGATTTATTATATTATTATAAATTATATAATCACTTTCATCTAGTATAATCAACAATTTACAGATTATAAGAGAAAGCAACTTCATACAGTGAATTTACTATAATACCAACTACCTCATATTTATTATTTACAGAAGAACTTATGAATTAGGAGCGTTAATATCCTAATTTTATCTATATATTATAAGTCAAAACAAAATTTAAATAAAGAATTAAAGATGCTAATATCGTAGATCATCATTATGAAATTGGCTCTTTTGTATTTACCATAACATACAATCTATACTGAATACTTACAAACTTAAACCATAATATTTCCAATGGCCACTATTCTACACACAATGCGGGACTTTTATAGCTAAAGTTTGAAAAACAATTGCAGATTTGAGTTCTCCAACTATTAGGTCAAGGTTTACGCTATTTCGTAGTTCCTGGTATTTATAACGTAGAAGTCTCGAATGCCTACCTTGGAATTTGTGCCCTCAACTCGAACAAATTATCCTATTTTAAACTTTAACCTACAAATTACATTAGGTATACAGCACTTACATTTCGTATTATTCTAGGAACTAGTAACTATTCTGTTTTTTTAGTTTGTCTGGTTAATGGCGTAATACACATTTTACTTTTGTAACAATCGTGTGGAAACTTTGACAATGAAATTTTTTGTCAACAGACTTTGCTCGGTCATTGATCTCATTGCTCTGTTGCCCAGCTGGTCGAAAGTTGAATTAGACAAGCCAAATTATCGAAATACAAAATCAGGAAAAACATCTGCTAACTTAGAACACATATTATCGTGATGTGATTCGATTAGAGCCTAATATTAAAATGATCGATTATTTTCTTCCCATCATTAGAATCGCAACTCATGCGTTTGCGTTTATATAAAGGAAAGGCGGAAGAAATTATATTATTTACATGCGCTAAGTAAATAAACAATTCGCATATGTTTCTGATTAGAATAGAAACAGAAACTATGATTTAATTTTGATTTCATAAATAACAAACAATGAAAAAGAAGACGTTGTGCAAAATTATTTTATTATTAACTCGAATAACTTTAAATTGACCTTATTCGTCTGTAATAGGACTTATTTTTGCAGAGCAAATGTTGCACTTTTCTTTTCGATTGGCGATTTTTTTCACTCAACAATTGATGGGACAGGAATACGTTACAAAAGGTATCAACTAGGCAGTCGTGTTTAGGTATAGTACATTACCTAAACACGACTTGCAGCCGCCTGTAGAAGAAGCATTGCACGCACGTGTAAATGTAGGCCGTGCCGACGCCGGAGCACACATGCGTAAATCCATCAATGCCTAGTTGCGGTCAACGCTTGTATAGTACTTTTCTCAAATAATGCGCGGAAATGAATTCAATTACATTTCGAAATCAAATATGAGCAACGTACAACCATAATTTTCAAACGTTAAAGTGTTCCTGTGTGTTGTTGTATATTTTCAGCCAGTTCGAAATTTAAATAAAATTAAACGGCAGAGATAAGTTTACATAGTAATTTATTTAACCGCTAAAAAGGATTTGGGTTTACATACAACTTTTACGAGTCGCTGTTAGCATGTATTTTTCCAATACAGCTATTTCGATTTATCTCGAAGAAAGTTGCCAAAATAATTCTCAAATTTAAAAGCATGTTCGAGAAAAGAAAAGTGAAGGTACTTAGACGAAATTCTACTAAGCATCATTAAGAGTTTGTGTTATGGATACTAGATAACGGAATAATATATATAGTAATATCAGAAATATTCTTAATTAACATAAAAACGTAAAACGACTTGTTGATAAACTACCGCCCCACCGGGAATTGAACCCGGGACCTGTGGCTAAGTAGTCAGGGGTAGTGACTACTCGACCCAAGGCCGTCATCGTACAGTTGATAAATAAAATCTATTGTTTGAATAATTGTGATAGCGGAAATAAAACATATTGAAACTACCTTTACACTATTAACAAGAATGAAATAAAATTACATTAAAAAGATTTTAACGTAATTTTATTTGATTTATTTTCGCATTTCATTTATTTTCGCATATCAAAAACCCTTGAAACTATATCAATGAAGAAAACAAAAGGAGGTTGTAATAAGTAAGTAGTAGGCTAAACACAGTAGCTTTGTACATACATATATATATACTCAAGATGTATTTGACATTATATAAGCACTCGTAATTTTTACCTATATAAAAACCGGAATGGAAGGGAATATTTATGTTTTTCTTAGATGAATTATACCGCACGCAAACAGTCTAATAATAGATTTTGTTGCTTATCTAGTGCACTGTGACCACAGCTAATTGCGCGGATATCGGTTTACTTTCTAGGTCTACCTAGAAAGTCCAGATCTAGGTAACAATCGACGTAAGCGATACCTTTGGCTCGCATCGATATACCATCCACTTGGTGAAAGGGCTGGAATCTAATCAATTTATTTTCTCCCCTTCACGAAATAAGGTCAAAAGTTCAACGATTCAGTTACGCGTAACATTTATATATTACGTTGTAGCTGCTGCTTTTATTGCCTTCATTTTACCAAAGTGCTTTTGTAAAAATTACTTATTAGAATACACGGAGAGTCAAAGCAGTGACTTTAAAATTCTTGTGATCGAATGTAAAGCTACCTATTTTAATTAAAAGTTAAAAAGCAATACCAGCCACTTTTACCAGTTTTACCCATTAGTAAAAACAATTTTCTGAAGAAATGGAGAGCCTATTTTGTAATTTGCAATGTTTTCTCGTTGGCTGTTTTGGGCCGACGATGATACTTGCGTTAATTCTTCGTTGATTTCCACATCCCTTGTCGTAAAAAGATTTCATTCCAGATTTGATTTTATCCAGGTAAAAATAACAATCTAGAAAACTAATACATACCGAAGTACAATACAATTTTATTTCATTATCATTATATATTTAACATTTAGACACCTTTCTGTTTCTGTTCTAAGTAAAAAATACTTAAATCTCAATTGCAAGAATTGAAAAATCAATCTTTATAATTATTTGCAACACGTAGAATGTGCCAATGTTACAAATAAGTATCTGTGATTTCGTTAGCATCGAGTTGAAATATTTTTCTATAGGTAAACTACGATCCTTTATTTCGTGAGCCAAATTTCACGAGATTATTGTGAAAACAATTACAATAAATGTCCATTTCTAACAAGGTTCTCCGCTTATATTTTCGATGAGGGTAGAAACTGTTTGGTTTCTTAGATATGTTTTTAAGAATTTCAAACTTAGAACTCCTTTACATTCGAGTGGCATGTGAACAAAAAGACAAGATAAGCAATAAAAATTGTTCTTAGGCAACACAGTGCGTTCATGCTGCAAACACTGTAATAGCTGCCTCTAACTGACCTATTGAACTGCTCCAACCGAAACTTTTTAGCCTCTTTTACAGAAACCTTTTTTAAAGAAATAAGAAAACAAAAGAAAACAAATTGAACAAACTAACATGCTCTGATAAAAGAAAACAAATTTTTGAATGCATGATAAATAAATGATTTAAGAAGGTGTATATTTAGATTTCAATTTCTTCAGGTCAATTATATCCGGTGGTCATTTTAATAATACAATTTAAATGTACAACTGTGATAAGTATACGTATTTTTATAATCATTAGTACTAGTTTTAGCTGATTTATAGCTCATTTAACGCCTAGGTTTTGTTCAAAATACAATTTATAATAAATCCGTACTTAAGCCTGTATAAATTATATTCAGGGATCCGATACCGGGGTGAGTATACTAGTTTTAGTTATTCTCTATCGTCTACAGTCACCAATGGCAACGCGTATTGTAATTTGTAAGTGCAATAAATAATATATATCATCAAAAAGTCTTTCTCTCTCTGTGTATTAATAGGTGTGTTCAGCAGTAGACCGCTGTGTGCGTATAATGATAATTGCATTAATTTATGATTTGCACTTCACTTGTTGTAAGCGAATTTGCTTTTATCAAGGTTGCTGTTATTACGAACAAGTTAACTCGGCTGTTCCACCTATAATCTGTGACTAACAAGCTAAGAACCGATTGAAGAAATGGTAGACTTGAATAGCTGCACGCCAGTTAGAAAATTTTACATACTAAAACATCATTTTGAAATTACTTTCGTTTAACAAAATAGCGTAAATACTAAAGAAATCTTTCGGATTTTCGCTATTATTTCTTAGAAACTCCTCAGAATTAAAGCGAACAAATGAAAATGAAATGATTTTAATCAGACAAGCTAAACAGCTTAAGTTTAGTGAGAGTAACGACAATATTATTCATTTTTATATATATGAAGATCTGAAGCGGAAAAAATTCAGAACATCATTATATCTCGGTTATTTGACTCTAAGATAATATTTATGCACATACAAATAAATATAAAAATAACAGAGAAAAGTTAAGTACACATAATATATACTTAGTACGCTAAGATCGAAATTCCAGACTCATTCCAAAGAAAAAACTGCAAACTACTACGGCCTCAGTAAAAATGAATGTTTGGCTTCTCCAGCCAAATTACACATTTATTGCGAACGAAAAGTCGTTGAATAGATTAAACAGGGAATGATGTAACCTGAAATAGGTACTTACATAAGAGCACTTGTGTATTTTTGCTTAAATCCTAAATGGAGTGTACTTTTAAGACTAAAACAAAGAAATGCCACCATGTTCTCGGAACACATTTGATACGGTTTGATTTTGACTTTGATGTTCTTCTTCACAGTAAAGAATGGTTGAAGTAAGTTACTAATAATGAAAATTTCATAAAAGTATCTTTGTATAGTTTATAAAGCTATAAAATTTTCGTTTGTTATTTTTTATATAAACTTAGGTAACATCTTGCCAAAAATTGACTTTGAATGGGACTGGTATGCGTTGTTAACACTTTCTTTGTCCAAAGATTTGTCAATTACGTCTTCTAGGAAGCATCCTACGTTCAAAATATATACATTTATTTATTTAACATTTAATTTACACACAATAAATTTCCGGGAAACAGTTTTATGGGCATAAATTGTACACAGGCACTACTTATTTCTAAATAAAATTTCTACCATAGAGAAAATATAATGAAATGAAGGGGGTAGAATTGGCGTAGGATTGGTGTATTTTATTGGTGAACGAGTACACTTATTAAAAAAGCTCTGGGTTCATTAACCCCATCAGTAGAGGCGTATAAGTCTTGGGGAAACTTATAGAAAATTGTAAACCAATCTGAAAAAATATTTCACAAAAAGCGAACTGAACGACGATACATTTTACATATCTTTGCGCGGGTATTAAATATGTACCATACCTGATGTTAAGTATAAGGTATGGCCCACGATATTATATGTTTACCTAGAAGGCGCCTATTCACTCCTGCCTAAAATACCAAGCTATAACAATCAGGAAACAAATCAGCAGCGAGCAGCAGAAACAGATGTGATGGTTCTTCTCCTCAGCACTTTAAATAAGTTCTCTCTCTCTCTCTTTCTCTCTCTCTCTTTTAACTAGATCATGAAAAGGTGCTGATGGAATTAATTCATGTGATTTCCAATCAAGCACTTTTGGCAAGTTGAAGGCGGTTATGGCAGTGCGTTACATGTAAAATATAGAACTTCCATAAAGCACATATATATATAACACACACACACACACGCACATTCCATATTCATATTTTCATCGTAACTAACATAAAAAAATTAGATATTTCCTTTTCTTTTCAATCAGTAAAAAAAATATTTACGATTTGTCCCCTTTCTAAAAATGGTTACATACCTAGCTAGTCTCAAAAACATTTACTTACCATTAGAATCAAGATATCGGAGAATTTATGGATATTATCACTCGAACACACCTCGCAATACACAAATCGCACTTCGAACTACTATTTCTAGAGAAGAAAGCCGTATTTAGAGTAATAACGGTCCATTAGGAAAATGCCCTACAGACCCAATGTATACGCGTGCTAAACATACCTCCAAAGCACTGTACCAAAGGGCTCGATTCTGAAAATAATCATTTCTTACATAAGAATTTCAATCCCTACTCACGCATTTCTTTTTTTCCTATTAGAAGCGAATAACTGGGTGAATACTCAATAGAGTATTCACCCAGTTATAACAATTAATACTATTATTAGACATAGTAGAATTAATTGTTTTAAAATTGGGAGTATCTAATTTTTTAGCTAACCAAATCAAAAAATTTCAATGAATCTCGGTCGGCTTGTCCAACTAAAAAAATTGAAAACAATAAATTTTTCAACTTTATACATCCCACTGATGGGCACATATATGGCAGAAATACATGCCAAATTTGATCACTAAACTGATCATCTGCAGTTTTTGGGTGAAAACGTTTGCTGGTCTAGTTTGCAATGAGAAAATTATAGACTACTAAATTATAAAAACCCTGTTTTTTATAAAGAATTGATATACAATTTTAGAAACCATATAAGTAAGACGTTTTTCAATAATGTTAGACGATGTCAAGTATGACATGTGTAAATGGTATTGACAACAGCCACATCAATATCAAATCCTTTCATAATCCTCCTTGAAACTCCATTAAAAACGGCCCAAAAAGCTAAATTATTTGTCGGGCGTCTTTTGCATTCATATTGAAAAAACGAGTTCTGTTAGCCTTAAAATTAGATTTAAAGCGTTTGTGAGTGTGCACCTCAGAATCAGGTCCAATATAAAGCCCTTTCTGTAATAAATATCGTTTAATCTGGACCGGTATCCCGTATCGGGTCTCTATAGAGCACTTTCTAAGTCCGTAACATCGGAGGCAGATTACCTACAAGGTCGTTGAGGGAATATTGTTGTTTTACGGACTGTTATAGTTTTAATGAGCCACTGAAGTGATGTTAAAAATGAAAGTGAAACTAATAGCTTGAGACAGACGAATCGTTGTGAAACTAGAAATGCCCTTAGTGAAATTGTTAATGTCGAATTAGTGATATTTAAAGCGGTTTTGTTATACTTTATGCAAAGTGAACTTTAAATATTAATATTTAAGTTTGGAATTTAATAGTTATAGTTTCCTTCCAAACGGCGATATCAATATAGTAATATTAAAACATCCTAATATAAATTAAGATGTTTTTAAATAATTAACAACCTATATACGACCCACTGGGCACAGGCCTTCCTATATGGATGAAACACACGAGGGATTTAATACCATAACACCACCCTGGCCACATGCAGGTTGGTGGGTCAATGCGGTTGGTCTAACAACCAGGACTAAAATTCCTTTCACCAATCCAGGGACCAAACCATGGCGAAATATGCTTTGTTTCCTTAAGCAGAGAGCTCAAACCACTACGCCAATAAGCTCCTCGAATATACGTCATTGTTAAATACCATTTTAATTATAGACAAATAAATAATAATAAAAAAAATTCTTTAATTCTAAAATATGTATTTAAATTTCCCACGCTTTTGTTTTAAGCGACCATTCTATTTGTATGGATGAATTAGATTTTAAATTTACAATTGTGAAGTTTTGATAACTATTTAAAAGTTTCAGCTTAATACCAAACAAATTTTACCTATATGTTCTCGTTCGGTGCATTATGCATTATATACCGTGTTTCACTTAAATACTTTTTTTTATTGTAGATGAAAATAAAATGTAAATAAAAAAAAATTAAAAAAAATTAAATTGATGTAAATAAAATGTTTCTTTAACACTCAAACAATAATTTTTAAAATGATTGACTTAATTTACATGAAAAAATATTATGATGAAGCAAATTTAATATTTAAAAATTTTTAGAACTTGTTACAAAACTATTTATTCAAGTAGTTTTTAGCTTAAAAAATTAGTACGAGAACTTTTTTCCCACGTTAGTCAAATAAACAGTTTATATGATTAGATTGCTACATCAAAACTAAAATAAATAAATAAATATTAAGCACTAAATATTATTACTCACAAATAACAGTCGCTGCTGCATTGTTTCTTTCGACTATTTTAATTCACTAAAAAATATTTAACTTCTTTTATTCCACTTAGCACTAGTAAAGTTCAGACGTCGCTACAGTTTCCCGTCCAACACTGCAATGCGCGTGCGCCGGTCTTAACATAAATAATAATTGAGGCGAATGGTCGTTAGGCTTACAATTTATATAACATTGACAATCCACTGTTTAAATATATAAATTATATTCTCACCAAACATTTTTGTTTTAACGCAGGTTAGATAATACTAGTGCGCCTCATAATAATTTAAAGAACTATCCATGCGCGAAATTATTTTATCCCCGATATGCTAATTAGGTTTTTTCTCGTCAAGTGTGAGTGAGGTAGGCGATTGACCAAATGTTGGGACATTTTAGACAAAAAATCAGACCGCAATGATCGTCCCAATAAACCCTGATTGCAATTCATCACAGAAATAAGCGAAGCCTGTCTTTTTCATTATTACCTAAGGTTATAGCAATACTATAAATCACTTACTTGGTGTTCAAGACTATTTCATTAAAGAGTATTTATTTTTCAAATTTATTTTGTAGGTATTGAACTACAAATGGAGCGGGAAACTAAATGACGCTTTGAATATCTTGAGTGATGCACATTTAAACTGATTTTCTTTTTGTGAGAAGTGGATATGTAGGCCTAATACCTAAGCTATGTCTCACATAGGTAATGTTATAACTATTTGTAGTGAGAAGTGGATATGTAGGCCTAATACCTAAGCTATGTCTTACATACGTAAAGTTCTAACTATTTGTAGTCATAAATGGATATGTAGGCCTAATACCTAAGCTATGTCTCACATAGGTAATGTTATAACTATTTGTAGTGAGAAGTGGATATGTAGGCCTAATACCTAAGCTATGTCTTACATACGTAAAGTTCTAACTATTTGTAGTCATAAATGGATATGTAGGCCTAATACCTAAGCTTTGTCTCACATAGGTAATGTTATAACTATTTGTAGTGAGAAGTGGATATGTAGGCCTAATACCTAAGCTATGTCTTACATACGTAAAGTTCTAACTATTTGTAGTCATAAATGGATATGTAGGCCTAATACCTAAGCTATGTCTCACATAGGTAATGTTATAACTATTTGTAGTGAGAAGTGGATATGTAGGCCTAATACCTAAGCTATGTCTTACATACGTAAAGTTCTAACTATTTGTAGTCATAAATGGATATGTAGGCCTAATACCTAAGCTTTGTCTCACATAGGTAATGTTATAACTATTTGTAGTGAGAAGTGGATATGTAGGCCTAATACCTAAGCTATGTCTCACATAGGTAATGTTATAACTATTTGTAGTGAGAAGTGGATATGTAGGCCTAATACCTAAGCTATGTCTCACATAGGTAATGTTATAACTATTTGTAGTGAGAAGTGGATATGTAGGCCTAATACCTAAGCTATGTCTCACATAGGTAATGTTATAACTAAATAGTTATGAAACAAAAACAAAAAAAATGCCGCATAGATGTCGTCCCTCCTAATAAAGTCAGCATATTGTATCGGGGAGTAAAGCATAGGTACTTCCTTAGCCTTTAAAATTAGAGTTGGAACTTATTTAAATTCTAACTGAACCGATCAAGGAATATTAATTGGAAGTCAGATCTTTCAGATAATTGTGCATCGACGCACCGTGTATTAGATATATGTTACTCTAGTGCTTTGGACCGTTGCTATGCAACCACTCTTTGTTATTAACAAAATGAAGAAGATTCTCAATTCTGACTATTTTTATTTACATATTTTCTAATACCGTGTACGACAGCCAAGTTTTTTATGTTGTGTTTTCGTTACATGCTGTTTTTTTCAAATTCGTTCAATACAAGGCATATACAATGTGTATAGATGGTATGTGTATGTATGTGTACTCGATCATATGGTTAGGCGGTAAGTGATTCGTAAATACTTACGTAGATATTTTTTGTAATAGAAATAGATAACAATAATATTTTTTATAATTTAGTTATAATATAGTCTATATGTATGATATATACAGGTGACATGGTTTCGATTATATCGCTTTTGAAATTTCCAAGACATTTTGTTTTCCTCGCCGAATTATTTCTTTTGCTAAATTTGAAAATTATTTTACAATTTTGATTTCTTTTTGTATGACATTGTTAATAAAGAAAGGTGCTCGCTCATAATCCCAATAAAGTTAAAAATCCCAAAGAAGAGTACTTTGTTCGGTTGAATAGATCGGACTATCATTTTGGTCATATAGTATTAGATTTATCTCTACTTTGCCTATATTTATGTGCAAAATAAAGCATTCTGCTATCTATCTTCTTGTTTTGGATCCTATTATTTCGTTCGTCTTCGAAATTTCGTAACCTAGATAGGGTTATATATATTTGTATTGGTAGGTGAACTAATACTGTGACACTGATCATTTTTATTATGTTGCCGGAATGAATATACATCTTAATATTCAATGACAAAATCGTTCAATCGTAAGTAGGAAGCTTGTATCTATTCTTTGGGAACCATCTAAGTAAGTAATTATAAATTTGACCTTAAAGTTGCTAAACAATAGCTATAGCTACGTGTTAATTATGAGTACTTCCTAATCATCAAATATATATTCTATCAGTAAATTAATCAAAAAATCTTTTTGGAGTAGGTTTAACACATAAAGATAAATTCTAAAAGATCTGACGCTGCTGCACAAGTTCAAGTTAATACTTAATCTTTATTGACATCCAGAACAAGAAAGCATCAAAAAGAAATCTTTATTGACCTTAAATATCTCAATTTTTGTATTTACTTGCCTTACAAATAAGCTTATGCCTACAATGATACAAATTGAGGTAAATAACGAAGACTTGTTATAATGCTATCACTTTATTTTATCGTTATCATGATCAATAGGCTACTTAAGCGCGTCCTTTGATGTGCTCAGGCCTTACCTACTTTTAGTCATTATAAGATAAAGAAAACAAAGTTCAAAAATCAAACAAGTTTACATATTTTACTTAACTTACTTTCTTGTCTGTTTTGGTCAAAATTTGCAATCGATTTTCGACCACTTCTAATTATTTAATTGCTCTAAAACTTTCCCTAAAGCTTTGTTCAACCTAAGAATTAAATATTTTTATCATCTTCAAGAATTAGAAACTCTTAATTTGAGTGTAATTAATGATTAAAGTTCAAAAATATGACACTTCAAAACCGTTAAATGTCATTCATTATGTTAAGTCTACACAAAAAAACATACACATACATACACACATACGTTTACTACATAAAAAAAATATTAATTTGCATAAGATTTTAATTTTGAGTATGCATTATATATGTTATAAAAAAGGAGTAAAAAAAATTAATAACCACGAAAAAGTATTTGTAAAAAATTAACGAAAATAAAACAATATTTCCCATCAGAAATCTGAACAAGAAATTGAAGCAAATTGTCTATAACAGAATGTGGGGCGCAATTTAAAATAATTATTTGTTTGAATTTACGTAAAGTTAAAAATTATATTTAGTAACAATATAAGTTTTTTTTTGCAAATCAGATTTCATTTTTAGAATTTCTGTATGGAAAAATAATTTATAGAGTGTATGGGAAGTAAAAACGCTTTGGTGCTAAACCAAAACCAAATCTTTTTAAAATTAACCACCATTTAACTAAGTAACCTTTGTAACCTTTGTACAATTCCCTAATATTCTGTTGTGTCTTTTTAATTGTCTTTGTGTGTACATAAACTGTTAAATAAATATGTACGAGTCTGTTTACTGTCAAATACTAATTTATTCAAAAATCTTTACATTTCTGGGCAAATTCAAACTTCTGGTAACCTTTCCGTTGGGAGACTTCCTCTAATACCCCACCACAACATTCTGTGGGAACATTTGCCGGTATACGCCGCACGCACTCAACCACATGACGACGGTGGGCGGCCGCGACGACCTAACACTAGATCCGAATCTCTATGTAATTAATAACGAGTAGGTAATTATATTATAGAATATTGTGAATAACATCTTGTTTAGATTACCATGCAATATAACGACGATGTTGCTACCATAATTTTAATAACATTGTAATTGAAGTAGTATCTACTCTGCACGAGCAAGATATCTTGTACAATTTTAATAATTACCTGCTTTTATTGTTAGTGTTTATAATTAGCTATCAATTAATAATGTAATGTTCAAGGTGTCGATTTCCATATTTATTTCCAAAATAGGTAAGTAAGTTATTCGTACTTTAGACATTATTTTTTTTTTAATTCGTTTCTGTATACTTTCCAGACGTAATAAGTATGAGATGGCGTCCACACTAGTCGCACGGACTAGTGTCACACTGTTCTCTCCTATTCCATTTCTGTTAGATTGTGGAATACTCTCCATGAGAGTAGAGGGAGTAGACAAAATGAATTTCGTAATCGCTAAACGATAAAATCGTATGGCATTTGAGATAAGCCTTTGCTTAACAATCCAGAGAAATAAAAACAATAGAGATGCCATATCTAAAATAATATTAATTTATTTGAATTTTTTATTTTTATTTTTATCGAGATTATCGAAATGCATTTTGACTCGGCCCTGGAGTGCTTGCACGTTGAATTCCTTTAAAACTCAAGTCTCAAGTCATTTAATTACATTCCCATAAGAATCTTCTGTTTTCTTCTGTTTATCCATAGAGTAGTATGTATAAAATACTAAATATTATTTTGATAATCATTCTGCACCCAATTTAAAATTCTTCTTGTTTGATAACTCACTTATGTTGCCTTGGAAGTAATTACTTTTAAGCAATAAGGCCGCCTATTTGTACTGTGAATGTTTATTTCCTTCTGTATATTCTTCGTGTGCAATTAAATTTATTAGTTCTATTATTTTTATATTAAATTTTTCATGGGCAAGACTTTTTTCTGACAATGATCCACTTATATTGTTATTGCTTATAAGAAAGAACCAACCTTATTGAATATTGAGTACTTATGTAATGTTCGGCTGTCATCGACTTCAAAATTATAATGAAAAACAATCTACCTAGGTATTGACTTATGGTACAATAATTTTAAAAACATCCTTATCGAAGTACGATCCAAGGGCAAGTCCATTTAATTCAATACTTACCTGCCTTGATTATAATTATTTATAAATACCTATCAATGAATTATCTAAAGTTCTTAGTGTTTGTTGCCATGCCGTTGCCTACTAAATTTTAATTACAAATATTTAGTTAAGAATTGGCTATAGTTATATCTATTGCTAGCATATCTTTCCCCTCTTCAAAGCCTACCTATAATTTTGAGTCCATAAGTACTTGCTCCTATACATACGTCGTAGTGCATAAAAGCTTACCTTGGAGATTTCCTTCAGCCATAAGTTAATTAAACATTGAAATAGGTTAGAAATCGTTAGTCAATAAGGTATTCAACAAGTCTCTTTCAAATTTAAAAGTATGAAAGAAGTTTTCATCCATGACACAGAAATCGCGGCGAGCGAATCGAATTTATTAATTTAGGGCTTAATTACAGTTCAGCTCAAGGTCTCAGCTATCTTGGGCATAGTCTTCTTTTAAGTCAGATACAGTTATTCATTGATCTGTAATTGCCCGTTGTTGTTTGACAAATTACTTGGTCAACGCCCTCAACTATAGCTTAAACACGCGCTATGCAACGGGTTTTTCTTAACAACCTTTTATTCTACACAAATAGACTGACAATGTGACATACAAAATATAACGGGACTTATCTGAACCATAGATCATCCTTAACTGGGCTAATCTCAACGCCTCTAATACACATTGATGAGAGAACAAAGCAAAGGAAAGGTGCGAAAATATCGAGTTCCCACGAATCACACTCAATAGATTTTCTATATGGCGAGGACAACATTTAATCGCAAAAATAAAAACGACTTCTTCAATGCAAATTAGCTATCCTCTTAATTATTAATCGGATCGATTCAAGTTCTACCCAGAGTTGCCGAACGTTCGGCAATTGCCGTTTCATACGGTAATCGGCCCTGATACAACCAATAGTACGGTATACGGTAAAATGGCTATTGCCGTACGCTAAAATACCCCAAGCGGTTAGAGCTTAAATAACTTAACCTACGTATAAATAAGTAATGAACTTTACGAATCAGAGTACGTTTTATATATTTTAAATATAAATTAATCAGTGGAACTCAATGAACTACAATCCGTTCACAGATATGGTGTCTCTAACAATTAGCATATTTGAATACGTAGGAAAAAATATTTATTTATATCTGGATAATAACTTCAGAGCCAGAGGGAAAATAACTGTCAACGGACTGTACGGATACAGAGGTTTTTATTACTCTTTTTTTAAAGCTGTCAATTTGATCAAAACAAAACAAAGATTTTAATTTCTAGAAATATAAGGTAATTTATGTTTCAATATGGCAATTTGTTTTCTAATATACGACAAGCCTAGAATAGATAGTACAGTATTTGTTACGTAGCTACTGTGAGAACAGTATATGTGACACTATTATGTAACCAACAAATATGAATATTTCCTTTTAATAATGAACATAAAAGAGATTTTGGTGATAGTCCATCGCTTCGCGTACGACACATTTAAAATTTGGACCACCGAGTAACTCCTCCTCCTTGCTCCAACAAAAAGTAACCTCGGGCTGACACTAACAATGTAACATTGCTTGTAGCTCCTTCTTTAAGGATCACAAGCTTAAACAAGGAGCTAAATTAGTAGTTGAACAACTCAATGTTACTGTTATTGTACAACTAAGATAACAAATTCCTATACTGAAATTTTTCTGTACATTTATGCAACAACTAATAAAAGAATATTAAATAAATTTACATAAAATACCATAAATTAAAGTTTTTGATGCGATCAGTGTATATTTTTGTTTTCTTAAGGGAAACCTGTTAATAACCTTATACTTCTTTGACTACCTAAATATGCGTTATATTTAAGTAATTTAAGATAGTTCTTAATAAATAAATAAACAAAACCGAATGCCATGCCTACTCGGTTTAGTTTATACTTGACGCTTGGATAAAAATACAGCTTCTCAGTTGTGTGCGCGGCATTATAGCAATAAGTAAACCCAGGGTCTCTTCAACACGCATGTCTTCGTGAACAAGCCATACCAATGACATGCCAAGACAATTTCATTGTCTTTTAAAATTATTGCTTTAACAGAGATAATATAAGATTTTTCATTAATCCATGGAAGTTTCAATAATGTAAGAATTAATAATAAGTTTATATCGTCCACTTTTAAATAATTGCAGATACAAATCGATTAAAATATATAAAAAAATATTTATAAACCCGAATTTATGTTAGACAAGCTTAATTTTTTATTTTATTTTAGCGGTTAAATTCTAAAAGGATATAATTTTTGTGCAAATCATCCATAGAGTATTCTTCATGGTTAACCACTTTAGCTTCATGATCACCTGGTACAGTGAACAGCAAAAGTAAAGAATAAATTTTGCTAGTTGCATGTATATCGATATCACTTACGAATTAGCTGTCAAAGGCAACAAGACGTAAGAATTAAATTAATTAATAATAATATTCGTTGATTAACAAATAAATATTACAATAAAAGGTACAAATTTAGAATGTTTGTAAGTCGAATCACCAATTCAATACGCACTGAGTGACCATTGCGTAGGTGAGACGTTGACCGACACGAATCGTCTCGCTTGATCCATGTTTTCATAACACCATTATTTAAATTGTGCAAATCATTTTTCTTTTCATTAAATGCTGCAAGGTCACTCCGTAGATTGGTTATCTTTTTATGAAACACAATCTTAGAAAATCATTTTACAACTGTGACAAAGCAATTTACAATTACTTAGTTTCTTCACCTTTCCCATGGATCCGTTGACATTTTATGTAATTATAGTAAAACTACAAAACGTACTGTTTATTTACCTCTTTATTGGATATCGCCGGTACAGTAACTATTTGACAAATTTAAAATGCAATAATCAACGTATCACTTCGATTGGGTCATGTCGAAATATTTGTACAAAGGACAATAATAATATGAAAAAGATCTATAAAAGAGAATAACTCATTTAAAATTAAGTCTACTTTTTTCTGGTGTGCTATGTATAATTATAATTTACAATAATTAGAAATAATAGACCGACTTCACATTAGCAACATTCGAGGCGCGATGCTGTAGTTAGGTGCCTTCTAGTATTTAAATGTTTCTTATTGCTTAAAGCCAAACATTATTATTTAATATTCAACGAAACGGCGATTCATTTATCAGCGATGCGGCCACGTTTTCTATCAAATGTGAGTCTCAGCGAGTTAGTAATTTCATTCAAACCTTTCTAGGTTAACAGTTTTGTAATATGAAACGCTCATGTGAGGCTTTCGTGAAAACAATCTAGTAAAGAATTTGATACAATAATTTACATGTAATAATTAATATTATTATGTCATACACGAATCAGTTAGGAATCAGACGATACTTTCCATGCCCTAATAATCTTACTCTATTTTAATCTCTTACATTCCAAATGTATACACAAGCAAACATAAAATAATACTGTTGCGGAAAGGAGATTTTAAATTGTGACTTAAGTTACCACAACACAACTCTGGCACAGTAGATATATCATATATTGGTCCCGATTCTGCTGGTATTGACTTAAACTAAAATTAAGTTTAAAGCCTCCCTTATAATCGAATTCATTATGAAAAGGATAGAATGACAAGTTCTCACTTATGACTAATTATAATCAGCATATATTATGATGCGCGTTAAATATAAACATTTTATCCTTTTCATATTTTATTGGGATGAAAGAAAGGCAAATAACTCAATTTCAGTTTAAGAGAATGCGAGCAGAATCGATATCATTGTAAAATATAATATAAATCATACAATGTTCAATGATCGAACAAATATAGTAAAAGAAGACAGGTACCAACTAAATCAATTAGATACAAAAAAATCCGTCAAGTTAACGTCATTGACGAAGAATAACAGTTCCTTTCCTCTCGTGGACGAATTTTTCGCTATGCCACAAAATGTAAATATTTTAATGAAAAAATACATATACTATTTTAGGCAAATATAGACTTTATATAATTTAGCTTCATCGATATAATTTAAAAGCTATATTCACTAAGAAACTGACTAGACGTTTTAAGTAAAGTCGATATCTTCAATATTTTTAATTATTTTGCACGCGTAAACTCGTCCATGGAGACCCTATCATAACGAAGGAGGGTTCATTAAAACACACACCAAATAAAAAATAGAATTATGACGTTCAAATAATGTATAAAATCATTCACACTCAGATCATCTATTTAATAACCACAAAAATAGAAATCATAGATAAAAAAAATTCCAAGACGAAATTAGTATCACAATTCATTGAACTAAGTTAGGTGCATCTTCTCTTTAATTGTAATTTAATAAATAACTGTATGCAATTTTTTTTCCAATGTATATTTTACACTGTAGTTAAAAAGGTTGCGGCTCACTCAAGTTCATTACAAGAAATTCAACCTTAAATCAAGATAATTAAAATCGTATTCTTCGTCTGTTTTATTGAATAAACGAGAAAGAGTATAAAAGAGAAAGCCTCAAATTAGTTCATGTGAATTATTATATAAGCGCCAATTTTCGCATACATACATACAATGTAAAATTAAATCATATCACTGGTTTGTCGCATGATTAAATGTGAACTAGTGTCTAAGATACTTATGGACTCCTATCTAAAGCTAAAATTAGTTTGATAAATACTCCATACACACTATATTCGACTTAATACTAAATTTGCAACGTATCACATCCATCGACCGATCCATACCATTAGTAATGGAAAGACTTCACTAAACATCAAACCTTCGAACAATGGGGTTGAGTATGTACTTAATTATTTTCTACATTCTCTCGCTATTACTTGTTAAATTATAATTATGTGAATTCGGAAGAATTCAGATTTATTCACATGAATAATTTTTCCTTTGAAAAATCTATTCCGTATACTAAGAGTGCTATTTACTTCAAAAGTAAGTACTGGAAATATTGTTTTTAAATTGTATGTCAATGCTATGCTTCTAGTGCACTAGAACATGGCATAGGTTATTCATTGTATACAAGGTTACTTCGAAAGAAGTTGCCAAATTTTCTTGAGATACTCAGAATTAGCAACATAATTGTTCCACGATAGAACGATATAAAAGAAAATGTAATTAATTATTATGGCGCGCGCATGTTCAATATAGCATAAAGCACATGTACATTATATGGTTATATAAGAGGGTAACAAAGGCTTAGCTGGCGCTTTATCTCACTCGACCACGACGATGAAATTGCACCGTATTATTTTAGGAAAATTCTGTAGAAAATAGAATTCTACAATATGAAAATTAAAAATAATTACGATAGTCGTTCCTGATTCACTAAACCTTAGTATAAAAATTTGGCAAATCGATTCAAAGTAAACCTGTATGTGTACAGCACAGCTACAATTAAACAATAATATCTTATGATATCGAGCGATTACAGTAATGAAACTGACATGTACATTTCATATATAATAGTAAATAGACTCGATATGTTACCACTTCGACCTTCTTTTTCAAAATAAATGAGGCTGAATGTTTTAAAATTATCCAAAATCACATATTCGCAATCAGACATAAAATGTTCATCAATTGAAAACGAGCGTCGAAGCAGAACAAACTCGAGGAAAGTTTAAAGCCATCTACACGAAATATGTACCAAAAGATGTCACTTTTAAAGAACACTCACTCTAATACTAACTTGTCACTTCGATTTAACACCAACACAGTTGGGTTCCCCAGATTCAATTCACAGTTTACAACTGTAAATGAAGTCACGTCTTTAAGCTTAATGAGGGTTCATTGCCACTTATAAGCTTCTTGAATGTCCACTAGGTTCAATGTAATAATGTTTTACCACTGAGGGTTCGGGGGCAGGTAGCCTTCAGGGGCAGGGGGTGTGGCAGGCGCGGGCGCTGGTGCAGAGTAGGGCGGGGCGGCTGTCGGCCCGTAAGGGTAATACCCGGCACCGCCATACCCCCCATAGTATGCCGGATTAGGATACGCCCCGTACCCCATTCCATAACCTGCACAAAAATATAACTAATCAGTATTACTCTTGAAAATAACCCTTTACCAAAGTTTCATATTGATTAGTTCTTTAAATGTTTTAACAAATTATTTGTTAGTTTCAATAACATTGTAAACAAAAGGATACTTGACACTTACGATTTTGAATGTTTCTAATTTTATTTCATATAAAAGGCACTGACTTAAATGAAATAACGAATTAAGGTATTTCTAATTCCTTTCCAATAATAATAAATGATTATCAAGTATCCAACATGTTTTTATTTTTCTTAAAAGGGAAATAAAACTGGTCTTTTCAAATGTATCCGATTCAATTATATTAATGTTAGATCATACCTGGGTATTGGCCGTAATGCCCTTCTGGAGGCGCACTACCGACAGGGTACTGTCCGGAAGGGATTGCCTGTGGATGCGGCATTACGGGAACAGTGCCTTTGTCGACTTCCACTGGATACATGCTTGTAGGCATAGGCTGACCAACTAGAGGCTTCCCTGGCAAACTCTGGGTGTACGGCGGCATTCCAGTCATCGCCGCATCAGGAGGTATTCCGCTTATAGGCGGTCGATTCATCGTTCTCCTAGCATCGGAATTCTCAATTGGTGCAACAGGAACCATATTTTGGTCGCTTTTCCTCGCCTTTTGAACACTATTACTTGTAGATCCTAATAGACTAGACACGCTGTGCGACATTCCGGAACTAGGTGGCCTTTCATTACTTTGAGATTCTGAGCCACTTTCCGGTTTGTTAGGAGACTTTTTCTTCTTCGTTTTAGTGCCAGGCCGTTCCTCGTTATTAGGAGAGTAGGATTGAGTTATGTCATCTAAGTTTCTGCGAAAATCTGGCATGCCTTCTTTGTTTAAGACACTCGCAGTTCTCTCTAGTTGTAACAAACTGGATTCCGTTGGTGGACGACTGCCGGGTCTCTGGTGCCGATAGTTCTTCAGCAAATTGATCTTCCTCTCGACGGGTTCACTACCATGTGCATCATGTTCTATTTGGGTTGGGTTTTGCTCCATTTGGGGCATCTGTTGCTCATTCTGAAGAACTAATCTTTCTATTTGAGGAACTTGTTGTAACATTGGCGACTTTTGCTGTTCCTTTCTAGGCCTCTGCTTATCAATTTTGTTCCTGATCTGTTTCTGCTGAGAGGAAAGATTTACAGTTGGGATATCATCATTGATCTTTCTTTCTAATGCCTCTTCAGTGGGTAATTTTTCGTCTGTCGTTAACACTAAAGGTTCTGTTTGCTCTAACTTAGCGTCTCTTAAATCAGTTGGTTTATTCATGGAAGATGACGAATCTTCTCGACTACTGCCACTAGAGTTTCCTTGGGGTTTATGGTTAGACTGTAAATTCATTGGATTATTTGTTTCCTCATCATCACTGTCTAGAACCTGCGTATCATCATCAGATTCAATATCCATTCTGTTTGCAGTACTCGCATCACTATTTTCGTTATCAGATTTTTTGGTGTCTCTTGGTATTTTTGTAATACTAACAGACCCAGGAAGTGTGGGGCGCAATAATCGTCCTGGTGGAATTGGTGATCTCGGACGCATGCTGGAGTATGATCGTAATTCGTTCAATCTACTTCTAATATCAGCTATCTTTTGCCCAGGCATTAAAGCTCTGGATATTTTATTAGGACCTATAAGGGAAGGCCTAGCCATGACTCTTTGAAACCCTGGTCTAGCGCCCATCTTAGAAGTTATTGTGATGGCAGAATTGTTTTTCAAAGATCCTGGTATATTTGTTGTTGATGGTCGGCTGTTTAAAACTGCAATAGAATAATAAGTATAAATGATTGGTACCATTAAAAATACTAGAACCTGAGAAACATATAAATTTCGTACCTTTTTTCCCTATTGGACTATTATCCTTGTTATCAGACGCCTTCTGTCCTAATCCTTTCAAAGAGGTTTTGATAGCAATAATCTTGCCAGATTCAAGTTGCATGTAAATTCCTTTTGGAGATTTAAGCACCATTACTCTTTGGCCTGCTTTAAGCACGATATTGGTCTTCTCAGCAGAATTTGTAGGTATCACCACATCTGAAATAACGACTTAATTACATGATCACAAAAAATACCAAACATACCAGAGCCTTAAACACATAAGACACACACACCGATAGACATAGGGCACAAAAGTCAGAGAGACCGACAGAGCATAGAGAAAGAGCTCTAGCACAATAAATATTACCTAAAGGCAGAGTCATCTCTTGAGCAGACATTCCTTGTCGTCTCCAAACATCGGCCGGGATCCATCTTGCGCTGTGTTGCATCGGTCGTACTGAAGCCACCGGTCTTTGTACAATGCTACCGTCCGCTGTGCGAACCGTACGATATGCAGTCGTCGGCTTTGGAGCAAGAGCTGCCTTCTTTTCAAGCTCGTAACTGCATTTAAATAAACAAATTTCAAATCTTAATTATCTTATTACTCAACTAATGTTTTGTGTAGGATTAGTCAACACAAAAATGTTTAAAGGAGTGAAATACAAAGTATTAGAGTCTATAATCCGTCGCACTACTACACACTCTATTAGCTTGATCTAAAGGTAACTTATAAGTAACTTTTCACCAATTCGCTGAAATCTTAATAATTTGAAATTTCGGAACATGTATTTTAAACATCCATCCGAGAGATTGATCATAAAACTTTGTTTATTAAACCACTATCATCCGAATTTGAATCGTACTTAGCAGATGTGATGAGCATGGATACTGTTAGAGTTAGCAACAACAATCTATCCTAAACTTCGGTGATGTAGTACGATACTATAATATTTCAGTGATGGTTTGTAAACATTGAAGCTTAAATTGCCACGAATAAATAATAGTAATAAAATATACCTCGGACCTTGCGGGGATTTCAAATATACAATACTACAGATATGTTTCAATCCCACCCCAACGTCACAAAATAGACAGTTACGGAAGACGTGGCTTCAAACAAAAGATAATAACAATGAGGCCGACATAAACGTATTCCATTTCTAATCAAAACAAAGGAACGTTTCTCTTCTGATGTTATTTGAGATCACCGTAGTTGACTGACAACTCAAATCTAAAAACTACACACTCTCAAAAATATGTATTAATGGCTCTATTTAGCAACGTTCTGGTTCATATTTTTGAAGCCTGACTTGTATACATTATGTGTACGTACGTTTGATGTTGTGCCTTATATAGCCAGCCTACAGTATCTACTAACAATGCAATAACTAATCAAATATAAAGTATGACCATCAATATAATAAAAGTTTTTTCTTTACCCTCTTTGTGCTAATCTCTTCTCAGCACTGGACAGTTTCTTCTCCTTTCTGTCCACCAATAGAGACTCATGTTGGAATGGTTCCTTGCTCAAAGACTTCCAGTGCTGTGTAATTATACCTTGCATTAGGATGTCAATATATTTGTCCTTGTACTCAGTCAAATCTTTGATATCCGATTCCTAAAAAAAATCATATATATGACATTCATGACTAGTTTTTGGGAAGTATACAGTATATGTTCATAAGAATGGAATTCGACATTGACTTACTTTACCACGCAAAGAAAAGTCAACATAAAATGGCAATATTGTACAAAATAAAATTTATATAGTTCAAAAATTAAACTACATGATTCAGTCTAGGTACATTACATTTATGAAAGTCAAGATTGAAGAGTATAATTAAAATACTAAAAAGTATTTAATGATTAGCTTAATGTTAATAATAATAAAATCATTCAATTCATAAATTTTCAACAAATTGTACTAAACTTGCCGGTTAATCAAATTTTGATTTTATATACCTATATACAATTTATTTTAAGAAAAATAAGATTTTACAGCCATTATTTAATTACATTTATTTTATTTGATACAGTACCATATTCTATATTAATAAAAGTCATCTGGATAATATAAAAAACATATTATATCAATTTAAAATTAGTCTAAAGTACAATATAAAACATATTTATTTTTGCACCTGGAAACTATTTGGACTTTATATTAATTCATAAAAAAATAGTTCAATTGGTTTTATGTTTTTGTAAAATTTAAATGCAATTGTATTTTTTGGAAACTGTATTCAATTCCACTGAAGTAAAGTTAGTTTGACGTCAGGACACGTCACGTCGTATAGGATAATGACACTATACTATATATATATAGACTTATATATATAATACAATGTCAATATATCTATGTAATCAGGTAAATAACTTACCTTCTCGTCATTGTCGAAGCACAGATTAGTAATTTCCTTCATAGAGAGCACTGCGTCCGGATTGCACTCGTCTACAACGCGGTCGGCCATGCCTTGCTTGTTGATTTGTCTGTCGTAAATCTTCTTCTCGAGGCACCAGTCCATTACAAACCGATATACGAAACATGGTTTCTTTTGGCCGTACCTGGTGTAAAGAGATATTTTTATCACATTATCGACGTATTAAAAACTCATTAGTCTTCATCTGATTACTGTAAATCAACTGCTGCTTAATTGAGACCTCATTGACAAAATTAACCTTGTCAGGCTTGGATAGGCAAACTTTAGAATATTACCATTATCATGGGAGTTAACTAAAAACCTAGCTGATTCTGTTCTGCACGCACTAAATTAAAAGATCGTATTCAACTCATTCATTCAAAACAATGCCATAAAAATAAGTCAATGGTGTCTAAATGTCAAATGTCTCCTGTATATCCTAAAATTTTGTTGTGCCCGACAGGGTCCATAGTGTCATTGATAGTCTTAAGATTCATAACTATGGAACGATGTAACTATGGAACGCAAAATAAAGAATTGAAATTGAAAAAAAAATTGAAAATAAGTTGACGTTTCTCAGTCCTTCTACTTCAAAAGTATTGACATCATTGTGATATTATAGAACACAGCGAAAGTAGCTTTTATATTAAACTAATGTTTGTAGTATTAGGCGTGATTTTGGAAACATTCACTAAATCCATATTTAAGAACTGTGTATCTCTTTCTATAACATGGAGATAAAAGAACGAAAATTTTAATAAAAACTATATAATTTGAGACGGCTTTTTGCTTCCTAAAACTTTCAATGATTACTAATGAAGGTCGAAATTTGAACACAATTCATGAAATTGATAAAAGTCAAAAGTATGTAGTCTGCAACTTAATTAGGCGTGTGTGCTGTAGAATAGGTCACGATAACATCAGTGACATTTACCTGTAAACCCGGCAAACCGCCTGCGTGTCATGGCAAGGATTCCAACTAGCATCAAATACAATCACTCTGTTAGCCCCCACCAAATTAATACCCAACGAACCTGCTCTGGTGGATACCAAAAACAGATACACGTGAGGGTTCGCATTAAACTCGTTTATTAATTTCTCACGCTCCAAAGCATGCGTCGAGCCATCCAAACCTGAAAACAAGCCAGTACTTAATATTTCATTCTATGAGAACAACAAATAAGAAATCTTAAAATACTATTTCTACTTCATATAAAACTACTTACGATAGTAGCTCGTATTTCTCTCCCAAAGACAATTAGTTCCCGGAATATAATTTCTTTCTAAGAAGTCTTCAATCAAATTCAAAGTGAACAAACTCTGGCTAAAAAGCAATAATCTATCTCCCATCTTTATACTTTCATTCAGTATATAGAAGAATAACTCCATCTTTGCTGAGTTTTCTATTAGCCCAGGTATGTAATCCTTCAATAAGTCTGCCGCCCAATCATACGTCATTTCTTCTGCCTTCTTTACCATAGCTAACTCTTCCTCTCTGTTCATCTTCTCTTCCTTTTCACTTTCATCAGATTCGGAATCATCGTTTTTCTCTTTTGAGGTCTTCCTGTCTTTTCGTCCTTTCGCTTTCGTGCGACCTTTAGGTTTCGATTTGTCTGCTTTTTTACTCTCTTTACCTTTATTTTTTTGTTTTCCTCTCTTCGGAGGCTCATCTTCAGATTCTGATCCATCACTTTTCGGCGCTTCTGATTTTGATTCCTTTTTCTTCTTTTTACCACTTTCAGGTATCACATTCTTAGGTACCGGTGCTTCTGGTTTAGTGATCTTCTTCACTTCATCCTTAACTATTTTCTTAGTATCTAAATCTTCTATTTTCACTTCCCCGTCTGATTCTGACTTTATTTCAAGTTTTTCTTCTGCTTTTAATCTATCAACTTCAGTCTTAAGTTCAGTGATTGGCCACGATGTCACTGGACTTCCGGAACTAGCACTACCAAGGGGTGGCTTAGTTTCTACGTGAGACGGGTAATTAGGGTACTGATTTGAAAAGGTACCATTTGTGTTTTCAGTTGGCACTGGAGGAAAACTTGATGTATTTGGTTGGTAGCCATAATTTGGATTAGGAAAGGGCGCAGCAACCACATTTTGTGGTATATTGACATTAGGTTCAATTTTAATATCATTGTTTTGATAAACATGAGGATTAGGTTCAGATTTTATTGGCTGATCTGGCATACTGTTAGGAGGTATATTACTTTGATAACCAGGCATATTATTAGGGTAATTTGGAGTCTGATTATCGTATTGATTAAAGGGTGCAGCATTTGGGGCAGGACCATATGAATTACCAGTGTAAGGAGGTGGGTAAGACTGATTAGAGTAATCTTGAGCAGGTTGAGCAGCGGGATAAGAAGACCCGGGCGTAGTGTTGGAATTATATTCTGAATATCCGGGTTGGTTGTATCCCTGATATGGTGGCCTTTGTTGGTTTCCATATCCTTCTTGATTGTTTTGATACGGTTGGACTGCATTTCCAGGATACGGTTGATTATGCTGTTGTCCAGGTGCATTATAATTCGGTGGGTATTGTTGAGGACTATTGAAATCAGCGGGTGGTTGAGTATTTGGGTACTGTTGATTATTATAATAACCAGAATTGCCATAATAATTGCCATTTCCCCAATAATTTTGGTTATAGCCTTGTTCTGGATTATTTGGTGGATATTGATTAGGATAATTATTATATGGTGGTTGCTGTTGCTGTTGTTGTGGTTGTTGTTGCTGTGGCTGGTAATAATTACCGTCATAATTTTGGTTGTAGCCTTGATTCGGTGGATAATATCCTGATCCTGGATTCTGATAATTAGGATATGGAGGAAAGGATCCACCTGGCTGATCGGGCCTGTATGTGTTTGGCGGTGGCACGTATGGTCCATTTGGTGGATATTGTGTATTATTGAAAGAGTTCTGATCTGGTCTACTTGGTGCAGGAGGGCCAGTTGTGTTTGGTTGTATTGTGGCTGCAGGCTTTTTTGGTGCACCCTATTAGACAAGATACAAATAAATCAAGAACTTTTCAAATAATCAAGAACTTATCAATGCATTTTCTCCAGTAGCTGTTAATCTCATCTTTACGTAATACAAATTATTTTTGTTTTCTTCTGATTAAAATTCTGAATAAAATCAATTATCGAACTTACCCGTGGTTTAGCTGTTCTTCTAGGTTGTGCCTTACTGTTTCTAGCACGGCCGGCCTTAGTGACTCCACCTATTTCTTCTAAATCTAAATCTTCTTCAATAGCTGCGTTAACTTCGCTACGTTTCTTGAGGAAGTTATATAGAACATCAGGATGGTTCCAGATCTGGAAAAATAAAAAATTATTTAATTTATAATCTGCTTATTTATTCTTTTATTTATTATTTTCTACCGTGTTAAACATACCTTGCAGCAAATGGCAAAAGCTTTCAAAGGATTTGGCACAGAAGTAGACCGTACGACTTCGTTCATGAATCTATCATACAGTTTTCTTTGCAACGGCGTCATGCGCACTAATAAGACATATTCCTCTTTCTGTGGTAACGTGGACTGCAATACTGCGTGAGATCGTCTGGAAATAAAATTCAATGATTTATTTATTTTTCGTATTTTTAATCTTTATTGAATAATTCTAATTAAGACTAAATACTACATTCATTTGAAAGCGAAATAAGAATGTAACATTATCCAAGCTTTGAAGATATAAATGGGTTCATTTAGAACTATTCCTTCATACAACAACAAGGTTGATATTATCTTACCTCTGTACAAACCCCACAAGTAGCGAATGAAGCACGTGGGCTCGATAACGCATAAGGCGTATATCTTGTGGCGTAGAGTCAATACATTGCCCATTCTGTATAGGACGTTCGAACATGTTACAGAACTCCGTCTTGCTTCCAAGATAATTAGGTCGCACGAAATCCACCATACACCAGTATTCGAGCAGATTGTTTTGTAATGGATAACCTGGAAGAATGGTACTTTGATGATTCAATGATATTTAATATATAAGTGAAAACTTATATTATGGTATACGGTTTAAACGAACACACATAAAATTTTGATTTAGTAATAGTTTGTCTTGTTTTTATTATTTAAATTAAAGAATAAAAACAGCATAAGATATATTAGAACCATCCTGCTTATTAAAAACAAATCGGGGAAGGGAGTAAGAAGGGACTATGTAGAATATGATAAAATGCCTGACCAAATAGCGTTTATCGCGATTGTAATGCAGAAGGCCTACATACATTACAATAGATATTTATATAAAAAGAAAATATCCATAATGCCAGATTTGTTTTAAGATTCATATGTTTTTATATATTCGGAGATAGTGCAAACACGCGAATAGTCCACTAAAATCTCCACTAAATTTAGCCTCACAATGGAAGGTTAAAATTTAAGTTAGTTGTACGCGGAAGTAACCAACGCTAGTTACGCAAATTTACATCCACCCCAACGTTATATGTCCTATACTTTTCTCTTGGTACATGTTTAGGAAGCTATTGTCTCCATGATCATGATAATAAAATATAAAAGAAAGTTATGCTTGTAATGTAAAAAGAAAAACTGATTGCCATAAGTTCCTTACTCAATAACAAGTCTTATATGTGAGCTTCATTTCAACTTACCAGTCAGTACAACCCTGCGTTTGGTTCTCATTTGCTTTAGAGCGTACGATATATTGGAGTGGGAGTTTTTTATTCTGTGACCTTCATCGCAAATCACGAGATCAGGCCCGGGCCGCACCAAAGCTTCGTACATTTCTGTTGAAGTAAAATAAATAATTTAGAAGAAACACAGATGTTTTTGTAATACTAAATCTGTGACTACAAAAATAAAACTAAATACCAGGACGGTTTTTTGTTTTATTTGTCACAGATTACCCCAAGTATAAACATTCATTATTTACTAAATAAGATGAGTGATATACTTAACATTATAGAACTAAACAAGTATGCCAAATATATACTGCCTGAAATTAAGAGTTGCTTAAATTCGATATTTTAAAATAGAATTTTAAATTTGTCTAAACAGTTTTTACTTCAAAAATATTTTAAGCTTTTGAGAATTTCATTGGATACTTTGCCAAATAATGACAAAAATAAAACTAGTATATTAATTACCATCAAGAAGCTTTTTATCTTCGTCTGTTGGTGTGTCTTCTTTTTTGATATCGTCTTTGTTATCTCCATCGAGTTTGCTATCACCATCCTCTTTTGAATCTTCTGAGGCCTTTGTCTGATTTGTTATATCCGAATTCTTAAAAAGAATTATTTAAATATAGATATAACATAGTAATAATTATAAATATTACTGGCATTGAACATGGTATACAAGATGTAAATTTTTAATATTTAAATGATATGTAAAAATATGTTATTTTACACTAAAAACTAAACCAAATTATAATTCATGAAATTGGCAAGTCAGACAAGTTCAGTCTCATATTAAATATTCAAACAAAAGAAGTAGAAAGCTATCTCTCATAGAGATAACTCATTCCATTCCCTTGTATACTCTTATTTTGTTTGTGTATTTGGTGCAATAGTTTATATTTATACAGAATATAAATGAATGAGCAGTAATAAGGGCTAGGAATTCAATCAACAAACTGAACAACTTTCTCTATGTGACCAACATCGCAATCACGAAATAAAATCCATCTAATGGTCAACTTTTTTAAACCTGTGTAAAATCATCGTACCTGCGTGTCTTCATTGCCGTCAGTTCTGTCGTTTTTCTTTTCCTCTCTTTCTTTTTCCCTCTCAGCTTCAGCTTTCAGTTCTGCTTTCTTTTTCTTACGAGGTTTTTTGTCCTTTTTCATGCTCAACAGTCTGTAGAGCTCGTAACCAATCATAAGTACTCCGCCTGTTGTTGTCCAGTCCTGCAAATTATGCATATTAATATTAACTTTTTTAATTAATAACATCAAAAAAATCAAAGTTCTGGCTTTGTTTTTACATTAATAATTGTGTTTCTTTAGCAGATATTAAATACAAGAGTTTTCTTATCTTACCTTAACAACTTTAGCACGCATCTGTAGAGTCTTGTGACTGTCATTCAAGACGTAAATCGGAAAGTTTCTAGATCTAACTTCACCATGTGCTGATAATGGACTGTTTGTAGAGTCCAATGGTAACCACATGTTAAATTCTGCCACCTACAAATACTCATTATTAACAAGAACCCACAAATAATATATTTACTAATTTCAATGGACACACACACACAAAAGTACACACTCTATAGCTCACTTGAATTTTAGAGTAAAACCTCCATTTCAGCTTAAATCTAGTTAACATTTAGAGCTAAATCTAGATTTAATAAAGTCGAGGATTTAAAAATTATGATACAAGCAGGTCTTTATAAAAAGACAGCTATCATAACATTTCATATGTTAAAACTTGTACCAATTACCCATCTTATTGAATGTTATAATCGGTAGATTTCAAGAAATCAATGATTTTTTTAAAGCTGTCTAAAAATTAATCCCTTTCTCTTATTGTGTATGGGAAAATAAGTATTTTCCCATACAAGTCCAGTACTTCCAGCAAGTGCTGGAAGTTTAAGATTTAAAGTTATTAAGAGTGTGCACCCTTGAATACTAAAATCAGGAATATTAAATTTCATCTAAAACTAAAATTATCTTCCATTAAAATTAAATTTAAGAGAAAAAGAAGAGAAGAGAATGCCTACTGGCATTAAGTCCACTTATTGTACCTTTAAATATGCAAATAAAGAATAAATAAAAATATCCCAAAAAAAATTAAGAGCAAAAATTCCTTTATTTAAACAAATTTAAAATATGCTGCCTAGATAATATCATCTTGATAAGGATTAAAAACAATAAATCCTTTTCTTATTTTATTGGTGTTAAAGAGGGAAATTGTAATTAATAAGACAATATAAATACATACCCAGTTCT
This sequence comes from Acentria ephemerella, assembly GCA_943193645.1. Classification (NCBI taxonomy): domain Eukaryota; kingdom Metazoa; phylum Arthropoda; class Insecta; order Lepidoptera; family Crambidae; genus Acentria; species Acentria ephemerella. Next base: position 11,018,994 of record OW971879.1, on the reverse strand, counting down.
GTAATGTATTGATGGGCATGATACATAACACTGTCTTGGATTTAGTGTGTCGTAAGAATACATCACAAAAGCACACAATTTGCAAAGTCTTGCCAAGACCCATGGAATGCGCCAAGATACAACCAAAGCCCGTGGATGTGGAAAATCTTTCCACTGATTCTATGATGTTGTCAAATAAAAATCTCACACCACCAATCTAGAAAGATAGAAAATACATTATTATTATTGTACATGAGGTTATGATTATAATACACAATATAAATTTTTAGTAATTCTCATCAATAGAAAAGAAGGTACAAATAATTTTAAGATACCTCTTTATAAAAGTATATAAGTATTAAAGACTATATTTATAAATATTGTTACTAGCTTTCACCTGATGTGGTTTAATAATTCTGGCAATCTGTGGAGCAACAAATATATCTTCTTCATTTTCTGGATGACCTATATTGATCATCACTCGACCTTGTTCATCAGGAATATTATATGCATCATTTACATGTAGACCTGAAAGCACAGAATGAGAATAATGCACTTAGTTAATTAAAATATCTTTGAAATATATAAATCTCTTATAAATACAGTTATTTAACTGTCGACTGTTGTTGTTCTATGACACTAGTTGACTCTTGTTTACAGGCTAGAACAATTTATTTATTTTAATGTAATACGTTTTTTGAAATTTAACACTATTTTATTGGTATACCATGCTAGCTACCTGATGTTGAATTTATACCAAAGGTTATATTCCTCATAAAAATAACAATATGTGCATTAATTCATAATTAAAATTATGTTTATTGCCAATCATTTAAATAAGTTTGTATGTATGTAATTAAAAATAATTTGTCTTAATTCTTTGCCTCTTGCTAATAATATTTTTATTTACCAGAGTTATTAGGATCCTCATCAGCTTCAGGGCTAGGCGGAACTTCAGAGTCTGACAGCATTATACAGTCATCTGAATCAGATGAAGATGAAGAGGACTCCTCACCACTGCTACTATCAACTATTTCTACAACCTGTCAATTATGCAGACCATTAAATATTGAACAGTATTTTTTAGTTCTTAAGTATTAAATTAAAATGAAAGAATCTTGTTACCTCTTTCTTATCAGTCTTCTGCTCAGGTTTAACATTTTTTTGAAGTGCAGCAGATGTAGTAGGCTTTACTACTTTAGTGACTTCTACTTGACCTTGTTTCATTGTTGTTTTCTTGATTTCACCAGATGGTAATTTTACTAACACAGTATTTGGCAAACTGAAAATAAAACATTTTTTACCAAATGTGGAAATTACCAATGTAATCAATTACAATTAAAGTATAGTTTTGTTAAACTTACTTTAATTTTTGTCCTCCAACAGATTTTTTAAGTATTGATGAGCCTCCTTGTAGTAGAGACAGTGTCTTTTGATGAATTTTATTCTGACGATTTATTGCTATTTGTCTCTGTACCTGTGTAGAATAAAAGCATTTAAAATAGTGACACTTCTAATAATATCTTTTAACTCAGTGCAAGAGAAAAAATATTATCAAAATAATACTTAATAATATAGTTACCTCTCTTATAATTCTTTGTTGTTCTTGTACCCTGGCAAGACGCTCTGATTCCTGTCTTTGAGCAGCCAGAGTGGAAGCATCTAGATTTTTCTCATCCATCACTTCTCTGATATTCCGCCGAACATTCAGTGCATTTGAGTTTAATTTTTTCTATAAATTAATAATAATAAGAATTTATAATAATATCCTCAGTTTAGAACACAAATTGTGTGAAAATTTAGGTAAAAATAACTCTTTTTAACTACAACTTATACTTACTTTCTATCATTGAAATCATTTTATGTTATTTTATTTTTAACTAAGGAATGAGTTTAATAATTTCTTTTAAACATAATAACACCATATTATGTTCTATTGATATTAATCTAAGTAGTTTCTACTTGTTGTCTATAAACCATCAATCAATTTATATGTTTAAATCAGTTATAAACTAATATTTACCATTTAATCATAGGAATATTAGGTATAATTGAAATAGTAAATTAAAACCTGTAATATTATTTTTTAAATATCATTTATCTTAACCTATCACTAATCACTTGAGTTTAATGGAGTTTTAGTTTTCCAATGACATATTTATAGAAATATACAATATACTTGTAAAACTATACCTCCTCATCTTCAGTATCTTCTTTTTTTTCTTCACTTTCTCCATCTTTTGATGTCTCCCCTTCCTCATCTTCTTTTTTGACAGGTTTTACACTAATTTCTCCCATTTCCTTTAACTTCTCCGTAATATCATAATCTTGACTACTTTCTTCCTGTTTGATATCTAATAATTCTTCAGCAGTTTTCTCATTACACAATTCACCCTCAACCACCTCTGCTATTTCCACATTTTTCGTTAAATCTAAGTCACCTTCATTAATAATATCACTAATTGATAGAGTTTTTGGTTCCTCCATAGGAGGAATAACTGATTCACATTCTGCACTTATTTCTGACTCTTCAAAATTTGAAATCGGAGGTTGAACTATTTCAGGTTTCTTCTTAGTTTGAACTATATCACCGGTGAAGGGATCAAGATAACTTTCATTCTCTTCATCCAACTCCTTGACCGCACTTGGATTCACAACAAACTCTTCTTCTGACAGACCATCACTTTCAGACTTACTGTCTTCGCTAGAGAAGTCACTTAATTCTAAAATGTTGTTACCGACTAAGCTGCGTATAGTTATACCAGTGTCTTTCTTGAGCTTTTTGGTGAAGTCATGAAAATTTTTTACTGCTTCCATCTTTCTTTTGTGGCTCATAGGTCTTGGCCGTGGTGCCGCACGTCGCCGAGAGTTCATGGCAGCTGCTTGGGCGAAATGAGCTCGTTGTATCCTGGCTATTGTCTCATCATCATCTTCACTGTCTATAGATTCGTCAGACCCGTCATCGTCCTCTAGTCCCTGCATCTTATTCAGCAATGGGTTCGTACTTCCAACATCACTCATGGTATAGAAACCAATTTAACTCCTCTAGACTCAGATTGATGTTTCATACACACAGCAAATATTCATTGTCATTGTCATTTTTAATATTGAAATTTGGTAAAACATCGAGGTAACTATTGTCTAATACGGAACTTTACAAAATAATACAAATAATTTACATTCATTCACAAATTCTTATTTTCAGGGCAAATCTTTGTATCTGTCCATGGGACGCGGCATATCATAGAAAATGGAAAACGCCGGATAACACAATTAATCGCCCGATGCACTTACTCCAGCTGAAATGTTTTATGTCAAAATTATTGTTTGTTTATTTTATTAATTACTCTAATATAATAAGATTGCAATTAAAATTTAGGAAGCCATTACTTCCGCAATAAATAGCCTATTCAACTATAGAAATTGTGTATTCGACAAGCGTGTTTACAAAAATTGTAGAGACGTCACATAAACAAGACGACTTTAAGTGTACCTGTTATTAAAGTCTACTATTGTAAAGCTTTCTCTTAAGTTACATAGAGATTACAATGATACAATAAATATTTGTCAAAGAAAATACATCCTTGTTGTTTATGGCAGTACGGTTAAAATTACATGATTATTTTTAAGCGATGGCAACATTATTGATTTTGACAAGTGTTGTCATCAATTGCTCAGTCTATGGTTTATTCACACGTTATATATATCGATTTGAAATCGATAAGAAGTTAATAATTATATGCTTTATTAAAATAAAGATATAACTTATTTAGTTTAAGGTTTAAAATTTAAGATCTCTTAATATTAATAGATCTTAAAATTTACATACAAAACTCACAATTAACTAAATAGTAGGAGTTTTGTATGTGATGTTCTGTTTGAACCAAATAAATACTCAAAATTCGAAGATTTAGTTTACAACTTCTTGAGTGAATTTGGTCGGTCAGTAAGTGTGCTTGATGTGAAACAGTTACAAGTACATCACATTAGCAAAAAGTAGGTACGTCGGAACTCTGACTAACGATCTTCCTTCGTTCTTTTAGCGTATATAAAAATCATTTATAATCGTTAGATATAAATCGCCAATACCAAATTTTCAACGTTGAATCAGATCAGTTACACTGAACAGGCGTGTGGAAGCCACATTTGAACAATTTAACAGCTTGCTACTTAGGAACTTGCCTCATGTTGATGTGTAACATGGAACTTACCTACTGTCTTCGTGTATTCCAACCATTACAGTAAAAGTTAAAATTATTTCAATCAATAAGGAAACTTTATAACTATACATATATAGGAAACTAGCTTTAAACTAAACGGTTAATAATATACTGCTCGTAGAAAAAGCAGAACAGCATTGTAAATTACTCTGTGATAAGAAGTCACACTCTGGCCCTACCGCTTCGGGTTTTTACACGTCTACCATCCCTAATTAGTATGTTTCTGCCATTTATGTTCCCGAGGGCGAGAATGCCAATGAATGAATGAATGCCAAAGAAAACGTAGTAACTTTGCTTTAAACAGTTTTTTTTGCGAAATGATGCTCAATAACAAAATATATGTCTCTTAAGACTGTTTCTGTTATACTATAGAACTCTACTACTCATTATTGCTTATCCATTGCCACTACGAAGTAGCAGCGAAAACTTAATAAATATTTTGAAGTATACATTTCAAAAGTTTGTCAGTATAACTATTGTAAGAAATCCCATAATTTAATTTCAAAATTTTGAATTTTTGATAACGGTATATTTTTAATTAATAAAAATACTAAGACGTTAGACGAGTCAGTTTGGCAGGAAATCAAAAGGATGGATGAAATAAGTTGTGTAATAAAGAGGTCCATTCATGCCTGGCGTGATTTATGAAATAAAACTGAATAACTAATTATATATTCATTAATAATGTAAAAAAAATATTTATTTTCGCTAAAAAGGTTTCAAAAATCTAATATTTAAATTACATATAACAACTAAATTAGATGAGATGAACTTTAAGCATAGGAGGGCTATGCTGGCTACTTGGTCGCAACTCAAAATTGTCAATACAAACTTGATCTACATGACAGTGCTGACTGATGATTAAAGGCTCACTATGCGGCTCAAACATAATGATGATACAAAGTTTCCATAACTGAATTTTAAAAGTGTTTTAAAGCAAAATTGCCCTGGTTCATAAAAGAACCTTAAAATAAACAGTGAAAGATTAAATTGAAGCTGCAATTCAGAATACAAATCCATGCTAAAAAATCATCCCAACTAACTAGAAGTGCAACTTTCATCCACCAGACTGATGACGGGACGATTATTGGGGCGCAATAATGAAACTGGATTGTTACTTGTCACAGGATTCCACTCTTCATCTCGGATTCAAATCTGCTCATAGTCCGTGACTGATTGCATGACTAACCCATAAAAAAGTATTGAATTTTTGTAATATTTACACATATTCTGTAATTACCCCATGAACATGACTGATGGTGGCTTGTCTATTACCTAGTTACTGTCCACCATCCCATCAAAAAGAATATTAATCAATTCTATTTATTATTGTTTTGGGTAGATTAATGTAATATCTTAAAAGCTATTAACAATTTATATGTGACTGGGCTGAAATCAAAAAAATATCATATTTCTATATAGTTATTGATATAATTAGTGCCTGGCCCCTAAGTAATTTTAATCTAGTTTAATGAATATTTTAGCTGAACTATAGGGTCTTATTTTTAGCAGTTCTAAAAATAGTTTCATAAATTATTTGCATATATCATAGTATGTAAGTAGTCTGGTTGTAAGGCAGGCTGGCTATCATTAATGCTTCAAACTTCTATAAAATATGTCATAAATAATATGTTTGTATTACTGAAGTCTCTCTTTAAAGCCATAGGGTGGGGCCAGCTTGACACAAATGTATCAGCCAAACACAATAACTTGTCACAAATGTTTCATTAGTTTTGTCACACTCAAATGAATTATCATGACATACTTATCATGATGATTAAAGGTTCAATTTAGTTTTTATCACTTTTAATTCTATTTACATAAATAATAAGAAATTGATTTTCTCGTTCCAGATGACATTGATTAGGCAGCTCCAACCAAGCGTTGCTCCCTCACCCTCAAACGGCGCTCACGTTCAAACTCTTTCATGCGAATTACATAGCTGCAAAATGGAATGTTATTATTTTTTATGTATTCTTCACATAACAATGTATTGTTAAACCATCGCCTGCCATTATTCTGCAGAAGTTTTAAATGCTTGTAAAATAATTTATTAGTGATTAAGAAACTAAAGATTTCACTAACAGAAATTCTTTAAAACAGGAAATTATAATGGCAAACTATATCACTTTCAAATTAAAGTTATTAAGAATAAGTCTTCAATCTATTAATAACGCTTAGATATCCAATTTATTTTTAAGACATTGTTTAATTTGATTACAGAGTTCATAATGAAATTTATATAAAGTCAAATTAATAAATATAAAATTGTTATTTCTTAAGGGAATGATCATAATATATACTTACTCTTGATGTTCACAGTTCAAATAGTTGTGCTTTTCATGGGCACACTTGTACAGGAGAGGCATATGTTTGTAGCGGCAAACTTGGAAGTCAAGTAAGTAATGGGCACAGTAGTCTCTATTTACTGGCGGTATTCTAGCCGATATCAAATCCTCTTGACGAGCCTTCATTTCTTAAATTAAAAACTATTATTATGTATAACATAGTAATAGAGAGAAAAATATTAGTTATAGATTCTTTATAGTTTTATTAATTTATAACCTATAACTAGATTATGTAACTCTTTTATTGATAATGTTTTAACTGTCAATTTTATTTATAGTAAGTTATCTTATTGTTATTAAGAAGTGTACCTCTTGGCTTTCGGTCGTAAGAAAATCCAGCTTGAGGATCGAATGTTGGTTCATCATCCATTCTAAGGTCAACATTTCGGGCTCCATAAGATCCCATTATTTGACCCATTGTGACTTTAAGTGTCTCTAAGCTTAAGCTTAAAAAAACCAACGAACATGAATTTATTCGCAGAAATACAAGCAAATTCAATTTTTTAATATCACGAAATGTTGATTGAATTGAATGGCCCCTATTCTGACCGACTTAACACTCTACTAAACGGAAAAACAATAGTCAAACTAATTACATCTCTTTCTCTCATTTAGTATAAAAAAGAGAAACAAATATATATATCGAATTGGGATTGGATTTTATTAGGTCTCTTTATAATAAAAAAAAAAGACAAAGGTACTTAGATCATACAGCTATGCTTCCTTTATGTATATTTTATTATTTCTATAGTAATTGCAATGATGCGTTTATAAAACACATTTTAATGTATTAACCTTTTTGAAAAACTTCTTGTTATCAAATGTTTGAGATTATTCACTTCCGTTTTATAGCTAATCAATGTTTGCAACCATCCATATATCGATCCGATACATTTTTTATACATCACCTCCAAATGCAATTATCGTACAGTTTAGATTTATATTCATTAATTTGTACAAAAAGTTTTCTTTATAGAGTATTTTTGGTTCTGTCACATTTCCCAAAACTCCATGAAGCATTGGAATGTTTTACATCAGCACCCCAAAACCATACTAAAGAAAGACGATGAGACTGTCTGGATAAGATTCATTTGCCTTCCTTCTATAGGAAAAACTTAGAAAAATTGTAATCATGCGGGTAATCTGAAATTTAATCAAATGGATTAATAGACTACCCGCCAATAGTAAATAACAAAGTCCATCAAAATGAAAATTAATCTTGGCATAAGAAAATAAAATGGACTTAACTAATAGATTCCATAGTCATAAACTACATATTTTAAAAACCATTGGAAAAGGAACTTACGGGTATGTAAAATAATTATTGAATGAAATATATTAAAGGTTGTATCCTAAAATAATGAGAAATTTTCTGTTTATAGAAATGTTTATTTATGTGAAAATCATCAGAACACCGTTCTCAGCATAGTGAAAGATATCGAATTGAATGGCAAGATTCAGGATCATAAACAGGTATTTCAGTCTCATCTATTCATTTATTCTTAAAACCACTTTGATAATTTATTGATAACGTAATAAGAAATGATGATTATCATATGATATATTATTAGATGAACAACTAGGTTTATAGCATTAAATTTCATACTTGGGCTTCTGAAAAACATTCTCGTAGTGAATCCGTGAATACTGTTTATTTTCAGGATATAGCAAATGAAGTATCAATATTGTCGTCATTGAAACATCCAAATATAATAAGGTTTTACGAATGCTTTTACACTGATAATCATGTTATGATATCGATGGAGTATGCCTCTAGCGGGAATCTAGCGGAATATATGTATCAACGTTATCCAAAATTAATAACACAGCAGGTAATAAGTTTTCTTGTAATAGACGCGCCAAGGGAAGTGTGATGTAATATTGATTATGAGAAATTGCATGTTTTTTAATATAATATTTATTAATCAAATCAATAATAAAGTTTAATTTATAATAAGAAATATTTTTGCCAATAAAGGCTAAATAATAATAATAATAAAATATAGACCGCTAACAAAGCTTTATCTATATAATAATCATTTTTAAACATGACACGGTTGTGGCAGGCTATGCGTAAAACCAACAATTTATTCAACGACGACCTAGAGGTTGAAGTTACTGTAGTCGTTAGAATGACTTCCGTAACTGTAAATCAGATTCGTCATAGAGGATCCATGAACCTGCTACTCCTAGTAGTCGTAGGTATCATTCACATGGGTCTAGTAAGTATTGATGTTTTATAAAGCTGTTTTTTGTGTGTTGACCTATAGTCGTTAACTGAAGGTGTTACTAAGGTCACAGTGTCAACTAGGCATGATTGATGAGTCATATTTTAGTGCTTCAGGTTGACACTCCTTAATTGCTATTGTAATTAATCAGCAGCTTTCACCAGGACCTACTTTTCTTGATCTGTTTTCATTTTTGAACAGCAATAATTTTCTTCTTACTTTATTTACAGGAAATTCTGTTTTTCTTCTCACAAATACTGCTTGGAGTGAATTATATACATAATCTGAACGTTATTCATAGAGATCTCAAGGCAGAAAATATATTATTGACAGGTAAAAATGGTGTTTTGGTGAAAATAGGAGATTTTGGTATTTCGAAAATGTTGTCCAGGTAAATCTTATACTGTTTACAATAATTATCTCATAGCAAATAATATGACATACAACATTTGATTGTGTTCTTCTGCATTTAATAAATGAATAGCACAGTTCTAACAGTTACATAAATCGTAAAAATTAAGGAATTTCATAATACAATTGAAAATTGAAATATTTTCATTAGGCATATCACATATTACATTAATTTCTGCTTCAAAATCTACAAATACAAACGAAACGAGATGTTAAAAAGTTACTTGCAATTTTTATGTTTATGTATATTGAAGGAAAATGATCTTGAAAGGAAAACATCACCCGCTTACTGCATTCCCTCCCTAAGTCATCGTCAACATAAGTTTCGAAAAAAAATAAATTAAAATCATTGTTCTAGTGCAAAGAAGACATCAACCGTAATAGGGACTCCGTACTACTTGGCTCCGGAGTTGTGTGAAGGCCACCTGTATGACACGAAGAGCGATATCTGGGCCTTAGGATGTTTGCTGTATGAAATGTGCACTCACAAAAGAGCATTCGATGCAGAGGTATGGTAATATATTTATATTGTTAAATTTAACAAATGAAATATAAAAAAATTAAATTTAACAAATTAATTATTTAATTTTTGTTTTATAAGCAATAAAAATGTACGAATGAAATTAAATAAAAAACAAAAGAAATTAAATGACCGAATAAAATATGTCCTTTGAAGTAAATTCACATTAATATGATGTAAAAATGAAATATCAAGTATATAATATTAGTGTTATCAAGATTAGTCACTAGTAGCAACGTCACATTAATAATCTCGTTATAAATACAATATGAATTACCCTGTGTACTTAGCCAGAGGTATTCGAGACCCCACCGGGTTTCGAACCCGGGACCTCTGGGGAATATTTGTATGATGTTTTTAAGATAATTTAGCATATTTTTGATATTGATATATATATTTATATTTCATATTTAATTTAGGCTATATAATATATTTGAGTGTGAGAAATATTATATTGTAAAATACAAAAAGACTCCATTGAAACAAACTTGCATAGTTTAGCTAAAGGAAAATAGTTATAATACGGTGTCCTGTTTCAGTCTCTAGTTGGATTGGTAAAGGTTATTACAAATGGTAGCGTTCATCCGATTGATTTAACCATCTACGAAAGAGGAATGCAAGATCTAATTGACGCTATGCTCTCAATATTACCAGACAAAAGGCCGACTGTGAAGGATCTCATGGGAAGAGTAATATTATTGCCAATTATTTACAGTAATCTCTTAGACGCAGGCGATGAAGAATTGCTTTCAAAAGAGGCTGACAAATTTAGGACTGTGTCTTAATGTATATTTGTGTGGACATAATTAAAAAAATAAAACTGACCTTATGAAAAATTATTTTTATTTATAATGACACGCTTCCAGACTTTTAGTTTAAAAAAAATTGAGGGTAGTTCGCACTATAAATAAAACCAGTAATTCAATGCTCTGTTCTTTTCCTTAATACCAAGGCTGTGTAGTATCTATTGCATTTCTAAAGCAAAAGCACTGAAATTGTGTAGATTCTGATCTTACCAGCTAAATACGCTCTTAAGTATAGTAATAAAAATAAAGATAGTATCTGTTCTCACAGCGACATTGGAATTTATTGGCCATTCGTTTGGTCTGTTTCCATCTCTTCATCTTCTTCTTCTGAAACATAGAAATATGAATTAGATGTAATGTCTTAAAACACATGAGACTTAACATGGTAAATGCAGTGGTTTAAAGCTTTATTAAATAATGAACTTAATAAAATGGTATTAATTGGCTTTGGAGTAATCTAAAAATATGAATCGCTATTAGAATCACATCTGCTAGAAAAATATATCATTTTGGAAAAAAAAACTACTCAAATAGTAAAAACTCTCGTTACAAATAATTTCTAGTCGGACGTTATAGTCAAGTCTATAACGTCCGAGCACATATTAGGGCGCGTTAAGAACGTGCAATTGCCACAAACACTAGGCTTGGGCACAGATTATTTGTGCATCCGTACGAATACATGCACGTGGACGACATTTAACATCTCTACATATTTATGACAGTTTTTATGTCAATAATTATTATTCTATTAACACATTCAATGCCCATATTTGCACTGTGGCGCAATATTTGCGATATTATTAATAATTTTAATAAATATTTTTTCCAATAAAACATTAACTATTTCGCAACATTGAAGTGCCGACTGTGACTCCGTGTATTCATAAACATCAAATTATAATCTATTTAGGAACATTCCAACAGCGCTACCTTTATTTTGTAAGTTAGTAAAGCCTTTATTATAGGGTGAACACGGGAGCCGTGTCGTGTGCGTCTAAGGAAAATATAGTACGACACGGCCACCGTGTCGCGGGGAGTGCCTTAAATAACCGGTATAAAGCGTTGATCAAAGGAACAAATAAACACCTCGGGTGTGTGAGTTCTGAGTTCACTTTGATTTTGATAACTAAAGCCAATTAAGGCGCTGCTTAAGATATTGAAATTAAAAATTTCAAAAGAATATGTATCATAATTGTAGTTATGCTACATTAATTAGTATAAAGGGGGGTAAGGGGCGAATAGCTTGGTGACGAAATGGTTTGAGCGTTCTGGTATCTTGCGTTCCTTCGTGATCTAGAAGGCACTTTAAGCCATTGGACCCGGTTGTAACGGCAACCGCTTTCACCAACCTACCCACATTGGGCAGCGTGGTAATGTTATGGTCCAAAATCCCAACAAGGGTCTGTTGATGATGTGTTGAATTATTAAAATAAACAAAAATGTTGAATTTATGAATATAGTTGTCTTTGATCACCTGCATTGATACATCAGTGTATCTAATAACATGGATGTTACCTTTAAAGGAAAAATATCTGTTGTGTCAATGAAAAAGAGCACATGAAACTAATTATTAAAAACATTACTCAACTTCTTTTTCCTTCACACCACAGAAATATTTAATTAGTTTAATGAAACAGTAAAATTTTTTGTAGTCTGTTAGCCTAAGTATGGGCTTTACTGAAGTACATGATAAATTTAAATTGTACCATAGGTTCAGGAATCTATGGAACTTTCTTCATGTCAATGTGAAGTCCTAGGCATTAGAATTGGATATATTTTTGGGATTTGACAATTATACTCCATTGCTATAGCGATAGCTTAAGTCAAATGCATCTCGTCTAGGCCCTCTGGTTAGAATCAAAATGAGTTTGCTCGTAGTGGCATTGTCATTATAGTGGTATTATCATCTTGTTATGGATATCCATATCCAGATGGCAATGAGCTGAAAATAGCTATTCAATAATATCATTTCAATTAATATGGCAATGGGCTTCACTTGAAGTGTATAGTTCCTCTACTGTTTCTTTTTACTATGAAGTCATTGGTAAAATCATGCTTTGTTAAATCTCAAAGGATATGTAATAGACATTGTCTGTAAAAATATGAGATTCTGAACCACATGTGACACCAATTGTATTGTAAAGCACAATCAAATCTTTCTTCTTGGCAAAATATAATGGAGAACATCATAATTTTGAAATTGATGAAGGTTGTATTTTAAAGTTCCTACGTTATTTTATATTTAGAAATATGAAATTAGGGATAACTCCTGCAAGTAAGTGCACTATTTTCACACCACTGAATAAGTTTTCGTAATAAGATATGTTCTTACGTTGTCCATTGTTTTGTGGCTGTGGTTGTATGGGTTTCTGGCCAGGAATCTGTCCAGATTGCAACATTCTTGTTAGCCGCTCCACTTCTTGAAGTGATGATGCATTTTTGATAGCTTCTCTGATTTTATGGATTTCTTGAGGAGTAAGATCTGAAATAATTTCATAAATAATGATATTAAGCATAAAATATCTATATTTATTTTATACATTGTATAATGTGCATAAATATTTATATAAAGAGCTTAAATACTTATAAGAATAACATAAAGTAGAAACTTAGGGTCGATTTTTATGATGCAGATACAGTTGCAATTTTATTCTAGCTATAGCAGGCTATAATGTAGTTAAAGAAATAAATGAATAAAATTATTTAACCTTCACTTTTTTTAAAGATTTTAAACAATTCTATGATCCACCTGAAGGTAAATAGTAACTATTGGCTAGAGTCGCCAGCAAGATCATGCTGTTTATTGATATTGTAGATGGGTTGACTTTTTGAAACGAGGGTCGGTATTACCTAGATCTTTGCTTACCATAAAACCTTAAATAAATCTTTATATAAAATCAGAAATGACCTTTGATCTGCTAAAACATATATGAGGCCACATGACAATTGTTTTGTAATATGTCTAAAATACCTATTTAATATTACAATTTAATTTGTTGCATTCATCACAAGTGTGTATCAGAATGTAATGAAACTTTATTAACTGAGTGTAATTAATGTATAAAAGATTACCTGTATTGTTAAATATGTATATTTTATTACCAATAGAATGTATAGAAGGTATATAATAATAAAATAATATAATATGATAATATAGGTTTGATAATTATCAGTAAAATAATGAAGTTGTAGAAACTGCTTACTCCTAGTAAACAAGGTTTGAAATTATTCAAACCTTGTTTACTAGGAGTAAGCAGTTTACTATTCCAGATATTCCAATGCTGAAATAGTAAATTGTTTACAGAAAAATCTTTATTGGTAAAAAGCCAATCATATAAATTTTATAGAGGTTTTACTATCTAAAACTTTAAATATAATGATAGGTCCTTTCACTGATACATATAATCCACATATCTGTGGCAGTAACTGTTTCCTTTTTTATAAGTATATATGTAGATATAGTTAAATATGAGAATACTTAAATAAAATGAACTAACTTGTAACTTTGGGATCTGGTAGGTTGCCACCAGGTACAAAGGTTTTCGCTTTTCTTGAAATATCTTTTTGTAGTTCTTTCCCTTTCTTGCTCTTGAATAAAGCATTAGCTTCATCTCTCTCCTTTTGTTTGATTTTTCTGAAGTCAAGCAATCTGAGTTCTGGTAGTTTAAAGGCCATATATGCTCTGTAAATATGAATGATTTGTTTAATAAAACTGTACTTATTTGGTGGTTTGTTTTTCCACACATTCACTAAAATTAAAGTTTAAATAAGGTAGGATGTGTAGTGAAATAACATTGCTAAAAATTTAATGTGATGAAGAAAAAATTAAATTTTATTCATTAAGAATTACAAATATGATTCTATTAGTTGTATTTCACCCAACCATATTTGAAAACCTTATCAATAAATATGTTAGTAATAAGTATGTATGTAAGTAATTATAATATAAGAACAGACATGCATTAACAGTTAACTAATTAACAGTTAAGCTAACAGTTAACTAATATGCTCATCTTGTAAAAATCAAGAATTTCATAATATAATCTACACAAAATCTATTGATTAGGTCCTTGAGTAGTGGTACTCAAGGACCTAATCACAGTACAGTGTATGGAGTACCTTGGAGGTCTATTTCCAGCAATTGGTGACTCACGACTGATATGATGAAGATCTATTGTGCCAATTTTTTTTAAATATTTTTTATCTGACTATGACACAATAGATATTATTAAGATTAGTGCATATCAACACAGATCAGTATGCAGAATTTTCTGATGCTAGTTAGCAATTATCATTTAACAATGCTGAAAATTTTACAATATGTAGTTAATTGTCAAAATTTGCTTTAGTCATTGCAATAGGATACTTATAAAGTTTTAACTTTTCTCTCTTTTCACAAGAAGATTTGTTGATTTGCACTAACCAGGAAATATTTTATTTTCAGTGGATACCAGCAGTTGTTAAGTCAAAAAGTTATAAACAAATAAAAATATTACCTGTAATGCTGTTTGTTAGCTACTGGATTATGCATTAGGGACAGTGTCCGTAACTTAGGCAAAGTGGCGAGGGGATCTATATCTCCAAGCTCCGAAATATTGTTGTTAGTTAAAATCAGGGTATCAAGGTTTGGTAGGTACTGTTCCAAATTCTCACTAATTCTCCTGTAATTTCATAATAAACTATTTTTTATATTCTTATCAATATTAAAAGTTCGAAACTATAACATGCACTAAACACATACAACTCAACAACACAACTTATATCTTTTAAAATCTTTCTACGTTTTATTTGAAAAATATAAGAGTACACTTATAACTTTGACAGTTGAAGAAAGTAGGTATCTGTGTCCATTTTTACAGATACAAAAGTTTATAACTCCAGAAAATGCTAGAGCATGATGTTGATAAATAATAATTATAAAATTCTAGCTGACCCAGCAAACATTGTTTTGTCATATAAATTATAACTAAAAAATGTTCTGAAGGGCCACCCTTATCACTTAAGTGTTTAAAACTTAGTCTAGTACCAATTCCCATACTTACCAAATATACAAAAAAAAACATAAAAATCAGTCAAGCAAAGATGTTTCATAACAAATACTGTGACATGAGATTGCGATATTTAAGATAATAATGTAATATCACTCTAATTAGAATCTGCATAATACAATAATGATATTTATTCTTACACTATTCTGTTATTGTTTAACAGTAGACATTTTAGTCTTTTTAGCAGTGGAAAGCCATCAAGTTTTCTGACATCATTGTCTGAGAAATCTACTGTGTCAAACTGATCTAATGTGGCTCCCATGTTTTCAATCTGTGGGATTTTATAACCTGAAAAAATAAATATTTTATTCGCTACTTATTGAAATACTTACACAACACAAGAAATTGATGAGATTTCGATAAGTTAGGTTAAGTTTTTAGCATTTTGTAACATGCATATTCCTATATATCTTCATTGCTTTCATAGGAACCTAGTTTTAGATATTTGCAATATTGATTAGCCTAAATTTGATAAAAATAATGAATGTGATTGACGATGATATACAAAACAAGCAACCAAACACCGAAACTAACCTCTCAAATCCAATTCACGATCCCTACAAGGATTCATATATTGCATAGAGTTTTGAATCAATTCTGTAGTTAGTTTTACCATGTTTACGTTTAAAACTCTGTACTGCTTATACAAACACAAAGTTAATTAATAAATTGCAAACTTGGAGCGATATTTTTTAACATTGATAGACATTCGCTTAACCACAGACTATTAAGCGAAGTTACTAAGTGTTATCCGCATAACTACCACAGACATTTTGTGTATTTTTGTGAAATGGTCCTTACATCAGGGAAAGCAAAGGAAACTGAAGCCAATACAGCCATATCTTATGTAGTTATTTTTGCTATATCGGCGCCGGGTATATCATTATAATGTATCCCTTTACCCCATAGTGTTTTTGTCGACCAATATTGGGCCCTACCATTTTGTTAATGGCAGACACCACAATTTAGAAAATAGAATAAAATGATACAAAAATTAAATGTTATGTTAATGATTAAGATGAAATGATACAGTAATGAGAATAAACTTTGCCGAATGAAGTTTTTGACGACTAAAGGCAGGCACAATATTTTTTTTAATGAGTTAGGAGGAACTAACTTAGAAGACATTAATTTAAAGGAATAAATTTTGAAAATGGAATGCAATGTTAACGATTATGATTATGATTAAAATAATACAAAAATGGAATGTTATGTCAATGGTTGCGATGAAATAATAAAAAAATCAGATTGAAATTATATATAATGATATAAAAATAAACTAAACACTGAAAAATTAAAGTCAAAGTGTTTCTACGATTAAATGAAGATGTTATAATTTAAATTGCATAAGGAAGTAATCTTTTAAAACTGGCCAAGCCACACTGAGGTTGTGCTGTAAGTAAGAAATATGAAGTACTACAAATAGGTTTTTACACATGTAAAAGAAAATTAATTAAATAATGGACACTTTAGGAACACAATGGCATCAGTTTCTTTGGCATTGGTAGGTGGGGATGGAGTCTGAACCTTTTTGCCCATGGTCCTTTTTCTATTCCACTTACAATAGTAGTAGGACCAGTATTCATTGCATAATACGTAGTCTTAAGGTTTTTTAGGATGGCCTGTGCCTAGAACTAAATAGGTAGTATATAGGCTGTTAATGATCCACTGAAACTAAAATTAAATTATTGGTCTTCTTTCGTTCAACTAAAATAAGAAAACGATAGAATGGCTTTTAGAAAAGGCATTTAGTTGACACTTAGGCGATCAATACTTTGAATTATTTGAAGCGGCTTGTTTTTGACGTAACATAAGATCATCAGTCTTAAGTGATTTTATTTCTAGAGTTAAGTTTTCAGCCAATTTTTAATTGAGGGAAATAATAAAAGATGTTTCGATTTTTCTCCCATATCTTTTTATTCTAAATACATTAATATTCTTTAATTCAACTCAAATATTTATTTAAACTATTACAAGCTATTTTTATTTTAAACATAAATAATAAGTAATGCAAATGACCAGCATTGCACACTTTTAACTCGGTATTAATAATTTATCTAGGTATTATCCAATCTTAACGATAGTTCTCCATACTGACAAAACATATACACAACACTGAAACCACTTTGGCGTAAAACAATTTGATCATTTATTAAGTAGGTAATTCTAATTACGATTATTGAATAATGACATGTCACGCTCAAGTCTTAAGAGTTAAATTCATCAGTATTTAGTCCTTTATTACTATGAAAAGAACATAGCTGTAATAGACATGCCACAGAATCTATGATTTTTAGTAATTCAAAATATACTTCTTAATAAGGTTTGCTCAGCTATTGAAACGTTGACAACGAGCATTATCGTAAATCTAGGTACAACACTGTCAGGTAAATAAGTATATCAAATGGAAACTGTCAATATCTCGCAGCGCTACATGCTACAGAACCTGCATGGCACAGCTGGGTACATGTATTGATCACATATGAATATTTCGAAGATTGGGTATTTGTTATACACAGATCTACTGTTATACGAACATTATTATAACACAATTTCGTTACAAATACATATACATTAAAAAACAAAAGATTCTAAGCGTAATGTCTCTATTTAAACACACAAGTAGATAAGCGTTTTAATTTTTTTTCAAGTCCCAATACTATACTATGCATTCCAAAATCAGACAATTTGAAGACATCACAGCGATCCTGCGACAGATATTAAACTCTTCGATCGCCGAATTAATCTTAAATTACCTATGAAAGTAATGTACATTGGACCTTCATTCTTGACTCCGATGAATGATAAAATGATTGACTTAGAGAATACTCACAAAATAATACTCTTACTAGTTGACACAATGGTAATAATATTGTATGGTAATAATAACGAAAATGATGGATTGTCAAGAATTACAATCATTTAAACAAAAAAAACGAATATCTTTTGAGTACATGATAGTTAGAGACCAGCTCATAAGTAACATAATCGTTCATTAAAACGATGATCTTAATGAAATGCATCTTAATACAGGTTTATTTCACCCTGATGACGTTCACTAAATGAAACGAAGACCTATAGTTACCTATTAAATATAATGATGAGGAATACTGGGTCGATGTCGATCAGATCTGGACTGTGTCGGCGTACAAGTTGTTATTACTCAAAGTTACGTACAAAGATATTACGATATGAGCACTAACTAACACATGAATACGTAAGAAAATACATGAATATTGTGCGAAGAGAGAGTGCTTCGGAAACTACCTACTTAGTATGTACTATTGCAAGACCCGGCCCGCGTGCTTATCCACTGCACTTAAGTAAATAAGTTTGAAATTAAAATGAAATTCCCGAGACAATTCTTAGTCGCAAACCACTCGATTGTTAGTACTTAACATTTTAATCAAACACTTCAAGCCGTTAGTCGGATACACAAAAAATTCTTATAAGATTCATGACTAATTTTTTCCATATTTGGAAACAAGAGACCTAGATAATAGATAATTTACAAAAAATAATAATTATACACTATTCTAAAGAGAAAAGTAAAGGGGTCGCCAGCGACCTTCCACAAGAAATGAGGTGCTATTAGGATATCAAACCAAATAAAGCTATCTAACAGGATGAACGTGGCAGCGTGTCTTCCACGTGAGAGCCTGGCCGAATATTATATATTCAGAAAAAAGACACAACAACTTCGAAAGGCAATTTTTAAAATTTACCTTAAAATAGATTTATATTAGGATACCTATCATGTTAATACATTTTGGTGAATAACATCATTATCGCAAACCCGTATTAAATATGAGAAACGTGGATGATATGACAATATAAATTACCCTTTCATACCAATTAATAAGCGTTTTCAATGTCCTTATTCAGTCGATCCGGTACATTCGGAGTCGACCGCTATAACTACTTACACGTCTTTAATTTTAACCGAACACTAACTACTTACTTACAGGGATATCGAACGTTACTGTGAACATAAACCGAATCATATCTTTGGTTAGACAAACGAAACAATAGTAAAAACACTAGACAATCGAACGTTACACAGTCATTGGAGGGACATTATATTTAGTCGTTAGGTAACTCTAAACAACATTGCATAATAATCACATATAAAATAATCATAATCAAAATGTGAACGATACACCTGTGGATCGTTCCATTTCGAGGTAAGCGTCAACAAGTGTTATTATTATCCAACAAGTCCGCCCGGGCACGGCGCTGCGCGGGCGCCGCTCACTGCCAGAGCCTCCACCACACCTGCATTTTCTCTGAGAGTTTCTTACAAATTCCCAGTAGTTTCCGTCACATCCCACCATCACCCTCACCCTCACATTCTTCTGAGCCTTCACCCTCTTCTAGCGTTACCTGTAATAAAGAAATAACTTGTTTTTAAATTTAGATAATTTTCCAACCGCTCAATATGGTTTAATTGACAAAGACTAATCTGAATTTATAGTTTAACCACATTTCACTGTTCAACAAGTAGATAGTACTTATCTTTATATAATTTTATCTTAAATGATATGGATAACAAGTGGTCATATTTGTAATGACGCAATTAGCTACGACACGATACGTCGTCAGTACGTCTCTTAAAAGTGATGAATTTGATTCATTAATTTTAATTTTAAGATTTCTCTCTGAAAGGGACAGAAATACAGCAAGTAGTACTTACTTGAAAGCGTATTTGTTCTGGACGATCGTCGTCAGCTCCTGAATGTGATTGCACAGGGGCAGGCGGTGGAGACGGTGGTATCATGCTTTGGTAATAATCACGGTTCTCCTCCAGCGTATCTAAGATGTCTTGTGCATCTGGGTGCACCAGATCAGCCCACGTTTCCCACAGCGGATGCACGATGTAGTCGATGAAACCGACTTGAGATTTTTCTATCGTTGCATTCTGCCTGTCGCACATCGGACTGATGTCCATGCCTTGTTCCCTCTCACGGTCTCCTTGTTGGAAGAACTCTTCCATAAGTAACGCTACCCACCGCTTATACAACGGTAGCGGTTTGGTAGGATTGCTCAAGTCAGCGCAGTGAACGAGATTCTCCAAGACTTGTATTCTATCTGTGTAATTGTCTAGTAATAATACTCCGCTTCCAGCTACTTTCTTAGTTTCCACCATCGTCTTCAAGTCAGCCAATAAACTCATATGCTTGGACATGTCTGTCGAGAGCACCATGTCTATGACCATTTTTCGCAATGTTTGTCTCTGTTTCTTATGCAGATTTACGAAAATATCGCAACCGTCATTTTGTAACAGCTTGAACGCTACGGCAAGGTGGTGGTTTTCTAGAACCGACTCATCATTGTACATAAGAGCTAATTCTGAGCTGGAGTTGACGAGGAATTGGTTGGTGAGTCCAGGATGATCTACATCATGGACGCATGCTGCAAATAGTGCGGCGCACACTTCCAGTGGTGTGAACACGGCATCCAGGGCTGGCGTGTTAAGAAGCACATTAGTAGATTGCGTGACATCAGCTGCGTGGAGCGAGTTGTGGAAGGGGTTTTCACGAATGTAGTGCTCTTCTAGCGTCACGGCAAACGCTATAAAGGTCCGAGATGGTATCTGAAGTGTGCCCAAGAGCTCCCTAGATGTGAAGGCTGCGTATGCAACAGCTGTGAGCGGTCTGCCGCAGGACAGGTCACCGATGCGGAAGATGTCAACACCCCAGCGGTCGAGGTCACCTAGATGTCGACCAAGGTCTTCTTCGTGAGGTGTTTCCACACCATACCTGGGAACGCGTTCGCCAGTGAAACTGTTTGTGTGAGTTAAGGTCCTCTTAACACCAGATATCTGAAAAGAAAAAAATAAAGATTAATGATTGTTCTATTTAAGAGAAAGAATTATTCGAAAGGTCTTATTAATTTTAAGTTTTCTTACTTGTGACATGGTGGTTCCTGGTCCGACATGGCGTGGCTTGTCCTTCTTCTTGGTACGGGCTTCAGAGCTCTCTTCCACTTGTAATGATGGCAAGTCGAGTTCTTGTTGTTTGTCTGTAAAGAATATTGATAAATTAAACTTTGATTAATAATTCAAGCAATAAAATCTATATCCATACACAATGTATATTTTTGGTTTGATATTATTATTTGTTTGGTAGATTATAGAGTGTGGATGGATTAACGATTGCTGTGATAACCTATTATTTCTATTAAAAAAACTGAGCTATGCCAATAATATAACTTATTAACTGATTGTGTACAATATTTATCACATGTCCAAAACTGTGTCATCAGATATCTATGCTAATAGAAAGTAGGTGAACATGTGCAACCTTCATAATAAATTGTGGTATTATTTTATTTTTAAATACTACGCGTTATTTTAGTATTGTCAAAATAATAGTGGGTATCGCTGTAGTAAATCTAAGAAGATACAAGGCATTCAAATTTGTTTAATTACATATTATTATTAAATAATTAAATTATAATTTACAATGGTAAGCATCATCTCGCATGTTTCAATGATGAAACACTACCACAATAATATCTCATACTCATACTAATATCAATCTCAGGCACACGAGTATACCAATATAAAATATATCAATAATAAACTCTCAAATCAATGTTATTATTTAGTGGTTAATGTTAATTCTATATCTAATCTCAAATTGATTTCTATTAGTGGCGCAATATAAGTTATTTATATACTCAAGTGTTTGTTACGTATTTAGAACGTAATACAATGCATTTTTGTTTAGCAGCAGACTTCGTATTTCAAACTTTTAATTTGAAGGTCACGTTTTTATCACATTGATAGATCGTTCGAAAAAGAGTCGTCATTGTAAAAATAGTAAACTTTTAAATAGTAAATTTCTTACAAGATACTTTTTAGACTTACTACAAAGAAACGACACTGTTTGTGTAAGAGAGATAACGCAATATATTTTATAATATATCTTTTAACTCTTCTTTTAATTATTCTACTCATATGGTAGCATAGACAGAGTTAGTAGAATAATAGTTATCGTTTGTATAATAATTGCACTTAACGTGATGCCTAGAATCCAGTTTTTTGCGAGTATTGGAACCGAGAGGCTTAATTGATTAAGTCTATTTATATAATAACAAAATATAATATAATTATAATATTTCACACACTCACACCTATTATCTAGCCCAAATAAAGCATCGATAAGAGCTTGTGTTATAGATACTAGATAACGGAGAATTATGGATTATATGCATGACTCATGAAAGCCCCTACCGGGATTCGAACCCGGTCCCTCTGGTTAAGTAGCCAGGGGTACTGACGTCGCCCAGACGGTCTTCCTAAATGCCTTTGTCAATATCATTTTAAACGGAATTTCCTATGAGTGCTGATACTGAACGTATAAAAATAATATCTTATTTTAAGAAAGAGACAGTATAATTTCAAATTTACTTATGTTCATTTATGGCTTAAAAACAGTTCAAAATCACGACCGCAGTTAGTTTGCGGTTTCAATAATTTATCTACTGCTACTTTAGAGTCGTTGAGTTTTAATATATTACCTGTACATTAATTAATTCTTACTACATCTATACTAAGTATTTAATTAAATCAGAATAAAATATATATTTGAACCAACCCACTAAGACCTCGGCATATTCTTTTAATATTGTCATGAAATATGTACAGAAATAGAAATTCCGATAAATGTGCGGATTGTGCGGTGAGGTAAGCGGGAGCAACCGCAAATTGCGTAGTATGTAATTACTATAAAGCTATAATAGTGAACCGGTATTAGATTCTTTATTTAGAGTTATTGTTTTCGTGAATATGTCGAAGTTTACCGAGAAATAGCTGGCTAGAGGACGGACATTAAATTCTTGTTATTTGTTTTTTTTCCTTTTTTATTGAAAGATATTTCTCTCTTTTATGATTAATTGTTATTCGTTTATTTCAACAAACAGAGCTAATTATGATAAATTTGTAACATTATTATAACTTAACTTATGCACTTGTACATGTATGTACTTGTAGTAACGTATTTAGTGATTTAGTGTTATGATGGCCTGAATATCTTGATTACTTTTGATGTATCAACAAAATGTTTACGATAGTTTAATTTATTAGGCCTCACGATCTATAAATAACAATATTTTTACATAATGTAGGATTTGGCATTCACGCTATTATTAAGCGGTGCTCAAACTGTCCGGGGTCGCGACGCGCAAACAAATTAATTATGAGAGATACGTAGCCTCAATTGTCTCAATAGGTTGCTCGTTTAGCTGATAAAACTATATTTCATAATTATTTAAGTTTCAAAGAAAAATTATGTATTCTTTTTCGTTGACCCTGAATATACAGATTTCAACAATACACAGATTTCACAAACGTGTAAAAGAGTAATTTTCAAATTTAAACGGTTTGACATTTCTGACATAAGTATCCGATCTTGATAAAATAGATATTCAGACAAATGCATTTCTATTTACGTTCACGTTTCACATACCGTATTTTATTATTTACCTATGATTATTTAAAAATTGCGTATTTGAAGTCGCGAGATGTCGACGCGTGCGCAGGTTAAAGTTCTATGTTATCATCTTTGAGATAATAATGTTTATGTATTTTATGATACCGAGCGTCTTGAAAACATGTCCTGATAACAAATTCGCACATAAACGATAAGCTATTACCTACATGATACTCCGGTAGTGGAAACAGTAGGTATATTTAAATGATAAACAAAAATCTCGAAATGAATTATATATCTTAAATATTGAGAACAAAAAGTCTTCAGTTGAAAGAAACTCGTTAAAGTTTTGATTAGTTTAATGTTCCCAATTGTGAACGTTGTACTTTAGTTTATAATAAACGGTATTTTTAGGTCACCATTGAGATGGTTCTATAAATAAATCCTCTCCAATTGGCTACTTGAAAGCATTCATCTACAGCCTTCTTACACGGGAGTAACAAGAGTTTGGGTCATAACATCATCACGTTGGCCTAAGGCGACTTGGTGAATAAAGAGATTCACGTAACAAGCGATATTGTCATCGTGTGACTTTTAAGCCATGAAGATTCGAGGAGCATTTTGTGTGTGTATTCGCCTTTATAGCATAGATTTAAATTAGTAAAGCATAACCCAAACCATTACATTTCCTTACTTCAAACTCAAATCCGTTGTTTATCAGAGCCTAAATTTATTTATTTTATTTAGAAAAGAGTGGTAATATAAATACTTATCTTAACATAATTCCTAACCGAATCTTTCATATTATTTTAGTGTATTTATATGTTTATTTATATTTCAAACTAAATGATTTTAGTTGTGAAAAATAATGAATAATAATAATAATAAAATATTTAAAGATAATTTAAACCAACTAGTGTTTATGTCTTTGACAGAGTTCGAAGTAGAGAATAGAAATTAAACAACAATAATTTAAACTATACTTATACCTTTTAAGTAGATATTTGGTAATTTACATTAAAATTTCCTATGCAGACAAGTTGTAAATATTTATTGATGGCCGTCTAGTCGAGGGGTCAGTACCCTTGTATACTCAATCAGAAACCCTGGGTTCGAATCCCGGTAGGGGCAGATGTTTATATGGTGAGTACGAGTGAGATCGAGACAGTATTCCCGTACCTACCACACCATAGACGAAGGCCTAATAATTATTTGTGAATTTTGTTTTCCTTATCCAATCATATATTTTAAAATTATGTTGCATCTCTCTTTGTAAATTTAGTTATCTTCTTTTAACATAAGGATGTTAGCTAATATTAAAAAATACCGGTTTAAGAATTATATTGGGTAAACATAATCTACCAGTTTACACGACAATGAACCGGCGCGAGTCAGTCTCATCTAGATTACAAAAATTTCAAATTAACATTCATTTGCATGCTGCGCTCGCAGCAATTAAAGCCTGTTGTACTCATCTTGATATTCATATTAGAACGAATGTTTATTTTAAGTAATTGCTTAATAGATTTAATTGTGTCTTAATTTTTAATCAGGTATTGTAATATGATCTTTTATTATAAACCCTATGATTCTATTAATAGTGTTCATTGTGAAACAGAATTAGATTTTGACCCTATATTGTATGAAAATAAGATTTCATAGTAAGCCAGATAAGGCTTTCAGTAGGTTAAATAAGCTTAAACACAAGGAGCCATATAATTTCTAGGTAAATAGGATTTCTTAACTCGTACTACTAACATTTTACACTTAATGGATACATTAACGGGTATTGGTTTTTTTAATCCAAGGCTTGCTTGTGCTAGCTTAGCTTAAAAGCTCCTTTCATGTGGGTAAAAAGATCCGGAGATACCAGGAAAACATGACCTCCAAGATCTAGATTTGAATCTCGTACATTATATATTTCGTAAAAGATGAAATTGATTTATCCGCTCTAAACTGTTCACGTCAAAAGTTATACGGGAAAAGCTTTTAAAAGGGAAATCCGTTTGTGTATTTTTATCATATAACCTGGATACTGATATAATGACTCGCCTTTATGCATGTCTTACTACGAGTGTTAATTAATTAAACACACATATTAATACACTTCCTATTTAGTTATGACAACTTTATCTTAATTTGATTTTTGCTTTTTTGCGTATATTACGTGGAACTTATTGTTTAAATCAATCAGCGTGGTCCGTCCCACGAATATTGAAAATAAATAAAAACTTCATCTGATATTAATCTTTGGACTGATCTTAAATACAAAATTTCAACAAATTTAACAGCAAAGCTTGATTTAATTAAAAATTTAATAACAATTAACTAACTCACACGTACCTATTGCTTTAATAAATGTCTCCAGTGACATTTTAATTCATATTAAGTGTATGAGCTTTTAGAATTATATCCAGTTTATAAAAAATATGTGTTGTTCTGTATCTGGATTCGAACTCCGACCCTTCATTTTACTGGTGGTCGCTTAGTTAACACTTAGCCACAAATGCCCAAGGGAGTTTTCACAGTATTAAAGGGCGAGAATCAGTAAAACTTTTTATAAGCAATCTTTTGTTTTGTTAACAGAAGATACTTGGTCTCTGCTATTGCCAATGCATTGTTTCCAAGCTATTAGGCGTGAAGTAAGCTGCACGTACTATAATCTGTGGCGTTACAAGCGTCTGTTAATGTTAACCGCTTACCTTAGGGCTGGTCCGCCTGTTTCTTTGCCACCCTTATAAATAGATGTATACTCATACTCTTTAAAATTTCAAGTTTTTACCTCTGCAATAATGTTTAAATTAGCTACAAACGAAGTCTTGCCTTATCCCTTTGCAAAAAGACTTATTTTTGAAATTTCGCGTGGTCAATGACCGGTCGTGATCGCCTTTCGCGATATAAATTAACAATATTTGTTTTAAAGAGAACGGATCGGATCCTCTATTACTGTTTGTATGAACTGTATATAAAATATTAGCCCCGTCAATAATCTAGGTTGCGGCTTATGAGTACTGTAATGTACACGCAGGTCACGTAGCCCCTTTGGACTTAATTCACATAGGAACAGAGGCGGACCTAACAGAAACACGATTCTGCTGAAATAAAATTACAACATTACTTATTGAACACCAAAAAGTATTGAAGTTTTGAACAAATTTTGAAAACAAAAACGGTCAAACGCTTTGTTGAGAATGCTCAGGAAAATTATATATATAGGGATATATGAATCCCTAAAAATCTTTAATTTGTAACTTACTGTTAGGAGATAAAATTCAGTATTGAATGTAAAATTTTGTCACAAATATTTAGGTCGCCTCCCTTTTCTTCGTTTCCCCGGCAATGTGAATTTTCCTTTACGAAGGGCGGGCGGGCGGCTCGCGTCACTAAGCCAAAGTACGTATTTCCTCGGCTTAAACAATACATTTATCAAAGCCGCCGGTGCTTTTGTGACGCATTCGTGTAATATAACGCTGATGTTCAACCGTTTTGTAATAAATAAAGCGTTTGTAAAATTACTTTTTCTTATATCTTTGATATTTGATAGCTTTTGTTCTGGGGCTGTTAAAGCTTTGTAAAAAATATTAGATTTAAGGGCCGTTTTCAACACATTTTATGGTGTTAGATTACAGAATAAAATGACAGACATAAAATATACAAGTAAAAAAAAATATCACTGCGGTAATACGACATTTTTTTTAATTTACATTTCCGGCCTTTGTCTTTGGCTACTAAACAATATGCGACTAATATCAGTACAGTGATTGTTTCGGGTACAGCACACTATGTCAGAGAAAATTCAGTATTTACAAGTAAATACTTTATTAGCGGTGTTCTTGATATTTCTTGGCAAAAACAATTCTGTTTATAAAATAGAACGTCTATTTTGTAAGTTTATCTTATTGATAGGATCAGCAAAGAGAAGACATTGCTTTGAAGTATGCATTTTATGCAAACGTATTATAAGTTATTTTGCAATAACAATATTTGAAAGCTTAAAAAGCTCCTTTTTTTTAAAATGAAGTAGATTAGAAAGAATAAAAATCTATTTTTGGTAACTTGATCAATTCAATATAATTTTGTAATTTAAGGTATTATTAAAAATTAAGTCTTACAAACAATTGAATGAAACTTTTCATTACATTGTTTAACAAGAATAACTAAAATATTTCTCCAAATATTTAAATATACGAGTGTCATCTCATTCAGAATGAAAAAAATTACATTTAAAAGCTTCTAAATTATTTTTAAAGTTTCAATGCGATTTTTAATTTAAAAGTGTCAGAATGGCGCCAAATTAAGTATATAAAAGAAGAGTTTAAAAAAGTTATTACGTTTCTAAAGTTTTTTGTCACGCCTGAAAATATATACGCGATCAAGTCTCAAAAATATGTATAGGCATAAGTTCTCTATTGTAGAAGAAGTAAGAAGAGTTATATATATTCTTGAAGCCTTACGTGTTTTAGATTAGTTTAGAAAGACAATTTTCAAAGGAACTCACCCAAGAATGTGGAACAGATGTACTCCGAGATCTGGTTGCCGGACTTGCTGGACTCCGAGAAGTGGCTTAGCTCCTTGTTCAGCATACGCTTGAACTGAAAGTGCAACATTCCAATAGAGTGTGCCATCCTCGCGGCTCTGCGTCGGAACCAACGGGCCGACGCTGAACGAACGGTTTGTTTTTCGGCGCACACGCGCATTTCCCAACAAAAACAAAAAAGTATTAAACAAAAAACGTCCCCGAACTTTTAATTCCGAACGCGAATTACGAAAGTATTGTACACGCGGTAACAAATGCTAAGCGTCTCTTAGCTACGAGTGCTATCGCTAAACTGAACTCGCGAAGCGACGGCTACGCGGCTATCGTCGCGTCGCGATACTCGTACATACTACACATCCTCTCGTCATCATACCTTTCACAAGTATTGTACTCTATCTAATTTAGATTCATCACCCTCTTAATTCCGTCTTAACCTGCAAGTACCATTTTATTAAACAATTCAGTGACGTAGTATTCGTTGTCCTACTCTTCTAATAATGTAATTCATTTTTGTTCAATTGTAGAATGTCATTCGGTGTATGTCCTTATAAGTGCTGTGGAGAATGGTGATAAAAATAGATTGAAATCGACTTAACCGATAAATAGCATAGCGACTGCGAAATAGGATAAACGTCATTGAGTTGATAAGTATTTCGTGTATGGATCTAGTCGGTAGGCATCGACAACCGTCAAGGTGTCAGCAGAACTATCGTCACTAATTTAAAATTGAACGTGATCTTGACCCAGTTTTTTTATCGACAAACACGTTATCCCTGAGAGAGCCACGTGTTCAGGATAGGAAGTTTATTTCTCGAGGTGTAAAAAATTAGTTAGGATTATGAAGATTCATATTTTAGAATATTAAAAGTGCTTCATCGTCATTTTCGATTAGCGTTGACTCATTCGTTATAAAAGCAGATAGAAATCAGTGATATAACTAATTAGCTGTAGAGTGAGTCAATTATTAACTTTTATTATTAAAACAATTTTTAGAAAGAAAAGATACAAATTTAGATATTAAAATTGCATCTTTAACTTTACACAAGTACAATAACCTATTACTAAAACATCTAGATCTATCTATAGCTATAGCAATTCAGAGATATATCTTTAATTATAAAAAGGTGTACAATTTTTTGTCAATCTATAAGTTAACGTTCTAAGTTGCCAGTATTTTTTGTTACAAGTTTTTGTTTCGCCTGTCACTTTTAAAATAGTCTTTGGGTTAATCTAGTTCAATAAATTATTTAAACTCAATTGTAGAACATGTAGCCGTGTTTGTAAATGAATGCAAATATTATTTATCTATACAATGTGATATAACGTTATCAAAACTGATGTTCTGAAATCTTAAATGAAACCATAATTGGTTACGTTACATAATAGCTTGTACATTTTTCGATTACGAAACTTTACTTGCAGATGTTTAACTCGTAATCGTTAGCAAAGGCTTTTTCTTTCAGATATTTACGTAGGTGAATGCCTTGACCAATTTATTAGTTTACACCTGCGAGCACCTTTAGTGTTATAGTAATCGAATAATAGCATGACAACAAACTCAAGCGCAGGACACGCTTAAGAATTGCTAGCAAGAATATTTTTATATTAATCAGAATTAAACATACATATTTTGATTTTTCTTAGCCGATTGAACCAATTAAATCAATTATAAAAAACTGTATCTAAGTAAGGTAATAAATCCTTAGCCTTATACTATTAACAATATTAGAAGTATTGAAATCAGATCAAAAATTTATATGCTTCCACATTTTTGGAAGCGGCAAATGCTAACAGAGCATTGTGAAAAATACTGAGTGTTCTCAGAAGTGAAATTGTATTCGGAACACTTGGAGTAATTCCAAATGCATAAGGAAAAGATAGAAGTGATGTTATTATGAATTATTGAGAAATTATTCGTAGCCTGGAACAATGTAATCATCAACAGCCTCAATTCTTCCGTGCTGTACATAGGCCTTCCCACATGGGAGAAACACATCAGGATTTTCGACCATAACACTACACGATAGCTCATTGCGGATTGGTGGATAAAACTGGTTGCCGTAACCAACGATTTAATGTTACTTCCGAAGCACAGAAGGACTATAAACAAACGAAATACAAAGTCATACAAATTTTGATTAACCCATCCACGGACCAACCATTGCGAAAGTTGCTTAGTTTTCATTCTCGAAAACAGCGTACCATTCACTACGCAAACGAGCTGTGCAACAACAGTGTTTTTTGAATAAATTTATTAGCATGCTTGTAAAAGATGACGTTTAACGGAGGAAGGAACTATTACACAATGACAAGTAAGGTTGTATTTGTAGATTATGCTAAAATAAAAAGAGGTGTGTAAAATTAACCGCGTCAACAATACGTTGAACATGTCAATATTACCGAAATGCAAAAGATCTCGTTTGGCGGTGAATTTTATTTTCTGATGGTAAAATTACTAGTAGAAATTAAGTTACATAGCAATTGAGAAAAGAGGTATTAACTCTGCACCTGTCTTTGATAATAAATTAAAATTGTTAAGAACTTTAAAATTTAGAATTATTTAGCACATTTCTTAATATACAATAATTTTGAATTGAAAATTTACGACAGTTATCGTGAGTCTGAATTGAAAAATGTGGAAGTAAAAGATAAATTATGTCACGCAAAATTGAGGAAATTATTGGATGATTACTCTAGTTCCTTATTTGAGCTATCATATACGTGAGATAACTCTATATGTGAGGTGTTCAACAATGGTAAGGCCCTGTCAAACTTCCTGGAATAGCCGAGATGGCTTGATTAACCTAGCTTATTACACTCTGAAGCAAAACAGATGCAACACTCGTCGATATGCGGAATACGCACGAAGAAGAAAGCTCTTTTGTATATATCTTTTATCCTTATCTTTGGCAATTTCCAACCCTTCCTAAGATATGTGCACAATTAAAGTTGTAATGTCACATAAATTAGGTGCTATACCCATAAACTGACATTTATTTTAGATATCAAACATTATTCTTCAATGTTGAGATATTAGTATCCTTGAGTGTTGCGGAACTAACTGTCGATTTGTTTTGGTAACGAATACTCACGTAGTCTACGTTGTCAGGTATGACAAACCAATTATCTATAATGACTAATATCTATAGGTACCTAACGTTTCAGTTTCTAACCACTGGGTAGAAACTGAAGCGTTAGGTACCTACCTAAGTAGGCACTAAAAAAGTTAACCGCAGAATAGCAAGAAAACGTCACATAATTGAAAACAATGAGTTGCCACCTAACTATTGTATATTCTTTTATAATAAGTTGAGATTTTGGAACGACCTTATTAACTTGAATTAGGTACAGGCAGTTATTCATTCTACACAGTAAACTAAACTGAGTACTTTACTTAATGGCAGTCAAATGTTTGGATACACATCAAACACCTCGGTGTGCTACTTTTCATTGGGTTGTACAACTTAAGTATATCTAACTTAAAATGGCAAAAAACTGCCGATTGAAAGGAAAATGAATAGGGTTGACATAATAAAAGTCAATATAATATATTTTAAATGGCTTTTGATAAATTCACAAATTGACAAGAAAACTGTCGCATAAACTTCAGTTTGATATATTTAGTAATAATCTGATTGACTATTAGATAATTGATAATTTAGTGAGAAAACCACAACCTATATTGCTAATTGACTTAATGAAATCAATGAATGAGAAATTAAATTGATTTGGATTTGTACAATTAATTTATACTGATTCATTAGGCAGCTTATTTCAATAATTATTTAATTAATTAATCATAAAGAACATGCCCATATATGGTGATTCCTAAATCGTACACTTATTATCGGCAATTAAAACTTTTCCATATTCCAAGTGGCAAAAAGAACCTTGTGTTTTATCTCCTTTGGTTAGTTAAAAAAATATCGATATTTTTTTAAAGTAGTGTGTGTATGTATATTCTAGTCTTAGTTAGTTAGATAAGTGTTTTCTTTTAAATATTGTTTAAAAGTAGTTTTCAATGTTTTTTAATTAGCCAAAAGTAAACTCGACTAACTTCATTAGTTAATTTTTCATTGGTATCGATGGTTTTTTTTGTAGGTGTTTAAAATGGTTTGGTAAGATTTGTAAAGCATATATTTCAAATCGTATATAAATCAATAATTGATATGTAAGTCACAATAAAAACCCTTTTCCGTTTAAGACTTATTTGAGACTTTTAAAGATTTATTTGTATGGAACAGTTAATTACCCTTTTTTATTTTATCGTGGAGTAAATCTCATGTCAAAATCATTAATCAGGTAACTAATTCATTCATTATTTTTAAGATAGATAATCACAAATATCCTTTTCATTATAAAGCATAAGCAATTCATATTACTCATTGCAATAATTGACGAGTTGACACAAACTCCGAAGCTAATTAAAAATTATGAATTGCGAAAAAAATTTATTCAAGAATTATGTTTTCGCATTTATTTTAAAGTAAAGAAGGTTTTGTATAGTTATGGTTTTGTGTAGTTATGTAGTATGTATACATACTATACATAAGTTGAAGTATAAACAGTTATTAACATTTAACAACTATAATATGCGCACTTTGACATTCTAACCGAAAAAAGTATAAATAGTAGTCACACTAATGAATTCAGCGTATTTTCCGAACATGAAACTATACTGAGAAAATAATGGTACAATCGATACCAGAAAGTTATTTGTTAGTAGAAAACTATTGTAACTATAGTAACTTTAATAACTATTGTAGTTTTTATTCTTCGGGGTTATTTTGCAACAACTTGCCAAATTTTCTGTCTTTAAGTCAACCATCAATTAACGTCGACACGGCATTTGCGACGTGAAATACAACTATACTACTGTATTACAAAATATGTGTTTTACTCATTATACAAACAAATAATAATGTTTTATATAATATATACATTAAACGAAGTCAATAAGAAACAGTGACTGACGCTCACGATTATTGAGGAATTAAATGACACGGTTTTTGAATTTGTAAGTAGTGGGGCTTTCGCGAAGTTATTCCACAAGTTAATAACTTTGGTAGTGAAAGAGTTATGAAAAAATAGGTGCGAGACGAAGGAAAGACGCGAGATTTCTTTATGCAAGAACGCTATGACCGATTTCATAATGCTTTTACTTTTCCTGTCCGTGTGAAAAAATCGGACGCATAGATAATTCAGGCGTACAAGCGGGGCTGGACTAACAACAGGTTACCCGGCGGCTATCTAATCTCTGATTTCAGTGGTGATCGCGACTAAGAAATGGTACCATTAATATACATATCACTTAATGAAGGCCTTGCCTGGTCGCTAAAATGTAACGCCTCAATTTGTCTATTTTATATATTCAATTATTCTAGGAAAATAATGTAGTTAATTATACTGGAAAAATATCAAGATCGAAACTATAACGATAAAGTCATTCTATTATTAAGTACAAGATCTTATATTTAAAATTTGGGATTACTTTTCAAAGTCGTCCTGCTGTGTATATTTTAGTAGACGCACGCGGCTATTCGTATTTGTCGAGCTAAAAATACAACTTATAATATATGTTGTGAAAACGTGATCCGTCAAACATACTCCCTCGATACGGATACAAAATATGATACTGAAAACAAAGACCTCAAAGTAATTTAAAGCCAAATACATGTTATCTACATACGGATTACATGTGTTTTGTTTGACAATTACTATAGAGATAAAATAAATACGATAACATGGAATGAGCTAAATATTGTATAGGCCATGACCGACATAGCTACTTACTGTTGGCATTTATAAAAGTTGGAAAAACAGATTCTTTAACAACGGAGTAAGGTTGATACAAAATCCAAACTGTTATTCTTGACGTGTTGTTGCTTTTTCACGAGAAATAAAGTTTTACACAGTGGAATATTTTACGATTGTGTAAATAAAGTTGTTACATATTTCTTTGATATCTTGTGAGTGATAGTATTGTGATGATGGAAATCCACTACGAGTATCACACTCATACCACTGTTATGTCTACGTGGATTGTAAGAAATATACTGATTCATGGAAAATCTCTGAGAAATTTTATTTAAATCTAACTACTTAGAAATTTAGTGTTACGCTAGTTAGCTCAGGGAGGCTGTGGACTGTATTTTGGAGAGAAATGGGAAAACAAGGAAACCACGTCTTGACTGGTCACCGGTATATTGAGTAAACTGACATAAAAAAACAGGCTATACACAAAGACATGACGAAGTAGATTAGTCAGCAACATTTAATATGGAATCGCGTCTTGAGTTCCCGCAAAAACATTATAAATTTTTTGTCAATGTTAATTGTTTACCTTGATGGAAAATATTAACTGTTGTATTTTCCAATATTTTTTAATATGCTTTGAAGAACTATTTCCACTGCAACTAAGTGAACTTAGTTGTTTAGTATACGTAGGTTCAACCATGAGAGTAATCTGTAAATGCCGTGTAAGGGAAGGGCAAAGGGAAATTTGGAGCCAAATTATATCTACAGTTACAGTATTCCTAACTTTACCTCCGAGTAAATCCTTGCAGAGTTTCTTACCGGTTCTTTCAGAATAAAACTTCAGAGAAAATTACCAACGGATGGTTTAGAAGAATAGACGTTCAGTAAGTGTAAATATATAAAGTACAAAAGTTTAATAACGATTTGACTTTCACAAAAAAATCTACGTCCTCGAAGGAATCCCAGCGAATTGGTGCAAATTCACAAGAAGTTTTATCAAGCGTTGAATATAAAGAACCTTAGTTACTATTATATACAGTTGTCATAAACAGTTGGTTTACTTTATTTTGATAAATTCTAGGCTATGTTTGTGAAACTGTGTACAGTCATGCCGGTCAATAATTTCACGATTTGGTGCGACTTCGCTTCAGTGGTAATGTTAATTTACTAAGTGGATAACAAAAAGTAATGCACGGCAAAATGTACAGCCCATGATGTGTTATAGTTGTTACACTGTTAAGTCCGGGTTTTCATATATAGTGTATTAGTATGTCTTCACGAATATTTAGACTACGGCGACTTTTTTGTACTTTTTGAATTGCGAAGGACGACTTAAGTTTTCACTCTTAATTTTCGGCATCAATGTAAAATATAAAATAGCTAATTTCTTTATGCTTTAAGGTGGAACTCAAGATCAAACGGATAACATCAACGTGACGTGACTCAAAGCACGACATTATCACAAATATACATATTCATATCAAGTTTCATCATTACCACAATAAGCAGATGCATGCATGCAGCATGACCGACATAGCTACTTACTGTTGGCATTTATAAAAGTTGGAAAAACAGATTCTTTAACAACGGAGTAAGGTTGATACAAAATCCAAACTGTTATTCTTGACGTGTTGTTGCTTTTTCACGAGAAATAAAGTTTTACACAGTGGAATATTTTACGATTGTGTAAATAAAGTTGTTACATATTTCTTTGATATCTTGTGAGTGATAGTATTGTGATGATGGAAATCCACTACGAGTATCACACTCATACCACTGTTATGTCTACGTGGATTGTAAGAAATATACTGATTCATGGAAAATCTCTGAGAAATTTTATTTAAATCTAACTACTTAGAAATTTAGTGTTACGCTAGTTAGCTCAGGGAGGCTGTGGACTGTATTTTGGAGAGAAATGGGAAAACAAGGAAACCACGTCTTGACTGGTCACCGGTATATTGAGTAAACTGACATAAAAAAACAGGCTATACACAAAGACATGACGAAGTAGATTAGTCAGCAACATTTAATATGGAATCGCGTCTTGAGTTCCCGCAAAAACATTATAAATTTTTTGTCAATGTTAATTGTTTACCTTGATGGAAAATATTAACTGTTGTATTTTCCAATATTTTTTAATATGCTTTGAAGAACTATTTCCACTGCAACTAAGTGAACTTAGTTGTTTAGTATACGTAGGTTCAACCATGAGAGTAATCTGTAAATGCCGTGTAAGGGAAGGGCAAAGGGAAATTTGGAGCCAAATTATATCTACAGTTACAGTATTCCTAACTTTACCTCCGAGTAAATCCTTGCAGAGTTTCTTACCGGTTCTTTCAGAATAAAACTTCAGAGAAAATTACCAACGGATGGTTTAGAAGAATAGACGTTCAGTAAGTGTAAATATATAAAGTACAAAAGTTTAATAACGATTTGACTTTCACAAAAAAATCTACGTCCTCGAAGGAATCCCAGCGAATTGGTGCAAATTCACAAGAAGTTTTATCAAGCGTTGAATATAAAGAACCTTAGTTACTATTATATACAGTTGTCATAAACAGTTGGTTTACTTTATTTTGATAAATTCTAGGCTATGTTTGTGAAACTGTGTACAGTCATGCCGGTCAATAATTTCACGATTTGGTGCGACTTCGCTTCAGTGGTAATGTTAATTTACTAAGTGGATAACAAAAAGTAATGCACGGCAAAATGTACAGCCCATGATGTGTTATAGTTGTTACACTGTTAAGTCCGGGTTTTCATATATAGTGTATTAGTATGTCTTCACGAATATTTAGACTACGGCGACTTTTTTGTACTTTTTGAATTGCGAAGGACGACTTAAGTTTTCACTCTTAATTTTCGGCATCAATGTAAAATATAAAATAGCTAATTTCTTTATGCTTTAAGGTGGAACTCAAGATCAAACGGATAACATCAACGTGACGTGACTCAAAGCACGACATTATCACAAATATACATATTCATATCAAGTTTCATCATTACCACAATAAGCAGATAATTACAGATAAAAGTAATAAATGTTTACAAATATATATAGTAACAATGTAATTTATTCAAATTAAGTAACAAAGTAATTTATTCAAATGACTGAATACTTCTTTTAACGAAAACACAGAAGAAAGTGTCTCTCGCTGACTCACAAAAGGGTTAAGAAAACTTTGTGGTGTCTTAGTCGTTCATAGAAGTTCATTTTAACACCTGCGCGTCGTTCTAGTTGAATGCTTTTTGCAAAGACGGACCTTGTCTCAAAGTGGGCAAGCATCTGTTCTAAGATCGTAAGATCGTAGAAGTAATATGAATAAAATACAAACACAAACATCTTTTTTGGACATTTTTTTTGGGGAGAAAGAAAAATTGTTTGCGTTCATTAATATAATCGGAAAGTTATTTCGTACCATGAAACATTATTGATTTCAGAATATTATTAATTACTTTCTTTTCCATGATCCCGCAAAACCATGGGCTTGTCACTGTTCTGTTGTATTGTCACGCTGTTACGCTATTTGCATAAGGTTGATATTGGTGCTAAAATTTTACCACACAATTCTACTCACAGTCTACATTATTATTTCTTGTATTATTTTCAGTTCCTCTGGCGTTCATTGCAACCCAATGATTTTCAGTAACTGGTAACTAAAAACTTTTCGACGTTTCTGACGAAGGGTTCAACAAATAAAATTGGTCGGCAAAACGCCCAGAAATCTAAAAGTCGGTTATTTGGAATATAGGTCAACATTTCATAATAGACATGTCAGTGAAACGGTTCATGGAGGCGGGAAACTCGCGTCAACCTTCGTCGTGAGGCGGTGAGGTCGGCACGGACGTCATAGCCTTAGGGTGGGTGTACACTTCTAGTTAACTAATCGGCGTCGCCCTTTTCATGTTTATTACGCTTTAAACTTATCTCTGAAATTGTAATGGATCTTCTAAAATTATTTAAGTAAATATTGTATACACTAGCTGTTAGTTTCCCAAAAATTTAAAATAAAAAAAAGAGAAAATAAATGATTAAAAAGAGTTCGATTTTCAAAAAATTAACTTACTATAGAATTGTACTTAAATAAAATCAAATTTAGAAACTTTTACTAATATACTAAGTATTTTACTTTTTTTTATTTTCATTATTTTAGTTTACACCTCATTGGCATAGATTGACCTTTCTTAAATTTCAAGTTTAGAAGTGCACAAAGTTTGTCTATAATAGCCCATCCTTTAGAAGAGACAACATGAAAAGTAGAAATTCGTAGAGCTTTTACGAAAGTGTCTTGTTTAATAAACCATTATACGAGTTGATATAACTCTGTTAATTTATTCCATCAAAATATGCAAATGTTATCACTTAAATCGAATACACATACTAATAAAACCTATTATATGAATAGTATTATGAATATTACGTAGAAATTAAGTTCTGTCGATAGAATAACAATTTAGGGAAATAGTGAGCGCCAACCCTAACAGTTCATTCAATAGAACCCTGCAGCACAATAAGGTACGGAGACTGCTGTTAATAGGGTTGCTAAATGCTTTTAACGAAATGGAAATTTGGAAGAGAAATATTTTTCATTTTGAAGTCTGTTAAAAATACCATCACTACGCAAATTCTTTCGAAACTCTCAGATAAAAGGTTCTTTTTTATATATACAATATAAAAAAATCCTTGTAGGTAATTACTGCTGTTAACTTAAGGGCTCGCAATTTTGGAATATGAAGATATTTATTCCACATTAACAATTGTTGGTGACTAGCCGCCAACTACATATTTTTTAGTTTATACTTTTTTATTCACGTTTGCTTAATTCCGCTTATTATTTTATGAGGTATAACATCTGATAAGGTAACAGCAACCCTAAAACGAAGACATAGATAACTTACAAGAGAAAGGTAATCATAATCGTTGTAGGTTTTAAATAAAAACAGTTTGCATGTTATGTTGCTATGCTAAAATTACTTAAATAATAGCTATAATTTGAAAATATAAATGCGACAGCACTTGCTATGACGAAGTAATTGATTGATGAAGTTATTGTACCACATAAAAAACCTCTTGCGGCGTATTCGTTCCTTACACTCACTGACGTCACAACGGTCCTTGAAACCTTTTCAATGAATAGTATTGTATACACTAATTAATCGATATGATTGTTATTACTCATACATTTAAAGTATTGTATTTACTCGTGATTGAAGAGAAATCTTTGTACAAAAACTAGGATAAGTTTGTATTTTCAGTACGTAGACAACATCTAAATATTATGATAAAATTAATTGTAAGTTAAATAAGTATATAAGAAATATTGTTAATTAATGTAAAAAAATACCCGTAAGTATCAGTAAGGGTTTGTTTATGTGTATTATGGATACTAGATAACGGAGTAATATATAGTAATGTGTATATAATAGATCCTTGAATTGTGAACAAATATTCTTTGTCATCATAAAAATATCTGCATAATAAAAAATAAGAATAAGTATATCACCAAGAATAACTTAAATAATTAATATTTCGAGAAATATTTTAACTACCTACCCTATTACGAATGAGTTTTATCTACAAAAGGAATGAATCTTCGAATGCTACGATTATATGTACTACGGCTAGTTCCTCTGTTATGTTTGACAGCGTTTGCGTGATATGCTTAGAGTTGTTAATATGTCGATTCATTGCAAAAACAATCATATCAGATAATGCCTGAGAATAAGGAGTCGTTGAACAATGTGTTTCTTCGTGCCTGGTCGTTGCGTAACTTTTATAACCGCCCGTCGACTAGAGTTACACGGCCGACTCTTTCATGAATTTTTAAGGTCACAGACCATTCAATCGGTCATTGATTGAGGTTACTCAATAGTTAAGTTGGTGCCATGTGCGCATTACTAACATTCTGATTCGTAGCATTTTACATACATAATCCCTACCCACCCTTGGCTGCACCTCTTACAAGGAAATATGTCAATATAAAATCATAAAATCAATTGACAATCTATATACTAAATGACAAGATCAATTCAAGGAAACGGTCAAATGGATTGTAAGTATTAAAAAAAATAACTCTAAACCATAGTGTATTTAGCGGTTTAAGTTGTATATAATAAATAATACTAATCTCTTCGGACGAAGCGCATCGTATAATTATGATAGAACTTCACTTAGGTAAGTTCATTTAATCACTAATAATGTCCTAACTTGCATCGCGGACTAACTATTGGTCGTGTTTTGTCCTGTTTTGGTGAGTTCTTATATGTGAGAGCACACTTTGACAGCAGTAGCACTTGGCTGGTTAAGTATTTTGCAAGTTGTATCTCAAAGCGTTGTTGATATTCTTGTTCATAAGATTCACTGATTGATCCTTATTAGACATTATAAGTTATTGTCGTCAATCAATTACAATGATTTGATCACTGCTATAACGCGTGCGTGCATGAAAAATGATAATATACGAATACGTAATTCATCTCGTCATAAGGTGGTATTGATATTAATAACAATACTTAATTTTATATAACACTTTTTGACTACAATTAAATTGAACTGTGGCATGATATTGATAATGCCCCATTATATATGATGAATTATAATATGATATAAAAATATTTTGACAGGACACAACACAAGCAATAAAGGTTATTGTGATCGGTCAAAAGTGATTACTATTTTGAATTAAACTAAAAATGAATACAATGTATAAACGTAAGACTATATCTGATCTAAGTTTTGATTCAAATACTCTTCTGGCTAATTACTTTTTCAGTAAAGATTTCACGTGCACAAAGGAAAGTGTAAAAAAATAATATATCAGCTATCATTTTAAGGGGAACACTTGTATTGTAGAAAAAGTACAAAGAATTCACATATGTGTGTCATACTAACAGTCAGGCCGCAATACCAAAACACGGTAACTAAACAATAGAAATTGAGAACAAACTTGTACGGATATGTGTCACATTGCAAAACAGTAAATATAATTAGAACAGTCATATTAAGGTGTAATATTTTTGACTTGTGACGTAATTTGACGTCATGATTTGTCATATTAAGGTGTAATATTTTTGAGTTAAAAAAGACAAAACTTTTATAAATTTTTGTTACAAAATTTTTGCAATTCGGTTACTCCGCATTTGTAGGTATTCAATGAAAGTGTAAAGATTACAAACCTACTAAGCAAGTTTGTAATCATGATAGCTATTAACAGTTATATTAAGTCACATTATTTGAGATTATATTTTGATAGCACAAGTAAAGTCCCAGAAATTCTCGAAAGTGCAAGTGTCACTTAGCAAGTTTGTCATTAAGACAACCGTTGTCAAATATGCAAAATGAAAACCGTAAAGCACAATAGCTATCTTATTATAACAAGATAAAAAATGCTCGTGATTTAATTGCACTGTTAATGAATGAGATGTGACAAAGTGATGTAATTATTACGAAACAGCTTAATGTTTCTAATACAAGTTAATCACTGTTGTAACTAAAGACTATTATATCTTGAAGATCACTAGTAGAAATAGTTACGTTAATATACTGTTCCCATTATTCACAGACACAGTATTATAACGAGAAAAAAATCATTGATAAAATACTATAAA
The DNA here is from genome assembly GCA_943193645.1 of Acentria ephemerella. Classification (NCBI taxonomy): domain Eukaryota; kingdom Metazoa; phylum Arthropoda; class Insecta; order Lepidoptera; family Crambidae; genus Acentria; species Acentria ephemerella. Next base: position 10,977,097 of record OW971879.1, on the reverse strand, counting down.
CAACACCAGCAATATTGGTAGATACCTTCGTATCTTCGCTCTGAGCAAATGTTCGTCCGTTAAGTAAATATATTATTATGCGGTTAATACCACCCATCTGAGAGTTCTATTTGTTTATCCACCGTTACATTGCGTTAGGTAAGCAGGGGTTGGTAGCTTGTTAGGGTACCCTCGTCTTTTTACCACATCACTTCGAATCGATATGTCAATCTAACTAGCTGAAGCCGATATTGATGGAATATATTAATATTTAATGATGTTTCTTTCTATTTATCTAATAAAAATGTTAAAAATCTTTCATTGCTACAGTATTTGTTAGTTGAATGACGTTTAGTGATATATTTTTGCCATACTATAAATGTTTACATTCGCTAAGAGTGGCACACTGTATTTATTTAATTGAACTTTTAATAATCGTTATTACAATTTGAAAATTCTGTTTATGAAAATAAATAAAAGCAACAGTAAGGTGAATATTACAAAATTATCAGACACAAGTTTTTTCCTAGAGGAGATAAAAAATATGTTTCATCTCAACGAAGTCACGGTCCAGATTAGACCATGACTTAGATAGAATGAGTTCGTTCAAACAGGATTTTCAGAGTAGAGTTCTTGAAAACGTTATTAACGTAGGTATAATTCGTTATTTCTTTCATTGTATCATATACCAAGAAGAGGTTCAATCAATCTGGTATTTCTTAAGAGAGTTATTTAGATTTAATCTTGAAAAAAATTAAGGAAATCTACTTGCGTCAGATCTACACAATATTCACCTTTATTAAAATGCAGTTTGGGTCGTGTTCCATTTAGAATATTAATTCTCCAACTCAATGTATATTTGTTGATATTTAGCGCTAGTTCAAATTGGTACATATAATTTACTTTAGTTAACATACAAAATAGGAACTTTGAAATATATTGCAAATCTGTTGTATGAGTAAATATGTGAAGTTATGCTGATTAATAAGTAATATTTGTCTTAGAGCAGTTCCCTCTCTTCACTTCAACAAATTCTCTATTATATCTCTATTATAATCTCATTTATCTCAGACTCACACCTATTATCCAAATAAAGCATCACCAAGAGCTTGTGTTATGGAGTGTCCATAGCACAAGCTAACTCTCTGGAGTATCCATAAATAAGAAAACGGAATAATATAGATAGTAATATGTATATAAGCATGAGAAGTGTACTAAATGAACATAAGAACATCCATGTCTCGTGGACAAATATTCGTACTTATACAAATATCTGCGTCAACCGGACCACTCGACCGGATAGCCATCAAATGTTAATAGATCGAGTGTTGTGCTTGAAAAAATTCTAATACACTAAACATTAATAGGGGGAAATTCGTGAAATACAATAACTTGGCTTGCCTCTATATGCGCGTTGAAAACAGCTTTGTGCAATTAATTTTCTGATGTTGTACGATTGCATATACCTGCTTATTTTATGAGGCTAGTCAGTATGAACATAAATACCCATTCGGTAAGGCAGATACATCAAACTAGATACTTAACAGGTAATTGCAAATTTATATTAACTATAATTTAAAAGAATATTTCTTTCGAAAAATAAACACCTATAGTATAAGGAAATATATCGATGAGTTCGAGGAGCTGTTATAATACGCCTAAAATACTACTGGCAAGTGACGTCATAGTGGCTACCAAAATGTATGTAGAGCGTATGGATAAAACTAATAATATGTTTGTAATTTATGCGTTCACATGCGTAGTTGGGAAAATAAATTGGTTAAGTTTAATGTGAGTGAAAAACATAGTAAAGATGCTTTTAATGAATTGATTGTTTTAAAGATGTTTTTGATAAATTTCCAAATAGTTCAACCTATTTCTCAGTTCTGAAGTTTGAGACTATTGAGTAGTAATTTAATTTTATATATAATAGGTAAAAAGTAGGAGGAGCTCGATGGCATAGATGGTTCATACTATTGGTTTCAATAACGAAAACAAAGCAACTTTCGCCATGATTGATTCCTGGATGGGTCTAAAAAAATTGTTATCATGAGCTCCTCCGTGCTATGGAAGTCACGTTAAGCCGATGGTCCCGGTTGCTACGGCAACGGCTGTCATCCACCGCACTGGGCTACCGTGACGGTGTAATGGCTCGAACTTCTCATGTGTTTGTCCTATATAGGTAAGCCTGTGCCTAGTATATGGGGAGTATATAGGTTGTAGTGCAATCTTTATTGTATATAATTAATATAATTTATATAAGATTATATATATTTATAAATATATAAGATTATACAGATGGAAGTATTCTTTTGAGTAATTCACGAAGGAAAACTCCAGAAATAATCTATCTTTGAGCAAATTCTATCCTCTCTTGATTTCTTGATAAAAGGGAACACTCGGCCGCCAAATAAACATTATGAAAGAGCGTAAGTAATATTACGTTCCAAAAGGATTTCTCCTTTACCTGATGATGTGTACATAGATTACCCGCGATTTTTTGCTCAGAAAATATATAAAACTCGAAATATATACTTGATATATTGATAACGGACACCGTAGGTTCAGTATAATAAAAGTTTTATCTTATGCCCACTTCCAGTAAAATTCTTAATGTCGATTTTATTAAACCTTGATTTAGTCATACAGGTAAAACTGGATGGACGCTTGAATAGTGTTTTAAGAACAATAAATTTAGATTTAAAAATTGTTGCAAGTGCACTGCTGTCTTCAACAAAGTTTGTATATTTGACTTGTAACTTACTAGTTATATATATATATTTATAGTAGGTTAAGTGTTTATGATATACTTTTCTAAATGATCGATATCTTTTCTGTAATCGCTTTAGAATCAAGAAAGAAGATTAGATCGTTTTTCGAATGGTCATTAATAGGAGTATTCCAAAAAAAAACAATCGATCGGCTTCTTACGGCAGTCAGGAGCTTTTAGAAGGAGCGTTTAAAATATATAAAAATGAGCAGAGCATTCACTTCCCACTCCGAAAATTATACCTCTGATTTAAAACTACAGTATTTAACACAGAATTGTTGAAGGCACGAGAGAACATCTCAATTCCAAACATGTAATGGATAATTTTTTTATTTATTGTAATTTTTAAACGTATATACGGCGTCTCTTCCAGCCGTAAGTTAAGATAAGTTGATGATCGTTGATAAAGTAAGAACAAAAAAAATATTGAACGCAACCGAGAGCGAAAATGGGAATGTATATCTAAAGGAAAAGTGTAAATATTTATACGTTACTTATCGAAATAAAAATAACGGCTATATTACATTACGTCCAGATGAAAACAAATAAGTGTTTTTCAAATATAAACCTTATTCGGTAGAGTTAGGAGTAGATTTTCCACTACGATTGTTTCGTTTAATATAATGTCCTCTGTATATAATATCTTATAGACATTTTGCTTTCTCTGAAGATATTCTAGTTTTTCAATAGTTTATCTAATAATTTTCTTGGGAGTCATAATATAATTATCCCAACTATCCATTCGGGAGGACGGCCTGGTAGTTAGATGTATATAATATATATAACATAGATGTATTCAAACGGACGTTAATTGATGAGTTAGTTGGTATTTGACTACGTAAGAGTGGAGTAAATCCGAAAGAGGTTGTAATTCCGAAGAGACCATTGACATCATGCAAGAAAAGGATAGAATCCATGGTAGGATTGAATATGGCCAGTAAAAAGATATCCTTTACTTCTTTTTTATTGAAAACACCTAATTCGGATAAACTTCACTGTCCGTAGTCTAGTTAATTAAAATGTTTCGAAAAGCACGCCTGCTCTCTCGATTGTTATATATATAAATGTGTCTATATAGCATCCACACCCTTTATACGTCCCGTACGTTGGTGGGTTAAAACGGTTGCCGTAGCAACCAGGGCCAACGGATTAATAAGCCTTCCGAAACGCGGAGGAACTTGAAATAACAATTAATTAACCCATCCGGGGATCAATCGTGGCCAAAGTTGCTTCGTTTTCATTAGCGAAACCAGTGCTTTAGATCTAGTACGCCAACGAGCTTCTAGAGTACGAGTATGTATGTATATTTGCATATTTTCGCTCTACACATCACCGAATAAATATGCAATTAAAATTACTCAGTTAAAAAAATAATATTATCTAGAATATAACGATACCGACCGGTTTCATGACGTTTTTTGATGACGGTGATATTTCAAAAAAATTTGTTTACCACTATTTTTCATTTGTTTTTCTTTCTGTCAAAATGAAGAAATTAGATTACCAAATTGGAAAACCGAATGAAGAAATTAGATACATTTTAAAATTTTATTACAAAAGAGGAAAAAATTTCAACGCAAGCCCCGAAAAAAAATGTGACTGTTGCGTTGTGTGATTTGTGTGAGCTCGAAGTTTGAGTGCCACATGAAATAACTGAAAGAAACCCTATGAATTGTGTCTCATTTGCGATTCTTTATTGAAAAGTAATGAAACTGAACCATTTTTGAAGAGATTGATAACTGGTGATGAAAAGTGGATCATGCGAAAAAGGTCGTGGTCAAAGGTCGGTCAGGCATTGTTCATTATGAGCTTTTACCTGGCAGAACCATCCATTCGAATCTCTACTGCCAACAGCTGATGAGATTTACACTGACTGCCTTTGTTCGATATTTAAAACTATTAAAACCAGTCTTATCACCCCTAAAAAGACTGCCATTGAAACAAAATAAACGGGTTTTAAATATAATCGACAAGACATTAATTACAAAGCTAATCGATTTGAGGACAACATTCTTTATCTCCGGTTCCTCTTAGTGCGGCTGATCTCCCGTTGGCTCACAAACAGTTTTATTTATTAAGCCTCGTTGACCGCATCAATAATAACAACGCGAAAGCTACGCCGTATAGATAGTCGTGTGTACGTGATCAGTCGAACGTACACAGGTCCGCAGTCACGACCTGCCCCTTAGATGGTGAAGGTTACCATAATATGGTACAATCTACCCTATAAACCAAGTGTATGAATGTTTAAGTGACTTCTAGTTAATGACAGCGGACTATATTTAGGATTGTCCATGAAATTATTATTAGAGCTTGTTCTGTAAAAATTCAGTCGTTGAATATTTCACCCGGAAAATGTGTTTTTTTTTAAATATAATAAAAAAGGGAATATCTTATGAATTCTTATATATTGTATTAGTATCTTCTTTATCCAGGCTGTTAAAAATAATATTAAATAAAATCTGAACTAGTTACAATAGCGTTCATTAATGTCACTTTACAAATTGAAATTTTAATTTGTTGTCGAAATATTTCAGCATCGTTAAATCTAATTCATCGTCGGTAAATGTCAATACACCTAATTTGAAAAGTTCTTTTAAAATTAAATAAACTTTATTTTATTGTGCCGAGTTTTTTTGTGTATGACTTTTTAAAATTAATTAGAAAATCGAAAAGACTAACACTACTAAATTATTCGACAGGATCTTTGGAACATGCCCCCTCTCAAGCCGAAACTTTATTATGTTAACATAGTCATGAAAATTCAAAATTGTTTAATTATTTTAAAATGTCTCCACACAAATGTTTCGAATGTATGGGAAATTTTATAATTTAATAAATAATAATTTGATTTTCAAATTGAGATATAAACATATTAATAAACGTATTTTCAAAAAATATCAAATAACAAAAACAAAAACATATTAGTTGATATTATAACACTTTGATATTATAACCAGAGTATTTCTTTATTTATTTTTAAATGTATTTGTATATTCAGTTTGTGTTGCTCACTGTATACATATTTATCACATTAGTACATGTGTGAATCTAGGCTATGTGTAATCTAATAGGCTTACTGTTACTATAAATTATAACATTCTAGTAATATTGGCTGATGATTATAATAAAATAATATAAGTTTTTTCCTACCTATTATACCCTTTTCTTACAACCAAATCAATAAACGTTTATAAATATATATCTATTTCACACATTTATTGGTTACATTACAATGTTCTGAAATATCATAGTTTACAGAACCCCAGTACCCACTACCCATGTCCATGTTTATCAGAAATAACAGTCTGTTCTCATAAAAACAGATCTCCCAAGATCGAATTTCGATTTTCAAGGATGAAATATCAATTCACTGGATCAATATAGTGCTGTAAATTGATCAAAAGATTTATTTTGGACATAATCAATAGATTTTTCGATTGCCATCCCTAGTAGCATAGTGACTCAGGTTAATTTTAGATCGACAACAAAGCATGTGACAATTCTGTTAGAGCGCGAAGACCTTAAGAGGTACATTGAGATTTATTGACTAAACAAATGACGGACAATACACACTAAAAGCAATGCGAACCCTGGTATAAGTTCCTCATCAAACCAAATTGTTATAAAATGCTATCATAAAGCCAATATATATATTGCACATGTCAAGATATGTGTACTGTGTACAAGTTAGACAACTGCAAACTGTCAAGCGAGATAAAGGAATGCCTACACAACATAAATAATAAATCTTGATATATGACTCATGAAAACAACAAGGAAGACCTTAGGAACTTTATCAACATCGCTTTCCCAGAACACATGCTAAAAATCATCTCTTGAAAGATAATTTTCAGTTAGTTTGACTCACTATGACCTAGTTAAGGCAAATAAGAAATTAATTTTCATGGAATGTATCAAAGATAAAATCAAATAGTTACGAGCGTACGTATTCTCTGTAAAAGTACGAAAACAGTTGGTGCGTACGTGACAGAACCTATGGCGATTTGTAGATATAAAACATCCTTGGACTAAAGTAAGCCGTTTAAAATGATGGGCGAAATATGATAAACAAAATATTTATAGATTTCTGTGTTTGGGTTCGATATAAATAAGTTATTACTATATTATTACCACGATCACGTATTGTCTGTGTGAAAGTAACCAGTTAACAAGTTAACAGTGTTTTTTGTAGACTTGTAACAAAATTAGAAGGGTTTCGAATAGAATTTGTTGCCAACACCGAGGACTTGTGCAATGTAAGAGCGTATACATAGTTCCCAGACAAACATGTGACTTTGTATATGGACAAATGTTTGCCTGTTGTTGCAATTTTTTTTTGTAATTACAAAGCATTTGAAAGTGATTTGGATTCGGAACGTGGATATTATTAGTTAAAGTTCCAATAATAATTAATCATCATCAAAACTCGTGATGCCGCCTTCGTTGACAAATTTGGATTTTATTTAGTTTTTTTAAAATTAAAAATGACTACTTGAGAGTATTATATTAACTCGCGAGAATTTGTATAGGTATAGGACACTAAAAAAGTGATGGAAAGTATTAAACCGATAAAACTCCGTTAACAATATGGATCAAACATAAAAATTAGATTATAATTTTTCTTTCGTGTATTATTATTTTTGTATGTAAATACATAAATGTACTTTTCTTATTTTACAGTTGCGTTTACTTATTTTCTCATAGAAAGCGATAAAATGTAGTGTTTGACTCGGGAAGAATACTATTTTAAAGCTCGAGCGATGTACTTTGGATCCCTCGCTGCGCTTAGGATTCTACTGCAGAAACTTTCGTTTCGCTCTGGATTTGAAAAACGCTCTCGCCTTTAAAATAGTTCTTTGTTCCCTTAGTAAACAATCTACTATTTTTAGATCATAATAATTATAGGCACATATCATTGAACTCTGGACACATTTGGAAACCTTAGTATAGTTATAGAATAGAATAGTTATAATTTGGATAGTTGTAGTAAATGTTTTAAATTTTTAGAAACATATCTGAGAACTCAAATTTTTAAGTGCTCATAATTATGATAGAAAATTTTAAAAGACTAATCTATTAATAAAAATGTATTTATTTATTATACCATTATTGCTGTTAATTTTTGTACGTTATAAGAATTTGATAAAAATAAAATTTATTTACGAAACATGAACTTGAATATTTCATTAAATATATTACTTAAGCCTCAGTTCTCTCGTGATTCATTACTTTGTTCGCAACAGTAAAAATTATTTCATCTGTAAAGGTTCAGCGAACTCTTGTTTTACGACAGTTTCCCAAATGTAATTGTACCGAATGTAATTCTAATAAAACACGTATAAAATTTTAGCACTTTCGCAATATATAACATAGAATAAGATACAATAAAACGGTGTATTTCAATACTGACGAGTATGTATGTGTATTATAAAAACATAAACTTAATTAAAACTAAAAATTATACAAACTGACATAATATTGAATGAGATTTAATGTGAATAAACAGAAGTAACTTATTTAAAAAGCATTGATAGGCAATTTAATACCCTTATATTACGGCGAGTACATGCACCTTTGTTTACAATAAATACCTACAAAATTTCCATACAAGCTCTCATATTACTTAGCGAAAAATCTCTAAGATCATATACAAATCTTGCTAAATTTAGATGTTTTGAATTCATTCACATAAGTAATTTTTGAATTAGCTCGGCTTGCCATTACGTTGTATAAGCATATCCGATGACTACTAAATTTTTATGTAATCTTACTTATAAATACTCAATGAAGTTATTTTCGTTGAAACAGTATTAAGACTGATTAGTCGTTTTCATTTGATGGCCATAGTTAATTACGTTAAAAGACTGATTTAACCTATTTAAGCTACACACTCGTCTTTATGCCTTTTTGCTCAATATGGCCGTCACCATTTTAAGAGAAACCAGAATTATACTAGCTTCCAACGGGTTTATGATTATAATACAAGATGTAAGTACAAATCATAAATGTCTTAATTACCAAATAAGCTTTTACGTAAACATAATTTTTGCGTGCTATGTTCAACGAGATGCTTACGAGTCTTGTGAGCAGGAATATTCGTTAGATGTGCTTATTTCTAATATGGAGTAAAATATTTGTTTGATGCAAGTTTAAGCTTGGCTGAACGTATCTCAACTCGTTATTTTTGCTATAAAACATTTATTTTGATAATTACAATAATTTATAAAGAAAATTGAACTTTATTAAAAGTAAGTAAGATATAAAAAGATTATATCAATAAAAAATGTCACATCACACAATACGTGTGATTTATAATCACACACAAAATTATTATTGTGAGTGGAATTATAGCCGACAATATTGATTAACTTTTTGATTGTAATGAACGTAAATAGAGTGGAGTGACCTAGGTACCTTCACAAATGAATTTATTATCAAAGCTCCGCTGACGTCTTTTGAGACCTTCTGTGGCCAAAATGAGTCTAGTAGTTACACTGGCCGGTTTGTAATATTAAATCGACCTTATTGGTTGAGAATATGAACAGATTTTGTAGTTCAGCTGTTATAGTTTATGTGATGGTGACTGTACATAACTACGTAAGTTTTAACGTCACGCGGCTAGGGTAAGCGCCCTTCAGTTTTAACGATAGTACGTCACGCATGCTTTTCATCAGCTTGTAATTCGGTCCTATCTGAATTATATTGGAAGAATGTGAATTTTCATCATTCGTAACGAAGTGATAGCTCGGACATCATTTCAATAAAAGTGATTTGACTAGCTTCGATAGTACTAGCTCTGTTTACGCTATCTTGTAATTTTCTGCTATTGCTTATTATTAATCTTCTATTACTAACTCTACATTAGGCCTTGATTTTGTTATGGTACAAAATGTATACCGTTTCCCAATACATACAGGTCGGTCAGCATTTCTGCGCTCAAAACGACCGTCTTTAAAAAATAGAGTCAAATTGACTTGATGAACGGTCACACTGCCCGCCGACAAAGTGGTGAAAAGTCTTTGGACGTCATCGCTTGCGTCTTGGGTTTAAGTGGGTCACACAGTGTGTTTCGTTTATATAGCTTGGCTTAATTTCATCCGAAGCTGCTGATAATAAAGTTGTAATTTATATATGGATGTCTTATCATCTTATCAAAGAATCTCAGCAAAATTTTAGGCATGCATTATTTTTAAGATTTTTTTTTTAAATATCATATATGATTCTAAGTATATTCTGTATAACTAGTACTTCCATATCAATAAATGCTTGATCTTACTGTAAAGCTTCTTTAGAATAAAAAGAGATTTATTTAACATCCTTACATTTATTTTCAACATATGGGAGAGTATCCAAAACTTCAAGAAATTTATATTTTTTTATAAACTGATCATCGGGCATAGTCATTTAGAAATAATTGTTATTAACACTATCAAATAATATCTATAGAATAGCTATCAAAGTTAATCACATAAGCTGTAGGTTGCTACATCTAATATACAAAACACCGATTGTGTTTTCACGTGTTTAAAACGTAGAAATTAGAGTCAAACCAAAACAAAGAGAATAGAGCCCAATCTTCTTGTTAATTAAGTGTTTATATACTTTCTAATTAAATGCCACATACGAAGACTTACAACATTACGTTTCTGTCTTAAACGAATTTAATTTCCTTGTAATGTGTTTTAAATTGTTTTATTGTTCATAAAGGTAAGTGCTGTCGCCTTAACTCTTGAGTTTGCACGATAGACGAGCGAGACTTGGTAATTATCATTGTTCTACGAAACTGGGACCATTAATTTTGCACTTTGCTCCATTGTAACTAGATTCATATTTGTTGTGAAACTTAAATTTGCCTAGGTTCTTTACGTGAATTGAGCAACATCCTAAGTTTACCAATTTCAGTAAAATTGGCTACAAGTGAAATAGGTTTACCATTATTTGGTACAGATTTTGAGATATTCTGCCATAATTTTGTTTTTAAAGTTGGGTATTCAAAATGAAAATTTCGTTAAGTTCTGTTGTGTATGTTCCAGATTTCTGAAGACAAATTTCTAGAAAGGGCCACTCTCATCACCCAGTAAAAATAGTTTCGGACCTACAAAATATACATAAAAAATTTCATAAAAGTCGGACATGCCGTTTAGGAGGAATTCTATCACAAACACGAGACGAGATTTTCATATATTAGATTATTTGTTCATTAATATTTAATACATGCACAATAAAAGCATCAACTTCGGTAATATTCATAACAGTAACATATCTAACAAAAATATTATTTGAATATAAGTTCGCATTCTTGGCAAACTAGTATGGTGGTCTACGTGATCCGCCGAAGGTGAATATTTTAAAACAACAAAACGATATAATTACAGCAGGTAAAACCCACGCGTAAACATATTGGTTCTCTATTCATAGAAATTGATCCGATTTATCAACAAATGCTCAAAACTTAATTTTCATCTGAATTTGCTTTGGAGCGGGAACGTAATGCGAAAAGGGGCTGCGTCATTCTGACGTCAGGTGCAGCGATCGATACACCCACTATAGTTTTGCAACTAAACAATACAATTTTCTATGATAGCCAATACAATAAATGCGTGCGTGTAAGAAGAAATACTAATACATTGATTAAAAATTCACGAAATCATACTGTTGATATAGAAAATTTATAGAAACCGAATTGATTTTTGCACAAAAATGGGGCTCTTTCAAAGCGGGATTAAATAGGCACCTTCTGGGTAAAGTCAATAGATACATTATCGCCCCCCTCTTAATCTCTCTGAAGAAAAGTGAGATTAAGAACAAGCCCAATATATAAGAAATCCTGTGATATTTCAATCGATATGTACTGTGACGTCACATTATGTTTCGGATTTTTTTGTCTAGCACGCAACTTGAAGAAGGTGAAGAGGTTACAAGTCGGGTTTTAATCAATATCATATTTATTTAAAAAATATTAAAATTTAAAAATTGATATTATTATATACATAAATACTCTTTACCCTTTCACATAAGGCAAGCTCAGTCACTAAATAGTTTTGAAAAGCTTGTGTTTGAACACTATTTGTTAGTTGATACTTGAATTATACTGATACTACATTTCCTTAGTAGTCTGTGATAATATGTATTTTAGGAGATATATATTTATATAATTATGTATTATGTAGTGTATATATGCTATTATTAAGTAAGTAATGTATGTATATATTTAATATTTGTATGTAATAACTTTTATAATGTATGTATTCGTTTTACGTCACCCACTTCCCTCAAGTATTTTATCTTTAATCCTGTCCATCCTAAGGTTACCTGGAAGAGATCGCTTTTAGCGATAAGGTCGCCCTTTGTACAAAATAAGTTAAATGTTCTTTGTGTATTTCTCTTCTTGAATTGGCTGATGTACAATAAAGATATATTCTATTCTATTCATTTCTATACATAATTATACACATTCATAAATATAAAGTTTTGTAAACTGTATAGGTGAATGACTTTACTCAAATAGTATTATTGGCGACTCCTCCAGCTTGTTTGTGTTGAAGATATGACTTCTATAAAAGGTTTTTAATTTGATAGATAATATTATATTGATTAACCAGTGGTCGAAATTCAAAAACATTTTATTTTTACCTCAAGATTTTTGATTTTCTCGTAGCATTTTTAGATCAGAAAATAAATTATAGAAATTAGTAAATCAATAAAAATTGTCTCTATATAATATTTATAGAATGTTGTCCATTTGAGTATTAAATATAAATGAAAAAAGTTTTACTACATGGTCTGAATAATCTCTTGGAAAATATCGGTAACTTAATATTTAAGCCTTTTTCGCAAAGTAAATACACGAAGATCGAGGTACAGATTAAATTTGAAAGTATAATCTTTAATAAATAACTTTGAAAATGAATCTCGTAAGATATACAGTTACAGAATTATATTGATACTGTTTTGTTGCTCCTTAAATACATGTCTTGGTTTTAAAATAAATCGATAAAATGATTTTTTTAATGTTATTGTAAGAATTTGTGATTGTAAGAGTTTTATATAAGTTAATTAAGAGTTAATTTTTTTTTATTGCTAGCCGGTTGTTACTTTATCAACTATACAAATTCGGCGTCTTTTTTTTTGAATGAGAGAAGTATCATATAAGTACATTTCAAGATATACAATATTTGTCTTCTTTTATTCATACTAATATTTATATTATTTTCAATTCAATACAATGTCAATAATTTACGACGAATTATGATTATAGATAAAAATTGGATATAAATTAAAAGTTGTAAGTAAGAAATGACATTAATTGTAACTAATATATACAGGCTTAGCTTCCTGTTTAAACATTTAGAATGTGAACACATTCTGTCATAAATTATTTAATTAGAATGTTCAAAAGGCGTTTCTAATGATATAATTATAAACATTTTGATCTTATGTAATCCTTAAGCTCAATCTAAAATAATATTACGTCGTAAATGAAATTTCAGTTTAAAGGCATGAAATTACAAAATCTAATTTGTAAACACTTCTGAATTTCGAAAAAATCTTTGTACAGCTGATGTATCCATTATTTCGCCTAACTGAAGATACCTTTATACTATTTCTTACTTCGTTGATGCACTCAAATTTCTTAGTTTACCAAACCTAGTACAGGTAAGTATCTTATGCTGCAGAATTCGAGAGGTCATTGGAAAATAAAATAAGTGCTACAGATATTATTTCAGATATCATTAAAACTTTGCCGTTTCGGAACGCCATTGAGTCTTCACTTGATTGGGGAAAATATAATCGTATAATACACCCTCTCTAACTGCTGAAAAGATCTAACTACGTTTTAATAAGGTCAATCTGAAGTTCAAAAAATTGTTGTTTATTATGCAATTATTAATTCCACCATCAGAACGTAATATTTCTCTAGTTCTGCATATTTTAGAGAGAAAAAAATACTAGCAATATTCTAATAACTCTCAAAAGATTTATGTCAGAATGGCGTTTTAACTTTGTCTACAAAAAAATTGCGAATACAATAAAATAGGTTTAATATATATTTAATAGCATTCTTAATTCCTGTTGATATGATAAAAATGAATATAACATAATTTAGTTTCACTTTTGATTTGAAAATATCCCGGTATGTTCCGGTCAAAATACACGTGTACAAATTTGTAAAAAATACAACAATTTTTTGTCGATTATCGTTCAGAAGTAGCCTTCGCATTAGCTAAAAATACTCATGCTGCTGTTAGCAACAGTTGACGATGATTATAGTGCTCATTAAATTGTTGTACTATCATGAATGGCACATCTGCTTTTTAATACAAGATAATAGCAGCTCAAATTACATGGTCTGCCTATGTCAAAGAGTACTACTTCATAGAAAATAGTCGAAGTTTGTTTCGGAATCACGAACTTAGGGATTCCTAACAATGTGTTATTTTTTAAAATTTAACTATAGAGTTACGGTTCTCAGACATTTCACGGACAGCAGTATAAATCCTATCATCCTTATGCTAAACGTTAATGGGACCCTGGCTTTAAATTCCTAATTTATCTATTTGCATCTTAGTATAAAAATGAGATAGCATTAGTTCTTAACCAGTACTAACTTTAGTAGCTTCATACGTTTTGTGATTAGTTTTGATTATATTGTGATTGTGATAGGTTTTGATTAAAATATGCCACACAAACGGCTATATTTTTTAATGCGTTGGTTAAAGAAGTTTGATATTTTCACTCTTCCAAGAGACTCGATAAGTTCCTGAGAAAAACGGTTTCCATAGATAGATATATGGACAAATAAGTGAACTTATAAGGATATTTTTTTTATAATTTTACCTTGGAACCCTAAAAACATAAGTAATCAAACAGTTTTATTAAATTCAGTACTTATAATTACTAAAAAATCCTATTTTCTGCTATCAACTCTTACTCAGAGTAGTAACACAAAATTAATGTTGCTTGCCTAAGATTTTCTACCTTTACACAGTCGGGAACTTTCGTATACTTTATTGGTGGTTTTGAATGGAAACATTGTAAGCTAAATTCTTGTTGAGTTGCAGTGTAATCATGTTTATTTTTTTGTAAACAAAGGTTTAACTCTAAAAATATCTTTATCGTACCTTCGATGGAACAGAATAATGGTACTATGAATCATGTAGTTGCTATGGTAAGTACGATGGTATTAACAATTGGGAAATGATCTAATAATACAAGAAATACTTATATGGAAGTTGACCTTGTACTACGATGATTGTTCAAACGCGTTTGTTTTTTTTAACATATTTATAAATACCTATTAAAAGATATATTTATATGAAAGGGGTACGTAAATGACATAGTTTAAGTAAAATTACGCAGAATACTTCCAATTTTCATCTAAATGCAGGATATCAAAAAGAAGTCACGTAAATTGAGCGCAAAGAGAAAGAAACATCAAAGTTTGAGAAATGAAACAAAATTGGATTCTGTTAACATTAAGTTACAACAGGAAATGTTTGATACGTATAGAATAAAAATAAATACAGCAAAAAGTTTGTACGTAAATAGTTTTCAGAGAAATCTTAATGCTATAACATTGTTTTAAGGTTTAAAAATATTTAAAGATCCAAGCGGTATGTAAAATTCATCAGAAATAATGACTCTTTAAAATAAATTGAAAAACTTTACAACAATCCAACATTCTTAACTTCGCTAACTCGCAAAGAAGTGCAGCCATACACATTTTAATATCTTGATTATGGAATATTTAAGAAACTTACGATTCTAAATCTTGCATTCTATTACGTATAAATAGAAAGCGTTTAAAATATAAATATATAAAAACTAATCCTATGTGAACTGCTACTTTATGTCATCGTCAGCTCAAACGATTTAAAAACAAGCCCAGGTACAAATACTTGTGTCTTTTCAGAGGAATGGAACATTCACATCTTGCGTCTTTAGAAACGCACTATGCTATTAGGCATGCTATTATCAACAAAGACAATATAAGCGAGACTAACAGACTACAATATATTAATTCTCTCTGACAGCAAATCAGTTCTACAAGCCGTGGATGGCCACAAATGCCACTTGGACCTTTACATGGTAGGCACAACAAATTCTATGACCCTACACTAGATCATAGGACACAGCGGCGTATAGGACAAAGAAGCTGCGGATGAACTGGCAAAAATGAGGTCAGTTATGGACCAATTATTCTCATAACTCCAAGCTGCAATTAAATGAACACAAAACTGAAACACTTTCGAACACTAGAGAGAAGAGACTCTCTTTATACGTCATAGAAATTTTAACAGACATATTTTCAACCTAGTATCATGAACAGTCCCCTGTGCACAGCCTGCATGAAAACAGAAGAAACAAGAAATATTTACTGCTGGAATACAACGGAGTGGCCAATTACCGGGCAACCTATCTGTGATCCCCGGGTAGCCTCCCTCCGGGAGGCATTTAGAGTCGTCAAGGCCCTGGGTGACTTCCCTTTGTATAGTTGCATATATTTATGTATCCATATAAACCATAGGGCGGTGTCGTACAATATTATAAGAATCGTATATTAATTTGCACAAGTCAATTCGCGGTAGTTTAATTAATAAAAAAATATATATAGTCATATGTATGCACGTTTTACAACCACTGCGCTGTAATGTCGAAAAAAAATAAAGATAAGATTTACAAAATCAATTTTAGTAGGACATAACACAGACACTGGTGATTTGATGAAAGCATTCATATGTTTCAGAAAAATAGCATGGTTTGTACACAAAACAAAAAATTGAGATGCCAGTTTTGATAATTTTAGGTATTTGTCTTCAAGTATTGTGATAATAATTTCATAGTGAAAAAACTTTAGCTCGCTTGTATTGTTTCAGAGTAGGAAAAAGTGAAATATTTAATCATAAAACAAATTCTTTGAAACAATGACTTCGTATTGAATAATCAGTGATACCATAGAAAACTTGCTGAGTAATAAATTGTCGTAAAAGAGATAGAAATAAATACTTACAAGGACTCGTTACTTTCACATATTCCGGTATATTTAGTACGGCGGCGTCAACTGTTTGCTGACCGTGATGTATCTTGTTGAGCAACAATTCATCATTTCGGTACATTTTGTTTTGACAGTTGGTACACAATCTCGAACTTTAGTTGAACAGTTTGCAAACACTTGGAGCCTTGAGCTTATTTTATGCCAATGCAGGTAATTCATTACTTTACCGATAATAAGAGTTATTTTTGATCGGCGAGATTAATATCGAGATAGTCTCCCAGCTAGGGTATTCAAACAGATATAGTTACAGATTCACATTGATAAAGTCAAGGAAGTAAACTAATTGATTACTTAGTACGTTTTGATTACATTTTATTCTTTTATCGTAAATGGACTACAGTTGTTGTCAACGTGACTACACTGTGATTGTAATTGATAATTAACACGTTTGCAGTCTCCCATACAAAGCTAAAATAGTGCTGCAGAGAGACTTCATATTCACAAGTATAAAAGAAATCAGGGGTAATTTATAAGTCCATCTAAAATATTAACATAAAGGTAGTACTTATGTGTCATGGGTATTAATATTTCCGGATAGACTAGTGGTTGAATCCAACAATTAACTCGCGTCATGACCTGTGACCGTGTTAAAATCACAACTTTTCTGTTCTATATGTGATAAAGAGCATTGTACTAATACGCATGTTGACAATTTTCGTGTTTGATTTGTTATTGAAAGACAGTATGATTATACAAACATTAGTAAAATAATTGTTTCGATAGTATGGAAATTTCCCTAGATATTACAATCCCATAAATTTTTTACATGCCCAAAAACGCTCCTAAGAAACGTATAATGCAGTATGACGTCACGCTTTAGTATTTTGTATGCATCGCAGAGAAATTCTGTTCGACAGCTATATTAAATATTATTTTAATGTAAACGGTTCATAATAAACGTTTATAAAAATGGCATGATTATCCAATGTTGGTAATATTTCATTTAATTATTTTAAAATAGACTTATCAACCTATCAAAGTAACTGTTCTTTAAGTATTTTTTATCTGTATTCTGTTATGATAATAAATACTAATTAACAATTGGTCAACCCTGTCATCAACCCTATTACGTAGCACTCTCAGAAATTGGGGTTTCATTTTACTTTCGATGTGAAGTATATTGATACAAAACGGCCAACCTTTCCAATTTTATGTATTTCTGATTAAACATGAGTCAAGGGTGAATGGTGACTAATTTTAGTTTATTTGACAAAACGTTCGTTCGGCGCCAAGCCGTGGCTACGAGACCATTCCAAACATTCCACGTAAGTTCTTGGCACGTCACAGAAATATGTCACAAGAGAGATGAACTGTATACGTATTAGAACTCTTTGAGAATGTGAAACAGAATCGTAATCATACGGTTGTTCTCAATAGAACTCACCTTGAGCGAAGCCATATCAGAGACGGAGCGGTGAGTTTGTATGGTCTCAAGCTGGTCGAGGCACCAGTCGAGCTCCTCCACAGTTTCCAGTGCCAGCTTCATGTATGCTTCGTCTGCAACAAAGAATTTTATATTTCATTCAAAAAGAATAATTCATCTGCAGAAGCGAAAATCTTTTATTACCACAGAGGTTAAACTTTATCTTCTGTGAATTGAATTTTGATCGTGAAACCTTTCCGGGAAGGTCTTATATTACCAAAGTTATAACATGCATAAAACCACGCAAAATCTCTCGAAAAGGTTTTCGTATCTGTGGTTAAATTTTATAATAAATACCACTCAAATATATTTTATAAGTGGTTCGAACTCTCTGGTTTCGATAACAAATTATTCTGTGATTTGGAAGGGTCGTTAAACCGTTGGTTCTGTTTGTTACGTCAACCATTTTTACCCACCGAGCCACATTGGGCCAGCGTGGTAGGTATTGTTGTGGCACTAACTCCTCAAATGTTCCCCCCAAGGAAGGTCTATACCCAGCAGTGAGACATAAATAGTCTGTAGAATAAGGTGCAGAGGAAGTTAATATGAAAAAAGTTTAATACTAAATATTTTTTTAAATAATTAGCTTCTCCCTTCTATGGTACTAAGGTATGAAGCCATCCATCCAAATCATTATATGAAATATGAAGTTTTTGAAAAGTAAGAATTAAACAATTTAAAAAACAAAAGAATTTATACTTTTTTGAATTTGGAATGCTTATTCACAACTATTAATTATCATCCACGGTCAATATTTGAATATAATATTATGACTGAATAATATGCATTCATTTTATACAATAACTTTACCAAAAGCGTTTTAATCTAATATATTTGCAAATACTGCATGCTTGAGCGCTAAGTAATAAAACTGCCATTTCTTATTCTCCAAGGCACTTAAGACTCGGGGGCTTATGTATTTGTTTCTTTACATACTTTCAATTCAAACTGAGTAAGGCTCATTCACGTTGCTTAGCTTGATTTGATACAGTGAAATCTAAATAGAGCAAGACTGGTTCTTCTCTGTTCCTTATTTGAAGTATTTTTCGTTTAAACACTACTTCGCCAGCCTAATTTATGAAATTGTATATATAAATGGTTTGTTTTGAACAAAGCTGTTACAACTATTATTTAATTGCCTTCTCTTTCTGTGATTAACAAGAAGAATTTCCACTGTACCGCCACTTAACGAAATTAGAAATTGAAATCACGTGTTCATAAACTAAATTTCGTAGGTACCAATACCAATGGTTATTTGTTCAATGTATAATGTTTAGATCTGTATAATTAAAGCGTTAATTACAGTGCTTTTAAGAAAAGGTATTATATAACATCACGGGGGCCATATTGAATTTCGATTGTCTTATTAACAACTTAAGTAAACATTTTTGTTACTTCGTTTAGAAAGTGATTAGGTTTACGTTACAGTATTAACTTTAATGTTATGGTTCAAGTTTTGGTTCGTAATTGACATTTAAGAAGTCTATGGGACCATAATTATTGAGATGTGAGGTGAGGTAAAGTTTGTAATAATAACTATCGTACAAGTCTCTAATAACCATTATATTATGACCCTTTTGTATATAAAACTATGTATATCTTTTCACAATATTTATTTTTTTGACTGAAAGAACTGACTGTGCTTGAAGACTGTGCTTTTACCCTGTCACAAATGTACATTGCTTGACAGTGTCCTGTCCGTAATGACAAAACAATAACCTATAAAAATACAGGTTGCACTTCACATGACTCCTTTCTCTGTCGCACAGCTACAGCATGGAATTCCTTACTAGCACACATATACCCCCCTTTTTATAACATGGGTTCCTTTAGAAGAAGCGTGAAAAAGCACTTTTTGGGCCGGCAAGGTGAGGGTTGCTAGTGCAGTATGTCGCATGCTTCACTAGCTTTCCTCACATATGGACTCCTCTACTGCTTATCATCAGGCGGTATCGAGTCATTTGCTGTGCTTTTTATAAAAAATAAAACTAACTAAAATGGTATTAAGGTGTAATTTTCTTAGAATATTATCATAATTTCAAGAGAGCTATTTTTGCTTAAAATTAGGTACATGTACACTTTTTCTATGGGCTTTTCTATGCGTGTAAGTGAAAGATATTATTACCATTACTTTTGTAGATTACTCTTTATACACAAGGATAAGACATTTAGTTCGTAGTTCGTTTTAGTTCCTTCTTCGCGGAAATGTGCGACTGATCTCTTTTAGCGGAATCGGTATAAAGGATTGTGCCTTTGATATTTAACGAGAAAGATTCATAAAAAGAGGATTTTATACTACTAGTTACAAAGCACAAAGAGCATTTTTCTGTAATATAACCTTTGCCATTTACGTATATAAAATAGGTTTCCAAGAAAAGGTTTATATTTGTTTGTCAAAAATATTTATATTCTGATAAAAAATAATCAAAAATATTATTATTCCATATTTTTCTAGTCCATTCATTTGTTGGATTAAGAATTCTCCGTCAGAGCGAGATTGTACTTATAATTTACTTCATGCACGTTAAATAATGTTTTTTAAATGTATTGTGCAATTAAACTCTCATTCTGCAATAACATCAATTGAATAATATCAATTTTATCACTTGAAGATGAGTTACGGCAATTTCAATGAAAACCTGTTGAACAAACTAGGTCATGATTTACGTAGGATTCTGTATTCTGATTAATGTACAGAGCTATTTTACGAACATTCGTGAGGAATAACTACTTCTCACTAAATAAAAATTACTCCCCACGAATGTTCGCCTTCAATGGCTTCGCAGTTTGACATGCTATCTCACTTTAACGCACCGCGATAAAAATGACTGACTGTCAGTTTGTTAAATTTATTTTTCCACACATTTGCTGTCATAAAGTGAGCTTCATTACAACGCTTTTAAAGCTATAAGTCGAACTATAACACACACGCTCGTAATGTCATTCCACACTAGTGTGTAATAGAATTAACCTGACAAAGTTACATTAGTCGATTACTTCAAGTTAAAGGCGAATTAACAGAGCATTCTCAATTTAATCGGGAAGTTAAGTTTTTTAACAAGAAAGAAGTATTATGCCCCTGACAATCATCTGGGGAACATTTTTGAAATAAATACATACGTGTACAATGAACCAATAAATAATTTTTCTTTCTTTCTTTAATTAAGTCTAACCAACATATGTTATTACCCAATTATTCACGATTTATAATAATTTTAAATATATTTTAAAATATTTGCATTAAATTCTAATATGCTAAGTAATTTATTACTTAAAAGTAATAGTTGTAAGTGATTTATCACTTACAAATATTACTTTTAAAGTAGATCCACTCACGTTGCTATTACTTGCTACTCCTACTACTGCGCGCTTCTTCCCATAACATATGAAAATAATTTTTATTACAATATTTGTCTCTGTGGTGTAAATGATAGGTCCCTGGGAAATGTGTTGAAAAACGTCGTATGAAGACATTCTGGCCGAATATACAGTACCGCTGATGGTACAAAAACACCTCATGTGTAATAAACAACTAATCTCAATGATTCATGTGCAATACCAGATTGTAGCGATCAAAACATTAAGCCTCACTTGTAATTTAAAAAATTACACAAGAATAATATTTTTTTATAATGTTTATTTATAGAACATTTTTGCAAAAAATATCTCACTAAATTTTGATAAGAAGTCAACATATCATTAACCCTGTGACGTTTTTAATTACATAATTAATTTAAGAACGATAAAATTTGATTAAGTATTTCACCACATTTTATAAATAACTCTATATGTTTATGTATGTATTGCTATAATACATTAACATATTTTGTTAAGGAGAACTGCGAAAAATTACCAAGAAATATTTATTTACCTTCTAAGCACATTTTGAAAAAAGCAATCCCTGACCATGTTGTGCTAGGAACCGCTATTTATGTCAATCACTTACACATATATATTACTTACACTCTTGTATCTCGGTAAAATAAAAACATATATCTATACTAATATTAAAAAGAGTTAAAGTTTGTGAGGTTGTAGGGAGTAATAACTTAAAACACGAAAAATTGTTAAGAAAACGAGTGAACGCAAAATAATTACTTTTTTTTATATTGGGTGCGTAAGATTTTTGGCGGTAGACCAGAGTTGTAATAGGCTAGCTACATCTGTTACAGTTCAGATGAGGTGAAGTACGTAGGTTCTCTGATGAACACTAAGTTTTGGCAAAAATAGCATGGGACGAACCTCTGTTAGGTGGATCTAAAACCTAAAAAGATGGTGATGCCGGGATTCGGAGAACAGAAGATTGTGTATTAAAGGAAAGCCTTAGAGAAGTATTCCATCATACATCCCAGCCATACAATAAGTTAATAATTGGTCATGAATGAGTGAAATATAACATAGTTCAATTATGTTGCAATGAAAATATATTTAATATGCGTTCACGAAGCCGTTAATGTACAAAATGTCAACAGTCAGTAAAGTTACTATCATTTCATTCGCATCATAGACTGATATTATTTACTGTTCAATTCCAGAACGTCTCTATCGATACAATAATAAAGGAACCACGGCAATACCGTGACCCTTCCAGATAATCACTGTTATTTTATATTTAACACGAAAACTATACGTGATTACGTGCGTCACTGAAATTGAGCTCCCCCGATAATAGCTGCGTTTTGTCTCTCCTCTGACCCCGGGTAAGCAAACGAAGATAGCTTTGTTGTCTGCAATAAATTAACTACGGTCTAGATTGGTCAAGCGATAGAATTAATCTTTTAATGTTACGAAATCTCGTATTAGCGGACAATCAAACGTACGTAAATAGACAAGACGATTGAGATTTCTAAATATAGAATCGCTATTCATGTCCCTTTGAGAGGTTTATCTTGTTTCACAATCGTATGTTTGCAGTTGCCATAGAAAGATTATTGAATAATGGAACTTTTTCGATTCTCTTTGTCGGTCAAATTAAATGACATTCACAATATTATCAGTCGTCCACTCCTAGGTTTAACTGGACTTAATTTTATTTGTCACTATTATTGTTTAACTAAAAAATTATGTACTTGTTTTGTTTTTGACTAAGCATTGATAAGTCATAGTATAATTTTAAATACTTATCATAAGCGCAGGTAGATAAAATACTTTGTTATTTTCATATTTAAACAATATTTAATTTTAAATGTTGAAATTTTATTCTGTTTTTTTTCTGTATATTTTTGTTCTTAAAGTTATCTTCAAATCCACGACAAAACTTATCATCGGTAAACTGATATCATTATTATTTTCGTAAAGTTATCCTTATGTTACAGATTTAATTAGTAATCAGTGATTTAACTTTGTATAAGCTTTGAATATCAGCAATTCATTGATATTTGGTGATTAAAATCTAAAAATAAGTATTATTAATACCGATTACTCGAATTGCGGTTACCACTTTCTTCGCAATAACAAAATTTTTCTAAGAATTTAAAGATTAAATTACAGTCTCGGGATTTTAGCTCATGGCTGTAGCCTCGAAAGCAGATTATTTGGAGCAAGTTACAACTACTTTACTATTTAATCTAATTAAATCTAACAATTTAAGAAAAGTAAAATGTTTGCACAAGGAGGCGTTTTGAAATGTCTTACAATTAAGACAAGTTTCTCCAAGCAAAATATTTATTATGTTTAATAAAAAGAAGCAACAAAGATTCCTAAGGATCAAAATGCACTGTGACATCTGTCAAAGTGCATGTGTACACTTGGTACCATCCAAGATAAGATAAGATGTCCAGAAAATAAACCAAATATAAAATACTTTTATCATTGGTTTAAATAGACAAGGAAGTAATACTCTTATGTAAGAAACTAAAAGAAATCTTTCTTTTTTATAAAGTAGAATTAGACTTTTAGCATAATTGCACCTTAATTTATTAATGTAATGAGGTAAATTCATCTTTCCACAACTGTACTTAAAGTTAAACTGATCTCTTCTCTCTTCTTTAATTACTTAATGTATTTTACTTAGTGTAATAGATTCTATTTTAATTTTGGTAGCAGAGTCGGCTTTTTAATTTATAATTCTAATGAAAGATAATTAAATGGGATTGTGTATGGCTTAGTGGTAAGTGTGCGTTTTTCTAGCGTCTCAACCGGATCGTTTCAAACGCTTCCCTGTGGAGTTTTCGGGTGTCCCACTTTTATCATTTCCCTGGTAGCGGTCGTGTGACAGCGCCCTGGATCTAATCCGGGGCGGGCTAGCGCGCCGTCTCATTAGTACCTGTCACGCTCCAAATGCACGACATCTATTCTATCTCGACTTTTTCAAAGATACGCTTTTGTTTATCAGTAAGACGATTCCTTATAAAAACGTAGTCAAAATACTTTCCCGATCTAGACACAATAACATTAACATAAATTTTCGCATTCTCGTACACAAAAACATGACGTCAAAACTGTGAAAAAGATATGTCAGATTTATGTCAATTTAACAACAATTAAATTTTTTTGATTGCTACGTGAAATAGTGCTTGCAAAAAAATCTTTTTACACTTTACACATTTATCTTGTATTACAAGACTACCTTAGTTTACTTACTACAAAAACAAAATCGATTTACATGTCCATTACTTAACACGCGACAGTGGGGAAAACCTAATAGAACCTTTTTGTTTCACAATATTTCTACAAAATGTTACACGAAAAAGTTGGCAAATGGTGTACTTTTTCAGATTTATTGTCAATTTGTTTGCCTTAAATAAAAGATACAGAATAATATATTACGTAAATGAGTCACGTGTAAATATACACATAAACAAAATATTACAATTAAGTTTGAAGTCTGTAGTTAATAATGATTATGCAATGACTGAGGTGGCTCTTTGACTTTGTAATAGGAATTTGTTTATAATTTGTAGTTTACGATGATTTACGTTGCCGAGCGACCTTACTCAACACATGGAAGTGGTGGTACTGATATAAGAATCTAATTTTCTATTCAAAACTGTTGAAAAGTTTGCTATTTAATGAGTTTATATGCTAGGTACGTATCTAACCCTCTCTAGGTAATGTACCTACAATTTATGAATGTGCCACATCTGACTGGATTGGAATACCCTAATATAATGGGCATTAAGACTTTAGATGTTCAAACCTTTAAATTATCGTCGGCTTTCTTCTCACATCAATATAGGAATATTCTATTTTGAGTTGATGACCGGGTGAACGACCACCGGGTCTAGTTAAGTAGGTACCTACCATTGCGATCTAAAGTATGATTTAGAACGCAGATTTCCATCATGCGAAAAGCAAATTTTTGCATAGTTACTAAGAATAAGCGTTTGTACACGAGTCATGGATTAAATATTTATCTGTACTATATTAATAGTATTCGTACTTCATTAACCTATATATTCCAACTATTTAAATGTTCTATAGTGAAAAGCCACATCACTATGTTATAAAGCACAAACACTGAACTTAATTTGGCGGTTAGCTGCTAATCCATTAGCCTCACGTCCAACAATGAAATCATAATTGTATGTGATAATTGGCTGATCACGACCGTAAAAAAATTCCTATGAAGCTGGCTTAAATTCGTTTCTTAGAATCGAGGCAGTACCGTTCAGTTGATATACGGATTTAAGAATGGACAATCAAATTTTTAAGTAAATATTGTAATGCATTAATATTTATACACAAAAGAAAAATAAAGATAATACTCGTATGATGCAGCAGATGATATACATCTGCTAGTAATAAACGTTATATTTTATAATATGTTTGCAATTATTTATATATAATATTAGGTATTAAATATAAGGACAAGTAAATGGATTTACGTCCTTATATCGCGGTAGTTTTTCAATTCTCGACCGAGTGATCATAACGAGTGTTGATAAGGTCCAAGATGGAAACTACAAGGATCAACCTTTCTTTAAGTATTTTTTAATTATCGCACTAGGAAATACAAATTTATTTTTATTAAAATTATTTCGCTGTCTTTGATTCGCACGCGGCTTTGAGTTATGACAGTACGGTTACGATTCTAGGATACTTACTTAGTTGAAGAAATGAGACCAACCTGACCATTTACAGTATCCGAATATACTTAGCGATGATGAAATGACATATTAGCTGTCTCTTTCTTTATGTTTTTCTCCATGTTGTTTTCGTATTCGTACCAATATGTTATAATAGAAATAGCCAATAGAGTATTTTTATTACTTAATACCCTATAGGCTAATTCTTTTCCATGCAATATTGTATATAAATGGGTCGATTAGCTTTTATGTCATATGCGTTCTATGATAGGTAGACATAGAAAAATACTTAGAAATCGGTTGTAAACCTGTATCCATGGTAAATCTAGCAATATTACAATTATGAAAAAATAATTAATGTTTGTTGTTAAATTGGTGTTGTAACAGAATTTTTATTTTATAGAAATTTGAAGAGACTTCATGTCTACTTATATATTTTTATAAAGAACTATGACTCATATCCTAAATCTATGCTTATCTGTTGGATATCAACGGAATATTTCAACAGGTTCCAGTTCAGAAACGGAAATGAACTAAATAGTACTATTATTGACCAGAACACACGTCAATATTCCGATAACACCTATTGACTAAATAAGCTCGGACATAAACATGTTTATCAAAAAAATTCCCATCAAAAGGATCAGGTTTGTTATCGTTGCGATAATAAAAAATAAAATCAAATAAAATAATAATTGTTTGTATCGCACCTTTTTCCTGGAATAGATGTAATTTTTCCTGTGCAATATACAAAAAAGGGGAAAACAACATCTGAAAACAATCCAATGAATTTATAAATATAAATTGAGCTATTTTAGAAATGCCATTGAAATTCAGTTTCGAAAAGGCTTTTCCTACTCGGCTTTTATTAGGAATTGGCAACGAATTCCGTGACTGGTATTTTATAGGCTACCTATACAAATTAATAGTCCTCATTCCAATCGAGAAGGATTAAAGAGGCCGTAGACATTATGTTCGGCTATTATAATCTGTTAAAGGCTTTACTAACAGAATAGATCTCGAATAAAATTATTATGATTAATAAAATGTAAGATCAAAATTTTCGATTTATTGGAAAAACGAAACAGAATCATAAGCTCAATTACAGAAAAGTAGATTCTTGAGACTCATCCAATTAATTTTACTGTAGATTAATGTTTAATCCTCGTATTAAAGGAAAACAATTCTATAAAGAAATTGAAATTCATATAGACTACTGAAAGACAAGCTAATGATTAACAAAATGTTGGACACGCCCTCGGCATCGCCTATTGGTTCTCTGCCATTTTAAGCCGGTTAAAAGGACGCTCGACTAAAGATTTGGGATATGACACGAACAGGAAAAGACTACCGGATCAATACCGTTTCAAGAAAGCATCATCCGGTATCAATATTAATATTCATACAGCTTATAATTAGTCCGACTGTTCACAGACTTTCATGTACGGATTGAGGAGGCATGCAAATTTTAAAAGACCCTTATGCAGGAAATTATCTAATTTTGCAGCATACCTTCTGGATTTATTAGCAATATTTTTCACGAGTTATATTACCGCAAAGATTAACGAAAAGGTTAACAAAAACTTTAGGTTAAGGCTACTCAAACTAAACATCTGAACTGAGAATGAATGTTTTTGAAATTGGGTGTAATTTAGCAGCAATATGTACATACAGTACTTGCTAAAATTTGGGTTCGGTAGTACTGGAATTTAAGAAAAATCAATATTTTTATGGCTCCCCAAACTATCTACGCGTAAACCTAAGAGGGTAATTTTTAAATGTCATCGGTTATTTAATATATTCGACATAGGGATCATTCAGTAGATTGTGTAGATCATTCAGTCAGATTTTACAGTATAGGAATAAAATAGTAATATAGAGTGAATTTGGTAAAAAAAACGCATTTTATTTGGTTCCATAATTCTGATGTTTTACAAATTAATAATTTACTGTACCTACTTGAGATAATAACGAAATTAAAAGCCAGACGCACATTAAGCAGAGATATCTGCTAAATACATTTGTACAGTTTGGAATATTACTGCGTCTGAAACTATAAATCTTTTATACTTCATGAATCTTATAGGGTACAATATTTAATTGAATTGAAATTTGCGATTGATCTGTATATTATACACAATGGCTGGATATCACTAAAGTTGTAGTTATGTCATTTTACCTTCTCGCCAAATACAGTAAATAAAGCTTCTAACATTTTTTTGTAATAATAGAGTTAAATAGTCTCATTTCCATAGATTTCATTCTGTTTTATATCCGTCATTTCACGAGTGCCTAAAGATCATTATTGCTTCGTATAAAGACGAGCAGTATTTACATAATTTATTGCATTTATTTCCATAAAATAACTTTGTCAAAAAGATATTCTTTTTTCAAACTGGTATTTTCTTCTGCACGGTAGTATGACATGTCCTACATTATTATAATATTATTATGAATGGATTATCACGTCCATATCTGCCAATATAAAATAAAAGCAATAGCAAATTGATGGTTTTTACTAGTGATGTAAGGGAAGTTATATCTTGCCCTTGTGAATATCGCTTTATGAGTTATTATTGTCAACAAATCAATAGCCATACTAGCCCGATCCACTATGAAACACAGTCTTCTTCGAAACAAGTGACGAGATATCATAACAGGAAATTATTCAAATCAGATAAAAACGTAAACAATGATATAAGATGAGATACGCGAGATATACACATAATAGGTAGATGTGTTTTATTTTTATTATTTAGTACGTAGTAAACGTGGGAATGACAAAAGTCTACATTTATTTTCTCATGAGACAATTCCAATGTGCGTTAACGCATCTTTGCTGTCGACCTCGCATCAAAAGTAGCTGTTTAAGATTTATTTTTAGTTAGTGTATTGAATTGCTTGATGTCATCATTATTTGAATAAGTCTACTATAAGCAGTTTACAATTCGGATTAGTTCAAATGTCTGTTAATTTAAATTTAAAAATAAGTTTTGTTTAAAGACAGCTCACATATCTATTACATAAAGATATGACTCTTCGTTTTGTGTTTGTATATGCATTCCTTTCTGTTCTTATATTATGTAATGTTGAGGAAGTCTCAAATAGATAAAGAGAAGAAGAATTCGTGGATAACTATTTTGACCGAAAAAATAATGTGAAACCGCATTAATTTGTAACTTATTTTTAAGTCAGTTTGTTATTCCTTTCTTATTAATAAATTAAAAAAGCTTAAGAAATACACGGCTGTTATGAATTGAATGAATTATTTACAATGAAGATAGTTTAATTTTGATGTTTCAACGATGCGGTTAAGTACTTTGTGGCAGAGATTTTCTAAAGTTGGTACAAATGTAAAGTAAGTTTATCTATTTCCAATCTGGGCGAGCTACAAATGAGTGTCTCAAAGATAATTACGCCGAAATATCGAATAAACTGAACAGTATGACAGTTATGTGCTCTGTCAGCGTACAGTTCTATTTCAACAAAGTTGCTTTGGAGATAAGTTTGATGGAGTAACGCCTCCAAAGGGATGGAAGGCAGCGGTACGCATAAATTGCAACGAGACATGACGTCGCCGAGAAGTTTTGCTCGTCTAAAACTTAGAGTAGCAGTATCGAAACAGATCATATAAACTAAATTTAGTAAATTATTTTAATTTTAAAAACGGCTTTTTTATATAAAACGCTTAGCATCGACGCCACCTGAAGCTAAGCAGTAGAGGAGTCCATATATGAAGGTAACTAACGCAGCATGTAACATGCAGCCCTTACTGCAGTAACAGTTAGTTTCGTTTAGTCATAAATAAAGCTGAATTGTATTAAATATAAATTTACCTAATAATAATTTAAGGGATAGCTTAAAAAGATCCAAGAAGAGCTAACAAAATATAATAAACAAGACTAGAAATTCTTCTAACCGACGAACTATATAATACAAAACAGTAATTTCTTCCATCGCCACTTAATAACTTTAAACTTTTCATGGTAGACAAAAGAAGTATTTAAAATACTATTTGGGCGAATTTATCGTTTGACTTCAAGGGTTGGTGAGTTCAGTTGCAATGTGATTATTCAAATTGAATTGACGATACAAATATATGGGTCATCTCAGTTTATTTTCTATGTTTGTATGTTAAGGAGTTGCTTCAAGATATGTTTAATTGTTTAATTACTATATATAAAGAAATAAAAAATAAAGTAATGCAATCAAATTCATGGTAGTCTCAGCAAATAACTAAGGTCCTACTCCGAAATGCAAAATACGAAAACAAAAGAAAGGAATTTAATAGTCTTAAGACCACGAGTAAAGACCTCAAAATTTGGAGTACGCCCTCTATTATCTCTTCAGTATGTAAATATAATAAAGCTATGCAAGTCAATAACATTAAATACGCCGATTGCTGCCTTAATAACACTATCTAAATAGCGTCGCATAAAATTTAAGTGCATGGACATTAACAATAGAAAACTAACCAACAAATAAGCCTCAAGAATATAAACTTCTTGAGAATTACAACCAGTAAATAATAACTTACCTCCTGGATTTAAATTCTTTGGTTGTGGTGTAACAGCTGTAGCTGCTCCTGATGATCTTCGTGATCTGAAAACAACGAGTTGTATATATAAATTGCAATTCAGATATTATTAAGTATAATAATAATGTAATTTACATATGATTAAAAATCTAGGATAGAATTTTGACATTTTAGCGCGATATAATGTTTGGGTCGACTCAAAAAATCAAATTACGTTTATTGAGAGATTCATAGCCATAAGTTAGGGGCGTAGCCATAAATTTATTAATTATTAAATAATTCGAATGTATTGAATACTTTTTTATCGATAAATTTGAATTATGTTTACAAAAAAATAGTTTCTTGTTTGAAATTATCTCGCTTATTATCAACTTGTTTATCTATCATATGGTCAGACAGCGGATAATATAGCTAATTATATTTTCAAGCGTGCATAAAAATGTGACAGCAAGAACCTGATACGAGAATTGAGATAATCTTACCAATATAACGATAAAAGTAATAATCGCATATAGTTATCGGCGAATTACTTTAATAATATTTGAATTATCGTTTTTAAGTTTGTCAGTACTGATAAGAAAGGACACATTAATATTAATTTGTACCTATTTGAGGTATTCCTGTGAAAACATACGCATATTTCATATTTGTCTAAAATAAACAGCTAAATTATTATCTAGACACAACAATTGAATTTTGGATTAAATTGTAAAATTATTTTCGTAGCGAACTTAATTATAAAGATGTAGTTAACTAAGGTAAAAACAAATTATTATCATGAGAATGAATTCAAATTAAGTTCACGTGTTACGAAATAGCTAAAACACGCTCCAAAGGCTCGTAAAATAATATTCTGCGAGTTGTGAGGGAGAGAAATATTGTGATAGAAATAATAGTATAATATCTAAATACAAACTCTACTAATAGACTCACAATATAATAAAGAACTCAATGGCACGCAGATACTAACTACAAAGCCCCATAGAAGATATATATACATATATATTCGGTCATCAACTGGTATAGTTCATATATTTAAAGAATCCTCGAAATTTCAATAATGTCTTTTTCTTAATACAAAAAATTTTAGATTTTGGATCAACTTATAATCACACCGACTGTAGCATTAGAATGGTAGGTTATTTTTTAAATTGTAGGGCCGATGAACCTAACCTAACACGTACCATTTGTTAAAATGATTCAAAGAAATTAAATTTTCTGGATCATGCGATTACGTTTCGTTTTGAATACATTTCAGTTGTCGATTTTCCATAAATAATTTTGCGAGACTAACTGAAAATCATTTTTTATATAAGAAAAAGAATATAGATACATTCACAGAACGCGTTTTCATAAACTTCCACCTTATACAGTGCAAAATGATATTCAATTTGGAATCTCACTGTTCGATTAAACTTATAGATTTTATTATTTCGATAGAACATGTTAAAAACTATTTCTTAGCTAAGACTTTCGCATAATAAATAAATGTTGTAAAAAATTACAAAATTTCTGTAAATATTCATCGTACGGTCATCTACCCTACGTTGAATATTCCGTAGATTAAATAGTAATGAGTATATCTTAACAAGAAGAATATGACAGTATATGTGAATACAATAAGAATATGTTTATTTTAAGTGCTTTGTGTCCAAGTATTTTATTTGATGGCTTATTTTAAAATAAATTACATAAATCTTTTACAACGAATATCAGATATGATTCACCATGAACTGCATGCGTCACGTAGTATTTGATATAACCATAAAATTACTCAAAACATCTTACTATTGTCATAAGATGAAACGTAAACGTAACCAGTAGTCTATATTTAATAAAAGTGTTTACTTTCTGTAAAAGCTCTTATCTGTAATGAGATTAAATTTCTTTTCGCTTGCTCAAAAGACTTTGATGGGGTATGAGTAGGCTCGGGTCGAGAGACACTAGTGCTCTCAAAGGTCTTTTATTGTGCCTTTGAAAGACGCATTGTGTAATAAACACAAATATTCAGACGCTTTCAGCGTCGCGTAAGCTGCGTGTAAATAATATTTACACGACACAACTTGTGCTATTTACATATATACCATGTATCTAATCTCTATGCATGAATTGTATGAAATATGAGACGAATTGGTAAATCTGTATTGATTTTATGTAGTTATTACATACATATTCAGTATATATTTATGTATAATATACAAACCCATGTATCAACGTTATATGATTAAATTAAAATAAATACACTAATAATAATATACTCTATAGGAGAGAAATTTTCCTTTATAAAAGCAAGTATTAGTTTTGTCACATAATCATACGGTATAACCATGTTTTAATACTTTAAAAATTTTTGTGTCACACTACAATAAACAAGTATTTTTTATTCCGTGAAACAAAAAGAAAATCTGTTCTTTAACTAGATTGTCGTTTGCTGATGAATAAGCTTAAATTGGGACTCGGGGACAACTGATAAGCCTAAAAACTTTTTGTGGAATCCCAAACAACTCGACCATGCAATTTCTCAAAGCAAACTCATGCAAGAAGGTCTCAAACAATAATTAAGGGTATTTGGTTTGATAGAATTATTGTCTCAATATAAAAGTACTCTGGTAAATGAACTGAAACTGATAAAGTTCAGCGGAATAACATAAGTGGAATGATTCAAACTTTTTCAGGACACTTCAAACTAATTAAACACATATTAAATACAAAAACTAAGTGATTCTGATGTTATAGAACGAATATTTCATCTAAGGAGATACATAATCGGTCCAAATGAAATTAAATCCCTTGAGGTAGGTACGATACTCAAGATTATGGACAGTTCCCAAATCAGGGAGCAACTTTAACCTGTTGGTAAGTTAAGAATATTAAAGTCGCAATGACAAAAGAGTCTTAGAAGACTTGACTGCGCAAGATAGAAATAGAATATAGATATTTAGAATTTTGCTTGTTCTAGAAAATTATTCAAAAGTATTTACTTAACTATATCTGAATAATTTTGTTTGAAGATTATTTACATATTACATAAATCCAAGTGCAAATGCAAATTAATTGTTTGAATCAATAACGATAAATTAGTTTAAAAAAAACGATGAAGTCAATATTATTCATAATCGACGAAACGGCACCTACGTCTTTTTCAATATGGTGCAATAGATAGTTATGCCCTAATTTAACATAACCGTGTTAATAAATCCTCAAAGTACCACTGCAAACATTGCGTATCTTATTTACTCCGATAAACACATCGTCATAATAATTTATAAAATGTCTACTTAGACTTTAATCTAATTGAAGACCCGTCTGCAGGATCGTTTAGCCTTTCCTTAACGGTATAAAAGCAATTAGTTGTGTTCCGGTGTAAAGGAAAAGGTAACAGTGTAATTAATACAGGATATGGCAGAAGTCAACATCTCTTGTCTCTAGGAGAGTATCAACATACTTGCTCTATTAAGTGATCCCTTAAAATGTTTGGTATGTTTGAAATCATATATTTGTCATCGGCTTTGTAACATTCCCCCCCTCAGTAAAGACTCTCATAGTAACTCTCAGACAAGCCTGCTCTACTCTCAACCCCAAATGTTATCATATACTCTTCCTGGTCTACCTAAGTACCTAATATACATATCTCTATATCAAATAATACCTATATTATGCCGTACCAGAATATCAGACTGTGTACTTTTATTTAATATTATATTTATACACTAAATTGGCCAAGCTAGTGATCATCTAGTAATGGTAGGACTCTAGTTGTGATGCAGATAACGCAAAGTTCTTTTATGAGGTATGTGAAGCTTACTTTAGTAACTGAATGGGCATGTAAGATAAGGATAAATTAAAAGAATTAAATAGTAAAAGATATAAGGTATTTAGAAAAGTTCAATATAAGTAGTTAAAGTTAAGATAATTTAAATTTAGATATTCCTATATTTCTTATAGTATGACATGTATGGGAATCTAGTAATAGTGATTGTTTATAAAGGAGATTAGGATATATAATTGAAAGCTACTGTTGTCTCCGCAACCATACTTGGATATTATGGGTCAATACTACAAAACTATCCTTTAGTTGCGGGTGCCTTACGAGCTCCAACCGCCGCCCCAAGGCGAGTGAAGGCCAACCATAGATTGCCTTCCCCTGAAGTAATATTTATGTTTTGGAATTTGAAGCGCCCGAAGGCTTGTATGCAACAGAATATCTCTGAGCACAAAAGTAGGTCAATTAGTACATGAATGTAACCGCACTCTAAGTATCCAGATTTGTTTATAATAAGTTTCCTAATGATGTTGCTGATAAGCATAGCTAGAAATACATTAGCAAACATGCCACCAATACAATAGTATCAATACTAATATGCTAAGGGTGGATCAACTTCTGTACCTCTACGTGGGATATTTATCCAGAGGTTTCCACGCATTTAGAGTAAATCAGACCCAATAGCCAAATTAGTATAACCGATGATAATTGTAGCCCTACCTAAATCCTTATAGTAGTGATCAATGTCAATAAGCCAATGAGTGGTTCAACTTTGAACCTCCGTGTGGGATATTTATCCAGGGTTTCCACGCATTCCGTAAGTTTATCAGATCCTGTCAATAAGCCAATGAGTGGTCCAACTTTGAACCTCCGTGTGAGACATTTATCCAGGGTTTCCACGCATTTAGTAAGTGATTCGGACGCATCTGTCAGATTAACGTTGATAAACAGTAGAACGTATAAGTGAGGGTGTTCCTTACACCGGCGCATTCACGTTTATAAATATGTCGGCAAGGTTAGCATCACTAACCGGCAGACAGAATAACGTAGTGTTTTGGTGATTGGTAGATTGTAGTAGATCAGTGTGCATGATTTCAAATGTAAATCAGCAGTCCTTATCATGCTGTTATATAGCAATTTGACTTAAGTATGAATTATCTGGTACTTATTGTAGGCCATCCATAGGACAGGGACGCAAAATGTTTTCACCTTGCAAATATATTCGTAAGGAGATATAACCTTAATTATGGTAAGTTATTGATATCGGGGTGTTTAATTCACCAAATGGTTTTGTAATATTGTGCAACCATTATTTCGGTGCGTTCGTAAGAAAATAATATATAGACTAATCACAACCTCATAATCGTATACCTAAGCTCACTAACATCATCCTAGTCAGTAGTCATACATTCAATAATATAACCCATGAGTGAGTAACCGCAAAATGTTTTAAAATAAGTAAGTAGGTAACGGGAAATAAGTTAATTATAGAAGTAAAATATTTGTAAATATTAGTTACGTAATTAGAAGTTATTACTTGGCTGAAAAAGAAATACAATTAGAAATAAAAATTAATAAAGATTAAATTTAAGTTAATAATATTAAGATTTTATATAACTGCCATCTGCAATTCCTGGAAGACAAGACACATGACAAATTATATTTTAAAGTGACAGTCCGTAACCGCCCCTAGTCCGACTGCCGGTAATGACGCATTACCTATAATTTCTGAAAGAGAAACTAGGTTAGCACACAATACATCTTAAACTGCTTTATCCTGCTACACGGCTCCACCTGATGTGTCCTCTCCTAACAAATACCTGGTTAGAGAAACAATTGCGACGCAGAATCCGATGCTCGCGCTCGACGCCCACGCTCCCCGTCCGTGCCGCAAGCCCAAGTGTCGCCCCGAAACGTCTCGAAGCCTCGCCGCCAGAGCTCATTACCTTTCACTTCCTGATATTAACCGACCAAATACAATATTAGAACCGAAACCGTTTTTAGTATGAAATCATTTGATTTTACTCATGTTTGAAAATCTCCTTCATTTTTTCTTATCATGGTTCCAAACCTCGACACTAGACGGCGCCCTCTAGTCCCGTCTCCTCCCTCTGTATGAGCAATCGATTATACTAAATAATCGAATATATTGTAATAAAAAAGAACAAATAAATTAAATAAATGTGACATAATTTTGTTGTTATTTTTACATCATAATAATTATTATATTATGATTCATTTATTTTTCTTAAAGTATATAGCATCGGAGATCTCCCCAATATGACAATGCTTTATTTCTGAAGAAGCTCCCAACGACGAAACTAGTTGGCATCGACGCGCTTCCACTCCTATATATATAGGGAATTAAATACAAATATTGAAAATAATGTTTCGATTATGAATCAAATAAATTTCCTTTTTTCTTTTTTAATTATTTTCCTGAGCGTAGACCTCCGTTCCGTCACAATCGCCCCCTAAATTATTACGAAGTTTACCGAAGTGATAATTTACTAACTTAAAGGAACGGTAAGAATAGCGAAGGGAAATAAAATAAGCACTAAGAAATCAGGTTAAAAATCAAAGCGAATGTATAACCAGCCGTACCCTATTCTTCTGCGACTACATAATTTATTTGGTTTATTTAAATTATTATTATTATATGAACATAACTTTCATAATGATATTTCCGATAATTTATTATACGAAATACAATGATTATTTTCAATATTAAAGAATATTTCACATCTCAATGCGCTCCATTACAGCCCAAAGTTAAATTTAAGAAAGTAAAATCATAAAACATTCACCCTAACTTCTTTGAATAGTTTGTCAGATATGCTTTTTGTAAGTATTTTTAAACCAACCATTAGAGGATTAAACAAGAGTTAAACAATATGCACAATTAATAAAACCTCTCATGAACAAATATCGCCTGTTGCGAGGGCACTTAACTAATGGGCGAGATCCTGTTTGTGAGGCAGGACTATCCTAGTGATAATAAGTAGCTCGTCCATACGGAATGTTGTGTCGTTAAGCCTATCAAACGACCATTCAAGGCATGGAACGATTACCTATCTCTCCCAAAAATCACTTGTCCCTCATGGCAAGGAGACCATAAATATCCAACTGAGAAATTTCATTTGCGCATACCACTCTCCCCGAGCTAAAATCATGTAAAGTTGGAGCATGTTAATAATTCGCTTCACATGTACCAGGCTACAGTGACCATATTACATTTATATAATTTCAATCTTCCAAAAATCACTGTTTCCCAGCAATGCAAAACAATTTATAGTGTGCGTAATGGTATTCGGTCTTAGCCGCATGTAGAGTATTGAGTTGTCTGTAAATAGCAGACCTGCCTTGCTCTAGAATGTCCAACACATCTATCAGAGCACTAACCTAACAATATATTCACAGTAACTCAATTGTGTCGTGTAAATGTATCTGACAAACTACCAAAAGAATTTGTTTCATAATTACAGTCCTGTGACATTATTAGAGCCCATTTATTAACTAAATCATTACATACTTCCTCTTTATTCATTCAATAGTGAAAATTGAATCACTTCCCACAACATACTTTGACTAGCAATCATTCAATATGTTCATCCTTCCCCATTCTCCTTTTCAGCACCTCTAACAACATCCCAGATCATCAAAATTATGAAACGCTTTAAATAATTCGAACCGAAACTATATTTCTATATAAAACTCAGTATATCTTACAACCCCATTATTTTATAACTTCAACCCCACCAAATTCCTTCCAAATTTTCACTGTAATCCAACGCCTTCAGATGTGTGAAACAGACGCTTAAAATACAACTAGGAATATGAATATACAATTGCCAACATCTTTCCATGGAATGTGTGTTTTTAAACCCAAATGTTAGAACGTCATCATAAAGATTGAAATCACCAAACTTCTTGCACTCTAAGTGTGAATGAATACAATTTTCACAAGAAAATCCAAAATGTCGAAGAGAACTTAGTTGCGAATTAAGTCAGCGCTAGTCGCAATATATTGTTCAAATTAGTTCGAAAACCAATAAGTGCCAATATATCCTTTCCATAATCTAGATTATCCACTTTTTAGTTCAAACGATAATCATCCAAATCGCCGTAATGCATAGTTCAGAGCCTTCAGACAATATAATGGCCTAAACATTTCGGAGCATGTGGAGTGTATTTAAATTGATTCTTTCCTGCATGTAGAGTATTGAGTTTATTCTAGTACGCAAAGTCTATTAAACTAGACATATTTAACCTATGCCCAAAATAAACCCAGGTGTATTTATCCATGGTGAAATGTCAACAACAATAACATTCATATCCAAGATGTATTGTAATTTAAAATAACAAAATATCGAGTAACTACCTAGTTAATATAGATGAAAATAATATATATATCTAAATATAATATAATAATATATGAATCTAAAGTAGTGTGGTAGCTTTTATATCCTACAATGCCATTCCTAATAAACCGCGACCCTAACTAAAAATCGGTTCCGAAGTTCTCACTAACTCTATAGGTAATACAGAACGTTTCCTATAACATTTAATATCGCGATTTAATTGATAGGTTTTGTTGTAGTAAAATTAATAAGTAATCTGATATACAAAATAAAATAAAATTAACAAAATTAATAGAATCACTAATATATATATATATGCCATGTTTATGTAATACTGGCACACCATCCCCTAAATTAACGCTGATTATTGCGACGTTCACCGAAGTGATTATTCGAATAATAAAAATCCAAAACGTGAAGCTTAGATGAAAGTTTCTAAAATGGAACAATGCTTTTCGT
This sequence comes from Acentria ephemerella, assembly GCA_943193645.1. Lineage (NCBI taxonomy): Eukaryota > Metazoa > Arthropoda > Insecta > Lepidoptera > Crambidae > Acentria > Acentria ephemerella. Next base: position 10,937,719 of record OW971879.1, on the reverse strand, counting down.
ATCATCACCTGCCTGTCAAAAAAAAAAACATCATTTAACTACATTCCAAAATTAAGAACTAATAATATTTGAGTCAGTACCATTCCACCATTACAAACTAAAATCAAACCAAAGAAAGATTTTACTGGTGACGTCACTTGGGTTTCTTAAATGTCGACTCCTAGAATCCTGTACAATAAATTATAATCAAACAATAATCCCAGTAGAACATAATGCGTTTTATAACAACCGCTAAGATGGATAAAAGCATTCACATTATTATTTGACAGATAACTAATTAACACTGGAAAAAAAACTAATTTAAAATTATTAAAATTACTCTCGCCCCCACATCGCCTAGACAGAGTCAATACAAGGTATCAGAAGTATTTAAATAGATTGAAGTTTTGTCAAATTTTTACAAAAAGAAGTTAACAAAATGTAGCTGTTTGAGTCGAATTCCTCTGCCTTCCTTATATACTGAAAAAAAACTTACATGAATAAAATAAAATTTTATAATTTGATTATTGTAGTTTAAATATTAATTAATATGAAATGAAAATTTATTGGGTAGAAAATAAATTCAAAATATTATATTACTTGAATAGCAACCCTAATGAATGATAAACAACATCTATGCTGACTAATAAGGTTAAACTAAGAAATTATAACAAACTCTCGGCTGTATGATGGAAAAATACATTTACTTCACCTTAATCGGTAACCTAACTCAAAATACCTGAAGCTGGGGCCGTGGATCATAACCGTTTGATTAAAATTATGCAAAAATATTTAAATGTAATCTAAATCTGTTAAATAGAAAATAAAATCAAATAAGTAGTCTCATTTGTAAAATAATCCTAAGAAATAATATATAAACGTCTATCCTAAACAAAGTTAAATCTAAGAAATCGTAACAAAGTATTGGCTGTATGAAAGCAAAGTAGCTTTGTAAACGAACTTCGTCTTTGACAGTTAATAATTATTATTATGCATGTTATCAATAACATCTTACTAAAACTGCATTATCTTAGCAAAGATAACTATTAATTGACACAGCTAACAAAACAAATGCATTGCACAAATATATGGCATATACACTGCATGCATGTACCTAATTAACTACAGGTTATTATTTCCTATTTTTTTTGTTTGTTTTCTATATATTATTGCTTTAATTTGCACCATTATATAGGTAAACACGCTTACTTTTGTTTGTTTACAGTGGTCTGCTTTTGTACCATCCTCAAAAGGCATATCAACAAGTTTGACTAACAAGTAATTTAGGAGATAATTGGAATTATTTAAAATTAAATGACAACTTGCACCGCTATACCACCAAAGTGGAAAACCAAAACAGAATTCTACACTGAAAATTTGAATTACCATGTTAAAGTGAAGTACCTAACAATCCTGAAATATCTAGTGCTAATGTATCACCTAGTAACTGTGTGTAGTACTTAATAAAAGTGAAGTACCTACTAGTTATAAGATAAATGGAGTTATTTGAAATAAAATGATGTCTTACTACCTTGCTATATGAACAAAGTGAAAAACCAAAAAAGAAATTTTACACTGAAAATTTGATTTACCAAATTATAGTGAAGTACCTAACAATCAAGAAGCATCTAACGATAGTGAAGTACCTAACAAACTAAGGTGCAACTCAGCACAAATAAAGATTAAAGTTACCCACCACCTATGTTTTAATGTGAAAACTTAGCAATATCAAGTGATTTGTAGCATACTAAACTTTAATAAATTAAAAACCAATTAAACATTTATTTTACTAACTCATGGTAAGTCTTTAAAATAATTATTAAAATTTAAATAAAACAAAAGTGTAACATATTTAAATCCACGCCCCCAGGACCTTTCACATATATAGCAAATCTTAAATTAAAATTATATGTATTAAATGCATGCCCCCAAGACTCTGTGTAAGCTTCACATTTTTAAAACCTCACCCTTTGCACAAGCAACAAATTGTGACTGATATTCAGTCAGTTATCAAAGTACAACAGTCTAAATTTAATATTTGTTTATCCTGGTCACGGCACCAAATTGTAACATTCCCCCCCTCTCTCACAAAAACTCAAAGACTCTCAGACAAGCCTACTCTACTCTCATCCCCAAATGTTATCATATACTCTTCCTGGTCTACCTAAGTACCTAATATACATATCTCTATATCAAATAATACCTATATTATGCCGTACCAGAATATCAGACTGTGTACTTTTATTTAATATTATATTTATACACTAAATTGGCCAAGCTAGTGATCATCTAGTAATGGTAGGACTCTAGTTGTGATGCAGATAACGCAAAGTTCTTTTATGAGGTATGTGAAGCTTACTTTAGTAACTGAATGGGCATGTAAGATAAGGATAAATTAAAAGAATTAAATAGTAAAAGATATAAGGTATTTAGAAAAGTTCAATATAAGTAGTTAAAGTTAAGATAATTTAAATTTAGATATTCCTATATTTCTTATAGTATGACATGTATGGGAATCTAGTAATAGTGATTGTTTATAAAGGAGATTAGGATATATAATTGAAAGCTACTGTTGTCTCCGCAACCATACTTGGATATTATGGGTCAATACTACAAAACTATCCTTTAGTTGCGGGTGCCTTACGAGCTCCAACCGCCGCCCCAAGGCGAGTGAAGGCCAACCATAGATTGCCTTCCCCTGAAGTAATATTTATGTTTTGGAATTTGAAGCGCCCGAAGGCTTGTATGCAACAGAATATCTCTGAGCACAAAAGTAGGTCAATTAGTACATGAATGTAACCGCACTCTAAGTATCCAGATTTGTTTATAATAAGTTTCCTAATGATGTTGCTGATAAGCATAGCTAGAAATACATTAGCAAACATGCCACCAATACAATAGTATCAATACTAATATGCTAAGGGTGGATCAACTTCTGTACCTCTACGTGGGATATTTATCCAGAGGTTTCCACGCATTTAGAGTAAATCAGACCCAATAGCCAAATTAGTATAACCGATGATAATTGTAGCCCTACCTAAATCCTTATAGTAGTGATCAATGTCAATAAGCCAATGAGTGGTTCAACTTTGAACCTCCGTGTGGGATATTTATCCAGGGTTTCCACGCATTCCGTAAGTTTATCAGATCCTGTCAATAAGCCAATGAGTGGTCCAACTTTGAACCTCCGTGTGAGACATTTATCCAGGGTTTCCACGCATTTAGTAAGTGATTCGGACGCATCTGTCAGATTAACGTTGATAAACAGTAGAACGTATAAGTGAGGGTGTTCCTTACACCGGCGCATTCACGTTTATAAATATGTCGGCAAGGTTAGCATCACTAACCGGCAGACAGAATAACGTAGTGTTTTGGTGATTGGTAGATTGTAGTAGATCAGTGTGCATGATTTCAAATGTAAATCAGCAGTCCTTATCATGCTGTTATATAGCAATTTGACTTAAGTATGAATTATCTGGTACTTATTGTAGGCCATCCATAGGACAGGGACGCAAAATGTTTTCACCTTGCAAATATATTCGTAAGGAGATATAACCTTAATTATGGTAAGTTATTGATATCGGGGTGTTTAATTCACCAAATGGTTTTGTAATATTGTGCAACCATTATTTCGGTGCGTTCGTAAGAAAATAATATATAGACTAATCACAACCTCATAATCGTATACCTAAGCTCACTAACATCATCCTAGTCAGTAGTCATACATTCAATAATATAACCCATGAGTGAGTAACCGCAAAATGTTTTAAAATAAGTAAGTAGGTAACGGGAAATAAGTTAATTATAGAAGTAAAATATTTGTAAATATTAGTTACGTAATTAGAAGTTATTACTTGGCTGAAAAAGAAATACAATTAGAAATAAAAATTAATAAAGATTAAATTTAAGTTAATAATATTAAGATTTTATATAACTGCCATCTGCAATTCCTGGAAGACAAGACACATGACAAATTATATTTTAAAGTGACAGTCCGTAACCGCCCCTAGTCCGACTGCCGGTAATGACGCATTACCTATAATTTCTGAAAGAGAAACTAGGTTAGCACACAATACATCTTAAACTGCTTTATCCTGCTACACGGCTCCACCTGATGTGTCCTCTCCTAACAAATACCTGGTTAGAGAAACAATTGCGACGCAGAATCCGATGCTCGCGCTCGACGCCCACGCTCCCCGTCCGTGCCGCAAGCCCAAGTGTCGCCCCGAAACGTCTCGAAGCCTCGCCGCCAGAGCTCATTACCTTTCACTTCCTGATATTAACCGACCAAATACAATATTAGAACCGAAACCGTTTTTAGTATGAAATCATTTGATTTTACTCATGTTTGAAAATCTCCTTCATTTTTTCTTATCATGGTTCCAAACCTCGACACTAGACGGCGCCCTCTAGTCCCGTCTCCTCCCTCTGTATGAGCAATCGATTATACTAAATAATCGAATATATTGTAATAAAAAAGAACAAATAAATTAAATAAATGTGACATAATTTTGTTGTTATTTTTACATCATAATAATTATTATATTATGATTCATTTATTTTTCTTAAAGTATATAGCATCGGAGATCTCCCCAATATGACAATGCTTTATTTCTGAAGAAGCTCCCAACGACGAAACTAGTTGGCATCGACGCGCTTCCACTCCTATATATATAGGGAATTAAATACAAATATTGAAAATAATGTTTCGATTATGAATCAAATAAATTTCCTTTTTTCTTTTTTAATTATTTTCCTGAGCGTAGACCTCCGTTCCGTCACAGCTTGCGTGACATTAACTGCCATTAAAATAAACTTTAAAAAAAAAAGATATATTTAAGGAAATAGATTAGTGAAAAATATTATTTAAATTGGATAAGGAATATCTGATAAGAACGATGAAATAAGACGCAAATACGATAGAGTAATTTCAAGGTGCGCGGCTTAGTCTTGACATGTTTTATGATATCGTAAAATCGATCAATCGGCCTAAATCTTTAATATATCGATCATTAGCTATAGATCGAAGAACTGTTTGTTTACCTTCCGATTTCCTTTCTATTTTTAAGACATTAATAAATTTTTATGATTGGGTGATTGCAGTGTTGATACATTTAAAAATTTAGACTAAAAAATTCACATCGTTATTAATTGAATACTTTAGTGCCATTTTTATAAGAGAATATCACAAGCAAAACATTTAAAAAAGATAATAGGAAATGCTATAATAAATGGACACAGTAAATGGTAATTATCAAATGAGTTTCGGCGACAATCGTGAGATTATATGATACAAACTGAAACTTTATTTAGATGTAATTTGTTTAATAAAAGTCTTGAGAAATAAATTTCTTAAGTTTTTGCCACTAAGTCAAACGAGGTTAATTACTTGATATGTATACAAAAATTTAATGAATAAGTACTCTAGTGTAGCTGAAATTAGATGTCCGCTGATGATACATTATCAGCATAATCTCGGTCAAGGTCAAGGTCGTAATAACAAGCACACACGGACGATATCAATAGTCTTTAAATAGAAAGAAGACATTAGTTTGTTACAATTAAGACTGGACGAAACCGGTTACTGCAAAAGATATAACGCTTTGGTTTTCTTTCTAAATCTGAGATATTAATTAGTGTGCCCAAAATAGATTTTTATCATTAGTAGATTAAAGTTAACTTTGCCTTTGTTATCATTAATTAGAGATTAAAACTTCAGTGGCTACTGTTTTAATTGGGTATGTACATACTATAGCGAATATTATAATTTAGGGCGGACAATAGAATCATTTCATTATTCTGTCTGCTTTAATGAAATATTTTTTCTGTTTTATTTTCCATTATTCAAAATTTCATTGCGGCTTCGCCCGTCACCCGCCTCTTAGTAAGGCTAAGAATTCTGTTTCGGATTATGTAAATTTAAAGCTTTGATAAAAAAAAATACGGCTATTTAATTAAATGTTCTAGACTTGTGTGTACTCTGTTACAAGCAGAATAAGTACTGTTATTATAATTTTTTTTAATTGACATCTTAACCATTCCCAATTTAAGCAACTTTAAAAAGAACATAACTCTACTTCGTCACTGCTACAGGGCCTTTGGTATGGGTGAAGATCTTTATGCGAAGATTTTGAAATGAAACTCCTTTTTATTCATCCATTGAATAGTTTTAACAATTCTTACATCAAATTTGTTAGATTTATTGTACTTATTTACTCGAATGATTCCTTTCCTATTTTCAGGGAAGAAAAAATATTTTAAATACATTTTAATTAATATTGTCCTAAATTAAATTTACAACGTTTTGGTTATTTTAATTATGTTATGAAATTGTTAAGACTATGGCTTCTTCATTTTTAATGCACTATTAACATGAAGAAAATTGTTAAAGCTGTGGTTCTTTGTAAATAAATAAAAAAAAAGAATATTAATTTATTACCAATTTCGTACAAATACCATTTAAAATTCCTAAGATGAATGTTAGTATTTATCTAACAAAAAGTCTCCTTAGTTCGCATGTTTTACGGAACCCTACGTAGGGTAGTGCGAAGCCCGATACGCCTGTTTATGTTAAAAGCTTTTACGTCATTTATAAATTATATCATATTACCTTTAGTATTTTTAATTCATTATTTTTTTAACTTACTTTTATCTGATATATATTATTATATTAATAATTAATTTTACACAAAAGATTTAAATAATATTTTTTGCTTTACATAATTTTACTGCTAAGAAAATTTATTCCGAATGTGGCACTTTTCATGTGTCATCATTTAAATCGATAATAACTGTTAAGCCTTACTTATTATAAGATAACAAAATAAATATTTTCATTATCTAATTCTATTACGCTGAACAGTAGTTCAGTAAATTAAGTTCACATCTTTCTTGCAATAAAAAAGGTAGTTAGGACAGTTAATTTCGATACTCATTAATTAATTAAGGAAGTAGGTATTAAAACTTCATTTTATTAAGATCGTTTAACATTGACTTGTTTTTACTTCTTTTTAAATGTCAATTTTTGTAATGAACTGAATAAAATATTAAACTTACCACCAAAACCTCTAATCGCAAATAAAAACTCCTTGTTATTCATCAAAACAACTTTTGTTGTGTAATCAATCATTTTCGTATCATAGTTATAGAATAGAAACGACAGATGTGAAATAATAATGTAATAAGCTAATAAGCGAGTTAAATTCCACAAAGAGATTTTATTCCAAAATTTTCAGAAACACTGAAAACTAGTAATTAGTCTATGGATAAGCTTTTTCAAATTAGTATTTTATTTCTTTAGTTCCAATTAAAATTGTCATTGGAGCGAACATGACCAATCGCTATGTAACTATATATATTATAATATATATAGTTTTTTACGGCTTTGACTCTTTCAAAGTGTGCAGCGTTGATATGAAATATGTTTTATTTTCTTTAAAATCGAAGTAAGGAATTACTAATTCCAAGTCTTTAGATCTTGTTAGTAATGATAAGATTAGTCATGCTATCTTCAGCCTTTCTGTAGTGATTGCTCCTATGTTTACTATTAAATTCATTAATTATGAAACGCTCAAAAGATAAGTATTTAAAAACACTACTTTTGACTATGATAACACAAATAAAATCAAGTAAACGCAAATATTTATAAAAGTTAAAATTGGCACAACAAAGTCAACGAAATTCCAATTTACCATGTTACATAATTTTCAATCAGCAGAATTTTTGGAAGATTTATTGCGTTATTCAATGTGTTGTTTACTTTACGCATCCAAAAATGATTACTACCAGATTAGATATAAGGTTGAATTTATAAATGATTAATTTTGGCGAACTTGAACTGTCACTTTATATTTACGTTTACAAAATAACGCTTCGTGCGTGGTTTTGGAACAGACAGTTTTTATTTAAAATAATAAATTATTTCACTCATCTCGCGTCGGGGTATCCCAAGTAAATATTTGGCTCGCTCAAAATACAACGGGGTCAGTGGAAAAGTATTTATCATCTACATTATATTTAACCTATCGTCGCCTATTTTATATTGAATGGAAAATAAATAATGTAATTTTAAAGACAAGAATAGTGCAGCTTAATACAAAAACAAATTTAAACCGAGTACAACTAAGCTATTTGAGCCAGTTCGCCCGAAATATCCAATTAAAATTACCATGTATTCACAACTCGAATTTACTGAAAATTAGATCAGCTTTGCAACTCGTAACAAAACTTGCAATATTATGCTAAGTGGAGACCAATTCATTGTCCTATTATGTTATTTTTGTGTAAATTGTAAATAAATAAAAATGTTATTTTTATCATTAAATAATTTTCCTCATTCAACTAGAAATATAATGTGTATCCCAGTTCTACTCGTAAAATATCATATGTTCCATTTTATGATTGACATGAAACTCATTTTTCATTATTGTTACATTGTAATATTTGTTTTGTTTGTTGTATTACAAGATTTTTTTTAAATAAATATAGTTAGTATCATGAATACATTATGTGTTATATTAGAAAAAATATTTTAACCTGCCATTCCTAGTAATAGATGCTTTGTAACTGCTTTTTCGAGGCTTAACGTATTAAAATGTGTTCTATGCCACTATCCCATTCTTTTCTCGATTGGATAGTCTAACATAGGATAAACGAAGACTGTTCGCCAACCAAACACAACAGTGCCTTAGTTTACTTTGATCAGTCTTCGAGAAATAGGGGCAAGAATATAGCAATTTACTGCCACTTGAATAATCTTCGGAAATAGAAGTAACGTAACGGAGCAAGAAAAATTAAGAAAATTCTGGAATAGGTATTTGTATTCTGGAACATTCGTTTGTGACGGTTACATTACAAATAGAGAATAAATGACGCGTTGGCGGGAAATTAAACGTCCCAATACAAAGAAGTTTACGATGAACATAGAGAAAATACGTGTATAAAAAGGATTCAGCATTACAAAATTATAGTAACGTTTGGTTGAGGTATCAAAGGCTTGCGATTCCATTTGCTACGTCACAGTCAAGAGTTCTTTTATACGTTCCAAAGACACCCTCCGCTCGGGAAAAAAGGAAAATCTGTTTCATTTCGCCGCGCTCTTTTGCTGTAATTAAATATTTTATAAGCAGACTTATATATCCAGTCTGTTAAGATAATTAACATAATTGACGTCAAATACTGTTTTACATAACATCTAGTGTCTTTATTCGGATATAGTTTAAAGGTTAATTATAGCAATCCAACAAATTTCAAACAAATAACTATATTTTTTTATTTAAATGTAAAAAAGGGCCCGTGATAGATATTACATTCTTTAAAAAATAATTAAGTATAAAACTAGTAAGCTTTTAAAATCTGTATGATGTAAAATTATCGATATTATCGATGTTCGATAACATTTTTGGACTCCCTACAATAAACACGCGTAATTAAGAACTGAATTTATTATTTGTTCTAAGCTAAGAAATAAAAAAGAAATGGAGCTAGGCACTCTCCACTGGTATAGTGCTCCGTGTGTATAGTTAAAGTATATTGACATAAATCTCATTAACATTCTATTTATGCAAGAATGTAAAGTGTAAGACAATAGTAGGTATGTGATTGCTCAAATGATATTCTAATGAGTTGTGGAATAACAATCTACAAGCAAGCAAGCTGTTCATTTTTTTATATCAATTTATTAAAGTGTATTAACCAAGATTTTGACAGCTCTATCTTGTCATAAAAATATTTTATTAGTGCAAATGGGTTTTAGATTAAAATATATAAGTAAGGCAAAGCATAACCGTTAGATAACAATTGCAATTGCATAATACATTATACAAATTATTCGAGCTCAACGACTTTGTGATTGAGACACAAAAACCTATCGACAGTGAAAATGAACTATTCAGTGTAACAATTTAATATATAAATATTTCAACCGTGTTGGGTCCACTCCTACCTCCCCTCTGTTGTTTGACAGGGCTCCTTCCTAGGGCAGTTCTATCATCACTATGCCGCTCTTAAGGCTATGCCCTGGAGTGGCTACCTAACGTCCTATCCTTGTAGTCTAGACTTAAACCCTGGCACAATATTTCCTCTAATGTACGGCGCATTACTTGCTGCCTGCTCATACACAAAGGTTATAGTTCAATTGTAAACATGTTTATTTATTTTATCATGTGAACATCAGTATATCGGGCTTTAGTAATAAAAGGGCATAATACAAAAAAGTAGATTTTTTGGGAAAAAGTCGCGTTTAAAGATTTTAAGATCCCATGTTCTACTATATTATAAGTAATGATTACTTATTATTTAAGTTATGTATGTGAAACTAAATAAAAGTATTCTTTGATAACTACACTATAACCGGTAGAGGGGTAACGTGCTCTTAGTATTTTACAACACACTTCATAAAAATGTCGATTTGAACCCTTATACTATTAAAACCGTTCTGTTTCAAGACCTTATGTATTTAATTGAATTTTAATTGTTTCTTTAATAAAACCACCCCAAAAGATTGTGTCAAACTATATAAAAACAATTACTTAATATGAGTCTTCACATTTTTTAAGATTTCTTATTTCCACTAGGATGTAGTTAGTTGTTGGTAGGCTTTAACATCTCTTGTCTCTAAGATGTCAAAGCCCCTTTTTTAAGCCTCCTCTTAAAAAAGGCGTTTTGACATCTTTGAGCAACTTGCAATATTAGGCTAAGTGGAATAGCGGACGTTCTCGTTACTGACTAAGCCGAGGCTGTGTGTGGGGCTCACCGAGTCCCTCATCAGTGCACTGGGAATACTCACTAATACTCCCATCACCGTTCGTGGGGATGAAGCAATTATCCAGGTCAAAAAAATCCACCCCGCTATGATATTAATTGATGTCCTTAATATAACGATCATTCATAGTCTGGCATTTATACAAAGAAATCGTTTAAATTTAATTACGCTTTATTATTATTTTATATTAAAATTTATTTACGCAAAGCAGTGTTAATAATATTCTATAGGTATATGTTGTTACGTAAATGTATAGGTATATCAAAAACATAATTATAATATTGCGATTGTGCGCGTCATATCAAACTGAATTTTAATTACTAACTGTATAATATGACTGGCCATAGTTATAATAATGGGTTTATTTAAGAAATGAAATCACAAACGCAACAAAACGCTATTCATTAATTGAATTAATACAATATTTTAAATACTAATTTAATCATTATTATTTCCTTGATGAATATTCGTTTATAATATGGTTAGATAATGTCAATATATATATTGAAAATAAAATATAAAAATATTTTTATAAAGCTTTCTTTATAATTCGTTCAACTTCATTGTTATAGTTATAAAAATAAAAACAACATCACTAAAGCTTCTTCGAGATTCGACGAAGCTTTAATGACGTTACTCATTTATATAGATTATTTTAATTTTTTTTCTAATTATTTAATCCAATATTCTGCGGTATGTTTGTTAAAAAAAGACTTGTAGATGCATTACCCAGTTCTAATAAGAATCATTTTCCAACACACGTGGTAGTGACAACAGCAGGCGGAACGAGTGACAACCGCCACCGTCGGCGCATGATTGTGTTATGACGACGTACTCGAGAATGCTAGACCACGAGATACGGCGACGTCACAACTTACATTGAGTCAATAATCATGGACTTGGTAGTTGCCACGAGTATGCTCACCAAAATCTGTCTGTATATATTTTGTAAATGTTAAGGTTTACTATTCAGTATGTCTTATTCATAAGTAATCTGTAAAGCATGCACTCAACATATAAAACTAGTTTTCCATTGTGTGTCATCCACCGGTAGCTTACAACGGCCTGTGCTATTCGAGCTAAATTAAAATTAAAATCTAGCAGTATACCGACTTTTAAACTTAATATTACGTTATTTACTAAATTTACTAAGGGATTTATAAAAGCTAATGAAATTTTTCTGTGTGTGGTTTTAAATTTGATATATGAGTGAGTGAAATAAAAACGTGTAATAATATTTAAACTACAATACGTTCATTATGTGTTTAAGTGCTGAGCCATTAATGATCAAATTTTAAGATTATTTACACTATTTTATTACGAAAAGAATTCTAGCACGAAAACTTGGTTGGCAAAATTTTGATTTATTATAATGTTGAAGATCTTAGGTTTTCCTTAGTTAAAACCTTCATAAAAGAGATGCTACATGTGTTATAGACCTACTCCTTGGTTGATCCATATCAGTTATGTTTCAAATTAATGTAACTTAAGTTATTCCTTATCCAATTATAATAATTTGCTTTCATAAAGTAAAATTCAGAATATACTCCACTGTTTAAATATTCAACCAACCAAAAAAACTTTAACATTCTAAAAACAAAAATTCCAATAAATATTGAGCTCCAAAATTAAAACTTAGTAAAATTTCTATATAGATAATATGAGCATACTTGAATACCCTATCCAACGCTTTATACATTATAAGTTTTATGACCTCGATGCGGACGGTCATTCGCGTTGTGTGACGTAACCACAGCACATGTTATCTCGATTTTTAGGAACAAGATTTTTGATCTTATATTATGGAGATTGAAACCTGGTCACTGGTTTTGTCGTAGTTTTTAGTATCTTAAATTGTTTACCTAATTTTCACCATTACCAGACTAGTAATAATGCAAATTAACCTAATTTGCATTATTGAACACCTGTTCACCTAGATAATATTTAAAAAAGACTTAATAATAATTAAAGACATATTATTTTTTTAATTAGAATTTTTTAAAATGAAATGAGAAATAAGTAACTTCTAACCTTATTTATGAGTATATCAACTATCACAATTAAAATGCAGTTCAACTACGATTTAACTTTTAGTTTCTTATCTCAAGTTAGTTTGAACTTTACGAATTTGAATTTAAAGAACATTTCGTTGAGCTCCGATTGACTTATCTATTACTATGATTGCATATTAAAAAGACGTAAGAAACCATGAACTCCAAAACAAATGATTTTAGAGGAATTTTATACTTTTTCACTGTGTACTTTAACTATAATATTTTAAACATTATCCAATTATATCCAACCTACCTATATTATAATGTAATCAATTCACCAATATCTAACCGTCAATATGCTAGTTGTAGACACAGTTAAAAGATAACTTATCACAATATAACTCAGTAATAAGTTTCCATGTAGCTCCACATTATTATTTCCCAGAAACTATTATATATTTTCCCTGATATAAAGATAAGATTCGACACGTTATAATAATGATGATAGAATAATTCTCGCTAATTTATTTTACTTAACTATTTAAAATGATATTTTTTACACATCTGAATATGGAACTTTACAAATACGCAAACTTTTATAATGATTTTCATTAAAAAAGACGAAATGACTTTGTTTTCAATTTCCACTCACTTCATATTTACATTTTTAGATATCTCATCAAACAGTATTCCCGGTTTCTTGGCGATGATCTTGAGGAGTTTACATGCTATCATAAAAAGTTGCGGTGTATTAATAATCTAGATCTAGAGAGTGTTAAAAGGTAGCGATCAGAAATGATATTCAAGTCATAGCTTGAAGTTGTTGGCAGGCTTATGATTGTTTTTAATTGATTACATACACCCAGGAACCTTAAATGGCTCCACAGAATTTACGACATACTGTTGTTAATGTTGATTAATGAACTGCTTCTTTATTGGAGTGTCATATGGTAAAATGTTATAATACAAATGCCTTTCTAGTATGGTTACCTTTATAAACAAAAAATTACATTGAAAAGGTTGGCATTACGCCTTCTTTCATACAAATTTTAATATTATAACTTCAATAATGCAAGCCTAATTGTTTTGATAAATCCAGTTTCATAATCGCTTTACTTAGTTCCTTATTATTTCTCAATATATTTTGTAATCGTGCCTAAACTAACGAGCGCTTATTTAGATGCACATTGAAACTCAATATTTGCTAGATTTGTCTTAAAAGCGCAAACAACGCTGAGATAGAATCATAAATAAGTAAAACTTACTTGGCAACTGGCACATTGGTGAGACATAGGAAGTTGTTGCGGACACTGCGCAGGCTGGCCAGCACCTGCGCGAACGGCGTCACGATCAAGTCTTCGCCGTGGCTGTGGACAAAATGATTTTTATTATTATGAGGGTAGGGTTGATGTTAAATGCACATGTTGCAAAAACAACTAGTCCTACAAGGTGGTAAACATGTGGGTTATGTAAATATGATTATTTTAATGATATCAACTAAGCTGGATCTAAATTTAATCAAGTTTTGTAAATAGATGGTAATAGTTTGAAAACAATTTAAATAACAGACAAAGCCGCCCAATATGCATTTAATATAAATGTTTGTATAAGTATAAGCATAATTAATTGCTCATCAAAAATTTAATTGGATTCTATTATATTATATAACTGTATATAACAATATAATATCGTTAGTTATATAAATACGTAGTTGACATTTTGTAAGAGTGGGTTTAACTAAATGTTTTCTGTATATATTCCTCAATAAAAAATTTAATTCTTAATTTGAATAACACATTTTAGTAGGTACCTTTATCGACTACTTTATGACATGGTATCAATCAAAATAAATTTTCATTAATTTCGTGTAATATTATCATTCTCATCATATGCCTATTTTTGTTTGATTTTGGAAGTATTGATACTTTACTTATTTCTTTTTATTTTTGATTTTCACAAGAAATAGTAATAAGAATAGGTAACTTTTTTTTATGATTAGCGGGGTAGCTCTTAGCGGTCATCACATGGTAAGTGAATTAAGGCCGTAGATATAAGCGAGCTACACCCGATTTCCTCAACTACAGAGAAACTGGATCTTACCTCCAACTGCTGGAACACAACAATGCAACAGGCCGATTTAAGTAACATGACTGTCGCTAGTCAGACGAACCCAGAAAAAGCCCTACTACAAACAAACCGAGTAAAAAATTTGTGCCCCCATTGAGAAAAAAACACTGGATCTGAAGTATCTACTTCGTTCTTTTGTATATTCAGTGTATTTAACCACAGATGTGGTTAAATAGACTGAATAAATGAATATTTCTCAAAGCCTGAATTTTAGCGTTCTGTGCATAATGAATCCTAAATGCAAAATAATTGTCTAAAGTCTGTGCCCAATGGAGATCCGAATAAAAATAACTTATTTAATGTCGGTTCATGCTGTAACTTCTACTCGAAATACAGTTAAAGAAATTTAGTGCGCATTTGCAGGATTTTGACCTTCAATTTAATAGGAGGACTTTTTTCTTTGAATTTTATTGCGTGAGTGTTTATGAAAACAATGAACCTTTTGAATGAAGTTCAAGAAAACTTGAATAAAAGCCTTAAGACTATATTTTTCAGAAATTAATTTATAAAATAGCTATTTTAACATACTCATTAATATACCACAAAATATAGGAATAATTTTTATGAATCTCCAATTTTGGATGGATATAAAAATTGAAACAAATACGTCGGAAAGCAAGTGTCAAAGCTTTTATAAAACCGTATAAATAGTAATATCACAGAAGCTGCCAAAAGTACGCTTCTTTTTGTAAAATCTTTTATTTCAACACCAGCTATAGACAAAAGGGACTTTGTTACGCACAGACGATCTAATAATTATATGATTTGGATATAATTTTTATCTGTTTTGTGCAAATTTAAAATTTCTAGCAAACGAAAATACAAAAATACTGTATAACGAGGTACTCAGGTAGGTTACATAGGTACACATACTTTGCCATTGTTTTTATACAGTCACTATGGGTAATTAAACCACCGATATTCCTTACCTTTGAAATTTAAGAACTGCTCGAATGGATATGAGTTATCACCCTGTGCCTATATGAATTTTTGACGCTGTACTTTAAAACTGTTATTCACTATTTACAGTTACACATAATCGCGTTGTGCATAAAACACATCCTGTAGAGTTACGACTAAAAAGATGTATACATTTAAAACTTATAATATCTTTACTAAGTTTTATTGCTAATAGGATCCATGTATACATATTTTGAACCATAAAATGTATATACCTTTTCAGATGTGACTGTAACTATATGTTATCCCTTATTGAATATCAAATATTCGAGTTTTCAATATACAGCGCAATGATTTCCAAGTTTAATTGGCTCCGGGACCTTTACAAAGACTATTCAAGATAGACCTGCTTCTACAAGTTAAATCCATCTGAGCTTGATATATTTGTCACCGTGATATAGGTTCTAATTACGTCTCATAACTTCATAAAGTTATTTGGTCGTACTTAGTTCTGCTAAGCTGGTTTGATGTTAGCGATAAAATTCGTGTCGTGTATATTCGCATTGGTCATTCGAGAAAACGATTTAAACATACTTTCGTAGATGATCTGTTTCACGTGAATTCAAAATGTTGGATACCGCTTTGAAATGTTCCTTACGCTTGTATATTTCATATAATAGTTAATATTTATAATTTTTACATTGGAATAGTTATTAGAGAACTAAAAATTATAATATGTTATCGATATTTTAAGCACTTGCATTGTAAATCGTACTCAAACTGAATAATCATAAAAGATCAAAGAACACATTTCAGACATAATATATTTTCTATTTCGTGGGCGTACTGGCAAGGTATCTTTGATTAAATACTAGTTGACCCGGTGAATTTTGTTTCACCTAAAAACCACCACTAACGCCATCTATTAAAAGAAACCCACGATGGAATAAATGATAGCTTTAATATTTAGAATGACAGTTAAATATTTTCTATATTAAATAACCCATTTTCAATTTTATATATTATCAGTTATTTTAATTTTAAACCACCCCTGGATTAAACCAAATAAAACGCAATAAAAATAATAGGTCTGCGACCGAAAATATCGTGCAAAGTCTCTGAAGAGCTATTGAAAACGATGTACAAACAAGGCGCGGGGTCTGGTGTATCTAAACATACGCTTGGATGAATATTACTAGGAAATGATGATAAACTGTAAAGAATCTATACATAAATCCGCGGAAGAAATATTTTGAATCTCATATTCATCTTTCGCATAAATATATTTTCATAATCGGATATCATTTTTTTAATTAAAAACTTTTTTAAAGTATAGATAATAAATTATCACCGCCTGATGGTAATCAGTAAATGGAGTAAATGTAAGTTTTGTTTAACAAAACGTAAACAGTTATGATTGGCACCAAGTATGATGATGTGTAGGTTCGTAAATGTCTATCCCTGAGGATAAATAGTTAAATTAATTTATCCTATCACTTACCCTTTGCATTGGGGTAACTTTACACAGAGCAGCAGAGAACAAGTATAAGCTAAAAACTTATTTTGTTACTTGATTTTCAAGATAGTCATAGGCCATTCAGAAAAAAATTATATCTCACATTCTATCCTAAGCTACTGACAAACTCTTGGATATAACTGAAGTCTGCTCTGAAATATTAAATACCTTTCTATTAGTCAATACCAAGCTTTTATGTACAGAAACCCATCTAAAACGTTATTTACAGGTCAAATCTATTGTGTTATCATCGGCAGTAGCTTAGTGTCATGGAAATTAATGACATTTTATGTCTGTTTTTCACTTCGCAATCTATTAAAGTATCATATTTACGAAGATAGTTTATTTTAGAATAGAAAATGTTAATGGCTTCCCAGAATTATTTTATTTAAAAAAATACTAAATTGGTAACGTTATGTTAATGGTAATATTATAGCATTTGGTGTAAAGATAACAATAACTTAATCGTCTTGAAAAACAATTTCGATCATTCATAAGCACTTAAAAACTAATACTTTTTGAATGAGATAAAGAGATGTTCCATATAAGGCATATAACTAATCGATAATTATTGATACTGTAGTGCACAGCAAATTCTAACACAAAATTATTAGGAAATAAACCAATTTCAAAGTTAATATCTGACAACTTTAATGATATTTAAGACTATACAATGTAAGTCTTCAGTGTTTTTATTAAAAAGGCCCTTAAAAGATTATATAACCTTCAAGTTATACGTTTTTAAACGGAAGCTCTTAAGATTTTAATAACGTTATCTTACAGAAAAATTATTATCGAAACATCTCGATACGATTGAAACTCACACTAGATGTACTAAATTATCAAGAAATCACTTAATATTTCAGGCGCATTGCAGTCACGAGATTTTAATGCCACCTACGCCATGTAATTCCGCTAGCTATTAACAATAAAAAAAGAAAATTTTATTCGGAAAATATACAAAATTAATCTTTTCGCTACGTAATTTACGGAGAGTATACAGATTTTTTTATAAAAGCCAGTTAAAACCCGCTTTAAATTTACATGTTTGTTTAATCGTCAACCGTAAATAAGGGTTAAATTAATTACTTTAATCAAAAGCAACATCTATTATGAACCTTAACGATGTATTCTGAATATTTTTGTTATTAAGGCAATTACATTTATTTGCTGATTTGTCGAACATTAATTCAACTTATAATATTTCTAATTAACTTAACTCAAACTTGGAACTAAGGTAGGGTAAGAACCAAATTACTTATAACCAGGAGTCAAGAAGAACTTCGAGGATACTAAGCATTTTGTCTATTAGCACAATATGTGAGTTATCTTCTTGAACAGGCTTCAGTTAGTCTATATTAAATGAATATTCTTTACCACTAAACACAGGCCTTAGTCTGATTATTTATTATATAAATCTTTAAGGCCGATTTTACAATCCTTTTCTCTGAGGAACTTTAACATTATCTGTATCTGACGATTGAAAAATATCCATATTATGATGGATCTATGAATCCATTTATTAATATTAATATTAAAATTTTACAACATACTTTTTCAATATAAATAGCAATTACGTGTAACAAGATTTTTTAATCCTGGTATAATCGTGTTATTAATTGTATTCTTATCTTGTTTTCGTAAAAACTCGAAACGCATATACTATGATGATCTATAAATATGTTATATCAATTTGAAAATATTATTCTAAATTTTATAATAAGAAGTTATATTTTAAGAGAAAATATCTTCTTCTAAACTTCAAGCAATAAGATTTTTGAATCCTGGTACTATGGTGTATCTTATTGTATTCTAATCTCGTTTTCACAAAAAAAAGCTCGAAATGTATATGGTATATCTATATATATTTTAAATTCAAACTAACTATTATAATATGAATATGTTTGTACTTAAGGCAGCTAAAATAGTCACGTTACAAACTAGTATTTCATTGTAATGTGGTCACATTGACCGAGTTATTAACACTTGCGGTGGTTCGACCTCCGCTACTATCGTATACTGTCTTCTTATTGTATTACACCTACTTTAATCTCCAATACATAAAAAAATGCTTACCAAAATTATGTATAAAATTTATTTGATGAGCATTTTGATATTTTTGTTGTTTCATTAAGATTATTTTTGTGAATAATTATTTCGGCAAACGAGCAACGGTCGAATACAAGCCTAAAAATTGGCACTTTGTCTTTGGATTTTATGCAATATTGTTAAAGACATTATTTTATTTTTAAACATTTGTTGTAATGTTTCATTCGTATAACGAAGATGATATCGTTAATTGAATCTGAATTAGGTATATTGTTTTTACCATGAGGCGAACACGTTGAATATTTTTACAGCGAAAAGGGCTGTATTGTAAAAGAATCCTTAAAAACTGAAAATACCGTTTAATTTTTTTTTACAAAATTGTTTATACAATTATTGATGATTCGATAAAATAGATTTCTTCCTTTAGGTCGGTTAAAAACGTAATTATCAGATATTTTAATGACAAAATTACTATCAGCGAATGTGTATTAATGAGATACTTGTCATAATCATTCATACCTTTTAATACCGATAGGTTGTTAAGAGATCGTTACGTTCCCTTAATTAAGATTTGACTGATAATTCGTATTTCTCGACCAACAATAGAAATGATTGGATCCTAAAACGATATTTGTGACAATATTACTAAGTTTTTTTTCAATGAAAAGGTTGTCCAACATTTAAAAAAACTTAGAAATTATTATGTACCTATTTAAGAAATCGATTCTGAGATCACTAAGTAAAAGAATTTAACCGTTATGTAGTACATTATATTTAGGCTTTATCTTAAAAGTAACCTTAAGCACTAACGACCTTCTTTCATCAGAGCAGTAAAATATAAAATGGCTTGAAGTACTTCAATATCTTTCAAGAATCTATTTTAGAAGTGGCACACTTGAGGTAAGGTAGATGTCGAAGAAAACCACCCACGTTTGATTATTCTTGCCCAATGAAATCTTATTTCACAAATTATATTTGATATTATGAAAAGTCCAACATAACGATGTCACCAGTTTATTTTCCGGTTTCATAGGTTTTATAGTTTAATACTCATAATCATGTGAGAACGTAATCATGTGATATGACATTTAGTGATTGGACCAAAGAACTCTGGACTTATGCCCAGTAAATGGGTCACGTGGAGAAATGGTCGCGGGCAAACGTTTAAGAATTACAGGGTTAGCATTTTTCAAAAAGTGATTTGATTTTTGATAAATATATCTGTTTTAGGTTAATTTTTAAATGCACTGTTCGTATATAAGGTTTCCGTCAAAATTTGTAAACCATTTTCGACCATTTTTTGCTATCCGATTGGTCTGAAATGTTGCATGCATGTTTAATTCTGGAGACAGTATAATGTGGAATACTCAATATTGTGATAATTTCAATATAGTTGCCGATCCAAGATGGCGGACTACATATATTTTCTCTTATTGAAAGAAAGGGCTTTAAGAATAGAAAATGATAATTTAAAGTTAATTAGGAATTTCTCTACTATTATGTAATACACAAAATGTAAAAGAAAATGTATGTTTATTCAAATGGAAAAAGATAATATAACATGATATATTATAATTATATTTTTTGTTATATTTAATTTTTTGCTCCTGCCAGGCTAATTGTTATTTTTTTTTGTGTTTCGACAGACTGGATACATTCAGGCTATTGTATTGAAAAGTCAGTTACACTAGGCAGCACCTTAAAGAGCAAATCTGATAAATTCCTTTGAAGTAATATTTACAAAATACAAATTTATTTGATTTTACAACACTAAACAAAATCTGATTTGTAATCTATGTTCTATATCTAAACGGAGTACTTTGAATAACTTTGTAAATATTGATTTTCCAGTGAATCTATCACAGTATAATTTGATTACTAATCGTTTCGAAGTTTATAAGTAATTAGAAACTTTGATTTTCTCTGGTTGTGGCTTGAAAAACACTGTAAAATATTAATAAATAATTTCTTCTGATCTACTGATCAGTTCTATTTGACGGAATCAGTAAGAAAACCGAGTAACTGTTAATTTTGTTGCAGCAATGGTTTTAATTCCGACAAAATTTAATATTGTCATATACGGCTCAAATTAATATTTTGGTACCACTACTCACTAACTAAGGTGTTTATTAATATTTTATTGTCACAACTAATATCATAATACAGTTTATAGTTTGTATGAAACAGTACTTCAGTGTTAGTCTACTTCTAAAACTGGCTCACACCTATCACATACAGTGAGAACGCCATCTATGATCTTCAAATGAAACTAAAACGAACATAATATTGTAAAGATACCTGCTACAAATAACTGAAACACTCCTTGAATAACACTTTGTTTATTTAACCACACTCTTAGTTTCTATTAACAACCAACTGTCCGTCTCGAAGGCTCGTCACAGAATGCCCCAAGTCACCCAATGATTCCCGCCATCATACTTTTCTTTATTTAGGTTACCAAGTGTAAAGTCAGTATACTATTGTTTAAACATTTGAAAGTGATTATACGATTAAATATCAAATATTATTAAATAATTATTAATAGCTATTTTCCAGATTTGTATTGATGTAATATTAAGGTAATTAAAATTTATTAGTATAACATAGACAATTCCGTAAAAGTCAAAACATCTATATTTTTTTTATAATACTGATTCACATTAATACTTTTTTTTTTTAAATAAAACATGTATTTAAACGTATGAAATAAAATCAACCTTACAATATTAATGGACTACGTTATAAAAATACTTTTCAAAGAACTCATATAGTGGTTTTTGATTATTTGTTCTATATTATATAATAAAGGTATGGACGCGTTACTCTCCTCAATATACTCATGTTATGTGTATGTGAGTTTTTTGTTATATTTAAATAATGATTATGTTATTTGATAGATGGCGCTAGTTAACATAGTTAATAGTTAACTGTAGGTAGTTTCTAATTACGAATATTAAGAAGAAAAATACCTTTAACATAAACGTTGTATATAACAATTAATACGTAACCTGGGATTAAATTAAACAATCGACTACAGGAACATTTCCAAGGCAGTCAAATACACTAACACTAAATAATTGCCACCAAATTAATATCTATTAGATTCGGTAAATGGCGTTGACAGCCCTATCTCTCCCACAAAGTGATATTTGTGAATGCTTATATAACGTCTGACAGACAAGTTGATGAAATACTAATAGGTGGTGGAGAAACGAAAATATATGTCGGTCGAATTATTTTTAACGAGTGGAAGTATGTTGTTAACATCAACGTGAGACGACGCGTTAACGTTATGTTAAACTTTGTGAGAAATCTCAACTTCATACATAATAATTACGAGTAACAAAGTTGGTTGTTAGTTTATCTGTTCCTTTGTTACCCTGGTAACTTGGAAACTAATCAACGCTTGCTAAATATGGCTTTGTTTTTGTTTCACAACTATGACGAACACTCAGCTGGTAGTATCGTAGGTATGGATTTGATTTTTAAAAAGTATTCTAATACATATATTAATTGTGTTGATCAAAATAAACCAAGGAGACACTTATCAAAGAGTCGTCTGGATTGATATGCTGATACAGAATGTGGGTAAACTTGGAAAACGAAGAAGACAATGCGACTAGCAGAATGATGGGACGAAGAACTAATAATTGCCCTTATACCATTCGGATACAGCAGCAGTTATAATCCAACGAAAACAGTTAGAGGAAGCTATGATATAAATCTAACAAAAACAAAATACCTAATTTAATGAAAAAAAATCAATATTCTGATAATTTATATTTAGATTAAATTATTATACAGAAAACCCGGCTATGGCCCAAATTCTGACGGCACATTCTAAAATAAAAATTTAAGTTCAGTACATTTGATCTATCTATATGTTACAGAAAAAGAATAGATAAATTAGAAATGTAAAGAAACAAAAGACATATTTAGAATCTACTTTTTAGTATGTTTTTACGGACGAAAATTTAATTAATGTGATATGCCGCCTGTCTATTTTGTAATCACATTGACAGAATGAGATGCGTATATATTTAAAATTAGTTTAATTTATTTTAATTTATTCTTATCAAAATTGTGTGCTCGATTATGGGAACTGTATGTTATAATATTATATTGCCCACATCAAACAAAAAATCTCTTGTTCGGTTTAGCAACATTGTAATTTATATTACAAGTTACAAATATTATATACCAAGATTCTGGTACTTGACATAAGTTGTAACAGCTTAAATCACATTAAAATACAAAGAAAAACTAACATAACATTTGAGATTCTCTATCCTAGAGCGTAGACCGTGATTGTTAAGTTTCGTATCAACCTAATTATAGCTTAGGCAAAGGTTCTTTAGGGAAAAACTGTAATCATACAGCTACTTTTTTCGATTAGATTACTTTTGTGATAGATATATATTTTGCAGTAGTTCTGGAAGTTATCATAATATCATGGGCCTATAAATAATTATTTGAGAGACTAAAAATTTAAGGTCATAAGTCTCTTTAAGCGAAAGTGACGATCAAATTTTTACAAAAGTATAAAAATACTAGAGGGGAACAAAAGATAAACCCGTATCTATGTAGTGAAGTAATTGATTAGTATTTGTTGGCGGGAATTGTATTGATTGGCGGAGATTGGCATTTGCATGATTATTTTAAATCTATTCTAGTTCATACTTAATAAACTCTGTTAGATTAGTAAACTTTTGAAGTCAAAAGTTTTTTATTTTGTTTTCGTTTGTTTGTTAAAATAACATTTTGATTAGTTAACATTTTTATGTTATTGTACTAAAATAATATGTTTATTAATATAAATATAAGTTGTAACGAGAGTACGTAATAAACTTTATTAATTTAGCTCATAAAATCTTGGACAGAATACACAAATGACACACGATCAAACTTCACAACTGCAAGTGGTGAATTAGAATTAGGTAGAGTAATGAAACTCGCTTTGAAATTTATATTCAAAGAGAATTAAAAATAGATCGTATTAAAAATAGTAATAGAGTTTAAATTTATGAAGCACGCACCAAAGGCCCTTAAATTAAGTGTAACGAACGTGTGCAGTGACTGAGCACTTGTCTCGTTTGCTCGCATCCTGTCTTGGCATGTTACCCAATTAAGAACGTCTTTGAGAACGGTAACGACTAGAGACGACGGCAATGAAATCAAACGGGAAATACTTTACTTTAGCGACTGGTGGTGTCTCAAGGCCTGACTGTATTATGAACGCGTATATCTTAACCTGATGTGTTACACAGATGTTATATGCATCTCGCTTCATTGGCGTACGAGATAACCAAACTATTTAATATTGTTTATATTCTAAGCTAATGATGCTAACAGCAAGAAATGTAGAATTTATCTTCCTAACAATAAATGTTTCGGGTTAAAATTGCATTATTTATTCTAGTCTAGAGTTCTGTTTGAAACAAAACACTAAAGTAAACAGATATTTTTATGACGTTTTTCTTAAATAGATAATATTTTTTCTTTATTAATACAGCGAAGCAGGATTATTATGTCCATTAAATTAGGAATTAACATTATTTATAACGGTTAATAACGAAATATAATAAATATTTAATGTCTTCGTTTTATTAAGAGATGAGGGAAAGAATCTCATGTGTCTTATTATACTCAGAATTTCGGGCAAAGCGAATTTTTTTGTTAGTATCATGTCAATAAAATAACAAGGATAATACGAGTAATCTGACATCATAAGTAAGAATTATACGTGTAGAAAACTACTAGTGTTATAGACTACAACAGTATGTAGATACAGCTCATAGCGGTATATATATCTCCTATAATTTAATATGTTATATGAGAGGGGATGAAATTGGGTCGACATTCCCAATTCTCTGAGTAGCAGGGATGTTAGTTATACGTATCGAGCGGAATAAACAGATAGCCTTTTTCACTTAACTGGAATAAACAAATTGAGAAAGATTTGCGTGAATCACGGCATTGTATTGTTGTGTGTATTTTCGAAGACTAGGTTCTACTTCTTGTCATTGTATTCAATACTGACAAGTACCTACGTCGCCTTAAAGGACCCAATGGAAACGCTGATTCAGAATAAAAGCAAAAAGGCTCAGCTTTATACTTTCTTATTACTCCAACCAGTTGTCTTATTGACAATTTTAGTCATAGACAAAATTATTTATATAAATATCAAGAAACATTAAAAGAATTCCTGAGATGGTTTTTTAAACTAATAAAGTTTTGTAAATACTAATTAATTTAGCCATTACATTGATGAGACAATCTTAATCATCATTAACAGTATGTACTCATCTCAATGCTGGTAAACTTAACACTTAATATTTTCAGCTAATTTCTATATAATTATTTAATATTTTGCGTATCTTTTTCCGGCTCACTGAGACGTCTATTAAATAAAAACTAGTAAATCCATTTAAAGTAACTTATTTCTGAGTCATAGTTTTATTAGTAAAGTGATCATAAGCACTAAATATGTCGTGTGTAATTAGAGTACTGTGTCAAAGGCGAAAATATTATATAATTTAGAATATTGCTATGTCTCTCGTGTGTGAGCAATGAAAGAATTATGATGTGACTGTAGGATATGACTGTCATTATGCATATTTTATTAAATGTGATATCTTGGATTTCAATGCGAAGTGGGTACGAGTTATACCTTTTGTATGTTTAATATTTGGCTGACGAAGCTATTTTTAAGTTACCATGGTGTTGCCACGGAACAAAGAGGTTATAATAATATAATATATTCCAAACGTTTCTATAATTTTAAATGTTACTCATTTCTAATACTTAAAATAATAGAAAATTTAATATTATTTATTTCATTTTAATTTTTTTGTTTTATCTCATATTTGATTTAATTGTAGAATTAACATAATATTGTAAATTGTATTAAGTTTACATACTGAACATTAATTTAGGAATCTAGCAAGTAACTGTGCTCATGAATTTCTATTAAACACATAAATAGTTCAAAATAGACGCTAAAAGTGACTGCTGTCCTAAATCCCGTGCAAACAATTAAATCGAAATCGAAGCTTACTTACGAACGTTTACAGTTTAATAATAGGTTTCAATTAATTAGCTTTATTGTGGTCTGTTCAAACACAAGCCACCCGGACAAAGACAAAACAATACGATTAATTGTGTTTACGAAACTTCAACGCCGCTCAAGTTCCGAGCTGAATGCGTTCTAGAAATGTTATACAGGTTGTTATCAGTGTGCAAGCATTGCTACATTATGGTTACTGTATTTAAAATTAAAGGATTAGTATAAGATATATAATTGATATTGAGCAGATTTTCGTACTTTTAAGTTTATTTTACTTCATTTTGTGCATGGTCATTGTATATATATATATATATATATATATATATATATATATATGTTTTAGTAATTATGACACATCGAAAACTTTCTTAATATTTTGTTTATCAATATTCTTTAAAAAATTTAAATATATATATTTTATTCGGTATTTTTAAAGTTTTAAAAATATTTGTTTCATAAAATATTGGAATGGATTCTATTGGAGATCTTTCGAAGTCATTATTTCATTACTTAGTCATTACGTTAAAACATGTTATTCCCTATACTCATCCGTCTGTAACAGCCTGTAGAGCTTTAGTAAAAATAAATACACAATAACTTGTGGTCGAGGATAGATTTATAGCGTTCGCAGTGATGTCAAAATTTTAATATTTCAAAATTACAAATTTAAAATGATTGACGATACGCGTTTGGATTTCATAGTTAAAAATCCACTTGTCAGATGCTATTGAAAATCAATGGGAGACTACCATACATATTGAACATCGTAAATACAAAGAAAAAGTCTGTTTGTCATTTATAAATTGAAACTTATAGCCAAAAATAAAAGCCTATAAGTGAAAATTAAATATACGTTACGCTCAACGTATATTGAGTCCATCAATAAATAGAAAATTGACGGTTTTAAAAATAGCAGTAAAAGACAGAGATTCATAATATCATTCTATATTCAGTGAAAGAAAGAGAAAAGGATAAAGAAACCTTGCACTACGAGGAGTCAATAACATCATCAGCAGTCTATAATAATATTATTATTATGATCTACGGTTGACATGGGACTGTTGGACTCCTGTTGAGATTTTCATGGAAAATAATTTCCCTGTTATGATATTAATACTGTTCTTGCTATGGGAATCGGCGAAGCGGTTCGTATAAACAAAACTACAAATTTATTTTTGAACTTCTAAAACGACTTTTTCTCGCTCTAAAAGTGAAGAATACTGTTACTCTCGATCTCTTTTCACTTGTAATAATATTGAGTTGTTACAAGTGAAAAGTCTCAGTCAGAAAATAGGTATTTACTGAAGCAATATGAAGTAAATGTTTGAGAGAATCATATATCAACATAGTTAGGTCTTTATCGGCATTAAGTCGCACAGAAAGAACTTTCATGTCTAACTCTAACATGTTTCGTTGACATACGACAAAAGTAATTGGAACAAAATAAATAATAAAGAAGGGCTTTGACAACGCGTACGTTTAATAGAACCATATCTATACTAATATTATAAAGTTGAAAAATTTGTTGGTTTGTTTGGTTCAACGCCAATCTCAAAAATTTCTGATTTAAACTTAAAATAATCTTTTTGTATTGGATTGTTTTGTATAGTCCATTTATCGAGGAAGGCTATAGGGTATATAACGTAACGTTAAGACCAATAGGAGCTGAAGATTACTGAAAAATGTTGCAAAAACAGGAAAAAATAATTCCTTTCAGAGCTTTTGTTGCGTGCTTCATGTGCGCTTAATGCATTCCCTGCGGAGATCTATTTCAAAATATGATATTATTATTTAACCAAATAAATACTGAAGTAGAATCATCTACCCATCTACGTGCGACATGTTGTTTTTTGTGACATCCACGCGAACAGTACGGGCACAGCAGTTATAAGTGTGCCTACATTTTTAAATAACAGATTCTTTCATATGACCTAACATTTTAGTACTAAATTAAACAAGGTTTTATGTATGCATGAGTGTTATTATCAGGAATAAAATATTGTCTCTATTAAAAAAAATGTAAACGGATCTAATAAATAAAGTTTTTGTCAAAAAAACACATGATCATTCCTTCATTGGAATACAACCTTCTTTTAAGGAGGAGTGATATAATAATACTACTGGAATATACCACCTTCATACATACTATACATACCACTTCCATCCTTCTCTATTAAACAGGAAAATGTTCTGAGTATCTATTATAGTCATTACCTAAACATAATTTTTTTTGAGTATTTTTCTTCAAGAAAATGCTCAGTTAATTTTTAATTATCAGTCGAATTTCATTTAATTTGTTTGAGAGCTAAATTTAAGTATAGCACCGTAATTCAAACTATTGAAACCTTTTTATGTAATACCCGAATATTGAGTACAATTTCTAATTCCAGCTATATTCCTGAGGGTCGTAGCCAAATCACGCACGCGCGTTAAATTGAATAAAACCTTATTTCGGGATTACGGTGGCTCTTATTACTTTCGTCAGTATTCATCGTATAAACAGTTTTATTATTTCGCGTTTGGCTGACGCCAGTGTATTCGAAGGCCGCCAAGTTCCCTATAAAACCAATTTATACACACGCAGGTACAACGTCAACGCGAGAGATTGTTTCTTTGTAAATGCGGTTAAAGTTTAAATACGAGAATTGAATTTCTTTTCAAGGATTGTTTAGTAACAAGGGCTTCATACGTAATGGTATGTATCAAGAGCTTTTACTCAGACAGAAAACAGTGGAGGAGATAGTAAATATTTTGACTAAACACATATTTATATTATACTGATATGAGTTTTTTTTAGAAAGCTCGAGCAAATATCTCTATTTCACCTGATGGTAAGCAGAAGTTAAGTCCAAATAAAAAGGTGGCTAGTGTGAATTGAACTATGCATTGTCCTTGATCTTGTCGACCTCTGCAAGATGCTTCTTCACGCATCTTTTAAAGGATCCAGGATTGTAAGTAGAGAAAACGTGCAAAGAAATCCAATACTTGATTGTTCGACAAAGAAATAAGTTGCGTTAAATATAAAATTTAGGTACTCAAGAATTCTTACTTTCATTCAAAGCGAAACGATCGTAGATTTATTAAAATTCGAACCCTTCCTCTATTTGATAGAATATGATGCTTAGATATTCAAGTATATAATGTAAAATAAGAATTGATTCGGTTCTATTAAAATGTGTACTTATTGAGAGTCGAGTATGAAAGCTCAAATTGGCAAATGAGTGGCACCTTATCTAATATTGATATTTTTTTTTGAGGTGGAGTTTCGTGATTGGCATTTAAACCAAAAATATTGGACAAACCTAAAAAATAAAAGCCATAACGACTGAAGAATAATATATTTTCTGTAATCAAACGTATTAGATGTTAAGGAAAACAGATGTTATTATTTATGTGTCATAGTAAACACTAACAGAGTGTTGGGACTTGTTCCATATGGTATAGACTTCATCAACAGCCTGTAAAAGCCTCACTGGGGTTGTTAGATAGTGAAGAAATGTGTGGATTAACTCCACAGAAGATAAGATTAGGAATAAAAGTAAATAAAATATTTCATATATTATATATTATAAGTAAATTTACTTCTTAATGTTCCAAAAGGCTTAAAGATTAGCGACAACGCGCTCGGCAACCATTGTAAGCAGAATATTTGAAGTTGATTTTCGTGTGTTTACGGTCGTCATCGACCTGGGTATACAACACAGGTTAACTATTGATTTATTGATATAAAGGGGAAACATGACAACGTGTTGGTTTTTTTGGGGAAGCAGAACAACTTGCAAACTAGATTTTGAATTAGAATAGCAAAAGTAATGTCTCATGATCAGATACGCTAACTATAAATATTCTTTGATATAACCTTTAACTGAACAGCGCATGATATCAATAGCAGTTCTAATTACTTTGGTCAATAAGAAAATAAAAAAGTATTTACCTCATTTCTTCAATCATTAAATCATATTCTCAATCGTATCCTTACAAAACAGATCATAAACAGAACATTTTCTTTATATTTGTTATATTTATTCGATAAGTTTTCATGGCACCGATGTGAAACGAAGACATGCCAATATGTGACAGACATGTCAGAGTGACAATGCCTGGTGATGTATCCATCAATATATTTTAAAGTAGCATTTAAAATTATTCACAATGCCAGTTTTTAAATCACAATATAATTATACTGTAATAGCGACCCGCCCCAGATTCGCACAGGTATTTAACAAAATTTTTGGTAATGTTTATTGCATATTTTAAAATGAAAAAGTAATTATTGTGACTTAACTGTAGTAGTTAGACATATGGTATTACGGACTTTTTTGTAGATATTGATGTCCTCTATAAAAATGAACTACATTATTTCATAACTTTTTTTTCTTTGGTTTTGTTAATAAATGTACTGTGGCTTGGTCAAGTGTCAATAAATATTCGTTCCCTTGGTTACCAGCTGTCGAACTGATTACATTGGTTCATTGGTGTTGTATAATTTTTTAATATATAATAATACCTAGTAAACTTTTATTAATGAAAAAAAAACCTATATAATTATAATGTTATATATAAACGAATAATGCCAGTTATATTTTATTACCAATATAACCATAAGTTATGTCTATCTCATACGTTGTATATGAAAATCATAATGATTATATCAAACATGGGTTGAAAGGTTTGAGAAACGATGGAATCTTCTCTTATATTGGGTTGTATGATATCATCATTTTCATATAACTGGCATTATTCGTTTATAGAAAGAAACCCTATGCGTGGGAAATGAAAAGATGATAATAAAGACAAGAATATTGAAAATAAGCAATGACAAAAAAATATTTGAGCATTTATAAACATTGTTAAGAAAGCAGATACACTAATAATAAGGACTTTCGACAAGTTAATTACAAAAATTATAATCGGGCTGTCATCAGCAGATATTGGGTCGGACCCTTCCGTTTTTATGTAAAGTTTTTCATCGTTATTCTGATTGATAAATTAAATTGAAAAACAAAATTTTGTTGGTATTACATGATAAAAATTGAACAAGACATAATTAACAAGTATTAATAGGTATGTTGCCATAAATAATAATATTTCTCACACTCACAACTATTATTTCGTCCAGATTAAGCATCGTTAAGAGCTTATGCTTTGGGTAATAGATAACGGAGAAATATACATAGTAACATGTATATAAATATCAGAAATTTACTATATATTCGGCCTTAACATACAAATATCTACCTCAACTGAGATTCAAACCCAGTCCCCCTGGCTAAGTAGACAAGGGTACTGACCACTCGACCAGTTGGCCGTCAAATAATGTTTGTTATATATTATAAAACTATTCATATTAGGAAAAAGACGTGTTGTAGACAGGCGTATTTTTTATCTAAATAAATAATTAAATGTTGAAAAAGATAAACGTAAACTTAAAAATGAAAATGATTACTAACTAAAAGAGTTCTGAGCAGCAATACAAACTTCTGGAAAACAATCAAATTGGAGTGATTAAATTTTCTCAGAAGAACACATCAATATAACTTGAACTTTATCCAATTGTAGTAAAGTAGTTAACACTTTGGAAGTAAACTTGCCTTCTTCTTGTTCAGTTTCTGCGATTAAAAGCTTTATTGCCAATAAATAGATATTAACTTACCTCAACTTCATATTATTAATTAAACTGGTTGAAATGACGATGTATGGAAAAAATGATGCGTATGGTAATATTCGCCATATTTACGATTATGACTATTTGAAAAAGGTTAATGTCTTCCAGCTTACTACAAAAAACATAAATCCTTTTCTTGAGGTCATTACAGAGCATTTTGTAAATCATGAAGCGGCGCTAGTGGACGATAACGGTTCTGAACAATGAATATAAATTTAAGGACTGTAAATAAAAGGCTCTTATGGTGGCAGTGATTAAACTAAGTCATGGAAGGAACAAATGATACTTAACAATGCTTAAAAAAGGTTTCCTTCATGCTTACAAACTCATGTGGTAAAGATAAGTCCCGTTTCTAAGCAACGAAGTATCGATCATTTAAGTATTTCTATTCAATATTGTAGCTTAATAAATACGCCATAATTGCAATAACAAGTACAATATGTTACCAATGGATCTTACATAAATGTTTAAAGATTGTTTAGAAAAGAATGAAATCTAGATAAATAAAACTCAAAATTAAGAATAGAATCATATATCATGATCAACAATTACAAAGAATTCCACTTCCAGTTAAAAGTTTTAAAATGTTTCTAAATATATCGTTAAAACTAAGTTGTCTTATTTTAAAATTTAGATTCTAGAACTCTCTCTTATGTAATGAGAGACCAAACGAGAATTATATCTTGAGAAAAGCCGTTTCTTTACAAACATTATAGGACATTGTCCGCTAAGCCATTAACTGTTCCCATGTTTGGAATGACCATAATTAGAAATACTGGCTCGAGTTTTGAAGGCAGGTTATGTTACCGATTTCGATGCTTTGCATGACACTCGTGTTGTGTTTAACTTCCTTGGATAGGACACTTATGTTTACGTATCTACTGTAAATAGGCTCTTATTTAAAGCTGTTATATCTACAGTTAAAGAACTGAGCTTGAGTCTTTTGGCGAAAACCATTGTGTTAATTGAGTAGCCTCTTGAAAATAAAAATATTTCCCAGCTGTAGCGTTGCTTTGTTTTAAGCAGTTTGATAGAATTTTATAGATTTCATTAAATATATTAAAAATACTTAATGTTATACCTAATATCGAACTTTATATATATATTATTATTTTTTTTTTATAAAAAGCGCAGCAAACGACTCGACTCCAGCTGATGGTAAGCAGTAGATGAGTACATATGTGAAGATAGCTAGTGAAGCATGCGACATACTGCGCTAGCCATTCTCACCTTGCCAGCTTTTTCACGCCTCTTTTAAAGGAATCCATGTTATATGAAGTAGGGAAAGAAAAAACGTAAAATGTTATCTATTTTATTGTCATCAAAAAAACAGTCAAATTCTTATGAATCGTATGATAAATGTACATATTTTTTATAATATGATGATTATTTGTTATCATTTGCTTACAACATGAAGTGAAGATTTTAATAATATGAACTTTGCTGACTCAGATATTTAAAATTAAGTTATCTGCCTCTCTTTCATTTTATTAAAATAAGAATAGGATACACTTTTAGAAATTTTTAGTTGGTTGATATTTGGACGTCCCTATATCTTTGGATTATTTTAAGCATTATGTTATTGGATGCGAGTTACATTAAGGCGAATTTGCTTTAACCTGCAAGACTGTCAAAGAACCGGTAATCTGTGCTTTTCTTGGGTTGAAATGAAATAGTAGCAACACAATACAACAAAATGGATACCAATGTAAGCTTTAGCGATTATATAAGCCATTAAAACAGAACACTGGTTGGCTGGCTCACGTCACAAAGTAAATATTTTTGTTTTAGAAATAAACAAAACAGAGATTTTCCTTAAGATTCGAATGAATAAGAGGCTTATCAATATCGAAGTATAAAAGGTACAAATAGGAAAAAAAGTATATCTACATAATATTACTGTGGCACCTAAACTTGAAAAAATGAAAAAGAAATATCGTGTTTTCTTTACACAGCTCACCCGGTAACTTTCTCCATAAATCAGTATTACATTTAAGAACTTATTTCTTTTCGTATTAGGTTAGAATTTGAAAGCCCTTTACGTCTAGAGCTGAGTAAGTTTCTCAGTTGAAGGAGGTCAGGGGCGGGAGGGGAGAGAAAATTGGTTTTATGAATCGAGTCGGGAAACGGAAATAGTGTAGACATCCTCTTCGAACAAGCTGCTCAAGAACGGTAAACATGGCGGAACGTTGTGTATATTATTGTCTGTGTTTGCGTAGTTTTTCCACACGTTTCTGTATTAAATTTTACATTAAAATCGCATACAAAAATAAGAGAAACAAGATTTATATTTGTTGTTAAATTCTCAATATAACGTAGATGTATAAAAATTTAGTATTTTAGTTCGTGTTCCAATTATTCATATAGACATTTGAAGTCATTTGGCATATTGACAGCATATAAGATTACTATCGAGAAAAGACGAGAGACGAATATTCGAACGTAGTATCGCGCAATTGCTTCAAAAACTGAAAAATTGCCCTGTGTTTCCTCTATCGTAAGTAAAAGGGTGTTTCTGTAGACCTACGCACGTCAATAAGCATAAAAATTATAGTTTCAAGACCGTTTACCATATCTTTAGACATCTTTGCTCGTTCTCACTTAATAACATGACCCAATATACCTTTCTGAGCTACAGTGAAATTCAGGTGCCGCCTTCGATGGGCCTCTTAATCACATTATTATATCTCGATAGTTTTCCACGAGCACATTGTACCTTGACACGTAGGATTGATAGCCTTTCTTAAGTACATGCTGGGGCTCAAAAAAAGGGAAAGTTAATGGAAGTAGAGAAGATTAAAAGTGAATTTAATTTGCTTAATATTAAATTTAAGATTTCAGTTTTACAAAACTTATTTCATGTCGTACTGTTTCTTTTCATCACTGACGGGAGCAGGTCTTTGGACAAGAGAGAAACACGGGGAGAATTTTAGAATGAAACAAAAAAATCGTATTTTTTTATACAAACACATCTTTATCTTTGTAGGTTATCTCTGCAATCTACATACACTATGTTTGTGATGTGTTTGCCATGCTAAGTGGATCCGTTGATTCATCAATCCAATGTTTCTCCCGCCAACTATTACGCTGCAATGAGTAAAGTACCTACTTTTTATATAAATTATTTATAACTTCAATACCATTTGCATAAGTTATGTTCTCATTTCAAGGTTATATTTCCGCTCGATTCTCCAAGTAATCTATTTGAAATAACCATCGCTCGTTTGTTATTCAACGAGAATATCGATGTTGGTATCAAATGTAATGTCTAGGGTATCGATAAATTGTAAAGGACATCATATGAATGGGCGAAACGTGATCTCGTGATGAAAAAGTGGCTTGCAACGGTATCTCCGTCTGTAATTTTAAATAAAAAAAACTGGCTACTAACGTTTCGCCATTTACTAATAATTATTGTTCAATAAATATCGGTATCTCTTTTACTATTAACGGGATGGATTTGAATGATATAAGATAAGATACAATTTTATTGTGGTTTTCTGTACAATACAATTTCATGCACTTAAGAACAACCGATATTTTTTATTTCATTAGCATTATTATTTTTAAAAAGTTATAAGCAATTGCTTATAACCATATAATAGCATTTTACTAACAATATTAATTTATTTATAAAGAATAAAACAATATGAATGATTGTAAAT
The DNA here is from genome assembly GCA_943193645.1 of Acentria ephemerella. Taxonomy (NCBI): domain Eukaryota; kingdom Metazoa; phylum Arthropoda; class Insecta; order Lepidoptera; family Crambidae; genus Acentria; species Acentria ephemerella. Next base: position 10,901,996 of record OW971879.1, on the reverse strand, counting down.
ATACAATCTGAAAAAAAAACACAAAGAAGATGACAGAACAGAAGATGACAAACGGTGTAAGGTTAATAAACACATTATTTTTATGAGACCTTATCAAAACATTTAATCGACAGTAGAGAATATGAACAAACCTCGACGGCATAGAAAATTATCATAAATATAATAATAGAAATATGAATACTTTAATAATATTCATAGATAATTATGAAAAAGCGAGACTTCGTCTTTATTTAGAAATACAAATAATGCTAGACTTCTGCCTCTTTATAAAGTTTTATAAAAAAAATCTGATTTTTATAAACAACATATAATATGTTGACTCCTAACAGTATTTCTTGTCATTACTATTCTAAATCTGACTTGTATTCATACAATTTATTGCATCCCTTTCCTTCTCGCCCTATATGCTGTCCCTGATAAATATGCTGCGCTTAATAAAAACGTAGAACGAATGATACCTTATGTAGACAAAATCCAATTCAATAACATTAATGAGACCTACAAATATTATTCTATAGTTAATTTGATTCGAACTTAAGAGTTCATATCTAGTTATTAAATACTAATTCCTATTACAAACAAGGTGAATAGAAGAATCTTGTTTTTAAGCATATTATTGAACATTAGACAACACGATTATTTTTTGTTTCATATATTTCATAATATTTGCACGTATTTATAATTTATTTTCAAAAAAAGACAAAAACAAGATGTGTAGAAATTATGAAAATGAATGATGCTGTATAATATACAATAAATTTACACAAAATGTACTTCATAAAAAATAAATTCAATCCACTTACCGAACGAAAACTACCCTAAGATATATTCTATTCAATTCTATTCTAAGGGAGTGAGAGTAAAGGCGAAGTTTTCATTAGGTTGGTATTTACTAATAAGTACATAGAAAGTTGCTCAAGGGAAATTTAAAGGATATTTGCATCGCATAGTCTCTATCCACATCAACATAAGGCTAGATAAAGCGAGAAGGTCATTGTTCTCCGATGTTTTTGCTGACCTTCGCCATAATTACGTTTGGTACTTGCAAAGTTCATATAATAAATCATGTACGCTAATTCGCTATCAGTATTATCAATAATAAGTTGAAGTGATCCCTAGTTATAAACTACGACAAGAGTTTTATATTGACGTAATTTTATCACAACCGCTATTGAAATTCATTTTGTTCAGATACAATTTTCTAGATAAATATATGAAGTCGTGCCCACCGGCGCTTTTCGCCTTTCACAATGTAAAAGCTTTTAATAATTAAATAAATTCTTTAACTTTACGGAAGCATGGAAAGGAAAAGTATCTACACTACAAAGAGATTTTAAAGATTATAAGTAAAGAAAATTTTACATTACTAAACGTAATATTGAACATCTATTAGGATATCAAGAGCGTCAAATTGGTTAAAATGTTAAAGGAATTGTATTGTAGTATACTCGTATACTACAATACATATAAAAGTATAATACGTATAAAAGAAATTATTATGAAAACATTTATTAGTGCTTATTTCATTTCTGTATAAGTGTATAAGTTTAAGAATAGATTATTAATGTTTGGATGTCTGTTATAAAAATATGATCCAATTTGGTTTTGGTATTGGTTGGTTTTATTGTATTATTAACTTGACAGCTAAACTACAAGGTACGTATATAAAATTACTCATAAAAATACAATATAAAGTTACGATAGAGATTATTGACAAAATACATATTTTGTGAAAAAAGACTTGGAGGATTTCTTCTCCAAGTTCAAAAAGGTATAAGCTAATAAGTACTTAAGCTGTATTTTTTTCATAAGTAGATGTAAAAACGTACATTTGTTTAATTACTTTCTCAATTATATGAGAAGTTTTTTCAGTATTCGTTAAATGTGTCTATGATTGGTGTTGATGCAAAGAAAATAAAATGTTTTCATATTAAAAGCGAAATAATTCCAAAGTACGTGACAAATTAATGATAATTAAGTTTGAACTTAGTTCTTTGAACTTCAGAGAGAAAGGGAAGCTTTTGCCTTGTATGAATGAATATAAAGCCTCTTATTAATAAAAGTTCACGTTGACTAACACTGTGATAAAGAAATTAATCAATGGAATATCATGTCATAAAATCACTAAGGCCTTGCTAGATCAATTTTAAGAGCAAAAGACGATAGGAAGCCATAGACTCCAGAATTTCTGAGACGTATTGACGAGAATTTTTTACCTAATATTTCAATAATATTTGAGAAAATATGAAAGGCTGGAAGTATATTTGGATGTTCGATACCAGCTCTGATTTACGAATATCCAAAAGAGTTTCAGCCTACAATGAAAGTAAAACGACTCTCACATTTAAAAAAACTGCTCTAATAATACTATTAATACTATACATCAAATTTATAAATAATTGAGCACTGTTTAAAATTATTATACTTATTTTTATAACCTACAAACTACTACTAACGCCATCTATTTAAATAAACTCAAATTAACGTTGGGAGAAGTGTCAGTTTTAATATTTAGCATGTCAGTTAGACTATAGTTAAAGGAAATCGCGAGCACTTAAGAAATAAATCTCGTAATTTCGTTCTGGCTTAACTAAAAATGGATAATGCCAAATTTTTAATATGTTAGGATACAATGAATTTTTTTAAGTAAGTTTTATTACAGAAATGTACGTTTTAAATATTTTTTAACTGTAAATGTTAAAAAAGAGCTTGTACTCTCTGCAAAATAAGGTGCAATTGGGCGTGAGCCAAGATCCACGACAAAGGTAAAACTCAGATAACTACGACGCGACTGTTGTTTGCAAGAATTGAATGACTCCTCTGTGGCGTCTTTTAATTAGACAGGACTTATTAATTTAATCAGACTATTTAGCTTAGTAACGTGAATGGGAATTAGTTTATACATGAGTAAGAAAATTATGAGCTGGTATTTTTGGTAATATTTATCTAGGGTCAATACTCTCGACAGACGTACCGGCAAAACTAAATACTTTGCTGTAGTATTTTAATTATACAATTATTAGACAATGTGTCGATATAATTTTATAAAAGACATCATCACTACCTTATTCGATGTTGACACAAGTAATTCCCATTTTCTTCTTTTGGTTTACATTTTGTGCACAAACACACACACAGACACACAGGTCACATATTAATTAATGCATTCGTATCCTGATATGAAGTGTATGTAGGTATTATACATACCTACATGTAATAGATTTTAAATTAAATTTTACCTCATGCTTTTTTTAAGTTTTCGAAATTTTGTTCACTTTACTTTTTATAATTATGTGAAATGAAAAAGAATTGTAGCCATTAAGTTTATTATAGCTGTTTGCTTTTGATTCTATGATTACTTATAAAAAATTACTTAGCAAAACCTTTTATCTTGGATGTTATTAATATCCAACAAATAATATGCAACTTTTAAATAAATAATACGTTTCTGTGAAAGCTCTTCCAAGTAAAAAATAAGTGACATTTTCATCGTACCTATTTATAGAAAATGTTCACAATTTTATATTTATTTGAGAGTGCATATAGTTTCTCCTTTAACATTTATTTAAAAGGATTTTTTATGCTTTCATTGATCAAAAAAAAGGGTATACTTATTATGGAGCTCTGATACACGTGTTTTCAATTTACTACTCACGGTTGGCTGTTATGCTTGATACAGAAAGGGGTATACTCTTTTTGTACTGGATTGCATTTATCTTAGCTACACATACATACATTGCTTCTTTACCTGCGACGGAATTAATCAAAACGTAATAAAACGGGCGATGTCGACCTTTCATAGCTAAACTCCAATTAACATTGATAACCTTTGTAAACTCAATACACGTTTAATTCAATGGATTCTTGATGAGATTTTGTGTTCCCTATTTATTATACGTTTGGTTTATTTGAATGGGTTTATTATTGAAATTGATAACTTATACTTACTTGAAGATATGTAATGCTTTGATTTGAATACCTAGACGATCATCATATTATATAGATCATTATATCATTTTATTGAAGTAATAATTAATAAATAGTTTTATCGGATCAATCAAAAAACAAAATTAAGTAAGAGTTTGTTTAAGCTGTTTATAAAAAAACAACATCTACGGAAAGTATATACAATATGCAATTTATTTTTACTGTTAATATTTGAAATAGTATCCATAAAAGAATATTGCCTCAACCGACAATCAATTTATGATGCGAGCATAAACGAAGGTCCATTGTTTTACGTTCTTTGTTCGCGTTGAAATAGGATTATGTAAAGATTTTGTGATATACATTCGACAGTAGAAAGCAGGAAATGTCCACCGCATCTACCTATATATTGCTTTGTTATTTACCTTCACACCGACATCAAGAACACGCCTATTTGTAATGTTACTCTGTGATGAACCCCCAGTTCTAACCGTATAAAAATATCGGTGTAACTGTTGGGTCTTCATCACACCAAATGATGAGTGATGGAAGTTTTTTTCACCATATTGGTAGCTGCAATCTAAAGTACAGATAAGCATGGTATAGCTACATACTTTATCAGTACCTTCAGAGTATTAATACCTAAGCGACAATGTATTGAGATCTGCAGAATATTGGCGTATTTCGTAATTAATCAACGTTAGGCCTTTGGGAATTGTGATTGTTGTTCAATAAAAAGTCTTTAACGAGCATAAAATTGGTTAAGAAAGTAAATGACGCAGAATATTTCCAAATGATATAATGAAAATATTGAAATATCAAGTGGGCAGTGAAATTATATTTGTAAGTCAAAAAACATTATTTGCTTCGAAATTCTAACATTATATCAAACTAAATATAGCGATTGTTTTTTTTAAATATACTTCAAACTGTAATCTATTGTAGAATAATATTTATTCATGTGTATATCACACACACACGTTTGTATGTGTGTGTAGAGTACACTAAACAAAGAACATAAGTCGATATATACATTAACATATTATGAATATATACAGAAACAGCACCCTCTCCGCGATATTTATCAGAGAAGCCGAATCACAACAAAGGCTGACGTGGTAGGCCAAAACAAAAATATTTTATTTATTTCTATTTCTTAGCACGAAAATAATACAAAATATTTTGATATTCATGACATAAAAGTTAATCTATAAAATGTATAGGTTGATGTTAATGTATAATTTCAATGACGTAACCAACTCACTTCACTTCATTAACGAGCTAATGTTCTGGAATATGTCAGTTATTCAAGGATTTTAGTTTAAATTATTGTTCAAATCGCGTGAAATACCAGAACCCTTTGAACTTAATTAGAATTTCATAAGATGGCAATTATTAATAACTTGTTTGCATTGTAAGTTATTTACCGCTTTTTAAATAGTTTTGGAAAATAAATTATCTTGTCGCCAACTTGGCTTATTGCGTTGATTGAAATTGGAAATGAATGAATGCATTCCCTAAAATTTAAAAACGGATATTCTTGAAGCTATACCAATTAGAAATATTTTGTCAGGCAACCGAAATACAGAGCTTTGATATCTCTCGTACAAGTAGGACCGATGATCTGGTAAAGGTCGCGGCAAGCTGCTGGCAACGTGAAACCCAGGATCGACCGGCTTGATTATCTTTACGGGAAGCTTGTGACCAGCATTGAGCGTCTCGTGATATGACGATGATGACGCCAGTTTATATATTAGTAAAAATATCATTTACTTATAAAAGCGTTTTATATGCGATTGTTACAATTTCACAAAATTCATAAGCCATATTATTATAATTACCAAGCTTGATTGAAGATAAATTTTGTTTTCGAATATCAAACAAAGAGTTCTTAAATAAAATTCATTTTACATTTTTATTATCTTAGGGATAGATATTTTATAAAAATAAAAGACTTTTTGTAACACAAATTCAAATGAGAGAGTAAATTTGGACTGATTTTACAACGTAAAAATACCTATAAAATGATATTTATATTACTTTGAAAAGAATGATTGTAATTAAGTCTCGAATCCGCAATTCGACAGATAAAAGAAGAGAGGTCCCGTTGACGATAAAGACTATGGAAGTATCATTTAGGTAACAATAAATCCAAGGTTATATTTATAATACGAGCTTCTCATTCTCAACAGTTATCTTACTAATAAGATGTAGAATTCTTTCTGATGTTTTGTTTATTTTATTTGTTAAGACGATTTTATTTATTGTGACTAGTCGTAGCCTTTTAAAAGAAATGGTGGGTGTTTAGTTGACTGTATTTTCTTGTTCATGGTTCGTGTATTTAGCAATGAATGTTGAAGATCATTAGGTGGTTCGCTGTGATCATATATGAAAACTTATTACTGGTAACAAAAAGCAAAACCTCTTGATTCTCAGAGATACTCGACCTTATTTGGGTCCAAGCTTGCACAGGCCAAACAGCACCTTTTTTTCAAACCAAACTAAGAATTTGTAATTAAGTTACATCTATAAAAAAATTAATCACTATGCCCTTAGACTGTCTATACTACACCTGTAACCAGTGTATTCTATAGATGGTATATTGAGATGTATTCGATCTGAATTTGGTTGGTTATTTTCAATTAGTTAAATGTCTGTTTCGTGGCGTTAATTGACAAACTTTTTCTCTTAACAGCTTTGGCAAATGGTAATTTGTTAGTGTAACATAACGTAAAGGCCGGTTTTTTCTTACCTGTCAAAAAATAGAAATTGTAAGTCACTACAGGGACACGTTACAATAAACAATTCACGTTAAATATGGACATAACTATCTTAATTTATAGGTTTTCCACAAAATTAATTTAACGAGTATTAATTATAAACATTTATTCAACGAAACAAAACATTATTTTAAAACTAATACAAGCAGGTTGTATACCTTACCTTTACACTTTACGGCTGTTTGATTAGGTAGGTTTCTCATTCGTCTCCTGTAATAAGACCTACCTTATATAAAAAGTACCGTATTGTATGACTGCTGGGTTGTTTCAGTTCATAAGCTATCTGAGACTAAGCTTCAGTAGTTTTTGCATTTCAATAATGAAGTGAAATTATTTTTCATTAAAAAATGTTGAGGTAGTTAATAGTACGATTATAATCAATTTAGTTGTTGTAAAACATAGATTTATAATTACAACCCGATGAGAAAAAGACAGACGACAGGTGCCGTTAAGTCACTGTTTCTAAAACGGTGACTTATGAGCTAATTTGCCTTATTTTAACATTCTTATTAAAATACGTCAAATTAATTGACGTTCCTAAAAATCATTCTCTCCCTTTCATGTTAAGTGGAATGAACAGACAGACGAATAGCTTAATTTTAGTTTAAGAGAATGGCAATGGAGTCACCAACACTGTCTGTATCTGTAGGTTTCCGATTTTATCCGTTAAAAATCGATCCGAATAGATCTTAAAGATCAAATACCAGGAATTATCTCTTATGTAAACTATGTATCTATATCTTTTGTCAACACCAATTATGATAGGTATAAAAACGACATTATAACAAAACTATTACATAAAACTATTTTGAATAGAGTACATAATAGCAGTATAGAAGATAGTTTAAAATTTCTAAAGTACATCAAGGTACAGTAGCCTGTTCTTATAAAAATGGATTTTTTTATAAAGCACAGTTGAAAATTATATAGTGGGGCTCTAAAATTGATTCTCTTATTAATCGATCTCATATCAACATTCCGACGATATCCCAAAAATCTGTTACTTTGTATGTTGAGTACACACACCACCAATTCACCAGTAGTTAATTGATAATAACACTTTACCCCAGGCGAAGGACTGATAATAGAGTTCAATAGTGCACATGCCTTTGATTTGAAATTGAAACTAAATTTGAATCCTTTGTACTGTATATACCAAATACTATTTGCTATAAATTGCTATTGAATTCTGTTAAATAGTTACTTTGTCTTCTACTTTTCGAGAACAGGCTCAACCTTAATTGGGTGTCAGCAATCGCAATAACTTCGTTCGATTACTGGTATTAAGTTAATGAACACTCGTAAGATTGGCAAAGTTAAGTGTGTATTGTTGTTCGAGTATGAAGTAAGCAATTCCCGGCTAAGATGTTTTATTGGAAAAAAATAATACCAGATACCTTGTAAAATAAAACCAATTTATACATCGTTTATACGACGAAATAGGAGTTCTGAGTAATATATTCCAATTCTTATCAGAATAATCTAGCTTTATGTGTAAAAGCAAAATAACTCCCGCATTTTCTCCTTGAGAATCTCATCTATTAAGTACAATCATATAAATAAACAGATTAAAATGGTTATGGTAGTAGAGGTGTATTGTATACACTATCTAATGATTATATTAGCCAAAAACTAAACACTCAACAAATATGGTCAAAGTTCTTAAAGATATTTTTAAGGACAACCCAGGAAATATATAAGTAAAAGAAATGAATTTCTTTATTTTATTTTAAACATAAATTTATTATAAAACAACCTCTGATGTATTGTAGTCATTGCACTGTAGCTTCTCTCAAATTAATTTTAAGTACAGTATCTCTCTGTCATTTCAATACAATCAGAAATAATGAATAAAAAATTTAGAAACGTCACATGATGAGAACTGTTGTATATACTTTTTACGAGAAGTTTTAGATAATGCATTGAGTATAAATTAGGCAGGTTGTTATCTGGAGGTCCCCGTGCTTTGGAAGGCACAGTAAGCCGTTGATTCCGGTTGTTATGGGAATCACTTTAACCTAACAAGCCGCATTGGGCCAGCGTAGTGATGTTATGGCCCAAATTCCTCATGTGATTGCCCGTGCCCAACAGTAAGACGTATATACGTTATGGTGATAATGATTAGGTACAAAACAACATCTTTTTAATCCACATTGAAACAATGTCTCAATCTTTATTGAAATTTTATGAAACAAGATTAAATAAATTGATTATTTACTTCATATAATTAATATTGGTTTTTACATTACTGTTTTGAATTATTACATGATATGTTACTCTTTAATGGATTTAAGAATCGTTATTATTCTCTTTATGTGTATAGGAGCTTCTTTCATTAAACACTTTAATATTTATGTAAATAGAGTTACAAGTATTGAAGAAATCACTATTTATTTAAATAGAGTAGCTACTATTTTATGTGCATATTATATGTTTCGACATAAATATTTTTTTTTCGAATTAAAAGCATATATTGGTTTAATAGCTCGTGTACTAGATAATACAAAAAGTATATCACATATTTTATTGAGAATAATAGCTGCATACTAATTATAACCAACCTCATCTATTCATAGGAGAACCATTTAGTTGCCAAAAAGATAGTGAAGGTATATCGAACACGTTTCAAATGGGTATGAAGCAAGACGCGGTATGTTGGTTCTGTCAGGAGTTAGACGAAACAATGCACGTTCTCTGCTCCTGCGGACCTTTAATGCATAAACGAAGCATTTACCTAGGGAAGTATATAGTGTATCCTGAGGAGGTGCAACATATCACTGCTCAAAGAATCTGGAAATTTCTGGAATCAGCGGGGCTAGGCAGTGAACTCTAAAGGATTAAAAGATCAACATTGGTCGATGTGGCTTATGGGGCCCAAAAGAAACTGAATAATAATAATAATATGGAACACGATAAAGCTATCTGTACCACGTTTTGAAAAGTCAAGATATATAAACAACCTGCTAATTATAATTATTCAAATTATACTTTTCAACTATAAATGAATTTTCAGAGTGAAAATTTCTTTCTCACTTATTGTTATTAAATGTGTAGGAGACGGAATTTAATCAAACAATTGCTTACAGGAAAATACGAGCACAAGAAGAAGCAAGATTAATATTTCATATTGTTATTAGATTACTTTGAGATCAAAATACGTCGTAAGAATGATCTACAATTGGTTATAGATACTCATTTTCATATCAACCTGTTCTAAGTTTTTATTGCAACGAGTAAATTTATCCTTATCTTGCGAAAGGCATCGGACTAATCGTACCAGCAGGAATTCTGCGAGTAACGCGAACATCGACATTAAGCTTTTATCAATTATGGGATGAAAATATTACTTAAGATCTGTTAATAAAGTATGTAAGGTGATGAAATATAAAGCTTACTTTTTGAATCAAAATGCAGTCATAACGTTACCTATTTGTGAATGTAAAAAATAAAAAATGTATGTTAACGACTTGCATTAGCATAATTTTCGGATGCAAATACTTCAAATTAAATTTAGAAGAAAATTATGAAGACTGGTTAAACAAGATCTACGGTTACGAGGTAATTAATACTAAATAGTGAGTAGTTTGAATTAATAGTTTGTTCATCGACAGTTTAGAAAGGTGTAATATAAGTATAATCCTAGTTTAGGTCGAGCAAATTCCTAAACAAGTATCAATTAATGTAACGTAGACGTTTTTGTATCCTCTTACTTCTGTTGACAGAATTAAACACATCTCGGACAAATACCGCTCATGTTATTGACTTTCCGTAGTAGCAGATTTACTATATACAAATACGTACCACGGTTTATTGACTATAAATAACTCACTGCTCATAATAACCATTAATTAGATGCCAATGTTGTGTATGCATAAAGCTGTTTATGTTTGAATATATCATAGCCTCTGGACATAGTAATTCTACTACGAAGAATGAACTAAGGTTAATGGGTGCTTTTTGTATGACCTATTTCAATTATACTTTTTGTAATATTAATGTAGTACGTTTTACTATACTCGTAAAATGTTTTGTGTAACAGTTCTGACTCATCTAATAATGTAGAGTTTGGTCCATTGTATTTTTAAAGTCGAATGATAGTGGGGCAGTGTTGTACTCACGCATCACGTCGAGTGCGTTCGTCCCAAAACTTCTCCCAGAACGTAGATCTGTTTTTGATGCGGAGCACACTTGTGCTGAGGGTGCGGGGCAGCGTGCCGCCGCTGCTGCTGGCCGCCACTCCGGTGGACATGCTGTGCTCCGAGGCCGAGCTCTTAGCGATGAAGCTGGTGCCACTCGCACCACCCAGTCGATCCGACTGAGAGCCCGACCGCTGCATCTCGACGCTCTACCGCTCACGACACATCGCCACTAATACGGTTGAGCACAGATCTACGCAGTCCCTATACCACGCCAAGATTCACGTTGCGCTGATATAATCTCCCTCGTAACAACTCTTTCGACATACACTATCAATAAACATAAAAATGCTTCATAGCATACATAACTGTTTCCATCACATACATGTGCTCAGATAACTTTATCGCACTGAATTCTCTTATCAATAACAATGTAGTAGGTAACTGAAATTATTAGTAATACGACTGCCGAACAACATCAAATATCACAATGACTACGAAATTGAAAAATATTTCAAAAATTTAACACTTCAAAAACGAACGATATAAATGTTAGGCCTCATCCTTGGCACCGATTGGAGTTCTACGACTAGTCGGGTGACCAGGGCCAACCTGTCGGATCAGTAACCGACCTCGACACTGTCGCCAACGTTTAGGTGTATTATGATACACGCGAAAGAATTGGAGCAGCACACCGCGCGAGACAGTCACATTTTAGGGGTTGTCGTTTCAGTGGGGGTTCTCGTGTGCTGCGGCTGCTCCGCGTGTCAAGCATGGGTGGCGTGTCGCCGGCGAGCCGCGCGGACTATCAATGGAGTGGAGCGAGCGAGGCGGCGCCGCTGCGCGTCCCGCTCGCTCGCCCGGCCGCCCGACTGAGAGCGAATCCGCCCGAGGATAAATTTGGCGCTAATAGAAGCCGGGCGGTGGATGCCAGTAATCAATGTTCGACGTGGAAATTGAGGGCCAGCAAGCATTATCATCGCGGAGAGATTCAATTGTATCTGGTACACGAGTGCTTAATTGTGCAATGATAAGATAACGGAGTCAATAGCTATTGCCTTTTTGGTAGAACATAAAAATTAATATGGGATAGTTATCCTGGAATAAAGCTGTTCGGTAATAACTGGCTTGGGTATTTACTAATAAAGAAGCTTGCTTATATAGGCACAATTGTCTGTTTTGTAAGCATTTGGCAGATCAATACCAGGTGAGGCATCGCACGTATAAGAGCAAGGCCATTTGGTTAGGTATTATTTTACCTTCTTTACAGTTATAAGAAATATAAATATATTTTAAAAAGTAAAGGTTCTTGATAAATGTAACTTTCTATTACTATTTCTATATTATGCAACTCGTAGCTATGTTGACTTGTACGTACGCTAATTCAACTATACTTTTATACTAAAGAATGCCAAAAGCGGTTGTCATTCTTTGATGGTCCAACTGAAAGAAATTGGTAACTATCGTTTATGGATACTTGCCATATCAAATATGCTATTCGATAAATTAAAATTCAATATATTATCAGTTTATAAACAAGTATAAAATTGGTTCTTTGTCACAATAAAATAATATTTTATTCAGAAGTGACTAAGCATAATGAACGGACACAATTAGACGAGGTGCTAATAAATTGTAGTTACTCTACTTGGCTGATGTATGTTATTTTGAGGTATTATGTTAGAGTCGAGTTTATGGTGTTAATTTTTCTTACTAAGTGTAGATTCAGTGGCACACAAACATTACCCTTTGGAATTTGCAACGACCTTATGTAGCGGTAACAGAAGTGGTATTATAGTCGTGTTGAATTCGATCTAGTATGGACTACCAACCGGTTTAATTAATGTGTTAGTGGCTTAAATTAGTATTTAAATCTTTGTAAAAATTTAGTACAAATCTGATTTCGGCGCGTACGACAAATTTAACTTGTAGAACAAACGAATGGGCTGTTTGTACTACAGACGCGTACAGCGAATCTTTGAAGCTCAAGACCTTCTGTATATCGCATGAGAATAAGCTTTTCGTGATAACTTAGATTATGACCGTATTTTTATTATGAACAAGGAATAAGATATTTTCAAGGTCGTTAGTGTTTTTATTTTTAAATAAGTTTAATTGTTTTAAACGTTTCTGAAAAACCCTACATACGAAAAGCCATATTTTTATTTTGACTGCATATATTATTTCACTTGATATGTCTGTTCAAGTTGTGTGTTATCGACCACTTGTACAGTTAAGGATGATACTTTATAGGCATTTAAAAAATAAATAGTTAAAGATATAAAGAGCTAATGATTATTTTCAATACAGAAATATATAACATGCCTTATCGAAAAGCCCTTATTCTTACGAATTACAATTTGGATAAATATGAAAATACCGCTTTTTTACGTATTTCTGTACCGCCAACTTTTCTAATACTAATGGTTTCTCTTTTAAAATTGCTCATTTTTAACGTTAGTAAATTTATGATTCAAAGGCAAACACTAAAATAACCAAAAACATTATTTCTCAAAGAAATGTTCAAACAATATCTTCAAAAAGAATTCTAATCACTTAAACAGAGTTGGGCATACTTTATATAATTAAATGTAAATTCATTTACTTTTATTAATATTTTGTTTCAGTTAATTTTTACTCTCTCCTTTGATAGAGTTAATGTACTGATAAAGTTCATAGAAACTAACAAATACATAGACAACAGTAGTATTGCAATATCCTTATATGCAATACGCCGTTACTCAGAACCTACAGTTAAGAAGGGTGCGTTTCTCAAAGGTCAATGGCCTCTGAAGCCTACCAAATACAAAGGGAGTAAAATACGGCTCGAATGTAGTTTTTCGGTATAGTGTAAGACCTACGTAATAGATTAACATTAATAAAAAATGTTAATATGATTGTGAATTATTTATTGATTTGATGCTATTGATTGTATGCACACTAATAAGATGATAAATTCAATATTTTTCTACTTTGTGTTATGAATTAATAAAATTATTTAAATTTACTTATTATTCACGCCCTAAATGTTGAATCAAAATAACGCATAACAATGTGCTGAGCCCACGAGACAATCACTAGTTAATATTATGAGCGAAAATTGTTGCTTACAATTTTATTTCTCGTTACTGTTCGTAATGTAATGTATAAACCAGTTCAGAAATAACCGGTTCAAGACAACATGGGAAACAGTCTTACTAAGCCTGACGTTTACACTGACATAAAGACTGTAATTGTCTTAACTGTCAGATGTAGACTGTTGTCTTAATGGCTGAGAAAAAGAAACTTGATGCCCAAGTGACGCATTTGCTAACTTAATACTAATAAGATTTAACTATATGATAATTTGGTCACTAGTGAGCTCTAATAATACGAATATATTATTGTTTGGAATATATTTTTGTATGGCTTGGCTACAATTCGAACCTGCTGTGAAGGGAGATGTTATTATATTTCTATGAAAGAACATAAAGAAGCTTTCGATTAATTAAATCATTCGCTTTAAAAATGAAACAGCAATCCACAATATATATTATTTTGTTTGGCAACACTCGGTACTCATGTCAAGTCAATTTCATTTAATTCATTCGATTCACAAAGTAGAAAATGTTTTCACAAATTATTCGATTGGGAAAAAGTGTCAATGTCATTCATACACCTTATACGTCCAAATAATATGATTTTTATTTGCAAATTCATTTATTTTTATTTTAAATAACATAAAAGTAATGAATCATTACGTAAATGTATTTATTGATATTATGCTCTGTTCATTATAAGAACTCAAATCTACATTAAAAAATAGGGTAGCTAGGGCAGTATCTCGCATGCTTCACTAGCTATCTTCACATATGGATTCCTCAACTACTTATCATCAGGTATAGTCGGGTCAGTTGCTGAGCTTTTTATAAAAAAAAATATTGTTTTTAATTGCCTTTTTAGGGCTAGAGAACTTTATCTATCAGAAAACCCGCATATGGTAATGGTTCAAACAAAATTTATTTAAGCCCATTTAAGTACATGTATTTTATCCCGTTAAATACTGTTAAATACCTCTCTCTTTTTATCAGTATACAATAATCAATATGTTCACGCGCAATCCTAAAACGGCTTCGAAGCGGGAGGCTCATCTTTGGGGTTCCCAACAGCGGCTCGAGCTATAAGAAAATAATATGACAGGATTGTCTTCTATTATTTTCTTCTTGTATTATATTGACTTTTTTATATTTCATCTGCAAAAATATTAGCTCATACGAAAAATACCCCGGTTTTATTGTTCGCACGAACACGATGTAAGGTGAATGACTTTTCATACGCAAATTGTTCATTGGGTCCCAATAATATACCAGCTTATTTCAAAGTGCAAACTCTCAAAGAGCACTTTCAAATAAAAAAGTATTTTATTTGAAAGTGCTCTTTGATAAATTGACATAAACAGTAATTTAGCCTAACAGAATACATATGAAATATGATCTTTAATCTATCAAGCCGTACAATCTAGAATTAATTATTTTTTTGTTTATTTTCTCGAGGCACCTGAGTGTATATTGTAGTTAAAAAACTGCACCTTCTCAAACTTGACTTAGTTTTTAACTAAGTCAAGTTTGAGAAGGTGCAGTTTAATCGTGAAATCGTAACAGATAGACAGAGAAAGAAATAATAACAGAGGAAATAGAATTTATAATCGTAGTATAGATTATTTCAAGATGAAATATAACTCTTTCGTTAAGAGAGAACGTTAGAGACAGAACAGCAATAAGAACGGGATCACAATATAATTTGGCATCCTAATATTTTTACAACTCAATTCAATAATAATAAAGATGAATTATAAGGAATGGATTGGTTTCGCTTTTGCTATTTAAATAATATAATTAAGCTACTTTAAATTCTTTTATTGTAAGCCGGTTTATTTGTAAAATACCTTCTCAATAGTTTGAACGAAGACGCTGCACGATATTTCAAATATTCTATGTATTCAGCCGAAAATATCATATCACGTCTGTCTTTCTTCATGTAACGTCAAACACCTACCTTTCGGGGACCACTCCATCTAAATTTTGAATATGCTAAAAATATCGTGTCAGACTTCATAGTGCAAAAATCTAGAAAATTCAATGATCTTAGTTATAAACAATTAAAAATATAATATAATATTTAATAAGCATACCATTTGAACTATTATTGTTTTCATGTTAACCCGACCGACAGTCTTGTTTATTTATGGTAAATCAAAAACAACATAAACTTATATTACCCTCGATCAACTGTTAAAATCTATATTCACACCCATGACAAATTTGCCCCTACCTTCAATGTTAAGTTTTTTAAGGTTTGAAACTTTAAAAAAGCCAACAATTGGATTTTACGATAAATACCAGTTATTTCAACCAAATTTATCGTAAAACCCAAATTGTTAGCTTTCTTAAATATTTAATTTCACTCTCAGATTAAAGGTTTGTGGAGGAATATTTTAAAGTGGTACATTCTGCTAGGTGTGTATTTTATATTTAAAAAGATTAAAGAGATGAGAATTCATAAAAAGTGTATTATTATATAATAAAAAAAACCAGTCAAACAGTGCAAAGAGGCTCTCTAGAATTAGTCGAGTGTACGAGTTATTTATGATAGTTAATAAACGTTATTTTCTGTTATCTTTCAAACAGAATGGGAGAATCACCTTAAGCGTACGAATGATACGATTTACGACCCATTTACATTAAAACATTCTCAGAATTTGCAAACAATCAAAATTGAACCTTGCGATTCTAAATCTAAATTGTTAAATTTATGAAGGTTTTTTTAAACATATAACTTATAGTCGCTATGATAACATTCAATTGATAGCTTCTATCGATATCCTTTATTTTTCAGTGGGCGTTACCTAACAATAAGAACCTCAATAAACGGCCACACTAATAAATCTAATTAGAACTTATTAGTTTCTATTGAGTCGTTAAATTCTCGTGACGAAAATATGGGCAGAATCTACTTGAAAATTAACGTCTCAATATTGATAAGCAACAGAAGTTTCCAAATTAAATTATTTGAAGGTCAAATACAAATTCTCATGACTGATCGCGCTTTAATACAATATAATTATCGTAAACTCGACAAATTCTAGTAGACCGTGAGCTTATTGATATTAAAAGCGATACGTAAGCAAGCTGAGACAGATAAAAGCCAGTGCTCAAACGTGCGTAGTAAGATACATACGCTCTGTCCAGCTGCGCCGCCTCAGCCTCCTTGAATCTGTAAGCAATTAAATAATAAGGAAAAGAAAGAAAGAAAGATCCCAGAGGACACTTACGCCACCTAAGCGGGTAGGTCGGCTTGACAAGATCAATCCACCAAAGTTCCACACTCAACTTATATATAGGAACAAGATGCAGACTGCAATCGATTCTGATTTGAGAACTGGTAATAGACGTGTATATTCCGAAATCATTCTCGATTCTGAAAAAATTTCAGGTGCAGACCTTCGGTGGAGACATCTCATTATGCGGGGAGCTCGACAACAAAGTAGTATTTGTGCTGGAGTTGTGTTGTGGCAGGCTCTGTTTACGTGCTGGCAATAGCATGAGCATATAGAAAATATATAAAAATGTTCTGTTCTTGGGTTTTTATCAAATGTTTTTGTCGATTTATGGTATCAGAATTTTCTTTAAATCAATAATGAATTTTCTATACTCAATCTTCGTAGCTGATACTACTCTTTTACAGATTTCCCCTAATGATTTCATTTATTTCGGAATTTAGATTTACAACGGAAAAATTTCTGCTCAGATGACGCAGTAAAATGCCTTTAAGGAATTTGATTAAATACCAAAATGCATTGATGACGGACAATTTCTTGATTAATGGAAAACATTGTTAAATATTTAAATTTAATAAATGCTCCAGATTACTAAATATTTTCTTTTCAATGATAAATTTATATAAATTTATATAAATTCAAGTATCGTGTTAAGTCTGCTTCGCTCGCCGTTGACTTGTGATTAGTTTTAAATAGGTTACTTATATTTTATTTTTAATAAAATCTACAATTTCTCCACCTAGTTTAGTATCATTAAAGTATTTTTAGACATCTGAGTCAGAATTTTCATCATTTTTATTTATTCATGCTATTGCCATTGTGTGTGCTGTATGTGAGTAAGCTGCTATTTTACTGTTAGTTGTCCACAACATATAATTTGTATACACAGTTATACATAGTATAATATGGCTTACTTTATCCTGGCTTTGCAAGAACAGCTCTGGTCCCAATAGTATGTGTGTAAAATCAATTTCAGTGTCATGTATAATAAGAATATGAAATAAGCAACCTTTGAATATTGACAGCTATTTAAAATACCACGTTATACGAAATTACGAGTTATTGAAAACCAAATAGGCATGTGAACTAGAATCGAGATTGAAATTGGTTTACTCATAATAGGACTGTAAAAGTAATTATCGCTTGCAATCGCATTGCAACTTCAGTTATACATCTGATTTTAGACCCAATCACAAGTTGTAATAACATTACTATTTTAAAATGTAACTTATTCTATGGTACTATTTTTTACTAATAACGGGGTAGCTCTAAGCCTTCATATCATCCGATTTCACTTATTCAACGATTTTCAATAAATATAACAACATTACCCAGATCTGTTTCTTATATCCGTTCAATGGAAAGAGGATGTTGAAATACTGAAAACATGGAGTTAGAGTTTCTGAAATGAATAAACAAAATAATACATTTTAATTATGCTTACTTCTTCGTCAAATAAGATTTTTCTTTCATTTGTATGGATTCCAATATATATATATATAATTAGATTTGTTGAGGATCATGTTTTAACTTGACATCAATCGACTGGCATCTTTTTAAAAGACCCAGTCATTAAAGTTGGGACAGAACACTCGACGGTGCTTTAGGGTTTCCACTTTTCAAAATTTAATTGAAGTTAAGTATCATTAAATTTTGGAAAAAGACTCATAGGGCATGTTTCAAATTCGTATATGGAGGCTGGTAGTAGGATATCCTCCAAGGCACAAGTTATATGAAGTGAATAAGTATATTTTTTAGAAGATCTCTATAATCCTCACATTGTAACAACAACAGCATTTTATTCTGGTTCAAATCGTTATCCAAATTCAAATACTATAGACAGTCGATAAACAAGACAGATAACGAAACATCAATGTCGTACATTGTCTAGAACATCTCCTTCCGTTGATATGTAATATCCGAAAGCTGGTTGGTTGGTTGGTTTTGATCACAATTGGATTTCGGAAAACTTCTTCGTCTTCTATTGCTTACTCATTCAAAGACTTTAGGAACTTTGCTAATTTATAATTCCTAGTCCATTTTGGCTATTTTACAGAATTTTTGCTTTACAAAAAAATATTCAGAATGCAGAATCAGATCATTGATTGATTGACATTGCAACCGTGAGTTGCTTTTTATTATTAGTCTACATAAATTTTTTATAACGTAAAAAATAATAGATGTATAGCTTTATGATGCTTTATGATAGGTACTTCTTATTTCAAATCTTTTTTTTAATCCAAAAATTTATCGTAAGCAATTAAATTTGTTATGAAAACATACATACTTACTATCTGCAAGTTAATTACACTAATGAATAACATTAACATAGTTTTAATGTTTGAGATGTTACAGATAAATACGGGAAAAATGTAAAGTGTATAATTATACCATAACCATAAGGTAAAGCATAACTTAAAGCTTATTAAAAATAAGGAAATATGTGTATAGCTTCGATCTGAATTCTCAACATAATACGATTAATTATCAAAGGTCGCAAATTCAACTTTGGCATTTCTGAGTAAACTTTATCAATGCGAAAGCTCTTTTATCCGACAGTGAAATTGGATTTCTTAGAATCGTCATGTATAAGGTAGAAATGATGCGATGATGAAATAATTATGATTTTTAATATTTTTTGATGTAGTACATCTATTTCGGATCAAGCCTCTATTTATAAAACTCCATTCAATTTTGAAATGCTTTTGTTTGAAGGTGCGAAGCTTGTATATGAAAAGAGTGGCGTGTTCCATACAGCGCAAATTTAAAAGAATTAAATTTTGATTGTGTTTTTTGTTAGCTGTCAAATTAAGAAAACGACAGTGATCTGTGTATTTAAGAATCTTTTGTCAGCTAAATGGAGCTACGATTGTAACGTGTCTTTTTGATTGAAACGTACACTTGATTCCTTAAGGCCAATAAATATTCGTTATCTTGATGGCACGCTTCGGAAGACATACCAATTGGTTATAGATGTCAATATTTTCACACTGTCACATTTCGATTCGACAGAGTTCAACGAATTATTTGATAGATCTGTATATTATATTTTGTCGCTATAAGCGTACCTAAAATTTAAAAATTCATTATAAGAACAATATTTTTTATTTTGCATATTATTAAGTATCAATTATTTTATTCGATAAAACCACATCTCATAATCTTGTGAAAGTTAAAATAATGTCTTATATCAGTCGTTCAGTCGGCAACTGGCTTGCTTTTGCGAGGCTTGTTCTTACAAGAAGGGAAAAATATATCTAATCTTTCTTCTTTTAATTCATATGAAACTTCTGTTTCCAGTCATGCATATTACAGTCCAAAGACCCCAGCATATGGTAAATAGTTGTATTCTTACATTTTGGACTTATAGTCGCTAGTGTAGCTCTTTGGCGAAGTAGTTCAAGCGCTCTGGTTAAGATAGCGAAAACAAAACAATGTTGGCCATGGTCATCAAGATTTTTTTATAAAAAGCTTTGAAAATGACTCGACACTACCCGATGATAAGCAGTAGAGGAGTCCGTTTTTCGTGACCGGAGGACATGGTCCCGTTGGTCCCGATTGATAAGACAACCACTTTCACCTACCAACCCGCGATTGGGCCAGTGTTGTGGTGGCCCAAGCTCTTCGTGTGAGACCAATGTCTCACTATTGGGAACAGATCTCCCAACATACCAAAAGTACGTCATAAACATAACCTGTTGGTAGCATACTTTTGGTATATTCCCAATCGGCATTACATCTTATATACGAGATAAGTGGAAAGAATATAGCATTGGCATTAGCAAATAGGCCATAGATAAGACGTTATAGATACAAAACTTTTGCATTAACTCCAAATAGGTTTTATTAATCGCATTAATTGATTTCTATGGAAAAGTCGTGTACCAACACTTGAACTAGGATCTTGTTCCTGTGGAGTAGTATTCTGTGTAACGTCATTAACGTCACACTGTGATCCCCCGCTGGCTCACAGTCCTGCAGTAAGCATTTACTGTTTCTTACTAAGCCTAGAAAGAAGTGGAATTGTTTCAATATTGCTTCATTTTCAGATTAAATTGATTACGATACGCGGTCCTCTACTATAAACATATTCACATATGTCAAAATTTTTGTTAAAGGAAATCTTGTCAATCAGTGAATATAGTCAGTGATAGAAAGTGGTATGTTGATTTGAGTCTTCTTTACATTCTTTATAATGCTGTTTAAAAATTTTAGCTTAAGCTTTTTAGCGTACTTATAAAAAATATTGCTTTTTAAATTTTTTGGTAAAAACTTCATTGTTTTATTAATAATTTTTTATTTATTTATATTACATTGAAATTAAGTTTATAATATTCAATACCTCTACAAATTTAACTAAAAATAAGTTTTGTCATAAAAGATAAAACGTCGAGGGTAGCAGAAAGACAGGGTTTTTCCTACAACTGATATTCAATTTCTAGGGTTCCGTACCTAAAGGGTCCCAACTGAGGCTTTTTGCTCACACACTTGTTCATCTATCACATAAGTTTCTCGCAAGTCTTTGTATTGTACCAAAAATATTAGTTAATGTTATTGAAATAGGCTTCTACAGTTAAGGTGGGCGTGAAAAAGAAAATTGTCTTACTCCATCAAGTGGCGTATCGTTGTTTAGAGTTCATTGAGTAGATAATTACAGTATTTTATTTTTCGTTTAAAAATATTGTAAAAGAAAGGCGTGAGAAGCCACTAAGTCACCAATTTTCAGAAAATTTTGCGATGAAGTATTTTTTAACTTCCTATTGCCCTAAGAACTTGGTGATAATATTTAGTATTGGCTCTAGTTTATTAACAAATACCAATATATTGATAAATCTAATTTTTGCTATATTAACGATAAGCCTTTAAATACACTAACTTAACCTACAAATTTGTATGGGACACTCGGTGGGCGAATCTGACTTGTACTTACCTGGTTTTTTTAGTTTTTACTTGGTTCATAGTGCAAATGGTGGAAGCGCTTTTAGTCAAATCCAAATCCAAGATATGTAATACGGCGTCGAATTGATATAGCCAGTGACTGCCACCAATAGAAAAAGCAACAACCTTTTGCAAATGAAAGTCTTTGTTTTAAACGCCGAGTAATATAAACGAGGATGTTAAATTGACAAATATATTAACAAACTAATTTGAGCCTTTATGAACTGTTCTGTAGTGAAGGTTGACTATTTTTCTTCAAACCTGCATGAGTGTGACAGTATAGCTGGGTAGTAGAAAAAGTGGGGGAAGTCCCTTAAAACACTTTATGGTTGGTGAACTAACACTGCATAAAAATAGAATGCTTCTATCGATTTTTCACTCGGCGCTTCCGAAGAGTTACTTGTACTTATTACGACAGATTAAGAACCTTAAGTGTTTTTATTTCTTTTAAAAATGTATGGTTAGAACATTTGCTTCATAATAACGTAATTTTTGTCCAGATTCAATGAATCTTATGTATCTTATTTTAAGTATTTTTTGGACTTGGTGCTAAGTTGTTTCCAGAAACAATAGAAAGTAATTTTCCTTATAAGTTATTAAATTTAAATATTTTTGCCTTTTTATATGTAATATACACTGACAAACTACCCGACCTAACTTATTGGATTTATTTTTTATAGTGTGTTTTCTTAAGTCCAAGCCTGGTCTATAAATGCTATAAAGACCTGTTTAATGCTCATTCCGCATTCTTCGGAGATCAAGTTGTACGCACAAAGAAGGGAAAGTTACATTATCACAAGTAATAAGTTATTATTGGTATTGCGGGCTAAATTGTACCTAAAATTGACAGCATTGTAAGCTTAATTTTTTACTACCTAAATATATAAAATGTCATTTGTGATCTAGTTGTAAAAATTGCACGTTTTATATGAATCATAACATTTTTCATCAACTGTTAAAAAGTTCTTTAGCAACATCTGGAATTTTTTTTTTAAGTTTTCCGTAGATATAGTTAAGCATAGCATTCTATTTTTTAATATGTGCACGTTATAGAATCACATTGTATATAAGTTAACTCATCGTAAAGAAAAGCAGTACGAAAAACTTGAGAAAGAAGTAATTGTTCACATCGAATTACCTATAAGATTTCAATGTACCCAAAACCTAAGCCGAGTCCCTTGGGTTTGATATTGACAAAAATAAATTAAACGTTTTTTGTCCTTTATACTTATAGTAATAACAATAAATAGAAAATAATTTCTAGCAGGCATGTTAAATTAAAGTGAGAAGACAACGTTCTTTATATTTAGAAATAATTAACGGTTGATGTCTCAATATGAGTTATTTTAATAAAAGTTCCAAAAAAATAACATGAAGTCATTTTACATAGAACACTGTCTAAGAGAACACTGAATATTATTGATTTCCTAACATAAACAAAGGTACTTATTTTCCACGTTTTAAAACAAATTCTTGCTGCGAGTAAATTTGTCCAATTTGCATGTCTATACGAGTTATACCTTTTGATGTGAGCCTTTTGGTGTGTGTACCTTTTGAGTAGTGAAAAGAAAAATATGATCTGTCACAGATAAAAGAAGTACACGTGTAGAGGTTTCACTGAAATATATCCCGCATCAAAGGTGCCATTTGCAGATGCATTTGATGTCGTAGAAATGAAATCCATTTACAATGGAAATTGTATTGATTTTATATTTTAAACTCTATTTTCAGATCTTATGTCTTATATTTTGTTGCAGATAAATCAAACTTGAGATAAAGAAAATCGCTCTATATTCTGCCAGTGACGTTATATAATAAATACAGTACTCAATGTTTATTGTTGCCAAGATTAAATAGGTATTAGCATATTTAGGATCCTGTTGGGCAGAATAATTTAGAAAGAGTGCTATATTTAAAAGTGATACAATATTTGATCGTAGATTTAAAGCGAATACAGATTTAAGCAACGCCGTGCACTCTCTCCCCTGATGTCAGTATTGATGTGGTCTGTGGTAGTATGTGTGTAGTTAACTCGACTTGTTCATCTACAGAAATCATTTGAAGTCGGAAAAGTCCATGACGAAAATAAGTAATTTTACAGAAATGGGGGGCAAATTTTGTGAGGAATAGCCACAAACTAACTGTGGCTAATTCTTTCAAAATCAAAGAATGTCACATTCGCAAATTGTCACGCTTTTTCGTTAACTAGTGAGGGCTGAGGTAGTATTAATACACATATCTATTCTTTTAGCATTTTTAAGGAAATATTTAGTCTGAATTAAAATTAAACATAACACTTATATCGACAGCTGTATAAAAATATCAAACCAAACTAATTTGAAAATTGCTTATAAAATTATCCTTTTTCAAATGTGTAGGATTAAGTTAATTCGCTGCTATAGTACAATTTGTATCATCCTAATTTCATCATTCTTAACTTTCATTAGAGTATGAAACGTGGAAAGTCTGGATAAATTGATGAACTTTGACTTTGACTTTTAAACATCGCTGGTACAGGTGGACAGAATGACTCTATTTAAGTATCTACATGAACTTTACTATAGGTATTGCAAAATTGTAAAATGTTATCAAATTTTGATTTTTATGCTAAAACTAATTATCTCAACATGCTTAAATACAGGTAGTGGCAGTTGGTGAAGGGTCTCGAGCTATTGGGAGACCTGCGGTGTATGTCTTTTAATATCGAAAACTAAGAAATTTTCGTCAGGGTTGGTCGCTGAATGGGTGAAGAAAAATTAATTTATCTTAAGATCCTCCGTGATTCGGGAGGCACGCTAAGCCGTTGGTCTACGTTGTTGAACCGCTCACCCACCAGGTCGCATTGGGTCAACGTTGCAGTGTTATGGCCCAACCTCGTCAAGTGATTTCTCATTGAGGAAGTCCTGTGCCCAGCATATGACGTATGGAGGCTGCTCATGATGATAAATAAAATGTTTAACCATTAACGTTGTAAACTGCTACGAAGATATCAAAATATTTACGCCATATAATTTCATAAACGTGAACAAAAGAATATCTGATGCATTGTGTTATGTTTGATTTGTAGGCTCTCCACAGATGACGTTGCAGTTTCTTATAGCATGGTGAGTATTTAATTGTTTTTGTATGAAGTAAAGAGTGCCCATTATAATTACAAGCCAGCACTCGTAGTACAATGAACTCGAGAAACGATTTGTCTACACCGTCATGTCAATTTTGTCGGTTTAAGACTTCAACTCCCATAGAATTGATCTGAGAAATGTGACGTTTCAGTGTAGACAAAATCTTCTCCAGTTCCTTGTTCTAGGCATGCAGGGAAAATAATAAAATCTTCAGTATATTAATGTACCTGCAATATCAAATAAATTCTTGTGTCTCATATATATGCCATTCTTTGACATTAATAAACAATTTCCTAATGAGTACGTGACATTTTGCGAATATAACTCCTCGATACAAGCCTCTAAAAACCATCGTCATTTTAAATTCCTTCAGACGATAGTGAGCTACTTACCTTTCGCTGGCAATCGAGCTGTTTCTCGACATCGACTTGGGCGACATCTCAAAGTCTGAGTCGGATCGGTAGAGGAATGACTCGCGGCGCTGCGGCATGGCCTGCAGGACCAGAGCGGTAGACGGCGAGCCGCCCTCGAGGGGTGACCGGGCGCCCCCCGCGCCTCCCGCGCCCCCACCATTCTCAACATCGAAGCTGAAACAAAGGAAAAGGAATTAATACTAGAATACACGTGTCACAAATTTACAATTCAGAAACAATTCAAGTTTTTACAATTCTGGCAAAACGTTGCATACCTTACACATTAAAGCTTAAAATTCAAAATTCCTTAAAGATTTATTTAATACCTAACAATTGTAACAGTCAGTGGATTGGGTTTATTATTCTCACACTCTTCGTAACTTAAGTATATATTTCATGTTTCTGTTTACCCGGAGCATGAGTATAGGCATCGAAGTTTTTAGAACTTAAGTTATTTCTTCTACAATGTTTACAAATTTAATGTTTAACTGGTGACCACCTCGCTTGTTTTCTAAAGGTCTAGATGAAAGAATAACAAAAATTAACTCGATACTAAATTCAAAATGCTGATTAATGCTTGTATGCGATTTATTAATTGCTTTGAACGAATAAAAGTATTAAAAACATAAATACAGTTGAAATGCTTATTAAAATGGTGACTTAAACCATTTTTTTTGGACTGCCTGATGCTGTTGGCCGCAAATGGCCTTTACAGCGTTACCGGGGTTTTAAGAAGGCGAGAACCTTGGAGAGTCCTCAAGCCTTAAGGGGCGATTCACCTTAGGAGGAGTTCTAATCGATAGGCATCATCTCCAGGGGAGGTGTCCCGCTGTCTCTTAGAGTCTCCAGGGCGCTCGACTCTGACTGAGGGTGACTCTAAAGGGACTTAAACCATTATGACGGTCATCAAGTTATGTGGTCAGTGTGCATGGCCAGAAGGTAGATATTTGTATGATGAGTACGAATATTTATTCATGAGTCATGGATGTTTATGTAGTATATTTCTGTATGGATAACAGAAGCTCTTAATGATACTTAATTTGGGTTGATGATAGGGTTGAGCGTGGGAAATATAAATTATTTATAGCTTTTCTCACAATCACAAGATCAATGAACCATATATATTAATTCGTAAAAAAATTCTGGAGAGGTTTATTTATCTTGTTATAAAAATTCTTACAAAGCGGTCAATCCGTGCCAGAGAAGTTTTATTTCAAACAATGTGTACTGTAACTATATTTACAACTTGTTAGTTGTTAATCATTTGTATACGCCTTGTATAGTTACAAAATGTTTCTAAAATAATAATGATATGAATATATGCATTCTCATTGTGATAATACAGTAATCAATAAATGCTTCCGTTGAAATGAAAACGATAAGTACGCTACGAATACGATAAGTCCAGTAATTATGTATTTCCGTTGCATTGAATCTTTCCGAATTTTTCTTAATACGATGGTCATGTAATTTTTTATGCCTAATGCTAATCAAATCAATTCTATTAGAAACAATGTTTATATTTTTTATAAGTCCTTTTTAACGATAATGTGCTACACACATTAATTATTTTAATAAATTATCGCTAAAATAACCAAGGAAAATAACCATTTTGATCATCGTTAGAGAAATTGGCTGTATTAACATCGGTACAAGGATTGGGCATGTAATAAATAAACACCTTGTATAATTTGTGACGTATTTAATGCAAGAGAGCCTATTTACATAAACTTATTAAGATAAGAACACCTTTATAGTCTTTATATGTATGTACTTTCAATGTGTTCTTTGAAAAATTAGGTCAATATGTAAAGGAATTGATACCGACTTATCTTTAATTTTTTTAAACTATAATTTCGTCTAAGTTTAAAGTACACTTGAGAGTTATTTCTTTCAATATATATGAAGTACTCTCAAGTGTACGCAAAATATAGCCAAAATTATAAACCTATCTAGGTATGTTAGGTATCTGTGTTGTTTTGGTCTCAAAGTGAAAACCATTAATCTTACAGTACCAAGCCTAACTGGAATGTTCCAGACAAACAATTTAATTAAAACAGTTCTAAATTAGGTGATCCACATTGTATATTGGTTAAATATAAATTCTACACATTAAGGTAATTTGAATCAGCTTTAAGTACCAGCGATAGTCGTTATTAAGTAAGTATGAGTACTTGATATAGATGATAAAAAAGTAAAAAATAAACGTGACTTGTGTCTCGCCGAGTTTGGCGAATACGTCATCAATGGGTCTGTCGTAATATTACGCAACAAAATCTGACGAAACATTTGTAATGTAGTTGAATACCGGTTGATTATGAATAAGATGCCTTTCAATGCGCTACGTAACAGATATAATAGATATATGGTATTTGATAGGGATTTATAGATATAGTTTTTATCAGCCTAAATTTATTGAAGTAATAATATAGACTTCACGAATCTGTTTTCAACGGAATCATGGGGTAGAACGGAATCAACGGAATCATTCTTTTTGTCATCTTTTAGATGTTCGTTTCAAACTTAGTCATTACAAACAAAAGTATCTTTAATTTTGAAAATGTGAGTTATTTGAAAATTTAGGTTTAACAATTATGGTGAAATTGGTAAAAGATTTGCTTTTATTTTTTTAATTTTTAAAGTAAAATACAAACAAATAGATAAATAATATTTGGCAATATTTGAAGAAAACCACTAATTTTTAAAAGTCTGTCTGTCTTTTGAAGTCAAAGAATAAAGCTGGTCGATAATGGTATTATTTATATTCTGATATAAAATTCAGCTTCTTATCAGAACAATGATTAAGGTTCAATCTCTTTCTGATATTACAGAAAGAAGGAGATAGAATTACGCTTTTGTAACACTATGAAGTTGTCTCCGAATTTACATCAAACAATGTAGAAAGAAGATAGAACGACTAAGTTACGTAAATGCGTCGAGAATATTTCTATCGAATATTTTTTCGACTATCAAATCGAAAAAATAGCATCACCACAATTTCTTATATTTCGTCAATATTGTTTATTATCGAGGACTCTTATGCTAATGGATATCTCTTATCTTTGGCAGAGTACCTACTTATTAACTATTAACAATACAAAAGGTAGACATGACTGTTAGGAATTACACCCGTTCACTACGTATTTAATTGCAATTAATATTATAAGTGGTATGTCTCAGTACTACTATTAAAGCTATTAAAGACCTTTGTATACTTATGGAGAACAATTAAATTGTGTTTGATTCATATTTGTCAGTACACGTGTATCATTCATTATACGGATCTTTTATTATAGTCTTCGGTTGCACATTTAATATGAGTTATGAGGATAATATACAATTAAATAAATTAAATATTGTAACGACATATCGTTATCACCGTAGGTAATTGATATTGTTATCAATATTCATGACCGATTTTTGTGAACCAAACCCTCAGAGAAAATATACAAAATTTAATGAATTGGAGTGGTATATATCTTAAATTAATAAAGAAGGAAAATCTAATTTCAACTCAATATCCAATAGCACAATTTTAACACCAAAGACAGTTTTCAACAATCATCAACTTAGTACTGGTAATTAAAATTAAAATTTTAAATTCAGACCTTGGTTGCCGCCTGTAGCCACGTGACAGTGATCTTGAGAGCACTAACCGACCGTGCAATCGACTCATAACTGATCATCTGAAAACGTGAAATACCTGAACACGATTCATTTGTTATTTTACGTACCACTGCTTACGCGAGGTGTAACGTTCGCATTATATAGACACGAGTATTTGCATGAAGAGGTACTTAATATTCTTCCTGTAGTGACGAATTTTTAAACATAATGACTTGGATTAACTTTAAAAATATTACGTTATTTACTGAATGATTCGCTTTCATTTTATGCGCTCTGTCTTTCCCTGATATAATTTTCCAAAGGTAAAGTATCAGAAGAACAAATTAAATCGAATCTATTTAAAATTAATAATTTTGATTAGGAGTTAATCCTATGATAAGCACCCAGCGGAGAAGCTTAAGTGTCCAATTATATAATGCCGAAGATACGTGACCCAACTTTGGTGAACTTATGCCTGCAATACTGTTTCAGCTTGAATTATTTCGAATTATTTCCGATATTACGTTACGTTATAATGTACAACCGAACATCCATAATCCATTTTAAAAATTCGATTTGACAGCCGAGAACGGATGGGAAAACACTTCCCTTTTATCCTCGGCTTCTCATACATCTAAATGTACTTTATGAATATCAAGTATTGAATTCACACAATGTTTCGTAAGCAATATGTGTACCGTAATTTCAGCGCATGTGTTGTGTCATATAACACGTCGCGCCGAATGCGTCGGTACGTTAAATCAGGCGCGTAACTTTCGTCGCACATCATCGGCATAGTAGGCAACTCTTTAGCAGCCTTAGAATGCCACAGCTTTTTTATTAACACTAGATATACCAGCGATTTGAATATATGTCAACATCAAAAATTATATTTGTTACTAATGTATATACAATAACATTAAGCTTATAAAACGTACTCTCTAATTATAGCTACAAACGTCATAACATCATTTCTGAAAAAAAATATGTGAAATATAGTAGAAATTTTTGAATTGAAATTGCACGACCAGTCTAAATGACTGGTCTGGTAAATCTAGTGTTAAATGTGACCTAAAGCTAGTTGACTTCTCAAACTAATGTTGAGGTAATATTAACATAAATGAGACAGCCAGTTTCCTGTACACTGAAAAACCGGAATCGTCAAAAAAAGAACGTTTGTATGGGGGTAGTTACTGAATTTTTGCGGTCATCTTTACATTTTCTGTAAAAAATATAGGCTATCATTAAACTGACGATATTGACAGATATCTATATACATAAGTTTTTTTAAAAACTTAAAACAAAACAAAACACTAAAAAGGTAAGAATAAACTTAAATTGAGTTTTAAAGTCTAGGGACAAAGTTAAATGAGAGACGGACCGTATTGCCGACTTCACTGTCTTTTAATCCTATGAATTGTTTTTTAATACAGTTTTATACAATTTTAATAAAAATCGAGAACTATATAAAACAATGAAACAGAAGCTCGAGTTTGAACAGCACAATTGAATAATCGCTAAATTCAAGCACGTAAAGATTTATCGATTCTGACGCTATTAAGGTCGTAAGCAGTAAACACCATCTGGTCCAAATTCAGTTTTATTACAGAAATAAGAATTTTTTCGCTTAACCAGTCTAGATAATAAAGCGTAATAGCGCTTTGATTTAGATTTTTTCGCTTGTTACCATAATAATACTTAGTTTTTATATTAGTAAGTAGCTAATTAGCTAATTTCATGCTGAAAATAATAATATTTATTTATAATTTTCCATGTCTCTATAAGCACATTACAATTATTTACAATTATTCGCTAAATAATAGAACTTTAACTTTAACTTTTGGCAAATGTAAGTTTATATCAACTGATATTTACTTATCAAAATACGTAACTAGTAAATGGTACTTAAGCTTTGGATAATAATAATAATATTCTAACACTCCTACCTATTACTATATAAGAAATATATTATCCAGCCCATAGTTAGTATCATTGAACTTGTATTGTGGATATAAGGCACATTTATAATTATATTGGAATATAAGAAATATAAAAACATTAATATATCAACAAACAACCATGACCCAAGGACAATGTTTATCACAATAGCTTCTGGGATTCGAACTTTGGACTCCTGACCGAGTATATTGAAACTCTGACCACTTTGCCGGACGGTCGTCATAAACTATTAAATTTAACCAAAACATAATATGTACTTATTACTATAAATATAATAAAGTAACTATATAATCATACCGTAGCTATATAATAAAGTTCCAAATCCGATAAAAAGTGTGATGTAAACATTTTTAAAATCAAATTAAAAACACCATTGATTGGCAAGTATTATTATGATGTACTTAATATTCTTAATAACAAATATATAGATATAATTTACGACATTAACTATTATTTAAATTTTTTAAAAATATTTGAGGATTCTTAATTTACTTATTGATTATTCTATTATTTATGTTTTTATATAAATGAAATTCAATTTATACGCCTTAAATGGCAAGACATGTTGATACTAATTATATCATGATGTAGGTAATGACACACAAATTTTGAGGATTAAATTGTGTTTACATTTATCTTTACTTAATTATGCTTTTCGATAAGCATACGGATAGTAACCGTATGCGTATGTAATACTCATTATTGCTAGCACATTTTATTCATTACATGAATAATTTAAAAACTTTAAATTTTTTGATTGACACAAACTTTACACCTTCTGAAATATCCCTAGAGTGACATCTAGAGAACACCGTCTGAACGATGCAAGCGGGACAGGCTTTTAAGCTACACTGTAATGTTCTAGGTTACCGCAAGAGGGCTCTAAATAAACCTTTATGAAGATATTTAAAAAAAATGTTCGATAAAATTCTAATTTCGATTTACTTGAAAAGTTGAAAAGAAGAACAAGTTACGGCTAATCTGTTTCATGCGTATCTATTATATTTATGAGATTCTTTTTTTAAAATTGATATATAAAATTTAGATTAAAGAATTAATTGCGAGAATTGTTTACTTACCATTGGTTTTGTTTAAAAAAAATATTTCATAAAATGTGCGGGATGGATTATTAAACAAATTATTTAATATATAGTTATAAACGAGATGCAGAAGTTATCTTCATAAAAAATAGTTGATTTATTTATATTATAACTTTTAGGATAATTAAGCAATTTAAACGGATATATACAAAGCTAATAACGTAGAAAATGTTAATTATAATCCTTAAAAAGTTTATCCAATGTTTATCTTAATTCATGAAGTAGGTGGGAAGTAGGCAATTCCTTCTACGTGCACGTGGACTACTGCGAATTTAATTTACAGAAGCTGTGACATGTAACTGTCTAATTAGATCAGATCAAATCATAAGCAAAGTGCCAAATGATAATGTGACTTTAACTTCCTCTAATATATTTTATTCCTACTCAAAATAAAATGTCGCAGATCTGTTTGTAGAAATTTCGCTAGAAATAAGCAGTACCTATGTACTGTATGTCAGTTTTTTTAACAATTTATGTGTACAAAAATAATTAAACATATAAAATAGGTACAGAGAATGATTCATGTTATATGTTTTTCTCGTTTTCAGCTAAAATCTACAGTTTTTCTTGATTCCCTACAAAAAATAATGGTTGCCGACAAGGTTATCTAGCTATTATGATAATAAACTAATTAAACAAATGATTTCTGATATTCAGGAAAGTAGGATGCGGCGACAAAAGATTTATGGTAATCGCGATTTCGAAGTGGTCATTAGCGTATGGGTTTGCATTAGAGGTACCTAGGTACTGTGGTAGCACAGTGACTGTAGATTGTTTTTTTTAAAGATGCATTCCAATAAAAATTATTATTAATATATTTTTTATCTAATCACTTCAAAATCACTCAATATCTAGTTCTATAGTTTCCGTAATTGTTTTTAAAAAATCTCGCGCCCACGGCAGTATTATGCGGCTCAATGAATTAATTACGTAAGCTTTACTTTACGTAGTATTAGAGTATTAATTCATTTCTAACTTTAACCTAAGAAAAATGACATTTCGATGAAGGCTAATGTTAACTACTCACAGCTCATATCAAAATGTAGATTCAAGTTAGTTCATTTATAAAACTAATAGCAACTCTATCTGCCTTTATTACTCACATAAACAAGACAAATTTTAAAGTATTTTTCATACAATTAAATAAACCCAACGACACACTTTCCGCTGTTCTGTAAATTTCAAATTTATACAAAAAATCATAGTCTCGACTCTGATTCAATATAGTCAATCAACATTATTTCCAAGCGTGCGGTTTTATTACCATGATTCGATATTCCAGAAACATACGAATGAAATTATATTTCGGGATCCATTTCTATCTTGGTAAAGTGAACAGCGTACATAATAAAGAATCAGTTTGCACAGTAAAATGCATCCTGTTTACGCAGATATAAGATTGACGCGATTTGCTCTACTTTTGGGTACAGTCAAGGGTATGTCATATATAGAGTAGAGTAGTATTTGAAGATGAAAACCGTGATGTTTCCTGACAAAGAATGGTGTTATTACAAAGAAAATGAATATTACTGACGCTAATATTTATCATGTATCTATTTATATTAAGCTAGGTTAAGTTATATTAAGGTCTGTCACGAATCTTATATAGCATATAACCTTCTCCGATAAAAAGACTATCCAAAACAAAAATCAGTTTTTTAATTTAAGTTTTTTAGTTACAGAGATCCTCTTTACAACCTCAGAAAATGACAAAACTGTACCACTTAATAATATTACTATAAATAATTATTGTTATGAAATATTTCATTTTAAGTTAAACTTATGTTATGTAGCGAAGAAATAGAAATTGGTGTTGTAACGTTTTGTATTACAAAACTAAAAAGAGATTTACAATCAAAATGTAAAGACGAAGGAAATTAAATCCTCAGAAATTTTAACGACTGAAAATGTGCTCTTTCATCTTCAATGCTTAAAAATTACGTTTTTATAGATTTTGTCAAATTTAAGCCAAATCTACGATCTTTTAGCTGTAGATTGGATTATTTAATATGAAAAAACATCTTTTTCTAAATTAGGAGTTATAATCATAACTCCTAATTGTAATTTAGGTATATATATGGCGATAAAGTTTGAGTTGGATTATTTGCGTGAGAAACCCTTATAAAATACAAAAACATAAAAATGATATCTACAGCACTAAAATAAAGGTAAGTTTACTCAAGCAATAATTGAAACAAGAATCATCGAGTCAACTCGACCGTGAAACAACGCTAAGTTGCGGAATGTGACCCGAAAAGTTAGGGTCCGTCCCTTTGACATGTCTGATACGATTCACCATTAGAACTACTTTCAGAATGTAATGTGAATATTATTGTCAGCTCTTCAGCAGTTGTTTCGTGAATTTCGGTGAGACTATTTATTATTATTATTTAATTAAGTTGCAAAGTTCACTTGAGAGTTTTCTCTTATAACTCAAGTTAAATTTAACCAAATATTGACCAAATTACCCTCAATTCGGAATAATAAATACATCTTATTGAATAGACAAACGCAGTAGGATGCCCAGGACCCTGGCTAACAGTGTCTCTATTTCGCCACTGTTAGGTTTGAATGCTTACACCAAAATGTTAAATTGCTAAGCCTATTTATACATCAACCATCATATCGGTATATAAAAATATAGAAAACGCAGAGATAGTCTATCTGCTAAGATTAACTTACAGGAAATAAGTACAAAGCGGGGTATTATAAGCGATAAGTTGAGTGTGTAAAAAGATGTACACCTCTTTTTATTTATAATTGTATATTGTGAATGAAACAAAAGTCAATTATAATAAAACATTGCAAAAGAAAAGGTTTATCTGCAATCAATAATTTTGCATAGTGCACTAGCTCTCTTCGCATACGAGCTTTTTGTATTGCTTAACATCGTGTGATGTCAAGTCATCTGCTGTGCTATATATAATTAAAAAATTGGATCTCCTCATTATTTTCATTGCATTATTCTAATGTGTTCGCGTTCATTATGAACAGCACAAAATCATTTGATTGGGTTATATTAAGGACACACACGATGAAACAGATTGTGACACATCTGTAAATACCGAAGCGTATATGAAGTGATCCTAATCCTAATAATCCACGATAAAGGATCACCCAATCTGGTTGGTTGGTTCTTTTGCCGAATGTGTCCCTATAATAATATATTCTATTTCTACCGCTCGGGTCTGTCGAATGATTCCTTCTTCAATGTGAGCAGTGGGCCTTATGTAAACACTTCGTGAACTAATATATAGGGAAAAAACTTCAATGGGCAAGTTATCAATGTATATATCGAGAGATATTCAAATGGCTTGACATGTAACCTATGGATATTTATTTTAATATTTATAAGTCTTAGAAGGCAGTGTTTCTGGTACATGGTAATCCAGATGTCTAGTTATAAGAGAGTTATATCTAGATAAACTATAAAAATTATAAAGGTAGGTTTAATAAGGTCTAGTTGATGCTCAGTTACAAATCTTTTGTAGATAAGGGGTTCATCTGCTAAAGACATGTAAAAAAGTGTATCCTAATACGACCTTCTCTACGCTTTGGCCTCTAAACGTGGAATTAGAAACTAGTTCTAATTTTTAGAGTGGCTGTCATTGGATATAAGTGGTTTTTATAATTGTTAGTATTCAGAAATAAGATTCTTTCCATTCTATTGATAATTCAACTTATTGGTCTACATAAAAGTAGTTTTCAATACTTCACTACAGAGGCGTTGCTACCGCTTGCATACAATTTGACAACTGACAACAAACACGACTGAGACGGTTCAATTCATTTGAAACTCACAGGGCACTGAAGATAATAAATCATTAGCAGATTTATTATCTTCAGTGCCCTGTGAGTTTGAGCTGTTGTGAGCTGTGGAAAATACCACTTGTTATTCTCAACAATTTGTGTCGAAGGTAACGCAAGTCATTCGTGTTTATACCTGCCAGTAGTTCGTCTCCGCGCGGACACAGGTGGTCGCCGTAAAGGTCTCCGGGTTGCACCCCTGGCACTCCACCGGCGGGGCGCTTCACTCCACCTATCGATATAGCACGTGAGCCACAGCACTAGGCCAGACCAGTGATATGTAATGAATTTTTGTTACACACATTAATTAGCAGGTAGTGTTGGGAATGTAATTTCGTTTCTCTTTTTTGTTTTCTTTCATAATAGACAGTGTGAGAGTGGGAAGCTAATTTTCGTATATGAAAATGAATCGCGTACAGTCAGCGAAATATACAATGCGTGATTGTTAGGGTACGAAAGGGTTAACATACCCAAAAGGATTTAGAAATAAAATCCTGTATAAAATGTTCTACTGTATTATAATTTATCTTCATGTTAAGGCTTTACGTAATTGTAACATAATTAGTTTTCTATTGTATTGTATTGTATTGTTTACTATTTAGGAGTTCTTTATACAATTTATTTATCCGATCTTTAGTTGATGCCCTTGACAATAACGCAGCTTAAATTTAAGAAAGTTATATATACTGTTATTATTATACTGAATATTTTGTGAGTATAGTAAGTTTGACATAAGTGTAACTTATAAAATCGTTGCAGTAGAAATTGAAGGAGGCAATATAGAAAATTACTCTGAAAAAAATCACTAAAACTCCGAGAATAAAGCACACGAAAAATTATATAGGAACACGAAGGAGTTAGTGGCTAAAGAAATTAAAGAGGCGATATATAAATACGAGTTGGTTTAAAAGTAGTTTTCTTAGACCCGCACACACTCTATGAAATTTAAGGATACAATTCTTTGCATACTCGTATTTGACTAAAATTTGCCTAAAACAGAAACATAATTTGTTTTGGTGTGATACTTTCTTTATTACAAGATAGTGCGCTTTTGTAAGAGGTTCTTACGTTATTCAGTTATAATAAAAATATATTCACAATAACATTTCAAAAATATTTTTAAAAGCAATGACCCGGTTTGATTGTTGTTTTGTTTAATAGTTTTTTCATTCATGTTGCGTGGCTGGAGTGAAGATCGTTTATAATCGATGGTACATCATTAATCTGTCTGTCATTGTAAAACATTAGATTGATTAATTTTACGGCGATGGTCAAGTTTTCTTTTCACTTCAGTGTTTTGATATTGTTTCATGAAAGCCTTTTCTTGTTTTTTATATTTTACAAATAATTCAACGTACAAATACAAATATTGGTCAGGCATTTTTATGACAATGAATCTAGCTATAGCCATTGAAAATAGACACTAGTATTTATTTTCGACAATTGCCGATTAAAATTAACATATATATTTATTTAGAACGATAACAATATAACAATTTACACGGCTGGAATTCTCGTACAAAGCAATTTTAATCTACCTAAATTTGATTAAATTCGATCAAATAAGTAGGCCAAATTATAATTAGATTAATTCACTCAAAGCGTGTGTGGTCATTATAAAACTGGGGCAATCAATGTGAATGGAGCCTTTATTTAAGTTAATCGAGGGTCATTGTTAGTAAATATCCCATACTATCACTTGTCGTCTCGATCGATGGGCACTTAACCTCAGCTTAGCGAGCATTAGTGGGAAGCTAGTTTTTCGTCCTTATGTTACGAAGATTATACGTACAATATAAATGCTTATCAGGGACCTTAGTTTCAATAGCATCGAGACATTTGATCGTATTTAATTTTAGCTGGAATATTTAATAAGTAGTTTCCAATACTTTATAACAGAGACTGTCGTTTTCATATAATTTGAAAGCTGACAAAAAACATAATAGTGACAGTTCAATTCTATTGAAATATACATTTGGAGCTTAGACGTATTTTGGGTTTTGAAATTATCGGGTTTCCGTTGCGAAATAATTCTAAACGTTTTAGCGTATTATTTTAATGATCTTAATGATGATTTTATAAAAACAGTTTAGTTTTTCACCGAAGGAATAATTTTGAAGTTATTGTTCTTATTTTACTGCAGTTGTTTTTGTTGCCATAAACGAGGGTAGGATAATAATTTTCTGGAATTTATTTCTTTCCCCTTTTATATTTATACTTCCTGCTGCCAAAATAGAAAAATCAGAGAGCTTTAACGAATTTACAATTAGGCAAGTTAACAATATCACCCTATTTTTTTTCCTTACTTATATTTGCCATTATAAGCTGTGTATGGCATTCAATAAATTTAAAAAAATTGAGTTTTGTAAATTCTCTGTGTAGCGTAAAATCTTTCGCGCAAAATTCAAAGAAAAGTGGCAATGTCAGTTAGTCTTTGAGTTGAGCTATTGCTACCTGAAGTAGGCATTTCAATCAAGTAGTAAATCAGGCAGTGAATTATTTATACTCTTTACATGATTGTCCCTGATAAATAAGGTCAAAAACATTGGTTGCAGTTTCTTATTACATACTAGTAGGTCTAATATTTTCATACTATCATAGAACGACCAAGAAATAGGGATTTTAACGAGTCACCCAACAATATTGACTAAACAGTTTTCAGGTATATTATTAACGTTAACGTTATTATTATTAACGTTATTACATAACGTTACTCACGTTATGTCCGCAATAATATAATATACCTGAAAATTGTAACACAAGTAACACACAGAAACAAAAGTAGAAAAGAAGTGGTTGGAGGTGGTATCTGTGATAAGGGGGAATAAGTCGGACCCTTCTTCCCTCTTATCACAGATAGCCGACCGAAAACATAAAAAGGAAGCTTTTTAAGTCGTTCGGGTCCATTGGACGTTTTGGTTTGGCGCAACTTTAGCTCACAAGGTTCCACTCTAGAAAACTAAGAGTAGTGCTAGTAATTTACTACCCTCCGATAGGCACTGAAATCTCTCGGCGGACTTCTTTTGTTGTGCTAAAACTATATTGCCTCGTTCCTTCTATTGTTATTATTATCGATATGTTATTAATTAGACATTATGATAGTACCATTGTTATTTTATTGTATGTGTTGCCCAGCTTCGTATCGATCATTAGATTCGTATTTACGAAAAGTAATATGAAAGAAATCTTGCTGCATATTCAAGGTTCTTTTAAAATTTACATACATTCAAAAAGTATATTGGAATGATGAAATATTTAGAATATATTTATGTAAACATCCACTTCTAATATAATGTACGGGCAATACAGAGTTTCCTTTAACGTTATTACATTACTTTGGTGCTGTAAATAGCTACAATTTCCTGAAACTCTATCAAATTTCTTTAATAACTTCGGAGTATGTAAATAAGAGGCTTTTCACTTTGAGTGAGGTGCTATATTGTTATGAATAAATTAAATAATTAATTTGTAAGTGCTCACATATTAAGAGGCGGCTCCTTAAATACAATCCAACTATCAAATAGTGCCAACACCCCAAAAAATATGTGGCTATATATAAAACTGATCGCGTAGCTTCAAAGTTTAATATTGCTTCAACAAAATACAGTACGGAAGTAAATGAGGTAAGTCACTAAATTAATTTTCGTTTAGAACTTGTAAACAAATAAAGAACTAAAATTCTGGTAAGCCCGTTACTAAATAATCATGTTTATGACATAGAAAGAGAATTTTTATGGATATAGCTCGATAGAGTTTGAAGGAATACGTAATACTAGCACAAAAACGCGCTCTTAAAAATATAAAAAGCACAGTAAATTACTCGACGCCGCCTGATAGTAAGCAATAGAGGAGTCCATATGTGATGATAGTTACTACCTTGTACATGTTGTACTCAATTTAATTAACCTTAGCCGCCTCCGCCTTGCTGACCCTAAAAGTGCTTTTAAACGCTTCTTTTGAAGGAACCTATGTTGTATGAAGAAGTGAATACGTGTGCTGTGAAATTCCACTCTTCGGCTGTGCGACAAAGAATGGAATCACGTAAAATCGTACATAATACAATACATTATTTTTCTTTAAGACAAATTTCAATAAAATAAACATAGAATCATATACTTAAATTTAAATTGTTAAGAGTGTGTGTGGATTTGGATAAAGGTACAGTTATTTTAAACCAACTTGTATTTAGGGCACCGCCTCTTAATGGATGTAGGGACAAAATAATGTTAAATTAATTAATTGTAAATATTCACTTAAAATGGGAATACGACGCTAAAACTAATAACGGGTATTAATTCTATATCAATAATGTACTTTAATTAATATATAATTTATTGAAGTGTTTTAAGCCTTTGAAGGTTAGTGGGAAGAGATTGTGCATGCATGTGATTTTAGAATTTATTCTGATTGTATTACGATTGTGGATTGCATTTACTGTGCATTCATTTGTGCTATATTAAAAGTAAGTATTATTTTAAATTGAATAATTAATAAATTTGTATTTGTAACTTCCTTAACCCTCACACATTATTATTATGAATTGGTAATAATAAAATAGTGATTATATATAGCAGATATAACATTATTTTTTTCCCGCATCTACAACATTTAACAGCTGTAACATAGAATACAATAAGGAAAATTTTATTGATAAAGTTCC
Source organism: Acentria ephemerella (assembly GCA_943193645.1). Classification (NCBI taxonomy): domain Eukaryota; kingdom Metazoa; phylum Arthropoda; class Insecta; order Lepidoptera; family Crambidae; genus Acentria; species Acentria ephemerella. The sequence continues at coordinate 10,861,232 of OW971879.1, read as the reverse complement.
ACACTTCGCTTATCATATAAACTATAGTGTGTTATCATTATATGAAATGAATTTCAATAGGTTGGATAAATATCTTTAATTTTTGATTATACCAGTAATGTGATTATCGTATCTTTATGACATCGTAGCTGGTATTACGTATTATCATTACCAATTTTTTTTTAAATTCCCTTTAATCAAATTATTGACCAATTTGCTTGTAAAGCGAAAACTTTGTTATAAGAATTCAATTCGGTTACGAGGCATGGACCTCTTTGGATGTTCCCCGCTACTGGTCTGGCTAGAACTGGTGGTAGTGGTGCTGAGCGTGGAGAGGTCACTGGAGGCGCGTGCTGACCGCAGGCGCGGCAACACCGGGGGATCTTCGCCTTCCGGCGTGCCCACCGCAGCGTCTGGCGCTTCGCACGCCCAGCCAAGCGCGCGCGCCGCTGACCACACCGCGAATACGAACGTCAACATGGTGCGGATATCGCACCACGCGACGCGCGCGCCCCCTTCTTGCTCCCCATAACACTGGTAACGGAAGCTTTAAACCAAGTTCACTTAGTCATAATCAACACTCAATCACTACAGCACTTACTACCCTAAACATCTAGAGCACGTGCGGACCTCGAATACGCGGTTCACGCGCGGGCGCGACTTTCAACTGACTGGACTAGGCGAAGCGCCGGCACGCGTTTTGTATTTTGCACTATTATCATATCTGTAGTAACTAACCACTACATTTCATTTTAATCATCGAATCACAGTTCATTGAGAAGGCGATCGTTCTGACATTCTAGAGGGAATCTTATATAACACGCTATAGACCACCGGCGAGGGCACGTTTGAAAATACCGCTCGTGAATGATACGCGTGCGTGCTGATAATATTTATGTGAAGCAAGGAATCCGTGACGCGGCACTGTTGACGTTGCGCGGCGCGGGGAACGTGAGCGCTCGACGTCACTCACTGCTCGGCTCACCCGCGCCGCTACTGACTGAAAGGCCACGTTCTATATTTATAAAGCGACCAGAATCACATCATTGTAAGTGAATAATAGTGCGTCATTTGACCGATCGAGTTTTTAGCGTTGTCACTTGTTGCACGGACGCGGGGCTGAGACGTTCGCGGTGGGTTACCGGGAGCTATAGATCGATGTTACCGGCGGGTTCCGTACGGACGTGCGGGTCCAGGTGTATCGTAAGCCGGAAAATCGTGTCAACTTCGTGTCGGACAAAAGCACCGTCAGGGAGCATCCTGCGGCTGCCCGGCGGCCATGTTGGCGCCGCCATGTTTCCAGGGCGCGGGGGCAGGCCGCATGCGTACGGTGGCACGCAACCCTCGTGTAGGAATTGACGCAAGTCGCCACGCCGCCAAGCTCAAAATAGGCGTTTATAACCACGTAATAAGAACCATGTTCTTCTACGGGCCGAAGTGCGTTCGTTTGTAGGTCACGGGAAAACTGACAATATTTCCTCTGAAGCTAGCTGCAAATCAAAGCAACTGATTTCAAGAATAATCGGCGTGTCTAGAAAAACTACATGATACGTGTACATATTTTATATACTCTGTATGTATTTTGTAGGCTACAGTTTTAAATGATGAAGAATGCGCATCACGATGAGCAGTGCAGATTGCTGAATTTTTGTATGAACGAGGCCTAAAATGGTTACAATGAAAGATCGTATAGGTATATATAATATGGATTTGGTATACATTTTTTATAGATGCTACATGCACCACAATAACCTATCAACATAATAAAGGTTTTATGCAGCGATTTTGCATCTATGTCCTTGGATATCATCACGATCGTTGCGAAATACACTGCTTAGTCTAATTCCTAAAAAAAGTTCTAAAATATCCAATGAAAAGGATATAAACACCATACATATTTACATCTAAGAACGCCATTACTTTACAAACAGGTAAAATGGTTGTGTAGGCACGTATACAATGCATTGCATATATAGAGAGGAATTTTTATATGAAAATCTTAATCTTCATATAAAAATTCCCCTCTATATGTGTAGAAACAATAGACATGAAGGTGACTCATATTTATTTATTCCATGCAATTATAGTCTACAAATTTTACTGAAATAGTAATATATTCTAATAATCTTCATAGTACACTCAATAAAGGTATTTCCAACGTTGTTAAGTAGATTAAGCCATCGGTTAGGTTGCTTGCGCAACGTATCACTCTATTTTAATGATCAAGGGTGATAATTAGGTAGGATATTTAGAATATAAACTATGCCGGGGTTTCACGCATGAATGTTCATAACAAAAGAGGAAAGCCAATAATCTGTGCCAAGTGGCCCGACGGAGGAAGAAGGCAGGTGGAATTAATTCTTACGTAGGGACAGATAAAATATTTTACCTTTCAATCTGGTAATTCAATGTTGCACTAGAACACGGAAAATATGCTTCTTTACACCTAACATCAATCTTGAACTATATACTAAGAATAACTATATGGTTATAATTTATTGTTATTAAAACAATTTTCCGAGGTCTTTATTGGTTTTACTTAAGTAATTCTATTAGTATTTTGTATTTCTAATAGTAATTATTTTACTTAAGTTCTTCTATCTTACGATAATTGATATTAATATTTTAATGTTACTGTCAAGCCAAGAACAGGAAACAAAGTGATTGACACTTCTCAAATGTCAGATAGCTAGAAATAGATAGTCACAAACTATGCAAACATTCGTCGTTTCGTTACTTGACTACATCCTCCCTTTTAAAAGAAAATATCTATTCTATTAAACGTATTTGAAGTCATATATTACAACACTATTGAACTCTAAAATCCTTAAAACCTTCTCTTTACCAATCTATTGCAAACAATATATAACTTCATGCCTACCTTCCGAATGCGCTTCTTAGATGAATTTTCTTGTAATACGATAAACATAAGACTATCTCAAGATTACAAGGAACGCTCGTCACAATTGTGAGAAAGCAGCAGGTTAGGTCTTCACAGATATTGTCTCATATCCTTGCCATTTATGGCTTCTATTCACCGTATTATTACGCTCGTGGTCAGAGATAATTACTGGGGGATTGCATGGAGATGCAATTACCGCTTTCCTCTGTACGGATTGTGTGAGTATAATGAATACGCGCCACGTTACGTATATTCATGTAATTAGATCGTTGCCAACAACATGCAAGGTTAGATAAACATCAAATTGTACAGATGACAGCAGATTTCGCGAAAATTATAAAACGGATCTTATTCATTAGCAAAAGGAGCGTTTTTTGCAAATTAATCGGTAAGCTTGACGTGATTTTGATTTTACATTTCACGTTTGAATTAGATGCTGTTTAATCTACAAGTTTTTTTTGGAGATCGTAAACTTAATTACTTTGTTTACTCAAAAGACGTAAATGAGAAAGGTACTTTTCAAAATTACACAAAAATTAAATCCTTTTTAAATTAATATACCAAACTATAAAAAAATTACAATAAAGGTGTTATACATACATTTTTACAATGACGTTATACTATAATCTTTGTCTTACTTGTTTTTGTTTATAATGGTATGCTATACTGATAAAATAAGTTTTAATACATTAAATAAACCATAATAATCAAAAAGAGATAAGCTTTTAAAATAAATACCAGGAGACGAACGGCTAACCCAATTTGATCAGCAAGCTCACCCAATACTAAAATCACGTTACTACTACCCATTGGAACATCACCGGTCATTTAAATAAAGATCTTAATTTATTGAGCTGCGATTTACTTTTGGGAATCTTAAAAACTATTGAAATTGTATTGTGTCTGGACTTTGCAGGTAAAATCAAACCAAAATGTTGTACACAATAAATGCTTCTATCAAATTTTCAAAGAAGAATTTATTATTTGGAAAATATAATCTACTAAATAGAAATAAATGCACAAATTGTTTACCCGAGTCAAAGTATACTCAATATACCATCGGAAAGATGAAGAAAATCCTCACGTGTCTTCTTCTTCGCCTCCCATGAGACCAAAGGAACGACGTGTACTAGTAGGTTAGTAGAATATTTTAACTTACTCCTGAGACGTTACATTAAAGTAGTTGAATTTATCTATTTTATCGAAATAACGTTTGCAACGCATGAGATGTTATTTAGGTGTGGGCGCTGTGTTAACCACATTCATGTCGGGATACAACCCGGAATAAGATATGTATGATGTTTGTAAAATTATAAAGTGTCGAAGCCTCTTTAGTGAAAATAATTTTCAGTATAAAATGTTTACAGGGCAATTGTGTAGAAGAGATAAAAACAAAGAAAGTCGTTAAATCGCCACACATTCTAAAAAGATTCAATGAATTAAAAAAAAAAGAACCAGAACTTTTACAATTAGAACAGTTTTTAAAAAGTTTGGCAGGTAGGTTTGAATGAGTACTAGTTATAAAAATATTACTAGTACTAAGAAAATATGTCAGAAAATATTCATACTGATATATTTATCACAAATACAAGTGATAAATGTATAAGAATTAATTTTTAATTTTTTTAAAAATTGATTGAACAATTTAGAACATTACGAGTAACTATCTTAAAAGAAATTTGGTGATGAAGCTTTATGCTCCGAAAATTTATGTCATACTAATAAAATAGGGAACCGCAAATCACAGAACTGATTTGGAGAATAATCACATTGGAGACTGGATCCGATCGTGGCCATTAGCTGCAATTATCTGATTCACGCGGTGGCGAGCTCCCGCCAGTGGGATCGTCGGCAACTGTTTATCGGGCTAGGATAGAAACGTTATCCTGTTTGCTAACAACTTTGTTAGTGGCCTATTGGGAATTTTTATTTTCTACACAATTACCGGTGCAAAAATTTACTACGATCAAGAATATTTGATGCGGCGTTTAGTGCTATCGAAAGGTTAAACGCGTTTGTGATAAATCCAGGTTATAGGAATATTAGCTCTCTCCATTTTGAAGAACAACAGGCATTAGATTTGATTTTGATTTTTTTGTCTTAGTCGTTTACAATATTGTTGAATCATTACATCAGCCGCGACATAGGTCTCCCTCAAGGATCTCCAAGCCGTTCGGTCCTGCTACTTTATCAGATCATCAGTTTACCTTGGCGGACATCCACCAACGCTGCGTATCCTGGTACGTGGCTGCCACTCGAGGTCATTTCCGACCCAATGGCTGTTAGTTCACTTTTAATTCTTTGAACAATGGTTGGACCATAGTTAAATAACAATATTTCATTTTATAATTTAGAAACTACACAGATAATATAATGCTTATATCTTTGATGTTTTCCGGCAGTTGGAGGTAAGATATTCAGTTCCTCTATTGTTTAAGAATTCGGGTGTAGTTCGCTTCTATCTTCGGTCTTATCATTATAAGGTTAGATGAGATGAAGGCCTGAGCTAACCCGTTAAAAATAAAAAAAGCTAGTTTTAGGCAAAATCAACATGCCTTTATACATTTACACAGGCATTGAAATTAATGCCTTATATAAAACAATGGTTTCAGTACCATATCAACCTAGCTGTCAACCGTTAAGCTAAAACTGATTCATGTAGGCGTACAAATCGTTTATTTATTCGGCAAGTTTTTTGTCACGACGTTATAAATCTTCATTTCCTTATTTTACTTTGCAAATCTGTCATACGCAACGTGAGTTACTTTTGTAGATATTTTGTTGCGCTCATCTCAACCAAGGTTCATTGAACTGTCTAAATGGTGTTTATGCGAGATACTGAAATTGGAGCATCTGAATAATGTACGCTTCCAGATTGATATCAAAATAATTTTATTTTACGCTATACTTATGGAGTCCAATTCCCGTAAATATCAATAACAAAATTTTTGGGTTGACAAAAATTATAATCAAATTGCTTAAGTATTGAATAGAAATCGGCCATTTCGTGTAGGATAATATCATTATTGACGTTATTTTTATTGACATTAAAAGCGCTCCGAAATGTATTAACGCAACAAAGAAAGAATGTAATTTGACAGTTTAAGATGAATCTATGAAATACCCGCACGTGAAATTATAGTTTCACTTACGGGTATTTCATCTCTAAATGGGCTGTCCACTGTACGTACCAATTTTAATATTAGAAATTTCAATGTACATCAACGTTTAGAACTTTTGGCAAAACGACTTTTATGGTTGAATGAATGTTAACGTAATTATCTATAGTTTAATTAACAAAATTCTTTCAGTGAAGTATTATTTATAATTGGTTTCATTATTAAAATATTTTATTTTTTAAAATTGTTGGCCCAAAAATGTAGTGGGTAACGAATTTCACTAAGTGAATAAATAAAGACAGAATTTTAAATTTGACTGTAACTCCTATCTACTTGAAACGGGAAAATTCACGGTAATATTATAACTAATATTATAACAAATATAACTGTTAATCTTTTAAATTCGATTGATTGCCAATTTAAAAGCTACTTTTATAAAAGCTTTTAAATTGATTAATATATTTCACATTAACGAATAAAATAACTCCAATTACACAGACTAAATAAATAGTATGTAATTATCTAAAAATTACTAGAAATTCCGAAAAAGAAATAAATAGAAATATAAACACATGAAGCGTAAGTTACGTATTAATCTTTAAGTAACCTTCATATTTAATGTGAAGTTTAGTCTAAAGGGATTTATAATAAAATTGACCTTAAGAAACTTCAGTTCGACATCAACTTCCATAAAACCTACGTTATCTTGAACCTTTTCGTTCCGTGAACGTAAGATATGTTTTGGAAAATTAATGATGTCCGATAAGGTCTACCTTAGAAATATTTCTGTTAGAATCATGCCGTCACCTATATGTTTAAGGACTACTACAACTTCCCTAGATTTACAAAGAATGAACATTTCTCAGCATGTCAAGATCATGGAGTTATAACAATTATTATTAAATTATGTTTGAGAATTTAGTTAATACGAAGAGCTCTATTTTGAAAGCAATCTTTTAGGTAATAACATTAAAAGACATGTTACCTTGTTAAAATAATATTGTTAAATTAATTTAATAAATACTACATATATCAATTCGGCAATAACCTGAATAAAGAGCATTTATGAGCAATTATTTGAGAAATACGATTGTTTATAAATGAAGACATGCGTGGCCATAAAAGACATCTGTTGTTTGGCGGTAGGGTTATATCTTAAGATAATTCGAAACGAAATACCGAATAACCAATGCTTTCTACTTAACTGCCGAATTGGCAATGGTTTTGATACCAGCCCAGTTAACAATGCTAGCAGACCCGCCAAATAATTTCAGAGGATACTAAAATATATGTTAATAAGCCCCATTTTTATAGATATCGAGTGATTGCTTGATACGAAGATATCCTTAACTTATATCTTTTGTAGAAAAGAGGACTAACGACTCAAATAATACAATTTCTTGTCAACTTCAAAAAGAAATAAAAGAGACATCGTTAACGTCATTAGCTAAGAAACTTACAAGCTCCGGTTTTATACTTTCTTTGTAAGAGTTTCAAACTGTCCGAAATCAGACGAACTTTCCTAAATGTACGCATTTATTTACGTCAAATTGGCAAGCTTCGAAGTTGACAAATTAATGTCTTTTAAATACTCCAAATATGGACTTTCACGAAACTTATCTTAAACAACTCTCTGATTTTATATTTTAATGTATTTTTGTACGGAAATGTATCTACTTCTATAAAAAGCGCTCTTTCTATTTAATGAGAATGAGATCGCCTATGCATTGCTGGTATACAAACTAAGTTATTGCAATATCATGAAATTTAGTCAGTATTCGATTTAAAATGAACTTTATATTACAGCTTCTCCAGCCTTGAGGGTTTTGTAGAATTGACATAGTTTCACTTCCCGGTGAGCACTTACACTTGCTTAAGTGATTTATTTACATTTTTTCCACAAGAAACGTCGCTACCTTAAAACGAAGCTTTAGGTTTAAAGTGTCTGGTTATTTACCGGGTGTGATGCTGGTGGGAGTCTTCTTGAGTGCTGCTGCGCTTCCTCTTGCGTCGGAAGCACCAGTCCTGGCCCATCGCATCACAGCCGGCAGGCCGCGAGCCGCCTCCGCCCAGCGCGCGCCTCACTCAGCCATCATCGAATCTTATAGGCTCCGTCGTCAATTTTCAAACACAACCCGTAAACACGAGCATTCTTTCATTATAAATATCACTGGTACAGTAACTATTGTTGAGTATTTTCACTTTCTTCACGTCTGTCCGTTGGATTTTCGTAATTTGATGTAGTTTTAACGGAGTTTTCTTAACACGAGCTTCCGTGTTGACTCCCATGCATATTGGATTTGATTAACTGAGTTTGTTTAGTAAGATATATTATTGTTAGAATTGAATGATGCCGATTTTGGAAAAGTAAGTTTCGGTGAAAAAGATATGTTGGATATAAGTTCATCAACAGCACAGGTCTATATAGGGGCAATATATAAAAATTTAGTGTTGGAAAAATGCGAAAACGATGGCGAAAACAATAGCGAAAGTTGCTTTGTTTTCGTAGCTATAACAAGAGCGCTTGAGCCAGTGACCTCAATTTAAAAATTCATCAAAACATGATAATATAGGGACTCGTTTCAAGTAAATGATATATTCGTTTTTGAGGTGTCAAAACTAATCCTGATTGTTATCTATCGAAAACATCAAATTAATTTTCCTGTCCAACTGGTCTTAACTGTTAATTGGAATGTCTAGCGAATGTAATCAATTATCTAACTAACTACTAATAAGTTCTATAGTATGATATGCTGACATAACAATTTATAGTTTCTAAGTATATGTAGAAATAAAGCATGTTTTATCAATTGGATGTATTTGAGAAAGTAATATTGCATAATATTGCATTCCAATCATATTTGTATGTTATGCTTGTACACTTTAACTTACCAATAAAAAACTCTTAATTGGTTTAGTATTTTAAATCCGATATCTATTCAGAATCGGTCATGGTAAACGGAATTGGAATAGAAAATTCTGTAAGTTTTTTCTGATCCATATTTATTATATCAAAGACGGCAAGTAATGCCCGAGAAGGACAAAGCTTTTTTTAAACTTTTTTTGAAAATAATATACTGGTGCACTTTACTTAAATCCGAGCGAAGTAAACAATCATTGAAATTGTAGAAAATGAACATTAAAATCACTTTGTCCACTTTTAATATGTAACTAATGTATTGTGTTCGTACGTGGTCATTAAGTAATTCACATAAGAGACGCCCATTTTCTTATACTTATATTCATTTATAGTCCATTGTTTTCTATTTAATAACTTTTCAAACTAATAGATGACAAATATGAACATTATATATTTTTAAAGTATGTACATAATAAATAAAAAAAAAAAATATAAAATATAAAAGTAAATAAAATTATATATAATATGCTTAGATTATACACAAAAATAACATAAACATACATAACATAAACATTCATAACATAACCTCTACAATAATTGTATGAATATACAATGTGTGAAATGCCCATCTCAAATTAACTATTTAATATCATAAATTAATACTATAATATATATAAAAGGTTATACAACATTTACAACAATTTCAAAATTTACTTTAATCAAATAAAAGTGACGATGTAAATCAAACCTGATTTAATTGAATTAAATATCAAATTAATCAAAAACTTATCAATAACATACCTATACTATACGTTTAAGAACTGAACTTTACCAGTTTTTTTATCTACATTTATAAAGCTAAGTTAATTATAATTTCGCCTGAAGTTTATCAAACAAAAGGGATACGCAGAATTTACTTCAATGAATCAACCGGCGCCATTCTAAAAAGTAATCAATCTAATATTAAAATATGAGTGTTAAAGGCAACCCATCTCTATCTCCTCTGTGGGGAGGCTGGTAATATTACACTGTCTAACCACAAATTTCCATTAACTTACAAAACCAAGCTACTTATTAGAGAAACAATTTTGCACCAATCTCGCTCAGGAGGTAGTTTCGGCCGGCGAATAAGTTTTTAGATTAATCTGTAATTACAAATTTTTAATCTCTTTTTAATAGCTTTTGATGTCAATGTCGGTATTCAAATACGTATCGATGAAATTACTTGATTAATTTTTAAGAATCACCTTTATTGCATGATTATACATTCAGTACCAAAATACATTTAGCTCTGATGACCGCTCCCAGGTTGACCTTTTCACATCGATTACAGGTATATCAAAATGTGACAGTCAGATGGAAAAGGGTTAAAGTGAATCACGAGCCACGGGAGTAGTTTGCTTCAAATGTGAATAATATTACCCTTATTCATGTAGATATACCTAATAATGTAGAATTTTAATATTACATTTCACAGTAATTTATTTCAGAATAATAATTATTATTATAGAGTGATTTAATACTTAATAAATATCCTTATAGACATTATTACACAGCAACGTCTAACCAACACATAATCAAATAAACTCGAGCCATCCAAGGACCCACCATGGCGAATGTTGCTGTATTTTCTTAATCGAAATCAAAGCTTTCGAAGCATTAAGCCAAAGAGCTCATCTCTAGTTGTATATTCAAGTTTATTTGAGAGAGACATGAATTGTGTGACCACAATATTCAATTAAATTACTTCTTAACAGCTCTTGTTCATCCCACATAACACATAGTATAAAAGTTAAACAATTTCGAAACAGGTACTGAGCGAGAATTTAGAATACATCTTCTACGCGCAAGCAGATTAACGAATGAAACTTAACGAATAACAGTTGTACAGTCAAGAGCGCTCGAGTACGGATCTGTGATCGTTTCTTGCGAGAAATTCTCAGCCGTAAGCCAAGAAGGCCTCACAGCTTGTTAGCCAAAGGCAGACTATTCATTTCTCTTACGCACGCACAAATATATATATACGTCCCGGTCCTGACTCGCGTAATAGGCTCACAGGCAATGTGGAACGAAAGAAATTGGATAGAGTGGTGAAACGAAACTCGCAATATTTCGAGCAGAAAAATATTCATGTTTTATAGAGGCTATAAAAGGAAGTTGTTGCGTCTCGAATAAAGAGATGGACGGCGACCGATAAAAACGACCAGTCTCAATGGCTGTACAGCTAATTTATCGCGAGAAACAAGATCTGGCTCCGAATTTAAAGCCACTCCGCGTAATCAGAGATCGACTGAAATAGTATAAATATTAAATCAACGCAAGAGCCTCTGGCTTAATTTAAATAAGACACTGGGAGAGCATGAATAATATAGCAGCTCAGAAATGCCTGAAAAATCAACTATTTGTACCTCTCTTAGGTTCTCTAGATGTTGGTCAAAGGGTTTTTCAAAAGGTGAAGGGGGTTTATTCTGCTCACTTTATTATGTCTCAATACGGACTCGTGTATCATTAGAATTCGTCCTATTGGTTTAGGATCTTATATAATCCGATGTGATAACATACTTCATTTGTTTTAAAGGTTTATTTAAGAATTGAATTGAGAATATACCAATGGAATATTGTTGTTAAATTAGAAGCCAAATAAATGAATATGCAACCTAACGGTGAATTTAATTCATTAGTTATGTTATTAAATTATTAATATTATAATGTTTGTTAATGAGGTCACTTCACATGCAACATGACTGGTTGATATTTTACGATGCTAGCGACTGTTTATACCCAAACCGATAGCATGACGTCATTGGGTGAATAACCTTAGCAGCTGATAAAAATTTAAAACATAATTATAAATATATTAACAAAATAGGCTTTACGGATACTATTTGAATTATACACTTAACTATTAATTAATTAAAAATTAATTTTGGAGTTAAGTTTAAATAAGTTAATTGTTAGACAGTATTTTTTCTATTCCTATTATAAGAAAGTAAACAGCCTCCGCCCTTTAAGTACAACCCGAGCTCCGCTTCAAACCCCTTTCCTGTACCCACTCAAAATTTTGCTCGATAAGAATCTCTGTACCCATAACCTTACGAGCTGTTTTCAAAGAAGCAGTCAAAATTTCAGTTTAGAACGATAACATAATTTAATTGATAAATAAACAAAGCATGGGTCGTATATAATTAACTCCATGTCAAACAAAGCAACTGTACGTAATAAAATTATCCCCTTTTCATTATTATGTGTATAAAGCTCAAAGTATAGTAGGAATACCATAAGTTATTAATAATAATACACTAATTGCTGTCTATGTCCTAGTTTTATGAACGTACGACAGTACGAGTCACCGTTTATGAATGCTTGAGCGCTATCTCGCTTTAAGAACAATGTTGCGAACTGCTAAACAATTGAATGGAGTCGCGAGCAAGCACTGGATGGCATTATTAAATTGAAGAACGTGATTATAACATATAATATGTCACGGTCACGTGAATATTGTGCCACGGTATTGTTTGCGAAGAGGAATGAACATCGGAAGGTCGTGTTTAGCTATAGGCGAGATTCGCGCGTGGTAGAGCGCGCGGTCGCGGTAGGCACTGCCGGCCGGGGCGCTGCGTGACGTCAGAAGCCCCCGCCCCGCGCATGCGCCCCCGCAATCCCACAGCATACTCAAAAACTCTTCACGAGGACCCTCCACCTCGAGACCTTAACTCGCTTTGGGATTTAATCGATTTTTGAGCTGCAGTTTCGAGCACTTAGGTGTATACTTGGCTGTTTAGTCGATAAATAGGCTTATTAAACTATTCATTTTGGCTGTGTGCATCAATTTTGTATTATGTATTAGTTTCCTCATAAGTAATTATAGTGACATTTGATACATCATTTCTATTTTTAGATTGATATTTATCTGAAAATAGAATCAAATTAATGTATATTTATCGTAATGACATTTACATTATATACCAACTTGTCTAATAGATGCCTTTCACTTACAAAATGATAATAATCTTCAATTTGATAAAAACATACACAATTTAAAAATAAACGTCCCACTGCTGGACACAAACAAGCTAGCTCTTACATGAAAGAAACACATAACAACACCTACATGCCGTAACTATCGTGACTTACGATTTACGAACCTACCAAACTATGGAGGAATTCGAGATAGCAAATTTTGACTGACCGAACCTACCAAGGGCAAAGTTGATATGTAACTAATACAAGTGCGTTCGAACCACTATGCCAACGAGCACCGCAGCTTCAATTATATTCATGCTTAAAAATTTCAGCCAATACTACAGGTATATATAGCTACAGGTATCTCGGCCAGGGGTCCCGGGTACGAGTCCCGGTCGGACAGTTGTTTTTGTGATAAATGCAAATATTTGTTCTCAAATCAATTGGTTATACATTCGTACATGTATAAAATATATAAAAATATGTATAAATTTCAATATGCGTTCCGTTATCTAGTGTACATTACAAATAAGTAATTAATGAAGCGTACTTGGCCCTTTTTTATTCGTAAGAAAAGTTTGAGAGCTGCCCAGTTGTGATGGGGCCCAGTTGACTTATGTCGGACTCCTGCCTTGCTACCAACTAAAACTGACGGTGTTCTTGTGTCTTCTGTGTCGTATATCTAAGCAATAAGAATAGGTGTGAGCGTACAAAAATATATTATAATTATTATTTACTTTAATATTAAAATAAGTTACGCTCATTTATGATTGATGTATTCCATTTTAAAAGGGTATGATTAATTTAAGCGTTCTATTTATATAAGTTCATCGTTAGGGCAAATACGCTGAGAGCTTGATCACACAGTTCATGCTTTTAGCTAATTAATTAATGACTGAAAAAATTGAGTGAAAATTTGACTATACTATTATGAAGAAATTAATTTTTTTTTTATTAATATTATCATAATGTTCAATGATTAATTGCAAGGTTTAATACATTTTATTTTATGTGAATATAATAAAAAAATGATTTGGTAATATAAGTATATAACCTTGAAAAAAACATGGTGATATGTAAAAAGCTTACCAAAGTAAACTTAATTTACCTTGCTACGATCGAGCTACAGCCGGAGGTATCTGCTACGCTTGTCTACGACGCTCTACGGACGTAGCCTACGTGCCTAAGTTACCTCACACATTCTTACGCGTACGATGCGAGTTTTCCTGCATAGCAACTCAAGAAAGTCAATGACCTGGGAATGAAGAGACATTCATTTGGCGACGTAATACGTTACATAGATAAATATAAGTAAAGTTAATTATAAGTTATTTGCGATCATAGTGAAGCATTTGCTGGCAAGCGACAAATTCAGTCAATAATTTGAATGAAATTTTCTCGTAAAATTGAAATATTAATTTTTAAAGAGTCATACCATTGAGCTAGCACAATATTAATCAAACTTACAGCACTATATTTGTTTCATGTTATAGTGAGGAATACTTTATAGTACTTCTTTTTGCCTTTAAACATTACGTTTCGAACGACAAATACACTGAAAGGTTTTAAGAAGATTGATTCGTACTAGTAAAGGGTTTCCATTACAATAACATTGGAATTGAATAGGAAAGGGTACAAACAAACCACGGGGACAAAAAAGTTGAAAGAAAAATCTTTGAGAGAGCGGTTTTTCTATTATTATCTATGTTTTGTCTCTCTATACTCTATTTGTCTGTAAAACTATGACTCATAAACTTTAAATAAATAACACAAAGAAAGATTACCTATCACAGGGTACGGCGTAGCACTTCTGAATATTTATTATGGGTACCAGCTACGATGACTACGAGCTATCTACGAAGCTACGAAGATAGGGCGTAGCTTATTGGGTACCTACGGAACGATCCACATTCCAGTTCGTAGACAAATAAATGTAAGATGGGGCAGTTTGATTTGTCTTGACGCAGTATTATCTCAGCATTCGCGTAAAAAAATTGGTGACCCTACATGCAATTATCATCTTTTAAATAAGCTTTGATTATATATTGGATTTATTGGTCATTTCACTGTTTAAAATCAATAAAATCAGGTTTGTGACAATTAATGTGAAAGAAAAATTACACATTGGATAGCAAATTTTCACACAAAGCTAGTTCTTTCTGTTAAACCAACAAGCATTTGCTAAGTTTTCAGTTTACTAAATTTTGGAATTTGGAACAACAGAGTTTGGGGCATATAATGAACTCAACATCTTTCAGACTACCCTCTCTCTATTATGATGAAGCTTGCTCTAAAAGATTTCGATACAAAGTAAATATATTATATTCGTTCTTTTCGTATCATTGTAAATATTGATATATATAACAAAAACGGGAAATTGGTTCACAAAAGATGAACTAGTTACATAAAACCAATTACGACAAAACTCTTGGACTTATAATTTTACAGATGACCGATCACGGAAAAGCGAAATTCCGGTTCTTACAGAGGCTCGTCTTTCAGCATTACGAATTATATTTTCTGGAAACACAAGAAAAAATGGAGTGAAAATGTTATAAAAAAGGAATAAACAGGTTTATGCAGATGATATTGGATTTGTTGATGAAAAAATTCAATCACAAGGGAGATCTTGGAGCCAATATCATACCGGTGGCGTAATGGTAACTATTTTAATTACAAGGCAAAATTTGAATAAACATATCATATCTGTAGGCAAGATATTTTTATATCCAATATGCACCTGCAACAAGTAGATCTAACAAGCATCTGTAATAAGCACCTTCATAATGAAATTATTTTCTCAATGCTGCCGGTACCTAATGGTTTTCACTTATCACTTGAGATCGCTTGCGTAGTAGTTCGAGATCTCTCGTTATGAGTACTTAAACAACTCTCGCTTTGGTTGGATTCAACGATGTGTCAACAATTTGTATTTTCAAGCACTCACTGGTTCAGTAGGGAGGTTAAGAATTGGTTAAAGTTATTTTGTAACTGCTAACTCGCAATAAGCCAGCGAGGTAGTGCTATAACCAAACTCTTCATTTGGGTTTCTCTCATGTCAGAAAGTCTAGGACTTATTTAGGCTGTGGATAAACTCAAGAAGCTTTATGTTATTTGTTATCAAATGTGTTGCAAGTTATGACATCAAGTGTGATATTGTTAAATATTCTTTATTATTTTTATATGAGTAATACTAAAACACCATATGATTACTACGATGTAAATGATATTACATTTCTCCATAATTACAGACAATTCAATTCAAAGCAGAATCATAAGGTACGAAAAAAAGGCGCCTGTTGCATGTTTTCAGAATATTTTACCACAATTTTATTCAGAATCCGAGTCCGACAGTATGTTTCAAGTAATCAAAACTGAACCCATGTTCAATTAATTTCCCTGCCTCTGGTTGTTTTGTATGTTTGAATGTCATCGAGAGAACATTAACAATTCTGGGTAACGTATAGGTACCGCGTATACACAATTGGGCTACCCTCATCTATATCAGTATCGATAGCTATATGTATATCCATAAATTTTAATGAAATATGTCCAATTCAGTGCTAAGCAATTTTTATTTATTATAATACCTGTACATATGCTGTGCTTTGTTATAATACCTGTACATATGAAGAAGTATTTCAGCGAAAATATAATTTTGAGGTTACCACTAACTAACTAATCGGTGAAACACGTGCATGTTGCTATTGAGAACAATAATTTATTAAACAATAAAAGGTTACATTTTATAGTAAAGTCAAGCAAATGACTCCTTTTCGCCTGATGATAAGAAGAAGTGGAGTTCAAAATTGTGCCCCAACCTACGATTGAGTGTTTTATTTCGACTCTATCTCATATTTCTTGAGCATTAAGAACATCTCGTCAATAGTCACAACCTTCGACATTAGACAATTTAGCTTAAAGACTGATGGAAACTATAAAATGAAATAGTTTGCGATAACATCACACGCAATATGAAAAGAAAATATCACGAGAATATGGTGTTATCAAACTGACACAGTTATAAATATGCCTTCGAATAGGTTTGAAATATTTATTTTTCCAGCAAGTTGTTCTATCCAAGGTCCTTTCTGACTAATTCGTCATCGTAAAGCAAAAATGTGCAGTTTAAATGATTAATTAATATTTCAAATATTTTACTGTTAGTTAATGATAAATAGTAGACAAATGGTTGGCCAAGCAGTCAGGATTCCGAGTTCAAGTGTGATAAAAATTTAATAAATAATTGCTTAATAAATAATCATAAAGTAGAATCCGCTTAATATTCAAACAAATAGAGCTTTTTTTTAAAGTAGAGTTTCAGTTACCGAGCGACTTGTAAAGTATTTATTTCTTAAGTAATTATAAGTAATTATATCTAAACTAGTTGACGCGGTAAACTTTGTATATCACCTACAAAATACCTAACGCAATCTATCAAAAGACACCTGAAGTAGCATTGTAAGAATGACTGTTTCAATGTGTAAATTCCATTTTTCAAATAAATTTTCAGTTGTAAATTTTTAAACTTTTCTTTAGAGGTAAAAAGAGACTGGGAATCCCTCAGTTATTTTTATTTTAACACCACTCCTAAAGAATCAAACCAAATATAACACAGAGGTTCAGAGAAGAAGAAAGAAGAATTTTTTATGATGCGTGAACACGTTCATCGTAACAAATATGTTATATTATTTACAAGGCTTTATCAAAGGTTCTTGGTACAGTCTTTGTTGTAAATATCAAAGGCAAATAAACCGAGAATCTATTTGAATTTCAATGGAAAACCATAGAAACATGCAATAAATTATTTAATATTTCAGATTAATCGACATTATGGACAAAAGATGTTTCATTTTAATATTGAACTTTAATTATGAAATAGAAATCGTAAGAGTATTCTAACAGCAACCGCTTAGTTTTTATTGATTTTGTCACTATATTTTCTTTTCGAAGTCAACTCTAGAATTTCTATTTAAATTTTATTTAGATGGTTGTTGGGTATTTTACAAACTAAAATCGATCGAGTAATTTTTAAAATTACTAACAAAATATCATAATGCAATAAATTATCATCATTATTAATAATATGTGTGTAATTTATAAATAAAAAATAAGGGTAACTAACTAGCATTTGGTGGAAAGTGGTCACCGCAGCCTATGGACGTTTGCAACTCTTTAGCTGTCACTAGCGCGTTGCCAATCCTGAAGAAACTTTGTCACTCCTTTCTGAAAGGACCTCATGCTGTATTCTGGTGGGAATATCACTGCTGTCATTCCTGAAGCTTAGCGTTCATGGGAAAAAAAACTCTGAAACCGTTTCGGAGAGACCAAGGTATGAGATAAATTCCAAATCTATGGCTAGCGGTGCGACGATAGATGTATGTCGAACAGTTCAGCAGACTTATTTGTTTTTATGTTTCATACCGCTTGTGAGCAACTATTCGACAACTAATCGTCAACTATTCTAAATGTATTTAGTTTATATATGTATTGGATATAATATACATTTAAAAACTATATTATTTTTTATTAAATATATTTATAATTATAAGTAGAATAAGTTACTTATGTAATATTTTTATTTTATATTAATAAACATTATTCCACCACTTATAGACATTAAAGGTTAAATCAATATTCAATAATAATTTAAGTAACTAGAAATGACTGAGATGTGAAATATGCTTTTACCTCAAATGAAAACGAATAGCGATTACTCTAGAAGTGCCAAAATGATTCGTTTCAAACATCGCTACTTTTTTTATCTCGTTACTATGACAGTTTATCGAAACCGTTAAATAGTGCTACTGCCTGAAATCTACATTTTTGAAATGACAGTGTAAATAGACTCTGATACCTTGGCATAAAGTTGCAACATACTTAACGGAAGTGTAAATATGGTCTCCAGATAAACATGCATCCTGTTATAGGCGAGCAGTTTATCGAATCGCAATAACGAGGCTTGGCGCTCTTGACATAAAGTGATTATCTGACAAACACGTCATTACTGGTAAGGTAGGAGATCCCTATCATTTTACTATTAGTAGAACGTCTGGACTATTTTGAAATGTCTTTGAATAATACTTATATTCATTATATGATCTAGACTGTAAAAGGTATCAAAGACTCACTTTGTATACTGTTATGAGGATTTTAATAGTAGCATATCCTAGTCCAGAAGACTATACTTCTTCCATACAACGACAAGGTGAGGTATATAGAAGGCATATTCAGTACAGAGGAAGTCAAAGCAGGGCAAAAAATACCAAAGGTTGTTTTTATGAGTAGTGACGTTTTGTTTGAAGGCCGTCTGGGAGAGTGGATAGTACCTCTGTCTACATAGCCAAAAGTTCAGGATTCAAATCCTGGTAGGGATTGACATATATATTTGTAAAATAATTATGAACATTTGTTTTCGAGTACTAAACATTTTTATGTTTAATTAGATTTATGTGATAATTATATACATTTTATTTTCTATCCATAACAAAGCTATTAAATGGTGCTGAATTAAGGTTAGATAAGAGGTATGTGAGAAATATGATTCAGATAATTTTTAACATTTATGCTACTTAAGGAATATACCTAAACATTAATTAAATATTGTTGTTTGAGGTCAGTAATTTTGAGAAGTTTCAATAGGATTATAACCGTATCGTATAGATACAGGATTACTTTGCAAGAACTGGCTGTATTCACAAGAGTTATTTAGAAGCACCAACTCATCGATCATAGATAAAACAAAACAATAAACTTTTTATTTCATACTAATAATATTTCGAGAATTTCTATTTACTCTCACGTACGGCGCACACAAACAATTTATATAAACATTTTCAAATTTTTTTGTTTTCTTATTTTGCATTTCAGAGTAGGCCCTGAAGTCCCAAAGGTTAGAAGTCTGCGACTTTTCGATCCAAGATATAATAAGATATTTTTTTAATGTTCTGCCAAGATAGGTGACGCTCACTGCAATGTAGTAAGAAATGATCGTCAAAATGAATGCATTCGATTAAAATTAAATTGTCAGACCGCCTTAACAAGGCAAAGCTCTCGAATTATGATAACTGACAAACACGTCTCATTACTTGAAGAAAAAGAGATCGTTATCTATCATCTTCTGACGGAAAATATCCACAATCTAGTAGCTGCTATAACTGCAACCTAATCGTTATTAACCTAATTGGAAATTAAATTTGTTTGTGTACTTAAATTGGTGATATTGGCGCATGCAGAAGAATTTTATTTTGAATATGCACGTAAGGTCTCTGAGTATATAAGCTTAAGTACAGGAACAAACCAGTACATTCCTAATGTAATTGTTACTCCCTGCGTAATCTTTTAATGAATTAATTGCTAGTAATGCTTGCTGCGACAGCACAATCAAATTGTTTGCGGCATTTCGTGAGAATCTTCAGTGCTTTTTACAGTGCACGTATGAATTACATTTTATATAAATTGTTTTTTATGCTGATATTAATATATAGAAAATATATTATAGCGTCAGCAGCAGAACAACTACAAGTTCATTAAGATATATTGTAACGAACTTATCCTGTTGGGCGCTATTAGAGTGAGAAATATCACTTCAACTTGAACTCTCAAAAGGTTATTTAAAGTAAGTGTTAATGTAAGATAATTAAAAAAATAAAAGTTAATTAAAAACTCAAATCATTACACTGTTAATCTCATTCATTGTATCAAAAAAATTGTCAAAAAATTTAATTCTAAAATTGGTAAGCTAAAGCTACCCTTTAAAGAGTTTCGTTTTAAGTGAGCACAATTACCAATTTTGAATCAGATTCAATTATACTAAGTTAATTTACGTAAAAGGGGTGGTTAGGTTAATATCTTAGATAAGTTTTTAGTTTTTGTGGTTCAATTCATTAATAAATAATGTGTTAGGTACGCCATTACTTGACGCATATCAAAAATATTTTTAGATTAAGTATTTTATTAATGTTATAATATGCATTAAATAAAATCGTAATAAAGAACGCCAATAAAAAATATTATTGAAAATACGTAATTGAATATGAAATCTTTTATTCCAAACCAATATTCAGTCACAGTGTATATTGTACTAACAGACTACGAGTGCCAACTACTCTGATATAATTGACAGATTTTTATTGAATATTGTGTATATTTAGTAGGTCTGAGAATAAGTCCTAGACTTTTTTGATCTCCTAGGTGATATAATAAGATAAGAATAAAGATATATTCTATTCTATTCTAAGATAAAAAAAATACCAAAATAGCGTTTGCTGGGTCAGCTAGTAAAGCTTTTATTCCAAACCTCTATATTATTATTTTCAAATATTATAATGTATACTAATATTATTAAGCGGAAGGGTTTGGTCGGTTACACGCGCTTTACCCTAGAATAGCTGGTTGGAACTGAAAAATTCTTTTTGTGTTGGATAGTCCATTTATCGGACAAGGTTACGCTAAATAACATTTGTTACAGACTGAACTTCACGCAGTCTCCTCAGAAGCTAGTATACAATTTTCATTGCATAAATAATTTCATAAATTTTATTTCATTCTATTTGAATCGGGGAACTGTATATCACCTACATTGTATATGATAGGTCCTCCCAAATAATACTTTTTTCTGCCACGAACGCCATCTAACGAAAGTAATACGAATTGAAATTATTCAAATCGGTAAACCAATGAATATAATATAAAATTTAGTTTTAGAGGGAATAACGAACTTTTAATTTTTATATATGAATTTGTCAACATTTTATCTCTGTCATAAAGTGTACTAGAGTTCTTGCATTATTTTAGTTTATATGTAAAAAAGTCAACAGAAAATAAGAAAAACGTGCATGACTCGAGTGTCAAGCAACTTGAAGTTTCTATAAATTGCTTTTACTCGTTCTTATTAAAGAGAACGAAAACAGATCATCAACTGATTAAGGATGTCAAAGCCAGTCCGTCATCCTTAATTACTTTATGATCTGTTTGCTCAAAAAGTTCGATTTCATCATATGTGGGTCACTTACACCAGTTTTACGAGGGTTATATTTTTCCTGACCGATGATTGATTGTGGTGAACAAACAGACACAGACGAGTGGATTTAATGATTGATTGATTGTAAATAACTAAACTACAAACAGAACTGAAAACTATTTTTTTCATGTGGAGTTTTTTTATATAACTTTGAACCATAAGGTTACAACTATGAGGTTTAAAGTCAAAATTTCATTTCATGAATATCTTTATGTATTTATGAAAAAAAACGTCAGCCCCTAAAATATGCCTTCTTGAGGTTTGACGCAAAAATTAATTAATTCCATGCGGTCAAATTAAGAATACCACGCATCACTGACTAACTCCTTTAGGCAAAGAAACATGATCAAAATATATAAGTATAGATACTCACTTTATTGGCATCATAAATAAAAAAAATACAAAATCTAAATTGTATTTTAAAATTAAATAAGTTTTTTAGTTTTTGGATACTAAATTGAAGTTAGTTGTAACCTGTCCATAACACTATAAAAGAGGTCACAATTCCTAATCAACTTCGCCATATTTTCATCTGCATCAAATATAGGTAATTAGTTATAAAATATATAATATAATTATTTACAATAGTTTTGTAAGTTAACGAAAGCTAGAATCATTAGGAAATAGTCCCTTGCACTTTCATGATATCGAACATATCATGAAAGTGCAAGGTTCGCCACGAACTAATTGTCTCTAAGGAAGCGTTGTGCTTGTCTGGACGGTGCCTGGTAGATTTATGGAATCCGATACACAGAGGACAATTTTAAACGAATTTGGAAAATCAGTCTTGTTTTAAGGATGTGAGGATCGTCATTTGTATGGCTTGTCTGATCTTATTGTACCACTGGATATTGAATGGAGATGTAGTTTTGTACAGGAGAGTAATATTAATATTTTTTCATAGAAGTAATTACGGTATTTATTGGTAGACAACGAATTAGGCACTTGTCTACCATTGAAAATGTTAGAATTTTACATATATTTCAAAAATATTAGTTATATAAAATGTTCACTTGTAACAGTATCCAACATAATAATAAATAATATACAATTTTTTAAGAATGTTTCTTAACTAATGTTTTATGAAATAGAAAAAAGTTTGACATCTATCTATTGTCTCTTCCAACGAAACGTGGACTATTTTCGTACGTTAAAATTTTCACGTACGAAAATAGGTTTATAAAAATAATGACTTACAGTCATTATATATAAAAATACATCGTTCCGATAAGCAGTTCCCTGAGTTTTGGTGTGAAGGTAAAGGTTGACATTAAAAACTACGACAATACTACAAAATAAGTAAATCTAACATAACGATTTGTGCAGTCCAACCTAATTAACGTAATAAAATATATTTGATGAAACAAATTTACTGGAAAAATGAGCTCCCGGGAGGGGCTGGGAGGGCAAGAGGGGCAGGTGAGCCCTGACGTCACTCTTGTGACGTCAAACCGGGGGCGGGGCTCAGCGGCCGACGACCGAGTATACAACCAATTTACTGGTAAGAGGAAGAAAATTCTACCCTAACACAAAAACATAAGGTTGTATGTCGATTATTAACAGCGAATATGAATTCCAGTTTCGTTTGGATACACATATTATTCAATAGAACGGTTATCTACAGACCGAGAATATGTATCGATGTCATAAATTATAAAGTAACCCAATCCCTATCTATAGGTCGAGTCTGACTATAAATTGTCACAAGCGGGTTTTATATCTAGAATTGTAATTGTAATTGTAATTATTATTATAAATGCAAATAATATGGCGTGTGATTGTTTTATTGTTATTTCATAATGTTGTATTGACTTAGCAACTAACCATTACTTTAACAAAGATAAAAGCTACAAATGCATTCTAAAAGGAATTCAAACAGGCGAATATATTTTCTGCTAATGTAATAAGTAATGTGACCTCCTGTAATTGATCATAATATTATCATCATAAGGATACTAGATTAAGAAATAATAAAACATGAACAACCTCATCTATTTTACATACTTCTCAAATTTTTGAAAAAAGTTAAAAAAAAATCAAAACCCGTCTTCAATAATAAAACGATTTAAGTATTTATCTTATTTTCGAAAGTGGATCACCGATCTTTTTCTCTATTTTAAATTTTAATTATAACTAACTAATATAAAATAAATAATATAAATGAAAATAAATAAAATGATTTTAGCCAAATCAATGGCATTGTGAAAGTATTATAAAATATTTTTTATTATATTAAATGACTTTAGTTCAAATGTTCAATAGTTGTCCATAAGCATTAATAAAATTTATAAGCAAGCAGCGCCATCTGTTGGAACTCATGCCAACAACGAAGCAGATATGTTGGTACAATTCATCAAGACTGAAAGCAGCGCTCATTGCTATTATATAGACTGAAAATGAAACCTAGTAGTTCCAAATTTTCGTAGATGTCGCTACTGTGGGTACAAAAATACTTGCCACTCGCTGAAAGCAAATATAATTGGACTTTCTATTTTATACTCCCATTAATAAAATTATATCTTGTTAAAAATAAAGGAGAAAGTGTTAAATTAAATTAACATTTCCGAGAAATTAATGAACTAATAAATATAAGCTAGAAAGTTTTGTACATACTAATGTATGTAGGTACTAATCTCAACGACTATTTGCAACTATTCCATAAAACGAACTGTGTAACATAAAGATAAAATAGACTTTGGTAACTTTCTGTATTTTTATCTGCTAACGTACAAAACTTTAGCTGGTGACTTTGAATACACAAATAAGAAAGCAAATCTAATCTGCACTTACGGGTAAGTAGACAAACTTTTCCAACTTTTTGCAATGAAATTACAGAAACTTAAATAGAAAAAATTTCCATACAAGCATCAAAATTTTATCGTTCATCGAACTACGGCGTAATAAGCATTCAACTAAAATAATTTGTTCAATACAATGTTTTTAATGAATTCTAAAGGTCAATTCTTTAATTTTTTGAGATATTGAACAATGGGTTACACAAATACACACAGGTACACACAAAGATGTTATCTAATATGAAAAATGTTTGTGTGTACGTGCCAGGATTCGGGCGTATACGATTGTGTATTTTCAGGCTCAGATAACATTGTTCAATTTCAAGCAAGGAAACTACAAGATACTCTGTAAGTGATTAGTAAAAGTGAGTGAAAAGGAGTGGAGGTTGGTGGCGATTAGAGGGCTCAGGCTCTTATAATATGTAATTATGTTAAAAGCAAAGAAATTGAACCATAACTGAGCATTTGTAATCAATTCTAAGCAGGTTTAGTTAGACTTGGTTTAGTTATCTACGCCAATTCAGCATTTTCATGAATATATTTGAATTTGACCATAATACAAATTTAAACACTTAATTTAAACCCACCTTTTGTAATCTACCTTTCTCCTGTATATCCTAAAATTTGTTGTGCCCGACAGGGTCCATAGTGTCATTAATAGTCTTGAAACCTACATATTATGTAACTATGGAACGCAAAATAAAGAATTGAATTGAATCTACAGTTATCGCTATGACATTGTTTAAGCAGATCTTTTCTATAAGAGCAAAAGTTTGGCTACACCTGCTATATAAAGTTATGTATTGATATTGAATGTGTAGGTAATAATTATTTACCACTATCCTAGCATCTGTAGGTGTAGCAAAAATAATTTTCGAAAAGCATTCTTATCGCCATCTTAACAATTTGTATGAGAATAGAGTAGCATCTCTACCGTACGTGAATATAACTAAATTTGGAAGCACAAATTACTTTCGTATCGAAGTTATATAGAATCAAAAAGTAACATTCAATGTTTGCATTTACATAGAACGTATTATCGAGCACATTTATTTGCCATTCAGTATCGTTTAAGATGACTCGCTATCGAGAACACGAATATTCTTACTCACGAAGAATTTGTTTGTGTGAAAACGTCGTAGAATTAAAATAAGTTTAAACAAGGAATTGCAGTGTTAAAGGCAAAAATGCAAAGAGCATAGAGATTTGGACGTAGTGTTTAAAAATAATTATTTCGCAGTGATATATTTTTTGACATAACAATACTATCTAATCAAAAAGATCGTAGTTAGATGTTGATTTTTTCATATGAAAGATATAAGTGATTTTCATTATTAACACTTTCGCCGTACTGCTGAGTTATGCCTTCTAATATTGGAGAAGCTATTTCGAAAATCGAGTCTTAACTTACTATGATGAACCAATGTAAGTTAGCCATAGTGCCTTTATATGTGGTAAATACTTTTTATTTTAAGATATACCTGTATTACTACATTTTAGTAATATATAAAACAAAAAGGAACTTAAACATAGTATTTTTCTCATTTTCTAATTACGAACTTAAGAAATTCCGCCTTTGAACTTTCTAGAAGTAAAATAATAGTTCTTGTTATTTTGATATCTTCATACAGGCAAAAACTTGACTTACCTCCAGCTCATAGGTGGCTTTGGTTGTTACTGCAACCGTTGTCACCCACTTACAAGCATTGAACCTGCGTGATGCTATTATGTTAAACCACTATGTATATATATTTTTCGGTGTGGAAAAGTTAATAACTGATCAGTAAAGGTCGATTCATTTTCATTTCATAGATGCATTCATGATTTTACCATATTTTTCTTCTAATATGGAGGGTAATTAATTATTATTATTATTGACATAAATGAAGGATGGTTCAAACTTTGCTTGTTATCTCTCCTACTAAGAACAAGAACATCTGGTATGACCTTTGGTAAGTTTAAAAAAAAACAATAAATTTTTTAGAACTTAGTGTTTAGTTACATACAATAAGGTGACAACTGAATTAAGAGATATTCAATATTTCCCAATGCTTAAAAAGTTGTTTACGGTTTTTATGTAAATAAAGTCGAACGAGTTAATGTGTCACTTACTTATTTTAAATACATCAACGTCAGCTGTTTACTTTATAAAACCGCTTGACAATCAATAATTTAACTTAGCCGACGAACAAAGACTGAAGTAGCGTCTCGCTGTCATTGTAAACACAAATTGTTTGAGCGTTCTTAATAAATTTGAAGGAGTTTTTCGTCAGATACTGTTAGTCCAGCGAATTCTGTTTATAATTTTCTTGTATATCTAAAGCTTAATTGATAAAGGACCTTTTACAAAAGTTTTAAGCATGAAAAAATGATCTTAAATAGTGTCGTAGGAATTTTGGTGTGTATTACACTTAACAGAAAGTGAATGAATAAGAGTAATTTTAAATCTAACCTTATGAGCAATATATATAAAAGAGCTGGGGGTTACTTATGTAAAAAATAATAATGTAAATAAGCTTTATAATAATAATGAATATTATATTATTTTTACGTTATCAAATGATAATAGTAAATAATTTATGTGTCGACAGTATACGAAAAGTTATATACATAATTTTTTTTTCATAAAGTTATTTTGTCAAATTTTTTTTATATATATCCATTGGTAATATTTTAATTTCATAAGGTATAGCATTATATAGTTTAATACACATTCATCACATTGCTTAAGACAAAATGTAATTTTAGGATATATCTTAACAGTTTTTGAATTACGAGGAAATATGTCAGATGCATTTTTAGAAAGTCCGATATTACGTTTTACGAAGCATGCTACCACAAGTATATATACAGGGGAGAGGCAATATTCCTAGTTTCCCAGAGAAACTAGGTATTGAAGAGAGTCGTCGACCAGACTCTCGAGAAGATATACATTTCTTTCATGCAAGAAATAATCTACTGGACTCAACAGAGTTACCCCGAATAAGAAGTCCATACCTTATTATTAATGAAACAACAATTATGGGTTACTACATTTGTGGAAAAATTACTGCGTAGCTTAACTAAGACGTAAACGTAACTGTTTACGATTTGATTTTCTAGATAGCTGTCGTCAAAATATTTACTTGTATAACTATGTATGTGTACAGTATAGAATAAAGAAAGGAAAGGTCGAGAATTTTATTCGATCAATAGACATGATACTAAAGATATATGAATTTAAATAAATTTTAATCCATGTGATGGTCAAAATACGTATTTGAGTTTTAAGTTTAACGTGAATTTACATTTAAAGAAATAAATTAAATTATGTCCAGAAAATCTTACAAGCTTCTTAGCTACGTCATTTCTAAACTGTTTCTTTACATGTTGTGAAATGAATGAATGAATTTCACTTTTTCCAATACAAAGTGAAGGGTGTGAGATAAGCTCGTTCGGGTCCATTATCTTGATGAGCTCGGCTTTGTCGCCTTATCTGAAACCTAAGAGGCAGATACCAAGTTTTAATATAGCTAATTTATTGAATAACGTGTTGTTTGGTGCAACCGTAATGAATAAAAAGCCTTTATGTTTATAAAACGTAAAATTAATTGGTGAATAATGCCTGCCGTATATTAAAAAGAGCTGAGGGTATATCATCATAATCTATCATCATTCGTCAACCTATTTTACACTCGTCTACTGCAGGACATAGGTCTCCCCTAATGTACGCCATTGCTCCCCTTTTTCGTGTATATATTTAACTGTTACTACTTCTACTTACGCACAAAGAGATTCCTTCAAAAAAGGCGTGGAAAAACACTTTTTGGACTGGTAAGGTAGAGGTGGGTGGTGTTGCATGCTCACTAGGCACACTCTACCCTGCTGATTAATGTGCGAATATGATGTTTAAATAATTAATACGCCATTTTTTTTTACGAGGATGATTTTTTGAAGTTTTTGGTTGAGTTTAATTACAACTTCACAGTAACATAGGTTGGCTCTGGCGATTTTAATAAAATTAAGGAAACTATCGTATTGCCTCTTATACCGCAATATGTGAGTACGCTTACTATTACTACATATTTAAGATTTGTAAGAAAAGATTTAAATATTCAGTCGTAGTGGCCAAATAAGCAGATTGTAAATATCTCGATTTTACAATGTCGCAGATTTTAAAATGATCTTAAATTACCAAATAGATTTCCTTTATGCACGAGATTAATAAAGGGGATATAAATACTCAAGTAGATAAGAATTTTATTAACAAAACTGTTTGTCAAGGGAATGATCCAACTTCGAGACTAGGAATTGAAATTCGTAATGATCAAATAAATCTTGATCGTTAAGCTAATCAAAGGAGAGCGTCTCGTGGTAATCAAATAAATAACCCGCAGATAATTTAGTGAATTAATTGAATTCGTTCGATTTAAATTTCAAGAAGGACTGACTGCCGCAGGGATAGAAAGGTTCTCGAGTGGCGGCTACGTTCCGCCAGACGAAGCGTAGGTAGGTCTTCCAGAACGTAGTCCAAGGATCTGATAAAGGTCGCGAGAAATCGCTGCATGCAGGTAGCGTAGCACTGATCAGTTTGAAGGTGTTTTCTATAGAAATCTAGGTACACCTAACAGTGGACGGCGCTCGGCAAATATGATGATGATGAATAAAGTTCAATGTATTAAATTATCCTTCAACAATTCTGCGCCATGAACTGCGGACACGTGGTAATCGAACAGAAACTTAAATTCAGTTGGATTACCACTTGTCGGTACGACGTGCGAAGGTTGTCACGTCTTTCAAAGTAATATTGTAGGGTAAGAAAGGTGAATCTTGACAGTGGAATTATTTCAAAGAGACATCAAAGTTAATGTCACGTTTCCCCACTAGCATTCTCTACTATCTCTTACTCTTTCACGTATTTCCTTTTTCAAATAACCTGGGTTTCATAGTAAAGATGCTCTTTAATAATAGCTTAATATTATTACCTTTGTACCCTTTTTAGTGTATTCCTTTTATTTAAGTTCTTCCTACTTCTTTTTTTTTATAGTTATATAATTTCTTAATATACTTGTGATTAACGAATTTTGATGCTGACTTTACTTATAATAAAAAAAGCAGACAAAGCCAACTCTGTTCTTGTAATACAACTTTTATTACCAATCCAGATTAGTTTACTACTAACTACAAAACTAACATTTATTTTTCTCCTTGATGTTTCTTGTAGCTTAGAACATCGTTTATCTAGTTAATATCCAGGGCGATCCCTGAGGGAACGTAATGTATTAGTTACTTTAATAAGACCTTTAAGCTTACCAAATGTAAGCTATAATTAGTTTTTGGACCTTGTTAACAAATTATAACTTATATATTTTTCTTTGCTTCTTTTATACCTTAAGGTTGGCTGTGGGAAAGAAGCGTGCAGGCTTTCATAGTAAGTGGCTTTTATAGACTTCAGTCTCTTGTTAAGCTCGTAGCACTATAAACGATCGTAGTACTGTAGAGGATCGTACTACTAGAGACGCTCGTAGCGCTTACCTGCCTTCTTTCAAAAAACCTAAAGGTCGGGCACTCAAATTCGTCTGCCAAATACCACTATAGCTTACTGCTTACGGGTTGTTTCTATTTAATAAGGGTTCTATTTCACAAAAAAAATCCAAATTCACCGAAGTGAAGTTGGATATGGAGTATTAAGCGTTCTTAAATTAAAATAACGTAGATCCACAAACTGTTGATCCCTCCGAAGCTGGAAGCCTTACATGGATTTCTGAGACTGCGTGGAAAAACTAAACACGTAGGGGCTCAGGAACAGTATTAATCTGAAATGGGTTTCTGGTCACTCTGTTGTCATATATAAGCTTATGGGTCAGCTAGATCTGAGGCTCAAGGACTGACTACAACCATTTTGTGGCACCCCCAAGAACCAGGCCGTGCACCTTCTCAAAACAAAAACGGCTAAGTCGCCTGATTTGACACTCTCGATGTATTGTATATAAGGCTCCTGTGGCAAACGCACTGAAGAGCTGATAAAGCTCAGCAGGAGCAACATGGGTGCACTGATTAGAACTTTGACAGGACACTGCAAACTAAAAAAACATTTATTGAATATGACATTAAGTAATTCTGAGGTCTGTATATTGTACCTCCGATGTAATTTTGGACCCCTTATCCATAATCGAAGCTTTCATCTGAGGAGACACATAATCGAAGCTGGGAAAATCCTGATGTTTTTGGACAGTGCCCAGATCAAGGAGCTTTTTTAACCTATTGATGGCAATAATATTCACAATATCGTGTAGGACGCAGTGACGAAGCAGTTACAAAGGACTAAACTACAAGTAGCCCTACACTACAAATTATAATAATAATAATTCATAAATTAACGGTAGCAAACATTTTTACGTTCAATTACTTAATAATCTTATAAAGGTATGGAAAAATCGATTCGATTAGCGATCACGTAATAGATAAAGTTAGTAGAATTTCAAATCGTTCTGCAAGTCGACCGGGTCATGAAAGCTTATGACGCTCCTTGCTATTCCCAAACTATTTTCGAGAATACTTTTCTAACATGATCTGATAGCTAAGAGCCCCATAGACGCAAACGTACATCTTGCTTTTTATAAACTTATTTAATTTTCGTTTATGTCGACACCTGGGAAATCAATTTCAACCCTGAGGGGTCAATATTGATATATGAAAGTGAGAATTATACAAACAGGTAGAGAGAATCTAATTAGCCTACAAAGAGGATGTAGCTTAGTAGAGTGATGTACAACGTTGACTAAATAAAAATACCCAATAATATTTTTCCATTAGCTCAAATAAAACGTGATACAAAATACTTTATATTTTATTGATAGTAAGTAAAAGTACACGATATACTAAACACTGGAGTATCTAAATTGAAATGGCTTTTGAATAAGGTACTTACCATAAGTGAATTAATTACAATAAGAATTTAATATTAACTTTTATCTTAATAATCTTTAAAATGGCGTCGGGCTACTAGTAGTTAGGAGAAACGTCTATCGAAGGCCAACAGAAGTATGATTAACTGAGTACATAAATATTACGTTTAAGAATGATTAGTCTGAGAGATGAAATCCAAACAAGCGCCAAAATCTGTCAAGATTATAAATTAAAGATATTGATGCTTTTTAAATATTGTTAAAAATAATGGAAAGGCAAAGGAGTTGTAATAAAATCACGATTAAAAATTTTAGTACCATGTTATAATACCCAGCCAACTTTGTCTTTGTAAAAATCCTGAGGGGTCTAAATCCTTGTTGGTTGGATAAATAAATGTGATGCTGCCACGAATATCACATTTATAAAGGTCATGAAAATTGACTAAAATCTACCGAACAAACAATATTGGAGGAACGTGCTTGTGTTATGATCTGCCGGAGATAGATCCACAATCCATATTATACTGCACAAATACTTGGCGCGAAGACAAACAAGGTGCATGAAATCTGACAACGTATTGTACGCTATTGTGCAATATTGCCAAACATGTTGAGCGTCATCTGTCACGCCTAAATTACCATCTGGTCAATACTGCTCTGGCCTTACCAAAATCGTCCACTGCAATAAAATATCTATAGCATCTAGCTTATAAATGTTTTTTTACTAATCAACATTTTGATATCTCAAAATATTTGCAATTTTGAGGATTCTATCAAGTCAAGTTAAGTTTAATAATATGAGTTACTTATATAATTTAAAACCCTATAAAACCTGATGTCAATTAATCGAATTGCCCATTAAGTTGCATCAAACAGGTGTTTATTTAATTATGTGGTTAAACATTTAATAAAGTTACGAGTGCACATGGTCATATCCAGTAACAGAGATTGCTGGATTTGAAATATGCAAGCGAATAAATTTGCTGTCATGAACTTTAAAATAGACTAGATTTACGGCGTGACCTTAATCAAAATTAGATTAACTGCCCGAGTTTGAGGCGGTGCTATAGAAGAATGGAGTGATGGCAGAGTCAGTGTACTGAGTAGGAAGCACTTTATTTTTATTAAACATACATCATTGTTATGACATCAAGGCTTGAAAAAGTTTAGCTGGACAAGATTTTTCACAGATATCCTACGGAAAGCATGGCATATATACAATAGGAAGAGTGCAGCACAGAACATATGTCTTTGGCCACCTTCATCTTGCCTGACTGTTTTGATCACGGTTTCCTAGGTTTTAGATCGCAGTGTAGCCGTATGCTAAGCAAGGAGGTACTGCTCTGTAACGACAGAATATTACCCCGAAGAGAAGAAACGAATAATCTCCCTCTTACCTCATCTCACCCTTAGTTAAGTAACGATGATATAGCATCAAAATAATGTAATATTGTCAATGTTACATTATTCTGATACTATATCTATATCTTATTGCAAAAGGAAATCTGGAAAACTCTTAAGACTTTCATTGTTGCTGTAAATTTATTTGAAATGCTCCAATCTCGATGGTAATTTTTATTTGACATAGACTATTTTCAAATAATTACATCGAAAAATACTAAACGACATTTTCAATAACAAAAAACGATTTCACAGTGAGTTTAAAATAGAAAACCAATTATTTGTGAACAATACCAAGATGTCTACGAAACTATACAATCGATCTCAGTTTGTAGGCGTTCTATTTGTTTAGGCAGGAATAAGCTTCGTAGGGTTGCAACTATTTGTAAAAGATTACTTTTTCTTAAAATGATGAAGACAACATCTTCATGACTAGCTATTCCACTGGAACCTAGACATTCTTTAAGTAGGAGTTGGCTTAAAAGAAGAGTGTTTTTGTATATATGTAACAATATGCCTAAACTAAAAACAATTTGTTGGATTATGTACTTTTTTCTTTTCAAAATGGTTCATTTTTGGAAAAAACATTTAGTATTTTTCTCGAGTTCATCGAGCTATATTCATTAAATTACTTCTAATTAAATATTATGATTATTAATTAGATTTTATTTTGTTGAAGCGTTGTTTTTTTATGCTGGGTGATACAGTTCTATAGATAGCCGGAGTATCTTATGGGTTATAGAATATACTTTTAAAATTATTATACTAGTCAAAGTGATGACATTTTATTTTAAGAAACATTATTATCTTGTATCTACAATAGATAATACCTAAGACTTTTGATCCACTTAAAATTCAATTACCCTTCTGATATTATCTTGAAATAATTAGATTTCAACATTATAAAACCATTGCAGTTCGGTTATTACCGTTCTTATTACGATTCAATAAGGTTTTAAATAGTGTGAACAATATCTAACTTTAAGGTTTCTGATAAATATATATTATGCTCGTTTATACTTTTTGTACGTACACATAATGCTTTTGAAATCAATTTAATTATTTATATTTCAGTTTCCCTACCCATTTATATTGGATTCTGGGAGAGGCTGCATCTAGTTAACAGTTTTTATTGTAAAATTGCCTTTCTCTTTATGTATGATAGTAGAGCTTTATATTCTCTTCTGTACATTTGTAGATAATTAAGTTATTAAGGGCTTGAAATGAGAAAATGGCAAAATTAGTACCTTCACACTGAATTCAACATGGCTGCCGTTCTATTGTGGAGGATTATATATTTTTGACCGCGGTTCCAAGATGGCGAAAGAAATAAATTTTCTCACCCACCTTAATATGAGTATCAAATGAAAAGGCGTGAAGAGTAGAAAACGATAAAGTTAGTAACATCACACTTAATTTGATATAGCCTCCGATGCAATATTACGAATCAAATTTCGGGTTTTTTTTCAATATATAATATAAATATATATATGAACTAAATACAAGCAGTGGTATAAATAATGTCAATGGGGTTAATATGTAAAGAATTGTAAATAAAGAAATAAAAATGGTGAAAATGGATGTTAATAATTAATCTTTAAAACTTAAAAGTAAAAAATTAAATGGAAATATTTTTTTAAAAACAACTATTAAAAAAGAAAGACATAAGAATCTAAAGCTTGAGGCACTGATTACACTATCCGTTGTACAGGTGCACTACATAATTATATCAGTCCCTCAAGCTTAAGTACGCATTATTTTTTTAAGTAAAATTTTATTCAAACAAAAGCTTTTTGATTTCCGTTTTATTTTATCTCAAATAATGTTAAAAACAGCTAATTTCGTTGGTGGTCACACTCTGAACACAAGAGATGTTTCCCATTCTAAATTTTGTATTGAATCACGATCAATTCTTTCGGTAAGCATATTCTATTTGTAAACATTACACTTATGGTGGGATATCAATAAATTATCTAAGTATGGTTTTGCTTACAAGTCGTCGAATTTTGTCAAAAGTAATGTGTAGAGAAAAATGAGAATTCGCCATAGTAAAGTCCCACAGCTGTAACAAATCAACAACAATACTCACCTGAAAAAAACGCCAGAAATTTATCAGGAGAATATTGAAAAAAACTGATAATATGTGAAAATGCCATTGTACTACTTTTTAAAGTGCACCAATTATTTCAAAGAACAAAAAGCAAAAATTTTATTCCATTTTTAAATAAAATAATTTAATTAATTTTAATTTGCTCTTAAAATATTGTATAAAAGAAAGAGACAACTCGATATCTGTGCGTACATGTCCTGTGTCTTCCGTTCATTGACATTTCTTGGGGCTGTTACTGTTCTACTCGACAGTAAAATTATTTAAGGTTTGAGGGTTAATCTTACGACTTTAATCTCCGTGTGTAGATAGATAATTGAAACCCAGAATTGAACGTGCTCCGTATAATTACATGTTTAAAATACACCTTAATTCATCTATTATAGGAACAAGACCACCTGCTCTCAATAAAGTCACGTAATATGTAAATTATGACAATGAAACACTTTTATTACTACAGGTAGCATTTAAAACAGCTCTTTTAAGATTTATAACCTGCAGTGAAGTTAGATAGTTGAAGTACTACAACACTAAGGGAACAGTAAAGATGAAAAATGATGATGATGATGATTTAATACTAATTTGTTTAATAAAATATTGATTAAATTTTTATATCAATTACACCCTACAGTAAAACAATTTAAAAATAAAAAAAATGTATTATAGTATTTTGTTCTACCGTTTATTTTGCTTTGACACATAAGCAAAAGCACTTATTTATTAAAAAATAACTAAAAATAATAAAAAAACTTCATCTCAAATCAAATCATATTTTTTCTAAGTCAAATCTCTATTATAAGTTAAATTGTTGTGTTATTTACAAATTAGGTTTTAGGGATCCTCTTTTAATAAAATAAAAAAATATTTATGTATTTTTATTATATATGTGTGTTGATATGGGTCAAATGTCCAGAGAAAATAAGATCTTCAAATATTTTATAATATTTGTATTTGAATAATTACTATTTAAAATTTTTATTATTATATCAAAAATTTGCATCATTATCGGTAGTCCATAGTTTTGATATTTTATCGAACATAATAAATTTGAAATTCAAAAGAGAAGATATAATTACTTTAAAAGCTATCAAATAGAAAGAACTTATTTACTGAGTTCTTTCTGTTTGATAGCTTTTAAATGGCACCGTAATTCTATTTTGGACAATAATTCCCGTGTAACTTAATCATTCTGATCTTGTGAAAACCGAGGAAGGTATATTCAGTTTGGTCCGACCCTTTTATTCAAATATTTATTTAAATGATACCCAACGTCATCTCAAACGAGTAACATCAAAAAAAGTTTCATTTCATAGATAATTCTCTATTCTATTGTCTATTGTATTTAGAACCATTTAACTGAACGATGCCAGAAATGCACGCAGCAGTATTTATGCAGAATTTTGTTTTAACATGTCCTCAATTATTTTAAGACATTTTAAGCTTAGTTGAAAAAAAAACGTAGAATTAATTCTACGACGCAACTAACCTTTAAAAAGAGACCTCAAGATACCCATGGGATCAGTATAATGGGAACGGAGAACAAGAAGGCGAACATTGTGTAGGAATTTATAATCATTACGGGAAAAGTACTAGCGTGAAGCGTGTAGTACAAGTACCTGTTACGACAATAGCACCTCTTTATGTTATTTGATTTTGACGATTTACCATTTCAAGCGTAAAAATAGTTATGAACTAGTATAAAATTTATCCCCTTACTCCTAGGAAACTCAAACTATATCGTGAATATGACATATTCGTCTCTTCAGTTCTTTTTCTGTATTTTTAAAGGGTAGGTATCTCGGCGAATGCAGTCAGCATGCTATAAGCGTCTAAAGACTATGGTAACAGGAGACCCAGTACCGAATGCCAAAAATATAACTAGGCCGGTAATGTGAATTTTTGAACTGCTGTAATTATTTCAGCATGGTGGCTCGCAGTGTGGTGTACTGATAATAGAGTCTGTTTTCACTTTTCTTGCTCAAAAAACCCGTCATTACATATCAGAGATAGGATAAAAGAGTATATTTAAGTATTTATTTTTATTTTTTCTTGAACGTTGAAACGAAACGGCTTTTTTCATGAGTGTAATAATCACGAATGAAATACTCGACTTATTTAGTAATAAGTCGAGTATTTCATTCGTTTATTGTTATGAAATAGTTTTCATAACAATAAAAAATACCATTTTATTTTTGAAAATGGAACTAAACGGAAAAAAATTCTTTTTGATAAAAATACGCAGTTGTAAAAGGTTGTACATTATTTCTTATAAAATAAATATTTTAATATTTCTGGATGATCTCGCAAACGTACAATGGAAACTACACTATGAACCTATTTATTATTAAGGCTATTTTAGCCCCTCATATACAATCTACTATTTATTTCTTGTTTATTAGGACTACGGAAGAAGAGATCGTACAATGCCACGCACTAAGAAGATAAGTCTTACTGGTTTTAATAATAATACATATTTATAAAACCAGTAAGACTGCCCGAAGCTTTCCGTTAATAATAAAAATAAGACGTAGGAATGCCTCCAAAATTAACGTAGATAATGGAGTTGAAATGTACCTCCGTTCAAAGGTAAAAATGGTATAAGATAAAATTATTTCATTTTAAGCGCTGACGAGGATAGTAAAGTCTGCTGTCAGTTTAACTCGAGAGGGATTTTAACACCTTTAGACGTTGGAAATTATTTATAGAATAAATTAATTTTCAAATAAGTATTTCTCGAAATAATTGCTTTTGATGTTTTGCAAGCTACTTAATATTTGGGAGTTGTTAAGTAAACATGTATACGAAATGACCACCATGGAACTAATAGAAATCTGCTCATGAAGAATAAGATGGAAAGAAAGAGGAAGGCGAAATGTTTTTTTCACCTTCAGTTGGTCACACAGTCAGAAGGGCCCATCCATGCCATATCAGGAG
Source organism: Acentria ephemerella (assembly GCA_943193645.1). NCBI lineage: Eukaryota > Metazoa > Arthropoda > Insecta > Lepidoptera > Crambidae > Acentria > Acentria ephemerella. The sequence goes on along the minus strand of OW971879.1, from coordinate 10,823,263 downwards.
AAAACCTTGGCAGATGATGGAAAATATTAGCGAAACTTCAACGACAACAGCATTAATTCTTATATATAATAAATAACAATAAACGAAGAATTAGGAAAACGTTTTCTCTATATCAAAATATATATTTTTTAACAGCCAACCTAAAGTATAGACGTCGATGTATCAGCGCAACACAAATTACTTGGTAAACAAAACTTTAAGTACGATAATAATTATAATTTCTTTTAAAGATCAACATACAAAAAGCAATCATTATAACTTTATGTGAATAATTACAATTTTTGTTGAAGAATTTGCTATAATTGCTCAAGATGATACTTTATGAAGAATTATTAAAGTATAATATAAGTAAGTATTAAAAATATTCACTCCTCAGATAAGAGAGGAAGAAAAAATAAAAAGTAATAATAATATTTAATTTATATAATGAATTTTATGTAGTTTTACTAAAGCTTAGATACTTTTTTGTCGAGGAGGAATCTGTTTACGGACCTACTCGCCACTGGCTAAGCCGCGGGCGAGTGTGGGGCTCGCCACATTAAAGTAACACTGCGTATAAGACTCCCCGGTAACTCCATAGCCCTTCGCGGGGGTGAACGTGATAGTGACGGGGGTTCTATCGACGCAATTCATTCTTCTTCTTAATTTATTAAAAATAACAGAGGTTACAAAGCAACTAAACCGTAATTAGTAGGCGTATCTATCTTTTACACTTTGACTTACAAGATTGGATAGAAATCGACATTGTCGGGTGTTGTTCATCAATTTGAATTAAAGCAGTGCACATGAACGCCCTATAATGACAAGCTTTATGATAATAATTAAATTTTAACCGTCTGTTCGAGTGGTCAGTACCCTGAATAGTACAGGCTTCTCGGCCAGGGGTTCTGGGTTCAAGTCCCGGTCTGGTCAAATGTTTGTTTGATAAACACAAGTATTTGTTTATGGGTAATGGTTGTTTGTATATTTATGTATGTATATTTCTTATACACTAATTTGAAAATATGCGTAATATTAAATATGTTTTATCCATATCAGAAGCTCTTAATGATGCTTCCTTTGAGCTAGATAATACATGTGTGCGTAAGAATATATTATTTTTATCAAATTATGTTCTATCACAACGGAAGAGAAGAAAGTTTAATTTAGATAATTTTTCAATATAATGTAAGTTTAGTAAAATATAACCATCTCGTACAGGCTCACTTCGTAATTTATTGGTGAAGATAAACCTTGGTTGCTTACTATATTTTTTCGGTAATCCAACACAAAGCCTAAATTTACTATGTGAGTAATTAAGATAAATTTACCCTTGATGACGTATACTCTACTTGAGTACATTTTATGATCCGAAATGTAAACGTATTTATTGAAGTATGATTATTAAAAAAATAAGTACCTAAGTAAACCTTATTTTTAAGTTATGAGATATACTTACACTTTTATTTACGTAGGTAGTGTTATTGTGAAGAAAAAATTTGTAAAAGTAACATTACCTTGCTATTGACTGATTTCAAATTCACGTGATTGTCAAATAGTATTTCGTGCCGCTTTCCACTTACCTGAAAAAAAAAGAGGATAAAAATTATTACAAAGAATCTTATTCCAAAATAAACATATAATCTTATATCGTGGAAATAGCGATTGAAGCAAAGACTTAACAAGAAGTTCTGTATGATCTAGTGATACATGTCTATAACCTGATAAGACATTTTTATAACCTTTTCATGTCATATTTTAAATTTAACTTAATTGTAATAAATTGGAACGAATATAAATAATTCTTTGATCCTGGTGAGAATTATGTAAATGGTTCTTAGTATTTATGAATTCATAATTATCTAGTCAATATTTGAAATGCTTAAAACAAGTGAAATATAAATATTTTACTTTCTTCCAATACAAGAGATGTTAATGGTTAGTACTTCACGAAATACAATAGCCTGAAAGACATTGTAAAATGAGGACTATGATTTTGAACTTTAGAAAAGGGTTTAAATCCCGCAACCGGAGGGGACAAATGTATTTGGACTTCTGCTAATAAATTGAATTGATGACGTCAATCTATACCGAATTCAGACGTCTATCGCGCGCGGTTATTTTTCACTGCTCAGCAGATTTTAGGTTTATATCAATCGCAGGTCAGATGAGAAAAAATCTACAAGAAATTCACTTTTATAACGATCCTAACCCAAAATAATATTGTTAATTGAATAAATAATACTCATTGTTATGTCAACTAGCTTACACTCTGCGTGAAATTTCTTTTGAGTAAGGCGGAGAGGGGGAAATACTTTTTGTTCCGAGATAAAATGTATCTATTTTTGGGATGTTACCTATCTTCACGATCAAATTCATCCAAACTAGTTGAGTAGACCGAGCTTTAAAAATAAAAGAAACAGAATGTTACCTTAAGTACTAGCTGCACTGTAGGCATGGAAATTATTGCTATCTATAATCCAATGACATTATGAATTTATTTCATGTGATTTCATATTTAAAAGATATATTTTTTTCAAATTTCACACTTGCTACTATTTCCTTCCTGATGAAGTATGAATTAAACCTAATGATAATTAATTTGAAACTTAGATAAAATGTAATACATTATCAAGTACTCTATCTTGAATCCTGTCCATCTTAAGGTTACCTGGAAGAGATCGCTTTTAGCGATAAGGTCGCCCTTTGTACAAAATTAGTTAAGTTTTTTTTGTGTGTTTCTCTTTTTGAATTGGCTGATGTACAATAAAGATATATTCTATTCTATTTTATTCTACATTAATTGCACAAAAAATATAACAAAACTTATTTTAAATACACATATTACCACTACCGCAAATAAAATAAGAAACAAACAGTCACACTCACACGCACCGCACTATACGTACACAAATCGTACTAGCAAATCTAGCAATTACTGCTCGACTAATGCGATTTCGTTTCATATGAATTTTATTTGACAACGGACGCCACATCACATTCAACAATTTAATGCGATTAATCAATCTGCGATTCAATGAAATTAATGCAGTCCGCGATTTTGCAGAGTGTGAAATATAGCAGTAGGTGTCACGATTGAAAATATGAATGTATGATACGATTGAAAATGTATAAAAGCTATCTTTATACAAAAACTATTCTAAAATAGTCTTACAAAAAATAGCTTTAAAATAAATAATATATTAATGGACGTTTAACACTAACATCTTTATTTACGTATAAAAAAATTTGTTATTGGAAATAATAATCAAATTAATATAGAATGCTCTCCGTAGAAGTTCATAAGTACAAGAACCATTTCATTTTACTTCTTATAGCATCATTTCCGATTGCCGTATTTATTTACTAACCCTAATAAAATAAATCTATTTGAAAACTATTTGATTATATGATTTAGAATTTTTTGAACTTTGATACTCGACCGTGTAAACGCAGCTCCGAAGCTTGACGCATGATATCAGTAAAATATTATCTCACACCACAGTACGAACGTGTGACGGTTTAATAATAAAGATCTTTTGCTATCTATCACGTCTTAAGGATGGTTCATAAATATAATAACATAGTATTAAGTCCCGTCTTGGTACGTAAGTTCTTAATGATCGTCTCAATCCATATTAGATTAGATAGACCATAGGTATGAGTGGGAGAAATATTATCCTCCTGAAAAAATATTCCTATCTACTGGGATCGACTCAGGACCTTTGGAAAAGAAACAGAAAAATTACCACTATCACTCGACCCGAGACCGAGCGGTCGAAATATTACTACATATTCAAGTTAAAAATTAAACATTCCTAAACAATTGATAATCTTCACCATTTTATTTTATATTGTACGCAAGTAAAGAGCAAAAGTAATGTGGGAGACAGCTTGTTTAACAATTTAGTTACGGGTGCTCTAGATTTTATTTCAAAGCTGCTTATGCCGGATTAGTGGTTATTGAACAGAAAGGATTTTGTACTGTAAAACTTTAGATTTGCCATGTTTGTTTACGAAATGGATTTGTTTTTAACATAAAAAGGGAAAAAGATTTGTTGTTTAAATATAAACCAGCATTTTGATTAGTTTTTTTAGAAATAAATAGTTTTCTTATACTAATTACATCGTGTTTATAGTTTTTCATTTGTTATCGTATATGTCATAAGAGATTGTAGTAGGTGCCTTCCCAAACTAATTAAAATTAAGTCAAGGAAACTCACTTACAGCATATATCGCTTTTTTATACACATTACAAAAATAAAGCCGAAGTAAATAGGTTTGATTTCATAAGTTTGAAATTTTCGTAGAAAATACTTTTAATTGTTTTCATCATGACGCGTACGGTTATTTGAAGAAAACAAAACATCAAAATTTGATAAAGCTATTAGCTAGCTATTTGTCACATATAGCCTCCTCTACTGCTTATCATCAGGTGGTGCCGGGTCATTTTCTGAAATTGTATAAAAAAAAGCTATAATAGTATTTAGAATGTATTACTCGTGGATATTTGTTTCATTTCAAAATAATACGTCTCTGATGGGACGGATGTAACGTTGTTTATATTGTTACACGGCCTTTGTAATCCTAAAGTCGTTCAAAGCTACTCACACGTAACAATTTCGTATTATACTTTGGGACAATGCATTCAAAGAATTGTGTCAATTATCTTAGTAGAAATAAACTTTTTAGGAGAATTGACTTTTCCACAGACGACCCTACCCAACGTGATTTACTGATTTATAGATTTTTATTTTTACAACTTACGATTTTAAAATTATTCTACGAGTTTTAGTACAGTATCGATGATCATTGGTTAGATTGAATGTGCTTACAAACATTTTTACCAAAAATCTCTTTTTTTTCAACGGACTCTATTAGAATAGAACTACTGAGTCTGAACTCTATTACTGAGTTCTTTCATATCTTTTAACACATTTTATTAAATAACTATCTATAACTATATTTATATCGGAAATCGATTGTTTATTTCATCTCATATTAATTGAATCTTTATAGCGTGGCGAGGGTGACAGTTGTTTGATGTTAATTATCTCGTGAATTTATGCTGTGATCGATTTTAAGAATATTTTTGTCTTGAAACTTCTCTGATTTTGATTATAAATATCATTCGTAATCTTATGATAAAGGAACAAAACATACTATTATACATTTACGTTACATTACACAAGAGTAATAGATAGAGTGTTTAGAAATAAAGACCACTAAGTAATGTTTCTAAATTTGTGAATAATACACCTCAAAATTTTGTATGGGATTAAAACATGTAATATGTAGGTGCACAGATACCCCACAATTTTATCTTATTATAATTTTAAATAATGTCGCCTTCTTCGCATATGGAGTCCTCTTTCTGCTTACCATACAGGCGAGTCATCAAACGTACTTAGTTTTTATTTTATTTTAAACCAATTGCGATAAAGCTATGGTTTAGGTATCACTATTTTAACTTCTTCACGATAATAAATTCTAACGCCTTTACCGCAGGGCATAAAGAAAGTTTTTGCATAAATTAAAATACACTTCTCGCGACCGTAGGTTCTTCAAAGTCAATTTATTCCCTGTAGCAGCTTCAAGGGGACAATGATTTGTTAAAAGCTCCATATTAATGTGGAATATGTTTCTAATTATTTCTAAAATACAGCACCTACATGAAAGTCGTGAACAATAGTTATCAAGAGAATTTAATATCTTTGAACATGATTATTACCAGTCGAGAACAATCTCTCATTAGTACAGACTTTAATCTTATTGAAAATTAAATGATTTCAGTTGATATTAGGAATTTAACAGAAACAATACGTATTTGAAGCTAGTTTGTACCTACTTTTTATAAATAGCAAAAACCAGTCATTGAAATAGAAACGGCTGATAGGTTTAAGTGGAAAACAATTCATTAAAACCTAATGTCAACTACTAATGTTATATAAATTTTCTGCAATATTAGCTTGCGAGTAGAACTGTAAAGTTCGAATACTAGTACAAGCAGTCTTTCGTAAACTCTCAGAATTTCTAACATAATCGATTATAGCAATTATTGTCTGTACAATTATACAGTGTTTAAACTGTATAATTGTAGAGACAATAATTGCTGTACTTAGTTTCATTACTAATATTTGTATTTGAATTACCTCTTCCGACACTTGTCGCTTTATTTGAATAACCTTATTAAAGACATGTACTAAGATACATTTTACAACTTCACTTAGTCCCTTTGTAAATAAACACTTAGAAACTCCATCAACATTACTTTACATACGACAGTAATCTGAAATAAGGTTGAATATTGTACAATATCAATTAAAGTTTAAAAGGTCTTATTTTTAAAGCGACAATTAATAATGATGGACTTTTTTTTGATTGTCATTCACGGAATAACTTGAAACTTCACTGACTAAATATTTATTCAGTTTTTATGAATCCGTGTCATAATTAAGAATATTCCTTCATTACCCCAATTGCTCATTTAATTTTACGGGGAAATTGAAATCGTAAATAGTAATGGAGTGATATCCTAAAATATTCCACAGACCACAAGAATTATTTTGTCTATGTCTTAGGTTATATTAGTTGTTAGATCAATATCAAAACCTATTAAGGGTTTGTGACTAAACTTTGTGGCAAACGTGTGAACTAATAACATTGAAGTATGATATGGAGTCAAAGTATCAAAGATGCCAACGTATATTTACTTAAATTATGATTTACTGAGTGTTTCAAATAAACTCTAGAGCCAATGCCGAAGTCAAATCTCTAGGGAAGCAGAATCAATCTCCATATATATATATTTACTAGTTCTAGTACTTTTACTGCAAATGCCAGAAAAATTATTATCTCACCTGTTACTTGTAGCCTTTAGGGGTTAAAAGGTAAAGTTATTTGATATAACTTCATCCTTGTAACTCTGTTTTGTGTGCCAATAATAAAAAATGTTATATGACTGATATTTAATCTTATCTTATTGGTACACACACCCTCAACTAATTGTGACTCTCCCTGCAATGATTACTGACTTACATGTTCGGTCAGTCTGAAACAAGTTTGCCTCCACGTCTAGTTTTATACGAGATGCATTCAATTCTCAAAGAAAGTTTCACTTTCTACCAAAATATAATAGCTAACTATAAAACATTATAATTTTTTTTATAAATAAAATAAATTATCATTGAATTGTAAGCGCGCTACGATTCCTGTGTAGGGAATATTTTTCCACATACGGATTCCAATGACTGATGAGACTTGTGCCATATACCTTCTATAAAACTTCTAATAAAACCTCTGCAGCTGACAAAAGCCTAAAATATTGTACTTTGTCACGAACAAGTTAAATTTAGACACAAATTCAACTGATACAAATCGTTATTTGTCTAAACCTAACAGTTTTGGGTCTACGGTGAAACTGTGGCACTAAAACAAAATTGTGTAATAGGTAAAGTTTTCGCTGAGAACCTGCTAATTTTCTTTTCAGTAACTGCTGTAAAATAGCATGTTTTAGTTAAACAGTTATAGTTATTGGTAATGTTATTCCACAGAATGTGTGTTGTTTTGAATCGGCAAAACTTTAAATTTTGATTTCGATTAAGAAATTACAAACTTTTTTATGGTTGATTGTGTGGGTCTGCAGTATTTACAGGTTAGGTAATGCGTAAGTAAAGCCCAACATGCTCATAAGTTAATTAGCGAGCTCTACGCTTGATTATCGCTTTTTTATATGATAATCAATATTGTCGGCAATGGTGCAAATCCGAGAACTAGCAGTGGTTAATCAAACTTATCAAGTTGTTCAAGAATTTACACTTTCATCGACGGTATCTGCAACTATACGCTCCTACGTGCTTCGAAAGGTACGTAATAAAGCCATTGGCTGAAAGAACTACTTTATCGAGAAGAAAGAAACACTATTCGGTAACAGTGTTTTACGGGGTCGGTACCCCGTAAATAAATACTAAGAGACAAAGAGAGCTGTCATTAAATTATTTAACACGATGTGACTTCAAAAAGTCGCTTGTTAATATTTCTAATTATAATTATTTACTAAAGCATTTAATAGAGAAATGTCTTTATTAATGAAATACTTATGTAATGAGTACTTTAAGTAAGACACAGAAGAGGATAAGATATTTAATTAAATATGTTTGATCAGGGATAAAAGAACGAAAAACACATTAAAACTTAACCTTACAACCTAACTTTTAATTGGAAAGAACCGTCTTAATCTTGTAAGACAATGACTATTTTTTATTTTGATTAATTTCACAATCTTATCTCAAAATTTTAAAAAATTGTAAATCTTAAGGAATTTATAATAAAAATTATTGGAAAAACGTCCAACTTACGTATTTTATGTACTAAACCATAATTTCTTCCATCGTTGCTTCAGATAACTTTTAATAGATAGCGTTAGTGTCAGTCAAATGAAGTATAAGTAAAAGACGTGCTATATAGAGTTATACATAGATCACCAGATAATCTAGTTAATTTATATATAAATCCATCCTGTATATCCATCGTGTAGACATTCACCGCGCCGCAAGTAAATATCTCATCGTTCAAATAGAAGGCGTATTTCACTCGTGTTATGATAAAATATTAAACAATTGCACCTTCATGTTTATTTAATGAAACAGTGTGTTTGTTATTTCATAATTAAGCACCTATGATTAGTTGGATTATCAAAATAAATTAAATTTACTCATTTCACATCTTACTTGTATGAAATGTGTATGAAATCAAATTTTATGTCATTTAATTAAGATTTATATATCAGTATATCATCAAAAGTATTTTTTTGTGAGTGATATTTAAATAATGACTTTTTGATCATTTCACATGGACTTTCCAAAAAAAAAGGAATTACAATAATATCATCGATTTTTACCAAAACTTTGTCCTTGGATTATCCTCAAAATAGATATTAAACATTAAATCTGATATTAAAAAATTGAGACACCAAGATAGCAACAAAGGAAAGAAGGCGAATCCATAAATATAACCAATTATTTATTTCATCGCTTAATAAAATAAATTCCCAGACAATTAAAGTTTATGCTTAATTACAGAGTACTGTCAAATATATTCCCAAGATATCAAATTAAATATCAATCCAGCTGAATACGCAAGACGGAGTAGATACATTAAACTATTTAGCAAAGATTCATCACGAATATTAAATACTGTTTCTATCAAAACTGATGAAGAGAACAAGAAATAACTACACACGATGCTTATTTTTTGTGTTCTTGAAAACATTAATTTGCATATTTACAGTCATCTATTTAAGGGAAACAACAGGAGTCGTGCGGGCCACATACTCCTATTAATTATTCACATGGGCCTGCTTTCAGTCAGCCGTGGTTTCAGTGAAGCCACGATTGTCTATTATACTAACCACAAATGAGTTGCTATTGTTAGAAACTCTTATTATAAAGTACTGAATATCTTTAGACGGTGAAATGTATCTGATTAAATGGATATTTTGAAAATGAGTTTTGTATTACTAACAGAATTAAAACCATTTTTTGCAAATCTAATGTGATTTGAAGCGGAAGTAGTTGTGGTATGTTAGCAATTACGCAATAACATTTAATTTTGTAATAGATCAAGGTTGATAAGGTTTATTTTCGTTTGCTCACGAAAGCTTTGTCCCTTTCCGCTGCAAAGGACTAGTAGCAGCCTAGGACTCCCACTGGTTTTGAATACAAACATTAATACAACAATTTGTTTATCATATTTTATTTTATATATCATATGTATATATAAAATAAGGCAAGTTTTTCACTAGCACGTTTCATTATTTCAGCAAAGTTGTTACAACACATTTACTTAAAAATACACGTCGGTAGTTTGACAGTTACATTCTGAAATTCCATATCAATATTCAGTGCATGTGCCCTCAATAAATAAAACTAAATGTGTACCTCGTAAGCTTAGCTCACAGATAAGTCGATCCTTCCTTATTTCAAATTAAACAAGCTTAATTTGTCTTACAATCAGCACTGAGTTTACTTAGTCAGGATTAAGTATTAATAGGGTTTATTGATTGCAGATTTTCCTTCTCATAGTTATGTTTACTCTGTTAGAAGGTATGGAATATTGAAGATAGGAAAGTTAATAGTTCAGAGATTTTTATGAAATTTAAAAATGTATTGCTTAGAGGAGAATTACTTAAAGCAATATATTTATTATTGGGTAGTAATCTCAGTATTAATACTTACCCGCATTACAATATTAGTACACTTGTCATGTCATGTGTTCTCGGATACAGATTAAATTCTTCAGTTTAAGTACATTCTCAAGTCATTAACTCGGGTAATATTCAGTAATATTGAGTGGGAAGGTATATGGCAAGGTTGGAGGTGACTAACGGGCCACGGCTCTTATAATATGTAATTATGTACGCCTCAAATATTGAACCGTGACTAAGTAATAAGTAACTCGATGCATAATCAATTTTTAACAGGTAGAAATTTAGTTTATGATCACATATTCAGCACTTTCAGTTACTTACATGATATGGTTGAAGTAATTAAACAAAAATAAAAGTGAAATAAGTGATATATATGCAGACGATATTATATAAAAGTGATAGTATAAGTGATATTATATAAAACTTAGATATTATATACAGACAAAAAATAATATCGTATAGTAATCGTACGTCGAAATCTTATAAAACTTAAATCTCGAAATTTTTGATTTCCTTCCCATCATAAGAATTATCTATCTGTTTTTTTTCTCTATTTTTCCTTCGGTTTTTCCATGGAGTAAGTAGTATGTATAAAATAATTCATTTTGTAATAATTTTACACCCAAATATATGATTTTTCTTATTTAATCACTAATTAATAATTGCAATAAGAGATTGCTTTTGATCGATAAGTCCATATATTTGTACTCTCAATGTTTATTTTATTCTGTTGAATATTTGTGTGCACTACAATTTAATAACAAAGAAAGAATTAATAAAACCCTAAACGTCAGCTTAAGGTGATTTTTTAAAATAACTCATGTTGTTTTTTAATATTAAAAGCAGTACTTTTAACATTTGAAAAATGGATGAGTGTTACTTGAATAGACACGTAAGAATAATAATAGTAGATATATACAATCATATTTCAACTTGAAGTCTACAAATTGCGGTTCAAGATTTATTATTCATGTAAACAGTGTCGCTGACGCCTTGGAGACTCGAAATATCTGCTCCTTTTATTTCGTACGAAAAAACCTTTAGTAAGGATGAATTTTTGTATTCATGATACCTGTTAAAAGCCCTCAGATAAAGGCACTTGAATAAGAACGATAAATTTAATGACAATGAGAATATTAAGTGTTTTCTGAAGAGCGTTTCAACGTCTTTCACACCTATGATGATAATTATGTTACTTTTTAAGAAGAATTATCGAATGGACGAGTATGTTAGCTTCGAAAGGATAAGTTATGTAGATAATTATTGCTAATTCTGCTTAATCTTCGCGTTTCTTCTATAGCTCCACCCATTCCTATTACACTACTTTTCTAATCACTAAGAAGAATTCTCTCGGAACTCTCCGTTTGTAAGGATTTACAAGATTGTAAACGGCTTTAGCATATAGTTTGACGTTAATTTTGATTACCTAAAGATGCAGTTTCATCAATTCTTTATTGAATCAATACCACCCATCCATGTGCTAGAAAACGAGCGATAAAAACGATTTAAAGTACCTGGTTTTTAATTCGCAACTTTTACTGACTGCGGATTATGACAAATTCTTATCATGAATTTTTTTAAATATATTGTAACAGTTTGTTGCAAAGGAGTAGTTTTTGGTATGACTTTCTAAGTTAGGAGTTATATTTTATTTTATTGTATCTATGGGCTTATAAGAAAGCTGTACCGAAAATTATCTTAAAATCTACTCCAATCAAAAAAATGTTGTCTGAACAATGCAAACAAAGATATGAAATGAAATTAAATAAATGACAGCGAAATACATAATTGAAAATTGTTTAATTTTTAGAAAATAGCTAGCTGTCTGAAAAAGGATTAGTAAAATAGTAACTTTTTAAAATTTCGAACTCATTCATTCCGTCAATTTTGATACGACAAGTGATAATGAACGTATTATAGCAATTAACAGAAAGGAGGTAGCAATCGCTATCGTAGTCAGAAAAAGGGGCAATATGAGAATTATGCAGTTAAATTAGACGAGAATTTTGTAGCATTCAAATGCACCAATCCACAACTAAGCTAGCGTAAATATGTTGGTTAGAATACATATGAATATAACTGGATATACCTGCTATGTTGCCTGTGAGATAGGTATTTTTATATACAAAACATATCGCTCCACATGGTTGCATTCCCACAGAATATATAATCATTATGACATTTTCTACGTATTGTTATTATCATTTTCCATATTTTTCCGTTATCTAGCAACGATAACACAAGCTCTCGAGCTTTAGGATATATACCAGGTTTGAGTATAAAAATATTTTTGATGTAATGTATTTTTGGTAAAATCTGCATCTAGATTATTATAACTGGTTATTATATAAGGTGTTAAATATTATTATAGTGTTTAGTGATGGTTGTTGTAACATATTCAATAAATCAGTCTACCACTAGCCTCTTTTTATAGTAAGCTCAGCAAATGACTCGACACCACCTGATGATAAGCAGTAGAGGAGTCCATATGTGAAGATAGCTAGTGAAGCATGCAACATACTGCCCTAGCCACCCTCACCTTGCGCGCCCAAAAAGTGCTTTTTCATGCCTCTTTTATAGGAACACATCTTAAAAGAAGGAGGGAATACATGTGTTGGTAAGGAATTCCACGCTCTAGCTGTGCGACAGAGAAAGGAGTCACAAAATCTCCTTTGCGTTTGATTGACGTTGCACTGGCGACGAGGATTGGATTACTTGTTTAAAGTTTAAACAGGTATTAAATGCTTTTGACATGACATCATTTTGAATTGTATACCATATTGCAAATAAGCGGCAAGTTTTAAATAAATGCTATAGAGTAAATCTCTTAACGTTAAAAGGCTTCTAAATTATCATATTAATTGATAATAGGAAAAGTTTTTTTGAAAAAATATTAATTAATTACACTTTCAAGGCTTTAAATGAAGTCTCAATATTCATATCTTGCCTTGGAGCCTTACTCACTTGAAAGAATTATCTTATCAAATTTGCATATATAAGTAGGATCTGTTTACATACACGAAAGTAGAAATAAAATTGCTAAAACATTAAGTATTCCCTTAACTAAATTTTTTGCGTATCGCTCCACTGAAATACTGAGAAAGTGGCCCTCAGGCTTCGCTCATTCATTGCGTTAAGAGATTGAATTAATTTTTAATTATGTTCTGTTTCTGATTTTATATTTTAAAGCTGAGCTGCCATTTAATTGTAGATAAAATATTGCTATCTATTCATTTAACTGTTATCGATCTGTAAGAAATTGCCAATTTATTACAAACAAATACGGAAGATCTTATAAGTCAATTTTCTTCATCGCTGAAGCGATAAGCAGCGTATTGTAGGAATCCAATTGTACATTGCATCGTAACGCTTCCAAGAACAAAAAGCAATACCTGACAATATAAGTGCATAATATTGTGCGATCTAATCGATGATTGAATACTAGCCTATTCTAGCAAAAAATTGACGTTTACTCCGGCAAGGAGGCAAACGTAATTCAAATTTTTATTTAAAAAATCTGCCGATATTGATAGTTTCATAGGTTTCATTTTTCAGTTCTAACGCCAATATTATGCTATTAATTTGAACATTAATTTGAAAATTATAAATATAATAATTTCATGTTACACGTTTAAAAATATAAAAGATGATATCTTTTGGGCGCTGACTCACGTAAATCCTCATTTAAGTTTCTCTTCTACTAATACCTGTATAAAGGTAAACACTATTCCTCTATTTACAGATAAAATTAAGTTTAATGTTCATTACCCACCTTAATTAGTTTATTTACAGAGTCAATACAAAGTAATTTATATGATACAGTTTCAGTAATGTTAATAACGTATGGATATTGGATAACACTAACAAACCGTTAGCTTTTGTCCCAATATAACTAATAACGGAGACTTTATTTACTACTTAACATTTTGCCAAAGTCTTTATTATAAGTTGTATATAGACTATTTTTAGGGATTTACTTATATATTAGAATATCATTATAATATTAAAATCAAAATAGCTGTATTAACCAGCTGGTGGGCGGTACAATAGAAGATAGCTTGTGTTAATAAGTACATCACATGTTATATTATCGCTTGTCATGTGCCTTGGTGGAATTTTAAGCCAAAATTTTAAATTAGGGAATAAGGTACATTTTACAGATGGAAATCGCAAAAGCCTTATAGGGGAAGATAATGACATGTTGTTTATGATTCATAGGACTCCTTTGTAAGATCCCAGAGCTGGGTATAATATTTTTTAGCGCAAATGACTGTAAAAATGTAAATGCAGAAGAAGGCGGACGAAAATATTTGTTTAACAGACTGATGTCAACAAAAATACAGATATATTTAGAACATAACAAAGAAACGATTAAAGGTTCATTACCACGGTCGATGGCCTGATATTGAGCAAAGAATACTTTAATAACGAAGACTGTAATGCAGCATGAGAAATTTTAATTTGTGTAAACAAATTCAAAATGAATGAAAATATTGCTGAAAATTTTGATATAATTACAGCAAATAGAGATATTTAAGTTCCCTATAACAAATACTGCTACTGTAATAGAAAAATTGGCGCCGATTCCGAATTCTTTTGCCAAATTAATATTTCCTCAGTAAGTTTTCGCAATCTAACTTATTGTAATAGCTCATAAAATAATTAAGTAACTTTTAATATACAAAACTACAATAGTTTGTTTCTGTCAGTCACATGCCAAGTGAAAAGATGAATTATGTCAGCAGTATCACTACATATTTTAAAACAAAGACGCCGCGTCTGTATGTCTGTCGGTTCGCTATAAACTATAAACTACTGCACTTATTAAAAACGGAAGTGAATCATAGGAAAAGTTTAGGTATATATAAATACCCCAGACGCAGCCGGGAACTACATCATAAGTACAACTACATAATAATCTTGGAATGACTACATCATAAGTGATGTTAATTAAGTCAAAATTTTGAAAGGAAGAAACTTAGTATGATCTGATATCAGATCTAACGACGAGGCTTACAAATTATCTGCCTACAAGCGATCCCAAGTTTTTATTAAACCGTTCTTACAAATCCACAGAGTTTATTTTCAGTGAATCTTCAACGGCTGATATCCGTCCCACTGCTGGGCATACATCTTCCTATAACACCACTACGCCCAAAGAGGGTTGGTGATTGTAAGCGGTAACCGTAGCGGCTTAATATGTCTTCCAAAGCACGGCAAAGGTGGAGATAACAAATTTTGATTCACCCATCTAGGGACTAATCATGGCGGAGGTTGCTTTTTTTCGTAATCGAAGCCAGAGCCACCAAACTCATTACGTTTTCGTAATCGAAGCCAGAGCCACCAAACTCATTACGCCAACGAGCTGCTCTCCAGGTTTCTTTCAGTGTTAATTTTTTTATCAATATTGAAGTCTGCAAGCATATAACGCTTTATGTAGTGTACGTGTATTTAAATAAGGAACTAAGTATGTTTCGTTTTCGTCGATAAAACTAGATCGATTTTTATTTTGTCGGACATGTGAGGCTTTGTATAAAATGAATTGGGCATATTTTGATCGTAATATTTAACTAAAAATATAACTCCAGGAAAAGTAAAGAATGTTCCTTTGGTCTACTGTAAATCCTTGTTCGTTTTAATATTCAACAAAGCACACAAAGAAAAGAAAAGCCTCTTTCCCGGAATGTTCCATGTTCTCAACAAAATATGCGGTAGATAGAAAACAGAATTCCGAATAGAGCTTATTTTAAAAAGATTAACTGAGGTATGTGTTTGACAGATTCCAGATTCTAATTCTAATTAATACTCAGCGCAATTAGATTTGAGATGTTCTGACATCTAATGTTAATAAGATTTTATTTTATTCAGAAGCGTCGCTACTATGGAATTATAATTATCATAACTCTGAATACGTATTTGAAGCAAAATAGACTATCACTATCTCTTTCTGTCACATTAATGTGTACAGTAGTCTGTAGTGATCTCTCTTTCCAATAGATAACACAGCTAGAAAGAGAGCACAATTAGTGATTGATTTTTCTAGAAAAATTAATTTGGAGGTCTCCCCTTTGTATATAACTCAAGTGTAAAACGTTATATACAAAGTGAATATATTTCATATTTTTGCAAAAAAAGAACAATAAGTAAATACTATAACTTAATGAACCTAACCTTCAACTTTTAGAAGTATATTGTGGGTAAGTACTTCTTACTTTATAGTCATAGTTTAGTGATGCAAAATGATGTTATCGATAAATCGATAATCTGTAGCAATTCTGTGTTTGTATATGATGTTCAAGTTAAATCGTTCATTTTATAGCTACTATTTCACAATGTTTTGTTGATATTTGTTTTATTATGGACATAATGACATTACTTTCATAATGAATATTTTAAAGTGCAAATAATATAAGTAAGTAAAAGGTTCTTAAAGAATCTTGAATTTTAAATCCTATTTGCTAACCAGATAATAATTATAATAAACAATCTTTTGAAACCAGTTTTACACGACTACTCATTCCAATACAACACAAAAGTTTGAAAAATCTTATACTGGAACTGGTCTTTTTTGAGTCCAATTGAGATCGCAATAGTTGCATTGCACACAAAACTAATCTCGAACTATTTGAAAAGGCAACTCAAAGCTATTACGGTGATCTGATCACACTGAAGTGTATTATTTTTTTAAATTTTTTAGCTTAAACATTTTTTCTTAGGAATAAGATTAACTGTTCCTGAACTAGACTGAAGCCTGTATTTCAGCATACAGATCTCCTATCCTCGGGAAAACAAAATAAAAAATTTAGCAAAAACAAACAAATATTTTCTACACTATAATAATTTTAAGTATATTATGCAACATGAAATAAACTAACATATATATACATTTAACCATATATTGAAATCTAAATACTATATACTAATAATAATATACTTAATAAAAAAGGCGTTCAGAAAATATACGTAATCCGCCATCTTGGAGAGGCAGCCATATTAGAATTATTACAAAATTGAGTATTGCACAATACTATAATTTTAATATGATCGCGGCTCTAAGATAAAGTATTGTCACTAGAACTAAAATTTTGTGCAAAAGTTCAGCACTATCGGATAATCAACAAATGGTTGAAAATGGTTTGAAAATTTCGATTAACGCATTAGTTCAATTTATTTCATTATTTTAGGTAAAAGCCATAAGAAAATAACGAGTTCTGAGAATGTAAAACAAAAATCGATTCACGTTGCCCCCGTATGTAAATTTAAATCGAGTTGAACCATCTCGATCGTGTTCAATCCCAATCTGTAAAATCCCATGCAAACGACAGCTACGCCTCTGCTTTGAAGTATTGGAAACTTGCATTCTTTGGCTTCATGGAGATTGCTTAAATATTACGAAGAACTTCGTGCTTATTGCTTTATTTGAAATGTTTTTAGTATATTTACCCAATTGAGAGAAAGTGAGAGCACTTATAATGTTTATTTCTGATTTAGAAAAAATCCTGTAGGTTTTGTGATCAAGCAGAAGCCGTTACTTTAAGAGGCTACCATATAAATACGTCTTTTTATATTATTAAAATAGCTCACGTAGTTATTCACAACAGGTATTTTTTTTATTAAGATTCACTTTTTCCTCATTTTTTGGTTTGCTTTACGCAACGTCAATTTACTTTCAGTTACCCAAAATAAGTCCCTAAGCCAAAATGAAATAGATGTTTATCATTATATACATGAAGTCGGGCATATGTACCTTTACCGAGAGTCCATGGAGTGGTAATAATCCGATTATTTATTATCTAGTTCCATGACTCTATCCATCGCTTTGATTGTAGGTTTTAGTAAATACATATTAGATAAGAATACCTTCTAAAGCTGTTGTTCATTTTAAACAATATTGTTATATCTTGTAAAGTTATTGACAAAGAAGAATGGTTTTGCAAAGAGCGAAAATAATATTAAATAGAAGTAATTGTATTTAATAAAAGTAATAACAACAAATAACATCCTAAAAGCTTTGCTGAAAACAAACCAGAATTGGTGAAATATTTTTGCAAATAAGGTGTTGTACCTTTCACGGATACAACCTAACAGATATTTAAAAATGCCGTGAAGGGATTACTACTACTTATTTCAAATAAATGTCAAATAATTTACTGTCCTGAAAAAGAATTCTTTTTTTTTCTTTATTTATGACACCTACTTAAAAATATTGATTCCTATTCCAACTGTGAATTATGGAATTTATTTTGAGAATGGGTAAAAATTGTCTCGTGATTTATTCAATTTCAATCTAAAGGTAATTCATCATTCATATGGTTCCTTTAGATCACCAAATAGATTCTTTTAAAACGAATCGAGATTCATCACTCACCTTTTCCTGAAATTCAAAAGAGACGACTATTTTTAGATCCGTCACTTCTCATTTGCAATGACCTTACAAGGGTATATTTAGTGTTGCTGTGATTTGAAAATATATTTTAGAAATGGAGTCATTTATCGAATCCATCATTTATCTATATTTATATATACATGATAACGGCTTTATTGACAAAAAATATTAGAGCAGTATAAGACTTCTGGGATAAATCTAGCTATTTTCTTCATCTTTTTCCAGTTTAACCATGAATATGTTTTCATAGCTTTTTTCGTCAAATTTTTATCAACTATCCTCATGTAATATATGTTATTTTATGTTCATAACAAGACATCTGTTTTCTACGGATATTGAAATAAGAGACGCAATTAAAGAAAAACTTCAGTTCTATTGATACCTTACATTTATTAATATCTCATTAGGAACGCGTACAACATACCTTTGTTCGCAGAACAGATATTTTTATATTTTAATTTCAATGTCGTACAATAGAAAATTACCCAACAGTACTGACGAGTGCCACCTGTCATGTTTTCAACAATATGTTAGAGTCAGACAGCACGTATCATAAATAGGATAGCAATTAGCATAGTTAAGTATAGGTCAGTGGTTTTTAAGATCCCAATGATCACACGACTAGCAGAAGATTTTCCAGCACTGTCTAGAGTTATTATGAAATAGATAAATAGTTTTGAGGCCACATCATTTAGGTTTTACGGCCGGTTTCAATATTCAAATGTAACCACTGTTTATTTTTAGTAAACTATTTAAAAAATGCTAGGTAACAAAACTTTAGCTTACATGTATTTGTACATAGAATATCAAAACCAGACGTGACTCTTTGTAATAAAAATGCATAAAAATATTTATAAGGTATATAGTTATTACAATAATCAGTTGAATATAGTTTTCATTTCCATTCATAAATATACAAAGTAATATATAATTTTTAAAATCTTCATTTATTTCTGTTTTACATTAAAGTAAACGAAACGCTCTGGTTTTTTGATGTTTATTATGTCGATGATATCACGCAACTAATTGAAGAAGCGGCTTGTTTTTTTAATTCGATCGTTTGAGTGCACCATGTAGGTTGTAAATTCAAAGTCTTGCAATGTTACAAAAGGTTTTGATTATTGTTAACGTTAAAGGTTGAAGTGTTTCAGTAAAAAACATTAAAAAAGTATTTTATACAATTTATTTAGATTACTTAAATATATAAATATTATAGTGAAGAATTCCTTGAAGATAAAGAAGTTTACTGTTGAGATTGGCTTCAAACTAAAACTCTGTTATGCTTATATTATCTCTCGCCATATCTTTTCAGTCCTTCGTCTAAGTTTCAGTCAAGTCACCGTTTTCTATCTGAATACCTGTAAAATTACTTACTTAGATTTACTTTTCTTATCTTATTTATTAAACTTATATTTAATCAGATAATAATCATCAATCGTTACCTAATGATCCATCAATAGACGAGGATGTCCTTCAAAGTCTTTATCTTAAACGTTTATCGGTTTTAAGATATTTTAAAGAAAACTGTGACAGTGTGAGTGGAAATATATATTTCCTCTGGCAAGTAGAAATAAGATGCAGATACAAGACTAGGATCTACTTTCCTTATACTATGAAGAGGTACAAATTTGGCCTTTTTAAACCTAAAAAATATGTGGTTAAGAAGGCATAGTGCGCATGTAGAAGCAAGAAATTCATAGAGCATCTTTTGTCTGACCTTAATCAACTGAATGAATTTTCTGGAAGCTGCATATCCAAATAAGAAGAATGAGACTACAGGCGCTCCGTACGAAAGCTAAAAAAAGTCGAAATGCATTTTTTTGAAGTCATTTATTTTCCTTAAAATTAACAAAGATAAGGTAAAGGCCACGTCATTTAATATTATATTTTGATTTAGTTATTTCACACCTAATCGAAATAAATTTACTTCTGAACCCTTGTATAGAAGAGAAGAAGAAAATACAAAAGTAAAACAATTTCCATTGGCGGCTTTTGAAGGAGTATGGAAACCTTTATTGCTTTGCAAATAATTATACAGGTTGTTAGGGCAAATTGTAATAAATATATAAACCCTTCACGCCATCTTAAAAGATTATTTTCGAATAAAAGGGTAGTGTTATGTAAATAGATGGCAGTAAAACTATATACACAGTTCTCACAGGGGAAGTACAGTTCAGAAGTACATTAGGCACAGTAAACCTATTATGTGGATTCAGTAAGAAACGTGCTCCAACAGACAATAGCACATAGCTGGGAGATTACGACATCAGTGTTTTGTGTATTCAAGTATCTAGAGGTTTATAGTGATCAGCTGTGTACACACCGTAGTGACCCGAGCAGAGCCGACTTGATTATGAATGAGATCATGGACTGCGAAATATTATTTTTATAAAGAAAATTCATACCAGCATTACGACATGAAAAAAAATCTTATATATATATATAATTACAAAGCATTTCGTTTATAAGTCTCATTAGTCTAGCTTAAACTCAAAACCTTATAAAAATTTTAAAAACTAATAATTGAAAATAGTTGAATTATTATGGAAAATTTTCTGATTACGTTTCTTTCGTTGCCAACTTGAATTGCATTAAATAGATGGCGTTAGTGGCAAGTTATTGGTGAAAAAAGTTTACTGACTAAACTATTTTAAAAAGAGATGACACTTTTTGATTACTTAGGACTACCTATTGGTGGTCTTATGAAGATTTTATACTTATCACTTGGCCCCGAAATAAATAGTGAAATATAAATATCTATTAAAATCTACGTGCTTTACGGTTAATGCTTTTCTATAAATATGCACTGGATGTTATATTTAATAGTTTAAGTGTTACACTTTAAAATCAACTTCAATTAAAGAAATATTTCTCCTATCAAACTTTTTGGTTTTTCACATAATATTGATTCGCAATGATTCGGAAAGGACTAACTCCAAAAATACCTTCAAGTTAGGTAAGTGGAGACTTTCTATTTCTATTTCTTTGAAGTAGGTATTTCGTTTTGTAAATAAAACTTTAAGAAAATTGACTTGGAAACTGATACAATCTTTGATTGGCATTTTTGTTATTTATCTATCTCTGCGAAGGAATGTACAAGGAAATATTCACATAGTTTAGCTCTGTAGCTTCAAGTGAATGACGAAGTGACCAATTAGGGGATAGTATGTAGTTGTTATGGTCGTACGTTTATATAGGTCATATCAGAAAGTAGTAAGCAGAAGTTTCCAAGGTCAGAGTTAGATAAGTGGTCGTTAGTATTGTTGGCTCTCCTGTCTGTTTGTCGTTTGTTACAAATACTCGAATAGTTTTAGAAAATGAAAAACGTAATACGTGCTTATTGCTCACGATTTTCCTGGGATTGCATCATCAGATCCTGACTTTATGTCAATGGGTGATACTTTTCTCCTGTTCACAAAAATGCAAAAACGTAAAACTGAATATGAGAACCTCTTCCTTTTAAAGTCGGTTAAAAACGCGTTGCGTCAGGAATAATGTCACAGTATTAGTCTTGTACGACTGTTTTATCTAAGAAAGAAAAGTCTGATCTTGACACCTTACCTTAGCTGTTCTTCGTACATTAAAGGCGTCACTCATTTTGTAAGACAGGTGACATCCCTAACTCCCTTGTCTGTTACAATATACAGAGAATGGCACTCGTCATGGTTCTTGTTCATTTATTCAAACGTAACTAAACCAAGCATTATTTTTTATGTAAACTATGACAGCGAGCCTTTCGATTTAATAAATTATAGTATATCTTAAAACTCTGTGCCGAGAATATAAAATGTCAATACTTTATAAATTTTAAATATAACGTGATGTGCTATTTTTAGATGTCGAAGCTGTCAAACTGTTAAATGGATTTGCCGAGATATAGAGAAGTGCTGAATTATTGCCAAGTATATGTTACAAAGGAAACACGTCTTAAAGAAACAGAAAAAATAGCTGTCTTTGAACCAAGCACGAGAATGCGGTGTTCGCACAAGAGACGTATAGGAGTGATGATAGGATTGATAGATTGTAATAATTATTTATTATCATATCAAAATACAGATAGAAAAAACTATGAAACAACAATTACTTTGATAGCTTATTGAAATACGTTTTATAGTCATTCAAAGGTCTGTCAGAAGCTATTCTATAACTTCTACAATTTCTATAAACATAATGAAACTATTTACATTAACATAATGTATAATATCGAACAGTCAAATACCACAAGATACCACGCCGTTACGTTATAGTACATTACCCATTTCTTAGTAGTGGTTTAAGGCGAGTCAAAAAATGTATTCAAATTCTAATCATATAAAGAGTAAATGTAATATGTTGGGGAGTTTCCATGCTATCGTAACAATTATTTAACAATTGTTTTTATAGTCATGCTGTACCTATCAAAAAAGTTGTCATCATGTCAATTCTACATGATGCGATGCAATATGACACAGTCGTATTATATCGTACAATAAGAATGGGAAAGTCAATATAATAGGAACGACACATTAAACCGTCATCTCCTGTTAATGAATTGTGAAGTTGAGGTCAAGAAACAACTTCATTTCTATGGTTGAGTATAGTTTACCAAAACTATTTCGACGAATGCAAATTTTAAAATGTTTTACTATTCAGAATACAAATACGGTATATACCTACCTGAGTTATCTACAATTATTATTTTATTTCTTTCTTTTGTTGACTAAAATAATGTGCACTCCTATTCTTAATTTAACAGCATAGCATCGTAAATAGTTGTTAATTTATTTTTCGTTACATTAAGTAAATTTTGAAGGAGCAAATTTAAAATATTTGCTTGCAGATATTCTTGTACTTTGACTTGTAACTGTCACGCTGTTGTTGTGAAAATATGTGCCAAGTGTAAACATGTCCTAAATACTATAAATATAAACCGGATACCTTGATGTTTATAATTTATTTTTATTTGGACTTGAGTTTAGGCTTCGTCAGAAAGTTAACAAAAAAGGTGCGAAAGGGGTTGTCTAATTTGTGTTATAATCAAAAATGGCCCGACTGATTCCTACTCGTGCCGTATTCCGTATTCTATCTTATTTGATTTTGTAAGTTTGTTTTTACGTGTGGGTTAATTTTCTAAACCCAATGATTTATTAATGTATTTATTTTAATACGTTCATACATTATTTCGGATGGCTAGTAGTAATTAGCTAGAAATAAAAAAAATACCAAAACTTATTCTATATAGCGGCAAGTTAAAGTGCCGAATCACCTAGACTAGATGTTTTGTGACACTCGCTATCGTCAAAACTCATAGTTTTGCTTGAGGTTCCCCTCAACTTTTGAATGTAAACGTTGAACTCATTTCCGATTTTTTTTTTAAAGAGCTCAGCAAATGTCTCGACAACACCTAATGATAATTAGTCGAGGAGACCATATGTGAAGATAGCTAGTGAAGCATGCGACATACTGTATTAGCATATTTGTGATAGCCCATGATATTAATATTGTGACATGAGAATGTTTTTTTCCATTCTTTATATATCTGGTAAACAGATTAATTATTGTACACAAATTTCATGATTATTTTTGTAAATTTGCTCTTTCAAAATAACATTTTGGGTATAATTTTAAGCACAACGTCTTTAGTGTTATAATTATTTATGATGTTACTTGAAATTGGGTTTATCAAAGCTTCAGACTAGTGTCTGGAACAGATTGATTAAAGCTCTCTGGAGAAATAAGTAAATTCGAGTTGTTTTATCATGACATAAGAGTTGAGATTAGAATAGCGACTGTTGCAGATTTGGTTCATTTTAACTTAATATCTAAATTACATATAATATTTAAAAAATATATTTAGTTTATGATTTCTCAAAATATTTCTTTCAATGATGAAACCTTTCACCTGTTTTTGATGTTTTGAAAATTATAATATTATCATAAACATCATATAATTATAATTTAAAAACATGAATTATCTCACCACCTACAGCCTATATTCTTCCTACGGCTGGATACTAGATATGAGCAGTTTGGGCGATAACACCACCACGCTGGCCCAATGTGGTGGGTGAAAATTGTTGCCATGACAACCGGAACCAACGGCTTAACGTGCCTTCCGAATCACGAAGGAGCTCGTGATAGAAAATTTGATTAAACCATCCAGGTACCAATCATTGGGAAAGTTGCTTAGTTTTCCGATATCGAATGGAGCATATTAACAATTACGCCAACAAGCTCCTGATTATTCAGGTCGTTGTCATTAATTATATTTAATATTGCAACTAAAACATCAATGACATCATATCTATATATCTATATATCTATATCAATATGGCCGAATGTCATGTTTGTTGGTCAGAGCAACAAAGCGATTTTAATAATTGGAGTCTTAAATAAATTATATTTATGATTTTATCTTGGAGATAAGGTAAAATAAAATATGATTTTCAATACACTTTCTAATATAGTGAGCTATTTCATCGCTTTTAGGGTCTTTAACGAAGGTATAACACATACGTATATAATTATCTTACACACTAGAGCATAATAGAATTATCCAAACAAAGTTCAATTAGCACCTTACTGCAAATTATATGTGAGTAAATAGAGCATTCTCAACTTAACCGGGAAATACAGTTTTAATAATAAATCTTCTCAAGTAAAGGGGTTTTATGCCGCTGATAATCCCCCAACATTTTTGGAACAAATGAATGTGTTCGCTTTTAATTATGTGACACAATTATTGCTGTGTGGTAAATTATATTTTCCTTCGCAAATGTATTGAAACCTCGCATGATTCTCGTGAACTTTGCTTATTACACACTCGACTGAATTACACCCTCGCCTAGGCCACAACCTCCTGTATAATGAGCAACTTAGCTCACTTGTAGTATTATACGTCTTTATATGTAATAAAACACATATATAAAACACCTTATTGCACCCAATCTGAAATTATTATACAAAGCTTCAATTTTGTATTGTTTATAAGGTAGATATAGGTGTTTGTAGAACTGTGCATTTTTATTTTAAATAGGCACAGAGTTCTATGTCAACATTTAGGTATTTCACACTGATGCTGGCTTTTAATCACCTATCCGCGGGTAGGTTGATTACGAAGCAATGAATTTATAAGTTTTTCAAATGTATAGGTAATGTCAAAAATCAACGAATGCTGTAAATAAACCTACCTGTAGATACGTTAAAGGTATTATTATTTACTTTTTAACAATTTATTCAATACTATAACCAAATATTGTGGAATATTCAGGGCTTTAAGTCTTATTTCCTAAGAAATAGAATAGTAAACCTTAAAATGTTTCAATTGTTAATAACGCTAATGTCTCATTAGTGATTTCATAACCGATAAAACACAGAACTTTATCCTTACATTTATTTATACCTTTATATAAAGATAAATGATTCAATTTTCGGTAAGTTATCTAATAAATTGATATCATATCATATCAATGTGTGTCATTATGGTGTTGTTACTATCAGCAGAAGTGTCGCGTGTCGAACACGCGATAATGAAATGATTGGTTCGGTTAACACTCCATTACTCGTGTTATTACTTACCATAACGCTCTACAGTTGGTTAGTAGATATCCTCTTCAAATATTCTCTATGCTTTTGTTTTTCAGTTCTTTATTTAAAATGTTTATTACCACACATTTTTGAGGAAGATTTTTTAGGACGATGTGAAATTTTTATTTACAATGATTTGACCTTACCTTAATCAAACAGGAATTCAAACTCTGTGTAAACTTTTTATGATATCCTCATTGAAAAATAATAATGTCAAATATAAAAAATGTAAACTGCAGATTGCGGACTAGATATTTTATTATAAAAAACTCAAGACAGAAAATTCACTCGAATTGATTTCTCATAAAATATTACTCCAATTTGTATATATATATTTAATAATAGAGACTATCCTAAAATAACAAGGCGTAAAGTGATATCGAGACAAGCAGCATTTTAAAACAATGAGCAATGTTAAATTTTGATGACGGTATTATGAAGAACGGTTTCACAATACTTAATTATATTTGCTGAATTAATTTTGGGGCAGAAAAGAGGGAAATTATGTTCGTTGGAAAGCTGAAACTTACGGTGACGACCAGTTGGTGTAGGAAGACACTGGGGTTGATTCTGAAGTTTTCTATCTAAGGCTAATAATTTAGTTTTATATGTAAATTAGATTTATTACAAAATCGAGTTTTAACATAGATTATTTGTCGTAGAAGTGGTTAAAGAAACATATTTTTTAAATCGTCCAAGATGTTAAATTAAATTAGGGACAAAACGGAGTTATAATGACATTAAATATAGATTTAAGCATTCTTGCCAGTAAACCTTAATCGTTTTCAAAGCATTTTGTTCCCTCAACATGAATGTTTTTATAAAATCTTTATTACGCCTTGGATGTGTTAAAATCAAGTTTTGATGACACTTGAGTCGAAGTTCAATACATTCTTGCTAACATTGGTCCTAAGATAAGTTATTAGAAATGTTTTAAAATGTTGGTTTCACCTTCATGTCTTCTAAAAGTGGACAAAATTTCTTAAATTTATTTGTCAGGTCTATTACTAGGTATTTTCCGTAGAAGGAAACGTAAGGTACCTTTCCGTAGAACCGTATTAGGTTTCAACTCCCCTGTTCCAAGGCTCTGTAAGCTTCACAACAAATATAAGACTGAAATAGACATATTTTGTTCATCCATATGCAAGCTCAAATTTCATCTTCGTGAATTACATATCGTTTAGACATTTTATAACAAAATTTCAATAGTATACCTTATTTATAATTACAACTTATCTACTATATGCATGTGGTGTTTACCGTTTCTTAATTGTACATTTAGCTATAAGATATATATTGTTTTGTATGCATATGGTTTAGTTTTATATGTAGTGTGTATTATTGTTTTGTTTTGTATGTATCAGTGCAACAATTACTGGTGAACCAAATAAATAAATAAATAAAATAAATAAATAGGTATCATTTTCTTTAAAAGATGAAAGAATGCGATTTACTCAACTTTTTTTTAGTATTTGCTCTCAGAATCACTGCTTACTGAATCCGAGGATTAGATTTCCAACTCCCGTACGTATATTATACGATACATCATCATCTTCATCCCATACTTCGCACAGGCTTTCTTACATCGGAGAAAGAAATCGATCGTATCCGAGATTGCATATGTCAATATGCAAATAAGGAGTCTGTTTCTTCGTCTTTTAAACTAGTCAGTATAAAAAAATATTTTCACTTCTGTACGGACTTACCGTTTTCTCAATACCTATCGAAATATAAGAACTTTCAAGATATATAATAAAGATTTCAGACTAAAATTTAATTATTTTTCAGGCTTAAAAGAAGGGATTACTTTGAAATGGTTTTAATATTTTTCTAATCAATATTTTTTCACTTATTTAGTTTCCTAGTCCTTTGTAATCAATAACACAGCAAATAATTGAAACATTTAATCATAGTTTACATTCGATATTCCTTCAGATTCAATTAGCGATAATGTATTTTCACAATAATATTGGAACGTTCCACTAATTATGAAATATTAGGAGTTTAATATTATTATCTATTAAGAATTTTTGTTTCTTAGAAACAGTGGAAACTGTCTAATTAATTTCGTAGAGAAGTTGTAACAGAAAGTATTTTCGCTTCTGAAATTTAAAACGCGACTGTAAACTCCATGCTTGACGCACGAGTCAGTGTGAACTCATTTATCTTGGCAAAAACACAACAAGCATTAATCTGATTAAAACAATTGTTTAGTCAATCTTTATTTTTACATTCCTAATATTGTGTTTCACTTTTCAAGGCGTTAAAAATACAATAAAGGCACAGGTCAAAAGGACCATGAATAAAAATAATAATTCAATGTAGCTATAATGAAAAAATAACAGTGACTAATCATTATGGAAGCCATCTCATAATGGCTTCTATTAGTTATTGTAACTTCGTAACCAATTTCTGTTACAGATTTAGTTCTATTATTTCGAATTTATCCTTTTCCAGATTTATATGGTTTTGTTTCGTAGCAAACATAATACACTCATAAATTTAAAACAACGACTATTTTTGAGTGTGTAAGCCAAGAATAAAGGTCAATAACCGAATTACGGGTATAATATGGGATAAAAAAAATGGCACCTTTCAAAAAAGACTTCCGAGCCATCGGAGTCGCTGCGGGGTAAGATGAGCTTCGGTAGGACCATTCCTTTCTTCCGCCGGCCCCTGATGCCTGGAGGAGTAGGCCACTGCAGCTCAGTAATCGCCATAGGGCTGTGAGGGCTGAGAATAGTCAGCCTACGCTCAGGAGGTGGCAGGCTAAGCTGTTGTAATGCTCGTCGTTCAGTGCTGGCAAATAAACCACGACGTTTCTCGGCATTGCCCATATCCTCACCAGACAGGGCCCGCCGGGCTGGTGCACCCCGAGTTTCCCTCACGTCCCGCTCGCTCGCAGTCAGAAACGAACTCCTATGGGTTCGAACTGACGTGCAAGAACTAGCAGGACGTGCTGGAGACGAATCTTTGCTTGGACGGAGACTTTCCATTGATCGGGCCGTTTCTACACGTGTTGCAGACAAATATTGGCCACTGGTGACGGTCGTCTGGGCCCCCTCGCATTCTTCCTGACTCGAGCTCGATGTCCCGCTACGCGAGAATGTACTCGTTTTCGAAACAAAACTCCTGTCACTATATTGAGCTGTTGAAATACTCGAGCAGGTGTTCGCTTCAGCGGACTCAGACGAGGCCTGTTGACGGACCGCTGCCTCCTCTAATGAGGAGTGGACAACACGTGCATTAAGCGAACTAAATGCCGCGAGGTTCGGCCTTTTATTCTTTCTGTCATCATCTTCTTCTTCCATTTTTATAATTTTTGAACACAACACACTAGCAAACGCACCACACTAATCAATACACCATTTCCAAATTTCAATATATTTATTGCATTCTTATAAAATTTAGCTTATAATAACATAATTAATAAGGAACACTGGACACAGTCTTTATCACTCTTTGAGACCACCACACGTGTAATATAAATCCACCTGAAACAAAAGATTTCCATTACATTTGTGCTCTCGAAATTAATAATTAGACCTGTATCATTGTACCCATGTATCTCGAACAACAAGTATATTTCAAGTAAGGTTAAAAAAATAGTGCTTCTATGTCATTAAAATTGCAAATAAGATGGATCTGACCTATTTTTGAAACTTTTAAAATAAGTATACCACTAGAATCGATATTTTTCAATGTATCAGTATTTTTATTTACTTCTTTCTAATTTGCTGCCTTTGAATCGAGTGCCAGTTGTCCTGCTTGATTAGCGCAGTCGGTAAGCGCCTTCACTTGTTCCGCGTTCAGTCCAGTAGCTTTTACTTGAACGTCTGCACTTCGCGAATGTTCTTTGCTTTCGCTGCTGGATTCTACTCTTTTAGTTGTTTCATTTCCAAATTCATCGGTAAATGTTTCTTCTTCAAATTCTTCTTCGTAGCTCTCCTGGTATTGTTCTCGGAACTCTTGTCTGGCTTGGATTGTCACTTTTTCTGTAGTTTGTTTTTGCTGGATAAGTTGATCCATGGTAGATTTTACCAGCTGTTGACCAGCTTCAAGAGTCTTGTTTTCAGACATGTTGATGTAGTAGTTTTCTAAAAATCGTTGAAATAAAGATTATTATAAAAATTCGTGGAGAAATCCATATTTTACATTGGCTAAAATATATGTATTGTCCCTCGATATACTTTTGGGAATCTCGAGAAAAGTAAACAACAGACTTTACAAGTTAAAAGGAATTTATTAATATAAATTCAAGAAATGCAATTTATTTGTTTTAATAAAGAAAAAGCATTGTTATAAGTCAGACTACACGGTGCATTTGTAATTCAGGAATCTTAGTTTGATAGAAATGGATTGTTGGCATTGAGCCAGGTGAATGTTTGGTTCGTATTTAAATTTACGTTGTTTAAGCGTCTTCGTGCGATGGCAGCTCTGTAATTTCTGAAGAATACTAACGTGAAAAGTGAATTAAGGTAATAAAATGCAGCTGGTGATCTCAAATATACAGGTGGTATTTCCATACACTCAAATAATCAGAAATTAAGAATGAATTAATTTTAGTTCCTGTACTGTAAATCGTTTTTTTCCCAAAATAAATATTGATTTCTTTCAATATTCTGTCCGTATATTTTTATTTTTATATATTTTACAAACGGCTGTCAGGAAGTATATCATTCTCTTTAAATAAATAATTAAAAAATTATAAAGAACAATACAATATAACTTTTACCACAGTATGACTTTTTTAAATTTAAAAACGAAACTTAAATTTTCACAAAAACTATATCAATTTTAATGTATACGCTTAACAGAGATAAATGTAGTCTCTTAAAATAAAATAAAACATATTACACTTTATTTCTAAAAGACAATAAGTTTTCGTGTTTAGTTAAATTGTCTAAATACCCGTCTGAACTGTCTGAACTGCATTACTCTATAAATTATAACAACGCTACGTTGTGAAATGCAGTAGTGAAATATTGATTAATAAATCTAGTAATTTCACCTGTTAAAGCACATTTTAATTGCACACAAAATAATATTTCTAAAAAAATTTCATTGTTTAAAGAAAATTGCTCTAGCTATTATTTTTCTAAATAATCACTCAACTGTATTACGCTATTCTAGACCGTACCAGAACATTTCTATTGTTATCTCGAGTTAAATTTACCAGAATTTTCGCGGAAGCGTTGATTTTATTGTGTCATTTTATATTAAAATACTTTTATAAATACCTTAAAATTTGAAGCTCGAAATGAAATCCTTTGTAATAATAATTAATAACACACTGTAATAATGTAATTTTAATATTTATAGAGAGGTGTATCTCTAAGAAAGCTTCCGCGTGGACTGAACAGCGGGGATTCGAAACGCGTTATGTTCCCTCGAACTTTGCGTGGGCGCAGCTTCGAGACGAAGTCTGAGAATCGCGTATGACTCGACCAAATTTATTCGACATCTGTCTTGGCAAATTAACCGACTTTGTTAATTAATTATGACAACCTGAATACTGTGAGTGCCATATAATTAATATCAAGGATCCGCATTTAATGTTTGTTTAATAATAATAAATAATTTAATTTACACAAATACTGTCAAAACTTCCTGGGTTCTAAATAACGTCACAGCAATCAGTATTTATTGAGTAATTAATCAAAATAAAGCTAATTATGGAGACGAATTGCATTTATACATGGAAGTGAGAATGCCAAAGTGGACTGAAAATAACCTTATGCGTCATTGGTTCGAGAATCATGATGCGATGACGACGGCTGAAATGTAGGGGGCGATAAACATGTTGCGCTTATGAATAATGATTGGCAAAGCTCCCTAGAGTAAGGGCAATTTTGCATTTGCAGAAATTTCTTCGAACTCATTATTCTAACAATCTAGTTTTACAGAATTCAATGTGACTACGATTTCAAACATATTTATATATAATTTTGTTTATAAATTCATAGTCGCAGTTTATAATGTACTGCCGAGTGCCTCAAAGTACACAAGTGAGGTAGACGTTATTTTCTTAAACAAACAACGATAATAAATTTTCTTTTGACATCTTATAACGTGTGACATCCCTTTGTATGTCAGCTATTAAAATAATGCATTTTTGACACTTGTTGAATTATTAATTGTTGTAAAAGGTTATTAATTATCTTTCTCTAAGGGTCATATGCTTTGAAGTACTAACACGTAGAATAGTATTTTGCAGCTTTATCTTCACAGCTCGATACCAGATATTTAATAAACCCGCAGTACTGTAGAATACAATATTATTATTATTTAAAAATCAAATATAAATTCGAGCATAGATGCATAGTTTTGGTTTGATCAAGTACCGATAAACCTAATATTAGTTTTATTAATAGTTTGCTATTAAATTGTTTATAACTATGCGCCATCAGTTCACTGTATTTGCTAATGGAAGTGCAGCCTTGGAGTCAAAATGCACAATTCTATACAATATAATATGAATCTAAGTTATATTACTGTTGTGTTTGAGAAATCGTTACCGTTATCTGATTATCTATACCAGTCTTTGTAAAAACAATATTTTGGTCCCATCCGGGATCATATATGACAAATGTTTCGAAAAAAGAATATACCAGACAACTCCTATATTTTAAATCGACTCATACCATACCAATGACCTATTAGCATTCGTTTAAGGTTCAAAATAGACAAGAATTTATAAATCGTAAGCAACTGATCTCTAGATGCACTATGCTGATCGTTATCGTTATAAATGTATGAGCTGTGTGAACTTGTCTTTATTCAACGCAGAAGTAAAGATTTCCCAAAAAAAAAACGACAGGATAATGCAAAAAATATTTTGAAAAACAAACATATTTTTGTAATACAATCATGGTAGTAAAAGATTATTATGAATATAAAACGTTAATCGATAAAAATATATGTGTCAACTTTCTATATTTAGCCATGAATGAAATGATACGATTTGGAATAGCTATGCATCATAGAATACTAACGCGATTCAGGAACGAATGTTACGGGTGTGTCACTTATGGATTTTTTCTATAAGATCTGAGCGTTGATATGGAAAAAAGACTGCTGTTAAGCGACTAGAAAGAGTTAAGCTTTAGTAATGAAGACACACGACACTATCAGATACAATTTTATAAGAAATTCGAGTCCTTGAGTTTACATTAGACTCAACGCATAAAAACAGAGACGTGAAAATAAGAGGAATTCCGAAAATAGACGAACTATACTTTCGTTAATAATAAATAAAATAATCGATTCACCGTTTTTTTAATGTTATATCTAAACACCAATTTATTTTTAAGAATTAGTAAAGAAATAAATGACTAATTATTCGCACACTCATTTCTAAAGCATTTGTTAATCAACTGAAATCTAGTTGTCTTTGCCAAATTAGCTGCGCCTTTAATCTGAATTCAGATTACTTTTTCTTGGTAATGTCTTTGAATAAATAAAAGCAATATACGAAGTATTCATGTCTCAAGCCGACAAGCACCTGTTAGAGTCGACCACTGTACAAAAACTTGAGGTGTGGGATCTCAATAGGGATACATCTTTATAACAATAGTAAGAGCATATTTTACTCGTTTGCATGTTTAATTGGTTTTATTTCTGATATTTACACAAGTTATTACGCCAAATGCAATACAGCATTGCAGTATTTTGTTTGCCAGCTAAGGGTAAGATCGTCAAAATTCATGAGAAAGCATTATGGAAAGAGCGGCGAACTTCTCTCCTTTGATTGTCAACACAGCGCTTTCATTTAATGTTTACGGGATGGAAGTTTCCAGAAGCCCTTATAATAGAATCTACGATAATCGTATAGTATTAAGCACAAATACTAGTTTACCTGCCACCCCTGCCAATATGACTACAGACAAGACACTAATATTTTTTTATGAATAATTTTTCAATATCTTGTTTCCACAACACTGCGGTGTTTTATTTCGAGTAAATAGTTATGTGATTTTAATATTATTCATTTATTTATTGATTTCTAGCATTGATGGTGTCTGTTTAGGAATTTATCTAATGTATTAGTTTTAACTCGTACTGTTATAGACTAGAAACCATTATAGATCTGTTTAGGCGGGAAAATAAAGTCCCATTAGTATGTCAAGCTCGTTTATTTACACGTGTACATAAAATATCATATATAAGAGTAAATTAAATCGTGACATAATAATAAATGTTACACGTTCATCCAATTCAACCCTCGTTACAATTCCGCCTTTATATTCCTATGAATTTATTGTCAAATGTAAGGGAAGCTATTTAATCCCAGCTGTATAAAGCAGCGATTACTACTCGTCGTGTCACAAATCGTCTGTGAGTACGGAACCGTGTGACAGGTTTGCTAATGCTGATTAATTGCAAAGTACATGGTCAATGTTCTATGCAATTAATCAGTTCACTCAATTCTTTATGTAATTTATCTAATCGAAAAAAATATATAATCGTTTGCTGAATTCCAATAGACTTTAATTATCCTCATAGAGAACTTCACGATTTAAGAGCAAGTATTATCTTAAGCGTACGTCACTTTATTTTTTAATAACAATTTTGTGAAAGTATTTTTTTATTTATAAATCAAGGAACACAACGGAGTTTTAATTACTTGTTTGAATTTTTGTAACAACAACAACAACAGCGTAAGACTGAAAATTACGTTGGAGTAAAAACCTTCATTATCGCACACCAGTCTTCTCTGAGTCACAGTTATCAATAAGTTATCTAGACGAAGAGCTTAGGCACTCTTATCACAACGCTGGTTCAAGTTGGTGGGTGTAAGCGGTATCATTATAATGCTGGGCCAATATTAATTTGTTGGTTATAGCGGTATCACTACAATTCTGGCCCAATGCGGGTAGGTTGGTGAAAGCGGTATGACCACAACACTGTTTGAATGCTGGTTGGTGTTGAAAAGCGGGTACAGTACAGTACATTTTTCGTGATAACCAATCTTGATTGAGCCATATAATAGTAATATAATGATTATTTCGTATAGAAAAAGGGAAGTCGAACCAATAAAACGATAAATCTTTCTCCTAAAAATGCACAATTTAATACATTATATAATAATATATATGTAGAACGTTTTCTTGAAAAACCTTCAGTAAACAGAAACCATTTGCCCCCGGGTTTAAAAACTTTCTTATGAATATTAAAAAACATAATTAGATGCCGTCATGTAAATATTCTTATAATGAGGCCTTGCAAACTTGAAACAACACCTTGAAGAACTTGCCAAGGTGCTGTTTATTTAGACTTGAAATATTATATCTTTGCATCCTTGCGAATTTTGTAACGTAATCTACTGAAACTCCTTGTGACTGTTCCAAAACACCATTTTTCTTGTCTTTTTGATTAATTCCTTGCCTGCACTCGTTTGCCGGTTTTGATTTCTCTCAGGAATTGATTGAGATAATTATTTGAGGCCGGAGGGGGATAGGCGAGCTTATATTATTCTTATGTGCTAAGTGTGTCCTTATCTTGCGACAGAATACTAAACCTCATGGATACTTTATTCAGTACAGTACTATTAATAAAGTTAAACACCCAAACTAATTTGCCACTACCGCCATCTATCAAAAATTATCTGAATTAGAGATGAAAGAAATTACAGTTTTAAATAGCACTTCAGACGAGAAAGTATGAATTATAAATTTTACTTTTTCTTTAGTATTGTCCCTGTTTGTTTTATTTTAAACCACTCATAAATTAAACCGAACAAACACAATAAAAATTATTCAAATAAATCAAGCTGTTTTTGAGTTTTAAGGAGACTAACGAAAACATATCGTGTTTCATTTATATATAAAAATGAATTGATCAATAAAACTCAAACAATCCTAAAAAAAGCTTAAAAATATATAACTGACAAATGGTCTTTTAGTACGATAAATCGTCTGACATGCTAAATATTAAGACATATATTCCATCGCTACTTTGGGTTTCTTTTGATAGATGGCATTAGTGGAAGTTTGTAGGTGAAACAAAGTTTGGTCAACTAGTTTTTATATAGTAAGAGAAGAAGAAGATTTTATATATTTTATTTGTATATAGCTATTCAAACCCCATGTTACAACTATAAATACTACGAACACAACGAGATATAATAACAAAACAAAGTGAAGATTAAATTTAATACCTATAGTCGGTAAGAAATAAGCTAATACAAACTCAAAATGCAAGACCTTTTTACTTTATATATTTCAGTGTTTGTTCAGTCGACCCCGTGGTCGGTGGTGGTGCGTCCGTACGTAAACTGTGGGTTTTTAAAAACTCAATCAATTATTAAAACTTTAAATATACCCAATTTCAGGTCAGACGTCTAAATTGTGTCTACTAAAGATTATTATTTTAATTAATTGTATTGTATTGTAAAAGTGTGTTGTTATTTATTGAAATATTTTAATTAATTTATTCTCTGCATGTTTTATAAACAGTTTGACTTCCTTTTACTGTTAAATTTATGCTGAATTAATATTCATCGAATAAAAAAAATATAGGTACTGTCATAAGATTTTGATACACTTTATATATAACATATAACTGGCACTATTATTAGTGTCAAATAATGGAGATGATTCTATTGTATATCTTAAACCTAGACTCCAAGCACTTTTCTTACGTTCTGAAACCGTAATGGCTGGGACCATCGATTATTCCAAAAAGTTAAACTTTCATTTTAACTCCTTTGGAGATGAATATTTAAGCATCTAGTCAAGAGCTTAGTCACTTATTGAAAATCAGTTCAAAAGCTTTGCTTCGAGGAATTAATAAAAGACAATATACATTTGTTCTGGTTAAATTTTTTTATAGGCATGAGTAAAATGTCAAATATTTAGATATTGTGTTCCTACACGAGTAATTTACGGAAACTATTATAGCAAAAATAGCGACAGCTTGGTGCACTAGATTATCTGAACGTTGAAGCTGTTATTAAAAACATTGCCTTTAAAAAAGTAATAAAAGGTTCTTAGTGTTGGTAAAAAATCTGATACTCCTGACAATTTTAGTTTCATTACTTTTAAATAATGATGTATGTTATAATTGTAGTCAAAACAAGATCAGACAAGGAAAAACTGTACCTAGAAAGTTAATATTTTTACGTATTATAAAATACTTTCCTAATGTACCTGTAGTTGAATCTGCAAGATGGTAACCTCATTTATTACTCGTTTTGTCAATGGTTAGGTTTTAAAAAGATTTAATGATTACTTAATACAACAACACAACAACAACCTGGTACAACTTTTAAAATGGAAAAGTGAAATCAATTGAAGTGATTTTGTGTAAACTAAGTGACAACAGAATCACTTCACTTCACAAGAATAAAAGAATAAAAAATAAATATCATGTACCAGATATACATATAAGTCATTTATTTTAAGTTATCATTTATACAAATTCTGTCCGGTATGAATTACGTTGGGTTTTATTTCATCTATTCAAGTTCAAACGATAGGCTACATATTGAGTTTTTTCAGAATTGGATTGTATACTTTATCATTCTCAAAGTTTAAGCAAAAATACTAGGAAACGATATCGATGTCGCAATTCACTGATATTAAATTAGGCTCATTTTGCTTACCCAACACCAAGCGCCTACTAGATTGGAAATTACAGCAAAGGAAGCGACGATGATCTAATTAGGAGGGCGCTTGTTACTTTTTGGATTGTAGATATGAAAAATATTTTCTGAAAATCAGATTTTGCGATGTCTATTTATAACGTGACCTTTTCTTGTGGTATTAGCTATAAATTGCGGAGCGTACTGCAACTCGGTAATGTTGCACGCGACGCCTACATTCCTAGCCTAGATGATTACTATAAATTAGGGTTGTCGGGCGATAGGTCGGTTGTAGGACGGTAGGTAAAATAGGTGCACACTTTTAGCCTTCATGCCTTCGCTTGCGTTGAATCTTATTCAATTTTACCATACACATTAATAAAATAAGACCTATTTTTACATAGTTATGTAGCTAACGACGCAAATTACTAATTATGACAGTAGCTAGCAACAATGAGTTTCGAGGGTTTCTAAATTCAAATACTTAAAAAATTATAGCATCTTGTTCTTATCCTATACACAGGCTTTTGTCATTCCTTTTTTAAATTCGAATAATCATACATTATTCATCGTGAACGCGAGACGATCAAAGCTTTATAATTATTTTAAAAACTAATAATTTTTTATATTTATCTTACTAAGAAAATGAAAAACGACTAACTGGTTAAATTCAGCAACCCTTAACATACCAGAACCATCGAAAAAGCTGTATTACCGCGATAAGGTTAAAGTTACATTGAGCTTGCTAAGATTACAAACCTGAAAGCTCCTGAGCGTGCGTGACGGACTTTATCGAATTCACGCAAAAAAGCCTTTAACATTATCTCATTCTTGTCTAACGCCTGATTAGATAGAAAGGTTTCATTTCCCGACGAGACTTAAGACGCCTGATCGTGACGGAGACTATAATGTTAAAACCGATGAAATTTGGTGATAATGATTACAAAGTAACGAATAGAGACGACGTTCTAGAAAAATTTACGGCCATATTGGTATATAAACACTTATTAAGCGTAGATATTTAAGTTAAATAATATTATGCTTTGTTTTTTGAATTCATGTTATTTTAAATTAATAATATAAGTCATTTACTATAGAATTTCCGCTTTAATAAGCATCGCTAAAGCTTATGAGAGCTTAAGCGTTATGAGTAGAGTATCATTTAATATTTAATGTTATATAATATATACAAACTAAATTTGTAAAGTACATAAACCATACATAAAACTGGTTCTATTGTCAAAGAGAAACTATTAGGAAGCGTTGTTAGAAGCACATTATTCAGAAAGCGTAACTCTGTACCTTTCTAGAATAAAAGTTCAGCCTTGCATAGCCGAAATGCTATTCATGATATTCTGAAGTATGAATCATCATAAATCAGAAGAATAAACCCATCTATCTAATTTGCAAGCATAAACATCCAAATTTATAATTAGATACAGAAAAATGTACACTCGCCTTCATTTGATAATACTTATACGTTGCACTCAACGTGGACGTAACAATTTTTTATAAAATTGTTACATATATATCAACACCTAAAATGTGTCATTACTTTGTCGTCAAACTAGAGAGACAACAGCTTCAAATTCGGCTAATGGACGGAGAGCACAAGACGCATATAGCGAGAGATATAGAGTTGTGTCATGGCCTAAAGGACTTGCATCCAGGCCAGTAAAGCTTTAAAAAAAAGGAGTTGTGTCTTTCTGTCAAATGTCTTCTATATTTTTTCATATCAAATGTATTGCTGTCCTTTTTCCAACCACACTCCATTTAATAATTATATAATTAATTAAATATTAGTGCATTAAATCTGAAATTATACTACTTCTGCTTTATTGTTGTTCTTAGTTATAATTGGTGCAGTTTTTAAAGGAATTTAACAGTAATTTGACATATTATTCTATTTTTAAAACTTTTGTTGTCAAATGACCGATGTGTTCTTAAAGAACTTAAACTATTACACGCTGCAGTGCCCGCATTTGAATTAAGTGAAACTTGTGCTAGAACATAGCTACTGATTTAAATCTTTGAGGTTAATAATATAAAATAATGTACATTAAATGTTTATCCGTGATTTTTAGAGATATATGTACTAAAAATATTATGTTTCGTAATTTACGTTTTTAAAATCTTTAATAATTTGGCTAACACACTCCACCATATCTACCAAGTTTGCCTCAGATTTTCTCGTTGTGTTAAAAACAATTAAAATTGGTGAGCGTTTTATTCAGAACAACAGATTTGCTCACATATTCGAACATCGAGAGAGTTTCTATGGATAAAATCTGTATTCAAGGCGAAACATGGCATGTTAACTCGATTCCATGTTTTATGTACTGCGATAAAAGTTTCGCTATAACGCCCTAAAAAGTTTGGTTTGACTATAATTTTAGGCAATACAACCAAATTTCAGGCCCGCGACCTTTGCACGCACCTAATTTGTTCAGAGGAATGCCAGGTCATTAGTTTATCGATTGAAGAACTGCGTTGTTGAATCGATTATTTAACCTTAGCAGTTGCGGCTGGTAATTTAATAGCATTACGTAGGTCAAGATTTAATAAAAAGAAATGGGTTTTATGTACGTGCACATGTATCATAGATGGTATTATTAGTATGGGCAGGGAGTCAATATGATATATACCAATATGATAGGGAATTGCAAAATCTGTCGCAATCTCTCGCTTGTAGCTTACAAACGAGAGATCATAAAGATTGTGAACACATTTCATAACATTATTTATTTGCACTCTTAAATAAGGTACAGATACAGCTAGATTTTTTTTAAATATACAGCCATTCATTCTCACATCTCTCTGTATGTTTATAAAATATGAGAACATAGGGAATCGTGATCCCGAAATGAAAATGAATAAAATCAACATAAAAACCTTGTGTTTGCTCTTTAGAGTGGATAATAATTTATGTACAAAACAATAATAGTGAAAGAATACGCCTTTCCAAAAAACATTTGGAAAGGCGTATTCTTTCGCACTTTTGCCGTTTTTAAGTGAACTCGTTGTGATTTATTTAATTTACTTTACTCCATCTAAAAGAAAATTTCAAACCTTATTTAAGCTTGTTTTAAGTTTATGATACACTAATTTACATATAAATGTTATAAAAATTATAGACATAACTAGTACATGATATGATTCTCTCTCTCTCATACACACACACACACAATTCAGACACAATCACATAGGTATATATTTTAGACGACTTTTCCTCGAAGTTTCTTTTTTACAGAATAGTAATGTAATATGAAGCGTTCCATATCCTACATATTGTAGGTTAGTTAAGATACACCACTTTGTTCGACAAATATAATACTGACATAACTTTAATTCAGCAAATAATTATATAGTTTTGTAATTTTTTAGATAGGTAAGTTCTCAAAGTTAGAATTAAAGCTATCATGGGATCAAAACATTGCTCATTACAATCGTAAATCAAGAAGTCCTTCAGTGTTTAGTGTAATCAAAGATTAGTGCGTTGCAAATATTCTCAATTTGCAAGCGTCATAAGTTTCAAATAGAGAGCAGATTCCCATGTAAATCACTTTATCCTATAACGTTTGATGCAGTACATTGAACCAAGTAACAGGC
Organism: Acentria ephemerella; assembly: GCA_943193645.1. Classification (NCBI taxonomy): domain Eukaryota; kingdom Metazoa; phylum Arthropoda; class Insecta; order Lepidoptera; family Crambidae; genus Acentria; species Acentria ephemerella. The sequence continues at coordinate 10,781,932 of OW971879.1, read as the reverse complement.
TGATAAATATTTCATCGGATTATAAAACCCAAATGCGAACTTTTGCTTTGTAGATGAATAATCACGATAAAATTAAAATTAACAAAGCATGGTCAGCTTTGAAAAAAAGGTTTAAGGTCGTTCCTTAGAATCAAAGAGATCTATCTATAGTATTCAGTTTTAATTTATCTTAGAGATGGATATCATAAATTACAATTATTTGAAGTTTTTTTTTTTTTCAAAGCCTTTATTATTGATATAAAGTGGTTACAATTTAGTTTTAGTAATACAGTTATATTTGTAGTTTTTTTTTTTTTGAGCTTTGCAGCCACCTCCGGATCAATGTGTCTTTGACACAAAGGCCTCCTCCATTATCTTCCACAGATCTCTGTCTCTTGCTACTCTGAGCCATAATGGTCCTGCTGATTTTTTGATGTCATCCATCCAGCGCTTGTGTTGCCTGCCTCTCTTTCTCTTTGTGTCATATCTAGGAGTCCATTCCGTCAGCATTTTGTTCCATTTGGGTTTGTCTCTTATCATGTGGCCTGTCCATCTCCACTTGAGGGTTTTGGCTTTTAAAACTGCATCTTCCCACTTTGTGATGTCTCTAATGTCTTTAGCACGTTTTTTATCTCTTTTTGTCAAACCCAAGATACTTCTTTCCATACGCCTTTGGCAAGTCGTCAGTTTTTGTAACAGCTTTTGTGTGATTGCCCATGTTTGGCTTCCATAAGTCAATATTGGAAGGATACATGTGTTGAAAATTTTTCTTTTTTGAGAGATGGGGTATTGTTTGCTCTTCATGATGTCCTTTAGAGACCAAAATCTCTTCCAGGCATTTACCACTCTACGATCTATTTCTTGCTGCATTTGATCATTTACCGAGATAAGCTGGCCTAAGTAGATGTAGGAATTCAGACATTCGATGACCTCGCCTTCCACTGATATAATTGCTTCATTTCTGTTGGTCATAATTTTAGTTTTATTTTTATTTATTGTGAGTCCAACTGCCCTGCTTTTGATTGTGAGGTCTTCTAACATCAGTTGTAGGGTATTTGGGTTATCTGCGATTAGTACTATGTCGTCTGCGAACCTCAAGTGACTAAAACGTTTTCCGTCTATGTTGATTCCCACATCCGTCCAGTCCAGCCTTCTGAACACTTCTTCCAGAACACATGTAAATATCTTGGGTGAAAGTGGATCTCCTTGTCTTACGCCCCTTTTGACTGGGAATACTTCTCCTGTTGTTTCCAGTTTGATTTGAGCGGAACTATGACTATACACATTTTTTATAATTCTTATACAATTATTTGAAGTAAATATAGTTAAATAAATATTTTATATTATTCTATACAATACTGTAAAATAACAGTTTCTTTGGTCTAGTAGCTAGACCACTTACTCCAGATTTGGAGCTCCAGGATTCAATTCCCAATGGGAGCAGAAATTTTCTGTTTGGTGGTAGGAGTTTTTCTAAATTTGCCAGGCAATAATGCTGTCAACAATAATGTTCAAAGTCAAAGTCTAAGTTAAAATAACTTTATTTAAATAGACTCATTTACTAAGTTCTTTTAAATCGTCAATGTTAATATCATTGTTTTATTCCAGCAGTTTTATGTAAGGTCCGGCAGTGGTTTTACTCTGTGGTTGAAGAATCCGGGTATGGTTCACTTCAATCATCGGCCTCATTTACACTTACCATCACGTGAGATGAAAGTCGAGAATAAAAAATACCTTAAGGATAATAAAATATAAAAAAAAACTCAAAGAAAAATAGAAAAATGTTTTACCTAATATAACACTACAAAAAAGCTTACATACTTAGGTAATAAAAATAATACTGTTTATAATATTGAAGTAATACAACGATTTCTAAGAATAAAAATATAAAACGATATAGTCTTACACAAGTCTTACAATCTCTTTATACAAAAATATAACAAGTAACCTTACGGTCGATGTTATACTTAGATAATGGCCGTGATCGCTAAAAGCTTCGATGTTGCTATATTCGATAAGTAGCAATCGATTCGGACATTAACATAATCGGAACACACAGATATGAGGCCTGCCAGTCTGTCAACATGCCAAATGCATACTTTAACGTTATGTTCATATACGAATAACTTGGATTGAAGCATAAACAAGTAGAATTATTTCGATTGAAATTTATTGGATTATATTAAATTGATCAATATATTTTATTAATTAAAACACAATTGGCAATATATTACTATGATTTAGACATTCTCTAACACAACGGGTAGTCACTTTTATAAAAAAAGGGCGTATCTTTTGTGAAGTACATTCAAATTACAATATTTATTCGAGAAATATCTCTAAAATAGGATTGAGAATAGTTGTGTGCCGAATGGAATGATAGTTTTATGTTGATATAAAACGGTAACAAAGATTTTTAAATTTTGTAAGTAATATGAGTAATTTGTGATAAATATATTAAAAATAATTAAACAACCTAACTGTGTTATTGAACTCTAATGCTTTTAAAGTCAATTTCTCAAAGTATCATCGACTAGTGGGGTCAGAGACCTTACTGATGCCCGTAAATTCCGGGCTAATCATAAATACATTTAAAAAAATTACATCAAATATTGTGTTATAAGGACAGGTCTTTTATTTTAAGAGCTCAACGGTAGAAATATTGTCAGAATGATTCTATAGCATCGTCATCGAATTTGATAGGATTAAATAGTAGTTTATTTTTTAATTTTTTCATTATAAACGTTAAAATATGTAATTCTCATATTGAAGAATATTTATGAACAGGATGGTGGATATGCAATGAATAAATATGCATTTTTTAAAATTCTTTTAGTACCAAAAAGTTGAAATTACTAGCGAATCCAATACTGTTACCTATCCATTACCGCAACAAAATGGAACACATTCGGCAATCGGATCTACAGAAAAATATATGTGTCATATCATTTCCAATACTGTTTTATTGGTAGATCTCGTTCGTTTTTAAACTTACGAATTTCGAATACACAAAATAGTACCGTTTTACTATTTCGTATTCTTGGCTATTCAGTGATATCATACATTGATATGTTTGGATATATTGAAGATACAGCAGCAATACCTCATTAATCTTCCATTGTTCAAACTAATTACCCTAGTTTTTCGGCCAAGTGTTATTGAAGGGGTCAGAATGCGTAGCAAATCGGCAATGACATAGGCTGAACAGATCTAAGTGGTAATTGTTACTCCTCTACATTAATATACTAGGAAAGCGAGGACTAGGGCAGGAATGGTGACGAATTGTAAGGCGTGCTACTGGCCCTGCACTGACAATCACTTTGCCAAGTCTGTGATAATTTAGAGGAGACCCTATTTTCTAGATGCAAATTAATTAAATTTTTATACAATATATAAATCCATACACATATTTTATGACGCTCTGGTTGAGGATTGTGAACCTAATAATACAAAAACAAATGTTACTTGGCCGCTATCAATCATTTGAGGTTTTACGACACTTGAATAGTATTTAGTTTCATAAAACTTGCCAATGTTTATGTTGTAATCTGGCTCTTACTGATCTTTAGTCACTAAACAGTTTTGCCATAAATATTTTAAGTAGTGTCAGTTAGAATAGGTGACTCAGCTTAGTGCATGTCAAAGAAAAACTTTAATGGCAAAAAGTCACATCGCTCAGTGATTAAATGAAAAAGCGCTTTCGTCATTATTGCTGTAGGGTTCTAAATTGTTGTTGAGGTCATCGTTACTTCGAAATAATCCTGTTTATTGTGTCTACCACAGAATAATTTATATGTCTAGATGGAATCCAAAGGTCGAAGGTTTGTTACGATAACGCTAGCCGACATTTTGATTGATACACCGCTCTTGAACAACGAGTACCAAAATTGCCCCGGTCGTCAAATTGATTCACGCTTGGAGGCCTAACCTATAATTTGGTTAACTATAGCCCCTTGGTGTGGCCTGTTCTTTACATTTCACTGGACACGGTGAGATTTACGAATTGACTGAAAACTATTATTAGAATTACTCTTCCTGCTTAAGAAATTGGATATTGAATTCTTCGTCATATTGCGGACTGGTGTCTGTTCGTCTAATTTATGCTTAGCTATAAATGAGTCTTACTACAATAAAAAAACATTTCAAAGTTAGTTTTTACTTACATATAAGCAGTAAGATGCCATTTTCAATTGGATTTGCACAAATACGGTTTGGTATTTCTGTATCCCATAGCTAGACGGAATTATCTTCATATTCTTTATCTTTTTTTTCTTTTATATACTCTATTTTTATATTGACTTCTTGCAGAATCATGTAGTTTGGTAACATAACCTTACCTTTTTCTATTGTGAATAATGTAACAATTCTGTGTTACATTTAGCAGGAAAACAAAGCTAATGTTATTATTATGAGGAACTAAAAAGAATAACATCACCCGAATATGAACGTATCGGTAGTAAGAGATCTATGAGTAATGATTACAATGATCAGAATTAGATCAACACTTTAATACCATATCGCCTTCAGGCTTCGCGTTCAGTTTATATTTGCAATCTTCCTTGTTAACATTATAGTTAGAGTGCTATGATACTAAGTGTTAAACTTTTTCTGAGGTCGACCGTACCATCAGGTGGGTCCTTTACTTATTTCACATTGCTTGACAATGATCTTTATATACTACCAAGAATAGAAGTGTGAACAAAAAGTCTAAATAGATCACATAGGAGAATAAAGAAATAAAATTGTTCACCCTCAATAAATCCCACACTCGCAACCGTCTTTTAGTGTAATTAATTGTGCTGTAAACAGAATTTCGTGTAGCTTGTGACATTGTTCTGACCGTAAACAAAAGGAAAACGAATTCTTGTGTATGGAAACCCGATCTAAACAATAGGACATATTAATTGCCTGGTAAATTTGCTAGCAACGAATTAATCTGATTGTGGTTTATTCATAATTATGAATATGATTACTCGGATCTGATTCCATTAAAAACTTGAACTAAATCTACATAAAGGTTTGTCAAACATTTATTTAGACACAAAATAACCCTTATGGAGTCTTTCAAAAGATATTATTGCTCTAATACGCATAGAAAAACTTTTAAAAGCGTGGAAAAAAGATATGATAATTTCAGATCGAAAGTATATAAAAAATAATACGTAAAAATGTATATAAAAGAAATAATATATAAATGAAATATTTTTTAAATACCCACGGATCTGCACATAGTTAAATAAATTTATTGTACTAAAATGCTTTTACAAATATTTATTCTTAAATTAAACTATTACAATAAAAAAAGAGACGGTTACATTTCAAAATCCTAAATAGAATTAATTGGTGCTGCTTAAACAAAATCTGTGATTAATGGAGTTAAATAAATCTTAATTTCTCCCTCCTATTTTACAGGGATACTGAATGATAGTGATATGTGTCGTAAAAATATCATTACAGAGAAATCCTAGGATCTCTTTCGGATTAACGTATTGGGGTGAGCTAAATCATGTAATTTATTATAAATTTGCAGAACATTGGACATATTGATCGTACATAAAATAGCCCAATCAAACTCTTAACTTAAGCGTAAACCTTTTAATTCAAATTGGCTTAGAAAAATCGAGTATTATTTAAATATTTTATCGCGTATGTTTTTCACAAGCAATGAAAGATTATAAGCTTTCGCGTTGCATTGAAATGATTTAACAGTCGTAGAATCATTCTTGTGTAAGAACTGTTAAAAGAATTATATAATCACGACAGATAAGTTTTAAATATCTTCGATTGGTTTTATTTCCCATGACTGGGTATAAATCAAGATTTGAATCGGAATGCCTCGCCATGATTTTGCGTATCAAACTCGCAAACAGTAAATTAACTCTGTGCTACCGAGCACAGAGTTAATTGACAATAAAAGGGTAAATAAATATGAATTAGTAAATACATATGTGTAATGAGGCGCAACAATGTTGATGAACATGAGTAACTAACGCGTTACTTACTTTGAGTTAGCAACGTCAATTGTACAATTACTGCGTAGTTTTTTGCGAACACGGATCTCGTGTCTCACGTTTTCATGCTGCACATACTGTTATATAATATAATAAGTATTTGAGGTATTAAAATTGACAAAAAAACAGTCGATTTTATCCGTGATGGGAGATATATAAAATTTGGGTATACATAAAATCTACCTGTATAACTATGGCCTTGAAATCGTTTACAAAAACAAAGCTACTATCGCCATGCTTGGTACCTTTATTTCGAGGAGGAATCCGTTTATGAACCTACCCGTCACTGGCTAAGCGGCGGGCGTTTGTAGGACTCACCCAGTTCCACATAAATTTAGACCTGGGAATACCATCTAAAACACCCCGGTAATTCTATTGCCCTTCATGTGGGCGATCTGGGTTCTGCCAATGCAATTCACCTAGTCGCCCCCAGGCAGCCTAGCCTTACGGCGGGGCTTCGTGCCGATGGAGATCGCCTAGAATTACTTGCTTAGAGCGACCAGTGCCCGCTTTCCCTGGGCGCCTACCCATCTACGCTGAAGAGGAGTGACTAAACGGTCGTTCTCGCGTTCCCTTTCCGCTGCCTCCTGCGAGACCGTGCTCTTACATACGAGGTGACAGCCTCCCATACCCTCTCACAACCATAACCTTTATAGTTGGCAGTAAGAAATAGCCGCCGCCAAGCAGCGCGCATAATTCGTTGGGCACGCTTCGCTAGTCCGCGATTTAAAGAGATTTAAAGGCCCTTGTGGAATGCCACAAGGGCCTTTACATCTCTGTAAAGGTCGTTTTCTATTTATGGTCAGAGTTCGGTCTATATTGTTAAAGACGATTCACTTTGAGTGTTAGCGTTCTGTATAGATAGCATTCGATTAATTTAAGTACTTCATTGAGCTGAAGCTGAGTCAGAATTAGAGCAGAGAACTTTAATCGCCATTTTGATATATTGACGGTCGGTTAGTCGATTGTACCTAGTATGTTTGGGTAATAAGCACGAATTGGTTTTCAAATCAAAATATTGACTTTTAATAAAATATATGCTCTTATTATTTCGCTAGTTTAAATAAAAGAGACAAAAATTTTAATAATCTAATTTACTAAATACTCTTTTGCTTCTCTGACGTTTCAACTACTTTTAGCGATACTTTTCGGATACATTGTCTTGTAATTCAGTACTTACGTACTTGTACTTGTACGGCTGACTTAACCCATTCATTAGTAACATCTCGCGGGACCTTGTTCGCAAGGAATACTTTAGACTATTATAACACGTAGCAGGTTAAAATATTTTATTTAATTCTCTATGGGTTAACCTATTGAGTCTAGGCACTCGGCAATCTCAACATATGCCTAAAAAGACAAAGAACGTCGAGATATGTATAACTCGTTATCTTATTTACAGAACGAGTACTATGACTTATTTATTTACAGAACGAGTATATAACGTACTATGGGAGATCGAAAAGTAATATAAACCCTGCATCGAATTTCACACATTTTTTTGTTGCAGTTATCAATATTAATCATCACAAGTCTTTGGAAGTAGCTTGCCCGTAACAAAAAGCTCTTAAAGTTTAAAGAATTTTTTATATATAATATGCTTATAAAACAAAAAAAAGACATAAGATGAAGTTTATAATTATTACCTTTTTATTCTTATAACTCATACATATCTGGGGACCTCTTTGGGAAGTGTTACGAGCGCTTTGTTTTCGATAACGAAAAGAAATCAACTTTCACTATCGTTGGTCTCTGGATGGGTCAATCAAAGTTTGTCATCCTTTATGCTTCGGAAGTCACGTTAAATCATTGGTCCCAGTTGTTAAACAATCGCTTTCACCCACTACGCCGCATTACTCCAGCATAATGGTGTTATGGACCAAAATCCTAATGATGTTGATATTTGTTTTACTGCGAATCGACTCGAAATCAATCGCTACGGATAATCTTTATTTAACGACCGACGTGAAGTTGTTCAGCTCGTTACTAATCGATGCTGTTGACGTGAATGATTGCGAATCGATTTGACTATGCGTGGCGAGCGTAGTTGACGCTGATGCTAGACACGCACGTGATTTCACTAGAGAACACTAAAGCACGTCGCTCGAGCACCACTCCGTATAGTAATCGCCTTAGTTCATCGAAGAGGAGCGAACAGTGGAGGCCCTTACACGCTCCGTCGACTGTTGTTTTTCAGAAAACTTTATACGTTGAAAGTTACGATCTTTATTAAGAGAGCCATAAGGCTACTATTTATTTATTGTTTATCGATATGTTACTGATTATTATTCGTTATAACGAATACCTCAGACTGCGCCAATCGACTAACCATTGGAACATCTACCAAACCGGGTACATTTTTATGATGTAATGCATATTATATTATGGTCATTTTCTTTTTCATAAATTCAAATAAATAAGTATCTTGCAAAAATATTATTTAAAGCAACAGATATGATTTTGCTATTGCTAGTCAGGGTTGAGGTGAATAGTTTTATTAAAAACTCTTATATTTGACCTTATTAGATAAGATCCATACTGTAAAATAAGTGTATTCCGAGAAAATTTATTATCATACATTCGTATATCTGCAGTAAAGCCACCAAATAAGAGATTCTCAGGGACGCAGAACTAAGATATATAGGAATACATTTTTTCTCGGACCGCCGAATACGATCGCTGCCATTTTGAATGATGTGTCTTTACTGCGGCGCATTTCCGAATATTCAAAATCATGTGGAACGTTCTTAAATTATAAATAGTTGTTTCTTATTTATTGCATGACAGCAACATGGTTGGCTGTCAGTTAAATGACTTTTATCAGCCAACAATTGACTAATAAAAAAATTATAAATTCAAAGACTTTATGACTTATAGCTCTTTCTAAAAGATCATTACGTTGTTTTTGAAGTAACGTAAAATATATTTAAATGGCTGCGCATTAGGTTCAGACTTCCTATTGTGACAAATAATTATTAATAGCTATTAGCATTAGTGCAAAGTGTGTTAACTTAACTAAAGGTAATTTTTATGAATACTGTTGTAATTGGATTCAGTGATTATCGGAAAATTGATTTGGAGACCTTGTTTTGGACAAATGATCACTGTGTTCATTATATTTAAAATATGACATAACATAAGACAGTCACGAGTTGGAAATGTACCTATATCTACATGTGTAATATATGTTTGGCTAAACACATATGTTGTAGAAACTCAAACAGAATTTCTGTTTGATTTCAGATTTTCTAAGTGACTTTTGCACTGGATATTTCATTTGTAACATTAATGGATATTAATATTTAGTAAAGAGTTTGTTTTAATCTAGCTGTTTACACATAAACCATTTTAATTACGAATCGTGACTCTAAACTTTAAACCGTGATTGTTATGTCTAATTTTAAATTAATAACTTGTGTTATTCCTTACCGAGAATATCATGCTACTATAAAAATACTCCTAGCCATTTATAGCAGGAATTTCTTTTACCTTTTGGGTGTGGATTTTGTTGTCATTGTCTTAACCAGGATTCCAGGAATTCCAGAACTTTACCTCACTATCATTGTGACTCAGTAAGGTAAGAATATGCTCAATGACATTTATTAAACGTCATCTTGTTTTCTAAGAAACCTCAGATAGTAAAAGACTGGGTGGAAAAATTAAATATTCTGGGGAACAGCAATAGAATTACTTTGAGATGGGTGCTTGGTCAATCTAGCATCATAGGAGATAAAATGCCGATGAACAAGCTAGACGTGGGACTCAGGGACAAAATTAGGTCCAAAACTTTTCTGTGGAGTCACAAAGAACCAGGCCATGCACTTACTCAAAAGGAAACTTATGTAGGAGTCCTCGGAACTATAGCTTAGGACACCAGGTTTGATACACTAAAAGTTTCTGTGGTCGACGAACTGAAGAGGTAATAAAGTTCAGCAGGACTAACATAAGTGCAATGATTTGAACTTTTTTATTTAACTTGTAACTCCAATACACTTCCAATGTGACTGTGGCACTCCCATCAATAAACCAAACTTTCATCTGGAGAGACACTTAATCAACTCAAATGAAACTAAAACTCTCGAGGTTGGGAAGATTCTCAAATTTATGGAAACTGCGCAAATCAAGGAGCTATTTTAACCTATTGATAGCAAGTCACAAGAGGTCTTTCAGGTCGCAGTAGCAAAACAGTCGCAAGACTGTATATCCCCAAAACACAAATAATAAATAACCTCAGCTTATTCACATAATGTATATGATCAAAGCTGTGAATGAGGCCAAGGACAATAAAACTTACAATCGCCAAGGTAAGAGCTTTGGAAAAGATTGTATATCTTTGCAAAATAAAGACTATAACAAACGCTATAAGATCTAAAATATATTAACTTATTTTCTTTCGATTGATCTTCTAACTTACTGCTAGTTTACTATATGACTTCAAAATGAAGTCAAAGAGGCAAGAAAAACACATTTTTGAAATTAGATTTGTCTAAATGAGTCTAATCATAACATCTCTGAATAACGAAAAAAATAATTTTACTGGAATAAATGGTATTAGGAAGGGAATTCAATAATTACGAAATGTCCCAAATTAAATTATCCGACGTTCAACAAAAAAGAAATTAAAATTAACTTATTTGTGACAGCAGTTACAAGTTAAGTAACAAAACTTTTCATAATTAAAGAAATATTTGTGATCAAACAGATATTTCTGATCCGTAGTACAAAGTTTTTGAAAACAAGCAACAAAGTTGTTGTAGAAACATTTTTTATCTGTTCTGTGGTTTAATTATGAAGATAACTACGTAATATATGTGAGAATGGATACATAAGGTATCAAATTGAACTGTTATCTTTTAAATAACAAGAAATCAGTCAAAAGTTTCTTCGTTCTCGTATAGGTACGTATATCGTTATCTAATACCGAACACTTAGACCATAGTTAACTTCTTCCAACTGAATGTCAAAAAAATCCGAACTACAGTACCAACTATGGAGTAATACCATACATGTAAAAAGTAGTTCACTTAGAAAACTTGAAAATCAATAAAACATTTGAATAAACTGATGAACACTTTAATAAGAAGAGAATACCGGAAAATAAATGAAATAAAAATGGATTGTGTTTGGAATTTTTTACTCTGACTCTGGAATAATGGGTTGGTTATTATTTATTATGTTATTATTTTTATTATACATTATCAGCAATATGCTTTAAAAAAATTTAATGAACGTATAATTTAATTTTTCTTTGTCGATTCATTTAATTCCGGAACTTTGTAGTCCGTTACCTTTACAATATAAACGTGAGACACAATGAAGATCAAAGTGTTCAACACCTGTGTAAGTATTGATAACAAGTACAAAGAATAAAGTGGATTAAAAAATAGTTTTAAAAAAGTAAAGACTTTGCTTCGGACAAAGATTTGAGTGTTTTATTTGGCGTTTGATTTGAAGAGCCTAGCGTAGCAGTTTCAACTGTATGCAGGATAATTCATTAATGAAAACCAAGCTTCTCTCGTTATGTTTGATTTGGGATAGGTTGTGGACGATTCCTGTTGACACTGAAAAGATTTTAAGACATACCTAGGTCATAGTGGTTGTTTTATTAATGAATCTCCACATATTGTCACTACAGTTCAGTCCAATCTCCAAATTTTGATACCAAAAAGACGACAATAAAATTTCGTTCGAATATGTATCGGTTATAATCTTGAATAAATTTTAGCCTTGTACAATTATTTTACTTGTTACAATTATTACTGGAACTTTCAGCGTAGTGTTATATAATATTAAAAATATATTTAACATAAAACGTAAAACCGTTTTATTGCTTCAAATATTTGAATTTCTTTAAGACGGTAACACGGTTCCATGATAATTTGTACTACGAAAAATTAAACAACTGTTTCAATCTTTGTAACAAAAACAGGTGTCAGGCGGCTTTGTGGAAATAAACTAAAATAACATCGAATGAATCAAACACTATGTGAAACTTGAACACTGAAAATATTCTTAATACATCACGTATAAGTGCAAACGGCAGTACATAAAGCGATTTTGAACTTAGGTATTTATTTCTTTAACTTTATTTAAAAACAGCCAGTTAAATAATTATACAAGGTTACTTAGTTCGGCAGATTGAAGTTTGTACATTGCATTAGTAATGAAGAATATATTACATTTGCATACCTTTGACTGAATACATTACAATTTGAAACAAATAATATTTCGCTTTACATTAGGTTAATGGCACAGATTAAATTACCAATACACTTGAATAAAAATATAAATATATATGCAACTAGTTAACCCGGTGAAATTTGTGTCACCTATAAATTACCACAAGAGCCATCTACTATAAGAAACGAGAAGTTTTAACATTAAGCATATCAGATTTGCCACACTAAATGACCATTTGCCAGTTGTGTATTTAGATTTTCTTTCTTTTAATTAAACTGAATTAAACACAATAAAACAGTTTTCAAATAGATCCATCCGTTTTTTGAGTTGTAGCGAGACGAACATCAATTCAATGTTATATATAAGAAGACGAAGAAGAAGAAAAAGAAGCAGAAGATAGATTTGAAATAAAATATGGCTTCCATGACAGCCAAATTACCTATATTTTGACATAATATATCACACTTAATTATGTATTATTTTAGTTCTGAATATAAAACATAATATTTTATATTTAAAACTAAAATAATAAATAATATTATAATTTTTTTGTGACCCAGTATAAATAAATAATGTTATCGATACAAAAGAGACATGAAAAAATTGGTTCAGTGTTTTAAAAGGCGTACTTTCTCATTATATAAAATGAGAATACAATACAATAAAAATAGTATAAGAATCATACTTTAATCTCTTTACACAATTTCAGTTCTAAGAAAAGCTTTCGCGGATTAACATCATGGCGGCACTGCGGTCTCTTGTGCGACCACAAAGGCAGATGAAGCCAATCTTGCTTTGGAAATAGGTTGGTATGTACAAAATATTGAATAGTTTTTAAATATACAAACTAGAATACCAGTGGCTTAGTGCATTGTGATTGCCTAAAATTCCATTGTATAAATATTTTTTGTTCAAGCAATAGCCTATAGATACATAAAGGCTTGTACTGCGTATTATTCTTTTGACGTGGATGAAACCCATTTGTAGGAGTCGAAAATTTATGCTTAGTGCTTGGATAAACACTCGAGTTATGAAAAACAAGTTTGTAAGAATTTCATTACATTTTCAATTTTCGTAATGACATATTTTCAAATTAGTTAGGTCCTTATGAGACCTATACCTGAATATGATAAATATTACTGCTAACGTTTCACACTTTACCCAAACCAACTTAGTTCCAGAGCTCTAAAAATAAATGAAAATACTTAACTTACGCTAATGTCTGTAGCCAAAGTCTTGACTGTTTTTAATGCATACAATGAGCATTACAATTTCCATAATTTATGTAAGTATGACTGTCTAAAAGAGGAAACAATTATTAACAGAGCAGTGGAGGCGAAATTGAAATTGACTCGATTAGCTGTCTCGTATTATATTTCCTTTAACAATCGAAATGTTTCCATTGATGGTGAAACGACTGCTATCACACCAAGTACAGATGAGCAGTTTTACTATGTATTGATAAATATACCTACAAATAGAGTTGGCAGCTCAGACCGTTTGTTCATTTTGACTACATTTTAAACATATTATTCTTTTTTTAATATCATAGCCAAGTAAAACCTGTCTGTAAGTGATAAGTCGTAAGCGTCAAATTTATATGGCTTTTCATTTTTAGGCACATCGTGTTACAGCAGTTATATATTACAGTGTAAGATAAATGAAGCTAACGTGTTATAAAAATTGATTTGAAATAGTATATTTAATTTAGTCTTATTAAGTTTTTATAGAATAAAATTGAAAATTAAATTAGTATCTTTGAATAGTAAATTTAAAAGTATTTACCCTCTCCTATATTCCAGGACATATCTTGATTATTATGTTGTGACCAACATGATCCATGATGATCAATTGTTTAACCTTAAAACCTGTACGTAACATATAATGCATGTACGCAATAAATATTTTAAATTTGAATTTGATATTATTAGTAATAAAAATAGAAGTTCGCTTTTCTCTTTTAAAACGAAATTCCGGGAAAAACTTTTTTATATTTATTACTTAAATAATAAATAGAAAGAGAGATCTAAAATTTTGTTCTTAATAACTTAATAATAGAGTTGGTTTTACATTTAAGATGTGTTGAGAAATGATTTATAAACAATTCTGCGATTATATCGCAATATTATGAAGCTCACTTTGATTGATGTACTTTGATATAATGATCTGAGGATTTGGATTCCTCGCGCTGTCTGACTTTGGCCACAGATTAATGCGTTACCAACGTAAAGATCTACAAAAAAAGCTAATGATCATAAAATATACAATTCTTTTAAGGAAATATTAAATCTCTTTTTTTTAGAACGTATGATAATAAAAATATGAACGCCTGCCAATTTCTTTGTATTTAAATGGGTTTTTCAATTTTCTGTTGTATTTATATACACTTATACCAAATCTAGCTTTTTCCTAATTCTATTTAGATTATATAAAAATTTATGAATACCTTTCACAATAACCCAAAAAAAATTTAAGATACATTTTCACACAAGAAAAAAACCATCTACCATACACATGTATAGTTGTTATATTGAATATTTGAAACCTATTTATCATGCTTTTAAAGACACTCTTCCTACATAGTTATTTTAAAAGATTTTACTATTTTTACCATCTTACACTGTTCGTAAGCATTGTATCCATATAACGTAACAAAACATTAATATAAAATTCATAGAATAATCCGTGAAAAAATATTATGTGAAATTAAAAAAATTATCATATTCATTCGTGATTCAGGAAAGGTAAAAGTAAAAAATATTAATGTTATCTGTAAAACCGTATTGTATAAAACATAAGGTCCATTTGAGTTAATTAAACCGTTAATCGCACACAGGCCGATAAAAATAAAAAATGACCAACATTTAAAATAGCCATAAATAAGCTATCCCTAACAAAATCAAAATTAACATCTTGTTTTAACCTCGTCTAATGTAAAAGTATATTTTAGAGTTGGTGCTAAGTTGTTTTTAAAAACTGTAGAATAATTAAAACTATTTTTAGATATCAATAAATAATTTACATTGCATAGAACAACTTATATACTTTAGCAAGCTTTCTCAAACTTAGGCTATCTCCCTCTCATTTTACCTCCCTCTAATCCCCCTTAAATAAGGACACGAAGAGAGATAAAATTAAGTATTAGGAGACACTAAGATTGAAAGCATCTGCTTCTGTCACCATTTTAACCCAGGTCCCTGTCCGAGTTGAACCAGAACTTGTAGTTATGGTTTTCTTTCTGTTTATATATTTTTCAGAACCTCTATAATTACAAAACGAAAGTCCACTAATAAAAAAGCTTATATTCTACGTGCACGAATCTTTAATATTGTTACGCAGATAATTTTTGCTCAGCATAATGTAGAAAGAAGTTTGTATTTTATATTTTTTCAGATTCAGAGATAGATGCGTAATAATTCAACAGATTTTCATTTGCAACGGCTTTGAAAATATTTAAATCAGCAAAGTATTACGGGTCAGGATTAGAAAAAATGCAAAATCCGACCTTTATTTTTCCTTAAATATTTAATGGTAGAAATCTGTGTCCTTTTTATACTTATATATTGAATTTCGACTTTAGCCGTAGTTAATTTCGTTTCAATATCAAACTAAACACCAAGAGTCTATATAAACGACGTACTTAATTAAGTAGGTATTCCCGTAAAAATATCAATAATTAATAAATAAGTTATAGTGTTCTTTGCACGATTTTTATTTTGTGAATTCGGCCAAAAATTTGGTCGTGCCGGTTCAGCCGTGAGAAAACCCTTACTGTATTCGTAATAAAGGCGGTGTTTATAATGCAACCCTAAAGTTAAAAGTGCGGATTTCTCATCATATAACAAAGACGGCGGCCCGAAACCACTTGTGAATTAGGATCACTTATTTTTTATTTCTCATTTATAGTCCTTACATAGAAACATTCAAATTATAAATTTATAGTAATTTTAATATGAATTAAGATTTGAGAATAACAGAGGTCAATAAAAATCTATTTCAAATAAACGATTTAGAAATACTTTTCACTACAAATCCTTTCTACTTATTTATTAGGTATATTCGAATGTGTTGATATAAAACTCATCACGGTTTAATTAGAAATAGAAGATTCGTGTAAATCTGGTATATCTTTAGAAGAGTCCATTTAAGTTTAAAAAGTTGTTTCTTTCGTAATCCATATTCGTCATGAACCTTAAAATGTGATCAAAATATTTGATAAATCTTCCCTGGCTATGTAATTACCAACCTAAGAAATAAACCGTAAGAATATACGTATATTATACAAACATGACGGATAACCCTAAACCTAAAGGCTCAAGGCACATAATGGACTGATACTTCTTTATTATTACATAATACGATAAATACAAAATGAATTAGTTATTGTAATGACACGTATCACACTATTCAAATTCTTCTAAAATATTTCAGTAATACAATAAAATAAGTTTTGATAATTTTACAAACAAAACAAGTAATTATTTTCTACGGCAAAAATGTTATATGGGAAAGAAATAATTACTTTGCCGTACATTCGTTTTTTATATTAGCAATAATCATGACGAAGTGGTATTTTAATACACCGCGCATAATTATTATTTAAATTGCTATTGTGACGTAGCTCGGTTTACTGTACTATTAAAAATAACAACTCATGTTGAAATCGTTGTAAACAGACGTCACACGTATTTCATACTTCATAAAACATGGGTTCTTTTAAAAGGAGCGTGAAAAACACTTTTTGAGCCGGCAAGGTGAGGGTGGCTAGGGCAGTATGTCGCATGCTTCACTAGCTATCTTCACATATGGACTCATCTACTGCGTATCATCAGGTGGTGTCGAGTCATTTGCTAAGTTTAATATAAAATAATCAGTCTATTATCAACTGAAGCATCGATATTTTTACAGTGAATTTGACTTATAAATACATACTATTTATTAAGACATTTAGAAGATAAAAATAATAACAACCAAATGTATTTAGTTTACGTAATATCAGTTCCAGGCAACCATTTAACGCGATAAAATCATTCTTTATAAAATAAATAAACTGTAATTTTTCACTTGTTATATTTATCTGATCGTAAACATATCAATGATAAAGAAAATGCCAAGTTATTTACGGACGGCTTCCTCAAAACTATGTTGTTTTATTTGTATCGAATTAATAGTTCTTCCTTTGTGTTAAAAATTTCAACTTCTGTTTTATTATATTTCTTTACTCACTGTACTATGATATTCCGCAGTAATTTCCGTCAATTGATTCTCCGGTAGAGTATTGCCTATGAAACTGGGTGATCAATTTTAGGGTATCTTTATTTTATCTTGTTAGTTTGTCGAACCATCTGAACTTGATAACGTAGGTAATTTGAAGACAGTATAATAACGTATAAATTTGACGTCAAAGAAGTAGAATTCAGGTTTTTGTTGCTTGGCTCAGTATTTTTTCTTTCAATAATTTATAAGCGCTTCTGAACAGGTTTGCGTGAGTTTAATTTTTAAATCTTCAGTTTACTGTGTCTTCTTATTGGTTAATAATAACTTGCTTGCTGACAAAACGTAGTAAACATATTATCTTTTCAATATTTACGCGTTACAGTAATCTTGATAACAAGAGATGATACTAATCTCATGGCCGTTCCACCAGATAACAGGGTTATCTATATGTAAGAAGTTGTGTAAGTATACCATATTGTATTGACGCACGTACAAATGCAAATCTCATACAGTCGTGATTACATTGTAATCTGTCGAATTACCTTATCCGATTTTTATTGTATTGATAGGTATTATCATAATTGACTAACGAATACTTCTGTCATTATGAGATTAATCCTAAGACGTTTAAGATCAAAAGTATAATTCCGTACAAGGTTTAGTAAAACTTAGACGTGTTTTTAAGTAGTAGGTGGTACCTGAAAACTCATTAATTGACATTGAGAAATATATTTGCGGCGTAGACGTATGTCATTAGAAAACACATCTGTTCACACCACGAAAATAATCGTTGACAACGGGTCACTTCGTTATTTTTATACGAGCACTATTTTAATTGTTGTTCGAGATACATTATTAAAATTAACCCTGGCTTCGTTTGTTTACCTGGGGGTGTGTAGCGGGTGCGCGGGCGCGAACGCGGTAGCGGCGGCGGGCAGTGAGCCGCGGTGCGCGTGTGACCGCGCGTGCCAACCGAGTATGACTGCCGCGGCTGCCGTCGGCGCCCCCGGTGCCGCCGGTGCCGCCGGTGCCGCAAGTCGTAGCCGGCAGCCGCGCACAGCCGCTTATCTGCCGTGCGAGACACCATGGCACTCTCGTTTGTCAAATCCAATAGATGACCCAGTTTTCATGTTTATTTCATCTTTTAATGTCTATGACTTTTGTCACCTGAATTGTGGTTATGTGATCAACTTTAACTAAGAAATATTTATATAATTAATACAAAGACTATTACCGAAAATAGCATACTTTAATGTTTTAAAGACGTCTTAACTTTATATGCTTAAATACTAATTGAAGTTTTTGATTTTAGCATCAATTAAATGAGAAAACAATTAAAATCTTTTACTTACAAGTAAATTCCTCAAACACTCCTTTATATCCTGTACTTAATTGTTATCTATACTCAGTGAAAAGTATGTTCTTACTTAAAGCCTATTAATTTAAATAGTAAATGTTTTCAGAGTTTAGTTCTCTTCATATTTATTGTATTTTAAATGTGTGTAAGTATTGAAATTAAGTCAGTATAGAATGGAGTTAATAAACGTTTACTGTTGATTACTACACGAGAGTGAGAACCTATTTCTCTACAATCTTCGTTTGAAGGTGAAAATTAATAGGTAATGAGTTTACAAAAATATATCAGTGATTATAGTGATTACATAAAAATTGTCGGTCACTCGCCTAGCCTTTTTCTTTAAATGGAAAAATCGATATGTTACAAACCCGTTACAGTTAAAATTGTAACTGGTTTATAACATATATATTTTTCCATTTAAAGAAGTTCAGTACAAAGTTTTTTGTTTATCTATCCGCTTACATTACAACTTTAAAAAACTATCCATTGTATTTTACATTTTTTAATAAATAAATTCTAATTAATTAATATAGTTAATTGGAAAACGGTATGACGATCTAATTTTGTATCAAAAACGAAAAACAATTTGCGTTATATAGATACTTGATGAAACAAATTATTTTGGTAAAAGAGAAATAACTAATATACTTAAATTATATTGCAGTTGAAACTTTATCAAAAAATATTAATCAATAATTCAGCTGTTAAACTGTTTAATTTAAAAATTTTAAAACCTAATTTTTTACATTACTCTTAATTCTGTTATCTGTTTGGGAGTTGGAAAATCATCAGCAGTAATGCCAATTACTTGAAAGATTTGAAATTGGAATTAGTTCTAATTTCAGGTGACTCGCTTCACAAAATAGTGATTCACATAGGAGTCAGTATTGGATCAATTTAGGTAGGCGAACTCCTTGATTCCAGATTTTAATTTCAGTATCATGAAGATCTTAACTGACACTGGCGGCTACAAAATATGTAACAATTACTACAAGCAGGTTTGAAATAAAAACCAACCGTATTAGAATTACACCCAAAAACTATTTTCGAAGATTTTAAAATAAGTTTGGAAGTCTTTAATCACATTTTTACTGTTCGTTATTTAATTTTCTGGTCCTCTCAAAGTTTCCATTTGTCGCATCGTTAACCTCATGACGAGTTTAAATTAAATGCCTTCTGAAGCGTTCTACGTCGTCTTTACCCGTTTTACGGCTTACAATTTATTTTCTTAGTGCGTCAACTGACAGTTCCTTTCAAAACCTCACGTAAACAGCGCCGTTATGCTTGTTCAAGCGATACTTTAAAAGATCTTGTATTTTTAAATCTTCTTTTTGATATTAGTGCTTATCCACTGCCAGACATAAGTCTTCCCTAATCCAGGTTACTGCTCCCGATCTTCGGTGACTCTCATACAGCCCATTCCAGCCAGTTCCGAATGTCGTTACCGCATCTTTATTGATATTTAAATATCTATTTAATATAAAACTTGAAGTTTTATAAAGAAATCATCTAAGAAGTTACACTAAGCCAGTTTTAGCATTCGTTAGCAGTCGAGTAGAAATAGAAAATTTGCAGATTCCATACACTACCATTCTTAAATATGTTTATATGTTCCATACATAAATAAGTTCATATGAGATGCATGCTAACTTGACATTTCCATAATTTCAAAAGATATTAAGAACATTATGCAAACTACGAAAATCTCATCCTGAGATTGTTTTTGAACTAGCGACCTCTGTCAATCTGGGTCATTGCTCTGACTTAAACAAACTGTAAACGCTATGAGATTCTTCTAGTACATATGATTTTTCATTTTGTGCTTACGTCACTACTTCGTGCTTCGTGCTTGTACTTTTATATCAAAAATCATCTCATAATATCAAATGACTGTCATGTAAACACTATGAAGGCAACGCAAAAAATGATTCATTAAAGAATTAATTGTTAGCAAAAAACAAATAACTGATAAATCGCTTTTTTTTAACGAAATATGTCATAATTATCATTTAGCGAGTTTCTAAAAAAGGGAAATATTTGTATTCAAATTAATTTAAGTATTACAATACTGCGCTGATAAAGGAATAATATTTATTTTAAGCTATAAATATGATCTAAAATGTTATGTATATACATATGTATGTTGCATAAATGAATCTCTCGTGAGTATTTAACTCTAAAATAAAATTTAATTATAAAAATTTATTATCAAACCGCTTAAATGAAGATTAGGAGAGGGGGTACTTCTAAGTGGAGTGAGTTATGTGGGGAAATTCCGAACAAGACGGTTTGCATCATGATTGAAAAGAATAGTTAAAATTCAAAACGACTAGAGTTTAATTAAAGCTTTCAGAATTACCCCAATCCTCAATATATGGGCTACCGACTTCACATACGATTTTATTTGTATGAAGTCATTACTTAGGAATATAATAAACTCCTAATGGACGTGTATTAGGGTATTGGGTGAATCTGTTGGTTTACTACCAAAGCCCAATTAACCTACGTCGCTTTAAAAACAAAGTTAAATAACTCAACCCGTTTTAAAGCTTTAATACAAATGAATTCGTTTTGTGTACTCATAGGATTAATTAAAAATGTTACCTTCAGTATAGCGTATGAGTCCGTTTATTTGTGCATCTATTGTTACATCAGCTATTGTTACGCATTTCTGTGCAATAATTTAAATAAATGGAATAAAAAAGTAAAATTAAAAATTGATAAAAACATACTCTAACTTTTCATTGTTCAATAGTTTCTGAACTTACGATTAGATGTTTTATGTGGTCATAACATAATTGGTAGTTATATATTTCCTATAAAGTAATGTTACGTTGTCACCCATTATCAATATGTATATTATTGATTTTAGAAAATTTATTACGTTACTAGAGCGGTGAGTTCCCCCGGATTGGAGAAAGCTTAAATACAAAGAAGTGAGTACATTGGCCTTCAAGTTATTATTGCTTCAACTTAAACATCGTGGCGGCTTGAGCTTATATCCCTACGATTGTTTTAAAAGACTAATGGCCACATTTCGTTTGAATTTCGAAGCGAAACTCGCGAACGGCGTAGGTACGAAGAAAAGATGTAAAAGGAAAGGAATATTGCGAGAAAAGTTAATAAAATCATCACACCATTATTTCCATGCTGGCAGTTATATAGACTATATAACACAGTCGATATTCTGAAGATAGAAAATTTCCAGGAAGTAAATGTAAAATAAATAAAAAAATTATACAACAATTTAATGCAATATGCTATAAAAGAAAGAAATTTCATCTAAAATTTAGTTTTTTTATTTTAAAAATAAGTTTTTTACTACTATGAATATTTATAGCTAAAGTAGGATTCAGGAGTTTTCCAAGAACACTTAGATCCGAAATATACTTTGCCGTACGGATTTATACCTGAAACAGTTACGAAAGCACCTAAAAGTATTAACAACTTTCAGTTCCGTTATCAAGCAAGTTGGGTGTTTTTAGCTGTAAATAAAAGTTGGTGTATAATGTTGGTATAGTATAATGTTATTAGATAGTTCGGATATTTAGCCATACTGTTTTTTTTTTATAAAAAGCTCAGCAAATGACTCGATACCATCTGGTGATAAGCACTACAGGAGTCCATATGTGATGATAGCTAGTGCAGCATACGACATACTGCCCAGGCCACCTACACCTTGCCGGCCCAAAAAGTGCTTTTTCACGTCTCATTTAAAGGAACCCATGTTTCGACTGGCTTATTAACTTTTGTCACTGTTACTGAGGTTTTAAATAAACAAACAGCTTGCTTTAGAAGAGTTCATTGGAAATTTTCTAATCGATCCCTCAAGTAAGCAAGAGTCCCTTAAAGTATTTTATTTTAAATTTTTAGTATTTCCTCTTATCCCAGAATTTTAATCTTTTAGGGTGACTACGAAAATATATAATTTTACCATATACAAAACCAATAGGCGAACAACTCATCAGTGAAATTCCAGGTTTTGCAATTGGTTCTGGACAAGTTTTATACGGCCAATAAGTATTTTCTATCAAGTTTAAGGCACCTTTAAATTTTCAAGGATTAAATTCATAGCATTTCAGCAAAAATATTCACTGGAAATTGTTAAAAGAAAAATCACCTCAATGTTATTTACTTGCAACTTTATTGCAGTAAATTTCAAAGTAATTTCGTTCGTGTTGCTTGAAAATTTTTAAATGTAATTACACGTTCAATATGTATATGTGTATATGTGTATGTATATGTGTTGTTCAATATGTAATTACACGTTAATGTTACTTTGTACTGGTGTTAAATACATCATAAAAATCGTTTATTGTCGTTTTTATGAAGGATTAGTCCGTACATGAACCTAATTTTATTTTAAATGGAAATCAACCGATTTTAAAGTATCAAAATTAAAGCAACTCTTAAAATATAAATTCAAAGTACCATAGACAGTAAAAGGAATATAAACTTTTCATAAAATTTAAAATATAACTACTAAGTTTTTCGGGTTGACAATCGATAACGATTGACATTTGATTAGAGTGAAAGATACAAAACTATTTTTTAACAAATAGTTTGACCCTACTTGACCATACCTGTTTTTTTTAAGTAAGTGATCGCGAAATATATTTAGATATAAAATAAACACGCTGAGAAAACAATCAAATTATTGGTTCAGTTGGAATTGAAATCTATCAAGGCTGCGTTTGTACCACGCGGTTTCCTATAAAAGAATGCAAGCTAATTTGAATGCCTTCACTTAAAGCGTTTCTTGTTTCGAAAAATATCTCGGCTCTGCACACTTTAACTAATGTGTAGTCCTATATATAGTCTTTGATTTTTAATTTCTAAGATTCGTTGTATATTTCAATGAATTGAATCGGATTAAATAGACTCGAACTCGAAATTTTACCGAATTAATCAACTTTTTCAGCTGATATTAAAATTTATGACTAAGTGGAATCACTGCCAACATTTTTGAGAAACATTATAATAAACCCTTATTACCATTAAAGATACGTGGCAGGGAAGTGAGCCGTATATGAATAGATCGGGGTTACCTTTGTAACCTTATTTATATATATTCCATTTCTACAGAATCAGCGATTCATCTTCGAGCACAACAAACAAAACTCATTAGGTAATTACAATCAGAAACAAAAGAATTTATAAACTTTTTGCAAGAAATATTTTAATTAGAAATATTACCTTTAAGTAATCGAATTGGTTCCAAAAGTTGTCACTTTTGGTTATTCTGTCATCTAAAATAAAAAACTGAGCTTTTCAAACTAAGTTTCGAAAAAATGTTTTTCTTAAGAAAATAATATATTCTACAATCTAGCGTTGTTACTTCTTTCGGTGCAGAAACCACATTACAATTTCTTGCTATGATAGGCGGTATATAACTTGAGTCTTCTACGACTCAATTTCTTGAAATTAAATTAAATTTTTTAAGGTTCAATTGAAAGATCTGGTCGCAACAAAACTAAGTGAAATATGGTCATTCATGTATTAGCGTACTGTGACGGGATTTACGTTTACCTCAGAACTGTAGTCTATCACAAATAGTAATTCATTCAATCAAACACCGAAACTTATTCTACATAGGTCGGTATTGCTTTTGACTGAGAACCACTGAATATCAGACCTCAAAGGGAATGTAATCTATTTAGGAGTTTGGCTAGTTTATCCAAAACAATTTAAATAAGATAGGCAAATGGGTCGTGTACCATTCTGTATATTTAGTGATGAGTTTTAAATTATATTATTTATTTCATTATACTCTATTATATATAATAAAGCTACAACTTGCGGACTGAATCAATCAACCAAACATTACCAATATACATTATGTGTAGTAGTATGTATACATTGTAAAATATAATAAGAATAATATAATATATTATATATTAGCCCCGCCGAGATTCAAACACATTTACTAGGCAATAGAACGATGTTTAAGTTAAACAAGGAAATTATGTAATGCACTGTAACAAGCTTATGAGGCATGTATATGTAAATAGTCCTCTAGAACTACTGCGGAAAAACTGTACTACAGTTTGGAAAAGTGATATTTTTATACCAATCAACCAGAAAGTTGAGTCCAGAAAGATTGATTGTTTAATCACGACATAAAAGGTTCATAGCTTTAGTCCAAGTTTTTTATTTAATTGCTTTTGCCACTCAACTAGATAGTTGGGTCCAAAAAGATCGATTGATAAGCCATGACACAAAAGGCGCGTAACTTAATTCCACTTTTATAATTAAAAAAAATCAACGCTATAGAAGATTTTCTATGAGAAACTAGTGCGTTGGGTCCTGAAAGATTTATAGATGTGTCGAGAAAAAAGAGCGTATTTTTTACTTCAAGTTCTTAATAATAAACAAATAACGCTATATATCAGTATCTAACAGTCGACCACATAGTTAAGTCCAAAAATAATAAATGGTAGTGCTTAAATAAAATTACTATTAGTTTAACTTAGAAGGTGACATAAATCACATCTGATATTCTAGAACGAAAACAATTTTTACGATTACTTGGCGATTTTGATGAGCTTTATCGAAAGAAAATCAGCTTTGTGAACGAGTAAAGCTACCTTTGCTAATATCCAGAACAAATCCCTGTTTTTTGTAGAAGCGAATATTAGATTGCCATCTTTACAAGAGATAGATTTTGTTTTTATGCTGGAAAGAGGAAATATATATCTTACATTTACAAAAAGTTGAACATTCACCCTGCTCTCATAATAATGGACATAGCTTGGTCTTTCCTAATTGCAACTTGATGATGAATGATATGACGTCATGAAGATAGGCGATTCATTGAGATGCTTATACGGCCTGCTGTGTAATCCAAACACAATTAGGAAAGATATATTTCTATGTACTAGTTTATTAGGGACACAAATTGGAAATTATCTGCGTGAATACAGATAATATTTATAAAGTAATTTTTATCGTGATGATTTTAGATTGACAAGAACGTAAAGTAGACGCAATTGGTTTTTAATTGTCTTTCACTCGTCAGTTTGTTTGTTGTTTTAGGAATTATTTCAATACTTGAGATTATTTAATATAAATCTATGAAGACTTCATCATCTGACTCGTACCAATAGACTTCCTGCTTTCCTCCAAACTCGTGTTTAATGCGAAACTCGCTCTGTTCTGTTTTTTTCTGGTGTTATATTCTGCTGTGGATTTGGTATAATTTAACTTAACTACTAGACTAAACTTATGTCAATTATTAGTAACGATTAACGTTCTAGGATTGACTCCGATTCCAATAAACTACATTACACAGTTACCCCAGGAAATCACCATTGCGGGCAGACTACTATATAGCCTTAAGTCAAAATATTAAATACAACTTATTTACAGATAAAAAACAGTTTGCTTTTATAGTTCTTTTACTAAACGTTTATTTACTTATAGTAAATATAAAATGTAATGTAATGTAATGTATGTATGATTGTAAGGAATGCTTTTAAAACAACAAACTACAAAATGGCGACGTACAAAAGAATCAGTAAATATTTCCATATTTTGGAATAAATAAAAAGGACGCAAAACCCTCGCCAATTTTGCTCAGTCACTCATGAAACGTGTTATCTGTGTCACATCTCACTTAAAAATATCTTTGAACGAATCGCATTGCTTATGTTTAACCAACAAGAAAATTGTAAACTCACCTTGAAGAATGTCTTCTTGTCCCATGGCTGGGAAATAATTAGTACTACCCGTCGGAGATTCATTGCACTTACCTGGAATGAAAAGTTTCAGATTAATATGCGTTAAAAATTTAGGGCTTAAAAAAATTGTTTATTATTGTAATTATAATTACGTATTTATTAATTGTTTTAGTGTAATTTATAAATAGATTGTTGAATCTTTTGTTATTTTTCGCTTAGTGAATAGCATCAGTACCTTAAAAAATTAATTAGGAGTCGATCGAAATAATGAAATACGAACACAATAATTAATTTATAAATAAAGATCGTTTGAAGTTTGTATCATTAAATCTGACTAAAAGATAACTTACATAAAACAAACTATAGAATTACCAAATGTTTTAACAAATGACATTTCGTGAAAATTGCATCACGAAACAATAAAATTTAAATCCAATTTCGTATCACCTTTAAATTAGCACGAATGGCACCTATAAAAAGTATTCCGAAGTGGAGATGAACAATTGAGAGTATATAAAAAATTGTCAGTTAAGATGATTTTCAATACTAAATAACTAATTTCAAATAATATTTTTTAGATTTTTTTTAAAGGTTCTCCTTATTATTTTAATTTTAAAGCGACTTCTTTACTAAAGCAAATAAAACGTAATTTTAAAGCGACTTCTTTACTAAAGCAAAAATTATTCAAATCGGTTTTTTATTAAATTAATGATTTAATAAATAAATCTAAATTTTAATGAGACTAGCAAGAGCATATACATTTCATCAAACAAAAAAGAAGTACAATATACGTTTCAATGTAGGTTTGTAGTTACTTTCTGAACCGCAGATTAACTGGTAAAGCAGCAGT
This sequence comes from Acentria ephemerella, assembly GCA_943193645.1. Lineage (NCBI taxonomy): Eukaryota > Metazoa > Arthropoda > Insecta > Lepidoptera > Crambidae > Acentria > Acentria ephemerella. The sequence continues at coordinate 10,754,659 of OW971879.1, read as the reverse complement.
GACCTGAAATAAATACTATTTAGCAGCCGCTGGTCGTCATACCGTCACCAGTGGCTTTTAAATCAGCAGACTCCAGAATCTAAATCTTAAGAAACAAAAAAAAACAAAGTAAAGTAAACTACTTAATTTCCAGTTAAATCGAACAGATTCACCTATTGAACTTTCGATATGGATATGTATACATTCGGCTTACGTAAAAGGGTGTCAATGAGGCTATATATTATTGTCCATTTAATGTCCCGTCCTGAATACCGGGACATCCCCTAATATAGGCCACGGAAGGCAGTTAGCATCCGTTGTCGTGCTATTGGAGTGTCATTATAACAGTCGTTTAAGAGCTGTTTTATTTAAGTTCCTTGTTGAATTTTAACGTCAGTTAAAGTATATATTCATATGTGTGTGAATCGAATTTAATTTGGAATATTGTGAAGTAGATTAGAAAATAAGTGCACTTAAACCTGTTCCTTTAAGTTTAACGTTCAAAATAGCATGTAAAGCAAATAAGTGTTTACACCGAGAGCATGAAAAAGCAAATGGGGTTCTAATTTATGCTATTTTGAACCCCAGAAATTTAGACGGAGTTATTGTGAAAGGTGATTTATGTAGAATGCATATCTGAATTTAGGATCAAGTGTGTTGGTTTTTGTATAATTATTTTTAATACAACTTTTATAAAATATTATTATTTAAAAATGGAATAGTTTACATATAATGATATTGTGAAGTGAATGCTCTTAAGTTAAGATTGCTTTATATTAAATGAAATCAAGGCTTATATAGGTATGTATGTTAAGACGGCTTCATATAGCACTTTGTAAACCGTGTAAATAGTTGCAACTACAAAAAGTTTTCATGTCATTATACTACGTACACAACAACATCCTATTGAATTACTAATTAAATTTATTAAAACGATGTCAGGCTTATTAACAGAAACTAGTAACATTCATCACCGTTAATATATAATTATAACAAGAAATGCAGTTTTGTAGATTAAGTTTATATGTATTTTTTTTTACCTAAAAGCGTTTGGCATTTTAGAAACGGAGATATTTATTTCTTAAATACGCTAGCAACATAGTATACAGTGAGCGTTAACAAGAACAAGTATAGTTAAGTACAGTATAACAGTAACAGTAACGTATTTTCTAGATCTATACCAAACTCTATACAAATGAAAAAAAGTACGAAGAGAATTGTATTTTATTTCTCACTGTGGCCTAAAACATTTCTGTTCCCAAGCCGCGGGCGTGATAATGTCTTTAATGTTCTATGTGATTTATATTTAGGATTTAGACAAATAAAGTCGAATCAATCAAATAGCTTCAGTATATAGGTATTTATATGACAAAGGATGCTAAAGAAGCAGATGACGTATCCAATGTTATCACATTTATCATATAAGGTATTCCATCACTTCTAGACACTGGACAGATGTAGATACAGAATCGCGCTGTACTGTGTGTGTATATAATTGGCGATGCAGCGCTAAATAATTCCCTAAAGCCTCTGCAGTCGCGTCACGACCGTCGCTTAGTGCTTATCGGTTGTATCATGGAAAGTGCTTTTAGCACTTTGACCTTACCACTCCTCTCCTCTCCTTTCTCAATCAGGAGTACACGTACCGGTCCTAGATTCACTCCTTCACTGTTTACATCTCTACTTTTCACATAAAGAAATTTCGTGTCTTCTTTCTTTGTCTTACAGCTAGAGCTTGGAATTCTCTGCTTCAGAGTACTTATTGGGTCGGCAAGGTACTTATCAAGCTACCCCGGCTTGATCAGTATATCGCATGCTGCACTAGCTATCTTATCTTCGAAGGTAGACTCGTTCTGCTATTTGCCATCAGGCGCTGGCGAGTCACTTGTGTAATCAGTAGGAGGAATACAGGAAGATTACGTGCAGTATTCGACATAATGTCCAAACCACCTCAACCTTGTCGGTCCAAATGGATTGTATTTAAATTATGAGAGTTTGAATATTTGTATTCCCAGTAAAGTTTTCGTTTATATACTTCATTTTAAGCTGTCATAGACGTGTTATGAAAACGCGCACGGGAAAGTTATTATGTCACAAGAATACGATTATAAAGCAGTCGTTACTTCAAATGTTGACTTGAGAGAGTACGGAAATTCTGATTCAATCAACATCACCCATAATATTTAGATACCTACCATATTTTCAAAAGAATCGCCATTTAGTATACACGATTGTAACACTCCGAAATTAATTGAAATTATTTATGATATTTTCAGAGATTAAAAATGGGTTTTAAAATTATACATTTTTTTGTAAAGTAAAAACTTACTTAGCATGCATGCATATGACAATTATAAGAGTCATTACGTATAAAGAGAAATTTTAATTAACAATAACGTTTCAGGGAAACAGGCGTTTGTGAGTAAATTGTACAAAGCTACTATTTATTTCATAGACTAGTAAAACAAAATACGACTCCCTAGGTGGACAGTTGGTAAGTCGCTACCGTAACGTATGGTCATTCGCGACACCAGGGGAATAGTAAGTAGCGCGTTTCAGACTAGAAAAATTAGACAGACCTTAGTACTGTCATCGGGGAATCAGCACCCCTACCATGAAAATGTTTATCAGAAACCTGGGACAGTAAGTCAGATATGAAATTCGAATCTTACTTTACTAAATATTTTTTTTTGACATTAAGCAAATCTTATACAATAAACCCTTTGATATAACACCTGTAAACCTTAATAAGAACAATTAAATTATAAAAAAGAACAATAAACGAATATCGGTGCAGTCAACAAGGACCTTGTCTCACCATAAAACTTGCGGGATGTCATAAAATGTCACAAAAGCGCTGATATTGTGACAAGGGCTACGACTTTCATTTTCACCCAAAGAAAATATAATATAATATATAATATGTAGTAAATGAAAAAACTTGATGTAAATATCGATTTTAAATAGACCAGGAAGATATCATCGTACGGCAAGCCTGATGGTAACATTGCTATTTAGCTGTATTTATCAACCTATATAAAAGAGCCTCGAAACATGCCTTAGTTTAGTTAATAATGAATCAGAGAGTTTTCCTAGAAAGGTTCTCTCGTGTCCTCATTAATTCAATTAGTAACTAATTTATATATTTGAAACTTTAAAGTTGCTTTCTTAATTTTTGGGGGGTTTGGTATAAACTCTAATGGTATATATTATACCATTAGAGTTAGAGCAGAGTTAGAGCAGTGGCGTCCATTAGGGGAGGCCAGCAGTAGTAACAGGACTATCATAAAATTATGATGTTTGATTATTATGATGATGATGCTGAAACTTTAAAACTTTTTCAGATTTATAAAACAACGTAAAGTTATGGTTCTCCTTTAAAACTGATACCATCAGTTTCTATTAATAAAAATGTGGCAGCCTTATGTCTATGGCTTTAATTGGTACATCAATTAATTCCCGTAACACAAAATCCAATTTGAGAACCTAATTATCTAGAAGCAAATTAACCCTAAATATACGCAGAAATGTTAATTATTATATTATTTTATAGTAGGCATATTAAAGGTAATGACTTAAGGATGATTTTCCCCTTAAATAGTAATAAACTTCCAAGAATGTTGTTGTAAAGGATTAATAATGTAATAACTAAAAATAACATTTGTTACTTGGCAACTAACATCATAACTATAGATGCATATACTTATGTTTTCGCCTCATCCAAAATTCATTAAATATTCATAACGTCAATGAGAAATCTTTGAATCTCTTTAGGGCAAATATTATAAATATGCTCAAGGCTCTTCAGGTTACCGGACTTTTAAGAACTAATGCAGTTCACATGTTGTAGCTCAATCATCTGTCATATGTGTGTGTGTACACAAACACATACACAAACACACACACACACACTTATTGCGTTTGTTTTTCCAGTGCACAGGGGTATGTTGAAAGTTATTACTGAAGGCTTAGAATAGAATAGAAAAGAATAGAATATATGAGAACTACTACTACTACTGACTACTTTGATGTGAACTACAAGTAAAATTATCAAAAAAGCACCATGGTTTTCATTTATCAGCGACATATCCTAAGGGAAGATGTTGATATGTTTTAAGAAAGTACTCTATATTATTTAAAATAAAACATTTTAAATCTCTTTTACGATGTACAGCTTCCGTGAAATATTTCCTTTAGAAACCAAAATAAATAAATAAAATATTACGCGACTAAAGCATACAAACCTAAGCCAATGTCATACGATTTCGTGAAAATAAACGAACTCCTTTAATGTTTATTTGTACGCAAAGGTCTTTACTCTAACTGCTAACAAATATTTGACGTAATTATAAATAAAATTGAGAGAGAGGAATCCCAAGACAAAAGTAATATTTTTATAATTTCATTACATACACACATTATGTACGATGTAAAATGATGAAATAAAATAACTCATACAGGATTAATTCATAATTCATCGAGCTATTATATATTGAATCCCCGCACTGATCATCAGTGCAACTTATCACGTGAAAGCAGTTGTGCATTATCCTGAGAATACGGTGCCAACTGTAGGGACTCAGGGTAAAGGCGTACGTCTACCCACTAAACATCCGGCTTAGTACATGTCGCCGATGATTCGGAATTGCCCGAAAACATTTTACGGGGTCGTCGGATGCGCTTAAGTGGGCCCTAACGTGCATCGTTTCAAACTTGTCAGTCAACGGAATCTACAACAGCGGTCTGTTGCGCAATAGCAGGCAACCATAGACCGCATTGTTCTGTGGGCCCTTTTCTCACCAGTCCTCCAGGGCAGTGTCAAGAGCGGTGTGTGATCTAGCATCGTTACTGCTGCGCTTTCCCCTTGAAAACACTAAAGGTCCACCACTTACCCACAACATCAAAAGGGTCCACTGGCCTAGAAGCCCCACCAACCACGGCAATAAAGCCACAAACTTCATTCTCCCCGCCAACTCCGCAGTTTGGAGACCCACCCAGGTGGCTCTGAAAAGAGCCTTTTCGCTGGAGATTCGTCGACCACGAAACCACTGCCGGTTCTATTATGGTAATTATTTAGTGCCCGCCCAGGATACGCCGGCTGGATCCGTTGGTGAATCGCCAATTACACTGAATAGGGAGGTCAATTCAAGTGCAAGTCATCAAGTGCATTAAGCGGTCCTCCGACGGTTTCAGCACGCGAGAAGGCTCCCCAGCCCGTACTTAAACCGATTAACTCTTACATGAATTAACCTTGGCAAAAAATCGTTTAGCGAACCAATATCTTGCAACTTATTTTGCAATGTATCCAATCTGTTGGATGAAAGATGTTACAAATATTTAACACCCAATTTATTCCGATGTTTGAATTTCGAATACATACTACTAGAGTAGCCTTCAAACACTTCTCTCGTATTATAAAGTTTGTTACATTCATCTGAATATTTATGTAACTACCAAAAATTGTCTGAGAATTAAATCACCACAGTTAAAATTCTAGAGTGTTTTCAAGTAAGGGTAATCCGGTCAAGGTCTTAGATAGAAAAATTTTAAAAAGACTAAACAGAAAGTTATCTAAATTTTTTAAAGATAATCCTTTTTAGATTATACCTACTTTTTTCACTTTCAAATTTAAATCCATACTGATTTTATTTACAGAACAAAATTCAACAAAATTTCCACTGCTACTTTTTCTGATACTTCCAAATACAAAACTAAACAAAAAAACTAGCTGTTTCATCGCTTCAAAGGAGATCAGATATTGTTATGACGTAATGAAAGTAATTGTGATCCACGGAATTTATAACAGGAAGTATTGGTAAGTTTGTGGCACAAAGCCATTGTTCTGAAATAGAGGTATCACTTGTGTACTTACATTTAATTATATAACAAGAATCACAAGTGATACAGTTCGTAAGAGAAGCGTGTCCCACGACCGTAGTAATTGTAAAGCCCATATTTATCATGTTAGGGCTTCGTTATGGTTCATTGGAGTAAGCGTTTAGTGTTTTTTATAATCATTGTATGGGAACAAATTAGTTATTTTAGTCTGCATTTTAGATTTAGGCAACACTATATACACTGGTGTTCATTTAATTAGTCGTTTCTTTCTATATGATCAAATAAGGTTAGGACAATTAGCAGAAATGTTACAAATCTTAAAAGCAAATGTGCACCCCTTATGTTAGAAACACAAATTGATAAAAGAAGAATGTAATAAAAACAAGTTATAAAAATGTTATGCAGCTAGGAACATAACTTTAAATACATTCGAATTTTAAATTACCTTACTGCAACGGGAATAGCCATCATTTACACTGAAAGTTATCACCTGCCACTTTAGGTGGAGCGAATTATCATTCACGTTGGAGTACCCGTTTATTGCTCTGTTTCAATGCAATTTATAACAACGAATTTGTAGTAATGCTGCAATCATCGCCATAAATATAATATAATATTACTTACAGTCTCACACGTATCTAGTCCAAATTAAGCATCGTTAAGAGACTGTGTTATGGATACTAGACAACGGAGTAACAAAGATATATATATATATATATATATATATATATATATATATATATATATATATATATATATATATCACTATCTTTATATATATATAAATATTATATATACTTAATAAAAGATGTGATCTAAATATTTGTGGAAAATTGACGTATTTTACGGATCAGCCACATAAAAGAACCTAACAGGCTAGTTGGAAGATACAAAAACTATCAAACCATCAAACGCTATCGCTCATCTCAAGCAATGGTATCAGACCTAGTGAAGCATGCGACTCGTCTGTGCCCCAAGCTATATCCGTGAGGGCATTTTGCCAACTCCCGGGACTTATCAGCTGTCACCTGAAAAACCCGCATGACACACCAAGAATGCACGAAAGGTATGCCGATGACTGCGACCGAAAATATTTGACGATTCAGTTTTTAAGCAACTAAAACGTCATGAGTTATGACGCAAATTGACGTAACAATATCGCCTTGATACTGTAAACTGTTCATTTTTATTGAATACGTTTTTATTGAAATCAAAAATATTAAGAAACAAAAAATTTCATTAAGGTACTTATTTAATGAGAACAGTATTTGTGACCCATTTTATCTATTGTTTCTAGGAGCAGTCAAGCACTTTTTGGTTCTGAAAATGGTACTATTAATTGTTACTGAGAACAATCTAGAATTGAATAATAAATTTAGTATGTATATATTAATATGATGTACATATAATAAAGGCCAATTTAAATTTACTCGTCACTTGTTGACTAGGCAAGGGTATAAAGGCCGAGCAAAATAAAAATAACCCAATATTAAAACAATTATCACACATTAGAATAGCTTTAGGACAACAAATTTTAGGTATTTAATTGTCTAAATCGCCATTCTGAAATCGAATCACGAAGTATTTATAAAAATAACAATAACAATACAAGAATATCAAACAAGTGACTCAGAAAGCTCAGGGTGAGCACATGCAATAGGGTTCCCAAAAATACTTAAAGTATCTTTATTAAACAAATAAATAAAAATATATGGAACAAAAATACATGGAACTTTGTATCATCCAAATATTACGTGTCACGAACGCAATCTATCAAAAGAAATTCGAAATGCAGTTTAGAAATGAAAGTTTTTGACAAGTCAGACGATATTTGAATTTTCCTATTATTTTTATATGAAAACCAACCCTGAATTTTAGTAACAATAAAAATTATTCAAATCGATCGAGCTGCTTTTGAGTTTTAGCGAGAATAACGAACAGCTAATTATTTTTTAAGACGAGGATTTCTATTAATTTAATCGCCGCTGAGATCTAGTGGTTGAGAACGCCTACTTCAGATCTAGAGGTCCGGGGTTCAATAACCGTAGGGACAGAAATTTTCTGCCTGGTTTGGTTGTCGGTAGGACTTGTTAAATAAAAATATAATATTTTATTTTTGTATGGCAAATATATTAGAATAACCATTTTTCAAAAGAATAAGAACTATTTTCAACCATAAATGAAAGGATTGTTTCGAGCGCGTGTCATTTGTTTGCGTGCTTAGTAAATATAATCTTTAAAAATATATAATATATTACATCTAAGCTTAACTAAACGAACAACAAAAACACATTACATAAAAAAATGAATTTTAAGGCTTCTTCAAACATAAAATAAGAAATAATTAAAACTAGTTAAATCTATGACTAGTGATTTTAATCATTAATTAATTAATTTGTCTCAGAAAAGCAACCCTATGTTCACACATACATGTTAGACGACTCAGATGTGACTGTTGGGTCAGAAAGTTTCAACGTTCGAATAATTGTCACTAAAATAGTAAAGGATTATTTTCGACTGAATACAACACGTGTCGCGTATGAAGTACGGTGTATATAATCTGTTTACCTGAGTCAGTAATTCTGTTAACCTTATGGGAAGGCACGTTAACGTCAGGGAAAAATCTTTGAAAAATACTGATAAAAACTCGACGCCTTTGTTAAATATGTTCCAGCCATACTTTCTTTTAATTTGACATTAAAATATGACAAGATATCCTTTAATATTTACTGTTGGAGAGATTGTGGGGTAAATTCAAATCCCTAAAATGAGGTAGAGCAGTATTCAGAAATGTGGACGGTTTTCTCAATCGACCATTACAGCTGTTGGTTCCACATCTGTGACTGTCTCAATGGAGGTACATATTGAAGAAAAAAAACTAGAGGATCCAAATAGAAAACGAATTGCTTCTTTTGTATTGATATTATAATTAAGTAAATGCAATAAACATACCTTAGAATTTAAAGGAAAATTAAAAATAATAATTATATTTTTACCCTCGTACTTTTTATACATAAAACCTCTTGAGTATCCGGTTGCTATGGATACTGTCTACTAGGTCAGCCGGTCATCAAGGAAGAAAGAAAGAACAATAAAAAACAATACACAGTTTAGAATTAAGTATAAATTATCACCCTCGGCGATGTTTCCAAGCTCTAATTTAAAGCCTTAAAAGATAAGAAATGTGCCAATTGCCGCGGGCGAGAGAATAACGCCGCCCCAAGACGATAATTCTAATGAAAATTTACAGTTTGCTAAAGTTTTACGGTTGAAAATCAGAGTTTTTACGATTCGTGGGTTGTCTCGTGTCAAGTGGGTTTCGGAGAACACATTCAGCATTTTAAGTTACAAGCATATCTAGACAATTACTTAGTATAATGTCTTTAGTAATTCCAAGCCACACTTTTTCGTCTTTCACACAATATTCTTGAAATTATTTCGGATCTGCTCAGTGCGTGATTCACGATTCTAAATATAAATAATGTTGAAAATACTTGAAAAGTGTTAATTATTTGCTAGCATCTGAACGTATCGATTATTAAGAAAAAGAAACATATTATAATTTTTAAAAATGCTAATTTATTTAACCACTCACATCGTTTGCGCCTTGTAAACGAATAGATTGTCTATTGTCCAAGGTTTTACATATTTTTGACAGTTCTGTGACAGTGCGAAATAACTCTTATATCTCTTTACAGTAATAATGGAAAGGTATGCGAAATATACAGCCGTAAAGCTACAAATTTTCATATTATTCCCGTTTTAAGAGCGTTAGTCCTAAACATCTGTATGAATTCTTATTCATAAAGATATTTTTATTTTGATGTCAATGATTTGCAAACCGTTCATCAACCCATCTATGGTCCAAACATGGTGAAAGTTTCATTTTTTTTCTGCATAAAAACCTGATTACTCGGACTACTAAGCCAATGAGTTTATAAATAAGATTATTTCGATTTAATTACGTAAAGTATTTGGTATCAGTATTGTTTAACTGAGCACAAGGCTGAGAGAAAAATAGAGCATAGAGATATTAAGACATTTACTGCAAATAAATATTTTACCAAAATAATAACAACAACAAAGTAAAAATATTGTCACTTGCCATTGTTTGGAACATTAAATAAAGGAAACCCTTAAATATTCATTATATTTTACAACTGAAACAATTTCAAGTGGGTTTCCTTTGAACCGATTTTCGTGGTTTCCCGTTCAAATTACGTTTAAGAAATATAAATTCTAATTCCAATTTTTAATCTATACATTATTCAGAGTACATTGAATTTTGGTTGGGCATTGTTATTTGAAAATTTAGTTAGTTTTAAACTGACATTTATTGTACACGTTAGTGAATTGAATTTATGTTTCATATATGAAATAAAGTAAAAATTACAGATATTTTGTTATACTTAAAAGCTGAAAAATTGTACGAAATTCTATATTCAGTCACTTTTTTTCGCCAAAAAGTTATTCAACATAAGTAGAAATCTTTTGCTATGTTGTTGTAAGCGTTAAGTACGCTTAAGCCATCTGGAAGTAATCGTAAAAAGTGCGCTAATAAGTAATTAACTCGAAGGCGCAATGAGAAAGAATTTACGCTTTAAGTTATTTTCTCAGAAATTTATCTTGTGACAAATTCAAAGTTAAATAGAACTCGGATAAAATTTTAATAATATAATAAATGTTCATAATTTTCTAATTTCTCTTGATCTTGGTTAAAAACAAAAAGGACAAGTATTTGGGTAATTAAAAAATAAATAAAAGAAAAGTTAATTATTTATGACTTTGATCCGGTGAACTTTGTATTATCAATACCAACCCACGCGAAGGAAATCTAACTTAATTCTGAGTAGCATGGAACAAACGACAGATTTACAAATATAGTTTCTACTTCTTATATATTCACTGTTATTTTTATTTTTTAATCAGCCCTGATTTTAAGCGGACCAAACCAACTTGGTTATGTGCTTTTGGAGTTTTAGCGAATAGCAATAACTTTTATTTATTAAGAAAGAAGAAAATAAATTCTCGTATTTTCTTTAAAGTTTACATATGTAAAGTCAAAAAAGCACCCACAAAAATAGCAAGCAACAAAACTCCTAACGGTTCGGTATCCGTAGACTGTAACCGAAGCGCATGACGCCATAGCATTTATTTAAGCACCTGAATGCGTAGCACAAGGAACTCGAGAAGATTTTGTCTGCACTGAAACGTCACTTTTCTCAGGTCATTGTATGCGAGTTGAAGTTTCGAGAAAAACGAGATGCCGGTGTAGACAAAACGTTTCTCGAGTGTCTTCTTATATTTATTGCTAATATATTCCATTGAGAAGTTTTAAAACTCAAAGTCAAAACATTTTATACAACTTAAAAACATATTTATAAACTTATTGAACGATAAATTTTGTTTAAATAATTTAATATTGGTCTTTTACTTTCGTAATTTCAGTAAATCATGGTTCAAACCTCCTTAGATCAAATATTTGACTGAATTGAACTACTATTGACAGTTACAGTTAACAAGGTCTTTTAATATAACCTAACTCTTACTTAGAAGAAAACCTTTTTTGGCCATACATGTAGATATTGTTTTATGTTACATACTTTGTAAATACGCTTTTGTGTATCCGAGATTATAGGGACATTCCATAATATTGCATAACTTCCTTCTCTTTGTTTTAAGGTTATTATTCTTCTTAAGGTTAGTAGAAAACATACAGAATTGAATTCCAATATGGCTTTGTGAAATAAATTGCGAACGTGTATTAACTCTAGCCGCGGGCCTTTGCTAATTGGCAATTACCTCGATTCCAGAAGTAGCCTCTAGATAGCGTTTACTGTGGCCCTTTTTGAATGTCGAAATAAATAGAAGGTAAGGACTATCAGGAAAATCTTGAGATTTTTTTTTGCATTTGGATCGAAAATTTAGGCAAGTATAGAGTTGTTTAACAGAAAAATTTATCGTGTTTATATAATTTTTATTATATTTATATTTCAAAAGTAATCATTCTTTAACTAGTTTATTTAGGTATTACTTTGCATTGTTTAAAGTTGCTTATATTATATTTATTTTACTATTTATTACTTACTTATTTTACTTTTTTTTTCTTATATTATATATTTTTTATTTTATTTATACTAGCTGCCTAGAAATCCATAAACATTCTGATAATTTAAATTCTCTGAAAGATACTTGATGTTTTTCCTTTTATGAATTATTCATAATATTTTACTTTTATAATTATTTACAGAAAAATTTACTTATAAATTGGAACGCCGTTTGTATAATTTCTTATCACTGACGAACAAACTAACAAAATGAATATATTTTCATAGAATGAAAAAATAGTCATCTTGTTAGTTTCTTATAAAATAATAATATCTTTATAATTTTATTATCATTTGCAATTAAAGTAATTAATTTGAATGTTCTAGGCAAATTTTTTAGAGAAACTTAATGTACAGTAAACAGTACTTTTTTACAATTTTCAGTTAATATTTTGTGTCATTTTTAATTATATTTGCGTACATAAATTGTTAAAATATATAAATATAGTATTAAAAATAGCTTGAATCAAATTGTACAAATCATTATTTAAAAAAACTATCTATAAATTAAGGCAATCTTCAATAGATTATTAATCACTCCATCCACTTATATTATAATAGTTTTCATTTCTTATTATCTCAACGAATGTAAGCAGCGCCATCTATGAGTGGGTGGTGAACTCACCTAGTTTCTGAACCGACGACGGTCCACCCACGTCGACGGCGCACAGCGCGCATCTCGGCGGTGACCATGCGGTCTCTAGTGCGTCGCTGGCGAGCGATCGAAACCTGCCCAGTGGCGCCCTCTTCTATTTCAGCAATTGGCAACATCGCTAGCTTTTGTTTTTCTTCGTCACTTTGTATTAGTTCACTTATTATCTAACAGATGTCACCACTTACAAAAATGTCACATTCTTCATTTTTTAGTTTCAAATAATTTATTGAGAAGAAGTAGCAAGCAGGCGTTAGTTATGAAATAAATTCAATATTTCCGTTGCGATATACAAAAGATTTTAAATTTACCTCCTTATATTATTATAAAATTAAGTACCAACACTTTATTTAGCGCACAAATATAAGGCAAGCTTTCTCGAATTCGAAATAACTCTTTACCCAACTAACCTAACTTTAAACTGTCAAAAGTAACTATGAACATAGAAAAATATTATCATCTTCCAAGTATTTTATCCTTATTGTTAAATGCTTATTTACCATGGCCAATTTAATAAAAGCAAAAGCATAAGAGCTCCAAGTTGGTATGAAAATACGTAACTAATTATTTAAATTATGTAGTACATCTGGTGAGAATTAAGATTAAAGTCTATTAAGTCGTTTACTAATAATTCATCTTTTTAGAAACAATGTAATAGTTACTTTTACGCAGAAAACATTGAAAGACATTAAATCTCCAGAGGACGCCAAAATTTGTGCATCTTTTGTCTCTTTAACTAACTATAGCCGCAAGGAAAAAAAGACGAACACATTTGAATTTAAATGACTGAGTGTTAACCGATTCCTTCCACATAATATTACAAACTGGACGACTTTTACATCACGATAGAAACAGAAACGAAACAGTAAATCGATAATTATCTGCTCTTATTTAAAATAATTGGTTATTAGTAAGCTATCGTAAATTGAAGTATAATTAAGTAACATTGAAAGGGCCTAACTTATAAAAGTCGTATAAACCTTGTTATATTACACTTTTTCTCTTTATTTGGGGATTTTACACATTTGTACATGGTATTCCTAGGATAAGCTTACCTATATAATTTTACTATTTAATATTAGAACTCTTGTATAAAATTTTATGATTTCTTATACATTAGACTTTAACTTCATTCTATTTACATGAAATGCCAGTTGAGCTTCCTAAATTCAGACGTAGGTTCTTCTTGAAAGTGTTGGAATAGAACGACGTCACACTGATTTCGTTTACTTTTATTATAACACTTACAATAACAGCGTTCTGTTAAGTCTGTTGAAATGACATTTTGAATTAGAACATTAGGACATAATCCTGTGACTTTATAGCGTATATAATAGTAATATGTAAGGCCATAAGTAGATAAACTTTATATTTAAAAATCGAACCTTTTTATGTTTCCATTTAATATTCCTATTTACAAAACCTTTATTCAACATTATTAATGGGAATTTAATGGTGATTTTATTATTATTTCCCTTGGGGCAATCCAAGAACGTTAGCTACCGTAATTAGTGGCAGTATTAAAATGTTGTAAGTAATGAAACATCTTACTAAAGTATTTAATTTGAATTGTTCATACAAAATAATTAATATTAAATGGCTTCCTCTGTTCTCTGAGGACTTACTTAAAACAGAAACTGCCTATTCGCTCTTGCCTTGAAGTTATAACTTTTACAGAATAATAGGAAGGCAACGAGCACAGCTCTCGGCTGTTCACAAAACAGAAAGGGAATTCAATAAATTTACAATTACTTACCTAGCTGAGCATGAAAATCCTGATTCCTCAATGCCATTGAAATATGACATCAAACTACAATTTATTTCAATTATTATTTACCTAAAGTGTGAACACTACTGGTAATAATGGGTATTGTGAGAAAAAATCAACATAGCCATAATCATTTCCTTTGGATTTTTTATCTATAAAGATAGTTGATGGTGATACAGATAAAATGACACCGTGTGCCTTCTTGGTTAGGGTTGAGAGTGGGTTCGGTGGTAATCAATGTAATAAAAGCATCGCTGCGTAACTTAGCGTTTTATTCATCAATACGTAATATAATGTCGTTAGACATAATGAAGGTGGAAGGAGGAAGGAACTGCATCAATAAGAATAAACTCAGTTTGGTGATGATTTGATGATTATATTATATTGTATTGTATTGTATTGTATTGTATTGTATTATATTATATTATATGATATTATATAATATTATATTATACCCCAAATTATGGATTCCTTTATTGTATGTGTAACCATGGATAAAATGTAATAGATAAGTAGGTTACATGGTGGACATCATCGACGTTCAAAATTAAGAAAATATTTACTGCTAAATTAAGATCTTACAATTATTGGTTAAATTTGACGGATCTGAAATCGATATTTATGGTATATCAAAATATATACCATAAATATAAAAAAATAATTATTAAAAAAACAAAATATTTGTGAAACAATGATTCTTTTCTAAGAAGAATCCATTCCCTAACCTACACCACTAGGTGGCATGTGTATATGGGACGCGCACAGTGCCTGATCAAAGCGGTACAGTAAAACTCCTCATCCACTCTACTGCTGTTCGTGGGGATGACTTAGGTTCTGCCCAGGCACGCAAGATAATCTAATAGAGAAAATCGGTATACAAGTCTTTTATAACACAAAATAACTTTTCCCTTTAGATCGATATGTCAATATTTCATATTACAATAACATCTTTATTATCACATTTGTAAAATATTTTTAATTTGAATTGATTTTATACGTTTTCCGTTGGAACATTATGGATAAGTCTTGGGAACTATTTTATTTAACCGACCGTACAAACCAGTAATTTTTCCCAGCTAACGAGACACAATAATAAGAAACACGAGCAGCTTTTCTTAAAACGTATTTACTTGGAAACCTTATTTCAATAGGAATCTTATTTGTTACTTCAATACTTAACTTAATAAAACACTTAGATGTAACATACATTGCATTGTCGCTCATTACGGGGAGACGGGACTACAGCAGATATACTGATTCAATTCGAATTGAATTATTTATTGTATTAAGCGTAAATGGTAAGAGGTTCACATAGTTCATGTAGTACTAATCTACTTTTTTAAGTTGTAAAGATTCGGACTGTAGCATTAGTTAGCTTCACACTGTATAGGAAGGTCAGAAGGTTCATAGACGATACTTGTATAAAATGTATCTAAATGTTTCCAAAAAACAGTTTTTTTTATTTGGTTAGTTAATTGAAATGCAACATTTTTCGTTAATCACACGCAATGTGAAATAAATTTTATTATCAGACGATTTAAATGCCAATTTAAAGTACGTAGCCATTATTTTTAATTAAAATCGAAATTAATATGCTTAGTCGTACAATGTTGCAATATACAAATAGATACAAGTCCATTAATAAAATTGGTCCGTATGTATAATTCAGTACGCTCAAATTGCCTTACAAGACGCAGCTCCAAAATAAAAGAAATAGGCAAACATAGCTATTTCTTTTCACCTGATTATGAATTGAAGACACAGATTAGTGATTACTATAATATTTTTAGATACTTGACACTTTTCTACATTATTTTAAGTTTGACTTTTTGATTATAAATATATAGGTAGGTACTTCTTATAATAAAATTTTGTTCACATGTCACAGTTTGGAGTTTGGATGTCAACTTTCAGTGGATTTATCGCTTTCTTATTTTACGAACGCAAAGCTCTTCTTAGTTTTTTTAAACTAAAGCTTATTAACCGTTGCTCCGTTCTAGTTAAAATAATATAACAGGTGAGTAAATACGTCTAAAATTTTTTTTATTGCATTACTTCATATACAATATTTTTCTTAGTTTTTATAACACAATTTTTTCAAATAAGCACAGATTTGATTTGAGCTATTGATTCTAAATTCTTCTGTATCTAAGTCTCTCTAAAGTCGAAAATTTTATTTCAAAGTGTTATTCAAATACCAAAATAAATTTTAAACTGATGTGCTTGAGTTGGCGCGTAAGTACACAGTTATAATTATTAATTAGTGAAGTGCCCAAACCCTTGGTTTGGTTTTCTATTTCAGTGGTGTACCCGTTGAATTAATTAAAAATTTTGTATGGAAAATAAAAGAGCAAACTCCAACATTACGTTTAATTAGTTTTAAGGACCAAATAATATTATCCAATATCTATTCAGAATAAGATTTTCTGTTTCAACGTTAACAATAGGAACATTTCATCGCCTCGGGTATAAGTTGTCGAAATTATCGAAATATAATGTAGCGGTTTTTCTTTGATTAGGCCAATTACGGTTCTAAGAATCAAGAGTTTGTAAAGGTCATATTTTATACGGGATCATTCTGAGATAAAACACGCCTCTGCATTTAGTAATCTTAATATTATGTTTAAGCCTTATAAGTCAGGCAAATTAAAATAATATGACACTTCCATCTGATCTCTACGAGCAATTAGTTTCTCTGTATGACGGTAAATATTTGGGAGAGCCCACATAAAAGTCAGTTTTTGGTTAGTTTCCAATATCAACATGTCATAGGCGAACAATTTTTGTGGAGCTTTGGGTGCCGTTATTATAAAAATTCATAGAAACATGCCCTTAATTTAATAAGTGATGATTAAATTATACTCTAATCAAAAAATCTTGGAAAGTATTGAGCATATTCTCTACATACACGAAACAAACATCATGGCAGTATTAAAATTTTGCTTTTATCGTCTCTTTAAATTTGTTTATAGGTAAATCTCTTATATCAATTGCAAGCTTATTGTATAAGCGAATACATTATACAAGAATGGTTTATCTCGTGAAGACGAATGTGTATTCACGTTATGATTTATTATTGAAGCCATTAGAAGTATTCCGAAGTACAAATATTTCAAAGTGTGTTTTAAAATGTTGAGTATGAGAAGAAACTATTTATACTAAAAAAACGAATTTATTTTAAAATAAGAATGATTGATGATATTGTATCGTTAGTTTAAACTTCAGCTACAACTTGATGAATACGATGATAGATAAAAATAATGTTCTCTCTTAGATACAAATAAAAATAACTTTGGGTAAAGTGATTGAGAAAAACCACAGATTCTGAGAAACTAAATACGTCATGAATAGAGCGCTTAATATTTGCACAACAGTCCCTCTTTGCCAGTGACGTATTGACTCGTCCAGAAATTGTTTTCAATAAATTACGCTATTTAATATTCCATAACAGTTTTGGATTAGCCTGTATGTTAAAGCCTAAGCATTGTCAACTTTATTTTATGGAAGCCATACAACTCAAAGGAAAAAAATTGGTCAATATATTTTACCGACGTCTCATAAGCCAAGAAAAAATTCATTCGATATTACTATCATTTGATTCGTTGAAATAAGGAAATTAAACTTTGTTTTCAATTACATAATCTTACTTAAGTACAAATTAAAAAAATATATGAAGTAATCTCTTTCTTTCGTAAATTAATATATACCAAAAAACCAAAGCATTGAAACACATTAAAATTTTATCTTTGTCATTAGCAAAGAAATTTCTTATAACATTTGAATAAACAGTTTCCATAATACAGCTCTAAAGACCATAAAAATCCTTTGCCAGTGGAGACAGTTTAGCTATTAGGGAAGACAGAAGTTAAGCAGAGAATTCCCCGGTTCGAATCCCATTAGTGGTTCATGTTTTTATTACTTATACAAATATTAAAACTTTATCTTAATAGATCGTTCTTATGAAAGCTCCTGGCAATTGTTTTCGTTAATAGACTGTTGAAAGGTTAAACTTAGCATTTACATATGACTTTGTGAAAGGTTGTGAGGAAGGTATTTACTATGTTAGTAAATTTGATATGTAGATTTAGGCATATATTTCATAAACGTGAATTATTTTAAGTCATATTTTCTTACATTCTGTAATGAACGTCATTAATTTGTGAAATGACCACAATCAAACGCAATACATTTTTGATTGTTTGATAACAAAGATGCCGGTAGGAATGGACAATATGCATTGTAGCAGTTGTGTTAAAGTTAGTTTTATTAAAGTAAATAAAAACAGTAATGAAGTTTAATGAAGGAATGAAATGTTTTTATGTTAAGTTACAGTTTATTAAAAGTTATACAAAAATAACTTTGTTTGCTACTTCTTCTAAATATTTACTTTTATAGTACAGTATTTTTCCTAGTTTGTCGTTACATTCTAAATCTTTTGCACACTAAACAAACCTTCAGTTCTTAGTGTTCATTCCTTTAATGTCACAATCCCTCAATTCAACACCATTGACATATCTGGCAAATGTTAAACACGAGCGCGATCACAAACATTTTAATCTGAATTTATTAGATACTTTGTTTCTGTCACTGTTCTCTGGGAATTTATTAGTATCAATGAATTCACCCAATTTTTCCCGAAACACACGGTCGGCGGTATTATATTTTAATTCTATCCACGTTAGTATCGGTCGAAGCGTCGTGAATACTGCGCGTGAGTCTCCGCATTTGTAACGTCAACTCAAGATAATGCTTAGGATACACTGACTTAGGTAACTGACACGAAAATATATAGTTGATGATATTTCACTGTCCGCAGCGAGTTATGAATTAATACCAAGACAAAAGTTCCAGTTTTACCTATTTTAAATATCGCATAATTCTTCCATTTTCCTTTCTATTTTCTCAGCGTAGAATATCGCTGATGACTTTTCATAAGTCGTTGCTATTACTCAAGTTCTTATTATAAAACGAGGTATTGGAATAGTAATCGGTTTGGTTTTAATATAATAGTTATAATATCAATATTATAAAATCTTACAAAATAAATAACGAAATTGCATTACAACAATCATTTATTATGATATAAGCAGTACTTTATTTAGATATTCTTTTGAAAAATAATCTAGTGTTTTATGATATGTATTCAATCTCCATTAAATATATTTATTTTAATCGTACTTATAGATATACTTACATTGTTAAAAATAAGTTTATTGGAATGAAGCAGAAGCATCAGTCACCAAAAAGAAAAACCAAAAACATTAAATACATGAACTCAGCTTTAGTGAGATACAGCAAAACAAAGATTTGTTAATCTTAGTCCCACTAGCAAAATATGACTGATTTTCTATTGACTTTTGTAATAATTCATTGCACTAATTACATGCAATATAAATTTTGTTTAAATTTTATTTTTTACATAATTTTATTGGCATCTTATGTGCTCCCGTCTTAATAAAATCTTAACTTGGCGTCAGAACAAAATAAAACGATATTTTTATCGTCAAAACGTTGCGTGCAGTGAACTAGTATAATTGGAGTAGTAAGTTTAATTATAACTTATAATACTCTCGCAACATTAATTACTTTCTTCTCGACGGATATTAGTTTCTTAGTCATAGGACCAGTTAAATGGGAGGAAATCTGAAAGTGGGTAACGATGGAATAATGAATCATTAATCACTACCGAGTAAGAAAAGTTCCTGTTTTTGATAATGTTTTTTAATAGGTACAATTTTCGAACAAATAGAATTATGTTTTATATATGTTTGTAGTTAAGCTACATTGAATAATTTATTGTTTTTAAAAATTAAAATCAAATTATTCTTATTTTTAACTATTGTATACGCAGTTAATTATATATTAATATATAAATTAAATAAGGAAGATTATATATGTATTCAGGCGAGCTGAAAACTTAAAGTGTTCCGCTAGCAAACTTTTGCTTAACAGATTAATTTGTTTTTTTTTAATTTAATCGATTTATTAAATGTATGCTTAGTAACAAATTTGATTTTAAATAAATTTATTTCAAATATTTTGGTCTTTATATATAAAAATAAACAAAAGACATAGATAATTAAATACATACATGCATATAATATAATAAAATTATTAGTATAGAATTATAAGAAGTTAATATTTTTCGTCGTTATCGTCATATTACTGATTTTTTGAAATTATTAAAAAATTAATATTGTTTTATACATAATATTTGTTTAGTTTTGAAATATCTCACGGGAATGTCTCTTTTAAATATTATATAAATTTGTTCATGATGAATGTGAAAAATGAAATGAAATGTATAAATATTATTATTTATGGCTAAACATGGGTAAATTCTTTAATTAAAAAACGTAACAACGGTTTAAATTAATGAAATTACAATAATTTGTAATAATATATAATTGAAACAAGCAATGGCACTTAAATTTGAAGTGACTCCCAAAAAAACGTTTTAAATAATAAATACATATTGCTTCTGTATTTGTAATATAATATCAATTTAAGAAGTAAAATCTTCGGTAAATAAAGTTACTATACTACCAAAAGTGTCATAAATTTAACAGCCTACATACAGATAGAATTCAAATATCCACATATAATATAAACAACATTATAAGAGCGTTAAAATAAGATCTTTCTTTGAGACGTGTTGTTAGAAATAACGTAAGTGGATTTTCATTTTAAATGTTAATAATTAAGGTTAATATTATTTAATGATACAGAAAAATGCACCCTTATATATAAATTATTCTGTTAGTAATCTGTAAAAGTTTTGAAACCTAAAAGTTATTTTTAAAATAACTTTAAAAAAAATATAATAAAACTTGGCATACCAAAGATAAATTACAAAATACATTTTAAAATAGGTAAATGCTTTATAATGCTGACATGTGAAAAGTTACTAAGATTGCAATAAAAATAGTGAGTATTTGTGAGCGAAAATTGAGATTCAATCTAATTTTTTCCTAGGAATCCTCGCTTAAGGGTAAAGATAAGATATTTAAGTATCTCGAATATAAGATAACGATACTAATGTGGAATTGGAATCCAATTTTCTAAGGTCATTGTCAATACAAAACACTGTCTCAAGAAAACTTTTTAACCAAAATCTTTATGTCATTGTCACGTTAGCAAATGTTTTCACGGTAGAAATATCAAATTTGATTTGCAGTGGATAAATATTTAATTCGTGTTTACATTTTTTCTTTCGGTATCTGTACGGGAGTTTTAAACTTTTAACGACTTTGAACCGAACCTTGAAAAGTTTGTCTATCCAATACTACCAAATAAAAAAATTGAAAGCGTAATTTTGGTTGCATAATTTATAAGATCGTAAGAAGTACACGTATATTTGTAGTAAACATTCTTTGGCTACATTTAAATAAACAAACACCAAAAAATAAGTCATAAATCAGCACAAAATATTTATTAGCAAAGGAAACATGCTCTTTGTCTAAAAATAACGCAAGCACGGACGCGCAAGAATAAATTCAATCATTTCTCTCACACGTGTGTCACGTGTTTATCTATAATACAAATATTAAATACTCAAAGGTGTATTAAGATTGCTCAACTAGATATAACAATGTAAACTATAAGAGGAATACATTCTGATATTATCCAGAACAGGATACTTATGTATTTTAATTTAGTCACAAATCTCCACTTCCGGTTTATCTTTTAATAAAGAACAGTAAAAGTTTGTTCCCAGTTTAAGTAGTAACGACGTAGTGAAGTAACAAAGACCAATTTTTATTACTTCATTTATATCTTTCCATTGACCCATCGCAAAGGGTCAACCTGTATAATAAACCGGTAGTATCTCCAACTGAATGTGTTTACGTTCAGGGACTCCACCAAAATAAACGTGGCAACGTTTCAAATATGTCGCGGCATCTTATAAGCTTCGTCTCGGAAGATTTTTCCCACAATCAGCATAATATTTTAATTAAATATCAAATTAATACTCTACCTGTAAAATTTGCTAGATTTTTCATTAATATTGGATTGTAAATATTTATACTCTTTTTCGATTACTTCTATTATTTTATCGAGACTTACTTTGAGAGTTAACCGTTACAATTTGGCACATGTCAGCCCTGCCTTTGCCAAAAAAATGAATTTTTAAGAAAACTTTTTTTCCACATCTCAACAACATCAACGAATGTCAGATTAGTTGATAAATGAGGAGACAATTTTTCTCTGTAATTTAAATCAAAACCTTATGAATGATTAAGATATTTACTTTTTACATTTAACGCTTATATAGTTATAACTATGTCAAAGACACATAAAAATGAGATAGTACAGACCACATAAATAAAAGGTATAGTTAGGAGACAAGGAGTTTTAAATACAATAACACTGGTAAAGAAGCATTACATGCCGTTATTGTAGATCACGGGGGCGTTACTGAAAAAAAAAACGCAAGCGTTATTATGCCAATATAGGATACAAGTAGTCTACTCACAATATAACTGTTATGGTAACCACTGCAATTGAAGAATACTTGAAAAAGTGTCATTATGCTGCAGCCTACTCTAACTTGGAGCTATGTCCGTTTTTCCCCACGCCCTACTTGTAAGGAACGCCTATACTTAGGTATATTGATGAAGAATATAATTTTTTCATTAACAGTTACGTATACAATGGTTTGTCTTAATAAAGCTAATTACAGAATATTGTTAAAACATTGAGAAGTTAAAAAAATAAAAATAACATCATAAATTACAAAACCATGCGTAGCTTAAGGCTTGCGCGCATTTAGGGCTATCACTCATTGCGTAGTTATGATCCTCTTTCATCGTCGCATTATACACACTGGGGCGATTGATCGCACTGAATTTACTAAAAAAATATTTTTTAAACCGTTTATTGTATTTATTAATGTGTGCAAGCCTTATTAAGTATAAAATCACAACACTTATTGGATAAGTGAATTACACACAACCTTAAATACTGTGAACATTAGTCGGCTTACTCACCTGAAGTATGTGCTAAAACAAAAACGAATTATTAATTACTTTTTGTAATTTTACTTACATTTTAGGGTTAATATAAAATCAATTCTACTTTAGTATAATCAAGTGAAATACAGCGTACAATATTTATGAGATAAATATAAGTAGTAAACATGGTTTTAATGAAAAATAATGCCCATCTTCAAAAATGACGAGTAAACTCGTCATAACACAGATTATAGAAGTTTTAACCAACAACAATTACTACTTAAGACTACATCAAATTAACCTAGACGTATAATTAATACTGATTATCTTTTTTATAACTGTAACCTTACTACCAAAAATTCAAAATTCGAAAGTAAACGACATGAATCTGCATTTAATATGCATATACTTGACAGGTTACTGAGACTTATGAAAAAGGTAGACATATGTGTTATTTATAAATATGTCTATATTTTTCACACAATGATAGTGTGGAGTTGACAACGATATAAAACTTAAACATTGTACTAATTAGTACTAAGAAATGATTTAGAACTATCGATTAAATTTTAATTTAATATCGACTAGTTATCTTCATACTATAGATACGACTTTTACAAATACATATCCGTTTACAGCTTCTGTGATGAGGCCGTAGTTTGCAGACAATTTAAAGGAAAGTAGGTAAGATGAATACCGTATTTCGGCTTTGGTATACCTTATCCGTTCGCACTAATTCTATCCCCAGGCGACAAAATTTGAAAGCTCGTTCGAAACTTCGTCCTCTTTTTCCAAAGGAAGGAGATTCAACTTAATAAATAAAATTACTCACGACAGGATGATTCCTTAGGCCATTAAGGACTGATTATCAATCATTCAACCGATTATTAATTATCTAGGAAATCATTTTGAGACATTTTAAAGATTAACTGTCAACAATTGTATTAGTCAAGTATCTTAATAATTAAATGGCGGTGCTTAGTATTCAAATGTGCAACTTATGAAGTAATGTTGACGAATGCTTATAAATTAATAGAGTATATCACATGGGTAAAGCTTATTACCACGCTTCTATTACTCACTCTGTTTGTATGCGTCATAATTTGTTATCGATATTTGGAACCCTTCTGAAAGTCCAATTTCAATGAAATTTTGCATAATTTTTTTTTGTAATAATAGATAGTTTCAGTGACGTCATTCAACACCATATTAGAGACATCATCATAATCAAATGTTAGTTTTATAACCGATAGAAAATATCGACCTTAATGTTATCGATGAAAATCCGTTTTTTATAAAAATAAAAGTCTTAGGCTTTCCAATGCAATAAATTACGGAAAAATAAGTTATTAATTTCATTTCTGATATATGTATTGAACTGCCAACATGCATTGATTATTGCCGATTTAGTTATGAATAGACAGTATTAGGGTAAAACCTAGATATTTGGCTCCGAGTTAACATCCTAACCCGTTTTTATGTTATTATTTCAATACTTTAGTAGCTAGTAATAAGCTAACACCTAAAAATAAAAAAAACTAAGCATTACGAATCCTAACTTTTAGTAGCTAGTAATAAGCTAACACCTAAAAATAAAAAAAACTAAGCATTACGAATCCTAACTTTTACATACTGTATATGAAGTGAAGCGCATTGAAATCCTCATTCTTGTTTAAAATACTTAAACTGACCAGTTTATTTCGATAAAATCTCTTCCGTCTGTCTTCCCAATTACTTTCTCTACTGGTCTATCTCACATATTGTGTATCTGCAGGAAGGAATTCCTTTAAAATGAAACAGAGTTTTTACGTTTCACTGAATAAATGTAAATTTGATGAATCATGAATACCTACATATTTATTTATTTAATAATAAGAAATAAACATTATTCTCTTCTTTACTATCGTTCTAAGCTGCTCCAGTTAGTCACAGCATCTTGTGAACCTAATAACATTAATGACGCACATCCTTGGACACTTCTCTAAGGATAATGATTGCAGAGTGCAGTTTCTATCTACTTAAGTGGTAGGTGGTAGTAATAATGGAATAGGTCACTATTTATAATTGAATTAAAATCAAAACAAAAAATAAACTGATTGACACGTCTTCGAGTTCATCTCATAAATTTATTATGTACTTCGAAATATTAAACAAATCGAAACAAAGTGTTATTGATATTTATAATTTTAATTTACTATGTAACGACCATATTTTAAAACATTTAGTTACAGTACTGATGAGACATGTTTCATTTCTATCACTCATTTGATAAATGAAAAAGATAAAGAATTTATTATGGTTTTAGTTAAAATATGATATTACAACTAAAACCATAAATTTTGTACGTAAATAGTAAAATGGACTACTTACCGACAAATTTTTAAGCGAACCAATGAGATCTGTGTACTAATGTGAACACGTGTGCATCGAGTATGGGCTTAATGCAATTAACTGGCTTTGTCATCAACTTTATTACACATCCCTTGTAGCGCCATAAGAAAGTTTGGGATATATATAATGTGGCACGTGACGTGTGAGCGACATACCTACTAAAATGTATTGGCACTGAAGTAGGTATATGAAAATGGTATGATTTTACAACAAGCTTGTTCCTTTTCATCAGTTTTCCCCCTACAGGAATATTTGTGCTCAGGAGTGGGACGTATCCTATATACGAAATAACTTAAAATTAAAAAGCTTAAATAGGCTCAATTACTAAGTTAATAGCTTTGAAAGAGAAGCGGCACAAGAAACTCCTCAGCTTTCAAATATTTGTAATCACATTTACAAATAATTTGTGCCATTTTGTGTCAATATTTTAACATAAAATCTGGGTACTGCGAAGTTGAGATTCAGTTTGGTATTTTAAATGTGAGTTATTTAAAAAAATCATAGGTTCTCTCTTCAAACTTTTTCAGACTAAATTTTTCAAATCGACGTTTTGTTAATTCATTATAATCAAGCACAAAAATTGTATTTGGAAACAATGAAATAATCCATTGTGTAATTTTGTTTAGATACTTGTTTATCGCGTATCGGTAACAGGATTTTTAATGAAGTAACAAGTACGCCAGTTTTCATTAATTAATTTATATTTACGACGTTTCAGATAAGATTATTTGAGAATAAGAACACACAATTTGAAGTGTTGTTTTATAATTAACCTGCCAAGCTAAACAATCGAAATAAATTATTCTTTGTGTCAAAGTTCCCGGGAGTATATCGCGGCTCAATAAATTAAAATCGTAAAGATTTTTTACTTAATCTTAGCGTAGCTTTTACGTAGCAGTTCAGAAGTGACAAATTCAGTAGCCCTACAGCTCGATCTAAGCGCTTTAATTTCAATCATAAACACAAACTTATTTTCGCCAATACCGTTCCCGGTGTAGTCAATTGTTTTTTGTTGTTGTACCGAAAGACACTGTTAGATGTCATGTAATCGAACACATTATTTAGCAATTACTTTATAATTATTTGTATGATAATTGTTAGTAGTCAGTCCGGAATCAGCCAACAATAGCGTCGCGAAACTCGGCAAATATTATTAGTATTTAATACTTAAGTAAACCTTTGTAATATTTCATTAATAAAATAGGAGAGGACTCAGTTTATCTTTTAAAAAGCATTCTTATCAAGCAATCCCCTGACTTCATCGACACATTAAGCTTTTGTTGGTTAAGTTACGACACATCTCTACCTAACGTACCACAATAGCTAGCGGGTTATGAACCAAATTTTAATGTGTCAATTAATTGTGTGTTAATTTTTTATGTTTATTGTAATAAGTATGTGTCCATTTTATAATAGATCTGTAGTATCCACGTGTAAATCATCGATCAATCCGCCAGGGCGTTCCGTCACAATTTAAGCACGTTCCTGAAATTTTATGGGCTAAATTTAGTAAAGACAATCCGAATCTTAAACACGTAATGTTGAAACCAAGCTCTTACGTTTTAAGCATTTTTCGACCGACACGGCTTCAATTAACTATTAAGTGGCCGTATAAAAAGTATTTTCTACCATGACTTCAGATTACTACACTATTATCATTATCTAAATTAATTCGTAATAGTCGGTACCATTAACTGACAATGCAGGGTGTCACCGACATGGAGTATTCACACCACGCTTCTATTCCTAAAACTTTCAAACTCTTGGGACTTTGAGAAAACACTTCAAATCAGAATAGGGTGAAACTCGGAACTTAATAAATCTCTTTTATAAATCATATCGTTTGAAGTTTATCTCAAGGGACATGATTGGCAGCAAATTTTCAGTCAAAGCATCGAGTGATCAAGTTGAAATTAGTAATTTAAAATAATATTGATAGATATTTACGCACTTAGATTATTGAATTTTTTAATCTATCTGATAGGATTTTATCGGCTTTCTCATTTAAACAAAATCAAAAGAGGTCGCTTAAAAATTTAATTAATAATATACAGAGCCATATTTTGCGAAAATAAATGTTTTGTTAATACCTAAAATATTAATTAAGTCTTAAATTTTCTTTCACATAATTAGATAAAAGTAAAAAATATTTGCAGTCGTGAGTTTCAATTGTCCAGGGAGAATTAGCAAATTTTCGGGCTTACAATTAATGGTAAACCCAAAGGGAACAGCCTGTCAATAAACAAAATATAAGACGCAAATAAGTAACAAAGGAGCGTCCCAACAAGACGAAACAAATGGAATGACATTTCGTGACGTTTGCCCACAGACATTGTCTCTTTGCCTTGTCAACGCGTTGCAGTTTCTTATTTTATTAAAAAGCAGATATTTTAAAATGTGTAGGGCATTTTCAAAACACATTCACTTTCTAATTTGCAATGAGAAATTATTTTTAAACATGTTCGTATGTATCAATATATTATATTTATATATGTAAATTTTCAATCGAGTTCACATTATTTAAAAACTTATTTAATTTTAAGAGAAATATTACACAACGCAATTGAACATTAGATGTCACTATAACTTATATTTAAAAAAACCCGAAGTGTCATTTCATAGAAGTGTCATAAAACTGTCATTTCTTCCATCAAGGAAGAAATGACAGTTTTAATGTTAAGCACATCAGTTTCCACTAAACAATCAGTCTGATGGGGCAGGCACAAAACGAACACTTTATATGGCTCGCCTCTCCCATCCTACTATGGAGCACGCGTACCAGTCTACGCAGCCATATTAACTGTCTCAATCTCATCATGCGCTAAGAGATTTAGTGATTCGTTAATTTGTCGTACAGTCAGATTGTAGAAATAATTACATGTACCCTTCCTTATCCCACCTTTCACCGCACCCTCCTTCAGAAAACACGGACTATTTTGAGAGAGACTTGAAAAGGCATCTTTAGGGCCGAAAAGATGGAAGTGATAAGTCAGTATGTCCTAACTTATCTTCGCATATGGATAAGGACTCCTGCGTGATTCACGCAGCAATCACCTTGTTATCACCTATACCTTTACCTTTACTTATTAAAAAACTACTCAAATTAAAAAAAACTACTTTTATTAAAAAACTCACATTTCGAGTGTGAGTATCTATCTCGCAACTAAAACCTATTTTAATGGTTACTAAGAAGCGCTTATTCATTCCAGCCTTGAAAGGTTCCAAGTTTTAATATTAGGGGAATAAATTGGCAGGCCGGGGAGCTTCCTTTAACTGAGCTTATAAGAATTGAATAATAAGGTACAGAATGTAGCATTTTTGCGGATTCAAGATCTGGATCAAGAATTATTAAAGAACTAATATGTAACAGTTTGTGTAATGGCTTGCTATAGCATTCATGAATGGTGATTTATTATTTAAAAGCCAGTTCCAGTCTTTTTCTCATTTCAGAAGTTCTTTATATTAGTATTAAGATAACTTAATAGTTTGTTTGTTGATCACTAATTGTTAGTATAAAATAAAATTTATTCATTTTGCATTTACAATATTTGTCTTCCTTTCACTATCATTTCTTTCGATAATTTTCATTTAATTTTTATATAAATATATATAATGAAAATACGTACCGAATTTGATCTCCGAGAAGTGATTGTTGTGTGTCAAGCCCCTGAATGATTAAAAATTACTTAGACAATCATTGTGATGCCCTTCTTTCTCTGGCCCATATAGAATTCTAGTAGAACGTCCACTTTTTATATTTTTCAACTCAATTAGGATGTAAGTATGATTAAAGTAAACTTCAAACCCATGTCACTTTAGACTGATATTTTAATTAGAAAACACTCACTTCTCGGCTTTAATCTTTCTGAATAATGGACTAAACATTAATTATAATTTTCGTGCAGGTATGAATTATTAGGGTAGCCTTTAGAATGTAAACAGCGTTATTCAAAATGATCGTAAGACGCTTTATTTATATTGTAAACAACGTTACTCTGTGTCCTATTTGGGGTACATCAGACCCCTGAAAACAAAAATAACTGTCTTACAGTTTATACGCAGTTACCCTGACGCAATCGAGATAACTTACATTCTTCTGTAAGTTATCTCGATTGCGAAACTAAATCATCGACTGTAAATTGGCATGCAACAACCATTTCCCATTTGGCAGATTGATCGATTTCCTTTTGATCAAGATGACTTTAATTGCACAGTATTCTGTCGTGTCTGCAATCGACTGACTGTTAACTTTTACTTACTATATTTTTTATATTTTTCTTGATTTGACTTCTGTTCGAGGGGCTGTATGGGTATATCTTCTGCATAGTTCTCGATGATTTTCATAACATTTAAATTAGGTTTGTAAAACTGATGTTGACTGTTTTTAAATCTTATGAAGGCGACTTAAAACCAAACATTAAAGCAACTAATGCCACGTGCATCTATAGATGCTCAAATGATAATTTAGCGATATAGGGACTACCATCAGAGGTATTAAGTTTAGTGGCATTACAACGGTTTCTTACCAAAACTTTTTAATTTTGATAAGCGTATTTTTGTTTTTTAATCCTGTTAAAAATAATATTATTACACTGGCACCTATTTCTAGCCAAAGTGAGCCTCTTTAAGATCTTGTTTTTAGATATTAAAATATACTTAAAAATTTAGATATTAGAACTGTTTAGACAACCCAGATGTGATAGTAAAATAATTATTCAAATTTATCACAAAAACATCTTTCTATTGAACCAGGGAGACATCGCCCGGTATCCTGTAGTTGGGATTTACTCAGCAGAATGTTATATCAACACATAATTCTACATTATAATTATACCTTCATCCTATAACGTAATAAAACATCGGTATCAACGTAATATTAATGCGATCAGCTATTCACTAATGTCTTACAAACGCTTGGACTAAATAACTTAATTATCGGGAAGGATATCGGTATCGTTAATATCGAGAAAAGTTGTTCATTCTTTAATATAAGTATTAGTATTAATTACTGATTTAAATTTAAAAAAAAATGGTGAATGCAATGTGATTGGATGCATAAAGGGTTTTTTAATAGTAAAAATTAACAGCTTAAATAAGAAAACCAACAAAGATTGATCTTATACACATAATATTTTATCATAGAAAATGTTTATAATCTGTTATGATTCTCGAAACTACTGTAATTAATAAATATCATGATTATATGCAAATAAATAAAATTATTGTATAACACAAAGTATCCTGGCAAAGTCTATTATCAAATGAAAAATCAGTCGTAATATAATCAGTCGTAGTTTTAGTGTGCCTAAAACACTAAATTAGCGTATCCAAACCTATCTAGCTAGTTTGAGACCATCTTTAGAGTGTACTCAAGTTACAGAATTCAAATTATAATGAAAAGCAAAAACAGTGGAAGACAGGGGACAGGGTACAATAGCCGAGGTCGGAATGAACGGTCACTCGCTCGCTCATTGTTGTGCTAATAACCGGGACAGCCCACTATTACAGATTCAGCTCATGAATATTAAGTATTTGTCTTAGAGACCACTCTGAAAATACCACAATAATATCCACGATCACTTATTTAGTCATACGTATCGGTTGGATAATCACGTTTATCTGTTTTATACAAAAGATTGTTACGCCATTGTGTCGCGAAGTGGCTTTCAGATTCGGCAAAAGCGTGTTAATGTCATTTAAATACATTTACATTTAGTGTCATATATACATTTTTCTTTCATTTCACTGATTATGTTGACGCGATCTTCCCAATTCACTTCACAGTTAAAAACTAAACAGAAAAGACTATCATAAATTATTTTTGTAATTTAAATTACGGTATTTTATAAAAAAATTCTATGGAATACCTTATTGAAAACAGTTTCTATTTGCAAAATGAATAGTGTGATTTTACACTTATAAGATTGGCTATGGTATTGATAAAATTATATTCTATGAGCACTTGGATACATCTAATTGATAATTGGTACTATATTGAACTCACGCCCTGGACATTTTTTAATAATTTGTTTTTTTTTGTTAAGATGCAAAATTGAAAGAAAGAGATTGTATCGATATTTTTTAAGAGAGACATAACTACTCCTTTATCTAATGTTAACTATTATTAAACAGTATTAATATTCTACCTGTTTTTTTATTTCATTAATGAAACTTTCATGTATTTATGGGTTATGCCAGAAATAATTGAGTTATATTTACCTATTTTATTGCTTTTCAAAATAATTTTTACCAACGTGCGACAAATTTGGTCAATACTGTTACATATTAACGACAACTATTTATATATCAAAACGAATTATTAGTTCATAAATTGTGAGAAATATAATGAAACAAACTTTGTTACTCAATTCCTTGGAGTCTATAACAATAATCAAGTAGTTATTAATATCGAAGAAACGAGTGGAATAAAGTTTTATTTGTTCTCGCAAGCGGCGGTGGTGGTGGTAACTATATTAATTTAACAAACAAGTTTTTAAAGAGGCATCGGTTTTCATGAAAATTAAACACGCTTTCTTTTTTACGCAGCTTTAACTTTACGCATGCTGGCGCTACAATTTTAGTGATAGAATAAATAATTTTAATGATATCTTTCGGATTTATTTAGCATCAATATATAGATAGTTATAGCAGTACCGTGCTTGCAACAGTGCCGAAATATCGGGAACTCAAAAACAAAAAAGGTAAGTGGTATAAATCCCGTTAATAACTATCTATATTTTAATGATTATGAAAGTTGAAAACAATATATTAATGATAATAAGGTTCTCAATTAAATAATCCAATCTAAAGGAATTCATAAGTATGAATATCTCGGACCTCAAATTTTTTCCAAATTCGTGACAAATAAAAGTCGATCTGATTCAAAATTCACTCCATATCTGAATTGTATGGCAGGTAAACTAAATTGAGCAAAAAAGATATATCACCAATTTCTCTGTTAATACTGTATCGGGAAAAGTGTTTAGTCAATAAGTAGGGTCTTACTTGATAGTTTCAACTGTGCATATTTAAATAACTTACCCACAAATCCAGGAATGACGCCTCCTTGGTATTGAAGCTAGGGTGAGCGCGAACGGTGGTAGTGCAGCGGGCGTATCTTCCTGATCATCCTGCGCGGGCGCACCGCTCACGCGCAACTCTGGTACTCTCAACTGATGACGACTCATTGTTCCTTTTCCACACCAACTATCATACTAATCCTCTTCAACGTCTGAATTTTTTATAAACATCCGCAAAGTAAACTTCTTATTGAAAATATAATAATATGTGACTTTACTTAAAGCTTGTACCATTCGGTTTATCTGAAATAATAATTGGTTTCGTTAAAAACGTTTCTTCGAAGCTTTTTTAAATGACTACGGAATGTGTCGTAAAAATCCATACTACATTAGCTCGTAAGTGATAGATACTTGTGTTACGTGGTTTTAATGTGGTAAGTATTAATTGAGAGTCTGTTTTGTTATCCGATAAAATACCTGTATGTTTTTTCGACTGAAGCATTCGAATGTATTACAAATATATTTAACGTAATTGAAGGACTGAGTTTTCTGTCAGGACTACCCACATCTGCTTTAATTTGTCCAATGGTTTAATACTCAATACCAACGAAAGCCTTTACTACCCAGTATGAAAACCATTAAATTCTGATTGAGTTGCGTTATTTGATGATATTTTTTAAAAATGGTGATCGTTATAGATTTCGAACTAAACATTTTAGTCATAACAGCTTAGTTAATTAATATTATTATTCAACCACTTGGTGTTACAATAATGTCTGACCTTTACAACCTTCTTTGTCACAAGAGATGTGATTACGAAGCCCCGTTGTGACATCCGCTTATGTATCACTGGGGTGCTGACACTTAAAGTGAGGTATTTAGGCTTTACAGTTAACTATAAACTACATTGAAATAAATTCAAATTATTTAGTTTATTTTTAACTGTAGCTTTGAAGTTTTTGTTGACTTTGTAGAATTGCCATATAACTGGTAGCGAGAAAGAAGAAAGTAGAGCCGAAAGTGGCCGCCATCTCTGGCATCCGCGCCGAAGAATCGGATGGAAGAGAACTGCCTACGAGCGGCTAATGCTCTAACACCTCAGGGCTTTAAATAACAGTTTTAGGTTGATTATCCCCTTTAGAAATCCTCCCATCTACCCCTTAATCTAAAATCCAGCCGGCACCGATTTTACGGCAATGTCTTGGGGCGTAATCCCGTGCGTCGGTCGTAAACGGTCAGGTTCATTCGCTGTGGAGATAATAAAAGCAGTGCTATTCGCATTGCGAAAATATTATTCTTTGGGAATAAGTAATTTTTCATAATTGTTACGCGCCTACCGCACTTAAAAGGTAAACTATGTTTTTTTACTAGACAGCATTTATAAGCCCTAAAAGCCAGTACTGGGTGCTATGACCTTGGCATTATCGAAATCCGTTACGTATTTCGCATCGACTTTACGTCTACTTAACATTGAAAAATGTTTTTGCGGGTTCCTAGTGTAACAGATGTAAGCCTTCCAAATGTCGCCGACAGAACTTCTGGAAGCATTAAGGAAACACGTAATAGTGAGCCTAAAATTTTACGTTTATTTTTATATCGAATATTCCCGTAAAAGAAGTGTTTGCATTGAAATTGTTATTTCTACGTGATGTTTTGACAAGATACAATTTGTTTTTATTGCAAATATAACGATGGAGTTATATAAATTTTGTGACATGTGACTGTATTGAATTATTTTGATACGTATGTTCGCAGAATCGTTAATTAAAAAAGAAAATTGAGGTGAGTTGAAAACTAACTTGATTGTTGCTCCTATTTTCCTACTAAATATCTTACTTGAACGTGTTTGGTACGGAAACAACTGCAACAACCGTGTTGTATTATAAGGAATCTGATCCTCAAACAAACAGGTACGGTATTTACCCGGTTTCTTGCATGCGGTACACTTGCGGTACACATGCAGTACACATGCGGTACACATATGGAATACATGCGGGATGTGTGGCTAAAAATATGTATCAATTAATAAAATGCATTAAACTAAATGTTTTGATATAATTACTCCATGGCTACATAATCTTATTAGCATTATCGGTTCATCCAAGGTTAAAGAGTTCGAAACCAGAATCACGCTCCAAGTGATGCAGAAATTTGTGATAGTAATAGATAATGAAATTTCTTAGTATACTACTTCTTATATATTATAAAAGTAAATGGTATTTTGAACCTACTTGTAGCGTACCATGTTTACATCTTTGTATGAACTATTTTGATACTTTTATTTGCATATTACTTTTTACCTTTGATGGGTGAAGAAACATAAAAACCAAGTTTCTATAAACTGCAAAATAATACCCAACACAAGGATCCTCATATTCCTAATTATTTTCAATGTTAAATTTTTATTCATAAAGTTTAGTTGATTTTACTATATAAAAAATCGCTTAAACAGAAACCTTAAATGTACCCGTTTTGTGAAACTTTAGAACCAAATGTGTGCTCAATTGAAACCATGAATCGAAATAAATAACCCCGTAATATATGTCACAGGTATACAGTTTCACTAAAACACGGAAACTGTATACAGCATATACAGTTTCACTAAAACAAACAGCAGCAGTTGGAAAAACACTCTTAAACTAACTGGATAAGGTTGATCACAAATCACACGTATTAATTCCACGGCTTCTCGCCTAATACCTGGGCGGAACTTGTTTCCAAGGGTGAAAATTTGGTTATTCGTCTCATAAAAGTGTATAATACTGTAAATTAACTCGAGTGACATGGGTTCCTGTAATATTGAACACGTAGTACCTTATTTCTTATATATACTGTGCGTCTTCTGTAAGTAAGAAGTTCAAAACGTAGGGTTTAGACAGGAAAATAATGAAATAATATATGTAAAACACTTTTTTTGACGGTGGTTTAACTAAAATTGTGGTGGTCTGGTCAGGAGATAGGACATCACCACTTGTCATGTACCTAAGAAGTGGCAAGAGACATAGGTGAAGAGTTGAGAGGACAGTCTACCGCAAATGTTGAGTAGATTGCATAAGAACTTGTTCTTCAAAATTAGTGAATAAAGACTATTTGATTTCTATTTTTCGTAAAAAATACTTTTATAACAATCAAAAAGGTCAACTCTACTGTAAATTATATTACCTTTACAAAATTTATTACTTTAATTAGATATGATTATGCACGTGTTCTTATAACAATGTAAATATATAAACTTATTAAACACAATATTTTTTTTATTGTTATTATTTATAACATTTATCAATATGTTTTTATTACATATTTAGTGTTAGTAAAATAGTCTTCTAAAGATAACGCAAAAGTGCGTCATTCACAGGCCAGTGACTTAAGCGCGTTTTTGTTCGCCGAAAGTCATTACATTTAAGTTTGCATTAAGTACGATGTAAATGATATGAAAACCGATTTCTCTCTCTTAAGTTCACTCAATTTACGCCATAATTTCTTTTGACATAAACCTTACTGAAAGAAAACTGGTTAGCCTAGCCAATGCAGGGTTCCCAACCGTAGACTCATAAACTATTTTAATTTCAAAAATCGTCTTCTTCACATTACTCATTTTTTATTAAAACGGAAGGTTATTTTAGTATTGTTTATATTTATAACATGTGCTATAATGCAAGTAGAAATAATTCATCAAAATTCTTTATTCTAATTGAAAAAGTCTATCATAACTTAACCGTAATTGTGACGTTCTCGTATATTGTTTACTTTTAAGGAGTAGTGGTAAATTCGCTGTAATAATAGGTCAAACCCCAGCACCTTAAATTTTCTGTCCTCAATCACAGTTCTAACTAAACTAGGTCAGAACTAGAACCAGTTAGTTAAAAAATATTCCGATTTTGACAATGGGCGAGTTTCCCATAAGGATAAGGAGATTATCCACCAAATAGAAAGAAGTCTATACCATCGTATATACAAAAATGCAAATCCAAGGAAAACACTAGATATTGCTAGGTGCGTTACTATTCTAGAGGATTGATGTTAATGTAACCATTTCCTTGTTACGATGTAGTGAGGAAAAAAACAGGTAATTCCCAATACCTGTCCTATTATGTAGGCCGAGTATCAGTTATCAAGAGTGGGAAATGTTACAATTATATTAACGACCGCAGATTAGTTTTCAAGAGGAAATCGTCAGTTTTTTTTAAAAATAATTACATGAACTTTATATCTGATGAAAGGCTGTCTGGTTGAGAGGTCAGTCTCGCTGTCTTCTTAGTCCGAGTTCCCAAGGCAGAGATATTTGTATGATAAGTATGAATATTTATTGACGAGTAATGGATGTTCGTATGTTCATTTGGTATATTTCTGATAGTTATATGTATATAACTATCTCAATAGTTCTCCGTTTTATATTGACCACATAATGCTTAATTTGAGGGATCATAATATTTTATTAATATTACCCATATCTACCTATCAGCTTAACTATTATAATTTAAGCTTACAAAATTTGGCAGCCCTGATCCCTACTAATATGATCAATGCGAAAGTCACTCAGAAAGACTGCTTGTCTGACTGTTATGATTTCACGCTATGCCACCTAACTAATTTTGATGAAATTTGGTTCATACATCAAGTAGAGCTCAGGAAAAAATATAGGCAACTAATTAATCCTTGTCTTTTTGCAAAGAAGAAACGTAGTTCATAAAACTGTATTAAAATAAACTAACTAACCGCAACAGTTTTCATGTGTATTATTTACGTAATAAATATAGTAAATGATTTAAATTGCTGCCTAAAATGACTATTCCAAGCGGACGAAGTCACGGGCAAAAGCTAGTTGTACTATAAAAGAAACAGGTGTACATGCAGGTCGTCATTACAGAATTAAATAGCTATTTTGAACTGTTCAAAGTTAAATAATATGACCTGATTTTGTGTTACTAATATAAACCACACCGAAAATATACTATCAATTTGTTAGCAACATTAATAGACCAACAACTGACTGCTGAGACGTAAGTTTTAAATCTAAATCACCCTGAAATTTTAAGTTTGCTCTATTTGACATTTGCCCATTCTATATTTTAAATATACTTGTGATGGCAACCGACTACTGTACCGATGAACACAAAATAATAACTGAAGACCAAAAATCTATCAAAACGTTAAAAAATCTCTTGATAGTTATCTGAGTAAAATTAAAATTGACTATTCAAATTATTTGTAAAGTAACTAAGCTATTTATTTTAATTTTTCAAGCCGTATAGTGTAGATTAAATTATTATTAAGTTGTCGCCAGGCTCCTGGTTATATTTCGCAACAAATTAAATTAGTTACAAAAAAATATTCACACTTAAGGTTTACATACTAAAGAAACAACTACAAGCAAAAGAATAAAATATTCATGGCCGCTATTAAATTGTAAATCAAGCGATGAAATATTGACAAAGTGGATTTGATACTTATTACAAGTAAAAAATGGAAATAATAGTATTTTCATTTTTATTTATAATTGCCAAAAACTAACATATCACACCCAATCTGCTGTCAGGACGATGCTCTTCGATGGCTTGAATTATACCGATAAAATAAATGTAAATTCCTAATTGAAAAACCTTCAAACACTAAATACGACAAATAATTCTATGTAAGTGTCTAATATAAAAGTATTTTTTGAGGCGGTGCTTTACTATCTATTCTTTCTACAAAAAATTTTGATATTCAAAAATATGGATTACAAAACATAACGTATTAATTACTGCAGATCACTAAAATATGACTTCATAATATATATTAAAAGTATTCAAAGTAGTAATTTGTAAGAAAATAGCCTTCAAGTTTATTGTGGCCGAAAATTAGTGCAATGAACTAAATTGAATATTATCTTATTTAAAAGTAACCCCCTAATACCTAAGAGTAGCGCTCATTCGGTTGGCAGCGATAAATTTAGGCCGGGCTTCTCCTAAATTTTGTAAATGCGTAAAGTTACGGAGAATTCGTTTCGAAAGCCTTCCACCATTAGAGGTTATATTACGTTTAATTACAGTACTAAATACTACATTCAAAAATCTTCCTTTATTCACGAATTTAAGTACAAATTGAATGGAATTATCGTTTGTTTTGTCAAAACATATGTCTAAATCTAAATTATGAAAAAGGTTACACTGAAAGTGACGTGTTATTAGATACTTGGTATAGATAAAATAAAGTAAGGTTTATTTTGCAGCTTGATTTATAGGTCTTAGATAAATACATGAAATTTTAAAATATCGTGGGCTTATCGTAAAATTGGGCCAACCGAGGTATGCTCATATTTCTTAATTTAGCCGGGTTATTTCATAATGTGGAAAATACAAACCTGTGCAGATCGATGAGAAAGATTTTATTTGTTCAATAGTCTAACATTTTAAATACAATGCGAAGCATTGCGAAGCAAATATCAGTCACACTATACATGCCACCTTAATTTCTTACTCTACTCTTATATTCAATTTGATATACATTGTTGCTAATATAAGTATCACTATAGCAACAGTTTTTACTAGGCCAGATGGATTTACATTTTTTGTCAAATTCAACAGATATCGATAGAGGTTGGAGTAAGATAGTATAATATTTCT
Source organism: Acentria ephemerella (assembly GCA_943193645.1). NCBI lineage: Eukaryota > Metazoa > Arthropoda > Insecta > Lepidoptera > Crambidae > Acentria > Acentria ephemerella. The sequence continues at coordinate 10,715,346 of OW971879.1, read as the reverse complement.
TACACTCAAATCATCGTGCTCAAATTTAAGCATATTTAAAAACCCTGTGATATCGATACTAGATAACGGAGATATAAAAATAGTAGTATATTTAAATGCGAAAAATTCATCATACAATAATCTCCTCTATCGGGTTTTGAACTCTGGATTTCTAGTTAAGTAGACAGGGATACTGACCACTTAACCAGACGACCGTCAAGAGATGGATTTTAAAGACAGTTATAAGTTTAAAAAGTCAAATGTATCTCTCATCAAATGTAGGTAAAAACCTGCGTTTAAACAGACGATTCATATTTACATAGCATGTACTAAAGAAGCAATAAATAAGTGACGGCTCTGCTCTTTATCAGTTATTTATTGACGACAGTACGATTCTATCGACAACTTGAATAAAACGACATAATTTCAGTCACCCAAAGACCACCTCTATTGGTTTAAGCTATTCTTCTATAAGACCCGTTTAAATTTCATGTGATATTCCACCTCTAGCTTAAAGATCCATTTGTTTCGAATTAGATAGTTATCTTCATATGAAAAATTCCTTCATAAGACTACCAGAAAGGTACAATTTACCATGGACCCCGTTATTATGAAGAAATGGGAACTTATCTTAAAAAAGGGGTAAAGGTTTAAATACTTATGGTTTTGTTCCTAACATTGTACATATGATTATGAGCGACTGAAAACACGGTTCAATATTTTTTTTTACAACCTAGTAAATGATTTAATTACAAAAGCACAATATTTTGAGCTTTAAAATATACTATGTAAAAATTTTGACTGATAGTTTAGAATTTTTAATAAGTTTCATTTTAAAACCTTGATTCCATCTTGATATTTAAATAAATTGTACCCACAATAGATGACGCTTTATAGATTTCCAACCCATAAAACCAGAATTACATCTCGTTAAATTTTAATTGTCCCAAAATACTTTTTACTGTAAATTGAACAAGATCGGCGAATTTGATAGACTATCCCAGAATAACTTGCTGGTTTATTGCGAATGTTACAATTTTTAATGACTCAAATAATATGATAGATGCTTTACGGCTTTTGTGAACTATTAAAACCTATTTAATGAGATTTTCATCATAATAAAATGATTAGCTTAAACTATATTTTGTTAAATACAATTTTAACGCCCGTCAATGGTACACTAAAACAAGGAAAAGGATACATCTTAAAAAATAAACAAATGTAATTAAAGATAATAGTGATAACTTTAAGTGGGTACAAATGGTCTCTATTATAGAATTTAAATATGTATTACATAATAATAATAATATTCCTAAACATAAGTCCACTTTTGCGTCTTTCTTGTACAATTAACTTTTGTTGTAAGCGTCCAATATTTGAGATGATAAAATTGACAATGATTTTATCTATTCAACTATTTAGCTATTAAGTCTGTGTTTTTGTGGCCAAAATTGATTGATTGATTGTTAGTTCTTTACTTTTTAAAAATTATTGAGTAATAAGTATGTGAACTTAATAAATTCTTTATCTCTCACATTTTAAGTCTAGTTAGAAGTTATTATATTTATTTCTTAACGGCGATAGTTCCCAAGTTATACAAAGTAGTATTAGTAACAATGTTGTTATTAAATTAGCTACCTAATCTAACCTTCATTTTATTGGTGCCAATTTCCCTCTATAACCTTTGAGGGTGCAAAACGTTATTGACCTTAAAGCGCGCCTCGTAGAAGCAGCTGGTAGGAGAGGCCATAAATGAGAGGGTAGGGCTACAATTAGGGTAACCATCTTCATGATTATTCAGACAAACAACAAAGATTTGTGTTAGCAAAATTGTTTCGATACCTATCGAAGTTTAGAGAATAAGATCACAATGTTAATTAAAGAGATTAAAATGCAAGTTTATATTTTTATGAATCTCTAACTTTAAATCAGGACTTACTCATTTAAGAATGGTTACCCTAGCTGACATTAATTGCGAATCACGACGCGACCTTAGCGTGCTCGCAGCGCCTGACAGTCGCCTAACACGCACAATCGGCACAATGTTATAACTGTTTGCTATTTAAAAACGTTAAGGCGTTAAACACTCTAAGTCAATTAAACTGTTTTATAAGACCTACTACTAAACTAAAATGAAATTAGCATTGAAATGTTTCTACGATTCGTTTTTTTAAAGATAAAAACTTAATTTAAAAATCTAAACATTTGTTTACATAGACTTCAGTAAAGCAAGAAAAAGAAAGTTTGCAAGAAAGTATCGGTACATTACGTAGTTCGTATATTCGGAATGTTATTTGAATAATAAATAATTACAAAAATAATGCCTTTTACAGGAGCAGTGAAACATTTTAATAAATATCGGTGGGTATATAGCGAGCTCAACAAGTTGATAAAAAAAGGCCAATGAACTATGTAGATACGTATACAGGAATACCATAACGGTTGCATTATTTGAGGCAACACGAAGTTCCTATTTGTGTATTTCGAAAAGAGAAATCTATTCAAAATGAAAAGAAAGTAAATTAGATACCCTTAATGCTAACTAGAAACAACAAGATCCTACCGATCGCTCTTGTGTTGCCGGCATCCAGCGGCTTTACGTGACCTTTACCAGATCGCCAGTCTACCTATTGGAAGCGTACAAAGCCGCAACGCGAGTACCATTGTTCTTATATGGCCGTCAGTCCTCTTTACACTTATACATGGCCCATTGCCACTTTAGGTTAGCAGTACATGTACATATTTTGAATGATTTGAGAGAGGTATGTGCGCGTGCGCATGTTATTGGTATTTTTATTTTGGCGCCTGGGTAAGACTGCCTTAGTCTTACCCAGGCGCGTTAACCACCTAGTAAATTTGTGTGTACATCAAAAATAAGTAGGACATAGTTCTTATCTATTTGCACTCCACAGATTTTATTTAAGTATGACATATGACAAAGTACTTTTAATATAGCTCGGAGCTCGGATACTTTTAATAAACTTGGAGTGTATATAAGTAATATGCGCTCCGTGTTTATAGATACATTAAGGCCACGTGTAATGCGAGTAGCGCAACTGATGTGTGTCAGACATTGCTATCAAATGAACGCCTGAACACGCCTGTTAAGTTTCTAATTGCATTAACTTTCATTGTCTATTTGTAAACCCTATTTCTATTGCAGCTAAGCCTTTTCTTAGCTTCCGTAACCAATTGGAATCTCAATTTTCTGGGGTGTACTGATTTTTTTAAGACGCGTACATGTGGTTGGTGCTCCTACTGTATATTTCAGAAATCTAGGAGAATCTTTATGCAATAGATTGCACAGTGGGGAATAGTTCCAGTATTTTTCAATTTAAGCCGCTGAATATTGTTCTCAACTTTATAAATATTGGTTACTAACTTATGCTATGAAGCGAATCATCACAAGCAATATCACATGTGAAATGCAGATCATACATCAGAATTCTGTAACGTTACTGCAAACTCTCTTGGTTTCGCCATCGATGCGCTTTTCAACCTAAAACCGAAGCCAAAGGCTTCAAGTCTTGATATTTAGCGACTTTGGTCTTTACGTAATTTAGAGATAAGGCCCCTGCCTTAATAAAGTCGCGTATATCTATCCAGATCACTGCTGTGTTTATTTTAGGTCGGTGTATCTACCGTGAAAGTTGTTTACATTGTTAACATAGGTTACAAACCAGCCAAAGTTGTGCAATTTCAAACCGAAACAATATGAGATAACATTTGAGTTCAAAGAAAAGTAAATTGCTCGTTTATCGATATTTCATATAACATAATTTTGACGAAGTCATCTCTTGGCTAAATTGAGGTGAAAACTTCGCCTTTACGGAATCACTCATCAATCACCTTGGGTAGATATTGAAAACTAAATTTTGGATAGCTAGTGCTCCGCTTTAATTTCAAAGGAAAATGATATTACATATATAAAGATTACGTGAAAAAACTTTTAATGAATTATTAAAGTATTTTGAAAATAACCTAATCAAAAAACATTCTGAGTAAATTAGGAGTATACATGGGCGATTTTATTATTCTACTATAAATAGAGATAAAGGCCTATCTTACCACAATTTAGTAATCAAGTGATCTTTACTTTTTTTAGTCACTTAAAAATGATTGCTTGATAACAAAATTTAAGTCAGTCTACCTCCATCTGTGGATCCATAAATGTATCTGTTAAAATACACTTACCGGGCAGAGCATGTTTAGGTAACATTTCACTTTATTGCGTTTTATTAATGAGGTTGTTATATTGCTGTTAATTAAGGAGAGACGGGATCATTTCTTACAATAACTTACATCCATTTATAATAACAATTATATCAATTCTTTAATCCACGATTTGTAAAGACATGGTATGAAATCGTTTCGGTATGATAGAGGAAATATAAAGATTTTTTTACCTTTAAAAATCATGGAGTGTAGTCCAGAAAACGGATGGGTATAACATCGTGAACTTAACAAAAATGTAAGTAAAGACGTTCTTAAGAAGGCCTCTAGTTCATAATAAGTACTGCCTTTTGTTCAAAATGCAAAGTTTCGTCTGGTAAATTGCTCCTGCTGAGCCCGCCGACAATGAAGTTTCCAGTGAGTTTTAGTTCGTATTCTCAATACTGCTATAATCTCGCGCTTCTGAGTAATGAAAACAGTACGTAGATAGTGCCATTGATTAAATTCTGAACTGAATTTACTGAACTTGATAGCAGACCTGATAAACACTGCGTGTTCAGATTGAAGGGCAAGGCAAGGCCACGGTAGGTATTAACATCTCTAGTAGTTTCTATAAGGACAACGAATCTGCACTATGAATATTTTATTTGCATAAAATAGGTAGGTTGTTATCTAACTGTGATGGTATCTATACCAAGAAGGCCTTTAAGTCATTCTTATTAAGGTAAAATATTCCATTATACATTGGTACTAAAATGTACAGTTATTAAAGCTCTGTTTAAGTGTGTCGTTCATAAATCTATTGGAGGTCTGTTAGAAGTATGTTTAAGAAATTGAGTAAGGCTTATACATTTATTAACATGTCCCTAAAGGCTGTACCAAAAATAAAAGTTAGTTACAAAGCAAAACAAAACGAGCAAATTAACTCAATAAACAAAAAAGTGCCTGACAGTAAAAAAGTAAGATTTTCTTATAAAACTATATGCCTTCTACCTATATCACTCCGGGAAGAATATGAATAATGACACCTCACTCTGCAAAATCGGTCTATGCTGCTACAGGAGATCACAGCGTAACAGACATACAATACTACATAGGAACATGCTCAAAAAACATTTCCTTCCTGAATTTGTATATAAAATGAAAAAAAAATTATTCACCAACACAATATTTTATATAATATCGCAATAAATAGGTTTCATATTCGATTAACGAACGAAGTAATGAAAGTACAGGTGAAGATCGGTTACGATAGACTAATAATTTAGGAGGTCGCCCACAGCGTTCAAATAGGCTTCCACCGATAACAATGAGCAATAACATTACTAACGTGCCTTTAAACGAATGCGTGGTAAAACTTGCTTTGCATAAACAAACCTTAGAAACATAAGTTTAAAGTCCATGTCGTAGGCAATTCAGGAGCAATACCTTCTATGCACAGTCTACTTAGGTTTAAATTTAAATCGCACAGAATAACCGACTTTGTCTCCTCTAAAATTAGTCACATATTTAGTTGTTATTTAAAAAGTTTGGTATTAAGTATGGCTTTTATAATGTTTAATCGATATCTTTGCTACGAATACTAGTTGTCTTATTAAACTTTATTATTATAGGCTGAAAACAATACCTCCTGGTGGGCAAATTTAGTATAGTTAATTGTAGACGATTAGAATGAGTGCTCTTACGTGTGTCCAAATGTAAGCAGTCGAATTTTGAATTTATTAAAACTTGATATATGTAGTAATCGATATTTCTTTAAAGTATATCTCGAAATATTCCCGTATCACATCACCGCATCGTGAAGTCACGTGAGCTATCGATTGTGGAGTTTCAAATCTATTATATTTTAAGAAATCTGTTTAATTTTTTTCATAAGATTTTTTTTGCGGCAATTCGGAGCGGTGACGAATATAACAAATGATTGATCATTACAATCAATCCACTAATTATTTTATGTATCAAAAAATACTTATAATAATAACAAAGTAAAATAAAAAATTCTTTTATCATAATATTTCCACTATTTCTAACATACCTTCATTATCAAACCTCAAATTTTTCAATCAAAATATCGAATACCTTTTTGTAATCTTTGTTCACAAGTACGGTGAGTTCTTATGTGTTATTATTGTACGGTGTATATTGAACTTATAAATGAGGATTTTCCACGAGGGAGCAAGTAGTGCAAACCACTCACTGTAACGAGTTAATTATTATCATTACTGTATTGCAACTATAAATACAAATATTAAACGACAATTACAATCAGTAATTTTAATTTTTTACGTTGTCCTTGTCAATAAATTTATATATCAACTAATCACTAATTTGTTTAATATACGTATGATAGAACTACGATGTCTAATTTGTTTTCAAAGTCAAAGTCAAAAGTCAAAAATAACTTTATTTAAATAGACTTATTTACTAAGCTCTTTTAAATCGTCACAACAGGGAATATGTATAAGAAAATAAATAAATATAATTATAAAGGCAATACTCATAATTTTACTGGGTATCAACCGGGCATTTACTAATTGTCCCAGTTATATTATTTAAATATGTACTAAATAAATTGTTAGTTTTAATTTTAAAATAATACTTATTTTAAAATTAAAAATAACACTAGTATGCATATTCCCAATCAACCCTACTACCGCTTCGACGAATTAGTAGCTGCAGAGAAGAAGCGGCGCAAGAAACTCTCAGCCTTTAGTATTTATATTTTAGATAATTAATAAGGAAAAGCCTTCAAATTTTAGATGTAATCTAAGGACGTCAAAATGGTATAGTTTTAGCAGCTTGACTGGTGTTTTGCGTTTAAAATTGAAGCTTTTCTCGTTTCTCCATTTTAAAAAACAGACCTGTAACTAGAATTAACTACATTTGCTATAGAATACTTTCCAGGTATAGAAAACTTTATGGTAGAAGTTTTAAGTAGACGAAATGAATTATGGGACCTAATTGTGAGTACGTAGACAATAACTTGTATTGGCGAATTGTAGATTCACTATTGTAATTAGCTCCATCGATAGTACTATCGATAGAGTTTATACTCGTTGTGACTATATTATCGATTGTATCGGCAATATCGTTTTTTAGAAATCGATAATATTTTATCGAATGTATTAATATCTTTACTCCATCTACAGATACTATCTCCTACGTATAATATAGCAGCTAATGAGATATTTTATATAATGCCTATTCAATTAGGTTTTAGAGGATACAGAACTCGCCTACTTTGAGAACCTCTGGTAATCATCTTGTACTCTGTATCAACTAATTTACATTTAGGACCTGCGAGTAACAAAATTTTGTCTTTAAAAAACCATTATCAATTCAAAGCGACCTATTTAATTTAGTAGGTATTAGTACTCTTAATCACTTATCAATTTGCTATCGATACATGACAATAGATCGCCAGTTTTTTTGTTACGCTGAGGAGAAGCTCTACAAGCCGATTCCCTAAGCCCAGGGGAGGAGAAAGATGGGGGGGGGGGACCACTTAGCCGCTTTCCATGGACTACACGAGGCGCCACGTCCTATGGTAACGGATACCGGAGATGGCGGCTGCTTCCCTCACATTCTCCTTCGTCTTTATCATTGTCTCACAAAAGGTGAGAACTGCTTGCCATGACCAGTCGCTCTCTACCATCCTAGTGATTATGGCTGCGAGAGACAGGTCGTCCCCCACGGCAGCAGTAAGAGCCCGCCGCTCACACGTGAACCTCCTAACCTCTGCACACAGGACGCCCTGCCTTGAGGCACCTATGAACGCCGGACACGATGACTAAGTTAAGATGAAATAAATTTCATATTTATATTATTAATTAAATCAGCATAATTAAGTAATTTAAGAACAACCTTTTTGACGATTGTCAATGCCCAATTTAGTAATAATCTATCGAAGAATTTATAAAACACAAAACTGTATCCCTCAAACGTTTCATCAAAATAATCTTTTATTGTTTCCACAAGTAATTATAGACCAATTTAAAGCAGCCGTCGTGTAATTGAAGTTCATTGAAACAATGTTAGGTAGTTGGCATCAATAGTGTGGACTCAACTCAACCTTATTTGCGCTTCATTCTCAACATATTACAGTATAATTTACTGTACAATTGTTTTTTCAGTGCACACTTATTTGTCAATAGATCATTAGTCTTTATTATGCTCAAGCTAGGACTAAGCAGAACATAGCAAGTGTTGTGATATCCAGTAACTGCCGCGTATACAATCTAAAACCACAGTAAGCTAACTCCGAAAAATGGAATTAAAAACAAAAAAATATGAATCGATAGTTAATTTAAAAAGCTTCAAAGATTTTAATATAATGAGGTATTGTTTAATGCTACAATTTGGATAGCAGATTTTAGGGACAACATATCCAGAAAGTATAAAGGTTAATGTAAAGCATCGAACATGGAATTATAAATATTATGGTTACAGAAATGTCCATCATACGCTTAAACATAACACACTCTACGTTAAGCTGTGTTTAAGATGATATTGCATAATATGTATATTATAATTTTAGACCTGAGAGGGGTGAAATAAGATATTTCAAAAATGTTTATCCAACAAGGTTATATTTATAAATGTTAGGGTAAATATGATATATATTAATTTTTAAGTATTTAATTATATTAGTAATGGTACACGCCCCTCTACCTTTCGTACATTTTTTATAGAAATAAGCTGTGAATTGTATAATTGTCTAATATTCTGTTGTGTCCTTTTAATTGACTTTCTGTGTACATAAATTGTTAAATAAATAAAAAAGGTACGTAAAAATGTATAGAAAAAATGAATTCATAGACTTTGATGCTATTTATATCAGTAACAGTTTAGATACTGATAAACTATAACCAAATCACTAACTGATTGTGAGTCTGATAACTCGGACATAAAATTAGAACGATAAAGTCCTTGAGACTTATCAGATAATATGATGTCATCAATTAATATATTTGTAATACAAGTTTACCATGACGTATTTATTAGCATAATAACCAACGAGTAATGAAATATTAAAATATATATTTTCTTAATTTAAATATGTTTTGTACTAACAGTTCATTAATTTTGAAGTAATAAGTTAACTTATAGCTTTACGTTAACAGGTTTGTAGGCTGTTGTTACACATAATCCCCTTAAAATAGGGTGATTGATTTCCTCGTGAACTAGTAACCTTATATAGAAATTACATGTAAAGGTTAAACCACATCTACGTAATCCTAATTTGTCTGCCACTGAGATCAGCATCGTTCATTTGTTTTCCAAACCACGATGGAATTTGAGTTCCATATGTCATTTGAGTTCCTACAATCATTTCAAAGTACAAAGCGGCTACATATACATTTTTCGTCCAAAATATGAAGAAATATGGATTTTTTTTCAAATATGTCCAATGACATTTATTCGGGTACAATAATTATTATGGGGGATCCAATTGGCAGGATATGGTGTGAAATGAAAAAGAAATGGTGGTAAAATAATGGTATGATGATGCCTTCAGTGTACTCGTACTAAACTAAAGGGATAAAGCAAACTTGCTTCTGTTGTCAGACTTCCTAACTTCGACTTTACCAGCCTTAAGATCCAATGATACTGTATCGCAATAACTGTGATAATTTTAATCCGAAATCACAATTCAAAAAAAGAAATTTATCCTTGTGGGCATGACGTGTACTGTACATAAACGATCTGTACGCCTTGAATGACATTCGACTCCTTTGACAGTTTGGTTTATATGAAGGCATAGTTGTAGGCGGTTTTATTCTAGGGTTTGAAGGTATACGAATAATTTGGGCGTATTTAAGCATCACTTAACTTTAGCTTTGCTTTTAGAAGCTAGCTTATATTGTGATAGTAAACTTCAAAGTTTTGTATATATTCCAAAGTTTTCATATCAATTTGAAGAACAGCTATCAGAACTAAGACAAAATTTGAATAATGTCTTCAAAGAGCAATGTATTTAGAATTGAAACCAAATTGAACAAACCAATAGGCATCGGTGAACAAAAACTACCCATGAGTAGATGTTACAATATCTACATCATTATTAATGGCTTATATACATTATATTTTACTTCTGGGAATAAGTCTTTCACGGGAGAAACTAGTGAAAATTTAACTAACACAACAACGCTAACGTAAGCCAAGTTCGTATTGTAATTCTGTGTAATAATGTTCAAGCGATTATGATTTAAAATCATTTATTATCCGATCACTCTCGTAGTTTTAATATAATCAATAAATATCTGCACGCTAAATATCATTTCATCACTATCTTTTACGCACGACCCGTTTCAGCTAAATGCCGTGATAAATTAGCTCACTGACCTAATTGAGCTACCGAGCTTTAATTAATGGGTCCTCTTTACATCTTGTACTAATTGCATATTAAACCTACGATTCTATTGTTTTTTAGAGTCGGTAATAGCAAAGGATTCATTTTTAATGAGTTTAAACTCGTTACTGGCTTAGAATTGAATAGATTATACACGCTTACTACACCTGTTATATCATTATTTACTGTATAAACTGTTGGTTGTAATTTTAATGTTATAAAATAAAATGTCATCTTGGCGTCAATTTTATTGTACAATAAAAAAAATTTCATCGCTTACTTTCTGTAATGTTTCTCCTTAATATATAGTAAATGGGAAAAGTATCCTATTTTATAAAATGGATAAAATGACGTGGGAAGAAGAAAGCTTAACTTTACGACTTTCGTAGACGCAATATGTCGCGTTTATGGGTGGGAAACATCCACAGATGTCCCAGCAACCAAACTTTCGGTTTTAGTGTATAAGATCATTTATTTATTATAGGGAATACAATTTAACAATCCTAATTATTTATATGTAGTCTCTCAGGTTTTGAAAAGCCTGCAATGACAACAGTAACGCGGTAAGATATGGTAAAAGTAAGAAATGATAAATATATTATTGTTAGAAATTTAAGTTTCATGGTAAAAAAATATAAATAGTTATTGTGTTTATGTACTAATTTAATAAAAATACACTACTATTAGGATATCCAAGCTAAAGTGAATAGAAAATGTTAAAACTTCAAAAGAGCTAGGGAAATCTAATGAATCAAGAGAGATGTGGTAGGAATTTTAAGTGTTGCCCTTACATTTTAGCAAGCGGTTTTAGCAAGAAGAAATCTAAAATACAAATACGAACATAAAAATTTGTCCGAAGTAGTTAAAATAATTTGGTGTAATCTATTCTATTTGACGAGGCATATCATATCACGTCTACGCAGTGGCAAACGGGCTGACGTCAGCTTTCACACGTTATTGACACCGGCGATCCCTCGTTTAATTTTATTACGTCTGGGTAGGACTGGCGGTCCCAAAGTTCCTACTTTGTAATTTGTACCAGTCGTTACCGACAGTTTGATTGTTATTTTATAGCCTGTTGTAAAATTATAGCTTTTGATATCTCTGTTAAAATTTTGGTCGGAGAACTCAAAATACATTAGGAGATTTTTTCCATTAAATCTTTTAACACTTAGAAAAATCAAAGTATACGCTTAATTTGACCACAAATTACACAAAAGGCTATGAATATCAATTACTTAGATAGCTTATGTGTATCTTGTTTTATAGTAATTCAAAGTTCTGTGGGCAAGTCCATTTTACAATAATTAAAAAGAAACATTATCATATAATAAAATTTTATTTTAAAACCGTTTTACATTCACTCAATATTAAATATAGCTGTCTAACAGAGTTTATCCGAAATGCATACATAATGCCACGGCGTGACGTCATACTGCATTACCCGTTTCTTAGGAACGTTTTCGGCGAGTTTTAATATCTCTGGGAGTTTGCATGCTATCAAAACAATTATCAATATTCCTAAAATCATTCTATCTTTGCATAACACACCGAACAAAAAAAAATTATATCATGACTATTCTCAACAAGTTATCAAAATGATTTAGAATTATTTATTTTCAGATTTCTATGAAGAGGTTGTTTAAAAATCCGTGGAATGTTTCGAGTTGAATAATGTGTCTTCAATGCAGCGCATCAGTTTTAAGACAGTGTAGTTTATTATCATACCTACATAAACGAGTCATCCATATAGTACTGGATGTAAAAACTACCAGAATTACAGAAAACACAATACATATGACAACAAATATATACAGTTTGCTTAATGAAGCCACGCATTTTACTGCGAGACTATTGTCAGGGCTTGGCAAGGCTGTGACGTCATTATGCTTTTTTATTACTTGGAAACTGAAACTAACATTAGCACACCCAAATAATCAACAAAACAAAATGTGTTTTATTGAGTTGTAAACCGAATGGTAATCAAATGAGTATTCATACAAGCGTGCTCTTTACGCTGTGTAAATAAATATGTCAGTGACTGCCACAGAACATGTGTGGTAAATGCAATAATTACAATATTTGCACGAGATAATAAAAATGTGGGACTCCTTGCTGACGAATTGTAGAAGGTAAATTTAATTATTGTTTTAAGAGTGTATTTGACAATTGATACTGTCAGTCTATATTAGGGAAATTTAACTTCTGCATGGACGAAATAATTGTCCCAGCTAATCATTTATGAAATGACATACAAGCGACGTATGAAATGATTACTGTACAATGGCAATAATTTCCTTTACATTTCTTTTGTTTCGATGGGTCTTTTGTTGAATCAGGTTTAATTTTAATCGCAAATGCAACGTAAATAAGGTGACGTCCATATAGGAATAATATTATTCATGCTTTGATTCCAGTCCACCCCGACAGAGTACGTCGTAGTTCGACAGGTAACTAAACATTTATTTATTTAACTATTTAGTTCACTTAAATATTGTAAAAGTAGGAGAACAAGAAATATATCAGAAGATAAGTTTCGCAGCTATAGGTCGCGTATTTGAAAGAGAATACCGTTAAGAGAAAGATCAAAACTTTTTTAAATGAATAGGAAATTACGCAATATTTCAATTGCTATTGCTAAATATGGGATTTTCTTAATAGTTCTATTAAAGGCAACCCAAGAGAGTTTCGTTGTTGCTTTATTAAGTTTTTCATTTTCTATATTAAAAAATTACAAAAATTAGTTATACACTATTTTATTTACTTAATGTAATCCTAATAGTTTTGTATCTAAATGCTTGATATTGAAAGTGACAATATCACTGATATACTTCTTGTTAGTAACACACTTGGTGTAGGTTCTATTGACTTTTTGCTGAGCAACATTATACAACACGATAACGTTACGTAGATAGCTTTCTATAACTTTTGCAACCAAAATTTAACTTCTTGTCCCTTATTTTTATATGTTGATCCACAAAAAATATGATAGAGATTGTAGTAAATATACGGATGTGTACCAAGGCTCTTATACTTTACTTATTCTTAAACTCGTAATATTATTATCTCATTATTTGTGTCTATAGTTTTGGGAAAAAGGACGGTTTATCGATGATCGATATTTGATAGGAACATAAAATTTAAAATACCATTAATGCACAGTGGACCACACATCCAGTGTAATAATACAGAAACCAAAATGTTTAGAATCTCACAATGCAACATAACGTAGTTATTAAACTACAGATGCAGAATAGTTTGTCATTCTTAGATATTTGCGATTATTCAAATGATATTATATCATTTAAGTAAATTTCTTACTCAATACTTTTTAATATTAAATTTATTTTATTCAAATTCTACAACTTTAACATTCATATAAGTTTGTTACGTACCTAGACTTAATTACTGAATATTGAATTTGATTTTGAATTTACTAAAGATACTAAAAATATGATTTATTTTCCATCCATTATAATATATAATTATAGCAGTGTTGTTAACCTCAACACTGCACTGCATCAAATAGCTGAAGTAGTAGCAGATCAGACTAGAAAATTTTGTCTAAAAAAATGAATAAAAAATGTTATGAACTTAAAACAAATGAGTTAAGTCTTAATCGATGAACAACCGTATTTAGTTGTTTAGTTATTTTGTTGTGTGCGTTTTTTTCTCCAGTCATATACGATGCATGCGGATGAGTGATTTTAAAAATTATTTGTCACATCTGTTATATTTAACTGAAGCTCTAAATTATACCACTATCTTGTAGGTATTCATCATTAAAAATTTTACCGAGTCACTTTTTAATCTAATGATTATCACTAAAACGTTTACATTTTCAGTTGCATCTCAGGAATGTTCTCCCGAAATAGCCTGGAATAAATGTACGGTGCTGACAAACTAATTTCAAATATTATTACGCTTGTGATTTCTACGAAGTGTCTGACGTGTTTTTAGAATGTCAAAATGTGTATAAACGTTAGTGAAAAAGTTAGTCATTTTCAATAAATAATAAACATTAAACGAATTTATTGCCTTGAGCTGTATTTCTAGAATTTAGTTTTGTATTTTTTTCCTAAACTTTATTCGAATCGTATTCAAGGTTTATGAACCGGACGGTACGATAGGTTCACTTTCGGGGTCAAATACCTATCTTTCGCCCAAATTGTCTTAGGAGTTTATTTATATGGAATAATATGGAAATTTTAATGGGACTATTATATAATATCGTTTAATATATTTATTGGGTTGTACTACTTAGAAAAATCAGAAACTAATTGGAATATCTTGCTCATATAATTTTCAGAGTTAGAATAAATTGTGACGATAACAGACAATAGTATATAAAGTTATTACTATTAAATATCATTAACAATAATATTACGAAATGTTTTGCTCTACCTTACGGCTTAATGATTCGCAGCATGCGATACTTAACAATTATCTACGTCACTCACAATACAATAAGGAAAAGTGTGTGATTAAAGATGGAAATTACTTTTGTCGTTTGATTTCATTTGTCGAGTGTTTTATTGACACAGAGTCAAACAACAGTCTGTTTGTAACTAATAAATAAATTCGTAAACAAAAGCCTTATCAACAAAAAAGTAAAATCCGCAAATTCCATCTAGTATATCTTAAATATAAATCTTAAATATTTATACTAAAAAGGATCGACATTCATTTATATACATTTTTTATATCCATCCCTACTAATATAATTTTAAAATATTGTCCAATCTTGAACTTATTAAAATAAAAAATATAATAAAAATATAATATAATTCGTAGAATTCCATTTTAGTAAATAAAAACGTAAGAAATCAGAAGTTTTCATAAAAGATTTTATCAAAGTATTATACGACTATTTATAAGCATTGTTTCAAATATGTATTTACTACATAATATTAACTGCATATACAATAAAGATTGGTTGATTGGCTGCCCCGAACCAAATATAGCAAAAGAATCACAGATAAATCTTTCACGAATCACTCTAACTGGCACTAACAAAGAGAACATAATTTCCATTTATATTGATGTAAATATTTTCATTTAAATAAAGACCTTTGCATATATACTCATTAAGTTGTACGTTACAAAATCGCTTCTTATTATTGCGTCGTAATTTAAATATGATGATTAAAATGATGACGATGCATAATTCATCGATCTGGAAATTATATATAAATATAAAAGACATTTTTAATGACAGATTAACTTATTTTGAAATTCATCAAATAAACATTGTTTCTAAACATGGATTTGGTTACATATAAATTTATCTAGTCTATTAAAAGAGTTGAAAGTGTATATACAATAATACATACTAAAGTAAGCAATAACAACAAAAAATAGCAGTGAAAGAATTAATTGTTAACATCAAAAAGTACGAGTTGGTAGGATCACGTTCGAATATGACAAGAAATCTCAATTAACGGCGTGTCAGCTTTTTGACGAGCCGTTGTGCGAGTGAGGATTCTCTTGTTAACGACACATCAAACATCCCTGTGACTTTGGGCAAACGTAAAAACAACGGGACGGTTGTCACGCAACATATAACTCATATTGCAATCTCCGGTGGCTTATTGTTTTCACGTTTCCTCAACTTTTTGTCAAACTTTTGCGACACTTTTATCAGACAAATATGTTACATCTTGCCATCATATAGATCTATTTCACGATATATAGTTGTCGTTTTAACTCGTTTGATGGTAAGCACCAGAACTTGAGGAAATATCGTAATGCCGACCAAGTACAGTACAGGATAATTGTCAATTACTCGATACAACTATCGTTTTAACCATAGGAATAGTGTTTTAAACATGAGTAGAAAATATACAATCCTCGCACTAAACTACAAGAAGTTACTTTAACTGATTAGAAGTAAAAAGACTTGTAAGAAAGTCAGTAATTACAAATGCATGACGCGATTGATATGAATGATATGAATGACACTGTTAACGTACGCGAGACTTGTGACGAGAGAACGACGAGTTTTGCTCATTAGTCTTTTTCGAGAGGCTATTTCGGAGCTAGTTTATTACCTCCTTGTATTTGTTACATAATTTTGATAGCCTATTTTCTTGTAATAATGAGTAAAACAATATTTTGTTCACAGAATAACGTAGTACATAAGAAACAGCAGTGTTTTTATCAAAAGTAAAACCGTATACTTATTTAATATTGTATAAGGCTTAATTGCTAAAATGTTACATCAGTCTCTTGGGATGCATCGTTAGCTACCCAAACAATTGTAAAGAAATTTTATTCCTGAAAAAAAATATCTGGTAACACAGATTATGATTAGTTGTAATGTGTGGTGGTTTCATCGGTTTTTGAGGGAACTCATGTTATCATTTGGAGGAATGCGTATGCCAGTTTATATTGCTTTGAAATGACTTGCTTTGCGACTGGCTCTTGGACATAGGACGAGGCTATTTGCGAATTAATTCATTCAATATAATCCCGAATAAATATTTGCTTTCATTTTGTATAAACAATCGATGTCTAACGTATCGTGAACGTATGTTAACATTTTCATAGAGTAAATTGAGCTAAGGTACCTAATTTTGTTTTTAAATCTATATTTAAAAACAAAATTAGGTTAGCTACTCAGAAGATCTGCAAATATTAGAGAGAGAGAGAGAGAGAGAGAGATATATATATATATATTATATATATATATATATATATATATAGATTTAATATTTATAGATCTTCTGAGTTCCTTGAATGCAATTCGCTTACTTACATTACATTTTATATTGTATTTAAAAAAAATGTAAACCAATGACATTACGGCACAGAAATGTTTTCGCTGCATCATATAGCATAGGTTGCTTCAAAAGAGGCGTGACAAAAGCACCTCTTTGCGGGCAAAATGGAGGAAGTTAGAGCAGTATGATTAGCTATTTTCACATTTGGGTTTCAATTACTGCGTATAATCAGGCGGTAAGAAATCATTCACTTCATTCATATAAAAAACATGCAGGTACAACATAGTTTAATGGTTATTTTAATTTGGTAAATGTAAAATTAATGAGACTTAATTCCAGAGTTTATGAACTAGAATAAATATAATCAAAGAAACTATAAAAGGTGTAAGAGGAAACACCAAGGTTGATAGAATTGGAAAATAGGTATTTATAAGTCTATTTCTGTCGCGCTGTTTTCTTATAACCCACTATCGAGCGTAATAAGGACAACTGCAGTTCGAACAAAAATACCTTCGAAACTTATAAAATCAATGTTTCTTAGTACCCTGTTTCATCTTTCAAAACTGGACCGATTTCATTACTTTTTTAATTATAAAATAAAGAAAACTAAATATAAAAGGAAAATATAGCTCTTGTGGCGTTATCTACGGAGGAAAATGCAGTCATATTTCCTCTTAATATGACTGTAAAAATACCGCCTTATTTATAGACTATTTCTAAAGCTAGATATACTAATACAAGTTACGGCCCTCGCTAGTATAATTATAATATCAATGCTATTTAATCATTTATTTGCAGTGTGTTTTATAAAAATTGTAACGTTTAATGTTTAAAACTGATAGTCCAATGTTTTCGAACGACAAAAATGTTTGAAAATATTTGTATCAAACAATTTAGATGTCATGCCAGAGAAATATTTTTTGCAAAACTTATTTGATTTGGATTACCTCATATTTTTAAAACAAACGTGAAAATGTTTTTTTTCTTTTGTAGTTAACATCCCTATAATAAATCATTCGCTTTCGAATGTACTGGATTTCTATGTAATTTTGGAGTTCCCTTTTTATGTATAAGTCTGGAGGCGTGTGAATCAATACGAATGTGTCCAGAGTTTAATGAGATTCCCGACGCGAGTCGTCAAGTTGTAAGCTGCTTTTTTGTTTCAGTCAAAAATTATACGTATTCGGATGAAAAATTTAGGGGGAGTCGCGAACATTCTGTCATGACAGAGACTGATTAACATTTGGAACACCTAGTTTTAAGATTCCGAAATCAACTTGAAAGGATTTGTGCAAAAATAACAATTTCATCAGACTCGTTTAACTAGTTGAAAACACATGTTTTATTCATGCATTCAATTACCCGGACAAAATTTTAAACGGAAAAGCTTAAAACAAACAATGCTAGGGCAACATTTGCCAATACAATTATCAAATAGTGTTCTAAATCTACGGACCATTCAAGTTCTACTTTTAACTAACTGGTGAATGTATTTCATTCATAATACACACTGTAATTTCTTGTGGAAAAAAATTGTTTGATGTTACCCTGAAATGATTTATTAACGTAATAATTATTTTCTTCTTCAAATGTTTTGACCGTTTTGTTGACATAAAATTTCTCATTATTATCTCTTCCTTTTCAAAGCAGTGAAGAGTATATATAAATCAAATCAAGCTCCAAAATAGGTACAAGTCTGTTACTTGGCTTTAATGGAAAAGTTTGAACTTTTGCAATGCAAATGGCTGTAAAGTTGCAAATTACAAACTAATTCGAAAGTGCTAAATTAAAAGAAGTTTGTCTATCTTCCTTTGGCCAAGTTTCAAAGAACGAAATGTAGTGATATTGAGTTATAATTAAATTAGCAGAAATGTTAATATTATGCCATAGATTGGTTGAGATTGAAACAGAAATATAACTTTTTTTGCTCAATTATGTTATTTTTATTTACTAAGTGGCTAAAAGTTTGATATATTCAAAGCTATAAATTATTAAATAGTTAGAGAACTGAATTAAATTCATCGAGTAGATATTAAAATAAATAAAAAGTTTGTCACCAAAATTGTGTAATATACCGTGATGAAATTCCAACAAAATTCTAAAGGCCTTGAAATGACTCTCAGACGGCTGATTCAAGTATTAATTAAATAACGCATTTGAAACCGGTTAGTATAAACATATCTGTAGTCTTTCTTACAAAGTTCATTCACTTGTAGTGAGTTACAAAAGATGCTTCAGATTGCAGTCACGACAGTGTCGTCAAACTTAATAACCCTAAAAACAAATATTGAAAGTGAAATACCGCTTTTTAGAGGCTTTTATTTTTTTACTTGCGTTTAAATTTTCACAAAATAATTCACGATAAAAGTTGTTGATTTTATGAAAAATTTGCTTCTACCCGCATCTTCTAATCAAATCTTCCAATAATGTTCTACCACATACGCACAGGACACACATCAAGATAAAAATAGCTTTGAAATATTGCTACAATATAACTTAATGCTACTTTAGCGAGTGGCTAATCAACGTTTATTTAACTTTTGAGGACCTCTTCAAAAAAAATCAAACATATATTTTAGAGTTTAATGATAGATAAATAATTATTGAGACAATTAGTTTTTTTTTACAGCATTACCGGCGTTTTTAGGAGGCAAGAACCTTGGAGAGTCCTCAAGCCGTAAGGGGCGATTCACCTCTGGAGGATTTCTAATCGATAGGCATCACCTCCAGGCGAGGTGTGCTGCTGTCTCTTACAGTCTTCAAGGAACTCGAGCAACGTGGGAGCGATAAACCTGAGGCTCGGTGCCTCTACAGCTCAGGCTCAGACGAGTCGTGTCGTGGAGGAGAGAAACGCCCAGGTACCTATACCTGTTATAGCGCGACGTTTGTAGACCGGGTATTCACATCCTTATTCGACGATTGTCAAGTATTGGAAAAGTGTTCCTAATGCGTGACGTGTGAGAATTGCCAAATATGAGGGTACTTAAGAAAATTATTTAATAGTCCTTGCTTTTTTACAGTTTTCTTACCCATTCTTATGAGAACATTCCGTCCCGACGAATAATAATTAAGTGTAGATTTAGTACCCTAGTTACATAGAATTCCTTGAAAAATTTAAAATATTATCATATGAATGGGTACCATATGGTATTGTGGGAGAAAGTAGCTAGAGCAACATAGATCGTACAGCTCTAGTCAACTTCCATCTTGTCTACTGAAAAGGTGCCACATCCACTTTTTAAGGAAACTTTAAAATAACGAAATAAAATTCGTGTAGGTCCACAAAATTATTCCACGCTATAAACGTGCAACAAAGAATCGACTCACGTTTGTTATTGAAGAATGTTGAATTTATGTTTCTGTGGCTTACTGCGAATGTGTGGTTACTGTAGAAATATAGGGGTTATAAAAGATGTTACTGAAATGTAAAGGTGAGAACCTATCGAAATTTTTTTTAATATAGATTGTACAGTGGCCACTTAATTGCGTTTACTTACATTTTGATAATAATTCAATAAAGACTCACACATACCTTTATCGCTATGTATACAAAGGTGCAACATCACAAGTACTCCCAACACCTTGTTGAGAGCAGATATGATAACGTTTGAATTTGTTATAACGAGGTATAGAAATCCACGGAAAATTGTATCGAATGACTGTCAATATAAGCATCTAACAGAACACTTGCTTGATACTAGTTTAAATAACATTATATTATGTTATTTAAACTAGTATCAAGCAAGTGTTCTGTTACTAGCACATAGTGTTACTAGCATATAAAAAGCATAATCATCATTTACATCCAGACAAAGAATTTCAAACAAGTCTTCAGTATGTCAGTGTGATTAATGCTTGATATTGCAGTTATGGAAACATGACCTGTTATCATACTACTAGGTACTTCTTTTGTTTCCACACTGAAACTGCGATATACTCGGCCTAAGTCGAAGAAGCGGCGATATCAAACCAGACGGCTACCAACTATTATAGTCACTAATACAATACTTCTAAATCTTCGAAAACTTAAGACCCTTTCAGTTGCAACTCAGTACAATAGAAAAGTAGCTGGAGAAGGATTCTTTGTGACTTGGCATGATACAAAGATAATGTGGATTAGAGATTTGGGAACTTATTAAATTTGGTTGACCGTATTTTCACGATAGATTTTGGTTTGAATTTTGTGGTAGTTTAGTTTTTAGTTAATCCATTGATTAAACTTGTAAAATAGAAGGTTATTAATTCTATTATCTTTATATCAATAGACAAATCAATCTTGAAGGTGCAAATATAATAGATTTTTCTATAAAAGAACAAAAATCCGCACTCACTTTCTATTACGTTCACGGAGTCTTATTCCAAATTGAATTGAAGAAAATGTAACTTATTTATTCATATAAATATCCGACGCTAAAAAGGCTAGTATTTTTATAAATTGAATGCATTGAATTGTAAATTGAAATTTCATTATGTTTTATTTGCTGTGATCTGTTTAGAATATAGTAAAAGGGGGAATAAGAATAATATGTCTAAACAATCTTTACAGATGCAATTCAGATGTACAGATTTCGATTCAATTCAGATTCCAAGATATTTTACAACTTTATAAAATTACCTTGTATTAAGTTAGATCAATAAATCGATGACGAAACACTTAAGTCATTCAGCTGTTAAAACATCATCAAAGCAAAGATAAAAACCTACACATATTGGATTTCCAACAAACATAAGTAGTTTTTGATAAATATAAGATGTTTAATAAGCATTTTTCCGATAGCGCCTTTAGCCTAATTAGCTTTACTATAATTTCAATAGATTATAATTTTTTGTTTTTATCCGGGCATATATTTTTACACACAATACGTTGTTAGCATGTTGCAGCCGTAAAAATTTCAACAAAAACGCCATTAAAATTTCACCTCTCTATATCACTTTGGTAAGTCAATATTGACGTTAATCGTGATTGAGTTTTGGCCCAAAAAAATAAAGGAGTGCTTATTTAAGATTATCGTGTTTCCCATAAAGGTTGGCAAGTTGGTATAGTATTTTAGCATTTTACAGAAATTGAAAATCGTATGAGAATAACAGAATATGAAACTAATTCATATGCCAATGAATTCAGACATTTCCTATGCATGGCCTTCGGTTTGGGTCTACGAGTCACGTTTACTCAAGTTGTTTATTTGAACAATCATATTTTTCGAAACATAATTTTATCTACTGATCTGATAATACCTTCGCTTTACTTGTTTTAAGTAACTGACAACTTTTGTAAATTTAACCTAACATAATGTGAAGGCCGTAGACAAACATACACTCGACCAGACGGTCGAGTGTATATCTGTCTACGTAGCCACTTTACAGGGTTCAAATACCAATAAAGTTCTATAATGAGTTTTACTATTTATTATTTAGTATATTTCTGTATATATTTTAAATATAAATAGAAGACGTATTGTTTATTTTTCAAGCAAATCGTTTTTTAAATAGTTTTTAAAAAATAGTTCTCAATTCGACTGTACGTTTTTGTATGTTTGTTACGCCGAAAAAATTCAATTGTGATTCTTATTAAGATTAGCTTTTTAAAATGACGAGAATGAAGAAGATATTTTTATTTCTTGAATTTCATTAGGTCTTCGTCAAAAAAGAGTTTCTAAATTTGGAGGTCGTAACATATACTTACATAGACTTAAAAGACTGACCCGTTTCTGTTTTTCAAATATGTAGTATTCTTGTGTTTGGTATGATATGGTTTCTGTATCTGCTAGTCAGAGAATGCATCAACAGTATTTCAGTAGTGAGGTAACCTAAAGAATGTGATTATCAATTCCAATATTACTTAAAGATCAACCATCAATATCGGTTCGAGAGCGCCGATCATATTACATGTGACGTTGATAGCTACGAACTACGAGTCATCGCGGTTTTCGATTTGTTTACAAACATTAAGCCGGCGGACGGTCACGCTAACACGTTTGCCCGCAGTCATCATACAAGCAATAATTTTACAAAAGCAAATAACATTACTTGCTGCATACCTGATGACCTGTTTGACGTACTCATTCCGACATTACATTTAAACTTTAGACGCAGATAATCAAAGGTTCAAACTTTGTTAAAAGATCGCAAACAGGTTTTTTAAAAATATCAAAGTATAATTTCCGGTATTTTTGTAACCAAGGTTAAGTTATATTAAATGTAGCTATGAACTCTTCTTCCATCTTTTAGATGATACGACAGCATATAGATACGCTGTTCAAAGTTTGCTCTGATAGATGAAATATGCTTTATTGTTCACCATAAATTTTGAATAACGGCAGACAATGGAAGACAATATATTTAACAATGGCAGTCTTATCTCTAAGCAGCTATTTATTTGATGGTTTATGGTTTGATCAACAGCTAATTACACTCGAACTTGGGACACTGTTCCAGCATAATAGGTCAATAGTGAGTAGATAATAAAGTCAATAGAATATTCAATTTCTTTAAAAATATATTACAGCTTCAGCAAAATCAAATTGGATTGGCAGCCTACGATATCACGGCTGTTTTATCGAGTGAAGCCGAGTGAAATTTGCTTATAAATTAGGTTTCGAAAGAGATGTCACCAACTCTAATTTGATATCTGGTTCAACGTAACACAAAAATTCTAAATATGTACTCATATTGATGCCTAATTTTCATAAATGCATGTATCTATTTGGGATACCTATTGCGTGGAACAATTAATGTTAATTAGTTAATTGTTTTGCTTATATAAGTTATTCTTGTGTTGAAATTGATATACTTGTCCGTAAAACGAATATTGATAATATTCGTTTTATTTACACTTGTTTAAAAAGTTGAAATTTTCTGGGAGCAGGTCCGAGGTTACTTATTGTCTCATTTTCCGTAATTATAGCATAGAAATATATCTCAGAAGGTTTATCTTCTCTGCAACGAAGTATTTTAATAACATTCCTCCATCCCCCAAAAACTAACAATGTTGGAATTTTTAGGTTTTTCCTCGTGAGACATTTTTTGAACATACAAAAAATTCTGTAGCTTAGTAATATGTTTGTTTTTTTATTTACATTTCGTATTTTAGTTATCTATTAACAAATTATTTGAAATCTTAGTGGAATTTAAATTTAATATTGATTTAAAATGTCTGCTCAGAGCCATCATGTTGAGCAGAGGCTTTTTTTCCTTATATTTTTTTGGCCTTTCATAGTAGTTTGGTCAATTTTGTCGTTGTCAAATGGAAGTGTTAATGTATTTTCTTTGTAACAATTTTTTTACTATTTTATTCTATAGCCTACTAAGTATGAGACGAAATTAATGTATGAACGTACACAAACATTCTACTTTCTCCTTTCGTACAGGAGGTCTCCGTAAATTGACGTCTATTGCGCCTGTTTTGCTCTCAAGGACGTGGAGTTGTTCCCTTTGTTAATGGAAGATATAACTTTCTCCACTCTTATGTATAGAAAATGAAAAATATTCTCATATATAAAAAATGAGAAATTCAAAAATTCATCAAATATTGACTAATATTTTCTAAAATCTACACTATAATACAAATATAGCCTAACGTAATAAACCTAACTAACAAATAACTCATAATTTTCAAAATATCTGTTTAATTGTAAGAAAGTAATTTTAATGTAATAAAAATAATTGTTGAAATTCCAACAAAACTAAGCCTACATCTTGGAGAATCGATAGCAAAAAGACAAAAACATTTATCAAATGTAGTCATAAACATCAACATATTATAAATTCTGAAGACTGATAATGTAGGGAACGAGGCCAAGTTGCAACAACCTATCTCGATTTAGCGACAGAACAAGATTTATAGAAAAAAATGGTATTTACAGCATACGCTTTGTTGCTAAACAGCAAGAACTTACACAATGAGATGTGAATGCGAGAAAAAGAGACATATATCATTAACTACTTTTTGTTTCTACACCCAACTAACTAATTTGCTTTCGAAATAGGAAAACAAAGCAGTAACAGTTCCTTGATTATTTCCATTACAAATATTATATATTTTTATAATCGTGGGTTGTCTGACATATAAATAGTAAAGATAAAAGAAAACAAAGTAAACGGTATTTAAGTTTAAATAGATAGTACAGTTAAATAAAAGTTGAAGTATGTCCAGCCTTATTAAAATATAAATGAATTGTACTTAATTAACATACATATTTATCAAGGATTATAAATAGGAAATTATTAGAAAAAAATCTGTAACAGACAGAATTTGTACATGTCTATAAGTATAGACATGTACAAATATACAAATATATAATTTATATATAATTAAAACAATAGACATGTACAAATATATAATTATAGTTAATTACGCAGGCATGCTAAGAAAAGGTTGATATCAAAGGTTTAAAAAACTTTTGGGGCTTAGGTAACTCGAGCAGCTAGTATTATTTAAACAGGTTAAAGCAAACTCCTGTCTGGTGTTTGATTTAAAATAAAAACAATATGACAGGGTTCTAATATAGAAGTGCTGATTTGAATGTAGCAGCAAATTCTATCAAAAATCTTAGATAGAACCTTACGATATTATGGTCCTTACATACAACAATAGCGTTGTACGCATTTTGAACAAGGGGAACAAAATTAATTTAAATAGAACCAAAATGAAATCATTTACGAATTTTCAATCCTAACGTGGCAAAGGAATCAATCAATTGAGCCATTTGCAATACAGCATTGTGGTTCTGGCATCAACCTTTGTAGGCTATTCTATTCTATTCTAAGTACCCATACGTATCACTGAACCCACCACTCTGTCCTGTCCTGTCCTGTTTATTACATCTATTTTGTTATGTATCTTGTTATAAATGTATATTAAAATTGATCGCCGTAACGTAGGTACGTACGCGTCTACAAAGTAATTTGAGTACAACACCCGTGCGAAACTGGCGAGCAACTAGTTCTAAATAGAATATTCAAATCTGATTTGTTCCAATACAATCAGTCCACTTGCCTTCAAAAAGAATGTTGAAGGCAATTGGTGTGATGATGGAGCGGAATGATGCAGGCAATTGCACTAGACGCACTTGTAACACTGATAAATTTTGTCATATTGTACGTGCGGCGATGTCTAGGTATTACCGCCAACACTAACCAGCGGCTCCCAGTGCGTTTCTACGAAGACGATTTACTTAATTCTTTTGTCACAATAAAAAATAAATACATAAAATTCGTCAATTTACTGTACGTCTTCATATAAAATATATTTATATATTTACAGGAGTGTTATTGGTCTATCTAAGTTGGCCCATCTTCAATTTTAACAATGAAGCCACGGTTCATGAGCATGTGTTAGCAAAAACACAATAGCTAAGTTAGATAATGAGTCACGGGCAATGCCCAAACATTAGGTGGTTGAACTTGACTCGCCTAACGAGTTTGTTAGTCAGCAAAAACTTTAATTGTTGTTTATATCATAATACGTCAAAGGTCTGTTAGTTCACAAAAGAAATTAAAACCGTATGACGTGTAGTTTTATCTCAGAACGTAATAATCGAATTCAGTAAAAGTAAAGTCGAATGGATGTTTCAAACACTGTTGATTTTAATTAATAATTAACTATCTTCAAAGTAATTAGTTATCAATCTATTTATTTATACTAATATCAAGTACTGGATGATTTCATAAAGATAGATATTGGTAACTAAAAACGTAATATGGTTAGGCCAAAATTATTCATTGAATTCTGGTTTTGAATCAATTATAATATTTCCCCAGTCGATAATAGTTTCATGAAATAGGCCACTGACAAGGAATTTATACCAATAGTAAATTTGGAGGATTACTTTTATAAAATCAATCAAAAGAATATTAAGTATTTCACGATATTTTAATTAAACATTTCATTCATTATTGAGATGGCTTTTAAGCAGGCAAGGCCATCTATTTGTATTGTGTATATTTATTTCCTTATATACTTTCTATGCACTAAAATTGACTATTATTACTTTTATATTTCAAGATACATTCGACATTGTTAGCCATCTTTGTATACTTTTTAATGTCAAGCTAAAGAAATCTGTATTCTTAAGTAACTTTATCTTCTGAAACTTAATCGTATTTTTAAAACCAGTTAGTTTGTTTTCTCTTACAAACTTACACTCTTAACTTTTTAATTTTTTATTATTTCTAGCTACAGTTCTCAGATATGTTACATCTAGGTAATGTAAAATATTTTATAATTACGAACGGTCTGTAAACGTCATTTGAAGGAAAAATGCACACAATACAAAAACTAAGACAAAAATTAATAACTATCAATTTTCGCACGTGAGGAAATTTTTCATTTAATTATGGTTAAATATAATAAATTTTAAATGAACCATTAATCCAGGGCGTGAAATATTCTAGTTTATAATAAATAGTAATATAATATTTTCCATCGTGTTTTCTATTTGACCGAACACACACAGAAGTTTTTGAGATCATAGGTAAAAATAAAGATTTCTTGACCATGAAATCTTTTAACTGCAGACAAATGATTTAATACCTACCTATCTACTATTCTGTACGATTCACAGTAATGTTAATGCATTCATTTTAGAACCAATACAAACAACGTTGTAAATGCGTCATAATTTAATCTGTTTAAAATTTTACGTATGGAATACGAAGTCAAAGAGAGAAATGTTGTTTGGTTTTAAACCATTAGAAATTCTTTGATTTTTGTAAATAAAAAAAATATTGCGCAGTTTTCAAATTAAGCGTAGGTAGTTTTAATAGCAATGACATCTTGTTTATTATACACAGTAATGTTATTGATGACTTCCCCCCTTCTCTCATACTTTCAAAACTTCTCAAACTTTGACCAAATTGATTTTACTGTTGAATTACTTGCCAATTTAAAACTGTCTTCAGCAATGATCACAATACTATATTCGATGCTGAGATCATGAGATATTCTGCCGTAATTATAAGAACGTATGATAAATATTTTTTTGTTAAAATTTCTATTTATGATTACACCCAAAAATTTAAAAACAGGACAACGAACTTAAAGCCGTCTTAAGAAATTCACAGAATTTTTTCTACACAAAAAAATCAGAGTTGAATGAAATTTTGTCTCAAAATTTTGTCTAGTGATAGTAATATGATACTCATTTTATAAGACTCTGTATAACACAGTAAAACATCCTTCTATTTTACATGAGATATCGGAAACACAATTTGATTTGGACGCTGAAACGATGCGGCGATGTCATGAATAACAAAACAGTGGAATTGTGATGTACCTTGAATTGGTTTACCTCCTAAGGAACACTCTGTAAGTTCACGTTTTCTATTTACGTTAATTTGTTCGTCTGTGCAATACGTATTTAAAGCACCGATAAAACTTTCGACAATATTCAACTTACTTGACTGAAGCTAAATTCGATTTGACTTTCGATTTCTGTCTTACTATTGATATTGAATCAGATATACTCTGATTATTTCACACGTTTTAAATCCTGAGTTGAAAATGCATTAAGCTTAAGTAAAAGTCCTTTCAATATTTTTATGAAATCTAGTTTTCAATTTGTTAAAAGTTGATTTAGTTGCTAACCCATAATTTTCTAGTGCTATGAGAGCACTAGAAAATTATCTCCATGCTAATTATGTATTCAACTTGAAAGCAAGATGCTTCAGTTATACATTTACGATAATTTGTAAATTCAATACATTCAAAATTAAATTAGTTCATTTGAGCATTACTATGTGAAATATAATAAATTGTGATTAATTAATAAATGACATCCAAGAATCGATGCCATTAGTAGCCGTACACACATATACACAATAGGTTTATTTTTATTCCAAATTTTATGCAAGTGGTATTTTTGCTTTTAAAATAGTAATATACTGTAGCCTCTTAGATTTACTAACCTAAACTATGACCTCAATATTGGTTATACAAAGATCATTTTCGCTTGTGAATCAATCAATTACTAAAAAAAAAATTTTGATACTCTCTTCAAGGAATTATATAGAATATGAACTGTATATGCAAATCTTTCGATGATAAAATATAAACTTTGGGTTATAGTATTTTCATATTCTAGAGATAAAAAATTGGTTTACTTCTTTCTTGGCCTCCCGTAGAGTATTCATCTTACTAGAGGAAACATTAGAGACATCACTCAAAACAAAAAGTATGTGACTTTCGCGGGCCTCCACTAATACTGGCACTTTTTATTTGATATATGAGCGAAAAAACAGATTGTTCGAAACTATTTCTGAGGTATTGTCGTTATTGCTCTATTTCTTGATATTTGACAGTTACAAAATTGTAGTATTTACTGTACTCAAGTTAAGGCCTGTTGTAACTGTTCATTATTTTATCGAATTCCAAGGCATTCTTGTCTCTGTATAATATTTCTGAAAAAAATTCTGCTGAGAAGGCAAAGATAGTCAATACTTAGTAAATATAGAATTTCTCCGTGATCTAGTTTCAATAGCGCAAGCTATTAGTGATGCTTTGTTTGGGTTTAATAATATAATAATTTATTAATAGTGAATGATAAGGCTTAAGACTAAAGATGTTAATTATTAATGGTAAAATTACCTTATGATATACCGTTATGTAGATACATAATATTAGAATGTACTGATGAGTGTAAACCAATCTCCTGTAATACACAATAACATATAGTTACAGTCTATACGATTATGACGATATTACAACCGGTATCATCATTGCTTATTTTAATATTCACAGGAATTTGTATTTTAAATATTATCATCGTAATATTATGATTTTTTATTACGTAACAGTTAGCGGAGTTAATAATTTGAAAGTCATTGATATTATTGTAGATCCTACTTTAAAAAAGGAAATAACTATGATATATTCAACGAAATTTGCTAAAATCAGATTTTTTGAGGAAATTTAACAATGAAAATCAGGTTTATGAATTAAAGATAAGATAAAAATTCATATCGTCACTACCACTCTTCGTATGATAATGTGTTCGAACATTTGAAGCTCATCGAATCGCCCAATAAACTGCTAGTGTACAATTTTGTAGCTATTTGCAATAATAATGGAATATTTTAAACTTCAACACATTCTTCGAGTTTTATACATATTTTCTTTTCTCGTAAGTAAAACTGTTTATGTTCAGATAATTAATATATTTAATTTTACATAATTTCTTGAATATAATGTCATCGTGAAGTTATGCGTAATTCTAGAGACAAATGAAACAATTGAAAAATAAACCAAGCAGTTCGTTTTAATTTTGAACGTTTTCTGGAATAGAAAATATTCATAAGGTAATCTGGAATGTGATATTTACTCGTCATTTTGTTTCAAAACTTAGTAAAAACGTTTCTTAGTAGAATTCAGTCTCGCGTCAGACTTTGCATAGAATTTAATAAGTCAATTAATTACCATTGCTCAGAGTAATAAAAGCCAGTAAAGTGAAGATATTATTTTAATGGGGAGGATGATGAAAACTGTAGAATTTAACAAAAAAAGGTCTTATCCTAATATTTCTTATACTAAATTTTACGGTTAATTATCCTAATATTTTTTTTTATTACCTGTGTAAGAAATCGGCAGGTGATCTGTTTTCAAAATGAGGCTTATTAGTAATAACACTTTCATCTTGATTAGCTAAAACCGCTCTGAAAATACTATAATTTCAATATGCAGATTGTACTGGCTGGATGGATTGTGTGTTGTAGAAATGGAAATAAAACTTT
The DNA here is from genome assembly GCA_943193645.1 of Acentria ephemerella. Lineage (NCBI taxonomy): Eukaryota > Metazoa > Arthropoda > Insecta > Lepidoptera > Crambidae > Acentria > Acentria ephemerella. Next base: position 10,684,395 of record OW971879.1, on the reverse strand, counting down.
ATGTATCTATCTATCTATTAACAATATAATTTGTTTACTTATAATTAAAAACTTTGATTAAGGTTAAGAAAATAATAAAACGAGTTATTATATTCTTTAAATACACCTTAAGTTTTTGTTATAGTGATGTGCGTTAATAAGTGCCTATAAATATCTCTGTTTACATTTTATCTGTTATAAGTTGATTGGGTGAACTTTGTATAGCCTGATAACTGCCACTAACGCCATCTATGAAAAGAAAACGTAAGTGGCGATAGAAGAAATAACAGGTTTAACCTTTAGTATATCAGTTATACGATTAGCATGCTAATTTGTTAACTTTATTTATTTATTTTTATGGATTTTCTTGAACATTTAGGTTTTCCCTCATAATTATTGTTTTTAAACCACACTTGAATTAATGTAAATATACCAATTGGTCAAACCGTTTTTTAAGTTTTAGTGAAACTAACGAATAGATGTTCATTTTAATATATAAAGATTTCATTCTTAACAGCTTGTCTTCTTTCGAAACATCAGTGATTATTTATAAAAATTTACTTCCCAAAACGATGGTTGGATACAAAATAAACCTGGAAAGCCTTTAATGATGCTTAATTTTGGTCTACATAAATAGTTATTAAATAGTTGTTATTTTAAAATAGAAAATTTCAACTCTTCCCAGTCCCTCAGCGGTTCGAGGGACGGGATTATTGTTATGTATTTGTAATATCAAAATATTGATACTTAATTTTAACTTACTTAATTTTAATATCAAGAAATAACATGAAAATATAAGTATATTTTTTATTCACACAGCACAATTTTTCCCAAAATTCACAAAATGTACAAAATGCGTATTTTAGATACATGATTTTTTTCTTCAAAAATTACACTGGTTGATAAAATCAGTATAAAATATGTTGTTGAACATGGAAATATTGTATCACTAAATTGCTTTTTTACTGTCACTAAAAAACAAAATGATGTCAAGTTGAGCGTGTGCCGTACTCGTGCTTCTTTTAACCAAACATCACGCAATATGGACGTATCCGAGAATCAATTTGATTTGAAATTAAGATTCAACGCGACATCACATAATTCCAATAAATCTATGTCGCGTACAATAATTCAATATAAAAAATCAAATTTCAATACGATTTATGACGTAGGGCTCGAATGTATGGCAGGAGGGAGTGGAATAAGTGCCATTTATTGTTACAAACTCAAATTGTATAGAAAGGTACGCGTAATTTAAAAAACCTTGTAAAATAAGTAATTTTCGCTTAGCTTAGCTTATTCGACCACTTTTCTAAGAATAATACAGAATTTAATTAAACCTTACAAGTGCGCGAAAGGCACGCGGGTGGTGATATCATGTTGACTTTTTATACTAAATATATTATATTGTTCATTATATGTATATATATGATTACTATGTAAAGAATGCTGTACACGCCTGTAATAGGTGTACACATCAGGACATTTTTATCATAGTTTTTGTACAGATTGAAGTGTATGCTGTTGGTGTGTCATATGAAAATAAATAAATTATATTATTTTATTACGCTATAAATCGTATTATAGGTACTCTTTATTCTTTATTCGTGAATGAGACTATTTATTTCATTTACTCTCAATCAAGTTTTTCATGGAAATTTAATAATACTAATCAAATTAATTTGATCAAAATTCCTAAAAATGTTGTAATAAATCAAATATTTTAACTTCTATTATTATTGAAAATAAACATTAATATTGGAGAGATATTGCGCATGTTTTGAAAGTACTAAATGAAAACGAATACATTTTTTCCTACTAAAAATATCGCAATTATAATATTATGATTTTCGTATATCTACTGATTCTTCATAGTCTATGAAGAAATTGACCATTATGATAAAACATTATAATTGCAGACCTAAAAAGCATTGGAAAATAAATACATGACCTCTTTTCTGACATAAAAATGTATTCTTATCCCTTCATACAAAAATTAAAACAATTATTTTTGCAATCTCTTTATTCCGTTTTGAAATATTGCGACTTGTAAACTTCTGCAATATTGGCAACAGATCCCCGTAGAGGCATAATATTGAAAGGTGTAAATTCCTGGACGTGGGTAGAAAAATGAGACTATTTGGACCATAGCATCAGCACACTGACATAATGACTAATACAGGTTGGTGTATAAAAGAAGTGACCCCAACATGGAAGAGCCTTAGATCACAAATGTTTTGATTGTTCAAGAGCTCAAACCGATAACTTGATTTAATCAATGTATGGTTTTACTTAAAAGGCCTTGAACTTTGAAACATATATTTCATAAAAATGTATCATATTTCATATATTTATAATGTCTAATTTAACACCATCACGACCCATGATCACCTGCAATACCATTTAGTACGATGCCTGCCTTAAAGAAAAGGAAAGGACTAGGTTCTCTCTTGAAGGTCCCTTGGTCGTATCCACTCAGGATGCCCGTCGGTAACAGTTGATTCTACAGTTGTGAGAGACAGAAAATTTCGTGAGAAACACAATGTTATGATTGCCAACAGAGATTATAAAAAACCTCAGTGTAAATCAGCGAGAAAAAATAGTGTGAGTAAAATTTTTTGAATTCCTATAAATAGAATATGAAACGCGTGAATATGGTACAAAAACCCTCAATAAATATTGGTATCCCAGATCGTGATACAAGTACTGTGGATGAACTAACAGTGATATTTTCGACCGCGAAATATTTGTCATAAAGATATAAAGAATCGGCTGGTATGACAGCAAATGGCTGATAGTCACGATACTGCAGTGGCACTTTATGATTTTGTACAGACGACAACCACATCAAATATAGCTGCTATGAAAACTGTTTTTATAACAAGCGAAATACAGTCTGTGCGTACGCTTAATGTGTCATAACTGTACCAAAACCAAATAGTATAATTAAATAAAACTTACAAAAAATGGAGTAATTTGCTTTTTATAAAAAAAAATACTGATTAATTGTGAATCGGACTATTGAACAGAAGATTCTTTTCAACGAATGTTACTTATTTCTCATATTAATTCGTATTGTTACAAAAATATTTAAGATTTCCGATAATACTTTCCATATTTTTCCTTATATTGGTGTTGTGTGATCGTTCTACATTCTTTAAGTGATTCTAGATCTACGGGTATTTATAATGGGTTGTTAAAATATAGTGACAATCCTTTGCTTAAATATTTAAAATAAATTTGACATCTTTCTTTATTTTACAAATGAGTTTATGACAAAAAGAGTCTAGGTCGATCTGTCTTATCGTCAGGACAATGGAAGGTTTAATACATAATCGATAAAAATACCTGGCCGTAATATTCTATTCTCGCACAATAAAGAGCAAAGCGTCACATAAAACTATTGAAAGAGTCTTCAAAAACAAACTTATGGTTTTTTTTAAAAATAATTTAGATGAATGCCTTTTTTTACAAACCGTCCCACAGGCTTATTTATCTGTTTTCTCATTTAGATGTATTGAGATATACATACATTGCGACATAGAGACATTTAAAGCTCAAGAATGGTTTTTTTAAAATAAGTATTAGCCTCTTTACTGGGTCTAGTGTTAAAACTAAAAAAATAAATTTTTCAGTTTTTGAAGAAATTACCGTCAAAAGTGTCAAAAATCGCAATATCCGTGATTTGAATAGTTTTTGGACATTATGTTAGAAATGTCATATTATAGAAGTGTATTTACGTAGTATGAAGTTTATATATATATCTCAAAGTCAATGCTAACCGTATTAAAATACAGTTAAATAATCTGACCTTCAAATTCTGTGTAAAACTTGGCTTAAAATTATTGAAGACTTACGTTTAAAACCGAGGAACGTTTCAAACATCATCGTTCATTAGCCCTGACCTTATTGCTAATAAAATCTAGATAGAACATTGTTGGTATTAGTGGCTATTAACAGCACATGTGTTTGCGGCAGTAATTTCTATTTAACGAATATAAATAGAATTATAAGTTTTTAGTTGTATTTACGTAGATCTTATATTTGCTTAAAGTAAATAACAGCTTTTAAATACATGCATGCACATTCAAATTCCCAAACTTCAAAAGACTTAAAGTAAATTTTTCAGAAGACAATAAAACTTTTAGAAAAAATCTAAAAATTTACATCCTTAACATACTCCTTAGATAAATTTAAAGGTTTTTAATTTTAATTTTATAAATAAGCCAATTAATTAAAGAGCTTCTCCACTTGTAACTAAATTTTCAATCTTTTGATATGAGTTTCCAGTGAAAAATTATGTCTTCAAAATATTTTTATATTGTCAACTTGTCCTAATTATTATCTGGATAAAGTTATAGGTACGTAATCACTATAGATACATAATCCCTATAGGAACGTAATCTCCACACTGAATAGTGCCTCGTAATTGAGGACCCAAAGACTTTAAAAGTATGTAATGCATACTAGAAGCTTATTCATGTTTTATTTCTACTTCCACTGATCCCTCAGAAACGCTTCCACTACGAAAAGTCGTATCTTTTTCAGCGATTTCGCTTTCATGAGGTTCAAGTGGAGATTATCACGGTCGTATATCTTCCAAGTTTGTCTCTAGGGATTACTTATTCTGTAAAGATGGCCTGGAGGCGTCGAAAATTATTGAACGTTTCTAAACAACTATATCAATGATTTGTATCGACAACAAAAACAACTGCTTTCGTGATACAAGCGCAGTCAAAATTTGTATTTGGCCTCGATTCTATTTTGCATGAATTAAAATTAAATATAAGTTAAATTCTTTTTAACAAAAAGACAGTAAACTGGTTACGCCATTTCTAAAATTAGGGGTTTTAAGCGTTACTATAACGGCATCATGAAATCCCAATTAAAATAAGTGAAATGTATGGCTCGTTTAAGTTTCAACTAACTAGTTACTAGTTTCTACTAACTTTGATGTTCCTAAAAATCATTTCTATTCCTTTCATATTGAATTGGAATGAAAGAGAGGCAAGAAACTTAATTTTACTGAAACATAATGACGGCAGAATCTATAGGCCTAATGGAACCTATATTTTTGAATATCCACTTTCATGATTTTGTTTTCAAAAATTCTTAACCTAATCATATAGAAAAATTAAGATAATATGATCATGACAGAAAGACAACTTTAAACAATTGAGTGTAATAATTTGTTAAGATTAGACATTGAAACGCGTATGCGTTTCAATGTCTAGTTCGATTTCTTGTCCTGTCCTGGCACAAAGATATATTTCTCCTCTTTTATATTTAAATTGAATCCAAATCGTTTTAAGCTCTATGGAAACAAGACAAATGTTCATTTTTGTTCCATACTTAAACCATAATCAATTAAAGTATTGAACTGAGGGGCTTAATAACATAACCTAACAAACATAATTAATGTCAATGGCAATTAGTCGCTTAAACGAGAATTTATAGACACCCATTTTTTTTTTGTTGCAAGAATCGATCTTAAATTAAGTATAAAAAACCGCATCTAGTCATAACTGTTGAAAAACGAGTCTTATTACAACGGTTAAAGGTGTTTAATTGCTGGCGTATGTACTTAACAGTTTTTAAAACATTTGAAGCCGTACGTGCTTAATAATCCAATGGTCAAACTAATACCCACCGCCGTCACCAGTAGCGTATCATCAACACATGAATGTACTACAACATATTCGACATGACATTGAAAAGGGTAACCTGCCTTTCAGTAAACAGACTTTTGAATAAAATTTATAAATTTTTAATTGGTTCGTGTACTATAGCTTTGTCAGAACACTGAACATTAGACAGGCACTTATTAAATTTCAAACTAAGTGATTCAAGCCTCCTTCTATGTACCCTTGAACCTCGTATCTACAAACGTAACTCTAATCTGATGAGACATGGGGAAGAGTTAAAATTTTACCAAATCAAGATCCTCCTTTATACTTAACTATTTGTGACAAAACAGTCTCAAATAAAACTGAATTACCCCAAAATACCAATAGCTCAGCTCAGAGAGGCCACTTGTATCTTCTTTTTAATAAATCCAAACAAATCTTTCATCTTAAAGCACCCTATAAATTACGTTGAACTCTTCAATAAATTAGAAAAAACGTTACAGCTTAAGCCCGCTACGCTTCCCACTTTCATCTCAGATAACGTATCATTATCTGAATACTAAAAAGAACTTCGCGAAATGGTAGAATAACCATTAGTCGTTGACATATAACAGCCGCACGTTTGATCGTGTATTTGTACCATTATACTGGACGACATTAGACAGATTTCCGAATATCACTATCACATCTCAATTTCCGTATTCGATTAAGGAGCTCGTTGGTGTAGTGGTTCGTGCGCTCTGTTGTTGATTACGAAAACAAAGCTACTTTTGCCATGGTCCACGATGGGTCAATAAATTTCATTATCTCGTCTACCTCCAAGCTTCTGAAGGCATGTTAATAAGTCTTGGTTGATACGGCAACCACTTTCACTATCTAACTAACACTAGGCAAGCGTGGTGGGGTTATAACTAACATTCCTCGTGGGTTCTTTACTTGAAGGAACTCCTGCGCCAAGCAGTGGAACGTAATACCTTATTGGCTGTTATTAACTTTATTAATTAGATTATACCACTCGGATCCGCAAAATTTTTTAATATTAATCTATTAGTTTTAACCTATCCACCATTTTATATTATTCTATTAGTTATTTAAGGACACATTGTTTAAAACAGAAAATTGCATAGTCATCAGAACATTTTGTTGTAAAAATCGTTGTTGTTCAAACTTTTGTCGACTATATATCAAACGAATTTTGTGGCTAAGTTAATTTTGTGGGTTGATATGAAACAATAAAGAGCTATATGAACTACCTAATATATTGGAAGCCTTATTATTAAACATTGTGTACGCCTTATGTGGTTACAAAGTAATTTATCCCTTACGTTCAAATTTAAACAGTCATTCAAAAGAACGTGACAGCACTCTGCAACTGTATACGTCTCTACAGTTGTTATGTTTATGTTGATTTTAGTCTCCTGAATTCTCAACACGATTCAAACAATTGTTATACTAATGTTAAATTAGAGTTTCAGGAGCTAACTTACTTATTTATTATTACCTTGAAACATTTAGTAGCTAGTGTTGGTTGAATATCGACAACGCTCGGTACAACTGATAAGACATTTTGTTCTGAAAATTTCTCATGAGTATGCTATCAATTGAACCATCTTTGCTGATAACTTTCTAAGCTATTATACCTGTATATGTTTTGATAAAGATATCAATGACGTTGTTTGTTAAAAGCGTAGTGTGGAAGGAAATACTAGAGATAAAAACTATAAAATCCTGATTAGTAAGAAAAAACTTCGAAATTCATGTAATACTTTGTAACCGTCATAAATGACAATATTTCCACATTTTCTAGTGGTAAGTAAAAAGAGTACATATGTGAACTCCGATTTTGCAGCATAGATACAGACTTTGCCTTCCCGCCTTCACCTTGTCGGCACAAAAGTTGCTTCTTCCCGCCTCTTTTGAAGGAACCTATTTTATAGGTAACAAAAAATACATTTTAACGTTAATATTTTTGTATTGTATTGTATTTTCCTATTATTCCTAAACAAACTGTCTGTATTTCTCAACTTGTTTGCTGTTGCGGTTCTGCTGGAAGAAATTTCGCTACGAAATAACCTGGTTATTTTTTTAGTAGTTACTTTTCCCTATAAGTAATGTTTTTGTTTATTAATAAATAAATATTGCTTAGTATTTTATCCCTAGTAAATATCTAGCGGTTGCTAAACTTAAAGGTTCTGATAATAATATTCAAAAATAAAATAACAGTATCTTTTTTGAGTTAGCCATTCCGCAGATTTATGATTATTATTACAAAATTAATTTGATTTGGGCAGAACAAATTATAGGTTCTAATCGGCAATACTTTTTACTTAACGCGAACAAACTTTCTTACTTGACTTTTCACAAAAAAAATTATAAGAACAGAAAACTTTTCTCATCAAATGTAGCTCGAAATAAATTAATTCCAGTGACAAAGTTCAAATGACGATAATGCGAAGAAAAATTGAAATCAATTTGGTATTTTTACTGTGTATTTTTAATATGGTATAGTCCCATGTGGATGTTACCATTAATAATCTCAGAATTAGATTGACACAGGTAAGTAGGAAAATGCTTTAAAAGCAAAAATTTTGTAATTAAACCCACGATGATTCATCGTAAATTAATTAACACTATTAAACTCACATTACATTATTAAAATTGGCTTCGTATTTTTTTATGTATCGCTTCAATTCCATTCCATTTCAGGAATGTAGATGGTGCAGGAGGGACATCCTGCACCATCCTGAGGATGATCTGGAGGTAATCGTACTTAATAAACTGCAGCTACCGATTGACTTTTGACTTTTGCAAAAATATACGTTTTATCATTTCAACGATCGATTCGATTGAGACTACTTGGTTGTAGATCGATTTATTCATTATGAATAGATAGCAAAAGTCAATTTTCTTTCTTCATAAGCAAAAAGTTAAAACGGGGATAATTAAGATTTTTCCAATTCTTATTCAAAAGAAGACCAACTCATAAACGCTCATTAAACCAAACGTATTCTGTTAATGTAGTTTTTTTTCGCTTATTCATATGCAAAATAAATTAAGTCGGATAAAAAGACAAAGGAGGTTTAACAGTGACGACTAAGATATCATTATTAGTGAAGCCACTATTACTTAGGAGTGTAGTTATTGCATCTAATAAATCACAACTTTTACTTGTTGTACCTATGTTTTTTTTTTGTATAAAATTTGCAAACAAACATGCGGCCCACCCGATGAAAGTGATCACAGCAGTCTATGGACGCTTGCAATACCAGAGCTGTCACTAGCGCAGTGCCAACCCTGAAGAAACCTTTTGACTCCTATCTTTAAAGACTTCAGGACCTCGCAATGTAGTTTTTTGGGAAAATATCAGCAGTGAGCTCATTCCCAAACCTCAGCGTTCGTGGGAGAAAATTTCTCTGAATTCACGTAGTGCGAGACCATTTTGGTTCTCAGTAAAATTATAAGGTTTAATATACAATAACTAAATCTTTGAAATAAATATGACGAACGTACATTTTGACTTCTAGGTATTATCCCTTTTCATTTTGAACAACATTCTCTACTAAAACTTATTAATAGTCATAATAACCTACAACTGTAGTAATTAAGGCCTCATGTAGAACATCGTATGCCAAAACCGAATCTTGTTTAATGTAGGAAGATTTCATGTAGAAGGTATTCCGAGAAAGCGTAACATTGCTCAGTACTGAGCATGTGAAGAGGGAGTTTAGCTTGCAATTGTGAAACTTTAGCTGTAAGAGCTGTTTACAAATCTGGAGATTTTGAAAAGTTTTTCGTATTTAAATCTGTGTTCACGAGGCACTTGTGGGTAGTTTTTGGAATATTCTCAGCATATTAAAGATAAACTTAATTTGAAAGCGAGTGGTTTTGTTTCTGGTACACTAAACTTGATACTGTTTCAGATAATTAATCTTTTACTCACAGCAAGGGATTTGGGCACTCGATACCGAATACGAATACCAGACTTTTCAAGTCATTTGATATTAAAAAAGGTTTCTTTTGGGAATCAAAGGAATATTTAGTATTTTATCACTATGCCAATTCTAAAAGTCTATTGAAAATAATTTCCGATTCTCAATCGGGTTATTCTCGTAAACAAGAAAATGACTTCAAAATGTCCAAAAAGTAATTTCCGATTTTCAGCCAATGAACATTACAGTTTTGCTTCGGTCAACTTAAAAATTTGTTGATGTGGCCACTGTTTCCAAAACTTTTATAACTCACGTATCTGTACACCGCTTTTTCCCGTACAGATTATATATCTACTTCTTTCACGAATTAAATTAACCCCTTGTTTGAGTTTAGATAATATTTATGAATGATAATATATTAATTTATGAAATTTTTCATTTACTCATTTTATAATGGATTCTAGGATATGCCTAGCCTTAGGCCTTGTTTAACAAGCGAAAGTGGTCGTTATTTGTATATTACACAATACATTAATTAAAACTTTCAATTATTTTTGTAGGTACTAACTGTTTAGAATAAAACCTTTGTTTATTAAAACCTTACGGCAAAATAAGACAGTGACCGCGCGGTGTAACAATGTTCGATTTTTACCGCCGTTTTTTGTTTTTTATTTAAAATTTTGTTTCTGAAAAAATACATATTACCTATCTCATGTTTGAAACAATAATTATTAAAATCCTATTGAACTTTACAAAAAAATGCAAAGTTAAGGAAGAAATATATATCAATAAAATGTGAAAAAAATTGTCCAATTGCAATTTGATAATATTCGCAAAAGATTTTATTTTTTGGTTAATTATCAAAAACTTAAATATATTGTATATCATAAATAAAAATTATATGTGGTGTTCTTATCACTTTCGATCAATCGATCGATAGACCAATCCTTCCAGATTACCTCATTAATTTGATATTCACTGTATATCAAATAAACTGATAGAAAAATAATATTATCAGTTGGATAAAATCATTGTAAATTTTAATCACACTACCTTTATCTATTTGAGGTGTTAAAAATTTAATTTCACAATTGTTTATCAATAAAAGTGAAAATATTTACTTCTATCCATTTTTCCACAGTCCGTACCTAATTAAATTTCCTAATTTGAATAACGAAAATATATCTAATACTTATTTTTATATTGAAGAGCTTTGAATTAAATATTTTTATTTTACTGATTTATATACATATTCTAATGTCCAAAAGTATTTGTTTCGCTCAGCAATGACATCTTTTTCATGAAATATACTTTAAGTATAAATTTAGTGGTGTTAAACTTAAAAACCTGTAGAATGATCGATTCGGGAAAAGTTAAGAAGTAATAAATTGTCTATAATATATAAATAGTAGGTAAGTACAAACTTCAACTCTTTTAATGTGATAAAAACTGTTAGGGTAGTTATTAAACCATTTTTTTACCGAAATAGATTCCGTATTACTTATCAGTAGGATAGATTTTTGTATTAATAATAGGAACTAAAAGAACTGTTTAATTATTTAAATTCAGACAACAGCAAATTAAATCTATATGAATTACTAAAATGAATTGGATCTTTAAACATAGGGTTTTATTGCGTTTATTTTTAGAACCAAAGAACACTGCTTTGCCAAAGTCAACTCAACTCATGGCTTTTTTATTTAAATAAATTAAATTATACTTTATACAAATGGAGAGAAAGAGACGACAAATACTAACATTTAAATTTTCGTGGAATTCTCTGTAAATTAAATTTTAACTACATTTAATCTAGAGCGTTCAGGTTACTGATAAAAATTATGGAACACAGGAAGCACATGTCTGGCATTATTATATATTTAGTTTCAAAGTATTCTCTTGTTCCATTCTTATATTTTATCGAGACGTGTCAATATTGTATCTACTAATTCTATATACATAAATAGTTTAATTTAAAATGATTCACTTAAAATCATTAAAGTATGATGATTTTGACATTACATTACTTTTGACGTGAATTTGATGAAAGAAATAATAAAATTAAGGTTTATTATTTTATAACTTGTACATGAATTTACAAGTTGACAGATATTCATGACTTATTCTCATCTTATACCGATTTAGGTTGAATTTTGATGGGAAACCCCTGCTATCTTTGCGTGGATTCTGTACCCGAAATTCATCAATTTCAACTATGATAAAATTAATCAGAGTAGTAATTTTATATGTATAGTTTTATATATATATAGCTAGTATAAATTTAAATATCATCAATAATCTCATGTCAATTAATATTGAGTAGATGGTGCGAAAATGGTTTGAGATTTGAATTTAAGAGAAAAAAAAAATTAAGCAATAAAGCAAAGTAATAACTTTGCTTTATTTATTATATCTCTATTGTCATTTCATTTATTTATTTAGTGGGTGTACAACTTTAAAAAGTCATATGAAAATAAAAAAATTATTAAATCGATTGATATAATAAGGGAAAAAGATAGCCTTAACGATACTATAATTCCAGTAATTAGGTAGGTTATAATTATCTTCCTACTTTGGACGTATACGGCAGAGCTGTCATGAGTCAATTTATTGTAATGTAAATATGTAATAAAGTAGTATTCATCGTAAGCAATCTTTTACTATATCGGTTACGTCAAGTTGAATATTTATTACGTACATAACATTAGTCTTTGCCATTGGCACTGATCCCAGTTAAGCCATCTGGTGGAATCCTTGAACTCTCTTGCCAATAAAGTTACAACTGTAAGGACTAACAATATTCTTATTACCATAACACCGTTTAAATCGTCGCACTTTTTTGTGTAAATCAAAATTCTAAGTAAAAGTACTTCTATCATTGTGAAATAGCCAAGTTTAATATCTTACCGCCAAGGCCACTCTCAGATCCGTAAACAAAAACCGGCTCGAAGACACATACGAAATGATTTATGAATAACCGGCACATTATAAACACGTAACACAAGCGCATCCATGCATTTAATCATTACCATTTCCTGGTTTACACGCGAATAGCATCAAACTAGATAAAAACTCGCGTAAAACTGATAAAAACACATATCAATCGACGTTTTCAACGACACATTCCGCTTAAGAACTTCACTTACTTAAAAACTTCACTACAAATGCCGTACACTGTGGGTGCTATTTGGCGGTAAAATCGTTCGGACGTTATCGGCCAATGTAGGTAGTCGGCATATCGTAGGCATGGCCCTGCTACGGTGTGGAGGCAGCCGCAGCAGGCGCGCACACCCGCGGCTTGGAGAGGACTGTAGACTGTAGTCTGTGGGTGCGTGCAAAACGCTCGGCTCGTTCGAGTCGATGCGAGCAGCGAAGCGAAGATCGCTCGACTACACCGTTAGAGAAATGGACCGGCCGATGTGCGTTTAACGTGATATGCTTCATACTCACTTGTTGGCGAGTAAAAGTGTACACTTTTTATTCATTCCCAAACAAAAGTTTGTTTCTTTTGAAAAACTCGTAGCGTTAAATATTGAAAAGATTCAATGCGTATTTGCAGCATTATAACCTGATAGCCGTCACCTTGTCGTATAACTTAACGTATAATATTCTCTTTGTATCCTCAATATGTAATTATAACCGTATCAATCGCCATGTGAATAGTATTTTGAATATGTAATGCAACATTAAAGTAAACCGGAACTTTTTCTTTTGACTATACAATAGTCAAATTAAGCACCGTGAATTTTTAATATCCAAGAAACTTTAAAAGAAATTCAATATATGAAGACTATTTGTTCAAAAAGAATGTTTCAATTTATAGATCATATATTATTACTTCGAAAACCTAACTTTATTACTGTTGTCTAACGAAATAATATCCTGTACAAGTTGGAGTAAAAATGGTCGTATTATAATATTAATATAAAATATTATTATAATGTTAACACAACATTTTATGTTTGATATGGAGTTAGGCATACATTGATTAACGTACAACGTTTTACTGACGACGTAGATAAACAAATACATATGTGTCCGCAGTAAATCCAAGATTTAATCAACTTAACCTAATCATTAATCTACCATAAGCTACAAGCTAAACAACGGACAAACCACACGTCGGTCTCATAAACCGTACATGTATTCCTGAAATATAAAAAATTTAAATACAAGAAAATTTGTAAATAATTACACATTAAGTGACAATGATTTTGTTTTATCATTATCTAAGAATTGCTCGTGATAATTACTTATCAGATCCAGAGAAGCAAATCCAAAAATTTTGTAAATTCTCTATATACCTATGACTAAGAATTACAAGAAGGTTATATTTTCAACATATAATTGACATAAGCATAGCTACAGATTTAATTATTTATGAGCATTGCAATGAATTATTGACTATATCTAGTCACTTGAGATAATAGTTTAATATACTACATAAACTACAACCTATTTTATAACCTATAAATTATAATAAAACAATGAAGTTGCTGTGAATTGTAGAAGGATAAAAAATATGATAATTTAGGAGAGAAGAATAAAAACTCCACCTTCATCAAGCTCACATTCATACCGGAAGCAATTCCTGATCAATACTTTGTTAACTCCACAGAGGTGCATAAGTTCCACACGTAATCGACATACAGTTAGAAGTAGTCATAGTAGTCTGTCTATTTTTCTAGCTATACAGGTGAGATATATAAAAATGTATATAATATATTACTCTTATACGATCTGAAAATGATATATCGATATTTAAAAAAAACTTATAAAATATTCTACATGGATATAGTAGAAAAATAGTTGGAAAAACATATTTTTACGACAGTCCCGACCACGCACGATGTCAATAAATCTTATGATAGTTTTAATAATATATAAATATTATATATTTGTGGACCTATAAAAGTCTCGTATCACCCGGCTGTCCCAGTAAAACACATCACGCTCAAAAACACTCAAATAATATATTTATATTTTCATTATTATGTCGTTAGGGCTTATCATAGAACATTATTAATTTATTATTATTACCAAAAAAGAATTCATCGAAAAGTACCAGTACACAGAGCTGATCTGATAAACTAGGTTTACTTACGGCTTAAGTAAACTTTCGCGAACGTTGATCATGGATGGTTCAATCAAAGTTTGTCGTCTCAAGATCCTGCGTGCTTTGAAAGCTTCGTTGAGCTGATGATCTTGGTTGCCACTACGACCATTTTAACCCATCAATCTCCCTCCCTCGTTTTTACATCCTTCATAGTTATCCTGTGGTTCACCCTTTAATTATGTAGGGCATAAGGCTAATTTTAATCAAATAAAACCGCAATGGTAACTTTAATTATTTTGTGAGACAGTTGAATTAAGAATCAATAATTTGCAAGGTAATTCTATCGAATTAAATTATAATTATGATGTATTTGAAGATCACAATACGTAAATATCATATTAGAGAACCAAACATGAATTGGTGATAAGCCTAAGACTTGTACACCGATACATATAATTGCGCAATCAATATTACGTAAATTTCAGTTTATTAATTGCAGTTTAAACATCAATGCAATTCGTAAATTAATTAAAAAATACTCGCACGTAACAATCTCTTCTTTTATTAAATTAGTTTCTGCGGATATGCAGTTTTAATAATGTAGGTATAAACAATTACTTCATACCAATATTATTACATAAAAGACAAATTCTATGAAAAATCTAAAACAATAAGAGTATTTAAAAAAAAACAAACATGTGCCTGTTTTTTCTCAGCGCTAAATTCAGATTAGTTTGTAAGAACAATCAGTATAAGTAGGTATTTAGATTTTTTTCATAATTATTCCAAGAATTCTGAATACATTTTCGTAACCAGAGTTTCCCGAAAATACTATTAATTACTTAAAAAAGATTAGAATTAGAAGTATAAAGCGAATAAAAAATTATTCCACAAGTTACAGATCTAATATTGAATATTAATTAAAACAAAATGGTTAACTTCTTAATATTTTAAACGTCTTGAACTGAATTGTTTTTGTCTTTTTTGTGTTTTGAAGTAAGTTTTAGTTTTGCTTAAAACTTGGTTTAATTAAATTAAATTCACACATTCATTTTTGTAAAAAGAACGAAAAAAAAACAATAAGAAATAATACTTCATATTGCTTTCTTTCAATAGAGGCTTAGAAAGACAGTTTTTGGACATTGCTTCACTATCTTGACATATGGACTTCTCATACTTACTATTCTAATAACAGATACTGATTTGAAATTTTGTAAATATTTTAAAATGTTTTTAAATATTTTAGAAAGAGAAATGCAAATTACATTCAGAAATATCATCAAATGAAATCTTAATCGTAGAAAAAAGTAAAATTTTACAGATTTTAATCGTAACGTCAGTAGGAAATGACCCAAGTTCAAAGGCTAAACGTTGGAAAGTCGCCAATTATTTCCACACATAACTACATGCCCGATGAATGAGATACACTGGTATATTTGCTTATATTCTTATCTTTGGTATGAATAGTTGTAATAAATAACAATAAAGGTCATTTGACTAATAAAATAGCTGCTCTTGCATGAACGTTCTTTTTGATACAAATGTCTGATTTTCATTATTATTAGATATATTTTTTTTGTCTAAACGGATTCCTCCTCGACAAAAAAAAAGTTATTAACATAATCGAAATAATCATTTAAGCTGTATAACTTTTTCATTACAGTCTCGCTCAGTAACCGCTCGAGTAAACGGCGATAGTTGCTAATTAGGCTGCAATTAGGTATTTCTTGGCGGTGTTATATGAAAGATACGATTATACGACACTATTATTTATCAGCACTATTATTAATCTATAACTAATTAGTAATCTATTTCAAAAGAAAACATATGAATAATAAAGTTATAAATAAAACGTTATTTATAATTTTCATACGCGGACGTGATCATAAAACAGTTGAGAAGGTAAAATCATCTTCCTATGTATCCATTAAAACCATTCAATAAGAATCTTATAATATACATTAAACGGAAAATTTAAGCTGATTTTAATCTTGCAGTTCTGCAGTTCTTTTATTGATAATGATAGCATCAGTTGGGATTTCTAAATTGTTCTGTTTTAGTATCTAAAGTACATCTGCTTAAATTGTTTGAATAGACTCTTCGCAGGTTTTCAATTTGACTGTATTTTTTTGTTCCTTTGTTACCTGATTACGCTGATTAAGAATTGATTTCATATTTCTGAGGTGGATTCCATTGCCGCTAAGTAAGGATCTAATAATGAGATTCAAGTGTTTTATTTTTGTAACTTTAATCTAAGATACTTAGCACTAAAGAGTATGATAACAAATTTTAAGCAAAACTAAAAACCTACTCAAAACACTAAATAGTTTAAGATTGTATGCAGTTCGTACTAAGTTGTTCTCAGAAACAATAGATTTCCATTAGCTCCGACTCCAAAGATAATTTCAATAAGTAGAATTGCATTTCATTTGTTTATTTATCTACTAATTTAATCTAGGCCAATATAACAAGTACTATCTCAAAAATGTTTATATACATTTCGAGGATTGCACTTCAGATGACTTGCTGAAATGAATATGAACATGAACGTTCTATGATACCATTAGCCATCAGCTTTTTCTGTATTCATTTCTATCGGTTTTCGTGTATTGGTTTTTATAGATTGAAAAAAAAAATGTTTTTTTAAAATAAATTATGTTTCTGTTTACAAGATTTATGCATATCTAATAAAAGCAAATATTACATAATCTTCACAATGTGTGTTATGCATATTGATACTGATAAACTAACATTTGAAAAAAAAGATAACTTTTTCCATCAAAAACATAAATTTTAGTATTCCACTAAGTTATTCGCATTGATTTTATTACTGGTTTTAGCTATTTGACTATGCGTATTAATCGATTAACCTCGATAAAATAACTTAACTTCTTATAATTTCAATAATTATCAAATATAACAAAAAACAAATGAATAATGATTGATCGAATCAGCAAATTATTTGATCAAAATATTGATTGCTATTTACGTATTTAATGCTAGAAGATGTTAAGCAACATAAGCAAATAATGAAATTGCTGTGAGACATTTAAATGAAATTGTTTATTACAACGTTTCTCACTTATTAAGTCAGTTTCTCAGCAATTTCAATTCCAAGCGACCCATTCTCCGTAAATACTTGATATAATGGAAGTTTTTGCATACATGCATTTCGCTGCAAAGTAAATATGGGTGTGCTTGCACATATTTATGCTCTGGCAGAGTGCTCGTGCCGTATCGCAGGCAAGGCACAGACACTAAAAGAGGCCTAGATAATTTTGCAATTTAAATACGAAAATGTGGCTTTAGTATGAAAATTACATAGATAAAATCTTGCTCAATTGCTGAATTCGGAAATCATAATTTTTAAAATAAAATTTACGATATATGGAAAATCTTAGAATGGATATAATTATCGAAGGATGTAATAAGCCAGGATATAGAGCCAACGCAAGACTTCCGGACTTTTAGAAACTAATTTGTTACCAGGATAAAACATATGAACTATAATTGAATAACTGTAACAACCTGAATAGTACTACTAGCGTCATCTAGTCTTGACGCTCAAACTAAACTAAAGGCTATGAATAATAATAAAACAAAGGCAACGGATTTTTTGAACAAAATATTATTCGGTATATTTTTTGAAAAATATACACTTTTAACAACTTTTATTGAAGTCTTTTTATGGACGAAACAAACAAGTTAAAATTTTGTTGTGAAAGAAGCAGATCTTTTGTGAGTACACTCTACCCTACGATTTGTATTTTTGTCATGTGTGCATAACTCTAGTAAATTAATTTTACAGTAGGTAAGGCCATTCGAAAAATTCTAAACTAAACCATCTAAGATTTTGTTTATAATGGTTTTTGATCAAGATTAAAGAAAATGAGTTTATCCCTGGAATTACTTGTCTTTTGAAGTGCTCAATATTAATTAAAAATTAATTTGTTATTTTATGCTCACAATAATGTGTTTGTTACGTCATAAATTTTATTTGTAAGTACGACGGATTTAAAAATACTTTATTTACAAGTAATTGCAAACATACATCGGCATTAAGAATTTCGGAAACCCACCATGAGTTTACAAACAAGTTCACAAACATTTTTTGTTAAGTGGAAACATCTTGATGACTTCCACGTGTTTGGTTTGCAAAAATTCCCGGGTCTGATTTCCGGGTCAATGCAAGAAAAGGCCTTGTCTTAATTGCTATGAGACTGAAGTGAGAAGGCACTTTCTCAGTTTTTGCTATTAGCCATATTGCCATGTGATGATATGGTTTTCTGGAGAATGTAGACGACTTTTTGATGAACATTTCATGTGAAGGTCTTATACTACACTTATCACCCTTCTAACTTAATAATATTATTTTAACAATCACACTTGTTCGGAACTACTATTGCGACCACTAACACCCTCTAGCGAAGACGATGAACAAAGAAGTCCATTGTGTCCAATCGGATTCGTTTTATGGATCCCGGTGTGACGTCTCGCCACTGTACTGGTCGATTGTACCCCTTCTTTTTCGTTTGTAAAAATCTTTTTTTTATTATTACACACTTGTTAAAATCCGACAAAACTGCCATTTTTATTTAGTTATATTTAATAAATTCCTTAGTAAAATCAAATTCACTTCAAAACCATATGAATATAAATATATAACGTATTGCACACAC
Organism: Acentria ephemerella; assembly: GCA_943193645.1. Lineage (NCBI taxonomy): Eukaryota > Metazoa > Arthropoda > Insecta > Lepidoptera > Crambidae > Acentria > Acentria ephemerella. Next base: position 10,665,128 of record OW971879.1, on the reverse strand, counting down.
ACAAGACAATACAACACTTATTATTTAGCCCAAAGTTAGCATAATTACGACAGTATAAAATAATAAGAGTCCTGGCCTAGGTAGATATTTGTATGAAAAACACGACTAATTTTTTTCTCGGTTCATGACTGTTTATATATATATAATATATGCATGTATTTTTCGAATATTCCAATTCCAAAATAAGTTTTTCTAAGTAATAATTATGATGACAACCAAAAAACTACGAAATGAAAAATTTTTAGAAACTGAATAAGACTAATAGTTGAACTCGAAGCAGCCGGTCCAGGGAGCAATAATGAGGTAAATCGTTGGCTTCGAGTCAAATGTTATTGCGCTTCAACAGTTAGTAACAACTTGGCAGCCGTTGGCGATACTACACGCGAGGATAACTTGACGTTTGAAAACTAAAATTTAAAAGAAAAGATAATTTCTAAAGGTTATTGCTACATCTTAAAATCTTCTCTGTCTTGTAAACTGCATTAGTTCTATCTGCTTTTAGGCTTATAATTCGAGAATTCTTTAATAGATTTTCATGAAATTTTACTTAAAAGTACCCTATAACAAAAAGATATGGAGTATTATCATTGATGCGTGACATAGTTTTGCTTCGAGTGCTTTTAAGGTTAATGCTGGTAAAATTTTATGAGATACCTACATCAAAGTCCTATAGAAAATTCCGTCATATCATGAGATTACCTCCTAAAGAGGAAAGAAAAGGGGATAAACCTTGCTTGACTTGACTTAACCATTTCTTATGAGATCAAGAGATCCCAGTTAATTTAAGAACGGATGGCATAAAATTGACGGTCAGTTATGGTAAATACGTGTACCAATGTTAATTAAAAAGTTCTGACTTTCATTCAACATTGTTACAAATTAATTTCATCTTTTACATATTAAAAGTTTAATTAAACCTACACGGTATTTCGCGCCCGCTGTTGCTACCAGCAGCTACGAAACCTGAGTGGTTATGCGTTAAGCATACGCCACAGTACAAGTTTCACTTTAGTCACGGAACTCCATTTAATATACTTGAGCGTGTTTGTCCCACAGCCATAAAGAATAACGAGCAAGTCTGAATAGGGCTTTACAAACAAAAAATAGGTTATTTATGAAGCTAGCATTGATCTGACGACGGTCTTGTGAGTGGTCGGCGAGTCTACTTAGAAATGTAAAATATTACAACTAAAGATGTGAAGAAGGACAGTTAATTTTTTTTTTTATATAGATTGTGTATTTATTGTGTATATAACACAATAATAACTACAATTAATAAGATAAAATGGCGACAGTTAATTAGTAATAGGTAGAAACATTATAATGAAGTCAACAACATAATGAAGAGTTTTAAAGATGAAATCGAAACAACGAAAAACGTGTCAAAATTTTGAGTTTTAAAATATTGTTTTTCACTTTTTTACACTATTAATGAAATAGGTAAAAGGAGTTACTATAACGTCGCGGTGTTGTAGCACCATGTGACATTTGACCATAGGAGATCAACGCATGAGCGTGTTTCGCCCATGTTGGAAGGTCTGAGCACAGAATGAGGTCGTTATATACGGCTGTAAATAATAAAAAATATATAATATAAGATGATATCAAAAACTCAATTTTAGAACATCATAAATTTCTTGTCTTTTAACAATGTTTGATAGAACAAAAGATGACTACCCTTTTCTCTTAACAACGGCATTCACTTGCTAATAATCTGTTCTCAGCATCAAATTTGGATATCCTTTGGTGCAAGGATATCCAAATAAGTAGCAAAGTAGTTTTCGCAACATGAAGTCTATTCCTTTATAATAGAGTACTGGTTATGCTGTGACTGGATTTTTTAAGTTTGTTTTGGTTGGGTTGGAGGGTTATTTTCTGCACCTATTTGATTTTTTTGACTAAAAAAAGGTCCATTATTCAAGATCGACATTGGATTTATGCCTAGGTATTATGAAAAATTGTTCAACCTGAACAAAGTCAAGGCTAATACTGAAAAACTAATTCAAAGTAGCGATGAAACAAATTATAGTCCTATATAAGATTTTAAATATTATCCACACTCGATTATATCTGTTATGTACATATTATCTACTATCAAATATAAAAAATTTTGTGTAGCAAATTTCGCAACAAAATTTGTAACAAAAAAAAAATATTAACTTTTAGTTTCACCGATACTCAAGAACAGTATATTTTGATATACAAAGACAAAATATAATAAAGATGGATATTACTATTATTCACTATGATCATTAAAGCTAAGTCTCCCGCCGCGTCTGTCTGTCTGTTCGCGATAAACTCAAAAAAGAACTGCACGGATTTTCAAGAATTTTTGACTAATATATACAATTATGAAGAGTGTTCAGTGTCACTCCTAAACATACTTCGGGCGGAGCCATTCGTACCGCTAGGCTACTATAAATTTGTCCATGCAATCATAATTTTACATAGGTAGCGATAATTGGAATTACCAATGTCGTTTTACATCGTAAACGCATATCATGATTGGTTTCCGTTGCTTCATTGTTATGATTTGTAGTTATAATATTCTAATAACCACATATGTTAAATAACAAAAGATTAACGTCATATGTTATTTTATTATCAATAGCTTTACCAAGGAATTCGATAACAATATTATCCTGATGATGAATAAAGAGAGAATAATTTTATTTATTACCCTTGTGTGGTAATAAATAGGTACTCTTTGAAGGGGCACAGTTGACAGCACGTACCCATACAATTACAATCTTATTCGGGTGAAATAGAAGTTACTTTGGTAAAAATAATTGAACTGTATGATTTTAATTATTACCTGAGGGTTTAATTAATAAATTTAATGTCTACAACGTTGAACTACTTCTCAATAGAGATTCTGTGATCATTTTCATATACCGTTGCGTATAAAACGCTTTAGGAACTATTTACTAACTTCAAAACTAGACATACTCGTTTAGTGTCAGTCTTCACATTAACAAAATTATTTCATATTAATTTATCTCATTTATATTTCATGTCTCGCCCGATTGCATATGTTTCATTATATTTAATATCAAACAAAGTTCACCTATAGACGGAAATCGTTCAACTATAAATGGAATGTTCAAAAAACTATGATTGCAGAGTACTCACAGTTTCTCTAGGTAATTTCCCGGAAAGCGGGAGATTGGTTGTAAAAATTGGCGAAAAATTCAGTTCAAATTATCGGTCCTACAAGTCTCATGTCAGTTAGTAACCTTATACATATTCTTTTAGGGCGAATAAATGCTTTGTGAATCGTCAATGATTTATGTCTGATCAAGATAAATGGTCATGTTGATTAATATAAGCTGAAAAAGAAATGTGGACGATATGTTTTCTTGATATGTCTGTTATTGACTTTTTACATTCAGGTAGAGGGAAAGTGATCTTATTTATGGGTGAGATTTTTTGGGATTCCTTTCTAGTTTAGATTTAATAATTATTATTATTAAATAAAAAACTTGAATTGATTTTATAGCCAACCCTAGTCTTGGTAATAAAATACATATAAGCAATATTACTGTGTACTATAAATATTTCTCAATAAATATATCTTTATAAATACAATGTATGCAATATGTATACATTAGTTATAAAGCACACAAGTCACGCTGAATAAAATACGCAGTGTTCTTTTAATTTAAGTTTGGAAAATTTATCCACAGTCACGTAGCACACACAGTGAAGTATTTAGAGAAAAATTTGGAATTGCAGGGAGAGTGGACAAGGGTATTCGTGTCACGAGTATGTTTAGAATGGGAATTGAAAGATATTGGGACCTTAGAACGGAGATCGTTAGGAATTTGAGGATAGTTAAGGGCGATTTAAATATTTTTTTTATATTCTTAAGTAGTTAAGGAGTAGTTTTTTTTATATTTACCACACCTGATGGTTAGCGAAGATAAGGCCGACGATAGAAGCGAACTACACCCAAATTCCTAAACCACAGACGAACTGGCTATCCTACTTCTAACTGCCGGAACACAACAATGCTATTAACATTATTGTTATGGCGGTAGGATGAGGTAAGATGGTGATATCCTTCCAGGCCCCCTTAGACAAAGCCCTACCTACTACTAACCAAAATGATCAGAAAATTTAACCTCGAACCTACAGTTTGAAGTAAATGGTCCCAGTCACTAGACCACAGAAGCGGTTAAAAAAAGAAAAGAAAATTCTACAAATTAAAGTATCATCTACATCTGTAACTATATTTTTACAAACACATCAGAGACTTGCTCTGTATTTAAGCTAATAAAACGACAAAAAATATTCGTATAGTTTAAGCCATACCTAAAGTTGTTAACTTAAAATCATGTTTATAGATATTTTAAAGTACCAAGCCGTGGCAAAGCTAAAACGTAATCGATAAATGTATTCTTATTTTTTCTTTCAGGAATTAAATCTGCAGTCCAATATATCATTATTCTTCTCTTGTAGATTTCCCTTGGCTATGGAATAATAATATTCTAAGAAGTTAAAGGAAGGTCAGAGGAAGGTCAGAGGGCTCGAAGTGGTATTAATCTTCAAAACTTGTTTTATATGTTCTAATTACTTAAGCATTGATATCAGTGCCTTTTTGACGAGACTTTAATATTAAGATCTGTTTTATAGTTATTATTAGGCCGAAATGGTACAAGAATTTCAATTAGAGCAAAAGTCTTCTTAAGATGAAATACCTATATTTACTTATAACTTAAATTTCATACTTCCTCTTTAAACCTACTAGAAAGCACTTTGATACGCCTTTATACCCTTACAAGTAAAATGTAAGAAAACACTTAAATATTTTTTAATAATTTGCTTCTTAAATAATGTCAATTTTGTTAACTGACAGAAGATAAATATATTTATTTTATAACTTATTTGTTTTGCCTAAAGATAATTACAATATTCAAATTTACAATATTCAAATTATATTAATAAGTGATTTTTAGTTTGTAATTCTTTACCATTTCCTGTAGCTTCTTTCTAAACGCGTGTTACTTAATTTAAACTTGAAGTACCAACAATGTTACGTAAGATAACAAAGCTAAGAGCTAGGCTACTCTAAAACCAAGGTCTTTACCTTGGTTTTAGAGTAGCCTAGCTCTTAGCTAGCATTTGTTCTTTTGTATTAGCTTACGTACTGGACAGTACAGTTACTGTTCTTAATTTAATGATACTTTTGCGGAAGTTTTACGAAGTTTATACTCCTATAAAACTTTGTTTAATTTTTCTTAATATTCACTTCACATTTTTTTACTTCAGTCTAAGTAATCAAGTATACCTATGAAAGTTAAGATTGAAAGTTAAGTTATTCTTACTCTATAACTCCAACCATCTAACTTGCTGGTTAGCTTGTTCTGATAAGAACTAGTAATAAAATCAGCAAGTTCACGCTCCTCTGCTATATAGAATGATAATGGTAGTTTGAAGAGGGCTAAGCTTGGAGTTTTTCTGCGTGATCGAATCTGAACTAATGGGAACCGTAAGAGAACTAGGATCGTAGTCCAAGGAATTGTAGAGTCTGCAGTTTATATAGGGCTCCTACAAGGTAGACCGACGACGGTCAGATAACATTTGCGGGAAGCCCTGGATGACAACAGCGCAGAATTAATTGAGGAGATCCTTGAGAAAGACCTAATGTCCAGCAGTGTATTTTCCAGCTGAAATGATGAAGATAGTTGCAAAGATCTCATTTTGAACAACGTTAAGATAAACTATCAAATGATACAAATTTATTATCTGATGTTTAGAAAATCGTCTATAACAAAATGAAAAGTTTTCACGAGTTTTAAAAAAAAACAGATATATTTCGATATTAATGAAAGAAGACATAGTCCACCTGGTGTTAAGCGGTAATATCGCCTTTAAACACCGGCACTATAGAATTGAATTCTTAATAAATACAAGGCAGGGGCTCTGTATTAAACTGAATTAGTAATGTTTTAAAACTTACTATTAAATATTTTTTGTAAAATAATATACTATTGTTAATTATATCTAATAGTAACACCACAAGACTAAAACTCCATAAACAGAACTTTGACTGTATCATTAACACTGGATCAATAGTTATATTAAAGTCATAATAATTTGAAGCACCATCTTCTATTCTTCACTTATCATTATTAATTAATTATATTTCTATAGAAAAAAGGGATTAATCAGATAATATAATATATTTCTTTTATTACTTACCTAAATAACCTACAACAACAACAATATTTAAGTGAAATATCCTAAATTCCCCATCCTAGTCAGTTCCAATTCCAAATCTTACTTCTAGCACACGCTCTATGCGATTTTCTTCACTTTGGGCTCCATTCCTTTATTTATCGGTTTTAATGTTTGTTAAAAGTTTCTCTACTGTTGTACAAAAGAAATTTGAATACGACTTTGAAAACGAAAATAAAATAAAGTATTGAAAACAAAAATAAAAATATCATTGTCATTGTCTTAACATTCTTATAAAATAATATATTTAAAAAAATAAATAAACAACACCTTTGTACTCAATTGTTTTGTCAGTTGTACTCAGTTTTATTATAACTACATATTCGTATATTTATAAATGTTTACATAAATATAAATTTGACGATAAAAATTCAACGCAATAAGCATTATTTTATTAAAATTTAATAAATTTTACAATAAAGCACCAGTTCCATAATAACTTAAACATAAAATAGAATAGAATAGAATATATCTTTATTGTACATCAGCCAATTCAAAAAGAGAAACACTAAAAAAACATAATACAATACATACATATAAACATAGTACATTAAATAAAACTATAATTTGTAAACCAATGCTGATGCCATAAAAATTGAGATATTCATATTTTTATTCTGGACGTAATTTATTTCAAGGTTTTTTTTATTTTTTATAAAACTTTAAATAAATGAAGATCAAAATTAAAATATTCGTTTATTTAATGTTTTTAAAGCTCAACCACATATTAAAAGTCGAACATGGTACCTACTTACCAAATATATCTTGCTGATTATTTTTGTAAAATTATGTAATGTGATTAACTTAGTAAGAATCTTCAATACTTACAAGCACGTCGCTCCTCGACCACATTGCTTTAGACTTACCTGAAAAAAATATTTATATAAGAATTTAAATAAAATACATCAATCAAATAATATCAAATTTGCAGTTTAAAGTGATTATATATTATTTTTTAAATAATTCCGTAACATGTTTACGGGAATATTACCATAGTAAATCAAAAGGCTGGTCTTTTGATTTATTGAGTCTAATACTAAGACGTTTCTAAAAGTTACTTCTTTTTTCTTTATGGAGAGAAACAAAGAAAGGCTTTTAAAAATGTTTTTAAAAATAAGACAACAGACAAGACAACAGCATAATCGAACGTATTACTAACCTTGTATATATTTTGAAAAGTAATTTTAAAAAACAGTATAAATATGCCTACATTCATAAATATACATGTATAATCATTCGCCAATATAATGTTCAACACATGAGCCTTTAATACTAAATTTCTTATTCCATCAAAATTGTCGTTTCCACTCACTATAAAAATCGCATATTTAAGTGCCTAATAAGGAAGCTCGTGGAAAAAATCCCTGCAAGTACAAGCAACGAGGCAGGAGTCATAGCAGACTTAGTGTAAAATAACGTCAATAACCTCGATTTAGAGCTGAATTTAAGTCTAAAGTGTTATATATAATGTGTTGTCTTCTGTCCTTAAGTCCGTATGAACCGGCTGTCTTTTTATCGACCGCAAGGGACGTAACTGCTACAGAGCAACCCTGGATTTGTCACTGTTGTTCATCTTACTCCACTGTTATAAATATGAAAATGCCTTGTTTATATTTAATAATTTATAACAACCACGCACAAATGGCTAAATGGTATAAGCCAACATTAAAACACTATTTATTGTTTAATATACGGTATATTAAAATTCGAAAGGAATGATATATTTTTTAAATGAAAATCTTTGCCATTTTAAAACCCCAGACACGCTCCCTTGCTATATATAATAGAGGAAGCCTTTGAAGTGTTTGCTAAAAAAATCTTGTAGTAACGAATGGTGCCCCAGATGAAATGTGTTTTGACTTATCAAGATCGGCATGGTTTTGATAATGTTTAGATAACAAGATGGTAGATATATTTGTTTCTTAAATATTTCTTTATATCAATACTTTTTTTAATAGTTGTCCCAAAGTTATTGATTAATTTAAAAAAAATCTTATATTTTTTCAGGAGACTAGAATCTCTTTATATTGAAGCCTCTAATAAATGTCATCGAAGGCGCGTGAATGCAATCCAATTGATAGTAATTTAATTGGTCCCTGATGTAACGTAAGCCTTAAAGTTCGCTTCCACCGTGTCTCATTGGATCTGCCTGCTTCACATATTTTATCTTGTCAATTCAGTTTTTCATTAAATAAATAAGCTACGCACAGCTTTTTTTATTAATGTCAACAGATGTAAAAAAAAATCAGCTATTTTGAACTTGTATACTGTTTTCGTTTTCACGAGTATTTCACTTGCAAGGCTCGTTATTTTCCTAATAAACGAGATTACGAGACCCAACTGTACCTTGTCAAAAACGAGTATTGTTAACACTGCAAATAGACAGTCCTAACTTGAAGGATACGGTGCGTTGACCAAAAAATTACGCGAGTGATTGTTAAAAATATTGATAACGACTATTCGAAAAATATCTGCTTACTATGACAAAAGGGATGGACAAAACAATAATATAAGAACAAGATTACTATAGAATATTTCGGATCGGATTTTTATGTTTATTTTGTATATTTCTGATTACACATTATTATATAGTAGACCGTTATATAGTACAATTATACAAGCTAATAATGATGCTTACAGTGGGCTGGATAAAAGGTGTGAATGTAAAAAAGTCATTTAGATTTCACATATTTCATGGCAATCAAAGAAACGAATGAAGTAGCGCTTTATTTTAATTTTTTTATCTACATATAACTTTCCCAAATGGTGATATAGTTTGTTCTACGAGAAGAGCGAATAAAAGGGCCGTGAAAGAACAATTATAATTTAATTAATTAACAAAACAAGTAATTAATAATGCAATTTTCCTGTAAAAACTGTTGCAATTATCAATATTGCAGCCAACAAGAGGAAATTTAGTTATAAATATAACATGTTTTTTATATCTATTGCATTTAAATATACTGTATGTTTCCCAAAATAAACAGATAAATTATTCCTAATTGCTTCAATCTTGAGTGTGTCCGTATTTTGCAAACAATCACCGGATAAAAATATTTTTTTTTGAACAAACCATATATCTAACCATTGTGGATTAAGGTAACATACCCAAGAAACGTTACAAGCTGATTGAATATGCGGTGAAGTGCGTCATACCCATTTACCTTTATGTTCTTAGAACGGTAACGATCACTAATTTAAAAAACAAATGATTTTGACTATGTGTCATTTTAATATTTGGGTCAAAACAATGTCATTATTATTCTTTTACCTCATGGTTAGTTTTTATATGCAACACATCAACTATTAAATAGTAATAAATAAATAAAAGATAACATATAAATTTTGACTAAACATAACTATGTCACATTATAATTTCAAAATTTAATATGTATTAAATAAAATATAATGTTTTAAAAATTATGGTTTAAATTTTAGTATGCTTTGTCAATCAAAAATGCTGTCAAATATTTATTAAACTTTCTATTGGTTGATTCTACCCCACATAATTATGTATATTACAGCCGTTTGGGACATAGCTAGTGAAAGCAGGCATCTAATATGACTATTTATTGACTCTCATATTATGCGGAACCCTGGCTCGCTCAGACCTAATACCGACGCTAATCGGTTCTGACGTCGCACCCTGTGCACCGTATGCCCGAGAAAGTGTGCTTGATGCACTTATGTATAACCATACAAATGTTATAAAAAAAAATCTAAATTTTAATGAAAGTCCAAGTATACACAATTAAACATGATTTGAATTTTTTTTCTTCTAGTTATTTTGAGGTTTTTCGAGCAGAATTTAATAACTATTTTAGCTTTCATTTGATACCCATATCATATGTGTTGGTTGGGTTTTAATTTTTCAACCAGTCGGTAAAATGGCCTGAAAAACCAACCACGAAAAACCCAAAACTGGCACGAGATGTTTATATATTCGTGATCAGTTCATCAAGACCTTTAAAATGATACCATATACATTTAGATCGGCGACGGGCGGTTGGGAGGTGTTCCTTGTTAGATATACACAAAATATATAAACTTCCTGCCTTAATATAAAACACGTAAATTTTAAAATACTGCTGAAACGATTTTCCACACTAAAATATTGTTATGAGCGATTTCTTGGAAATATTGATATCAAAAACAGAACCCCCCACGTACCTATATGTTTTAAAATTGTGATTCATAAGTAAGTTTATTTCACGCTTTTACGATTAAGGAAACGTTGTGAGGAAACCTGCACACACCTGTGTAGAAATTCTAAAGTTGTATGTGAAGTTTACCAACCCTAATTAAGGGGAGGCTCGAGCCCCTCGGTGGGGACTTATATGAGCTATTGATGATGAAGAAACAAAATATACCTATGTAGTTTTTTCGATAGCTTTATTTACTAAACGCACATGAATTCTGCCCGTAAATAATTATTAGCAATTAGCAACCAAAATTACTTTCGAAAAAGATACAGAATAATTTTCAAAAAGATAATACAATATACAAAAAGAGCAGTAACCGTTTTCGTATTTCAAGTGGATAAGTGAATTGATTACTCCACTTCCATTACGTAAAACCATTATTAGAATACTCCCCCCCATTTGCCGCTCGCAACGAGGACCCCTAAACCGGCCATTCGTATACAAAAGATGTCACCAGACCCAGACAATTGTGAAACGGAGTGAAAAAGAAAAACGAAGGTTCACCATTGTGAATTCTGATACATTTACGTGTCAAAAGAAAACTATGTATCATGAATATCGCCGAAAAGGACACACTTAGAGTATAAATGATATAAGTAGGAAATATCATATATGTACAGTTACCAGAATAGTTTGATTCATTTTCCATTTCAAATCCAACTAATACATTCAGAAGTCATAAGTAAGAGGTAAGAACTATTATCACAATCGTTTGGTTCAAGGACTATTAAATAAGACAAAATAACAAAAAAATCACCCGTGTTTCAAAACTCCTTTATAATATTAATTAAAGAAATTAATATTACACGTTGTTACATTTTAGGAAACCAATTGTAGAATACTCCAACTCAGAGAAGACCGCAACAAAGTGAATCTATTGTTAGTGTTAATTTCTTGTGGTTCGTTTACCATCTTACTGGTAGTATGCCAATTTCTATTCTCAAGCCTTTATGAATGACATTTCACATTGGACAACTTTATTTAATATCATAAATGGAGTGTGAACAAAAAAAATGGTGCAGACGTAAAAGTGTATCTGCAATCCATAGTTTAATAGATAGTCGTATATTAAAATGCTACGGGTAAGAGATTTTACATCCTTGTACTTGAGTAACAAACGTTAGAAGGATATAAAAAAATAATGATATCTTTGCAACGTTCAATGTGTGTAATTAATATAACAAATGTTTTTAGCGAATGATTAAATATTTTTCTACTTCATATAATATTGGGATAACACAAGCTTATAAGGTTAGAGAATATCTTACATTTTTTTAAATAGATATATATGTGAAATAAGATAACTTATAGCCAACATCCCTAATGTCCTGATTAGGATGCCCTTAAAAGCGTCGCCTTTTATTTCTCTAAAGACCGAAAACTTTTAACAGTCAATAAGTGAAACTCCCGGCCTCCAAATGTGTTTCCCGAACGTTACAACTCGGAAGTATTCAAGGCCAAAGTGAATAGGCACTTTCTGAGGTAGCACGTACAGTCACGTTCAATATAATTTTGTGGGAACGTACCTACTTCACATTTTAATGGCTGGATTCAAAGTTAGAAATAGTATCAAAAGCGGTCACAGAAGTCCAGAACTTTATGGAACTTGGCATAAAAAGTTGTTAAGAGCTTCGATTTCTCAGACACTGCAACAAATACTTCTGAGTTTATGGCATTCCACTCACTTATTGGGATGATAATCTTTGCAACATAAACAGGAAAAATAATTGTAGTATTCCTGTAAAAACCCAAAAATTGGGTAAGCCTTATCCTTTATTTGGAATTCATTAAGCAAACATAACAAAATATTATGTGAGCGCATGAATAATAATAAAATTTTTACCAGATATTTTTTTGCTAACCATTCATGTTGTACCGAAGAATATTTATATTTTCCTAGTCTTTTAGTATGAAATGTGGGAGTATTCACTGTGGATATTGTTTCAATAAGTATACGATATATCCGTTGATATATTTCAATTTATTCTTGTCATAACATTCTTTGCAGATAATTTACTTAACTATATTAGTGGATTATATGAATAATTATTAATGTAACTTACTAACATACGAAAGTTAACAAACATCAATATACTTATACCTATTTATATACTCTTATTTATTTTACAAATTATGTACTCTTCTTAAATTTGTGTAATATTATTTATTTTTATTTAACCAAACTTAGTTCTGTTACACAAATATTATTTTAGAAACTATCTCCTATGTCACAAGACCTTTTTTCACGCAGACTTTTAAATGCTAAATTTTAATACAAGATTTTAAAAGTATACATAGACTATGACAGGATTAAATTTAAATATATACAAAAATTAGTTTTAATGGCGTTGGCTGATGGCGTTTTATATCATATTTTTATATTTAGCATACACGTGCTAAGCATAAAATACTATTTAAAGTTTGTAAAACATGTCTCAAACGCTTAAATTAGCATCTAAAGATCATACAGCTGAAAAAACATGATATAGGTTCTACGCAAATAAAAATCTACTAACTTAATGTACTAAGCTTAATCGCCAACTTTTATAAAGTCAAAAAATTTAATTACTTTGAATACAACAATTATTATAATATTTCCAAATTTATATTTATAGATACAACTTAAAATATTTCGTTACTTATCCTCAAGCCTCGGATTATTTACTGTATTTTTGTGTAAAAATAATTATATTAAATTATTTAATTTGTAAAGCATACGCTTTTAAGCACTCAACCAAGCATTACCTCTTTGATGCTGGCAATAATTATTCAGTCCATATGACTAAATAAGTTTAGCTTATGGCTAAAAATGGTTCCTGGTTATGCCTGAGAAAACCCTATTAAATTCAAAACAGCTATTTGGAACATTACAATTTTGTAGCGGTTAAATGTAAATAAAATCTACATAAAATGTAAATTTTGTGAGTAATATCCATAAAAATACAAAGGTAACTGATATTAGGTTTAATCAACAACCAGCTAAAGTAGCAACTGACATCATTACATTTGCTATACTTTGACTTATAGAGCAACCTTATATGTTAAAAAAGGAGAGACATACTTCAGATGAAACGAAATTTTGTAGGTTGGTACAGTTTACTGTAGATAGTTTGCTAACAAATTGTAAAACGGATGTAATTTAGATGTAATTAAATATTACCTAATTAAATATTCACGTTATTAGTCGTTATAATCTCACAATCGATTAAGACAGCTTCAATGAAACCAATTTTAATATTTATCAAGGCTCCAATTGTTACATAAATAAGGATAATAACAACAATAAACAAGATAATAATTTTGCCTCGATTTGGTAAAGGACAGAGGCGATTTGGTGTTATAACCAGGTTTTTTGGTTTTTGTTTTTATTTCACAATTTTAGTCTTTAAATAAATTATTAATTTTTCTCTTTAACCAGTTCCAGGCATCATTATTATCATATTTATTGTTATTATTATATTAAACGACTACAAGATTTTGTTAGTATTTATTATTTGAAGTTGGCGATTTATGTGTAAATAAAATAATACTCAAAACTCTCAAAACAGAAGGGAAACACCACAGAGATCGATCTTCTGAGAGTCCGAACCACATAACCCTAAAATGCAAGCTTTAACGCAGCTGACCTCGATGATATTGACCCGCATTCACAATGACGTAACAAGCCTTCGAAACGACGGGGTAATGGTGCTGCTACCAATAGGGCTGAAGCTATCTAGGGAACAATTATAACAATATCGTTTTACGACTGACTTTTCTCTATAAATGAAGAGAGAGTAGCAGTCGTAACATCGACCTTATTTTGCTAGTACCTGGAGTTGAAAGTACAACATTGTTTTTCTGTTCCATCGACAGTTCAATTTCATAATACACAAGTCTGTCAGTTACACAAGTCTGGTAACCTTTAATAAGGTTGCTCATAATTAACTTGTCTTTTCTAGTTAATTATTCAAGTAATACTGATCTGCAAATACTTAGAGCGTAACATATAGATCATAGATTTTTGTCTCTCGGGTGTATGATATAAATATGGGTTTATATGACATAAAATAGTATTGAAAATAAGCTTATACAATCGAGAGTTTTACGGAAGCATTCTCCATCCAGCCTGTGAATTTTCTGTTTATATTTGCTTCTTCCAACCGTTATTCATGCTTCGGCATCAACTTAGCTTGATAATAATGCAATAGGTACCAGATTTTTATGATTGAGTTCCTATATAACATGCCTTAAGCCTTTCCCTAAACTTTATCCCCTTATATGATTATTCCCATTCGTCGTATAAAATATCCGTTTTCGTAATCTGCCCGCATTTGTTCTCCCATACTAAAGCCGTGTGGAGTTTACTGTAGCGAAGGAATGTATTAAATAAATTGTTGTATATAGAGTATTGCCGTAAATAATAAAAGATAAAGCAATGACGCAAACCTTGTGTATTTGTCGTTTTGATGATACGCCCGATGTCAACGTTTCGACAGAAAAATTAAACCTTGGTGTACCGCGTAGGTAAAAGATATATGCTGCTATACGTGAAATTTCCTGGAAAATGGTTATGAACTATTATGAATATAATAAAAGAAAACCGTAATTATCAACGTTTCATTATATAAAGACTGTATGTAATTAATTACATACAGTATTTATTAGACGTAAAGTCGTAAAATTTCCTAGTTCACACGTTATGATTCTACGAACATGAAATAAGAATGAAACTTAATTAAATTAATTTACATGACATCTTGGTTGGTTAAATTTAACATATTCAATTAAAGATATCTTTGAGAAAGGTTATGAGGATAATCTTAAATATTATTTAAGATTTAAGGTTAAGGTTGAGGAAAAAGTACAAGTTATCCCAGGTTTTGCCACAGTCTGTGAACCCTGACCGTCCTTTAACTACAACCTTTTTCACGTTCTTGTCATACGTTATCAATCTCTACAAAAACAGTTCGATAACATTACGTCTCAATATAGAATCGCAAATGAGAACACGGTTCATTAGGATTCGTTCAGCGAGCTTGTGTGGCACCCAAATATCCAGATTTTTTATCTACACAGCTTTTCAAATGGGTCAAAACTGTTTTGTCGTCAATTCCCAATTCTTTAGCTATGTCGTAATTGCTGATATGCCGATCTTGCACCACTTTTTAAAATAGCGTCTATTTTATCCGTAACAGGCGAGACTAGAGCGAGGTGTATTTTTGTCATCAAAATTCATGGATTGAAAACGCTTAAACGAACTTTGTGCTACTCTTACTGATACTGCATTAGGTACATAATCGTTACAATTTTTTTACCGTTTGCGTTGTATTTTTTCCTTTTATATAATAAAATTTTATAAAATTCACAACTCATTTTGACAGAAAAAAAGCTTGTATACTATATACGAAAAGAAGTTTTATATATTGTATAAATTTTATATTAATAAAACCTTAAGTCTATATGGAAGGAATGACTTCGTCCTGTGAGCTAGAAGGACCTGCAAATGTGTTGAAAATTGAATAAAACAGAACATTTTTCCTAAAGATAGATCTAGACTCCGTAAAAACCGACGTGCTAACTAACCTTAAAATCTGATGTCGTAATGTCACCAGTTTCGCGTTAAATTATAGAAAAAATTCAAAATCTCTCGAAAACAAAGAAAATTTGCCTCCCGTGATAACCAAAAACCTTCACGTTGTAAGCCAACGTAGATCTTATCATTGCCAATTACAAACCCATCGACATCCGTTTCCATTTCTAAGCGATTAAGATGAGAATCAAACTTATTAGAGTGTTAATGCCAAATAAATTTGTAGGCAGGTTTAATAATAGTCTTGTTTCTTAGCAAACGATGACGAAAAAGATTAAGGATGCAAAATTGCCTCTATTTATCGAAACCATAAGTTAAATATAGGTTTTTAAAATCTAAAGTAAATTAAATAGGTATTTTTTTATCTATACCTATTTTTGTCAATCTATGCAAACCAGTAACTTTGACCAGAGCTGATATATATGCATGGATCGAAATAATTCAAATGTACTTTTAAGCCATTTAAAAGCTAAAACAGAAGTCACTAAAATATCAAAAAACAATACCTCACGTTTTAGATAATACTTGAAAGGGTATCGACTTTCCCGTCATGATTAATTATCCCGCTATTAATAAATTCGTAAACCTTTTGTTAGCATTTCAGGTTATTTATTATATATTTCAAAAGTTTCTGAAGTTAACACTGACATAATTAATTAACTCTAATATCAAGAAATATTAAGTTTTTAATTTTTAGACATTGTATTAATAAAAGTTGTAACGAAATTACTTTAATTTATTCTTAACAGATTTAAGTCTAACATAAAAGAGTGTATTGCTATATGTATTGCCTTCGTATGTAAATGTATTGAGCAAACTAAAGATTTCCTAATCCTACAACGCTTACACACAAAAAATTTAAATAATTAAACAAAAACATCGAAGCGTAATGCGCGGTTTCCTACTAAACAAAGTAAATTAAGAGGAATCAACGGAACGAATGCTCACGTCAAATTCAGTTAAGCCTCGCCTATTAAGGACGCCATTTGCTATTAGTATTGTTCACTGTCAGCTCTGTACTAAGAATATTTAAATTTTTAACTTACTCACTCACTACTCTATTCAACTTTACAATGTAAGGTATCTCGTTTTAACGAATTGGAACGAATTGTTCTCTAAATGTCGAAAAGAAACTCTTTTATCGTCTAATGAAAAACAACCGTGAAAACTATTTATTAATGAATTTATGAGTAGATTTAGTATAACTAGTTTAATGTTTAATAATAAGTTCAATCGGAAAGGTTTCATTATAAAACCCAAACCTTATTTTACCATTAATAAACCACCTTAAGAAACTTTTTAATTTGATTTTGATTTGGTTGAATTTGATTGATCATTAGGTAAGAAAATAAGGATAATGTTGGAACCATTATTTAAGATAATTGTAATTTGCATGCTCAAAAGTTGAAAAATGAAGTGTTAACTTTATCAGATAGGTAACAAGTGCCTTACATATTCTTTCTGGAACTATTTACAAACTGAATAATCAAAGTAGCTCAAAACCGAATGTTAAGAAATAAATTAGTCACGCCTTTTCTTGCGGAGTACATAGGTTCGGATAAAGCTTACTTATTTTCAAAAATATTCAAACCTTCATTATTCATTTCAAAATGTAATAAATAAAACTATTTTTCTTCGTCTTATATTTAAAAAGCAATCTTATAAGTTTAATTAATTGAAATCAGTCAAGCCGTTTTTATGTTCGCTTTAATTTAGGGGTGGTAAAAAATAAAAATAAGGTAAAATCTTAAGAAAAATCGAAAGAAAATAAATATTGCATGAAATTGTACTAGTTATAACATATCGGGAATTATGTTTTATACACTTTTAAGTATACCTACGTATATGGTATTTAAAGTAAGTGAGAGATGCGTGCTCATATATTACTAATAACTTTATGCAATATTAACTGTTAGCTAGAGTCTAATTAAAATATAATAATGGACTTCCCTTGAAGTGTATTTTAAATCCACTGTGGTTATGGAGAATGGACAAAACAGATGCATAAACACAGAAGAAGAAAAGGGAATGGTGTTACTGAATCAACCTCATTATAAATGAACCTGCATAATCGGAAACTGCTGACCTACACCGCAAACATTATGCATCAAACAACAACAATTCAACATTGTGATTAAAACCTCTTTCAAATTGTTGCCAAAGAATCTATTAAGAAAAATCATTGAACACCGCTTAAGTTAGACTCCTTACTCTAACCAATACTAAACAAGGGAGTTTAGTAAAGTACCAAAAGTTTTTTTTATTAAATACACTTAATAGTATAAAACATACTTATAGATGACAACCACATTTTTAGTCTTTATAATAATATGGCATGCTAATAGGGTTTCAGATGTTGTGAAGATATACTAAATTCAAGCCCACCTCTACAATAACACTATTAATAAATAGTACCCAAATTTTACTATTTTACGAAACTAGGTCGAGGATCTCGATTAGGTCAACTTGTCCAACATTATGAGAGTATTTATTAATATGGCTTATAAATAAATTCACTGAAATATGTGTATTTGCTTTTTCAAATTATCCAAGATCCGAAGTAATATATAAATTTATTACCACTTGAAGCTTTCTTCCTTCAAATATATCCTATTGTTATTCCAATAGTGTATCAGTATCGATTCAAAGAATATTAAATAACATCTCAATTTGAAAGGGATGGAATATTGTACTGTAACGACACAGTATAGTAACTGATGGTAGGGTATTTTTTATATGTCACATTAGTTATGTAATAATATAGTTGGGTTTTATGGAACTCTTAAAATAAGAGATTAGTTAAGTACCATAAAAACCACTTTATTGCTCGCACCATGGCCACTCTCTGTACCTCCTTGAGGATTTGGAAAGATTGCATCGTCACGCTGTGTGCGAACCACCGTGAGACTCACTTGATCATTTGCGTCGCAATGTATCGTCACTTAGTGTTTATTATCTATTGTTCCATGGAGAGTGCTAATGAGTTTTTGACATTATCCTTCTCCTATCTTACTCAGGTGCTGGTCTACGGACCCACTGTTCCAACTCTAACTTAAACACAAGGGGATTTGATGACACATACCTTTGTAGCACAACCAGGGCGCGTTACGTCCTTCAAACAACATGATAAGGTACTCTCCACTACTGACTCCACCTACTGCTTACCTTCAGGCGGTATCAAATCATTTGCTCTTTGTATAAAAAATATATGTTTATGTACTTTCATTTATTATGAATCTTACGTCTTATCAATAGAGATTAAAATTTCAAATGAATCCGTGTGAAAAAGATAATAAATGAAATTTAAGAATCGTAGAATACTGTATTTACGTGTAAACAGCAGAGCAGTTATCGACCGACAGTTACGTAATCGTTACACAATCGTGGATGAGCTTTTGCGCTGCTGGGTGCAGCAACATTTGCATCGTATTGTAATAAGCACCCAAGCAATTCTATTATACTGATAACCCAGACTCCTAAGGTCTTTACGACCTTTTGAAATTTGAATATTATCTTTGCACTATATAATAAAGCGTAATTTTCCAACTGCATTTAATAAATTTTATCGGAGTTTTTACTTGTTTATTAACAATCATATTTTATAAAAGGAAAACTTAAATGAGCATAAAATATAGTCACACGAATGTAGGACGTCCTTGAGCGCGGTGGAGTGACAATCTTCGTAAAGTGGCTGTCAGTGACTAGGGATCGAACTAAGTGGCGTGCTATTGAAGTCGGCTATGTCCGTAGAACTGATGACCGTCGGAGTTGTAAAGTTCTTGAGTTGAGACCGGGACTTGGGTAAAGTAGAGTGGGACGCCCTACGACAACATGGGATGACGATATTCGTTGTCTGGCTGGATTGGACTGGATGAGAGTCGCCGAAAACGGGAACAGGTTTTCATTAAGTGAGACTTTTGTCTAGGAGTGGACGAGTGTAAAGTAGGTCTATGATCATGATATCCAGTAGTGGACTGATGTGGATTGATGTTGATGACGGGCATTTATTCCGGGGTCATAGATGTTTACAAGTTTTTAGTTCTTTGGCTTTGTTGTTCGTCTATGTCTACGTTCGTTGATATTGCTAATACATTTGATTTATTATAAATATTGCACAAATATGATTTTATTTTGATTTGATTTATCTCTTTTCTTCTTCTTTATTTGGTGTGACACTGCAATGTATCTACAATAAGTGGTAAAAAAATAATAAATAATTATCTTCCTTTATAGCACAAGCTCTTAACGTTGCTTTATTTGCACTAGATAATAGAAGTGAGTTTTACATCAAATATGATACAAATTTGACTAAGCCACTTACGGACCGTATCCTCTTTATAAATTGCGTCATTTTTATTTTTGGGCGCATAAGCTTAAGCGGATTATATTACGATCCCATTTAGTTAATTGTGTATTAGTAAATGGATTCATCCTTTAATATTTGCATAGGCTTTGCGTCTGTCTGAAACTATTTCATGTTCATATGAAGCATTCATAGTTTAGTTTAGAATGCTCTTTACTACCTTGTGTAAAGAGACGAAAAGAAGGAATTCCAAGTAGGTTCACCGCTTTCGCACCGAATTGAATCAAATATTGTTATATTTGTTTATAACCTTAAGTGCCTTTTTAAAATAAGCTTATAATCCTATTACAGATAGACCACTCATTCGTTTTGATTCAAATTGAAAGTTTAGTAAAGTAACTTTGGGAAATTAATTCTTTTGCATAGTACATTAATTAAAGATGAGCTTATTAATCCATCTACGGCTGTTTTTGCTCATTAGGCTTAAAATAATTATTCAATACCTCAAACTCAAAAGAATTTGTAAAAGGAACGCACCGAAAGTGACATTTATATTCTCAAAATTATTACGTTCTTTTGTCCTTTTTTTAAACTCTTAAATGTTCGTTCCTTTTTCAACGGAATCTGGGATCGCCGCTTGATTTGATTCGCTTTCCCTGTTTATTTTAAAAGTGCATGTGTATATAAGGTGGTGTAATTGGGTTATATAATATATATGTGTGTGTGAGAAATTTTATTTTAATATTATATCATTTTATAACGTTACCGCTCACATACAATGTAAAATATATTATATTAATTGGAACAGTAATTACATTCCATTCCATCAGTAAATTCTCTAAGTTGAGGGCATATTTCGAGCCGGAATATCACACGCTCGACTAGATAATACGGATTGACATATATTAATGGCTTATCTTACGATAAAAACCACAACCATAGAAACTGCAAATAAATGAGCTTGATTTACAAATATCAAAACCTTAATTTAGAAACAGAATCCATGTCTAATAATGATAATAATCACCTTCGAATTATTATTAATAATAATAAAAATGAAATTCTTCCAAATAAAATTATACTAAGCTACGCTGTAATATTAAAAGGATTCAGAAACGTGGAATCTCAAACCAACTTGGACAGTTATAATGACTGTAATGTTCATAATAATGAGGAGGTTTAACATATCTCGTTACTTTCTCAACAAAAAGTCCAAACTCTATATAAAAATTTCTTTTTCATAAAACATTTTTCTTTCAACAATTATTAAAGAGAAATAAATTTTGGTCCATGTAGCGGAAGTTTAGTGTAACTTTCCTACGGATAAGAATGGCAAGATTCAGCCACGGGCGGTACCAAAATGACAGCAGAGTTCCCCTTTTTTATTACAACAGACGTAGCTAAAGATAAAAACCAACGGTTGCTTTTGTAGACATAAACGAGCGTTATTTACCAAACAAACGTATGTCATGCATATAATGATCAAGACTCTATTTATTGAGACACACTGGTAGCTAGAGGTGCACGATGGAATGTGTTCAAAGAGAAACGCAGAATAAACTCGACTCGATGTATTTAGCCAACACGAGCATTTTAAAGTAAGTTTATGACGTAACATTGACGATTCTCGGAAATATGCAGGACAGAGTTGCAATTATGAATCCAGTAGAGAAATGAGCCAAATATACTCTTTTCTATAGACCGCTAAAAACCATTGCAGTACAGTACCTTTATTAATGAAAGGAATCTTAAAGTAACAGTAGCAGTCATTTGTTATTTACAATTCTTAAATTATCTTCAAATCAATCATCAAATCTTCTTCGTCATTTTCTCTCTCCAGTTCACAATTACCGAATTAAGTAACGCCAAATATCTCTTTGGTGCAAAAATTATTTATACTAGAAGTGAGTGAGGTTATATATTAAATAAATATAAAAAATTCTACAGAGTACGAGAAATTTTAGAAACCAATTTGTCTTGCCATACTACAGTAAAGAACAGACTAAGTTTGAAAAATAAATTACCGCATCAAGTACGTATATAGAGACATATTTAAGTAAGAGAACATATTGTTATTACATTTAGGTTACTATTAATAAACAAGTTAGGCAAACAACGTAAAGTTTTCGCATAAAGAAATGGGCTATTTAAAAGCGATAAAATGAGTTGATTTTAGTTACAACATCAGTGATCGCGCAAGACACTACTATTGTGTCTTTTTTCAACTGTAAAATATTATTAACATTAACATTCACCTTAGGTACAGATGGGCTATCTCAAAGAGTTAATGAAAAATATTTCCAAAAATTACACGATTTGTCATATGATTTTGCTCCACTCCTGCAATAAAATTCTCAAATAATCCTTATCTGATCTTACATTCAACATAATTCGCTGGAATATTTTAAATGTTCGAAATTTTTCTACTAATTCAAACATAGCTCTCAACCCGTCGCTTCCAGTTAATGTCTATGTTAAACGTTCCGGAACCGAGTAATCGAAACGGGACAAAGTGTAGTATTACTGCGTTCCAGATCTATTTACACCGTACTTACTCGGGCCGAATACTGCTCTATTTTTGTTGAGGTTTTCCTTTAGAACGCCTGATTCTTTATGAGACTATATAGAAAATAATGCAATTCCACATTGAAACCGTTGTATCACAGAATCCAATAACGAGGCTTCTCATGGCTATGACGCAGTTCACTGACTTTTAGAGAATATGGAAGGCATCAACTGCTCATGTGTCCCGAAACTCTTTACGCCAGATATCAAGCGATTTCATCATATTGCTGGTGTGTATGGGGTATGATGAACACTTAAAATCAGTTGGGTTGTTAGTTTATTTCGCACTCCTTGGCGTAAAACACTTAGGGAATAGTCTATCTAACGATAAATAGTTACGACAGCTATTTATCTCGCTCCACTTTCATCTAGCCTTGCATTTTTCAAGAGGCTTCTAAAAGAACGCGAGAATATACCGCTACCTGAAAGCAATATGCCCCAAGCTTTGATTTGAATTCTTCAGCCTAATATTTCAAATAAAAGTCTGTATATAACATTTTTAAAATTGTCCAGTAGTATTGAGCCATCATTTTTATGTAGTCTTCCTTCTCAGATGTAGCGTTACCGATTTCGATTAAGATATTTATTAACGTTAGACTATTCTGTTTGATCCTTCAACCTTGTTTGAATAAAGGTCCATTCCCAAGAGAAGTGAATGCACGATCCTGGATAAATTTATTTTGAAAGTAACGTTGACCGTTCGCAAATTAATCCTAAAATATATGGATAAAATGGACGTGTTTTGAATGTAGATTACGAGTTGAGTGTAAAGGACTAAACAAATAAAATACGTTTGTTTTTTCAAACATTGTCATATATTTTTTTGCTAATTTCGTGTTATTATTTAGAGTGGTGAGATTTCTAAAATAGGCAATAATTTCACTACGGATGGCCATAAATATTAAATTGTTCAGACACGAATTATGTTGCCTCTAAGCTGAAGTGAAAATTCATGTATTCCATTCAGATACCTTTCCTAGTCTTATTTAAGTCTAGATGGAAGAATTTAATTAATAATAATAGCTCATATTAATAAAGTAATATATTTTAATACAATTTCAAAATTTTCAGCTGTCTGTACTTATTGCTACTCTCTTATCAGCAGTGGAGGCCTTTGTTTTGTATCAGTTGAAAAGGCTTTTATGCTGCAAAAACAGTAACGGAGATTTAAGTTGAGCAAACACGAGGCTAAATGCTGATATCCTATTCAACAGAGTTCAAATGTCATGTAATAATTAGGTATTACGGTACAGAATCACAATTAGTGCTTTGGCTGACTAAACATACTGCTTCTGTACCTAGAAACAAAAGAAGTTTTTCTCTTGTGATGGCCACCTCTTACGAATAGAGCTATAGCCTGCGAAGATTAAAAAGTTTCACGCCACCTTTGAGAAAAATCGATACTTGAGATATTTGAAGACACAGAGGAACATTAAGCAGATCGTCAAACGCAAAGCTTGTCGTGAAGTAAAAATAGAACCAGAACCAGTCGACATTTATTATTTACACACCAACTAGTGAACGGTTATCAATAACTTATTCAGTCTATGTGACATTATTTTTAATGAATATTATGATTTTATACGGTTTTAGGGTAACCTAGATAAAAATCTCAAAAATGTAAATCCAGAAATGATTTCCATGTTGACGACCAACAACGCTTTTATGTCATCGTTTAAATATTGGGTCGAGATGGAATTTGCATATTTTTCAAACCTATTTCGCTGAATAGTCATTTGTCATCAAATATCGGCCACTTTATTCGGCGTTTTCGCTTATATAACAATTTATTTATGAATGTTAATTCGTAAATGATGGTGTTTTAGATACAAATTTTGATTTCAGCATAATTAAACTACTATAAAATTACCAGGCTTTCTAAATTCTTGGTCGTTTGTATGTACTTAGTAATGCAAAATATTATATTTTCGTTGACTCGTGTGAAGGTTGTTACTGTTGTCATAGAACTGGAAGTGCTTCGGCATAACCCAAGTTAACCTCGTGAAGGGCAGTAGATAAGTGGTTACCAGGGAGTTTTAGTGGGTATTTCCAGTCCCAAAGCCGATATGATTAAGTTCTGAGCGAGCCCATCTAGTGGAGGAAGATCTTAATTCTTATACAAATTGTTATAAAACTAGTAGTAATATTTAAGAGTTTGAATAAAATAATCAAAGTTAACAACTTTTTGTATAAGACCAAGTCTGAAATCGTAAAGAAAAATCAACTATTCCTTAGAAAATATCAATCATACTTGCTCGGTCCAAATGTATGGGACAGCAAATATTTCTCGCTATTTCGATGTTGGTACAATAGAGAGAGTTATTTAGTTGGATGGTCTAATTCAACCTCTTAAATATTTCTGCTAGTTCTTTTAATGCACTGTAAGAAAGTATTGTCACAGATACGTTCGGTATTTTAAGGGTTTTGAGAAGTGGGTCATGTTATCTTTGTTGATTTCTAGATTAAAAATTATAATTCTGCATATTTGATCCTTTAAGATTTGTTGTTTTTTGTACTTTGGGAAGCTGTACGAGCTTCCCAAAGTACTCTAGATTACTTCTTGATAGTATTATGGTTCCAACAGACTGTAACCACATACATATTTTTCCAATTGTTTTAACTTGTCTTGTATGCTGACTATTTTAGTGAAAAAAAAAAGAATCTGAATCCGAACAGAACAGAACAGGCTAGTTTTAAGTTAAATGATGTGGGATATTCAAAGCCACAATTATATTACAAGCTACAAATATTCTCTACTGAAACGAATTGAAGATATAAAATTACAGTATTACACCATTTTAGTTAAATATGGTGTTACCATAAATATAAAGTTGAAAATATTATATTATTATTATTTTATTTTATTTTTATTTTATATTAAATTATTGATGTTATTGATTATAAGTAGAAATTAGTACTACTTCAGCCCCATTACTACATTTATTACAATATCAAATAATTATATGTTAATCATTCATATAGCTGTTAATGTAATACTATGATATGTGTAAATGTGTTTCTGTATCGAAGGAATAGATTGTGTTTACTATTTACCATAAGGTGGACCTTTATTTTGACATTATTTTGAAATAAATAAGCAAAATACATTAATTAGTATATTACCCACCAATAGAAAAGAATTGGCTAAAAACGAACTTTTTTGTAATTTATGTTTAGATATTTACGTTGTCTCCATTTGTTTACAAAAACACCTCTTGCAATGTCTTCGTTAGATTTGTATTAGCTTTCATATAAAAATAATACTTCTGTAACTATACGTAGATAGCGGTGCGGTTATGATAGTTTATCTCTCAATAAGTCATTTTTTTGTACATTTGTTTGTTGTCCTAATATAAATATAAATATAGTAACTTATTTCGAGTTAAAAAGCTAAAACATACAATTCTTTATACAGTGTCTGAATCATAACAAAGTTTAAGCAAACCCGGAACCTTCCGGCGCGTTTCCTAATTTACCAAGTTTCTCCACGTTTGCGGAGCCAGCGATAATATTATTAAATTCATGCAGTTTTCTTCGTGGTAACATTTCTCTCGGTGCTTATTTCGTACAACCACAGAAAATAATTGGTGAAACTTCAGTGGAGTTAAAATAAATTATATTAAGTACAAAATACAAAAATTAAGTCACACATCAGTGATATTTGTTATTTCTCGCTCCTCTCCGTCCAGGAAGTCGCTTTTAAACATTGGACCAACGTTGTTAACCAATTCTATTCCACAACTTTGAAATGAGGACGTGATCTGTTAGTTCAACAAGATTTTTCTTATTTATAAATTTTCTTGCTAGTATTTTGCAATATTCTAACAAAATTGTTCCTGTCTCAGTCAAGCAGCGATAAATGTACGTCATAAGTTTTCATTCACGTTAGTGAGGCAGACCGAAATTGACTGTGCTGAAACAATTTCTGAGGCTGTTTACGCTTCCTTGCCTTTTATGCTATCTTATTTTCTTATAAATGTGTTTGAAAACTATAACCTCAAAGTCATCAGAACACTTTATGCCACAAAACGTATTATTTTTGGTCCGTTCAAGGCTTAACAATAAGGTAGCTAACCAGTTGCTCAACGCGTTGAACCATGTGTTTAAAGGTTTTCAAATATTCATTTTACGTGTTATAATGTTTTCTAAAGTAATCTCATTCTTTATATCGTTGAATTTTAATGATATTTAATAAAAAAAAAGACAAGCAAATTAAAAAGTATCAGATTTTTACATTACATGGTTTTCAAAGAAAATAATAATAATCGAATAATGAAACATATGATACCTATGACAGACTAGTGAACTTTGTACTGCCTAACAAGTAAATACAAACAAGCTATATACGTACGTGACATTTTCAATTATGGAAGATGGCGGAGTTAGAAACTGAATTTATTTGATAATTTAATTTTATGTTTAATTTTGAGATATTTTAATAGTTTTTCTGCTATTCGGAGTGGAAGTAAATGTAACAAATAAGAGTAAAGTAAATGTAACTTCTTACATAAATGGTTGTCCGCGACATCTATCACTAACATCCATCATTAAAACCGGGACCTCGTTGCTACGAGACAACGAAGAAAATTGCGCTACTACGAGGGAAACGCTGTCAAACCTACTGTCAGGAAGTACGTTACATATACCATAGATGGCGCTGTTTTCAGAGAGCTGAAGTTCTTCGTAACGATTAATTAAATTATGGTAAAATTAGATTTAAATAATAGAAAAAGAAAGTTGCCATATATTTATTAGTATATTACTTTACTTTTACTCCAGCACAGAAAACATTCGATATCATACTCATTATTATTATAAGAGCTTTTGATTTTGAAGAGCATGAAATTCATGAAGTTAATCTCCTGAAAGAATAAAGAATATTTAAAAATACCTACATTATTTTTTACTCATCAGTGATTCTATTAAATGTTGTAGAGTAAATTGTAAAATAGAATAAAACTTCAAATTTTAATTTAACTTGTTCTACAATAGTTTTTATATCAGTATTTTTGAGATAAATATGAAATATAAAGTAAATATTCTTTTCGACAAACAAAAATATTGCAATAGACAGAGTTTATATCAGCCTATTTCAGCCCTCTGCAGGACAAAGGTGTCTCCAAGGCATCGCCATAATACCTATACGACCTTTTCGTTTCCGCATCCATCCACCATCTCTCATCTGGTATCTGGTCTTTAAGAATTCCCAAATATATCATTTTCCTTGATTTAAAATTCATCAAATAACATTTCATTTTTAATCGTAACATGAAAAATGGTTTTCTTTTCCGTACACCCTAAAGGAAGTAAATTCCTAAAGATTTGTGAAAGAAAAAACCTATTAAGCTTTTTATTTCGTCAGTATTATATACTTACCTGTTCGAACGTTTTCTCTTGATTGCTGGCACTAAATACAATGACTTACCTGAAAAAAAAAACATAATTTTTAAAGTAGTTATCATTAAAAACAAAAAATGATCATGATTTAGTTTGTCGTTTAAAGTTTTGTTTTAAAGTTTTTATTATCATTCGGATTATATTTTTTTCATTTTACGCGTATTTCAATGAAAGAACTAAATCTATAGTTTTTATATTTCCTGTAATATCATCTTTACATCGTCTTAAATGTTTTGACTTCCAAATCTAAATTAAATTTCAACTTGTATAATCGTTACTATCCCAAACGGGAATTTTGCAAAAAAGTTGAGTATGTACAATGATATTTTTCTTTCATTGTTGAAATCAGGAAGTAAATATTCTTATGAAAGAATAATTAATTATAATAAACATATATAAAGCTAGCGAGCATGGAATATGCAAACAAGTCTTTGATTAAAAATATATAATTTCCCATTAAACAGCTATAACAAATCCGTCAGCACGCAATATCAAGACTGTCATAATGACCCAAGAATATAAAATAGTATCAAACTGTATAGTTCCTTAATAACACAAAGATCCTTCCCTCCTTCTTTTTGGGCCGGCAAAAAGCACTTTTTGGGCCGGCAGGGTAAGGGTGGCTAGGGCAGTTTGTCGCATGCTTCACTAGCTATCTTCACATATGGACTCCTCTACTGCTTATCACCAGGTGGTGTCGAGTCATTTGCTGAGCTTCATTTAAAAACAAAGTAATATATGGTATATATGTGTGAAAGTCAGCTAGATTCAACGAGTAACTCTTGTAAAATCTGTGCGGTAAAGAATACACGTCATGTTTTACTTATTAAATTTTCATGGTAGGAAGATCAAATTTCTATATTATGAACCTTCCATAGCCATATTAAGTTCTGTTTTGATTCAAACTTTTCCATCCCGATCCTATCCCGATTTTCTAACCTACTTTACAGATAATGTACCCTTTGTACTTACATAAAATTTATGTATTACAAATATGACCAAATTATAAAAGAAAATTAGATTTTTGAGATTTACGTCATTTAATTCTGCGCTCTATTGTGTTGCAGCGGGGTACCTTATATTGAACCTTAAAGCTACATGAAAAAGTTTTAAAGATATCCGCAATTTTTAAGGGAGTTGAATACAATATTTTTAAATCTTGTCGTGACTTCCGAAAAGACACCGACTTTTTTTTTAAACTCCGGCAAATTTAATTACCTTGTCGCAGTTAAAGCAATAAATATATCTATAGCAACTGTCTTAACTACTTCAGCTATAGATCCTAACAACTAGTAATTATTTTAGTTTACCAAGATCCATACTGGCGTAGAGATTGGAGCAGCAAAATAATAAGATTCCCTCATTAGCATTATCCACTTCGAAAAAGACAATAGAAATTTATGTTGTGAGCAGAATACAAGTCCCAGTTTTTCCAATACAACAATCCTTCATTATACTTTGGTGATCTAATCTTTGCAAGACCACAGTTGGATATAGTTTGGTTGCAATTTTCTGTAAGATGGTATTGCTTCGCCCTACTCAAGGAGGATTAGAGGTTTAGAAGCCCCAATCCTTATAAAAACTTATCTGTGTGTATTTTATCCTGTTTGGATAAAATATACACAGATAAGTTTTTATTTAATGTTTACTGGCCAAGTTCCTTCGTAGTTTTTCAAGGATTTTATTACTGTTCATGATTTATTTACACCTGTTACATTTCTATATGAAATTTAGGTACTGATGATACTCTGATTTCATCTGTCGTCTTACTTTTAAATTTGTAGTATTGGCGGTAAAATCGACGGACCCATAGATAACTAAAATATGTAGCTGTTGTTGGTTTAATCATCATTTGTATTTATGACAAACGCTTTATTAAGATACACATATTTTGAGTAAACAAATACCTTTATTGAAACATCGCCACTCTTTTAAAACTGTGCGTAAAATACTGCATAACTTATTTAAAGGAAACATATTTGATTATTCATATTTTTACTACACAATTCAAAACAAAAGAAAGTTATATAGAATAATAAGTGTGAAAACTCTAAAAAGGTTACGTTCCAAACTATAATAGTGATTGACACTATATAAATAAACAATAACCTATATAAGATCTCTTTTGTTTTTCTTGGGACTAAAGTAACTAAATTCTATTCTTTTTCAAAACTGACGAAAAGAATAGAATAATATAAATTCGTTGCAGTTTAAAAAGGTAATGCGAAGATTGTGTAGACCAATATGAAATTAAAGAAGCAGACGCATAGAGAACACGAGCATTTAATCTTTATTACTAATGTATTGTGGATACTAGAAGTAGAGGAGGTCAATATCCCTACAAGTTTATATGAAAGTGGTAATATTATCTGTGGTGAGGGGAGGACCCTCTGTTCGGATCTCAAGCGGGTTTGTTTATTTGATGAGCATACAAAATGTTAACACATAATATTAACACAAAATAACAACATATAAATAACGACATACAGAATATTAACGTACAAATAATATTAACTGCATAATAATAAGGCTTTAACTGAAATTAAAAAACTAATAGTTTTTTACTAATAGCTATGCTACTTTTCAATGATATAAAAAGTGAACGTTAAACAGTATAACAACTATAAAATTGTAAACAGAATACACATATTAATCTCAACATTTAATCGCTATGTAGTATTCATAAATCAATCTTTTGCCGTAGATATTTTAGTTAGTCACGGACCTGACTCGAAACCATGTGCTGGTAGTAGGAGGCGTCTATGTGCGAAGATTCATACTGCCGTAGCCACCTCCATGTTCCGGTAAGGAAACGTGCCGGTATTATTAAGTAAACGTTATGTGCTGGTAGTATAAGGTAACACTCAGGCTCACAACAAAATTATTTATATCTCGTCTTTATCAAGAAAAATATATTTAGCCTGAAAGTTTAATAGATTTGAGATCGAATTTAACAATAATAAATTTATTTTCTCAAGTTGGCCTAAGTCATTGTTATCAAAAAGATTTAAACTCTATTTATATAAAAATATAACTGTTATTAGATTACTGTTATCAGTTAACCCGCTACAACCTAACGTTACATTCAGTACTTATAAGGAATTACCATCTAAGCCAATCAGTCTCCTTTAGATTCGCACGTGACGATTCTATCGATGAATAGAATGTGCATGCTGCCGACCTTTGACATTCTTCTTGGCAGCGTTCCAGTATGTCTGGTTATGGTTTGAAAGAAATTTGCAGTTCATTTATATAGTTCATTTCTACTATTTACTTTAATAATCGTGTTACATGAAAGTAAAATGAAAATGGTTTTACTTCTTTCAAATTTTTTTCTAGAATAATAAATAATTGATCAATTGTCTGAACTTGCTTAATTCTTACAAAGAAGAATGTCTCGTGAATAGACGGTTATACAAGTGTTAGTGACTGTGAGTGTGTGTGTGTGCGTGCGTGCGTTATATAATACCAAAATTTTGTACCATGATGACATTTTGTTCAACAAATCATTAACTTATATAGCATATATTTATACTATTTTTAAGTCTTTGTCCTGCGCCCATATTTTGCTCGCCCCAGCCAACAGAATGGGAAAATTTATTTTCTAGTCTCAGATTGCCTGCGTTAGACAATAATAGCGAAAGTTCTTGATGGACACTTTTAAGAACGTATTTATTTTTAACAAAACAACAGATTTGGATATTCCTCGCAGATGTGGAAAATACACTATTAGTAAATCCAACTCGTTTATTGTCATTTATCACAAAAACTAAGAGGAATGTTTCCTTTTAATTATTCGAGAAGCTGGGTATAGTATACAAACAATTATGATTATGATTATATTCACTCTACTTTCCATGAAAACTATTATTTTAAAAATAATACTCGTGCGTAATATTTCATATTATTTCTTGCATGTAGACATTATTTCATGCATTTGTTGCATTTTAATCTTCTAACTAATATTCTAATTATTAACGTATAAGTTGAATATTCGTTTTTTGGTGGTGTGGAACAGTGTCCATTGTCAAGTCATTTTTGTGTTAAAGCTACACTTACCAAATTATTTTGATTATTGAGTTATTTATTGTTATACTGGAGAAGAAAATTTAAAGATTATTATTTTAAATAATTATTTACACTCAAGATCTTAATCCAATCGCTTCAAATAAACTCGCAAAATCAAACATTTGTATTGTATATAGATACACGCTTATCTCCCAAAGTATGATAGTGTATTTTGGTATTGTGACGTCACACCCTCTATACATAGAATTACTCCGGCTGGATGCGTAGTCATTCTTCCGTGAACGCCTGTGGCATCGTGTCTTAGTTGTTAAATTACAATTTCAGGTTGATATTCTTGTACAGAGAAATGTCAAGTTTTATTATTAGATGTGGATATTCAAAACTTATCTTTACCTAAAATGATTTGTTCCGGGCCGATGTCTGTCAATGCAGGTGTGTGAAATTTTCCTCGCGGAAAGCGTCGAATAAATATACTATGAATTCAAAATTTAAAAACACTTTAAACGTCACGGGGTTCGAACCGCTACCACCCGCACGGAGGACACTTCGCCACCAGCGCAAAATTTAAAATTCAAGGCAAATTTGATTACGGTAGAAAAACCCAGATCCAAATTATTATTAATCTGAACATCGTCTTTAGATACGTTTGAAAGTGGACGAGAGTGAAGTAATAAATCCTTTTGAGATAATTTCACCGTCAATATATTATTTATCCCTTACTTGTAAGCTTTGATTCAGATGGTTAACACAAAGAACAAGGCTTTAATACAAAATATTTATTTTTGGCTGTGGTCTTCAATAAGCGTGAAATTTAAGAAAAAATCACCCGATAACTTCATTATGTTTTATTCCAACTATCCACATCTAATCTTGATAATATTATAATTTGTATCTGTTAAAACATTTCCATTTTGGCATTTAGATGGCATTATTCCTTAGTGTTGAATTTAAAGATGAAGTACTTTAAAAAGCAACAGTTAAAAACTGTTTCAATTTTGAATGTAAGTCGTAAAATTTAGACAAACAATTTGTGCATAAGTAAAATCCCTGTTCTTAAGTTTTCACAAACGTACCGGAAACATAGAATGGATTTAACTTGAATTAAGACCTCAATAAATTCTTAATAGCGGTCGAGTATTCAGAGGAACGAAAACAGCTGGTAATAAGGTGAAGAGGCGAGAATAAGAGGGAAATGAGTATCCAATAGCGAAAACTTTGGAACAAGAAACAAATTTAAATTTTCAATCAGAATGAAGAAAGTTCTTCAAGAAATATCTAACAGAGAGACTTCTATTCTGCTACCCGATGATGCGATTCGAATTCGAAGCGTGTAGAAATGTGTCTACAAGCAAAGGGTTTGGATTGGGAGTGGATTATGAAATTTTACTGTTGTTTTATGTTATTGTTATTTGATCATAATTAAAAAAACTTACAGTATTTTCCGGAGTTCTTTATTTTTTACAAAAGTTGTTATTATTTAAATAATTATCTTACCCCGGGAACCTAGTACAACCATAAATATATATCTTAATAGACTTGATAAAAAACTAGACTTTTTCAAGTGTTTTTTGTTTGCTAAATGCATCAAGGAGGTTTTTAATAAAAAAGTTTTCGGTACATGACTATTTCCAGCGTTAATACATGAATCGAATTTAAAATAGTCTGAATCAAACCTTAAATTGACCCTCTAAAATGTGAAATATAGCTATCAATAAATGTTCGAAGTGTAATATTAATTATTACTCGTCCAAGGATCAAGATATTTCCTTTAATTTCCTTTCATTGTTTAATTGTTTTTTCAATTGGGTTGAAAAAAATCGTTCGAAGTTGTTTTAAATGATGTAAAAATTACTTACTAAAATATCAGAGTAATTAATAATGTACATTATCAGTTTAAATATTAAGAAACACAAAAATAACAAGACAGGTTGCACAATCATAGGTGAAAAACCTATACAAGGTTAAAAATATTATTTCACTAAAGAAATTTTTCGTAAACGGATTCTGTCCTAAGCTCTCTAAAAGGTTTTATGATGATAATAAAAATATTGCGATATAAGATACTTAGTATGATATAACTATAGTAATAATGTAACAGTCATGCAAAGTTATCCCGTCATAAGTAAGCATACGTGACTTGACTAGGCCAATCGCGGGGATTAACCGTAATTTACTATGTGAGCAAACACGAAAACACCCCACACATACTAAATTGTATGAGCTTATTTATTTTCGTCGCTGAATTTTATTTGGAACTAGCTTGTGACTTCATTCCTGTTAAGGGAGAGGCACAAAATTCGGGAAGTTTCTATGCCTTTTCGAGATGTTACTTGACGATCGTCTGGTTGAGTGATTAGTATCCCTGTCTACTTAGCCAGAGATATAGTGGCTTTTTGTATGTTTATTTAGTATATTTCTGATATTTATTGAAATATGTTTTACCAATATTGAACCGTTATCTATCCAAAACACAATTTCTCTTAATGATGCTTACTTTAGGCTTAATTATAGGTTATTATTATTATTATTGAGTTTGATAGTTTTCAAATTTCAAAGGAAATACAAAGAAAACTACTTTAAGATTCGTTTCTTTCGACACTTAAGCAGGTACACTTAAGTAGACTACAACACGTAATGAATTATTTTTCGCCCGCTTATAAACCTAAGAGACGCAATGATTTGTCGTTTCATAAAAGTTGAAAGAAAAAAAAGTAATTTTCTTAATATACACCAATATAAAATATTTAATAATACACACTTAGACATTACAAATAAACTTAAAGTAATTACAAATAAAATCATAAGTAAAACAAAAAAACACATATTGGCGCAGTCAACAAGTACCCTGACTCAGCATAAAGCTTCTGCGACAACCATGATGCCACAGAAGAGCTGTTATTACGACAGGCCCTTGGTGTGACGATTTCTTAACACATTTACCAAAATTATTAATATTTAAAAACAATACAAAATACTTTCTTGAGAGTTGCTAAAAAAGAAATGACAACTTCAAATATGGCAGTATACGCTTCAGTTCCCTCTGCCTTCCCTGTTTTAAGAAAAAGTTAGTCAGCTAGTAAGTTAGCTAATGGGTAGTTAAATTAGTCATATAACTATTAATTATTAAGAAGAGTTCCCAGTTTCATGCAAAAATTTCCTAGCAATAGTAACCATGCGAACTGACATCACAACACCAAAAAAAAAACAATTTAAACCTTTAGTTTTCTTTTAAAAAATTAAAAGAAAACTAAAGGTTTAAATTGTTTATCTATTATTGTGACTCTAGAGTATTGGCATAAAAAATATGCCAATACTCTAGAGTCACATATTCTCAATATGGTCAATAAATATTTGAGAAGTATTATAAACCGTGAAAAGTAAAAATTATTATGTGAACAAGCGATTTCCTGTAATCGGTTAATTATACTTTATTATTTAACTGAACATTTATCCTGATACCTGAAACTTTGAGCTGATCTTATGTTGTTGTAACAAGAGTTATTTTTACTGCAAATGTAATAATTGATGTTCTGTCACCTGTACACCAATTTAATCCCAAGCTATCAAGGTAGGATTACATGTAATCTGTTCTGGCAAGCGGGAGCTCAGCACGTAGACATAGATAAACAATAAATACTGAATCAGGTTTAGTTTTAATTTCCTGTAGACATTGTATCCTTCGGACGCTCAGCGTTTGTTTTATTCTTTTACTTAATATATTTACTTGAACATGAGACGTTTCTAATAATATGGGTCTAGTATTTATAGTGTATCTGCCAATTCAGTAGTATAATATTTAGGTATCTCAATATTCAGTTATATTTTCGAAATTTAAAAAAAAAATTCAAATGTGTAAATATCAGTATCTGTGATACCGATGATTCAATCAAGTTAAGCATTAGGTTAAACTTTATCATTTCAACATTTGTTTGAAACGCAATAGTTTTTATTGGATAAGTATTTTTTAAATATGTTAATTTTAATATTGAAACATAGTGAGCGTTAACACTCAATAGCAGAATGATTAGAAAAGATCTTTATCGCATATTTTACAAATTTCTGTCGCAGATCAGTTGTACATTCGTACTAAGACAAGATATTATATCCACTCGAGAGTGGAGCCTGTTCTATGAGTAGTGATTTCTCTCAACATTTTATATTTCCTTGCCGTCATGTATCATGTAGTTTGAGATGCTTTTCCTGTGCACTACTTGGCATAGGTTTATGCAGACCAGTGCCAAAGACTATCAGTACTTTGAAAGTACAAGCGCCAGCATACTAAATGGAGCAATCACCTTGCAATACCTGTTCTTAGTAACAAAATTAGATAAGAATATTTTTATGTTTCTATTTATGTTTTATGCTAATTTGAACGTAAGTATTTTCATTAAAATTTATCTTTTGCATTTAGCATTGCAACCAGTTTTAAAGTAATTTCACAAACGTAAAAATTTATTATCTAATGCTTGTTTTCAATTATCTATGAACTGATGGTTTTGAAGAAGTGTTGAGTTTGCCATATTCAAAATGATGAAAATTCAATACCTCGAAGTAATACGATTGCTAGATAGATTATTGGAACCCCCAATAAATCAATAAAATTATTATTAAAACAAAAATAAATTAATTACAATGTGAAAAAAGATGGAAATTGAAACTGAAATCATTGAAAGTAAATATATTATATGTAATTAAACATTATCATATAATGTGCATGCTTTGATCAATCTATATACAAGTATTGGAATTTGTTAAGCCAGTCATGGCACTTCTTTGACTCCGTAAATAACTTTCTCCTTATAAGCAGTAGGTAATTTATTGTTTTAATGGTGGTTTCATAGTGACGGTTCCAACACATTAAAATTAACGCGTGTTTAATGATTCAGAGTTTACTAGAAAAATTAGTAACTAATTACTATCAGCATGCGAGAAGTTTATTTGTGCAAGTCTTTTTATAGTTCAGAAAGAAAGATATTTAATCTATTTTGAGGTGACATTATGTACCTACCGTATTTTCATATTATTGTAAGGTAATATTACGTTATGTAATCAATTGCTTGTCGTTCGAAAGAATCAGTTTTAAACTACAATATTAAGAGTTTTAAATGTTCGATCATAAGAAAACGAGTCGATTTTTACTTATAAGAATATCATTAATCTTTTTTCATCTTCATTGGTTTTAATTTCCTGGTCTGAATTCGTTGGAAAATTTTACCTTATTTCCAATGAGTGATCGTTGTTTGTTCACGACCAACTGCCCTTTATACGTCATTATTATTTTGTGAATTTTTTGCGTACACATAAACATCAACAGAATAAATGATAAACAAGAAGAATAACACAGAAAGTGTGGCTTCAAAATCCAATTTCTTACCCACGTGTAATAGGAATGGTTATTACCCCAACCATTCCTTCACGTATACTAGACTCAGACGTCACGTATACTAATAAATATAAAATGACAAATTTTAATAACATTATTGTACATATATAGTATTATTTATATTGCTATTTTATACTCAATAATAGGTTGGGGTGTAAGAATATCATAACTATATTAATGGAAGAAATTTAAAAGTCAAAATACAAAAAAGTGCTCGTATTGTTTATAATTGTTCTAAGACAAGCTTCCATATAAACTAGTGTATCACAGCTGATTCGACAGCCCTGATCGCAATTTTCATGTTTGCCATCCTTAATTTTGCACGCTTGCGCTGAAAGGGGCATCGCGATCTTGTGAGTAGCCTAGCAACAATAATATAGCATTTTCCCCATGTTTGCTATATTACGAATTTAATAATAAAATTATTAAACAAATAAGTGTTTTTGGGATGTTCTGACTATTATACTAGGGGAAAATAATAATATGCTGCCTGGGGATGACCTGGTGAATTGCGTCGGCGGAACCCGGGTCACCACCCGATGGGCAATGGAGTTACCGGGGAGTTTTAGTGGGTATTCTCAGTGCCGGCCTTGAGGCACTGGTGAGCCCCACACACGCCCGCCGCTTAGCCAGTGGCGGGTAGGTCCGTAAAGGGATTCCTCCTCGAAAAAAAAAGGGGAACATAATATAAATCAAACAATCTTTGCTCTTCTGGTAACAAAAATGACAAACAAGATCATAAAATTAGGTATTGCACTAAGAAAGTTCAATTGAGTAGCGCTTTTCGTGATAGAATATAGCTCCTATTTTTATAAATCCAATACCTCTGACAGATATACTCGCTACTAAGTGCTGATCTTACTTAGCTGGTGTTCCATCTAATGAACCTTAAAAGCAGCTATATATTCAACGAAAGAATGGTGCTCTACTTTACCTGCCAATACATTAGTTAAACGTATGTTCAAGTCAAAGTCTTAAACTATACCAATCACTAAAGCGAGTTCATGAAGTTAGTTTTACGTTGTTGTTTGAGAGTCTTTATACACAAGATACAGCCAAAATGGTTTTGTATTGTAAAAATAACTGTCTGAAAACTTCAGAAATATAGATACTTTAAGAATTCTTGGCGACGATCTTGTTGACTGGTCAATGTCTGCTTAGCCACAAGTCTCGGGTTCAAATCCCGGTAGGTACAGAAAATCGTATGAGTAGTATGAATGTTTATTCATAAGTCATAGATGCTTAATTTGGACTAGATGAAAGGTGTCAGAAAAAAATGCACCTAATGTAAAAGTAAAGACTTTTTGAATTTTGATATGACAAGTACTTATGCATTAGCTAATTGTTCCATTGGTTAAAGCGCTCTATAAAAGACTCTTATGCCACCCAAAAGTTTATATCGCTTTTTAAGATAATGCTTTCTCAAAAACAAAAACAAGTCTAATAATCACCGTCATAACTGGCCA
This sequence comes from Acentria ephemerella, assembly GCA_943193645.1. Classification (NCBI taxonomy): domain Eukaryota; kingdom Metazoa; phylum Arthropoda; class Insecta; order Lepidoptera; family Crambidae; genus Acentria; species Acentria ephemerella. The sequence continues at coordinate 10,625,971 of OW971879.1, read as the reverse complement.
AAATTTTGAAGAAGGCACGACAAAGTAAGACCAGTGGTAAAAGAAACCTGGATGGGTAATTTTACACCCTTCTTTGATTTTAAAAGACGTAAAAATTGGTAGGTTTTATTTGGGTAAAGAGAAAATAGACTTCCAGTAAGATTTATAAAAAACTGATTTAAACATTACTAGCAATGCGATTTCAAAATTTATGTTAATCTAAATATTGATATAAACAGCTCCAGTAAAGAATACCTTTGTAAATAGAAGTATATTAATGAAAATTTCTTATTAATACAAATTCAAACATGCACGAGTGTGTGTGAGGTTATCTAGTTTTATATTAATAATTCCATATTTTAAAAGATTTGATCAAAAATTATGTGATCCGACAGATATCTAAAGTCACCGATATAGCCTATCGAATTAACAAACTGAAGTGGCAGTGGGTTGGTCATGTTAGCCGAAGAACTGACGATCGTTGGAGTCGTAACGTTCATGAGTGCAGACCGCAACTCGGAAAACGTTGTGGAACGCCCTGCGACAAGACGGGATGACAAAATTCATAGGCTGGCTAGAGATGTCTGGATGAGAGTCATCGGAAATCGGGAGCAGTATATGGGGAGACTTATGTCCAGCAGTAGACGACCATAAAGTAGTTCAATGATGATGATGATAATTTAAATCAAATATGTGCATATTAAATAATAAACGACTTAATTTACATTTAACATTAAAATAATATATCTAGTCAGTCAGTCTAATATTTTCACCGTAGTATATAATTATGGTAAAAAAATTGTATTTTGTTTACCATTATATTTACCTACATTGCAGTAAATGTTAAAGTTGGAATTAGTTTAAATTAATTTATTATTTACAATAATTATGACAGGTTTGTCATTTGCTTTTTGTTTTTTTTTATTTGTCAAAAAGTTTTTAGTCAATTTGGTTCAATAACATTTTTCTATATTTCCATTAACAGTCAATAAATATTGGTAATTGTTTTATATTACATAATGAATACGGCTTTGTTACAAAAAGGAAGAGTATTATAAATAGTTATTGTACCCCTAACAAATATCAGAGGACCTTGTCACGCTGTCACAAAAAGCTGTCGAAGTACATGTATTCTTGTTTCATGTGGAAAATGTCTACAAAACAAATAACTTTGTATTACATTTATACGGCGCAGAAATGTAATTGTTGCGTGTGGTTGTAAAATATTTCCTCGTAATACCTTTTTCATTGGAGTGAATTATATTTTTAATGTGATAAGAATATTTATGACAACACAAAATGTTGGCAATGTCATGAATATTATTTTATTGTTTAATTTATGCCAATTTTTATTTAAGAATTTCATAACCTTGGTTGTATTGAAATGAAATTTTGAGAAATATAATATGTTAGAAGCACTTCGCACATCGCGGACGTTATAAAAAATATCTTATAAAAAAGTCCTTTTTTCACATTATTTACATCTTTTGTCACATTATTTAAATCTTTTTTATTATCGTATTCCCTAAATGTCGATGCGGTTATCCAGTGCCCAACCATGCCAAAAGTTGGCCAAACGCTCAAACGACTACAGCAAAGAGCTTCACCTTATAAAAATAGTTTTACACATTATATAAATATATGATGTTTTATAAATAACTTATCTTGCGTCATGTGTTGTTAAATTAGTTATGTAGAGCTTACACGTGTTTTCAAAACATATAGGCCGTTGGTTTCTGTTTTTACTTCCACCACTTTTACCCATCAAACCGTATTGGGCCATATGAGTTTGACCTATAAATTCCCAAATTTATATAGTTTGACCTAGACTCATATTTGTTCAATGTAGGAAAGCCTGCCGGTAGCATTAGTCCCTATATAAGCAGTTATGAAGAGGATTATATGTCTATGGTAATTATAATTAAAGGGGCACATGGACTGGGTCCATTAAGGAAGCGTTTTGTTGGGATCATAGCAACATGACTATTTTTGTTTTAAGTAAAGTTTGTTTAAACATCCAGTACATTAATTAAAAGATTATCCATTCTTGTATAGATAATGTTTAACCAAATCCTTGCCCGTTTCATAATTACTAGCCATATTTGAAAAGCATCGAACACTAAAATTCAAAACCTCGACACATTTTGGCGCTTTTTTCAATTTTCCAGTGTCCCAACGCCATTTAACCGATTTAAGTATTCAGTTATTTATTATTGTACACATGAACCAGGGAGTTCAAAGCACAATTATATACTTTGTACTGCTAAGTTTTTTTATTGCTCTTGCCAATATTAATTTTTTTTTAAATATTTGAACTTAAAACTGGATAATTGTTTGCATAACAATAAATGTAATTTAATGTATTTAAGTATACTTTGTTTTTGTCAATAAAATTTATAGTGATATAAATGTTTTTACTTCGATCTTATATTTGAATACCATTCTGTATGTGGCAGACTTGTATTGCATCATTCATAGTAAAGACTTTTGTTATACAATAAGTTTAACAAAGAAGTAATTTGATTTTTATTTGAATTGACCCTCTCTTAAACATTACAGTCAGCAAAACCTGAATTTTATTTCAAGAAGTCTAATTAAATAACTTTATTTTTATTTTCCTGTATAGCAACTGTTTTGTGAATATATTAAACCATTTCCAGTCTGTAACAGGTTAAATTTTTTTTAAACTTGTGCCTGCGTCAGCACTTATAATCCCACTTGATCTTTCGTTGAGAAGGGTTTTTATTCACTTGTGGCTTTTACTAACAGGATACTGACACCGAAACTATCCGATATTGAGCTGTCGGGACGATGTCAGGACGCGGCCCCTCGAAACTTTTTGCCCGCGGTCTGGATCTAATTTCGAAGAATTTACTATGTTAAACTAATGTATAAGTTACAATATATTTACGATACATTACTTGGTAAGGTTACCCGGGAAAGTTTTTAATCAAAAACTTTAACAATTTATTACATGAACACAAAGAAATGATTGATAAATTTGAATCATAAACACGTAAATAGAACACTTAATATATACGACACGATACTATATGTTGACTACAAGTTGAAATTTGATTTTCTGATTACAGAAATAACATTTGTATTGTTTTGTTTTTTTTTCTATATTCGTTGACATTTTTATTTACCCACAATAAACTTGAGAATTTGATTATGATAATTTCGCATGTAATCATATAAATTAAAAAATATGTAATAATCATTGTTCATAGCCACTTTCTTGCGTGTGACCTTCAAGCAAGGAGCACTTTCTATGGAACGTTAAGAGTGACTTTTATCAGCTCTTCAAAAATATAAATATATCTCAGAAAATATTGGTCGCATATATGTAGTAAGTTCTGCAGAATAGGAAATATTCCAAAAGCAACAGTTTATAAAGGTAAAATTCTATTTATTAATAAATTAAAAATATTAAATACGCTATTCATTTACTTAACCCCAATTTTAAATCCATGCTTCATAATAATCTTTTAATATTTAAAATTCTACAATTTAAAAAGTAAAATTACTCGTAACATAAACATTATCAACCAAAATAGCTCAAAGATCATCAAAAATATTTTTCATAAAATTCCAAAATACGCGTTTAAAATATAAATTATTGTAGTGAAATTTTAGATTTTAGGTAATTTCCGTAAATTATACCCTACAGGCCACTCCAGCAGTTAATCCACCGATCTAATAAAATCCGGCTATCTACAGGACTCTATCCTACGGCATCAAAGTTTAATTTCGCGTACCACACTTCACCAGAATATAGTACAAGGTAAATGACGTAAGTCACATAAAGTGGTTAATAAATGTAGTATTAAAATTCTGCGTAGGTAGTTAGTTTCTTACTCACTATGCTAATTTTTTTGGAGTATTTTAAGCGTATAGCTCTATAAAGTAAGAATGAATACGTAATATCTCTCTAAAAACGTTTTAAAAAAAGGATTGTACATAAGTCAATAAATTAAATTATTATTTTAGACAAATTTTAGTGAAATATATAAAGCATATACATAATAAACATATTCATAATTTTCAGTTGTATAGAGCGAGTGTGTGTTTGAGTACACTTTTTTTAAACAAACTCGTATTTATGGATAGTACGAGAGCATTATAGAAGATATTCTACGGTAAAATTTTTACATGCCACTATGCCAATTTCATTACGTTATGTAAAATAGGCCTTGTTAATTTTTTTTACATATAACATTTACGATAAAAAAATTTAAATAAGATATTATATTCTGATCTTCACAGAAAATTTTAAGAAGCATTTGCATGGGATACATTACAAAACCTCCCTTATTTGTATTAAACTACACGCATTTACAAACCCTCAACAGGTAATAATGGAAAAAATATTTATGAGTCTGTTCAAGCCTTTGATAGAAGTTTGTAAAGGAAATATTATATTTAAATAACAAAAGGACTAATTTTGTACAAACATACAAATACAATGTATATTATAGAAAGTTTATACAACCAAATAAGGTTGTAAAATTGAATGTCAAATAACACAAACTTATAAATATTTTACAGGACATTTTTCATAACAATGTATTAAAATAAATAAACTGTTACTTACATATCTAATAAAAAAAGACCGTGATAGATTATTACTCGCTTAAAGTATTTTTCTCTCAATTTGTAAAATCAAAACAAAATCAGTTTTCAATTGTCTTAAGTTTCCCCCGATATATAACACAACTCAATAAAACTGATGTTAATTTTTGCAAGAAAGCGAATGTTCTAACGTCATTCTGAATTAAAATTGTCTTTTAACTTAACCCTGCTGTCTGTTACATACCATTAAAAAAAAATAAAAAAAATTTCAATTTTAAGGAGCCATATTGATTATTTCAAATTGAAATTCATGAACATTATATTTATTTATTTAACAAATTATTTATTTATTTTTTTACCAAATTTTCGTGCTGAAATATGATACATACATAGTCATTTTAAAACATTTTTCAGAATGATTCCAATTCTTTGTGTTGTCACTGTATACGGGTTAATTACAGTGGCACTATAGAGCAACTCGGACAAATTTTATTATTTAACGACCCCCATCAAAGGTAATGAAGGGTTGCGTTATTTTGTAGCCACTCACCGTATCCAGCCTCGCTGGATTTAATTACGTACACGTTTTCAGAACTCAGTAATTTTTCATATCGAATACGTTAATGCTTTTTATTGAATGAGCAAGAGAAGGCCTGGTTAATGTCGCCTGAGTAAAGAGGAGAATATTGCGATGTGATCAAATAAGCAAGATTCTCGTTTTTTTTTAATAATACTATTCAAGGATTTAAGAAAAAACAATGCTAATGCATAATGTAAGAAGAGTACATTTATGAAGTTAACTAGTGCACTCCACCAGCCACCTCCACCTTGCCAGCCCAAAAAGTGCCTTTTCACACGTCTATTGAAACCTTGGTTCTACGAAGGAGTATACCATTAAAGTATTCCACGCTCCGAAGGTTGGATAAAGAAATGAGTCATGAAATATTTTTGTGCGTAAAGTAGAGGTGGAAACAATGAAGGAGTAACTGCGTAGACTAGCATACGTGCTCCTGAGTAGGACAGAATAGGGAGGAATAAGGTTGTAAATCAATCTCTTAAGAGAAGTGCATGGTACAACCGATAATAGGCACTAAGCGACGCTTATCATGAGTCATGATGCAATCACTCCACAAAAGAAGTTGAACAAAAATTCTAATTGGTAAGAAATTAATTAATATATGAATTAATGTTTTATATCGTTAAAAATGATTTATATATTTTTATGATTTTCGTATCCACATTCTTTTCACTGGTGTGAAATCAGCTTCGAATGTATGACGGTGGAACATGATTTTAATTTCATCCTTTTCTAATTTTGATAGCATATCGTCGGGGTTAGTGTTAATGCGCATAACTAGCATTTCATAACTCCACGTATCTGACAAAATATAGCCAGTAATTAAAATTAGCCTGTCAAGTTGTAACATGTAGCTCAGATACGTAGACTTTACCTTGGGCTGATTCGCGGATTTGCTCTGGTGAGTTTTTCATTTGTGTGAATACCTAAATCTGAAGCATATAAATATATCTGGTCTTATCTTATCATGGGGCCATTATCATGTTACGATGCACTTCCCCAACCGTTGTCTTGATAATAGTTGGTATAATTTTTTTGTTCAAAATAGAGCCTCCAATCTTCTGGATTGAGGTAAGCTAATAAGGCTCACTGTTGTTCATACAAGGATATTAATACAAGCTCTTATATAGGTCAGACGTTGGGGTAATTGGATAATGACCACATGTCCGAAAGCGGTTGAACGTATGTACACAAGATGACTTAGCGATATGTACCCCATTTTTAAATTCAATCGAACTTAACCATCTCGTTTAAGCTGAGTTTACGTTGTACTGTTTACGATGAGCTATCAAATGCATAGCTTAGAGACAACGGGAGCCGATGTATGCGGGCTATCAAGAACTATTCCATTTGGTAATAGATAAAGAATATCTATGTTCAGCAGTGGAAGACATTGACTGATATGACGCTGTTAATGACTATGTAAGGTGATGTCAATTTAAAAGGGTAATAATATATATGAGAGCGAGCTCCATTACCTTGTTGGGTTTATTAGATTCAGGTTAATTTATGTAATACGGTGCTATTAAATCGAACCGTTTTATGTATCCGATCGTCCCCAGAATATTAAATTTTATTAGCAGTTTCGGGTACTTTAGCAAAGTCAGGGAAATTTTACAGCACTCAATGTTTTCGACATCGTGAATAATGTTGCGTAAAGTTCACGGACGAAGTATAAAATGTAATGGAGTTAGCAATTACGGGATACTTATTTTTTTCATTTAAATTATGCCAGTCGTCGTGGCTTTTATTAAAATTGCTCGAGACACATTATGCGATCATAAATACTCGTTGCAATATCAAAATATTTTCTCTAGCCAAAATCAGTAATTAAACATTTTTGGTTTTAATAGTTAAGCATTGTTTATTATAATCCGATATAATTAAAGATACGGTCGTGATGTCGACCACTTAATTATGAAAAGTAAGAGAGAATATTCTTAACCCTTTAGAGGTCGCGCGAAAATAAAAACTCGAATCATTTCCTTTTTCTAAATTTTCTTCTAATCGTTGAGCGTCCATTTTTCTTTCTTGAATGTTTTAGTTATAAGTGTAGGGGAACATTAAAAAAATTTGAAGTTCGTAGGTATGCAAGTTTAGAAATTACCACTGTTTAAAGTTTGATATGGACCATTTGGACCCCACGCGACCTCTTAAGGGTTAAGAAGTGGTGCTATGGGAATGGATGCATACATGTTGATTTTAGGTTAAAATGCTTATGTATTTTTATTTATTTAACAATTTATGGACACGCAAAGGCAATTAAAAGGACACAACAGAATATTAGAGAATTCTATTAAGGTACTGCTTATTTCTTTGTGCTTATTTATTGTATCCATCAGAAAAATTAAGGATATTGCTTTTGCATTTCTGACTCATATCCTCTGCCATATTAAATTTTTCATTTTCTCGTTTTAATGTCATAGCATTAAAACAAAGAAACTTTTTATTACAACTAGATTTTTTTTAATAAAAAGTATAAATTGAAAAATAAGAACGAAAAAGAATAATAGAGCGATAGTGATGCGTATAACGATACACGGGCCGGTGTAGGGGTAAGCGCGGGACGAGGGACCTGAGAGGTCCGATATATGCGTCAGCGCAGACCCCGCGCGCCGGCACTTCTCCATAGCAGCTGCGCTGCGCATACGTATTTATTGTCGGGCTATTCTTTTGTTATTTATTATACCAGCCTAATACAGTCCACTAATAGTTTTATTTCATGGTAGTTAGTTCCCGCATAGTTCAACATAAGGAACTACGCCAACATATGGTCCTTTTCCCCGAGAAATTAGAGGAAATAACGGGATTACGAGTGACGTCGTCGATCAGCTGTTTAAATCGACGTGCATCGTTTAACGTATTCGTCCACCAGTGAAAAACAACTGAGAAATAGTCTTCCGACCAAAATATAAAGCGTGTCAAGTGCAGCCCAGTGCAGAGTGTGTCACAAGATAAAGAAGAGAGGATAAGTTGCGCCACAGTATCGAAACCGTGAGATCATTCCAATTATCTTCCATTCTTCCATACATTTTCATACTTCACATTCATCACATCCTCATCAATCAACCATTAACCCATTATTAGTTGGCTTATTCATCTGTATCAACAATAATTAGAAACATTTTAGTTCATTTTCATATTGCCGGTACTCGTGTAATAATTTCGTACCTTCATTTCGTAGTTTCGCAAATTTGTAGTCAGCTTATAGTAGCAATTAATATATTGCTTTCAGCTTATATAATCAGAACAGTAGTTGCATTAATATAGTTTTTTTTTTTTTGCGGCATAGAAATTAAATTAAAAACAAAAATAATATATTTTTCGCAATATTCATTAGTATTAACATTATAAAGCAGTAATACGTAGTTGCTTAAATATTTATTTAACAAAAAAAATATATATATATTTAAATTTTTTCTAATATTGCCCTTGTATTTTCTAGCGACTTTGTGCGATCGTGAATGCAACCGGACGCGACGGAAGGTCTACACACGAACTAAAGTTGTATTTTTCTTCACATTAATTTGATTAAAACTTTATTTCTAATCAGTACCTTAGTTTATTAACTATACTGCACTTAGAATAATACTTTTAAAAATAACTTTAACGTAATATTTAAACTATAATAGATTTTTAAAATATAAACATTAAATTGACAAAATACATATTTGAATCTTTAAAATTACTAATTTAAATTAATTATAATGGCAGAAGCTAAACTTGCACAATTAATCAAAAAAAGAGGCACACTTAAAAGCAAGCTTACAAGTTTTTCAAATTATGTAAATCTTATGAAAGAAAACACTCTTATTCTCAATTCTCCTCTTGTTAACGAGCTTAAAACCCGTCTTGAAAAAATGGAAATTTTATACACGGATTTTGACGTACTTCAGGGAGAAATTGAGGAGCTATCCAACGATCCAGACGCGAGATATGGGGAGCGGGAAGCCTTTGAAAACCAATTTTACCAGGCGGTGGGCCTTGCGAAGGCGCGATGCAACGCTACTTCTTCTGCGGCTTCCACCGACGCGTCAAACGATTCTGAGGTAAGCTCTCATGATGTAAGCGCTCAAAGACAAGATAATTTTGTAAGGCTGCCAAAAATAGAATTACCTTCCTTTGATGGCAACTATCAGCACTGGCTTGAGTTCCGTGATACCTTTATTTCCATAATTCATTCAAATAATAATATTGATAATATAAACAAGTATCACTATCTTAGAGCTTGTCTAAAGGGCAGTGCCGCCTTAGTCATTAAAAGCTTAGATTTCAAAGCCAATAATTATGCTTCAGCTTGGGACTTATTGTGCAAGCGATACGACAACAAACGCTTACTAGTCAACAATCATGTGCAGTCGCTATTTAATATAAATAACATTCAAAAAGAATCTAGTAAAGCTATGCGATATATAGTTGATGTCACTAATAAAAACCTACGAGCTTTAGCAACTCTGGATCAGCCCATACAGTATTGGGACACCTTGATCATTTATATGATGGCTACTAAATTAGACTGCATAACAATGAGGGAATGGGAGGAGTATCGTAATAATCGCAATGACCCGCCTACACTAGACATTTTTTTAACCTTTTTGACTAACAGGGCCGATCTTCTGGAGACTTTAGAGGAATCTAAAGGTAACAAGGTAAATACAAATAATACTTTATCAGTTCAAAAACCAAAAAGTTTCATTGTTTCAACTGGCAAAGCTAAAAACTATAATCAAACTTGTTTACTGTGCCATAAGGAACATCTATTATATTTATGCGATTCATTTAGAAAGTTACCAATTCAAACACGTATACAAAAGACCAAAGAATTTAAAGTCTGTCAAAACTGCCTTAGATCGGGTCACCATGAGTCACGCTGTAAACTGACTCACTGCAAATACTGTAATTTAAAACACAATACATTGCTGCATGTGGATCCACCACAAGAGTCTATTTCACATGACAGTATTGTACTTTCAGTCAAGTGTGAATGTAATAAAATTTCTAATGCAAACAATATATTGCTATCCACAGCTTTGGTCAAGGTGATTGACAGATGTGGGAAGCCGCACCCAGCTAGAATCTTGCTTGATAATGGTAGTACCGGTAACTTTGTTACACAGGATCTATGCAGCCAGCTGCATCTTCCTACTCATGAAGCTTACTCTAAGGTAACAGGCATTAATAATCAAATATCTAACAGCTCCCAGTCTTGCTCTCTAACATTAGAGTCTTATAATGGAGGCTACAGGACGGACATTGACTGTTTCGTTCTACCACAAATCACATCTTTATTACCTAGCACATATATAGATATTAATAATCTAACTATACCGTCTGGGATTTGCTTAGCCGATCCATCATTCAACGTACCGTCAACCATCAATCTTCTAGTTGGCGCGGATGTCTTTTGGAGTGTGATCGGTACAAATCGCATTCAGTTAGGTAAAAACAAACCGGTCTTGTATGAAACCAAATTTGGTTGGTTGGTTTCAGGCGCCATATGCCAGCCGGGTCCCAAGAGTCATTTTTGTATGTTTATAAACAGCCAATCTTATAATAACGACATCAATCAATCTGATTTAACAAGATTTTGGGAATTAGATACAATTCCGTCTAAGCATAAACTTACACCAGATGAACAGGCATGTGAAAGCTTCTTTCATAGTACTACTAGAAGGGAGAGCGACGGTAGGTTTGTAGTTTCAATGCCTCTTAAAGAATCACCCGATGTTTTAGGTAACTCTCATTACATCGCTAGGCGTAGATTTCTCTCTCTTGAACGCAGGCTAGAGAAGGACAGTCATATGAAGGAACTATATGGAAGGTTCATGAGAGAATATGTGGAATTAGGTCACATGACTGAAATTGTACCCATGCCAAACATTACCTATAACTATCTACCACATCATGGTGTTTATAGGGAGAGTAGCTCTACCACAAAATTACGGGCAGTGTTTGATGCATCGGCCAACACGTCTTCAGGTAAATCTCTTAATGACATCCAGCGTGTTGGCCCTACTATTCAGGATGACATCATTTCCATCCTCTTACGCTTTCGTGAGCACCAATTTGTTGTTTCAGCGGACGTCGAGAAAATGTATCGACAAATAAACATCGATGAAGCTCAACGTCCGCTGCAATGCATACTGTGGAGGTTTGACCCCTCTCACCCCTTAAAAACTTACACCCTTAACACAGTGACATATGGCACGGCATCAGCCCCATTTTTGGCCACTAGATGCCTATCTCAGTTAGGCTATGAGTCATCTAATCCAGATTTACAACGAGCCATATGTCATGACTTCTACGTAGACGATTTTTTGTCAGGAGCAGACTCTTCGTCAGCAACAATTGAGCTGTGTAAAGGAGTCATTAACGCTTTAGAGTCAGCAAAATTCAATTTAAGGAAATGGCATTCAAATAGTCAAGAAATTCTTAACGCAGTATGTGGTCAAACTACAACTTCAGATCATGTGAACCTTAGCGCAAAAGAATCAGCAAAAACATTAGGTCTTAATTGGGTTTGCTGTTCAGATACTTTGAATTTTTCAATAAATATAGAATCCATGGAAACTATAAATAAGCGTCACATTTTGTCCACCATTTCCCAAGTATTCGACCCACTGGGCCTCATTACTCCATGCATAGTAGAAGCAAAAATAATAATACAACAATTGTGGATACTAAAATGCTCTTGGGACGAAGAGGTGCCTATCAACATCAAAAATCAATACATAGACTTCGCAAGTTCTTTATTACAATTAAACAATTTAAAAATACCAAGATGTGTAAAAATTAATAAATCAATCGATACACAATTACACATATTTACAGATGCATCTGAGAAGGCATACGGCGCCTGCGTTTATGTGCGTAGTGTAGATAAGGACGGAATAGTCGGTGTGAGACTTTTAGCATCCAAAAGTAAGGTTGCCCCCATAAAAACATCTACAATTCCACGTCTAGAGCTTTGTGGAGCCCTCATGGGAGCGAGACTGTGTGCTAAAGTCATTTCGTCAGTTACCTTCGAGTACAGCTCTGTTACATGTTGGACGGACTCTATGATCGTTTTAGGTTGGCTTTCCTCATCTCCCAATAAATTAAAATCGTTCGTTCGCCACCGCGTCATTGAGACACAAGATTATGCAATGCACTGGCGATATGTCCCATCGAAGCAAAATCCAGCAGATCTTGTTTCCCGTGGTTTGCGAGCAGATTCTATAAAGGATTGTCCACTCTGGTGGTCTGGTCCATCTTTTTTAAAAAAAAATTTTTGTGAATGGCCTACTTTGTCTAATAAAAACAAAATAATAATAAATGACCTTCCTGAAACAATAAATATTTTTCACACTACTAATAATACACAAATAAAAGAACCTAACATATTATTTACATTAATAAAAAACTATTCTAGCCTAACTAAATTACAACGTATCGTAGCATTTGTTTTGAGATTTATAAAAAATTGTCAACAAAAAATAAATAAATTAAAGGGACATTTATCACTATCAGAGCTCAACGTAGCTATCAATAAACTAATAATTTATTCTCAAATGGAATCATTTCCTTTAGAACGTCAATTATTAATAAATAATGATAAATTGCCTAACAAGAATCGACTTCTTTCATTAACAACATTTATAGATTCTGATAATATAATTAGAGTGGGTGGCAGGCTTAGTGATTCTCACTACGATTATAACGTTAAGCACCCAATTCTCCTTTGCAGTAAACATCGTTTGTGTCAACTAATATTTGAATCCTTACATAAGACCTATCTTCATTCGGGTCCTCAATTATTATTAGCCACAGTAAGACATAATTATTGGCCTTTGGGAGGTACTCGATTAGCAAAACGTACAGTACGCTCTTGTACCAAGTGCTGTCGATTTGCGGGTAAAATCGTTCAGCCAATGATGGGCAATTTACCAGCCAATCGAGTTCATTTAGAGCATCCTTTTCTCGAAACAGGCGTAGATTATGCCGGGCCAGTGCTTATAGCAGACCGTAAAGGAAGAGGCTGCAAATTAATAAAATCTTACATATGTGTCTTTATATGTTTAGCGACTAAGGCGATGCATCTGGAGCTTGTTTCAAATCTAACAAAGGAAGCCTTCATTGCAGCTTTGAATAGATTCATAGCGCGTCGGGGGAAGCCGCGGAATGTTTTCTCTGACAACGGAACTACTTTTGTGGGGACATTCAACGAGTTGTCTAAGTTGCTCAGGGAACCTTCATTATCTTCTAGTCTCGTAGACCAAGGTATACATTTTTCTTTTATTCCTGCATACACTCCACACTTTGGCGGTCTTTGGGAGTCTGCAGTCAAATCTGTTAAGCACCACCTTCGCCGTGTGTTAGGACTTGCACATTTGGACTACGAGGAAATGGCTACTCTCTTGATACAGATAGAGGCTATACTAAATTCTCGTCCCATAACTCCTCTCTCTAATGATCCTTCTGATCTTTCCTGTTTGACTCCTGCTCACTTCCTAATTGGACGATCGATCGTTTCTTTGCCTTGCCCGCAACTAATCGATAGGCGAATAACGTCGCTACAGCGTTTTGAACGTGTACAGGCACTGAAGCAACATTTCTGGACACGCTTCACTAATGAATATATTTTATGGCTTCAGCGGAAGACTAAATGGTACACGTCACGAGGAGAGTTGCGGAATGGTTCACTGGTCCTCATCAAAGAAAAAACATCACCACTGATGTGGCCGTTGGGCCGCGTTCTTCGAATCCTGCCTGGAACAGACGGCGTTGCGAGGGTCGCCGACATCAAAACAAGCAGAGGCGTCATCCGTCGGGCCTACAACACAATTTGCCCTCTACCAGCCAATGTTGAAGACAACACTTCAAGGCCGGGAGTATAGTGATGCGTATAACGATACACGGGCCGGTGTAGGGGTAAGCGCGGGACGAGGGACCTGAGAGGTCCGATATATGCGTCAGCGCAGACCCCGCGCGCCGGCACTTCTCCATAGCAGCTGCGCTGCGCATACGTATTTATTGTCGGGCTATTCTTTTGTTATTTATTATACCAGCCTAATACAGTCCACTAATAGTTTTATTTCATGGTAGTTAGTTCCCGCATAGTTCAACATAAGGAACTACGCCAACAGCGATAAATACCAACTAAAATTACTAATTATTTTCGGGATGGTTTTATCTCAAATAGTTGTCCTGGTATATTTGGCACTTTCTGGAAAAAGTTGGAATTTATTATTATTTACGTGTTGTGCTTAAAAGAGACCAGCTTCAAGTTAAAAGTACTGGTTTTATTAAATATTAAATATAAGGAAATAAAAAAATATTATTTTCTATAGCAATTATTGTAACTTTAAATTGAAATGTTTGAATAGAAGTGTAATCGAAACGAAAAATTTTCACGCAAAGTATGAATGAAACCGGCCTAGAGTTCCTCAGTAAAGTGAGCTGGTGAATTTGCCAGATAAACGAGCAACCTGAGATGGTAACTTCTACAATAGGTATTTTATTTTAATGGAACGCCGGAAAGTTTGAAGCTAAAAGCAAATGTTTTCAAAGAAGTTTTTGGCAAACTCGACGTAATTATAGGAACTGTCTGGTACTAAATTACAACTTGTCATTACAAAAATTTTTAAATCAATTTTAACGAGCGGAATTTCACAGTATATTTGAAAGACTGTGGAGTAATTTGACAGTTCTCTAAGTCTATAGACAAAGAGCATTGAATCAATATGGGTTAGGCAGAATTATTATAAAGTCCTTAATGACATCTTGCCATAAGTAAAAGAAGTGAAATTGGATGACAAATATTAATTCAAGTTTTTTATTTTTGAAATATTGACATATTGAAAATATTAATAAAATAACTATATTTAGAAATACTATAAAATATTTATTCGGAATCAATAATAATAATTAATCTTTGAAAAGAAGAAGAGAGACACTAGAAGAAATTCATCATTGTTTGGATTCTGTTTATAGTTGTCAAAGCAGATACAAATCTGAAGTTATTATTTATGTATTTACGTAAATGTACAATTTAAGTTTAAAACTAACATCAAATAATACAACTGTATTAATATTCATATACATATATTATTATACAAAATATAAAAAATTAATATATATCACAGGGAATTTGAGGCATTAACATCCCTAGATATCGAAGCCCCAGAAATAAGTAATTACTTTATCGGTCATCATATATCATCGGGTAGATTATCTGCTATTTTGCATTCTCTGACTTAAAAAATAAAGCTTCTTCTAGTTTATAGACAATGATGAAGATTATAATATAGAAGTACGAGTATTTTGCGCTCATATTCAAGCGACATATAGTTTGCTAGAGCTGTTTCAAGATTACGCAAATACTCAAATATTTCGAATGACAAATTTTCTAAAAGTAATACCACTACTACCAGTGAACTGTATTTGAAAAAAAATAAATCATTTTTAATGCGGACACGTTTAAAAACATTGATATAAATTTCTGAATCTTACGATATTTACGTACATCTAAAAATGTGGTAGGCCCCGTCCGATCTCTTAAGCTTATATTATTTATGTGTAATCGTTTCATAATATCACTATTCATTAATAATATTTAACATAAAACAGCTACTATTTGTGCCTATCATAACGTTTAGACTAATAAAAAATCAGATATATCCGTACAGTTATATCCGAAAAGATGTCAGTACTATACTGACGTCTTTTCAGATATTACTGTGTGTATCGTTAATTTGGACTGATACAATGTTGTATCTTTGAACCCTCAAATGAATAGATATAATTAGAAATATCTGATCGTATCAATTATGTTTAAATGAGTTGATTTCAACGATTACTTTCAATGTTCAAATCATAATAACATAAATTGCGTCTGAAATATACGCTGACCCCTTCCTCCTCTATTTCGCTTTTAGCTCGTAGGCGTTGTGTGCTCAATGTCAATACAAAGCATCCATGAAAATGTCATTTACTCTGGCTCTAGCTGTCTGAATTAACACCGCACAGAGAGTTTGGTATAATATGTCAACAAGAAACTCATCACACAGTCCGTAGTCGCCCCTTTGAGTGACTTTCAATTAAACATTCGTACGTTTCCGCTTCACGCCAACTCAGTACTTATAGCAGAACTTCTATACTAAGTCGGGCGTTTATTTCTTATCATACTTGGAAAGTTTAAGCGAGTAGCACTTCTACAGATTGTTTTTGCTTCGAAAACAGACAAAGAAAAACTTCTCTTTATATGTAAAATGGAATTCGGCGGGCATATAAATGAACAAATAAAACATAACATTATGTTATTATTTATGTAGTTGATTTAAGAAGAAAATGTCAAAGTAATCAATGAATGTCATCTTTTGAATAAGCTAAAATGGTCCACGGCCATGTGAATGAAGATATAGCCTGTATTAGATAACGCTATATCTTGTACTATAGTAAAGTTTTCTAATGGAATTAAAACTAAATACTTAAATTATAAAACTTCTAGGACTTTCATAATATCCTAAGAAATGACTGCTATTTTTTATAGAAAAATTACCAATATACAGGAATTATTTACAATTAAGTGTGAAATTCTTATTCTTTTTAAATTTTAAACGGGGTAGCTCTTGGCCGTTATATCACCTGATAGATAAATAAGGCAGAAGGTAGAAGCAAACTACACCCGGATTCCTCAACCAAAGAGGAACTGGCTATCTTACTTACTGCCGAAACACAATAATGCTGTTAACAATAATATTAAGGCAGAGGACTTAGGTATGATAATGGTAGCTAGCTGGTGGACTTGAAAAAAGCCCTACCACTAACAAAAAAACGGGCATCACTACCAGATTTGAATAAGGAACCACCTTGAACCACCTCCAGATTTGAATTAAGGAAAATAAATTACCTAAAAGATAAGCTGTTATTTTGAAAAATGTTAAGATCGAATTTCCCTGTCAACTGATGTAAGCTATTTATTTGATAACCACGTTGTTTACATTAATATTACCGGTTTGCATAATTTTTTATTTTTTTACGCAATATAATCTTTCCAACCCTTTGTTGGGCTTTCAAATTCAGCCTTGATTACAAAATTAACAAAGCGCGTGTCAGAGGAGTATAATACGTTAAAGCCTATTTAGATGCCATGACTAAGCCAAACGTCAAAAGCACACTGTTTGTGGTATTACAAAATTTACAAACATTTTTTAAATTACTATTAAATTCTTTTTACTGTTTAGAAAAGTTTCGTGTGTGAAGGCGACAGAAAACAGAGAATTTTAAATGGTTTGCCTTCGTTGCCACATTTCAAAGTGTTTTAATATGATATATAGCGGTTTATGTGCAATTAGGTAGAAGGTCTTTGCTTTGCAAACAAGATACTGCATAATAATACAACAAGGGTTACAGTTTGATGAGAATGATATTATTCCAATACTAATTCCTTTTTGATACGTATTTCTTTAATATTCAATTAACAAAGAGTTCTAAATTTTTCATGATTCATGATAAAGGCCTGACAAAATTAAAATGTCAAGAAGCCGAACAAAACTTAAATCTGTACTCATATTAAAAATAGGTTAAGTTTTTGAGTTTGAGGAGGTTGTAGGGGTTAATCTCTAAAATTGCTGGTTGAAATTGAAAAATTATTTTTATGTTCAATAGTCCATTTATCGGATAAGATATGAGGCTGTAAAAAATTTGTGAGAGACCGAACTCGATGCGGGCGCAGCCGCTTGTGGAAGCTAGTTGAAGGTTAAAAACGTATATAACTGTATTTATCAGAGAAATTTGAGAATGTGCTTGAATTTAAAAATAATTATTATACGTATTTGAAAATAAAGGAATATGTAAGGATTTGTTGTATAACATATCTATTTCTAGGTTTATTTATTTGGCAGTGCGTTACGTAAGAATTGTTTAGGCATTTTAAGCCTAGTAAGCTATTTTTTCATTTCATAGGTAAGAACACTAGAACGAGGTTCAAATGTGCGCCAGTTTGCTAGTAATTTATGTCCGATCTGAAGTTTAACGGTCTGGTGCCACTTGTGACGTAATTGGATTGAACAAAACACTGTACAAGTACATACAAGAAGATTTTGTTTTTCTCCTTGTAATGAAAATATATTTTTTAATTAGAAATTAAAAAAGTTTATATACAACCATGGCCAAAGAACAAATATTAGTGTTTATCACACAATCATTTGCCTCAGTCTGGACTCGCACCCAGAGCTAGGATCACTCAATCAGTCGTCGTTTTTTGTATAATTAGACTTGATGTCTGTCTGGTTGAGAGGGTGCTAAATAAGAAAACTTAATATAGTATAAATTTTCCATTAATTATTACATATATAAAAAGTGATTTTTATTTTAATAATCAACAATACGGACTGACTGCATGTTTCTTCGTTACGTTACCTTTCAATCATATGGGGAGTATAAAGGCAATGAACCAGTATTTTATCAACCTTTCCCCGTTAATAAAAACGCAAAGGGAAAACGATTAACATTTTTCATTCACTCAATAACAATCTCGGTGCAGCTATAGTGAACTAATAGACCAAATATTTTATTTCACTATCGAATTGTTAGTACATTGATCTAATGCCAGCAATACCTTTCCGGGAAACGGAATACTTGGATGGGAAATCCCCCATATGTTTTCCCGAATACCTACCCGACGTTTATTGGATTCACTTGTGGATTTCTTTTTTGGGAGACGGCCTTCCTTTCCTTTACAAATGTAGTTTATTTATTTGAAAATAAAGAGGCATGTTAAAAGACCTTATGTGCGAAACTATGCTTTACTGCATTATATATTTAGCGTACACAATCGCCCTACTCATCAGTCCTTTATTATTTCTTGCTAGTTTGTCCTTGTTACAGTTTGAGTGGCAAATGAAAACAATTTATTAGTCTTAGTATGTCTACAGCAAAGTCTATATTTAGTTTACATTCTTAACATCTCTATAACCGAAATAATTATAATTTTTTATACGTCTAAATCGAGCTTAATTCATAAGTAGTAGATAACGTAATTTAAGAACCAGTCCATCGCCTCAATGGATATAATGTTTTTGTTTTTAAATTGTGTCGTACATTTCTAGAATTTTACTACCGCGCAAGTAGAAAAAGTGTGAACTACATTAATTTACTGTGGGACAAGAAATTACTTATAATTAAAACAATTGAAAATGAGAGGAAACAATGAATAGTTAGATCCATCTAATTGCCCAACTTTCAACTGCAAAAAATATGTTCGTGTTAGTACTTACACTTTCTTAACAAAGGTACAAACTATTAGCTAATTACTGGATGCCATCTTGTTTAATTAGGTGAATGCAAACAGAACTTGTGTTGATTAATGCAATTGGCTGCTCGACACGCGACGGCCTCAATTGACTGCGGTTTCAGGCAAGGATTTACACGATGTCTGATGAAACAACTTACTAAGACTTTGGAATGACTATAAATTGACCCAGTCAAATAAAGAGTGGAGCTAATTGACGTCACGATCCTGATGTTAAATTTGAAATCGCACGCTTTGAAGCTAAGAGCAGCTGATTCTATTTCAAATAGTTTTAGCCTCAGCACGGTAGCTCTTGACCTTCCTTTCACCTGATGATAAGGTAGAGGTACAGCAGGATTCTTCAACCACAGAGAAACTAACAATTTTATTTCCAACTTTACCCCAAATCAAACCGAACAAAACAATTTTCTACCCCCACTGGGAATTAAACCCAAAGGTAAGTGGTCTCACCACGTCAATAATTGTTCAGACTCTGTTACAAAAGTAATAATAGATATTATTCATTCATCGTACTTATTTATTTTCTATGATACTCAAAAAGGAGAAATGGAGAGAAATGTCATTTGTTGTTTACAAAATGTAAAATGTTAAATCAACAAAACAAAGGCAAATCTAAAAATGTGCAGATTGAATTTTTGATTTCTGAAAGATTTTTCGACCCTTTCTTTTAAAAGAAGCATGATGAAGATAAATAACCCAATTAACGCAGTAACAGTCAGATTATGGCATTTTATAATATTTCAATTCGTTATTTAATTCCATTCAAAAAAATATTCCATTCTAATAAGTACCGTTTACGAGCATCCGCATTCTGCGAGTAAAAATAACATATTCACCAAAATTAACTTGTCATTGTAATTAATTGATATTACGCAAAAATATGGTAATGTTATTTGGAAAAATCTATTTCGTTAAGGTGTAAGTTAAAAGCGGAAAACCATTAATCATTATACGCAAATAAATGCCTCCGTCAATTCCAAAGTGAGTTTATTGAATGAAACTGCTTATTTTGGTTTTAAACGTTGTTTATAACGAAAATCACGGAGTTTCGGAATTGAATCTCTGAAAGGACAGATGATTAATATTTTACAATAAAAAGTTTCTGTGTAATAACTAATCATCATTTCATGACTGCTTCTATGTTATGTATGAGTGCTTTAATATCTCATATATGTTATACCTTCGTGACTCGCATATCTTCCTACTATAGAGAAATTCATAAAAAGTTTGGTCCAAAACACCACCACGGTGAACGAAAGCGGTTGCCATAACAAAGTCAAAGTCAAAATCAAAATTCCAAATATCTTTATTTAAATAGAGTAATTTACTAAGTTTTTTTAAATAATAACTTCTGCCGCTTCGTAACAGATACTTAACGAATTTCCGTATATATTGTTTCTTAGTGTATATCTTGCCCTCTGAAACTAGAGAACGTAGGAATATTATAATAAAGATATATTGTTGTTTATGAGTGTCGTTTTTCACTATTACAGGTGGTTAAAAAGCAAAAATAAAAACGTAAAGGAAACAAAAAGATAATAATCCAAAATTAGTAGTTTAGTAAGGAAAATCTTCTGACTGTCATATACTGTCTGTTGCACTTATACACACATCTACTAAAAATAAGTATACAAGTTTCCATATATCGTGAAGAATGTTCATATTCAGTATACTAATATCTCCTAGCACTAGGGTTTTCCAGATCCTCTGGTTTAGTATGCATTGGTACTGACCCCTGACAAGACAAAACTAAAACTACAAAGAAATACTAAAAAAAAAACAATTAAAAAAAAGCTTACGTACTCCAAAAATTTAATACGCGTATTTGAATAAACCATTATTGGGTTTTTTTTATTTAAGACAAACTCAACAAATGAGAGATTAGTATATTCGGTGCGGCCGTTGTTGAGTTAAACTGACCACACTTTTTTTATAAATATATAAGTAATAAAACTGATCCATCATACAATGTGTCATAATATTATCCTATTCGTATGGTCAATAATCATTTCATTATAATGCATAAATTTTCTCACGAATTCAAATTAACCTTGACCCTTGAGTCGCGGAACGAAGAGGGTGGATTTTCATTACCATGGCGCAATATCAGTATCCTATATAACGCGGGTTTTATTAAATTTGGACCAAAATGTTTCTTTACTGCCTCATGAAAAGTTAATAAATATGTTTACTTTTAGTTTTTGAAGTTTACTATTAAAGTGTAAATAATCAACTAGGGATTTGTGGTTTAAATACTCTACTTCTGCTTACATCAAAAAAAAATCAATGCCGATTTATTTTAAAAGAAAAAAGTTTTATTATCAATCATTGTCAAATTATATTTAAAAAAAAAACTCGCAAGCGCACACAAATATGAACGCCCTTAAAATCGCATAAACAATATTAATCAAGTGGATAGCTATCCCAAAAAGGTTTGATTTTTGAACAATAACTTTTTACTGGAGTAGAATAATGTAATCCCTTGGTCAGGTCATCCGCAATCAGTAAAAAAAAAATACTAGAAACTTAGAATTTCTCCAGATGCAATCGTTGAAGATTAGTTTGAGACTTCAAGAAGAAGTTGGCAATGTTTGCGAAAACATTACCTTTTTTCCCGGAAGATAAAACTTATTTACTTCAGCTGAAACTTTCTTGGCATTCTTGTTTCATTTATTGTTTTAGTACATTAGAATGTTTGTTATTTTGTGGTTTTTTGTGATACCTTTGTTAAAATTAGTTCCAGTAACGTTCGTTGTCATACACTGCAACAAATTCACTCTACAGTTTGTGTGAAACTTTACTTAAATATCAGATGTTACTAGAGATATTTTCTTTTGGTCAGCTAAAATGAAATACTGCCAATTTTATTCAGGTTTGCTTATATTTTAAAAATAAATTTTTATATATTGAAATTTAAACATAATGCTCTATTTGTGATTTTTAAGTATTGCTCTTGGTGTACTTAGTAAATGAATTCATGTTATTTATTTCTCCAACTACGTTAGCTATGTCTGTACATAGAGTTGTCGCGATGTGCATGATGGTCAAAATTGTCCCGCCGTTTTAAAGTCAGATTGAGCCAATTATTGTATGACTACATTTCCTATGGTGACATAATTATTGGCACTTTTATTTAAAATGAGGTTAACAAATTTTAAACTAATGATAAAGATTTTATTCATTTTCATTTCATCGGTGACGTCAATTGCCGAAGCATTTTGGAAGCGTTTTTTTGGCAACATAAAGTATATCCTAGAACGTATAGATATTAATTTATTTATATTTTCAGGCACAATAATAGATAAAACTATAAACTTATAAGACTAAAATTAATACAAATCCGCATTAATCATAATTATAAATGTGCACAAAAATCATCGAAATATATTGTCATTATTGTTATTATTATTGAAATGAAATAGTTAAGTAGTCTTAAATCATTAAATTGTTAGCTTAACTATGTATATTAATGACTTAGTTGTGCTAGTAGCTGAAAACTTCTCGTAAAAGTAAAAATAGTACGGTTGATCATGTCTAAAAAAATTTCGACTGCCTTATTGCTTTTGCAATATTCAATAATATTAGAATACTGTTTTTATGTAAATAACTTAAATTAAACGTTGTCAAATAACATAATATACTGTAAATAGAACCTTTTTACTATGTTTCGCTAGCTAGGTGTATTGGACAAAGGAGATAGTCCCGACAAATTTCAAATTTACCTTTTTTCATTTGTGAGATAGATCCTATCCCTGGGGAGGTAACATGGAATAAGCTATTTCATACAATACGCGGGAGGTTTTCTCCTTAACACTGTTGGAGGAAACAGGATGAATAATAAATGCTTATAATAAAATCCACCTATCGGTTAAGTGCAGACTCTACAAACTTAATCTATGCAAATATTTGTTGGTGCTGTGTGATATAAACTGTAATTTTTGATTGGCCACTCTGTTGGCATCGTGTAAGTGCTCAAACATCCCCAAGAACAATAGGTACTATTACGCAACTGAACGTTGGTGAATTGGTAAGTTTTCCTGTAATCCCGTTACGCCCTTTAACACAACCAGTCGCGCAAATAGTATCAATAAGTTTACGAATTTATTGTAACTAATTTATCTAACTAAATTTTTATTATATTATATATTTATTTTATTTATTATACGTTTATATATTTATCTAATTAAATTATATACTAGTCACTAACTTATGTTTCTGTCACATTAAATTTTAGTTGCTTGATTATAGGAACCACTATTAACGAAGAAGAGGAAGTCTCATATATATAGCCTCTTTATTTCTTTAGGAATCATCACGTAAAATGGCATATACACACATGCAAGTTCAGAAACAAAACACTTTCTAGGAATAATCAAAATGTAAATGTATTTTTATATTGTAAAGTATACCGCAGTCAATATTATACTGTCACGCAACATTGCTAGTGCTCGCATCGTGAAGATAGCACGAATGAAACAATAAAAAACAGAAACATCCTAAAACAATTTAGTAAATGGACCGCTTACGTTGATTTATGTCTTTTGCACTGAAGTAATTCCAACTAACGCTAATCCTGACAATTAAGCACGTCACATCACATTAATTGCCCGAAACCAAACTAAAACGTAAACCTTAAATAAACAGAACATTAGTTCTTGATACCCTTGATAACGAAGGGAACGTTATTTATTAAGAAAATAAATTATATGTTAGCATTGAACAGACAAAAAGCCGGATATAAAAAATCTCACATAACTGTGAATATAACAATTAATAGATAGATTTTTAATTTGGAACATCTTTATAACTTTTTAGAATAAGCTTGCGCAATTTACCTTTTAAATAAATTAATATTTGTAATAATTAAAAAGATTTTTGTAATAATAGTATCCGTTTAATGAAATAGAAACATTGAAATTAATCCAATGACAAACGGAAAATATATTATAAAACAACAAACGTTAACAAAATAAACGCTTTATTTGATAATTTTAAATAAACAGTTTATAAAGCCCCCCGCGGTATATGCGGTTATAGCCATCTACGTCACAGCTAAGTTTAGGTATAGTTATTGTATCATAATGCAAGTTTAAGACATTCACATACGTTATTTAAGAGTTTGTAGCCATATATATCGAGGTGCTATTAATATGACACGATATAATTCTTTAAATCTTTCACGCAATGATAAAATGGTTTTTTGTTTTTTTTTCTTCAATATTATTTAACGACAGACACGCAAGCACTTGTTTTACAATCGCAAATACCTCGACGGCCAGTCGATCGCGCCCAACAGCGGTTACCCTAAAACGTTAGCAGACAATCGCGGGTCGCGTGCCTCTAATTGCCCTGACAACGTTTCAATGTGAAATACAAAAAGACAATTTGTTTGATAGATCCGTAACGACATCTGTAATAGAACGATTACATTATTAATTTATTGTTATAAATAAAAATAATTTGGAATAACACTGGGTGTTTGTGCTCAAAGAAAATACGTGTGTAGTATACTTACGGTCAAGGACAATTATAATCACAGTGTCAAGTTTAATAATGACTGGATAATTAGAGAATAGATGTGAAACGGTGTTTTTGATTTACTACCGATCGATAAATCGGTATGGAATATACAAATTCATAAATATATTTGAAAACCAAAATGAACGAATAAATTTTTTAACTAATTATGACTGTATACATAACACAATATACTTTCAACTGTGTGTAAGCACTTATAGTTGAAAATCAATTGTTTAGACACTGTCAAACTGCCTGAGTATTTTTATCTGTAAATTACCAGTTAAAATTGGTGACAGTGATCGGCGGTCAATAGATCAGTGCCCCTGTCTACTTATTCTGAGGTCCCACGTTCGAATCTCGGTAGGGATAAATATTTATATGATGAGTACGTATATTTGTTTATGAGTCATAGATGTATGTACGTTTATTTAGTATATTATTGATATTTATATACATATTACTATCAAGATTTCTCCGTTATCTAGTTTGCATAACACTCTTTATGATGCTTAATTTGGGCTAGATAATAGGTGGGAGTGAGAGAAATATTATTGTTAATATTAAATATCATCAAACTTGTAGGGGCGAAATGTTAAATTTAATAAAATTAGCTAGTATGAAAACTTTATTAAAAATATTTTTTTCAATAAATATATTGGTAATAATAATAATTTAGTCTTTCTTATCTTTTTACATACTCCTGGAAAAGCTAGCTAATAAATATGCTTTATCGAAGCCAACACATATTTCTAGATACAGTACCCTGGAGAAGGGGTTGGAAAGTGTTAATAACTGTCGTCCTAAGATAACATCTCGAGGGCAGTTTGCTGACTACGAATCTACCTACAACTATGATTATATGGTTGATACTTATATACAGCCTGTTCAAATAATGAACATATTTATATACAGCCTTTCGGATATATTAAATGGTGAACACGTAGAAATAGAACTATTATCGTAAAAAGTAATTATAAAAAAAGGCGGTATTATTTGATCTCACATTTAAAAGCTAAACTTGTTAAAATTTATTTTTTAGAATACACAAACTTAAATTCAAATTACCATTTGTAATATAGTACTCATCTATCTACCTTACAGTTCCTATATACTTCTACTTTTGAAGAGTAATGTTACAAAAATGTTCAATAAATAACACATACGATATTTATATAGATGATTTATCATCATCATCATATCATATGCATATCAATTCATCCCACTTCTGGGTACACATGAAGAGAAACCATTAAACTACCGCGCTGGTTCAGAGCGGGTTGGTGGTACAGAAGATTAATTATGGAATCCACATACGAAGTAGTTTCCAAAAGATTATTTTACAATGAGAAGAATAAAGTGCCGCTTCAATTCAGAATATTCACTGAATTAGTTCTTATAAACCTTTTAAAATCATCAAATAAAAAGATTCAATTGATTATTGCTTAACATTTTTTGAGGTAGTATTGCCAATATTTCAGCTTGATCTCCTGTTCGTGTTATTATCATCTCCGCACTATATTCTGTATCTATTGCTGTGAATACTAACTGTATAATTATTGACTTTGCATGTAACATTATGCTAAGTTTGATGGTCAAGGAGGTGGCGGGTGGGGCGAACTTACACAGAAGTTACATATTCTCACTTACTTTATACACACAGAGGTTGCTAATATATTATTATGACAATAACAAGGATGACAACGGGCTCATGATTCTATTTTCACAAAAAAGAGTTTACACTGAGAATTTTGCATAACAATTTAACCAAAAATAATATTAACACTATTTATTACTTTTAACACGTATTAGTAAATATATTCTTTTATATGACTTACAAAGTAATGACAGATACGATTTCATGACGTTCTTTTACGAAATATAACACAACATATCATTATTATTATTTCAATCACAGAGGGCCTTCACACGCGATGGTGATGTTTTTACAACATATTGTATTAATTTTGAATCTTTTTCATTATTTTTCATATTTTTAGCTCGGTTTTTTCAATTTTTTTCTTCATTACAAGAGTGAGTATCCAAAACAAAAATGTACCCTGGGAGCCGACTCATCATATACAGGCTTTGAACAACAAAATTTCCTTTATTGAACCATTATAGTATAAAGTACTTCATAAATTTAATTTAATTAGTACAAAAAAGCAGCAGTCATACCAGCAGTTTTATTCCCACAGTCTACCCATGATCATTCCGCATGCAACTGCGTCGAAATAGCAAGAACTCGTATAAAAACCACATCCTAAATATCCCTTCATTCATAAAATTTTTTATTACTGTCATTATTGTACGAGAAATCCGCACACGAGATAAATTAAACTCTCAGAATCTAAAAATGAATACTGAGTAAATGAGGTGAAGTTGAAAAAGTTTGATGACCGATTGCAAACTAAATGTAATGGAAAATCTACGTAAATAGCAATATTTAAATCGATTAAATATTTGGTGATTTGTCAATGTACGAAATTCGCACACTTATAATATTTTATGTGCGTATTTTATAATGAACATAAAACCCATTTCATCCTTAGAAAAAAAAGAT
This sequence comes from Acentria ephemerella, assembly GCA_943193645.1. Classification (NCBI taxonomy): domain Eukaryota; kingdom Metazoa; phylum Arthropoda; class Insecta; order Lepidoptera; family Crambidae; genus Acentria; species Acentria ephemerella. The sequence goes on along the minus strand of OW971879.1, from coordinate 10,598,467 downwards.
TTTAATGACAAAATTATTCCATTGACAGTAAAAATAGAACTTTATTACATTACTTTTGCCATAAAGATCGGCATCGCTTAAGAGATTCATGGTTAGTAATATAAATGACAATTGAATTTAAGATGAGATCATTTCAATCTCATCCACAAATTACTTATTTATAATTATAATTATAATATCAAGAGCTTTAATAATAAGCCCGACCAAAATTTGTAATTCTAAGCGTATTTAGAGCCCACATCACTGTGTCAACGTATAAATCTATTTTAACTATCGTATTACGACTTATTCCTATTCATACAACATGTATCGAAGAATCCATAAATAAATATAACAAAATATATAACAAAATCATACCCAATGTCTTTCATTTTGCATAAGTCGATGTACAAGAAAGATATATTCCGTTCTATTCTTTAATTTTACTTACTAAGTTGCATAAATGATAACAATAGTAAAAAAATATGAGAACAAGAAACCGTTATTTATTAAACACCATATATTGTCCCTTCCATGTAAGTATGTACTTTAAAGAACATTTGCTGTTCTATTTTTGAAAATATAAAATATATACATAGTACTTTCAATTATATTTTGAACTATCAAAAAGAAAAGAAAGAGCTAATTATGTCCACTGTATTTCATCAACCACGCGGTAATAAGAATATTTACCAAAAGACTGTACATCATATGTGCGTACAGTGTATATAACCAACTACCTAATAATATTAAAACACTGCCAATGAAAATATTGTTTATAAACAAATTGACATGGTGATTGAGCAAAAGGTGTGTACTCGTACCTTTTTAAGCCTAGTTTGGACTGAAAATTATACTACACACCCGCATGCATTCGAGTACTTGAAACGAAAATCACGCCCCCGATCATTCCATGAAATGAAGTACGTATCACACTTCGTTTCATTTTGCTTAAAATCAAGACAAAAGTACTAAACAAGCTGTTGTAAACAACAAAATGTACACAAGTTTTATGATTCATAATTTAACAGCTCGTATTATCTGCAGTTGGTAAGAGCACGTGCAACAGAAACGGTTTTTATGATGCTTTTAACCACGACACTGAAGTATATTGGTCACCTTCACCAAAAATATACTATTGGGAATGCCGATGCAGATTTTGTTTACGCGGGAATGCCAAATTTATGTGTTTGAGAATCGATGTTTTGATTCAGAGATTAATGTTTGTTTCACTAAATTGACGAGATTTACACGGGATTGGATTCTGGAATAGCAATATATAAGGTTTGTGAAAGATTTTCTGTATTGCTCCGTTAATTAAACAACTAAACAAGCTGGTGAATTTTGTATATCCACTAACGCCATCTATTAATGGTAATTCGAAGTAGCAGTGAAATAAATTATAGTTTCGAATTAACTCTTTTCTTAGTCAATTTTCTTTTGTACTAAATTATCAATTTAAACTTGCATTCCTTAAGCCTTTCAAAAGAATTTCCCTATTTTTTGTCAACCAACCACCTATTAAAGTGAACAAAACAATAGAAAAAGTGGATTTTGACGATTTTGAGTATTAACGAGACTAACAATTTTTATGTATAAAGAAAAAACAAAGAAGGTTACCAAATTAGAAACTGGGGTAGGTGAATGGAATCGAATGTATGATTTTTTGAATGATTACTATTTAAAAAACACGAATAAATTGTCTTAAGGTCTTGCGTTCCAATTCCGTTGTTAGTAATGATTGCTTTTTTATATATTAAAGCTGAAAATTAAGCAAATTGCTAGCCTTTGTATATATCGCGTTAAACTGCAGCAGTCTTAATATAACCTCCTATCATAAACTTGGTTTTACCATTATTCAAATCTTATGACATGGATTACTTGATAAATCGCAAGATGGACGTCAGCCAACTATTTCCGAGAGGTGCTAAAGAGTCGACACCCATTTCACAACTGCACTTAAATTAATGAACAGTTAATGATGTATGAAAGCTCAATGGTTTGCGCGTATGTAGAAGTGTAGATTTGACGTCTTTATGGATTAAATTATCACCGTTAAAACTATTATAAGTAAAATACTGTTAAGCGTCTGTTGACGAAGGCCACACTGCTGCCTTATTAAATATATAAAAAACAGTATTAGCATAGAACATTCATGATTAAAAGTTATTAAGAGTAGCAACAATCTTGCATCGCATTGCATAAACGAGAGTAGACAAAGGAATTTATTTGATTATGCCACAACGTAATACACAATTTATACGAAGCCACTCGTTTATTATTTTTTTAATTTCACGTAGGAGCGAGATAGAAATAAAGTTTGGTGCTTTAATACACTATTAATCCCAATTGGTTCAGTGCTGTAGACATTCTTTTGGGGGTATATATACATACCTGTTTATTTAATCTAAAAGAGATGTAAATAAAACTTCGATTCGAATCACCTACACCCATGGTACTGTTGCTTTAAACAAAAATATGTCTCTCCTTGTTTTACAAGCTTGCCATTAAGACCTCAGTGTAGTATAATTTTTCAGCCGTTCTATCTATGGCTTATTCGACTATTAGACGGGACATAAAGGGTAACAGAAAAAATATTCTTTTAAATAAAGTATGTTGCCAGTGCGTCGTAATAATCAAACAATAATAACCGTTAGTGAAAACGAATGGACTGTATGGAATAAAAGAGTGATAGCTGAATTAAATATATATAATATAACAATGACAGTTTGTAATAATAAGATATGAAAATAAAATAATATTAAACAAGCAGCACAGCAAAAACCACACGACACATCAACCACTCTGTTACGTAACCAGGCAACCACCATAGAGCCTGTAACGTTCCGTTACATTCCCCCCTCCGTGCAAAGAGGCACCACTTTTCTTGTCGGTCGTTTTAAAATTCCACCTGCCGTGCGTACCTCTACCACTCGCACAACTCCGTCGTGCCCTGGAAAAGTGTTGATAATTATACCACGCGGCCATATACCACGAAGTAGATCACCGTCAGCAATAAAAACTGTGTCTCCAACTTTGAGATTTTTCACTGACTGATTGGGTCGCCGACGCGGTAGTAATGTAGGGAGATACTCTTTTAACCACCTCCGCCAAAAGTTATCAGATAAACGTAACGCTCTTCGCCAAAGTACCTTCGCTGATAAGTCACTATCGTCTAAGTATGTGGAAACGGATGACGATGAACTGCCAAGCAAGAAGTGGTTCGGTGTCAAACTCTCCTGATCTTCGGCATTGCTAGTCACATAAGTCAGGGGACGGGAATTTACTATGTTCTCAGCCTCATTCAACAGGGTAACCAAGACTTCTTCTCGAGGGGCAACTTCCTTTAATGTGATATTAAGTGCAGCCTTCACCGTCCTAATCAAGCGTTCCCAAGCGCCGCCCATTGAGGGGGAGGAAGGTGGTATAAATTTCCATGAGATCCCAGCGTTGACAGCAAAATCATTGATCTGTTTGGCTGCCGATACAAATGAAGTACCATTGTCAGATAGGATGTACTTCGGGCAACCTCTACGAGCGATGAATCTCCGAACTGCCATGATAGTTGAGTCAGCAGAGAGGCTGGATGTTACCTCCATATGAATCGCCCTTACAGTAAGGCATGTAAATAAGGCAACATACCGCTTTTCGTGCCGGCGACCTATGGTGACGTCAATCGGTCCAAAGTGATCCACACCACAGCAGGTAAAGGGGCGTTCTCCATATTGCAAACGCTGTATCGGTAAATCACCTGTGGGAGGAACTGTCGGCTTAGCTCGACGTATTCGACAAATTTGGCAAGATCTAATTACGCCTCGAACCGTATTTCTTAAGGGCAATATCCAAAATTTCTGACGGAGTTCATTGATCACCATTTCATGGTTTCCGTGCGCTGCCAATTCGTGGTATCTCATTACTAAAAGTCTTACGGCAGGGTTACGACCATCCAAAATAATAGGGAATTTTGTGTCGTGATCAACTCCTCGCATCAAACCAATACGACTACCGAGACGAATCAAACCATGATCGTCTATGAAGGGAGAAAGATTATTTAATTTGCTAGTCGGTGGTATAGATTTATTATTATTTAAAAGATTGATTTCATTTTGAAACGCTATAGCTTGCGAATAGCGGAAAATGTGTATCTCTGCCACTTGCAAGTCATTGGCTGTTAAATATTTAACAATATCTAAATTTTGCCTAACCTTAGCACATAAAATATTTACAAATTTGTGTACATACGCAGTTGATCGTAACAAACGAATCCATTTAGAAAAATTACAAATTTCTGCACATACAAACTTAGTATTAGACGGCTGGTCTATTTGAACTAAAATACGTTCTCTACATTTAGTTTCAAAGCATTCGTCAGTGAACATGACATTACGAGTCACAGGCGCAGACTCTTTCGGCCACTCTATATCAGGATGGTATAAAAACTGGGGACCAGAAAACCAGCGATGGTCAGAATTAATTTGGCCTGACGTGCAACGAGTAGCATCATCGGCGACATTTAAGCCGCTTGGACACCATCGCCAGTTCGCGATTTCTGTCAAATCAGAAATTTCAGCTATCCTGTGTGCCACAAACGGTTTAAAAGTCCGAGCGTCATTACGTAGCCAGCATAAAACTGTTTTAGAGTCCGTCCAAAACAGTTTACTTTTAATGTTGAACCTATGTTCACTAACGATTACATCGGCAAACCGAGCAGCAATGAGTGCTGCTTGCAGCTCCATCCTCGGAATGGAAGTTAATTTAAGGGGTGCTACTCGCGTCTTACTTCCGATAAGTACAACCTTCACGTCTCCGTTTTGAAAAATGAAGCGCCAGTATGCGACCGCCGCGTAAGCGTATTCGCTGGCATCGCAGAAGACGTGAAGCTCGATGCTATCGTACTCTATGGACATGGAGTACCACCGGGGAAGACGAAGATCTGAAACAGAGGTAAGGTCAACAACCCATTTCTCCCAATTTTGACGATCTTCCGCGGAGATAGTTTCATCCCAATTAACTCCACTGCGCCATACGCTTTGAAATAATATCCTACCTCTAATGATATAAATTCCTAAAAGGCCTAGTGGGTCGTAAACGCGCATCAAGCATTTTAAGACATTACGTTTAGTAAGATCAGTAACAGTAGGAAAATTAAAACTAAAACTTAAAGTATCATCCTTCAGATTCCAAACTAATCCTAAAATTCTTACGTCTAAGGGTAAATTTGTACATAAATCTTTAGAAACTAAATCAGGTAAACGTAAGTGATACGGTATATTCGATAAAATATCAGGTAAATTACTAGCCCAGTCTCTGATTTCAAACCCAGCTCTAGCTTGAATATCTATAATTTGTTTTGCAAGTTGAGCTGCCTCAAGTGGATCATCGAGACTCCCGATATAATTATCCATATAGTGATCCCTGACTATAGCTTTGGTAGCTTCGGGATACACAGAGCTAAATTCGCGAGCATTACGATTTTTTATGTATATCGCGGTACATGGCGAGCATGCAGCTCCAAAAATGACAGATGTCATTCTGTACTCGACAATATCAGAATCTAACCCATTTTCATGCCATAAAAACCTTAAAGCGTCTCGGTCTTTCTCGATAATTTTCACTTGTAAGAAAAACTCGCGAATATCAGCTGTCATAGCAATACGCCCTTCTCGAAAACGGAAAAGTAAAGATAACAGTGGTTGTAATAAATCTGGACCCGTCAGTAATGTCGAGTTCAGACTGACACCCTGTACTTTTGCCGCTGCATCATGGACAACTCTAAGTTTCCCTGGTTTGAGTGGGTGAATGACAGCAAAATGAGGTAAGTACCACGACAGTTCGCTAGATGGCGGTGAAGTACATTTTTCTGCGTATCCTTTCTCTATGAAAGCCATGACGTTCTTATGATATGATAACGCTAAAGATGAATCCTTACTTAATTTTCTTTCTAAACTTTTAAGTCTACTCACAGCTAGTCCATAACTTCTAGGAAGTTGTGGTTTATCGTCTTTCCACAATAAACCAACTTCGAAGTGACCGCTTGGTAGTCGTTTAGCTGTAGAATCTAAAATATCTAATGCGCGTTGATCAGATGAATTAATTTTCTCCAATTTGGAAATGCCTATAGAATCTAAGCGGTAGTGATATTGGATTAATTCATCTAATTTTGCGTCAGATTCTACATTGTGATGAATGAACTCTACAGGACGAGTTGTATTGGAAACACAGCCGTGAAGAACCCAGCCCAAAGCTGTTAATGAGGCAACTGGTTGTGAACGCGTTCCAGTACGGACATTTTTGCTAATAATAAGCGGCCAGTCACATGCTCCAATTAACAACAAAGGTGTGGCTTCGTCGTATGATATAAATTGAGCAATGTCTTCTAAATGCTTATAGCAAGAAATATCACAATCGCGGATGGTTTGGGAGCGGATAGACAAAGATTCTAAGGCTCTAGCATTTTCAATAGTATGAGTATCGTGACTGAATTTTCCACGGATACTAAAGCTAACATACTCAATTGGAATGTTAGATCTTTGCATGCCTCCGACACCATCCATATCGATGCAATCTTTCTTACCTGTAACACCGATTTTCATGGCGGCCTCTGCGTCTATAAGGGTCGCAGTAGAGCCTTCATCCAATAAGGCGTATGTGTTTAATGATCCTAATGGGCCAGTGATCTCTACAGCAACTATTTTAAGAAGCACTAATTTACGAAGCGGTAATCTACAATTATACATTGTATTCGAAGATGCTGCGGGTTTAATCGCAATAAACTCATCTTTTTTTGTAGCATGCTGTGCATTCGGAGTAACTGATTGTGCTAACGAAGAATCAGTACTCTGTGACGCTCCGTGTAAAAGTTTGTGATGATGTTGTCTGCATTCATCTGTACCGCATGGTTTCACGCGGCATTTGGACCATTGGTGACGCCTGCTCTTGAGACACTTAGCGCAGACTTTGTGCTCTCGTACCCACGACCATCTCTTATCTATAGTAAGAGATAAAAAATTAGGACATGTTTTTAAATTATGAGAACCGCTACACATAGGACACTCTAACAAATAATTACTAGCAGTGTCAGTGTTATGTATAGTTACATTTCTGCCAGTATCTTTGTTGAATGGTTTCGAAATATTTGTGTTACGATGAGAAATGGAAGACGGTGTATATTCAATAGTAGTTGGCAAGAACATAACTTGGCGATCGCTCTCTTGTTCTAAAAAATTAGATAAGTGTTCCAACAAAGTCAAAGAAGTGGATTGGTCGGCAGTTGAATTATAATGCACTGCCGCGTAATCCGACCATTTGAATTTTAAATGAGGAGTAAGTTTATAAAGGAGACTATTAAGAAGGTCTCTTGAGTACAAATACTCAAATTGATTTAACAATTTAATTGTAGTAACGCAATTTCTTACCTTAGCTGCGAAATTACCCAAATCCTTAGTCTCTAACGTAAGTTTCGGTAAAGCACGGATAGAAGATAATTCATGAGCCAAGAGCTGTTCCGACCGGGCGAAACGACGCTGTAAGGTGCGTATTATAACATCAGGTTCATCTGCTGTAAGCAATAAAGAACAAATTGACTCATAAGCTTCACCTGTCAAAGCTTCTCCTATTCTCGTAACATTCTCCACCGATGTATAAGAGCTGCGGGAGTTATCAAAAGCTCTCTTAAAAGCTAACCATTCATAAGGCTTGCCGGAAAATTTTGGCAGTGGGACAAATCTAGATGACGTTCCCTTGCTGAGGTTAGTTATAGCTTGAGCAAGTTGACTTATGTCACTATTAATAGGCAAAGAAGGTTGAGCTCGGGCGGGAATAGGTACAGTATTATCATGATACATGGGACAATATAAATGAGGCACGCCCTTATCATGAATATTAAAAGGCATACTTACCTTCGACTTAGCCATAGTTACCCGAGGATCATTTTGTTTAAAATTGGTAGGAGTTGAAGGTCGCAGTAGTCGATCAGGTTCTACAGTTGCAGTATCCAACGGCGCAGCTCCATTTGCAATATGCTGGGAATGATGTTGGATAGCAACAGGCGGACGCGTAGAAACTGCTACGGCTGGGGACGCTGAGGATTGTGCGAGAGGACGAGGTGAGCTCGCAGGTGCGTCCAGCACACAAGCAGTCGCTGTGTCTTGCTCATTTATAGGAACCGTGTCCGTGTTCGTACAAACGGCTCCGTCTAACCATTCTTCGACGTTTACTGGAGAGTTGGCATTGTCATGCTCGCTGCCGCTCGCTTCGATCGCAGCAATCTCCGCGGCCAGTTCAGCGCGCGCAAGGTTGCGCTCCACCTCTGCGATTCGACGAGCGTAACGAGCCTGTGCGTCTGCTGTCATTGAGGCTTTTTCGATAGTTGACAATTTCGACGATGAGGTGTTACGTGATGATACAATTTGTTTCGACATTGATCGAGTAATCATCGTGAAAAATATAAAATAAATAAAATATTTTATGATATGACAACTAGTGAAAAAATATCAGATGTGAAAAAATTTAAATGTCAGTTCGAATAAAATTACTACGGATCGATGGACCAATGAAAACGAATGGACTGTATGGAATAAAAGAGTGATAGCTGAATTAAATATATATAATATAACAATGACAGTTTGTAATAATAAGATATGAAAATAAAATAATATTAAACAAGAAGCACAGCAAAAACCACACGACACATCAACAACTCTGTTACGTAACCAGGCAACCACCATAGAGCCTGTAACGTTCCGTTACAGTTAGTTTATATTCGGTAGATACCCCATTTATTATTAAAATAGTGTAAAAAATTTATATCTTTTAGGAGTATCTATAATTTGTAGTATAAGTAAAGAATACAGCATACGACATACTGCCCTAGCCACTTTCACTAGCACAAAAGGTGCCATTTCACGCCTCTTTTGAAATAGCTCATATTACTCGAATAAGGGAATACGCGTGCCAGGATGTTCAATCTAGTGTAAGCCATAAATTCTCCTAGGATGCCACTGGCTGCTGCTGTTCGTGCTTAGGCAAAGATTCGGAAATATCTTGGTATTTAAAAATAAAAGTATGAAATTGATAATATGATATGACGAGAAATTGGTGTCAGTAGTATATTTTTACGTCAAACCGATTCATTATACTGTAGCCACTCGAAAGGTGCACAAAAGCCACAGAGTGAAAATTACCTATATATACTTTGATTTGTCAAATTTGCATTATTTTATTTGAATCATTAGAAAATGAGAGTAGAATAATGATTTTCTTTATTATTGTGATCCTGCGGTTAGCACATCGATAGAACAAGTTTCTCTCTAAAAGTCGCGTATAACTCTGAAATACGAACCCTGTGTGTGACAGCAGACCGACTAATTTTAGATGTGAATCCACCACACTTTTGTATGTACTTGGAAGAGAAGAAAGGATCCTTTTCTTTATTCTATGTGCTATATCTCAGAGTAGTAACCACTAAGAACAGGCGAACCGACAGTATTTACATCAGGAATTTCTCCATAACGTTCTTAAAATCTGTTCACCTTAGTTGTGTATAAAATTATTTCAAGTCTTTTAAATAACTTACATACCTTAGCATATGGTATCGCAGGGAGAGAATTCACATAATTTAAGTCAACAATTTGTAACATTTTTAGGAAACAAAGGACAAATCAATAACTTTTAGGCACCGTTCATAATCGTGATATTGCTATCTTCTTGCTTTTGTAATCGTGGTGTGAAGAGCTTACTATGGAAATATTCTTATAAAGTAAGGCATTCGACTCGCCTGAGTCGAGGTTCGAGCCTTTAGAAGCACCCTCAGGTTTCGCGCTCCCTCATGGCAGCGGGACACCTCCCCTGGAAATGATGCATGTCGATTTGAAATCCTCCAAAGGCGAATCGCGACTTGAAGACTATCGAAGGTTCTCACCTCCTTAAAACCCCGGTAACGCTGTAAAGTCCACCTGCGGCCAACAACATTAGTCAGTCAAAAAAGCTATTGTAATCGCTAAAATTTATACGGCCGTACAGCACCAATATCACACAACCACGTCTCATAACCGAATTTAATTCCACCACGCCAATAAAGTGGAATAGATTTACTTACACGAGTAATAAAGTTTCAGCCTTAATACGACGTAAATGGTGGCGACGCGGTAACCAATGTCTGTGTTTATAAAGGTAATAATAGGTTTAACATTGATAATACGCTTTTCTCGATAAAGTGACAACGGCATAATTAAGCTCACGCACGCCTTGTGAGTATGAGTATATATTATGTCGCAGCCAATATGTTTAATCTGGATATTATGCATAATAACCGGATATTGATTATTTATAGAAAGAAGATAGAGTTACTATTTCAATGTTATGTTTTCATAATTTTTTGCTTGTATACATAATTTATTACTTTTAAAATGCTTTAAGTGATGTTACGTAAAGGTTTTAAAACACTATAAATCAGTTTTTAATAGGATTCTAATTAGTCATTACTTATATTATTGGATAAAAATTAATTAAATTTCGTCCGTGACTTATACACAGTCTTCACTCGAAGGTCATTCTGATTTCCATACTCTCCAAAGAATTTGGTGTTAGGTATCGTTGACGATGGACGCTTAGATGCTTCAAGTATTATATATAATGAGAATTTCAAGACGCATCATTTTAATAAATTTACTAGTTGAGGTTGGATCTACACTATACTACTCAGATAGGTGAGAGAAAGGATGTAGTTATAATAAATATAAATTGACTTAATTCACTGATTCATCCGTGATCCAGCCATCGATCGATTAAGCTAATTATTTGATATATCGATACAATGCCATTCATAGTTCATTTTTTCTTTTACAGTTGGTTGAAATTTCAATTCTAGCAATCAATAGTTACTTATATTTAAATAATATTAATAGATGATATGCGCAAAGATGGATATCGGTTATCGCTTTACAACGTAGACTATGTTCTTCCTCTGGATATAATTCATATTGCTCGTCAATTTTGAAATGATTAATAATGAAATCGGAACCAACAAATAAAATCATATTGGCATTGATAATATTAGGTAGGATAAAATATAAACAACCCTCTCACTACAGACACTTCTTACCAAAATAAAACTAATTTTCTCGTACCCACAAATAACTACGAAAAAAGCTTATTTTTGGCATATTCAATTTCATCCAATTCGTACCCTATTATAATATCCTATATTTCCTCTAAGGAATTGTTGAGATGATTATACCAAAACACGATAGTCACTTTTATATTTGTATTTAGTTATCCATAAATTCAATATAATGTAGGTATTATAGTTTAAATTGAGCAGGGTGAAAGATATTCGGTTAACAACTGGTACAAGCAGAGAATCGGGTACAATTTGATTTCGCTATCGAATTAGATTTAATAGTTTTGTATCACGTGTCCTAAATCTTCTCCTAGCGAATAGAGCCGCGATTGATGAAATAAGTGACAAGTTACGTATAAATAAGTATATGTTTCATGTATAAATAGACATCTGTATATACACTTACACATTTTCTTAGTTTATATGTTTTAACTGAATGTATATAAAAGAATCATTAAATAATAAAAGAATCATCATTTTACGTATCCATCGTACAGTACCTACTACCCTGCTGAATGTGTTTACAAGTGCGGCTTTTACGAAGTAAGAGTACTTGAAAAAAAGCATAATAAACACATTATATTTTCAGGAACACTCGTAGAACTTAATAGTAAAGTTGTTCTGGAGTTCAAGACCTGCAGCTTTAGTACATTTCAATGAGACTAGTTTGTAATTAAGTCGCAGTTTGGTTCACCTAGCACATCCATATATAAAAAATGGTTTCTAATAGTTCACAACAGAGGTACTGCTGTCATTTTCATACAATTTAAATGCTGACGACAAACACGTTTGTTCAAATTAATTGAAACAAACATTAGGAGTAGTTCTTGATATAACTTGAGACAAGTTCTTGATATAAAGTTCTATAAACAGCTTCATAATTATGTAACTTAAATCCCTAAAATGACTGTTAAAACTTGACTGTGAACTTGACAAGTAATTTTTGAGAATAATGAGCGAAACTCCAAAGTTAGTTATAGTAACTGCAATGTTACGGCTATAATCTCTTTTCTAGAAGGGAAAAATAATATATCTTTCCCTTCTCTCAAGACTCATTATTACCCAATTATAACCAGACAGAAACGAAGATATAATAAACTTCCACCTGTATCCCAGCGTAGCTTATTTAATGTTCAGAAATGTAATTTATTACAACCATTATTTAGCGAGTGCTAAAATTTCCTTATATTAGGTGTGATGAGCAAATATCAAATGAATACCATAAGGTTTTTCGGTTGCTTGGATAATATGTCTTCCGTTCGCTGGTAAATCATTAAAGTAATTCAAAGCTTCGAAGTACTTCACTAAATTACTGATAAATTTATAATAAAGTTCATTCCAAATTAAGGATATTACACGTTTCACTAATCTTCTTCAAATCTGTGCAATGCTAATGACAATTCAAAGCTTACCAGAAACTTCTTTATCTGTTTAGATATAGAATTTAGGGTAGGAACCGATATCAAATAAAAGGCTACAGTTTTTCTTAGATAGTGAAAACTTACTTGATTTGAATATAAATAGAGATATTTAATATTTTATGTCTATGTTACAAATTTATATATCTTTTCCGATACCGACCGATATTTTCATAAAAAAGTTGTTCTATTTCGATTGTATTTGTTTATTGTGTGAATACTATGTGATATTTTTATTGTACTTTTTAGGTTCTGTGCTTTACAGAAACTTAAAATAATTAAAATTTATTTCTAAGATAATTAATATTAGAATTTGAATTCCTGGATTGTAATTGAACTGATAGCTACTAATATTAAAGCAATAATGCCGTGAATACAATTTTTACAACAGTCCTCCCTCAAAAGCATACAATAACTTTCATCTGCAGAAGTGGAGCTCAAGCTACAGCGCACCAGGATTGTAAATCTGTCTCTAGGACGCTGACAAATGGTTTTATCGGTTTTACTAAAGCAATTAGTAAGTAGGGAAAGTTGTTTTGATTCTAAATTGATTTTTACACAAACCTATAGAATTTTAATGAATGTGATTACAACGAAGGAGTGTTTCTAAAGATGTAATGTGATTAATTTGTAACTCCATTACAATAATAAAGTGTCTCTCAAGACATAAATTTAACGGAGAATTCGATATTCAATGAAACTTCACTGAACCTGAACGTAGAAGATAAATTACGTGTGGGAGTTTTAGGAGATATTTGTCGGACGTTTTGTCTAGAGACTACTTTGTCAGTGTCAAACAGGACTAACTAAATAAGGATATTACAAACAAAGCTTAAAAACAAGACTTAAAAAGTACTAGGAATTTGTATTGTTATACATTAAATGAAAGTAATATCAGTGTATATAAAGTAATCTATGATAATTACACGGACAATATTAAACAGGAAGAATTAATTTGAGCTGTTATGGGAATAACGTGTCCTTTCCACATATCGTGAAAGAGACAAAGTGCCATTTATTTTCACAAAACCAACTAAGTGGGTAAGAAGATATTAACTAGTTGTCCACCTTTTTACATAACTTACAGCCGCCACTGGACCTAACTCCCCCCCCCCCCCCCCTAATTTGTTACAAACAACAATTTAATTCGCTACTGTAGTAAATTAGAATTAGCTTGTTCTTGAGAAGCGCGCTCTATACTTGTACATTGTTCGAAATAAAATTACTTCCATAATTTATTGCTTTTTTAACAACATTTTTGCATTGTTTATAGCAAGTTATTTCAACTTTTATTACTCTGAATTTATTGGGAGACAAAGGACTAAGGAATGTTACTGCGTATTTAGATTTTTAGTTCACTGTCTCATTTTTTTTAAGTTAAGAAAAGAATATTTTAGCTCGACTCACCAATCCTTGAAGTTATTCGTTCTCTACGTTCGCTCGTTCGTTTATTCAAATTTTGCGAGTACCAACTTAAATTTCATGCTGGTTTTGATTAATGGTAAGGCTTTCTCTAAGTCTGCCTGGCTAGCCACAACTATGTTACCTAAGTCTCCTGCCATAACATATATTAAGTAGGTACGACAGTGGTTGAGAATTCTGTGTGTAGTTCGCGTCCATCTTGGGCCTTATCTTATCTACTTACCGTCAGATGAGATGAAGCCAAGACATAACCCGATAAGAATAAAAAAACATAAATACACAAACATCTATGACTCGTTAATTTAATCTTCGTACCCATCACATAAATGTCTGGCCTTACAACCTTCGAATCTAGGATATTTAACAAAAGGTTTCTTTTAAAGAAGCAACTGCATGTTGCTTCTTGGTATTTTTGACAGAAAACTTTTCTGAGAGCAGTAAAATGAAGTCATTTATAAATATTTTATACAGGGATGTTCTTCATGACACAGCTTTTCTTCTCTTCCAAGTAACTCGCTTTTTAATGAAACATATGTCGCGAGTGGAACAGGGGATGTTTGTGGCACCGTTTCAAAGGAACTGCATATAAGAGTTATAGTTGTATAAAAATGTAGCCGGCACACTGAGCGGATGAACCTTTTCATTTCTACGGAGCAGCCATTGAGCTTCAAAGTTTATTGGTTCGTCTATTTAACAGATATCAATCTAGGCTATAAAAATAAAAGCCATATCTGTCAAATAAATGTCAATCTAATCAAACAATCTAGACTCACAATAAGACGTACTATCATAAAGCTTTATACACAGGATTTTTATATGGCATGCTTACTTACTGCTTAACGATGGGATAGATCTAAGCGATCAATCAACAATTCCAACGTTAATCTAAGATGCATAATGAATTATTAAAGAATCTTCACTTTACAAACGATATCATAATCATTTCATGTGTTCCAATAAGTTTCTAAATAATTAATATTGCTTTGTTTATACGAAAATTGTTTTCCGTTATATTTATTTCAATTCGATATCATTCTATATAGATATGATAAATCATCAGAATTAGCAAGCAGGAATTGAATGGTTCCATTCAGTATGAGTTAGAATAATATTTATAAGCCCCTATCACTCGTATTTTATCACCCGTTATTTTAAAGGTTGTGAATTGTCGTCGCGTATTAATCACTTAATTATATATGTAATTGTCTCGTCGGCTACCTATCAAGGGGATTTATGCTAGTAAATCATTTAAATGTGTGCACACAAATTAATAGTTATTTGTTATTTGACTAAAAATAATTAAATTTTTATTATGACTAATTAAGTCAATTTTCACGTTTAACCTGTAACGCCGTACAATCCTTAAATTAAACCTTTTTAATTAATCTACTAGACGAAAAAAATGTTGACAATATTCAGGTCATAGCAAATAAAATGCAAAAGACCTCTTATTACAGCTATAATATACATACGATAAGATGCTACTACATTCACAATGTTCACAATGACATTAATCATTTACTGTTACTATCGATTGAGAGTTCATTATTTATTTGTATCTACTTGGATATTAATAAATGCGTGTGTCCTTGAAACAAGTAAAGATATTACACAATCATTTTTATGGTGTATCAAAATTCTCTGTTGATCAATTTCAACTTAACATTCTGGTGCTGAAATACAGTTAAAAGAAAATATATTTAAATTTTAGACGTAAGGTACTTAATGGATAACATATATAATTATATTTTTCCTAAAACTCATTTCCTAAAATTCTCAAACAGCAACAACCTTTATTATAGTAATATCCGTATGATGGTTGGCACCTCATTAATGTCTTCTAAAAATCACGAACAAAAGAATCACCAAGTCTTGAAATTGAGGAACTTTTTAGATTTTGAATCACGGTTCTAATCGATTGAGATCTTCTATAATCTCTATTAGAACGCCACCATTATTATTGTTATATTGGTAGAAATAAATTGTATAAAGTGTTTACAAAAAGCCTAAATTGAAATATTATCTATCATTATCAATAATACACCATTAATAATCCTTCCTGAAATTCCTGAAAGACTCAACAGAATGCGAAATGGTACGCTACCTGCTTAGTCAACGTACCTACGTAACGTCTAAATCATGATTTCCGCGTTCAGTTTGTTCAATATTGTTATTAAATTATCTAATTTAAACCTAATTTTAACTTGTCCTCTATCTTAAACTACATTTACACTAGTTAGTATTGGAAAAACTAAGTATGCATTTTGGCGTATATCATCGTTGCCATCGTATATAAGTTTGTAACTAATTTTACACACTAAATTGTTACGCTCTACATAATGTACACGGGCTTACGCTAATCTAATGACGTACTAAATATTATAGGTCAATCGACAGAACGAACGGGAGATGCTCTTTTAACCACCAATGAGTAAGTTTGTACAAAACCATAAACCCATCAAATAAATTAGCTGCCAAAAGCATGTTTGTATAATAAATCTATTATTGTTTCAAACACATCCATCCTATTTTATGTGTTTTTTCCAAACATTGGTAAGTTCTATTAATACATCGAAGTATTCGCTTTTGCGCTTTGATGTTTTCATTTTAAAAACTGTCAAGTTATATAGTTTCAGTTCGTTTTATATAATCTACACTCAACAACATTTTTACCAAAACCAAATTAATAGCATTTTTATTTAAAAAGCGTATAAATAAGTTGAACCTATTGGAGTAGTCAACTAGTGATGTGACGTCATCAAGCTTCCACGGTTAAGTTTTTTAAAAACCAAACTTAATTATGAAACACTCCAAAGTAATATTACAAAAATCTACAGAATTTTGTAAAATCTAATAAAAATGATTTCTCAGTAAATACCACTAAAACGCAAATAGATTTAAATGTTACTTTTTATCTATGTTGTCCTTTTTCTAATTTTATTCTGCTTTATATTCGTACTCAAATCTAGATTGCTTGAGTTACGCCAGCGTGCTGCAGACCAGATGCTTAATATGCAGTTTTGCAAAACAGCATCGTTAATAAATAGTGCTTGTAGATGTTATTTTCTTTAATAGTTAGACTACTTACAACGTCCCCCAAAAAATGCATCATTCCCAGCTTTTCATACTACTTTATAAGTTCTTAGAGGCCCTGACATGTGTGGACATCTTTCCTTTCAAGCCATTTCCGCAGCCTGCGGCTTTGCTGCGGGCACTGTCAGACGACACTAGACTTACAACTACCCTCTTTGAAGAAGTAGCTACTATTAGTATTTGACACGGTGAGATGGTTTCTTAATGGATGGTAAAGGTAACAGTTCTTTTTTTAAAACCTAATTTTCTCTCCCGTCCTTCTCTGAAGAAATCTTGATGTAAACTAATCTTGACTTTCACAATATTTTTAATACACATAAATATTAGCAATTTATGTTCTTGTATACATTCACTATGCATTTCAAGCTTAAAATATCCTTATATTTAAAAATAAATAGAAACTCAGACCACCTAACGGAAATTTATAGTGTTATTTGCATGTTTGGGAACCTTAAAATATACTTGACGTTGTGAAAACAAATGTTACAATTAAAAACCCACCTAATTGATTTTATCTTTAAAGTCTAATATAAACGTGAACAATCAATTCAATTAAAAACCGTAATATTTAACCTTTCATTAAATGTTAAAAGTCCCTTTACATTTTAAACAAGGCAATATTGTCTATATATTTCACCTTTCATTAAATGTTAAAATGGTAAATTGCTGCTATGAAGTGCCTTTTTTATTATCATAGCATTTTTTTTATTCCGCGATCTACAATATTTTCAATTAAAAATTAAAAAGGAATTTCTGACAAATATCATAAAACAATAGAAATAAGTTATTTAATATAATTGTATATCACTTATTACGGTCACTATGAATGAAGGCAATCCTGTCCAAAAAGCAACATTTCTTCGCTTTAATTAACAAAATGCGCGGAACAAGAGGAGAATTTAGTTTTTCTTTGTTCACAGAACTGAGTATTAGTAATAAAAGAATCCTCTTTCATCATCTCAAGATAATTTTAATGCTTATTAATTTTCTTTTTTATGACGAAATTGTCTTTGGCATATCGATTTTAAAAGGTTCATACAATTCAAATCAAAGCCATGCAACGATTTTACAGATTTAATATAATTTACATATAGTATATTTAGTTTACTGTTATGAATTTTATACCAACATCTACATAATATCAATTTTCGTTTATGGAAGAAATATGTTTATTTTACTAAGACTTAGGCACACGCGTTAAAAACGGAAGGTCGTATTGATGCGTACACATCGTGCAACACTGAAATCTATCACCTCTGTTAGCGATCAATCATCTCGAAAGTGTATGAAGGAGTGTTTTAATACATAGTATAATACACAAACAAAGCACGTCGAAGTAAACCGTTCAGCGTTAATATAAAAATTTCTTCGTACTATAATATCATAAATTTAACGTGCAGATTTGTTTTAATAAGAAATGTTTGTAAAATCTGTTATACAAGTATAGTAGTAACATTTCTATGCATAATGTTGTAAAGATGAGAGATTCAGGTACTAATTTGATTTAGTTCATACGAGACACTTCAATATTCAATAGTAAATGTTTTCTCCGTAGACATGTTTTAAAACCTTTTAAGAAAATTGTGTTTTAATCAAAATCCACACGGGCGTCGACTGTTAGGTGGGCGGGTGACCTAAGGAACGTGGAAGGTTGTGGCTGGGTGGCCAGAGCGAAGAATTGTGTATAACAAAGAGGTCTAACATTATGAACCTGAGGACTCTGGTTAAAAAGTGGTACACTGAATACTCGACCTACCAGTCGTTCAAAATATTGATTGTTATCTTTAAATTGTTTGTATAACGATAAAATTATTAATAATCTATCTCTTTCTTTGTAATAGCTCTAATAAATTGTGTAATATTTCCCACATATATTTAAATTAAGTTTACAGAACTCAAAACTCCTATGATATATTGCGTATTTTTTGGCGTTTACCTTTTTACGATGTTCAGTTTTAGATTCCTAACCAAATAAAGATTGAATTTGATTGGTGTGAACCAATTTAATTTTGTTTCAAGTACTCGATTCTAATCCGATTTAGTTTTAATTGGTGTATAATAAACTCCAAGTAACAATTTCATTTCCACTTTGATTTATTATGTCGGGTGTTCGAGAAATTTTATGGCCTCTTTAATGGAAAGAATAGAAAACTGAACGCATTTATGTATTAGGTGAAATAAATTATAGGAGAAGCGAAAAAGATTTCTTTATGAGAAGTATTTAATTTTCATATTGAGTTTTTGAATTGCACGTCTAAGACCTAATAAATATATTTTTATCACTTTCTTATTTAATTTTTTCAAAGTGTCTTTTAATGATTTTCTGATTATAAATAGTTATTCTGTAAGCTTCTCTGAAACAGCTTCTCAACAGAAAGATTTTGATCTACTCCTGAGCTAGATATTAGTACGGGATTTTGATCGTCGATTCATCGTTGGATCTTTATATTGTATGTTCGGAAATCTGAGTCACATTGTTTAGGTTTGTTTGCTCAGCTATGACGTATCCATACCGTAATTGCATTATATGTTTACATTGTATTACTAAGTTCATGATTGCTTGTTGCTATTTACTCACGTTGCTACGACGCAGTGTAAGTAATGACCTCTGCAAATGCCACTTTTCAATAAAAGTTAATTTTGTTTTTTAAAAGAATTGTCTAGTTTAGGGTAATAATTGTGGGGTACAGAGGCACAGATCAGCTTCGTTAAATACGTTACTGGACAAATTAAGAACTTTTCTAAAGTAGTTTTTCTCACGTGAAACAAATCAGAACTAGTGCTGCCTATATAAAATAATCAAACGTCATTATAAATAAGTCGTGGAGGAGCTCGTTGGCGTAGTGGTTCGGGCTTTCAGTTTCGGAACCATTGGATGGTTAAGCCGTTTCTCCCGGTTGCTACGGCAACCGCTTTCACCCAAAAAGACGTATTTTACCAATGTGGTAGTGTCATGGTTTAAACTCCATATGCGTTTCTCCCATGCTGAAAAGTCTTCTTCTTCTTCTTCTTCTTTGGGGTTTTATGGCGCTTTATTAATAGATTCCGCCAGTATCGAGTGTTCTGCTTAGGTATATATTTAAGTCTGTCTTTAGTATTTAAGTCTATTTATTTATTTATTTTAAGGCTGTACCCAGCATCAGTCAAAGTAAACTACTTTAAAATATAAATAAAAAAATAATAAGGTAATTACAATGTCCATGCTTGACGCTTTTTCAAAACCTCAATAAATGTTTAATGTTAAAAACAAAAAGGCAAACTGACCTTTCTCCAAAGAGTTTTGTTTCCTCATCAGTGAATTAGTTTTGAAAACTTTATATAGCTGGTACTTCTTTATGTTACCCAAACCTATTTCCTCAATCTGGAAAATACACTTTTCCATTATTTCGATGCCAGGTTGGTGTACCGTAATAACTACAGGACTTCCTCCTTCATCTACTCCCAGTACATTTCTAAGCCAATTCGAAGTTCGTGATACGAAAATATTAAATTTTGAGGAGTGCCTCTGGAATAGTTTTCATGTGCCAACTGAACTCAAAAACAAACGAAGCCTAAAATAACATCATGTTTATCCCCTAGAGCATGTAATCATCTGCCTAATTTAAAAATTCAATAAGTTAATTCCTGCTCCGTACATATGCTAATAAGGATTACGAGAGGACTGTTGCCAGATTTGAATTACGCCCAACCGAGTTTGTAACTTTGCTTGAGCCTCGTTCGTATGAAATGGAAATAATTTTTGTTTCATTATGCGTAACGTTTGTTTAGGAATTATGTTTTTTTATAAATAGATATGGACACTAACCAGGCCTCCAGCCCTTACGCCTTGATTCATAGTCACAAATATAAAGAAAACCTGTTAGATTTTATTTTTAAATTAAAACTTATTGATACATACAAAATGAGATCTGCAAAGATACATTTTTTGTATGAAAGTAGTGTCTATGGATTTTGGGTTAAATGTTTTAATATCGTGTTTAATCTTTCCATGGATGATATTTCTTACGAGGCGTTAAGTTTTAATAAATTATATGCATAAAGTATGTCAAAATTAAACGCTATGCAAGCAAAACCGGCCGTAGTTTTTTTTTTAAACCAAGCATAGGCTGCTTCACTAGAGACCGTAGTACGATTGGACTCAATAACTTATAATATACTATCTACGTCTTTTGACATTCATTAATTCTAATCATCTGTAGTAGATCCCGCTAAGGTTTGACTCACGCGCACATAGTTTAACGCCATGAGTAAGATAGAGATAGCACTATAACCCTAGGCGCCCCATAATAACCCACATCATTCGTTTTCATACACGCACGATTACCGCACATAGTAAAATAAAATAAAAAAGGACACTTAAATTTACCACTTGTTGTAAGATTTGGAGCACAAATAAGCCTAAGCACAAAACACGCAATAGAAGCACACAGATACTCAAATAAAACATTTGTGAATGCATACTCTTCGTCAACACTACTTAAAGAGAAACTTTATAAAGAGCCCCATATTACTAAATACCGCTCGAGTTAAATTGGACGTTGAAAATACTCACATTAAGGTCTAGTATCCTACGAGAATAGTCCCTAGGAATACAAACGTCACATGTCACGTTTGAATGGAAGCACTCACTAGAAGATCTTACAATAGTCTTCAGTCAAATAACACTATTTTTGTGTTGAGCAAATATCCCTAGTGGAGAAAATGCCAACTGTGCTGCGAATATGACCTTCGTATTGATTTATAATGAACGGAGAAAACTTGATCTTAAACTCAGCGTAACAATATCGTAGTCCTGGATTAGCACTTAAAATCAGGCACCTTTATGAGAATGGAGAAATGTACTATTTCAAAAGAGTTTTTAAATATTAATTTCAAGCAGGTACGTGCCACTGCAGAACTGAACCTAGTCTCAATGCTATAAGGTTGTGTTCAGATGTAACATATCCTGTTAACTCCACGGTACATAATACAATGTTTTTGATGAAACTCTAGTTAGTCCATCGTCTGTCATTCTGTCAAACTCCGACAATATTGTTGATCGTTCCATTCTTATTAAGCAAAATCGTTCACAAGATCATTAATCTCGTACGAAGTATTTTAAGATATTTACTAAACCTAAATTTATGGAGAAACAAATCTAACAAAATTTATATGAAAATCAAGAATGGAAATTTGAATGTAGGAAAAACAAAAAAATGGAATGGTGAGAAAGAACAGACTCCGCGAAATTTATCAACTCAATTACGGCGTTACACTTCATTCTAGGAATTGTTTTCTTTTAATTATAGAGATGAGTAATTAATTCCATTTTCAGTTTTTGTTAGTGTTCTTTCGAAGCGTCGTCCCAATGATGCCCGTGGGAATTCTTCTACTGCTACTAATGAAACAATCACACAACTCTAGAGTGATTAAGTGATTATTGAATTTTAATTACATTACGTTGGTGGTCGTGGAACTAATTTATAGTGTCGAGGCAACAATACTTCATTAAACTCGAAAATTGGCTGCATTCGTTCCTAAGAATGTTATCGATATATCAAAAAATGGGATGTATTTAAGTTACGTAAAATTTTTATGAACGAGTGTAGCTAATATTTGATTATATGTATTTCTGTTGTAGTTACACTGTGTGTAGAATTAAGTAGTTGGTTTCCGGCAACCTGACGTAAAAATCTATGTAACGACATTAATTACAGTAGTTAAAAGATACCTTACATTGTGTATTAATTCAATACAATGAGTAATATTTATAAATTACGATGACTAATACGAATTACGATTACATTTTAATAACATAGTAAAAAATCAATTTAAGCTTTGATTTTGTGAAAAGTTTTAATTTTTTAACATAAACCCACAGAGCTAAATTTTTATTTAAGTTTATAAACAATATATATGAAATTAATATTCATTGACTCATACTCCTCTAGCTCAAAAAAAGTATTACTTTATAACAGTTTGCGTTTTGGACACTAGATAACTACATACATATACAAACACGTACACATACACTACATAGATACATATACTCTCACATACCTACACATACATACACTCATATACACATACATACCTCCATATTTAATATTTTATTTATTTTGATATTTGAATGTTGGTCGTCAAACTTGTATAGGAACTTGAATAATTTATCAAGACAACCCCTAGCTACTAAATTTAATATATTGATAGCTTTTATATTGATTATAATCTTGTTCATGAGTCAGATAAGACGTGGACGTAATTTTATAACCAGAGCCAAAATAAGAAGCAAAAAACCTATAAAATATATAATCCATATAGTTCAGAGGGTTGAGAGCACTAAATCAAATCTCCTATAGATTTGATTAAGCGATGAGTCTATACCCTACAGTTAAAGAGTTTTTATTCCATGTGGGGGCAGAAAATATGATCGGCTTTGTTGTTGTTGTTTTACTAATTCTGTCAGGTCAGCTACCACCTAAGTATCATAAGCCTGCTCCATAAACATTATATCCACAGCATTATTATTGTGGTGCGCTAGTTGTGGATAAGATAGCCATAGTAGATTCCTTTGTGATTAAATAATCCATCTAACGCTAAATAGAGCATATTTTTTTAATATGACCTTTACAATGGATTAGGGCAAGCAAATATAACTTTATAACATAATTGCGAGCTACGTAAAGGTAGTGGTGGCGATGCTGCTGGTATTTCCTTAAACTTAAATCAGCTATTCACCTCTTTTTCATTCTAATTTACTTTGAATTTTCAGTATCCTTATTATCTTTAGAATATAATAGATAATATCTTAAAGTGGTGTGTTATTGTTTAATCTATGTACAAGAATCTTGTACATAAATAAACCAATGATACATTACTTTAAGCATTATTATAGTTAGGTAATGCTAATATAGCTGTTCTCAAAAATAAAAACACCAATGGAGTGACTTTACTCTAGATGCGTTTCGGCTTCTATTCCACAACTTTTAATTATAACTCAACATACAGCATTTTATCAGGCTATTAGCTGATATCTGAAAATTCCTTACAACCGTAAGATAAAACCTGCTCATTACGTAATTGAGTAATGAATCAGTTAAAATGAAAAGCCAATAACAGTATTGGTAGCACTGTTAGATTAACAAGAGAATCGCGAACATACTATCAGTATGGTTATTAAAATATTTGTAGGGAATCGTAGCACTCTCGTAGCAGTGATCGTAAAGACCCTCAATTTAGAATTCTAAATACATTGTATATTTACAAAATAAAGTAAATATACATTTGACTATAATTCTGCTATGTCCAAAGTGAACTAGAAAACGAATAATTACAAGTACTATCTACCACTATACATAATTCTACGCTAGTATTAAACTATTGATCCTAAAACTAAATCAATTTTTATGTCTTTAATGTTCATTAATTACTTAAATTTTCTTCCCCAGATATCTTAAAATCTAATTTTATGACTATGCAACTGACGGTTTTAAGCAAAACGGAAAAAGTAAAATTGAATTTTAGTCATTATTGTAATGTGTCAGACTGCTTCCTCACGATGGAATTATTTAACTTCGATTTACATCTAATATTAATCATATTGTGTAACCAACCTAAAATAATAAAATTTAGGTATACTTTCCCTTGAACCAAAGTTTAAGCTATTGGTCACATTGGTTTTATCAGGATGCGCTTAGCAGCTCAGCAAAATTTTCAAAATAAGAGTAATTGGCAAGGGCTCAATCGGCTTTTCCGAAATACAAAAAAAATCTGATGATCAGACATCAGTGAGTGAGATTTAATTACTTTAATAGCTTAATCTCACCTATAGTCATAACATCTTTACTGCCTCCTGTGTATTAACTAAAGAGATTAAACCATTTCGTAATACCGAAGTTTACTATTCTTTGCAACTGTTTGTAAACAATATAATGGAAAATATTTCTAGAAGGGTATTAATAACTTTGAGTGTCATAAACATGGGATTCAATTTCCGTGGGGTATTAAACACAAGATACCATCTTTTACTATGTGAGGAATTTTTTGAAAAATTATTTTCAGGTTATTTGACCGTAGCTTATAAGTAATCAAATGCTGTAGCTTATAAGTAAAAAAATGCCTTTATGTGCATGGTAAGCTGAAATATAAACAATTTAATATAATAAAGCTTAAATAGAAATATGAAAAAGGAGAGATGTTGACTAACATCTCTCCGAACATGTGTTATTTACGACTCACCGAACATTTGCAAGCGTATGCCGACGGCTCTTGAGGTACCTGCCGTGGTACTTCTGCAGCTCACCGATGCTGCCCTGCTCTGCCTGCATCCTGACGAGCGGCTGCACAGGTGCAGCGTCGTCACCGCCCGAAGGCGTCGCTGCCCCCGAGCCACGCTTACGCGCTTTATTTGATTTCCTCGCCGCCGCCGATATACATATCTTAACCGAAGATGGACTTCCAAAGCTTCGCTTCTTTCCCGAACTTCTAGAAGATGTGAACACGGTATCCGTACTGCTTTTAGTGCTTTTATAGGAGGGAGTGACTGTCGCGTCTGTCGCGTCCTCGAGTGGCCAGTCGGAGTCGTCTTCTTCTTCTATCCCCGGAAGGGGGGACTGTTGACCAATCGGTCTTGGCGAGTTTATTACAGGCTCCGGGGTGACTGTAAACAAGTAATGGGTGAACTGAGCAAACACACTAAGTACGCTTAAATTTTCTGGCCCGATAAATAATGAATGTGTAAAAATATAAAAATATCGTCCATCGAAGATTGTGTTTAAATATATTTAAATTGGTCACAAGCCAATGAAACGATTTCAAAATTTCAAATAAAGCTTATAACAATAATATTTATCAATATAAGTAAAACTTAGTAAATTTGTTGCAATATTATTCTTATAAAATAATATCCTAAAAACTTCGTTATAGTACAAAATCACGAAAATACTCTATACAAAATTATATAAGTATTCATAACACGATGAATTCCAGCGAGACTACGTTTTTTTCAAACCGAGAAATGTACGCATGTATAGGATTAGTTCTATTTTCAAATTCAAACTCTTTTATTTTTATACAAGAGAGAATAAATCATTTAAAATTTGATATTATGTTCCACATCTAGTATAATTTTGTGAAACAAGCGTATATTTAACTGTTCACACAACTTACCTCATTTAAACAATATAAATAGCTTTATGCTCACCAAAACCATTTTTTATAATATTTTGGAAAGTAAATTGATTATTTTGATTAATATTCAGCCATTTAGTATTACGCGATTTCCCTCCACCAAACCATGGTTCTGCCTACCTTGCGGCATACGGACCGAATCACGGAAGAGTCAAGGGTACTTGCATAGGGCTCTTAAGCGAGTAGTATTAAGCGATTTATTTAAAATATACCCGTATAAAGTGAGTGATGAGGTATTTTTTGTCATTTCAATCACGAATAAAATATTTGTTTAGGCATACTAAGCGGCTGTAAGTTTCTTAGAGCTTCAAAGTATCATCAAAATTATTATTTTTTATATTATACTTAATTAAATTGACCGAAATATTTAATACACACGTAACTTAGTGACCTGGTACCTGGGTACCTCTATGTACCGTATAGAATGAGATCAGATAACTTATAATATTTTTATATGGGATAGTCAACTAACCAAAATAACTTTATTTATTTCCATGTTTATAAAGGATGAGAAGCTTGTTGGCCTACTAGTTCAAGCGCTTTCTTTTGGCGAAAATAAATTGACTTTCGCTATGATTGATCTCTGGATGGGTCAAGCTAAACTTGTTATCTAGAGCTTCCGAAGGTACGTTCAATCGTTGATCGCAGTTTTTAAGGAAACCGCTTTAACCCACCAACTTACATTGGGCCAGAGTGGCGGTATTGCTCAAACTTTTCATGTTTATCTCCCATTTAGTAAGGTTTGCGCCCAGCGGTGGGACGTTTTAAAGGATTTTGATGATGAAAATTTATCAGAACCAAAAGTAAACATATTTCATTTCACGTCCATTTTGTATAATGTTTCATTTAGTACACGGGCGCAGCAAAGATGGATGCACACATAATTTCAATTATTATTATTAAGAAAAGTTGCAACTAACAAAAAAGTTACAATGTTATCGACATTGAAGGGTAAATTACAAAATTAAAAATATTTCGTTTATGTTTTACAATACGTGCAAGAATGTTAAATAAGCCTAGGTATATATTATTCTTACGCACGAATGACTGGAATGACAGATGCGTGATAACGTCACTTGTTGCAAACATTTAACGACATCATTTCAATAGTCATACTAAATAAAAATACCGTGTATTTTTTCAACATTTAATTTATTCTTGATTTATTATTCATTTGAGTAAATACTTGCAAAATTCTACATTTTCACTTATCATTCACGGATACTAAAATCGACTCTTTAAATAGGTAGATCAAAAAGTTGTAATATCAATTGCAAACTCAGACAGTTAGTTTGTATACAACACAAGTGTCAATAATTAAAAGTTAGAAAAAAACCCTATCGATAGCAAATATTTAAAAGATGATTTTGGTTACTTCTCAATTAGCTAAGAAAAAAAAATTTGCTGCAATATGAAAAATTTTACATGAGGTTAAAATATCTCTTATCAACGAGGTCTTATCAACAACTATTCAAAAAGGTCCAAGGTTTTAAGGTCTAATATATAATTATCTACAGCAGACAAAATAATACTATGCAATTAGTTACAGTTATTTGAACGCATACAAACGTATTTATACGTAAACGTGCAAAATATACAGGCTATATATAGGTATAGAATAATTACTGCCCTTTTTAGAATGTATGTATTAATTAACATATTGGCTGATTGGCATTGAATAGCGAAAAAAAATCAATATAGAAAATTGGTAAACTTAATTTAAAATATAAAAAAAAGTCCTAAGCGAAATTTTTGTCATTTTCCTATTTTGCATAACCATATGATGAATTCCACATAAACAGACCATACCATATACGGAACATCATTGTAAATCTGCTTTTAAGTTACACGTCAAATAAATTATGCTGTTTCTTTTAGCAACACTCGTCCAGTCTGCGGGTCGTCGCTCACCCGTGCATTGACAAGGTGTGGCCCATTCCGATAGCATTGTTGCAGCGTACTCAGAATCAACCAGCTGCGAAATGAGAGGTCGGTCGATGGGGCAGACCCGTGTGCGAGCCGTCAACGAGGCGTGTAAGATAATAATTACAGATATAGTATTTAGGGGTTCCGTACCTCAAAAGGAAAAACAAAATCCTTATAGAATTACTTTGTTGTCCAGTCAATTTATCTGTCTTACTGTAAACTGACAAAAAGCTACAAATATATCATCATTCGATCTAGAAAATAACGCTTTCTCAAATTCTACCATGGGTCATATAGGTATATGATAGTAAATTCAGTTTTTCTCAAAATAGAAGAAATGTTTGTTTAGGTAAAGGTGATTTCATAGTCCAATGACTAATCTTTACATAGGATTACGATGTACCGGCTTCCTCTATTACTGATAGAATAACAGTAAATATTTACAGACACCTACAGCCAAAAAAACACTATATTATAGTATGTTTTATATCAGAAAATGTCAAAAAATTTAATGGTATCCGTGATATAAAGAAATACCCAACGATTATGGATACCAGTAATATAAAAGGAATATTTTTGATAATAAAGGTGAGTTGATATTCTGAAACCAAAGGGACATCTTCAATATTATATTCCCAATTTGATATATTCCTCTTCAGAGAAAGGAGGGAAATGGTATAGACGAGGAGTCCAATGCCATCAGTAGGTTATCACATCACCCACCCAAACAACTTGTAAGTCAGTCTACTAACTAGTAATACTACTTTTTCATGTTAGCCGTTTCAAAACTTATTTTTCAATCCACAGGCATTTCTCAGATTACGATTATTCAGAAAACAACTTTGGCTTCTCAACAATAATTCTAAAGAACGTCATAATTATACTAGAAGTAAAACATGGTAAAAATACTTGAAAACTTTTGCGCCCTTTTGTGCCAAAACTATTATGTTCTATATGGATGTAAGGATAATATGATTTAATGGTATCATTATGATTCCCATTGTACTCAACGGAATGCAATTGAGGCCCAAACGAGAACAATAATCGGCTAGCTACTATAAGTAGGCAATTTGCTCAGCCATACTTTATAAATTAATGAGATCCCTATGCAGTTATTATAACCGATAAATATATTTTCACTGATATCACTAGATTAATGCATTCAGTACTCAAATAACTTCTACCCGTGCGAGGAGTATAGATGTCCTCCACCTGGAATCTCTTGTTTTCCTTTACACCTTACTTACTCATCTCAAGATTAGACTATTTTCCTCAACCAACTTAATTTGGTTGGAAACTCAACTTAATTGCTAAGCGTACCTGAATACATTTGCAGAGTTAATTTCAACATATTTTTTGGATCAAATTTAAGTACATCCTTAACATACTTAGGTAAAAACCTTACTCAAAGCAATTTGTTTTAATTATGTTAAAACAAATTCCTTCTGAAAAAATTAACTACGACACAAATGCTGTCCACATAAAACAAAGACTGCTTTTTATGATGAATCTGTCTTATTCATAATCAGTATCAAAATTTTGTTCATTATTACAAAACAAAACAATGTGAATTTCTAATATGTATTTTTATAAGTACCTATGATCCATAAACAATATGTAAAGGAAGCCGTATATGAAAAAAGTATTGCTTTCAAATGCAGATATATTTTCCCCAAAAGTGCTTTCTCGCTGTACACATATATATTAAGTTGATATGGTACCTTTGATTCCACCTCATGGGGTGTGGGGGATTCCTCTCTCCCTATTTTTAGGGTGTCCTTTGTGTACAGGTAATATTTGCTCCTGTTCCTCAATGCACAAACGATTGATTACATTATAAAGTTTTAGCATTCTTTCAGTTTTAGTTTTCTTGGTTGGTTAAATATCCTTATATGGATTGTCATTTTTGTCCCGTCAAATATAATTCTAAACTTAGTTGTTAGTTAGATTTAAAATTGAAATGATAATTATGTAATATCATTTATAATATAGAAAGTAAGCTTGATTAGCACAAAAATTCTTTCAGCAGACCCGCAACAAGAAACAAGTTGAGAAGTGCACCGTGTACGCGAAAGGTAGAAATAATTAATTGAAATTAGGTCAATTACACAACATAAACATAAATCAATAACAGGAAGATAGATATATACTGATACTGTTTCACTATCAACAGAAGGGGATAACTCTCCTAATGGATGTGATGGACGAGCTGATGTCCGCTGGTTCCATAATCTCACAGCATGAAACGAGAGCTAACACGAAATAAAATATTATTATCTTCTTAGAATATTTGATATTTCAGAACAATACGAATGCCGTATACATACTCTACGGACAAAACAAGAAAAGGTTGGCGCTGTTAGCAAACAGTTAATTCATAGATATGAAACTTCAGTTCAGAATTACGAATGATTTTCCAAATTATAGAAGCTTTCTTTTTAAACTTTTTTTTATAGAGATATTTATAAAATCTTTTTTATTAACATGACAATATACACATACAATCACACCCACACAAATATATCACAACATATAAACATGTAAAACTACTCCCATTTTATAAGTTTAAGATAAAAACTTAAAAAGAAATAAAGATAAAAGTTTTTATTTATTGTCACTAAATAATTATAGTTCAAGGTACCCACCGTGCCAAAAATAAAGATTATTAATAATAATTTTCTGATAACGGTTAGTCAATAACGCGGTTAGAATGTTACATTTGAAGTCGAATACTGAATCTTTTAAATATTCAAATGTAACATAAAATTTTGATAACAAGAGATATTGAGTGCAAAGCAACATACTAATTAGGATCGGAATGGATCTTTACTATGATATTAGTATAGTTTAGGGTAACGAATTTATGTGGAATGTGGAAAAATAAACGTCAAATTTAGTTGAGTTTATCTAGCTCATCGAAGCACTTCAATATTCTACAACTAAATTTTAATTTAATAACGTTTATTTAAAGTAATAATCCAAAGAGTAGTGACGTTTGTAAAAACCTTTATAAAAAAAATAAAACAAAAGAAAAACATTAATATAGTTTTAATATATCGTCTATGATTAACCTTTGACTGATACATTTGTACGCTTTACTTACCCTAAACATTTTTTTTTATATAAAGCACAGCAAATGACTCGACACCACCTGATGATAAGCAGTAGTATAAGTTTATTTTTTGTATGATTTAAGCTTACAGTAAGTAGTAATATGGTACATATTACACCATCCTACAAAACGTTTATAGATTGGTATTTAGCAAATTAACTTAATATAGTTCATAGTTGAAATTTCATGAATCGTGATACTCTTTTAATAAAGAGGTCATTGTACCTTACATTTACATTATCTTATATACATACGTAGCATACAGCCCCCACAATATTGTGAATAACCACCAAAATAAAATATTTCCTCGATTCCGATCTAAATATGTTCACCAAGTATTTGTATATTTTTATTTCTATTTATATCTCGACTTCTGCTATAAATTAAGATTGTTTTGGCTCTAACGGAAGATTTCATTGACTTTCGTTGAAGATCTTATTTAAAATAATTCAAAAAATCGCACGAATTTGAAACAAACTATCTTTCAAGGTTTCTGTGATTCTATTTTCATAAATATTAGGTATTTCATATAAATAACCGGTGAAGATATTTTAGATAGAGAAGAGAAGAAGTTTGCTTGCGTAGATTTCAGAGCGCTCTGATTTCGATAACGAAAACAAAGCTACATTCACCATGTTTGGACCGAGATGAGTCTATAACAAAACTGTAGCCCTTAGGAAGCATTTCAAGCTAGGCTGGTTTAATACTACGACATACGTATACACAGGATGTTTGATACCTACACACTTTCATACTGGAAGTTGTTCGTGTATTAACACGAACAACTTCCAGCCAACAACTTCTTTTCTTAGTATTTATATCACTTTATTAAAAGTGATATAAATACTAAGAAGTATATCAAGGGGCATACAACTATAATTTCTTTTTGTACTGGAATTCTATACTCTGTATGTCCAACAAAGAAAAGTCACTTAATAACTAATGACGGCTCCGTAGACTAGCACGCCCTCTTCTAAGTACAAGAAATAAAGTTTAAAAACTCTGTAGAGCACTGTCCCTGCTATATTGCGAGTGTATGCCCAGGTATCCTCACTTCTGATTTTAGAAAACAATATTTTATTGTATATGATTAACAATTTCACAAAACACTAACAGGAATTTGATCATTAAATTCAAATAACAAGTAAATTATGACAATGTCTGACAAAAATTACTCTTACTACTACTAAATTACGAAATAGTTTGTTGTCTATGTACCCAGTAAGGTCCCATTACCAAAATCAATACTAACCGAAGGCGAAGACAAACTATAGATTAGATATTAACTCGTAAAGTTTATTCCATGGAGTGCTATTACCAATAATATAGTCAGTTTTGTAAATATGGTTGGCCAAAGCCAGTAACCACAAACAATACCGAGTGAATTAAGTTATTTAATCAATTTTAAGTCAACTACTAACTTTATATTATTACAAAACATTAAAACTAGACAGTATTTAGTAAGCTAATAACGAACCTTCTATTATGATTTGATTACAGAATCTCTTGGTCAATCAACTTTTTGAATCAACAATTTGAAATATTTTGAAACTGTTTACATTAGGTGATAGTTTGTGAATACTAGTGTTTAGATATTCCGTGATCTATCTTTTTGTTGCTCGAAAAATTGAGAATTAAAAAAATATTTGAAATATTTCGTAATAATTATAATATTATATTGTATTGTATTTCTTAATAACACTTTGAACTAATTTGGACTTTGCAAAATCAGGCAAAGGTAATATGCACAGAACCACATAACTGTAAGGTGATCTAAAATCAAGTCAGACAATTCGTTTCCTTTGTTATCGCTCCTTATATGTAACTAGTGCTCCGGGCTATTGAGTGCACTGATTATCCAATGGTCTGGTAATTCGTATGTAAAATAGTTTTTTTATGAAAAATCGTGAATCGCAGATGAAATGGTAATTGGTTTCAAATCGCTTTTCATTACAACGGAGACTTAAAAATTGAATAAGTATGATTGAAACACCATATCATTATCGTTTATTAATTGACTTGTCGATTGGAATAAAAAACCTTCGTATTAACTGTTAGCCCTACCTAGAGTAGATAGGGTTTATTGTTAAATTTCTATATGTTATATCGATGTCAATCAACTGTACCAATAATTATATAAATAAGTACTTATTTGCATAAAGTACGATACTGTTATGCAGTCTCTTCTTTTTTGAAATAAAATTAACTATAGATTAATTGAAACGTATAACCAGTGTTAATTAAATTGAATAAAATTAATAGACCGAACTTTATTTATGTAAATGAAAGCAATGAAATAATCAAGCGAATCCTCGCAATAAAACTTTTGAAATAAAATCCCTTTCAATCATTATTATTCTTAATGTCTGCCATTCCAATGAATTAATTGTATATAAATATGTAAATACATACATACAAGCTGTGCGTTTTAATAATTTGATTATATTAGGATATATTTATGTTATAAAATAATAAACGCAGATAGACCACCTGATAGTATGACAATATTAGCAAGGCCTATGGACACATTAAATAAAATTGTCCCATGCAAAAATAAAAATAAAATTATAGTTATACTTAGGGGTTAGTTTGAGTAATTACATCGACAACCGGAGACAACGATAGATTTCAATATGGTACATATTGAAATTAATTTTGGGTGGTCTAGTAAATTCGGACGCAACTAGGTCAATAAAGTTAACGTGGAGTGTTAGGGGGTACCCGAAAATAAGGTTTGTGCACGGCGCGCGGCTAGTATTTGAACACTTTTTGACATTTCAAACTTTTGTTTAACCAAATCTCGCCTTGTCACAGTTAAAAGAACACCTCACAGAAAAAATTAAATAAATTGATTCATTAATATTTCTGCTCTGTTCAGACAGAAAAAAGAAAATTAAAAATATATATACCGTAATCGGTAAAACTCTATCATAATTATTAACAGGCGCCGGCTAAATCACAAAGAGGACTAATGAAGCGTGATATTGGAGTAGGTGGCATTCCAGCATATTCTGCGGAATGAGATAGATTTATCAAATAGTCTTCGGATTACGGTGTTGAAGATGATTACATGACCTTAGGCGTTGGGTCTGGATGCAAAATTATCTTATTATTGTTTGCTACTAAATACTAATAAAATGAACGTCATATACAGTAGAATAGATTGCGGTTGTTACAGATTACATGATAAATTCATGTATGATCACTTTTCCCAACAATTGCGCAAATAAATATTTATTTCAAATTCGAGCAAGTGAGGTTGGCTAGGGTAGTAAGTAGCACAAGACGAGTCCGAAAGGACGACCACAGTGCGCGACCTGAGAAGTGTGCGACGAGCTACCTCGGTCGCGCCGCAGTTATGTGGTAAGATGGGTATCGTCAGTTTTTAGTGGGTATGCCGGCTCTTTACTCCGGTGACTCCCACATAACCCAGGGGGCAAGCCCCACTGTTTCTTCCTGGGTATCCATAAAGGATTTTCTGACGTAAAAAAAAAAAAAAAAAAAGGGTAGTAAGTAGCATGCTTCATTAGCTATCTTCACATATGGACTCCTCTACTGCTTATCGTCAGGTGGTGTCGAGTCATTTGCTGAGCTTAATATAAAAAAAATGTTACAACAAGCAATTCACGATTTCCCAAAATGCAAGACTGCCCTTTAGTATGTCCATCTTGCCACAGAATTATTTACAAAAGAAATCCGTATTTTCCTTTACAATAGCCTGCTTGCGACTAATTTTTTTACGAAACTAACTGCGGTGAGATCTCGCAACAGTCATGTTGTTGTTCGTCCCAAACCTAGGCACCCTTACCTGAATTGAACCTCGACCATTTTTTCGTCAACTATCACAGGTCAAAAAAATTCACCTCCAAAGGATTTCCACTATACTAACATTATTATCACTAGGAACGTTTGACCTCAAAATCTACATATGTAAAATTTTGTTTTGCTTACAAATTATAATTGACGAAAATAAATTTGTTTTGTGAAATTTCACTTTGGCGTCCTCTTAATAGTTCAACTAAGTATCTTTATTTTTACTCAAAACTCTCAATTCACTAACAAGTCCAGCGTTTCACGACGTATTAACTTCTAACATAAAACTCATGCTTACACCATTAACTAAGGTACTCGTAAATGTTTATTCCTTGGAATCTTACAGGCAACACTTTATTGTCTCTATAAAAAATTTAACGGGGATTTCAAATAAAATTTCTGTGACCAATGGAATAAAAGAGACATAGCAAAATACTGTGGGCCTCTCAAAACAAAAGCTTCTGAATAATAATAACCGTTATATTATCGAACAGATTCTTTTCGCCTTCTAGTACATTCCTTTAACGTTTTTTCTTTTAACATTTTGCTTGTATTTCTTTGTCATGCGTCCTAAGAATAATTAAAAAACAGTAAATAATATTTCATATCGAAATGTATAAAACGTACCGTTAAAAAACAAAGCCCTTTTAATACAGTCAACGCCCCGTAACCACTAATTATCAATCGATAGTGAAATGAATTAGATACGACTCACTAATTGATGGTTAAGTAATACTATATTTAAAAAGAGTTGGGGACAGTATCGGAGTGCTTCTATTGATCCAACCCAAATGTTATAGACAACTTTAAAGTACAAGGCCAGGCGTAGAATAGTTAAAATTATGATCTTAGTATGTAAAGATGCTATCTCTATTGCGTTTAGGAATTCTCAAAATGTTTTGTGTATTATTAGACTGACACTGAATGATACAATAATAACTGCTTGTAACAAAATCATATGGTCATTTTTTTATATTAAACTAAAGCAAGGAGATCTGTCTTCAAATTTGAAGGATGTTGCTACGTACACTCCATTACTAAACTTATTTTATAAAAGAAAAACATTATTTTCTTTATTTGTTTCTGCAATTGTAAGGAGAGATTAAACAATAACTGCAGATTTTATTAGTTTTAACGCTTTAACGTCAGCGTTTAGCAACAGCTGACTTCAAATAGAAAGCGCCTGAAGCGCTATCGACGCGCTACGATCGATCCGCTCTGTATTTGTATGGTGGAATTCCAGAATTGCCACCCCTTGCCCCCGCTGAGCTAGCAAACAGCCGGCGGTTTTACAGGTGGTTATACGGCGCTAAGGTCGCAGCACGTTTGGTATTAGAAATAGTGCCTTCAGATTAAGTTGACGGGTTTGTCGCGTAAACGTTTAAATAATTGACAATGCCTCGAAATGTAATTATTTTAAAGAAAAGGTTATTTCTTTATTACATTGAATAAATGCACTAATGACAAAAAAAAATATTTAATGAAGTGAATATATACAATTAATTTTAACGCTATGTTAAATATTACTTTTGGATTAAATCATTATCGTCATTAACAGCATATATATGTGACAGGCCTTACTATATTTGAGAAAACATGGAGAATTAGGGCTATAATACCACCCTGCTGGCCCAATACGCGATTGTGGATAAAAGTGGATGCCGTAAAAACTGGGACCAATCGCTTAATATGCATTTTGAAGCATGAATCAGATCGTAATAACAATTTACTAATTTAGTAATAACAATTAAATTATGATATCAAAGCAGCTTTCTTTGTATTCGTATTTAAAACCAGAACGCTAGGACCACTCCGCCATCAAAATCCTGAAGCTTCAGCTTGTTTAAATAACACAATAATTTATTAGTTTTAATATTTAAGTTTAATCAATTTGATTAAAAACTATTATTTATAATATTTGTATTTTTACTAAAACTTTTTTTTCAAAATAAATCCTACAGGTATTGTTTTAAATAGTTTAAAAAAACTTTGATTATATTTGAAATTCAAAGTTTACAAATATAATAGATTTATTCTTCATCTTTGCAAAAATCATATTTTTAATCTTGCTATCTTGAAAATGAATCAGTTAGCAAGTTACCTGGCTTTAGATAAACGAAAAACTAGAAACGTTGATACAGCTGGTTATAAACTTAATTACAAACAGTTTGGAGGTTAGGATTATTACGAAAATGGAAAACTTGTCAGAAGGAATTTGGGTGACAACGTTAACCAATCAGATACTAGTAGATAGCTGTTATATTTAATTTGACATTTTCATTGGATTTCAGGTGTCAGCGTTTCATATTATGGCTATAAGCCATATTATTAGTAATATCAAACGGTTGTTTATGTAGAAGATCAAAGCAATGGTTGATTATCATTAATTATATGGAATGATATTAGACAGTGCATTACCGAACCGTAAGTTCACGTAAAATCTCATTATTAATTAATCTTATAAAACTCATATATAATCTTTTGAAAAACAATCCTTGATAAATGCATGAATAATAATAATTTTACATTGGGGCCACCTATTAATAATGTTAAGAAAAAATTTTGTTCGAATTTTAATAATGAAATAAACAGTACCTTTGTACAAATTTCTTTTATTTTGTTGTGTACGTAAATAAATAAATAAGTATATTATAATTCTTAATAAAGCTTAAATTTATTTATTAGCCGTGCTTGAATTGAAATAGCGTAGTACTCAGCCAAATAGGCAGAGGTCTTTAATCACGCCAGTATTACAGAAGCTATTTGATATTCGAGTCTTAATTTTGGCAGAAAATATCTTATTTTCCATTTGAGGAAACACAATTATCTCAATAAATGAATAGGTTTTATAGTTAACATGTTTCCATAACACAAATATTTGTATGAAGCAGACAGAATTAATTAATAATCCCTAAGTTTCTTTATAAATATTATACCTGCCGGTTTATTACTGTATTAAAATTTGGAATTCATCGTAAAACAAATTTTGTAGTAATATATTTGAGGTTTTGGCATGTATAAGGTACAATTACTGGGACGCCAATATATTTATGTGTCTTGAAAAATGATTTGCGATGTTATTTGCGTATTATAACGTTCACAAGATCTATTTAAAGATTTCTCATATCATACATCTGGGTTTTGAATAGAAATTTATTGAACTATGCTTAAAAAGCGGGTCTAATTTTATTTACATATCAAGAACTGAAATAATTTTTCCACGCAATTTGTGAATATGTTACATATCACACCCTGCTGATTTTTTATTATGTCTAATCTCTGACAGACTGATAATATACGAAAGAATGATTCGCATACAGAACAGACGCTACGAATTAATTATAAGCATATTTATTCAAGGTACGGTGTAACAAATGAAATACGCCAAAATCATGTTACTCACGTTTGACGATTGTCAATTATAATTGTCCACACGTAGACGAACACAGATTACACAAAGATAATTATTCTTAATGCTTAATCTCTGTTATATGTCGTAATTAAAAAAGATTTACACACTTATGGCTAGACAAAAATATTGGGGAGAAAAATCAAGTATGCAGTTAGTGACAAAATTCTCTATAGAGAATTTTGTCACTAACTGCGATACGACTAACTACGATACACCTACGATATTACGTTATTTTTATTATGATATGAATACTATCGATTATTCATTAAAGCCAACTTTTTTCATTAATATTAGATTGGAGAAGAAATATGAAATATCTAACCTTTAAAGAAAGGAGCACTAGTGATCTCGGGAAATTGAGTAATGAGAAATACAACAAGAAATTGCCGAGAAAATATAATTTCAATAATACAATTTATATTTGGCTTTGAGAGAGATAGTATTTGGGAAAGGAGAGTAATTAATTTTAACTTTATTCAATAAAGTAAGAAGTATCTTTAATCTTTGGCATCGTATCGTATCGTATCTTTGGCGTAATCCTGGTAACTAATATTTACTCTAACTAATGTAGTTTGGTTCTCATATTAAAGCAGTTATCTGATATTCTATTCTTGTATTAAAGTTTATGTATATATTCCAATATAATTATTCATTGAATTTTACATTTAAAATCTATAAATGAAATTTCTGTCTTGTTCCTAAGACGATGGATTAAAACAAAACAGACGGATTCAACATAACAAATTTAAAGGTTTTCTGAATCATGTCTTCGACAGAAGCGAAAGAAAAAGTTTGTAATTATGCAAAGCTCAAAGCCGCTTACAGCCGCTTTACAAGCGCTTTCACCCACCAAGTCACATTAGGCCAGTGTGGTATTATTATGGCCTAAACTGCTCATATGTTACTTCAATGTAAGGAACGCTTACGCCCAGCTGTTGGACCTATATATGCTGTCGATGAAGATGCCTACTATTTAAAAAACTCTTTTCTTTATATGTATATACTTTTCAACATGATAATATTAAAGCGATTAGCTTATTTAAACATTATTATTAAAATGGTCACTTATTTAAACTGGAGTTCTGATAAGTAACTACACTGTCGATATTTTGTCGAATTTAAGATAAAATAGAGTGTACTTACAATGTAGAGAAAGATTCGAATGAACCAGACAGATTATTGCAACTTAAAGATCACACAAGACTCACGGCTCGCGTTAAAAATATACCACCGTTCCAACTTTCTATGGAATTGGATACAGCAGAACTATTTTAGAGACACGTGTAGTTGTTTCGCTCATGTAATTTTGCTGTGAGTTCAAAACGTAGAAAAACTGTTCACATAGGTGTGTCTTTTGGGAACAATAGATACAAGTGGTTAAATCCTTGTTATCAGGTTTACTCTCTTACTGCAGTAACAAGACCGTACGAATGAAAAATAAACTGATACGGTATTTTTTTTAAATTAGAGGACCGTTTTCAATCGAAAAAAAATACACGCATAAAAGACAATCATTACGTACATGATCGCTATGACTTCATTCGGATCTGTTTTTATATGATACTTTTATTTCAAATAATACACTTAAAAAAGTAAACAAAAATATAATTAGTTTCATGATAAGCGGTTACAGCAGACTATAACCATCGAGATACTCCACTAACGAAATAATACCTTGGTATTGGATATCCAAAACTTATTTCATTAATTTTCCAGTACACAAGACAAATCTTCCAGCTCTCAACAAAAAAAAACACAATTCCTAGCACTGTTAACATTACATCTTTACCAATATTATTAATACAAAAGTAACTCTGTCTGTCTGTCACGTTTGCAAACCTAATCCACTGACATGGTCTGATCTGAACAAAATGGGGCGTAAAGATAGTTTACATATTAAAAAAGGATATAGAATAGTTTTTATTTATTTCAGGAATAGTGGACCTGAAATTAGTATGAGTATGTCCCCTCTCCACACCTACCTACTTGTATAAAAACACATTTAATTTTACCTAATTTTTTTTGTATAATTCGATACAATAACCATTTTAACAGCAAGATGTTAAATGGTTTGGTACCGTTTCATTTAAGGTGCGTTTGTATCATTCGAACGTAGTCGATTACACAATCGATTGATTAGAACTAATTCAGTGACAGAAACGTGAGAACTTCATTATAGTACTCAATTATTTACGACACCCCCACGTATTGTTAACACAATTGTATCGTATATTTTGATATATTCGATTTATAGAGTCGTCAAATTGAATACATACAGAAATATTGAAAAAAAAGAGATTTAAGATTTATAACTGTGGTTTGTGTTACACAGCGGACACGTGTATCTTTTAAAGCTTAATTATTAGTCCATTGAATAAAATTAATAACTTTGACTATAGAATAACTATTCGTACTCAGATCTGTATAATACAAATGCCCCTACGGGGAATACTGGACTATACGGGCGTCGAAGTAGTTTCTTTAATAATAAAAATATAATCATGGACAAAATGCACAAAGCAACTGTTAATTTCCATAAGAAATCTGTTCTCTTCTTGTTTTTCGTTTAGTAGTTTTTTTTAAGAAATATATTATTTTACACGTTTATAAGTTTTGCAGACTGAAGACAGTTTCAAGAATAGCGATCTTTGAATAGCGACAGGATTCATTTAAAATACGATTGTATCCAAATACTGGTGCTAGCTACCGCTTCAGATCTAAAACTCTGATTACGACAAAGTCAACATTAATTTAAATTTATATATAAGCCGTGATTTACTCTTACCTTGAAACAAATCCAAATGAATTGTGTCAGGATTGTATGCCTTTAAAGTGTGTAAGAACTGTAATATTACAACAAATTGGACTAATGTATCGAAAATACACCGTGTTCCTGAAGTCATAGATTAACTTCGGTATATTTTTCGGAACAGTAAATTGGTAATTTTTTTACTATAGACACGTTTATGAGTAACAACGTTTTTTCATACAAAATAAATGCTTAGATGTACTCTCTTACTATAAAATGTATTGAACTTAGATTACTAATAACTTAAAAATTATATTATTTCAACTACTACTTTCTTTGTAAGATATGTTTACCACGAGCTACAGATGTATTATGTATAGCTAGTATATAACTTCAGGAATACAGTGTGTTTATTGTACAAAACTTTGTTCTATATCCAAATCTTCTCAAAGTTATATTTATTTAAAGAAGGTTAAGCAAAAAGGATAACACATTACTCCTACACATGAAAGTGAATAACTTTTTCTTTCAAAACTTCTCCAAAATTACTAAAAATATTAGTTTTTGGTTTGATTTATTTTACCTATGTATTCTATTTGCATAGAGCTGTTTATGTTTAGGTAAGTTCTTGAACAAAAGTTATTGATTATACTGTACCCTTACATATATTAATTACGTTACATTGTTCTAGCTTACAAAACAGAATTTAGCTACTCTGTATAACACAAAAAATAATAATCTATTTACTAAATTAACATTTTAAAATATCTTAAATAAAATGTTACGTTGACGACTACGAGGCTTATTCTCTCCATATTGTACGTTTAACTTAGTAATATTATTATCTATGCTCGATCCCTAAACTTTAAATGTATTTAATTGATATTTATCAATGTTGATCAGAATTACCTAAAATTGACATTTGGTAAGAACACTGACGTTGGTCAAAACTAAATTCAACTATAGCAAAGAACTAATGTTCCGTACTATAAAACGTGTAACTTATTTGATACTATCATTTAAATAAACATAAATATAAACAACCAAGTATTGATCCTGGAAACTAGCTAGTCTTTTGGACAAGATTAATACCGTGTATCTTCATATCCCACATGGCAGTTTCAAACTTTCTACTCCATAAACAAGATAGTTTGCATGAGAATTAGTCTACACAAACAACTGAATCGCCATATTTGCATGCAAATTATAGTACATCGATAATAACAAGCGTTTCTGCTACAATTAATGTAAAAAGTGTCATAATATTGATAATAAAATAAAAATATTAATTTTCAAATACGAAATCTCTAGTGTGGCTTTTTTGCTCTTCTTAACCTAAGGTCAAAATTTAGACCTAAGACACGTGCTAGTTAATAAAATAGAGTAAACGTACACATTTGGAATGAAGTAAACACAAACTTAAATAAACTTATTAAAAACCCCACTTGATTTGTAAAACAATATAAATAAAATAACATAATAGTGAGTGAAGAACCAAGGTCGATTTAAACCAACAGAGAAAGATTTTTAAAGGAAGCTAACACAAAGTTACCATTAAAGAAGAAATCAATGAAGTGAAATGACATGTTTCTACAAGCAGATCCAACTTTAAAGAAAGAAAGACTGAGAACAATTTGAAATTGGATTTGGTTCGGAGATGTAGGAAAGAAATCTTTACGCCGGCAAAGCAGGTTTATATCAAAATTACCATTTATAGAAGCCTGATTTTAAGTCATCAGCAACAAACTATAATGATGAATTTATGATAGTTTTGGATCTGCCTTTTATTGACAGTTACATTATTTCTAGAAAATTCTAAAATTGATAATATTTTCATAACACAAACACAAAGAAATCGTTTTTTTTTCTAATAATAGTTAATATGAGTTGAATAAGATTTTTTATTCATAGGCAAATTGGCAATAACTTGTATGACACCAAACCAAAACTGTATACAAACGAGGAACTAAACCAAAAGCTGGCCAAAACTGTAAAAACATTTTTTTTCTAAGTATAAAAAGACATAAACAAGGAACAATAATAATACGCTAACGAACGGTCACCCGACAGATTTGTGTTTGCAAACTACGGACGTCGCCACTTGTTGTGCGATTGTTTGAACTTAACCTCAAAACTGTGTCATATTTTTTAAATTTATTATTTTGTAAATTTGACTCTAATTGATATAAAAATGTTCAACTTTCATATATTTACTAGTCCTTCAACTCAGGATTTCGCATTACGAGTTTCGTAGGTACAGAAAGATGCCAACTAAGCCAACTGCTAAAACATTTAATATTAAATCAACATCAACTGCTTATATGTCCCCATCAAAGGGCTCTAGAATAGAGCGATAAAGCCTTAGTCAACGACGCTGGCCAACTGCGGGTTGGTCATACACAACCTATAATTTTTTCACAGGTGTGTGCAGGTTTTCTTACGATGTTTCCCTTCGCCGTAAAAACGACGAATAAACGTACATATGAATTTGAAATTTGAACACATTGATACGTGGCGGGGTTCAAACCGCTGCCTTTTCCCATGGAAGATAATGCGCCTTACGCACTAAGCCCCTGACGTTTTTTAATAAGTATTCAATATAATAACCGAATCACACCGTTGACTTGGGAAAGACCGACCTAAGAACTGGAACCGCAAGGGACTAGTGAAGGATGTCTCGAGATATGAAATGAGCAGGCTGCCGAGATTTGCATGTATACAAAAACAAGCAATGTAACAAGCGTACATTCCTCCTGATGTTGAGCTGTTTATATAGTTTATAAATTTATACTACACAAATTCCACATCCATTAGCCTGTAGTAATCAAGAAGAATTGTTATATGGACAGTGTTGGGGACAAATTCCCCTGATCTCAACGCTGATTTTTTTTCTTATAGGAGGTGCTTGCTTCATGCGTGAAGTTGTTTCTCCAGAAGGAAAGTTCCACATTGACAAGTCATATCACAGATTAGATAATACTTACCTAATAGTGGTATAAATTGCAACCTTTTCGAGTTA
This sequence comes from Acentria ephemerella, assembly GCA_943193645.1. Classification (NCBI taxonomy): domain Eukaryota; kingdom Metazoa; phylum Arthropoda; class Insecta; order Lepidoptera; family Crambidae; genus Acentria; species Acentria ephemerella. The sequence continues at coordinate 10,554,237 of OW971879.1, read as the reverse complement.
ATCTTGATTATTTACTACAAAGCGTATAATGATATTAATTTTTTCGATTCCTTATATTGAGATTTGTTTAAAAAGCTTATAGAAATAATACGGCGAACATCTTTTAAACGTATTTTGAAACTATTCAGTTAGACGAAAGTCAATCGAGTTACTCTTTATTGGCTTTTGGGTTAGTAACTCAATTGACTTGTTGCGCTATCTACAGATTACGTTTACTGTTCCAAAGTCAGGGTTTGTTTCATTCAGTTACATATGTTTATTTTATTCAAATTTCATTTATTTAACAAAAGCTAACGGTTACTTTTTCAGCTCTATTCCTATATAGTTTTTATATATTATTTATGAAAAAATATATTTGCAGATACTTTAAATACTTTACAAGAATAAAATAATAGCAAAACGAAGTTTTTGTAGTATTATTTCCTATGTTTAATATCAAGAACAAATAATTTTAAATTGGGATAAAACTCCATTTTCTAACTTTTCAGTTTGCCTTTTATATCTATATAATTGATACCTAAAGATCAATCATTTTCATCGCCAAATATTTATTAAAGTAGTAGTAAAAACAATAATATTACATAATATAATAATATACGAATACTCGTATTAAAAAGTAAAGTACTGATATTATACAATATCAGTTTCATTTTATTTACATATTTTACAGGACATAGTATTTTACTGTCATCATCATCTACGGTCTATATCCTTCCCACTGCTGGGCATACCCCGTCCTATATAGGAGGAATACAAGAGGAGTTTTGGCCGTTATACTAAAATCTTGCCCCGATGCAGCTTGTTGTGGGAAACAGGCGATTAACGTACCTTCCGAAGCACCGAGAAAGTAGCATTTAAAAAAATTGACCCATCCAGGGACCCACCGAGACGAAAGCTGTTGTTATCGAAACTACAGCGTTCAACCCACTAATCGATAAGGTCCTCTTTAGTAAAATCGTATTTAATTTTGATTTATGCAGAATAAATTTTACATATATCACAGTTTAATTGAAATATTGCAACAACTTTACCATTTTTTTAGTAACAGATCTTTGTAAAATAAAATGATTATTGAGATAACGGAAATAGACCCGATAATATACATCCTATATATATTTAAATACCGTGTCAGTTTCAAGTTGCTCTTGTCTAATTATAGCGTTAAGAAGAAACCATCGTAAGCAACATAAAAGCTGTATTTGATTTTGTCTGACCTCAATCGCAGAAAACAATAAAACTGCCTATCAACAATTCTGAAGAAAGCCTGTCGCCGTCACAATGATATTATTTTGGCTTCGGCAATGAACGAAATGTTTTTCATTTAATATCATTGTTTACATCGCTAATTTCTTAAATGAAATTTGCTTACCACGATTTCATAACGTCTTGACTATTGGTTGCATTTGATAGTTTATCTAGCTCAGAAAAAGTGGTTGTACTAAGAAATATATTGTGTTTTCAAGATAAGGGTAGCGTGGGGGCAGATGTAACACGGGTCGATTGTAACACATGTGAGAAAAAAGGCCTTCCACTAACCCAATATGCGTTGCTTGTGACCAAATGCTTTCCATAGAAAAATAAATATAATTAGTTGGTGTGGTAGACGTAAGGATAAGGAACGTCTCTTTTTACCACAAACCTTGATCTCCATAATCAAGCTTAAGGTAACTTTGATTAATTTTTAGAATTGTTTAAATATTAAGCAGATCTTTATTCTAAGTGTTTGACTTTGACCATGCCCAAAATATTTTAGACAGCCTAAAAATAAAATGGTAAGAATACGCGTTTTAACTACTTTGATGCTTATTACTAACTACATAATACGCAAGTTGAAATCGAAGCCATCTCATTCTTTTTTATATCAGGTTTTAAGCAGCCGTCCAATTTAATTACCTTTCGACTGCTGCGTAACAAAGCTTATTATTATAATGATGTCTAAGGATCGCATTGCATTACATTTTTATAAAATCACGATATTAATTGATAATTATGATGAACGATAAAAAACAGTTGATTTACAAATAACTTTGGATGAAGTCTTGTAGAATTGTCATTGCCATCCTGTACGTAAATCAACTTAACTTAGTTTTAACCACGTTTTTTAATATATCTGTTACAACACAACTAATCTCTTTTACAACTGCCCCCTAAAACTATCTCGTACATGTCAAATTCAACCAGTAGAATTTTTATCCATATTTGAGTTTAAATATTATGCCTTTTTTCATAGTCAAAAAAAGCGTTATTTCTCAAGCGAAAAGTAACAATGTTAAATTTTATATCAGACGAGCTTATTGTTTTTGTAATATTGATAAATATTGTTTGTTATAAGTTTATAAGTTGGCATTGTTGGCAGTTACTTATAAGTTGGCTCTAAAAACAGTTAAGAAATGCAAGTTGGCTCCACGAATATTGATTATGAAAATCGGGCATGAATAGAGGAAGTATTTAAATTTTCATATAATTGACTTACCAAGTTCTTGTCGCAGGAGTTCCGGGCTGCCCTCTCTGAGAGCATGGTCGGCGTCATCGACGGGCGCCGCCGCGCGCGCCCCGCACCAGGGCACGCAGCAACGGAACACCCCCCCTCCGACCACCTTGCCGCCGTATGGGCCCCCCTTACGAATTTGCCCGCAACGCTTCTGAGACAACAACTCACACACTTCCCTGCACTACCACCGGGGTGCAACAACTCTTTGGACAGACGATTTCACTATCACTGCACTAATAAATCGCCGTCTTTAATCACATATCACTTTACACAAAACTCATTAGAAAACGTACGTCTGCACTTTGTATATGTTAAAGATAACAAAACTATTTTTGAAAAAATTCTAGGTCAGTCTTGAAGTTAGCTTAGAAGATATGTCAGTCGTAGAGGCAGATTGCCTTTAGAATTATTTAGAAAATCATTAAGGAAAATATTGAAAAGTTAGATGAGAAAGGGAAGTAATAAAGTGTAATTGTGTTCAGAAGTTCACAGTTTTTAGTTCGGTTGATGAAATGGAAATATGAGCACCATTTTCGAAACACGGTAAACTGTTTGTATTAACATTTTCTACCCCATAGTCAGGTCTGGAATCTGATAAAAAATGTGTTATATTATAGTATCTTTGATACGTAGAAACAAGATATCACTGTGCTATCGAACCACTCACTAATCTCAATGTTTCGTTAAATAAGTTTAATGCCGATATTAGTCGGCTTCAAGATATTGAAATCAAGTGCCATTGATTATATTTTTGCATGGATTTGTTCCAGGTATTATTTCATAAGACGTGGCGTTCTGAGACATTTTGGCTCCTAGCCAGATTTACCGTAACTCAGAAATTATCACAACGAAAGATACCCGCTTCCTATGACAACAAAATCAGGTATGTATGACTTCTAATATAATTTAGAAACTGTATTTAATAATAGTGGCTTGCTGAAATTCTGTAACAAAATTAACATAAGTAAATATCTAATCCGGAAAAATTTTTAACGTCATTCATTGTTGTAAGATATTAATTAAGTTGTTTAGTTTCTTTATAAAAGGTCACAGTTTATAAACTGTTCAAATTACAATAAGTTCCTTAAGTATTGGTTTAAAAAATTCTAGCACTCACAGTAATTATTCAATAGATTTAATCTCTTTAAGCCACAGAACAGGCTATTATATTTCGATCAAAAAGATTCTGCCACATGAAACGAAACGATGAAAACCGACTAGTCTGCCGTTGTCACCTTCCCGGGATTTTAATTTCCGCCATTTTGTTGGAAGTGGCGCCCCTCAATATTATTGGTGGGTAAAAATAATTATTTAAAAATGAATAATTATTTATTATTAGAATAATTATTCATCACGACATTGTTTTAAACAAGTGGATACAAATTCATATTAAAATGAATGAATAAACTATCTAATTTCTCAGTTACTAGTACTCATATGATTTGTAATTATTTACTATTAGTCCATAAAGTCGACACTATCTTTCAAATAAAACAGTATTTTCCCCATAAGAAAGGGAAGCAAGGAAATCTCAAGGGTCCGTATAGCGAAACAACAAACATTAGATCTGAAACCTTGTTTACATTCCACCATATTTTTCGCCGTAGAGTATTTATCTAAACTATTATTATAAATACGCAACACCGGACGTTTGAGCATATAAATATTTGTATGAACGTAACTGCTAACTGGGACAGAAATCTAATAAAAAGTGTTCCATCTCGCATGAACAAACAGTATCTTTGGTAACGTATTATAACAAGCTTCTTACAAATAAAACCTAACATTTCGTCTATGGAACTTGGTCTTGATTTTGATATTAAAATCTAGTTTGAGATGAAATGAAAATATAATAATATTTTAATAAAGGAAATATAAAAGTCAATTAAATTTAATAAAAAATTTTCATAGTAATTTGCTACTAGTTACTAATAAGACCATGGTGATATAAGCTAAATATTAAAATTATATATCAATATATGTTATGGTGTAATAAAATTTTAAGCAAAGTAACGATTCTTTTTTTTTTCTTCTATGGCAACTTGTCGAAGACTTCGACAATTCTTGCCAGTGTCATGTAGTGACTACTCATGAGTATAATATAGTTTTAATTTAATTGTGTAGAGGTAAATTTTGTGGCGATCCCGTGGTCTGCAACAAACACAATATTTATTTTAGGTTGTTAGTAATATATATGTATGTATGGTGATTCTTTTTCACACATGTGATACAATCAATGTCTGTGTGTTTAGCTAAGTGTATATTACGCACGTGCTTATTCTCACGAGACTTTTAACGGTAGAACAATATATCCAATGATATCAAATAAATTATTTGAAAGGTTTATTAAAAACAGATGATTGTAAAAAACATTTGCGCAGCCAACGTTTTACCTTTCGAAATGCAAATTATAATAAAAAAAACCCTAAAAAATCAATCATTTAATAAAACAAAAAAATTAATTAATTACATTTCAATTTAAAAACAAAAGAAATAAAATGTTATTAGAAATATTTTTAATGTTACTTAGCACATTATTAAAATCAACGACAACGCGTATAGCGTAATTCATGTGTCGTCACTTATATATTATCTTTACTTCTCTTCTCTTTCTTTAAATATTCTTTTACAATTTAGATATTCTTTTAATATGCCTTATTAATTAAAATACTTTTGGTACCTCATTAATGTATATAATAAAATAATGGCCCTAGCACACTTCCCTGTGGAACATCACAAATTGTTTTCCTTAAGATGGATGAAAACAAGCATTTAGATTTAGTTTTACAACAAATTCTGTAAATTTTTATTATAATATGTTTATTGGTGATAAACAGGTACGACTTTATATGTTCAAGAATATTTCCCGGTACTCCGTATTTATTTAATTTACCAAGTAATATTTTATGATCTACCAAATAATAAAAAATGTTTTTGTCCATCCACTTAAAAACTCATATCGTTACTGAATCCATACAAGAAAAAATTCTATTTTGAAATTGAGAAATTGCTATTTAATACTCGTTTTTTGCGAAGTCCCTGCTGTTCATCCGCTAATAAATAACAAGACTCAAATAGGAATATAAATGTTTAATAAATAACATTTTCAAAAGTCTTTGATGAAACAGAATTCATAATAACCAGTACTATTAGTGGTGCTGAGTGATTTTAATATGTCATATATATCCTGCGGTTTTACCGGAGTTATAAATAATGAATTACTACTAATACATGTCAAAGTTGTAAAGAATCAAATATTATAATTTATCGTGATTAATAAAAAAAAATATTAAAAGCTTCGGCAATTGTATTTGGATCAGTTATTACTTTGTTATCCAGTTTAATTTGTTTTATGTATTCCCTGGGAAAATTTTGTTCCGATTTATTTACTACTTTTGAGATTTATTTGTAATATAAGTGTATTGTGATCTTACTAATATATCTTTTTGTGTAAAATTTCCTCACATTTACAAAGAAATATATTTATCCTGTAAGCATCAACTCGCGGAAGTCTGTACGAACATATAACTATTACTTAATGATAAAGAGATCCTAAGCCACAATATTCAACAATTCCAGAAATACCAATTTTTGCAACATCTTGCAGTTCTTCATATCTTTGTCTGTTTTTAAATAATATACATGGCCCTCCATATCTCGTATGCCTACAAAAATAAGCACCAATGATAAAACCGAGTCCATAAAATTGTGCAATATTATTTTCTACCATATTATGTTCCGTAATACAGATTATGTCAATATTCTTTGCAGAATCAGCAAATTCAGACAGGCCAACACTAAACCTAATAGATTTTACCATAAAAATGTCAACGTTATGGTGTAGGAAGTAAATGTAATCAAGAATAAAGAAAATGATTACATAGTTACTTGTTACGGAAAACTTTGGTTAGTGTGATTATATGGTAACATTGTTGCGTTAAAATGTCTGCCTGTCTACGTGCACTTATTTTCACATATTTTCTGATCAACCCTGTCAAATCTATATTTTTAAATATAACATTTCACAAATTTAATCCTAACGTAACACCTCTTTAAGTAACCAGTGACACAAATTAATAGTGAAATAAGATTTACGCGGGAAATTATTAGCATACGTAAATTCGACAAACGAGACGTTATTATGCTTATACACATATGCCTAAGCTCACCATTTAGTTGCTATTCTCATATACGCTATTGTTATTAGGAATTTCATTTATTATTTATTACATTAGTATTCTTAACAGAACATAAAATATTAGTTAAATAAGTTAAGACAAATGTAAGGACTATTTTTATTAGTTCCTCTTATTATAAAAACAAAATTATTTTTAGACAATAGAGACATTTCTTTTATAGCCGGATTTAGCATATCAGCATAATTAGCGAGTGATCTACTCAAGGACAATAGCCGTTCGCAAGAGAAATTTAAGAATTGGTTTCTTTATAATACCTACATCCAAAGATCTAATTCGTGCTCCACATATGCTAGTAAATTACATTACATAGTCCATAGTACATTGGAGGCATAAAAAACTCTTTATGGACAGGTAACCTAGAGGTGACTCGGAACAAAGAAAGAAACAACTAGAACTAGAACTGACTGCAGAGACAGTAGCATGAACACACAGCTCTAGTTTTAGTATAAGTGAACATCAAACGGTTTGGAGCATAATGATAATATTATATTTATAGTACATATTTTTGAATTATATACTGGAAATTTTAAATAGAAAGAGCATTTCACTTCTGTCAAATGAAAAATATAGCTTTCGTCAATTATTTTAATTTCCACGTGTGATCTTTAATTACATAGGGAGAATGGGGTAACTTCGAGCCTGTGTTAACTCCAAGCTAGATTGTGTACAAGCATGGAAAAAGTAACAGCTTGCATGTAATTCGCTCATAGCAAGCAAGAAGAGGTTTTAATATTCCAATATAATTATGTAAAGAGCATCTTTTGGTCTCATTGAAAGTTAAAACTTACTAGGCAAGATATTACAATGGCAGTCATCAATGACTGTACTAGTAAATAAAAGCTTTAACAATAACCTTAATATTAATAAAAAAAATAATTACTATTTTATATACATTTCATTACATTTATGAATCAATTATTTTATAGTTACAATCTATATCTACGTTATACGATATCCACATAACTAGATACACTTCACTCCGTCATTATCACTTTCACTTTACAGAAATTAAACTACGTTGAAAAGTATCTCATTTTTTTTATTAAGTAGGTAAAAATAATATCTACTTCATGAAGACTTTACCCAATCAATCATTTAAAAGTTCAATAATTTACGTAATATCTTTATATGTGTGCGCGTGCGAGTTTATGAGATTGTAAAAGGAACTAGTAATGCGAGTTCCCAATAAATAACTCATTTTGTTAACAACGATTTGACATTAGCTTTTCATTTTAAGACAATGCCTTAACTTATATGAAAAATAACTGAAGTGGCGTTTTATTTCAATTTAAGCATTTGTATTTTTGAGAAATACGAGAGTAAATTAATTCATTATTTATTCAGAACACCAGCCAAATCTCTTGATGATTTTTGAAGGCTTTTGAATATAGTTAGACACTGCATTCTTAATGAGCCTGCATTCTTTGGGACCAACAAGAGGCTCTCCACAATTTTTTGATCGAGTGCCCACTAAAGTTATCCCTTTTTATTCAGGATCCTCATCGCGGTCAAACAAGCGTAAGTATAAAATATGACACTCGTATATGTATCTATGCACAGTATCTTTCAGACTGAAAAAGAAATTAATATATATTATTTTTCAAAATCTAGTTGCATCGAGATAAATAGATTTATGTATCCATTTTTTTACAGTTTCTTTTATAAAAAAATCACAGCAAATGGATCGCGCCTAATGGTAAGTGCAAAAAGTGCCTTTTCAAGCTCTTTTGAGGGAACCCAGGTTGTAATGAAGGAGGGAATACGTGTAAGGAATTCTACGTTCTAGCTGTGCGACATAAAAAGGAGTCCCGAAATATCTTTGTGTGTTAAGTATTAATTTGTGAAAACAGTGAATGAGTGACTCTGTAGTGTGTGTGTGTGTGTACGCATGCTCCTGATTTTGAAAGGAGAGAGAAATTTTAATGGTAAGGTCAAAAAGCACACAAAACAGTTAGTTACAAAAACTAACCTTACTAATCAGAAAACAGAGATACTGTGACAAACTGCGTTCAGAAATAAATATGTGACATCGATTGAACAGCATGCTTTTATTTATTAATCGAGTATACGGCACGTCTATCATGATTATTATTATGAAGAAACTGCGCCGGTGACGATCGCCACATTCAATTACATCTCGTTGAATGGTCGGTGAGTCCAATTGGAGTCACTTTTGTACCACAACGTCACCCAAGCTCGTTACAAGTAGGGTTGTCAAAGATTAATACAAATAAATTAGCATTTTGCAATTGTTAAGAGATAAAAACGTCGACATTAGTTCTTCTAATCCTATGGAACGGAAGCTCTTAGTAATTTTAAGAGATGGCTTTCAACTTTTTAAATAGGCGTATCACTATCGGATGACAACCAAACGTATGGTAACTCAACCAAAATTTGTACCTCCTACCAGCACAACGCTATATTGTTTTGTTTCCATACTGTAGACTGCTCCCTGATTTTTCAAACGATTCAACAGTTAAAACAAAATCATTTTGTGTGGGAAAATCATTTCCTAACACAATTACGTAAGTTGAATAAGGCTACCGCTTTTCAGAGAAGTATAATAAAATGAATTATTTTAGTACGACTTAAAAATAATAAAGATTTCATAGATAATCAACGGAAGTATTAGCCACGAACTCCTAGGTAAAGAAGTTAACTTTCATAAAATGATTATTTATAGCAGTAATTATGTAACGGAACAGTGACATTTTATGTAATTGTTATGTATGGTTATTGGTTACTGCCCGAAATTTCATCCAAAACATTTGTCTCCTTTGTTACTCTTGCAACTAAAAACAAAGTTATTAATTTTGTGGAGCTTTTGGCATTTAGATGAAAATGTGTAACTCATATATTTTAAAATGGAAAAGAACCCAGAGGAATTGTTAAATTTATTTATATTTTGACACGTCCTGTTTTTAAACTTCATGTGTCAGAATATTAACATTATATCGATCATTTTGTTAATGTAAATATGTAATAGGAAGATTCTAACCTTGGATACCAAAATCGATGAGACGGTGTTCAAATATACAACCCTATATCTAGGTATTACCCTAGCTTACAATAGAACAGTGAAATGTCAGTGTAGCGAGGAATTTAAGCTTATACTACCTCAATAAAGGTCTAAGAATACTAATTATTGTTTAAGATTTTCATTTTCGGGCATGTGTACGAGGTACCGCACAATAATTACAACATGTAAATAAATAAATTATAAATTTGGAGTACCCCATGTTAAGTCTTGATGTGTATAACTCAGGCAATACTTTTACACTTTTTAATTTATGGATTGTTGTTAAAAAGCTCACCTAATTGTATTTTATTCAGGTTTTAAGAATTCCATTTATGTATTGTATGTAGAAAATCAACGAAGCTCTTTGCTATTCAAGAATCAACGACAAAAAAACATTATATTAAAACTGTTGGTTTCAACCAATGAAAATTCTTCTGAAGATCATAAATACTTCGCAAAAATATTTATTTTTTCAACTGGAAAAAAAAAATTGAAAGTATTCCAAAATGTAAGTTTTACATGAAATCATTAGATACATAACACAAATCCGTGCCATAAAACTTTCACCGAAATTTACTGTTAACGAAAACACAAGGGTCATCACTACTACGAACTGTAAACATTCAACAAGTTGTCCATGAAACCATGATACATATTTTAAGTCAAAAACCCATCGGATTTTTCAATACTAATAAAGATACGTTATTTTGAATTGGTTTATTACAAAATGCCCCAAAACTTTGAATGAAAAATATTCATTTCATTTCCATGTCACTGGTAACCTTGACACTTTTATAGAAATACTTTCTCCACATTTGACACCAGAATCACTGCGCAAATCGTTAATACATGTTTTTACCGATATTCAAAATACATCGTTATCTCTATGTCGTAACTCGTAACAATGATCGAGTAGCGTGTAACGCTAATTCACTAACGTAAATCTAAACTGATTTTCGATGAGTGGCCACGATAGCACAGCGCATTTTCATAATGGAACCGAGTGGTAAATAATGTTGCAATTTCATATGTGTTAAAAGAGATATGTACACAAAATGTAGTGGCACAGTGCACTGCGCGGAAAGTGCCCGAGAGAGTGAGCGTGAACAGGCAGGCCTACGAGGTACAGGCACAAAGATGTTCAGCAGTGCATCTCACGAGTTCCACATGACACGCGACAAGCGCGAGGCGGCGCGGCGGAGCGGCCGAGCGTCGCGACGGCCGGCAGACCGCGACTGGAGCGTCGGTGCGCGCCGCAGCCTAGGGCGCCGAGCGAGCAGGACGACCATACTCGCACACCGCCCGCCCGACCTACGATTCTAGCCCTTGAACCTTCCTTCTTAACTTCCATTTACCTTGTCTGTCTTGAGTCTCTTACGTTTTTGTGCGACCGCAAAAGGGTTTTCACCCCGCGAGTATCCTTACCGTACGTAGACGGTAGAGATAGAGATGCTGCGTGGCCTCTATTATCCTATCGTTTCTATATTATATCACTATTGAGCGTGTTACTGCCTTTTCATTTGACCCTGAATGTGTTTCCTATTGTACTTCAATACGGATACATTGAGATTCATATGTGTTTAGTCGGTCAGTTTTGAGTACGGGTCAAAATATTGACGCTTCCTAATCTGTGTAGAATAGTGTATTTAATTGCAATCAAATAAGATTTGTTTTTGTTTAAGGATTAATTGAAAAATTCTGTAGCAACCCGAAATCACTATATTTACAGGCACCGCATTAGTTAATTCGTTCATACATAAGGTCCGTTAGCTCGTAAACATCTGCGCGTTCACCTTGACATTTTGACTCAGGGTTCTCTGGAAGCCTTTAAAGGTCCTCTTGTAACTTTAGGTATTTTACTGAAAATATTATCCCTATTTTCTGATTCAAAATAATATTTTTAATTACAATTACTATTAGTCAATATCAAATAAACGTTATGGCGGGATATAAACTGGCCGCTAAGTGCTAGTAACGAGAAAATGGATTTAATTTTTTTAAATTTAACAGGGAATTGAGACGGAACAGCTGTTATAATTGATAAATCGCTTATTATTTATACTTATATTATTATTACTACCAATTACGAAACATTATTTTAATTTTATTTAGGTTTGAATTTTAGTGAGTAAAATCTTAACTGACATAGAATTACAGTTGGTAAAAACAGTAATTGTATAATTTCTGTACATTCTTTATTGATGATAGATTTATTCTATTTGGCTTCCAAATAGAATAAATCTACATCGTACGATAATTCAATTACTTCAACCACCTCTTTGGTCTTGATTATGACAACGTTAGATCTAGTGGACCGTTTTAAATTCCCGGTAATGGAAGAAATTTTCTTATCGTTAATATTTTGTTGAGTTGCCCCACTAGCTAACTACACCATCTTACCTAAGTCCGCTGCCATTACGATAAAGTTAAAATTGTAGTGTTCCAGCAGGTGGAGGTAAGTTGGCCTGTTCCTCTGTGATTGCGAAATCTGGGTGTAGCTCGCTTCTATCTGCATCCTTATCTTATCATCAATTACCATCAGTTGATGTAACGGCCATAAGTACCGTAAGACTAAAAATATGTAAATCATGTAACATGGATTACTTTTATACATCTCTTGGTTTTCGCAAATTTACATTGAGATCTTTAATTAAAATATTCAGCATTATTTCAGAGAAATTCAGTGATTATATTTCGAAAATCTGCAACGTAGTATTGTTTTGTTAAGTAAACGAACTTAGTTGGCTCTTATATCGGCAAGTTTAAGTACTGTAACTGATACACGCCATTCGTACACATAGAGGTAAAAACTTTGCTTCAGTCTTGTTATTGTTAATCTAACAGAGATACGAGGTTATGTACCGCAATTACACATTAGCGATAGCGCGACGAGCAAAAAATTGAATAATAGGGAAATATTCCGTTAAAATTTACTACTCAAATTTCGGTGGTGCAGCACAGCATAGAAAATGATGGAAACAGCGAAAAACGTAGTAATAAAATCTATAATAGATTTATTTTATTAAAGTATTCAAAATGGCGAAAATAAGAAGTGAGATAAATAAAACATTGGGGTACCGTAACAAAGGAACCAATGATATATGTTATAAAATGAAAGCAGATAACAAAAGATAAATATAGCAATAATACTTGTCAGCATAGCAAAGTCAACAGTTTTTAAATATATATAGTTTTTGATGGGGTAATTCCGAAGTAGGTTCTTTTAGTTATGATAAAAAGGGATTAAATGATCTCCTTTCTGAGGTGAACGCCCTCGTTCAAAGCTGCCCCAGTCTCCACTATATATATAAAGATGAGCTAACATGTGCAACTTGTCTTTCCTAACCAACTTTAAATAAAGCACACCCTATCATCCTTTACAAGCCCACAGGCATACATATGTCCGATTTGTAGTTTATAGCACATATATAAAATATAACTTTTTTTAACATTGTATCGCTATATTCGCAGACGTTAAAGTCCTTCAGGCTGCACCCTGTGAAGTACTCCCATTTTAGAGACAATAGAAGTTTTAGTATGTAGGAGCGCTGGCGGGCTTTGAGAGGACGAAAGTTTAATCGGTGTATGTTACAGTATAAAGCGTTAAACAGATAGTATTTTGTTATTTACCAAGAATTGGTTTTAAACATAGTAAGTAGCTCTTCGTAGCTGTTAGTAGTTATTCGTTATTTAAAATTGTTAAAATTTTCATTCTTCGTTTACACTCACTTTTTCTTCAAACATCATAAAATACAATACGTTTCGAATCGAATCGAATCTCGAAGTTTTGGTCTAGATGCTATATACACGTCTGAAGTTGGTGTTGAACTTCGCACAAACATAAAGAAACCATCCCGACTGACTGATTCATCATCTCCAAGCTGTGTAACTTACAAAGTTGGTAACATTAAGTTCCAAGAAGATTTTGTAGGGCGTACTTGGTTAGAGGAAATATTACAAATACCATGGGATTACATTCACTGCTAAAAACAAAGTTACGAGTTTGTTAATTTATATAATTATGACTTATCCTTTCTCAAGAATTTCTCTAGGGATGATATAAAGGTACAGTTTATTTTTCATTTAATTTACTAATGAAAAATAAAATTCGTAATAAGTTTTATCCAGTTTTTTATGAACGTTATTTTGAAATAGTAAAATATTAATAATATAACGTAAACAGACCATACCTACTTATAAAATAACTGTAAGTAAAACTAAATCTGGAACATAGCTTTTCCGGTACAAACCAAACCCAGACTTCGTGTGTTTATTGAACGTACGCGCAATGCAGACACTATACATTTAACTACAACCATAAACAAAAGTGTTTTGAAACAATACTCTTCTATAGACTTCTTAAGAATAGGATATCCAGCAGGTTTGTATGAACACAATGATATATTTACATGTTGATGATTTTATTTTAAAGTTATTTTGAATAGACAGTTGTTAATTGAAATGTTAATTCAATTCTGGTAAAATAAATAATCACATAAAGGTTAATACAATGAACTGTTTTAGTACATCCATACGTCCATTTAATCCTTATAGTGATTAAATAGAGTTCGAAATCCAATATTCGGCGTAAAGTGTAAGTAGTAGAACAGTAAACTGTAATTACATTTTTACTGGTTTGTTTGTCATCCGTCACTCCGGATAGCGCACAACTTAGACTGACGTCTCGTTAAAGCAAACACCATATCCACCGCTTGGACTGCGTCGCTTGCATTAAACTCACTGAAACCTAGATATACGTTTCGTTGTTATTGTAATTAGAATCATTATTCGGAGGCTAAGTAAAGCAAGATTGTTCTAAAACTATTCATATTAAATAAATTTTTTTTACATACACAATCTATACCAAATTATATAATTAAATAATTTTGCTACTATTGACACAGTACATTAATTATTTATTTTATTTTTTATTTTTGTCGCTTAATTTAAAATACTGTTCAAAGGTACTACTTATATCATACAATATTATTAACACAATAAACTCATACAAGAAACATGCACATGTTGTTATCGAATCGAAAACCGCTACCTGTCTCTGCCTTCAGACTGCTTTCACAGATTCAACAAAGTATATAGGATGTATCAGATTAAAGTATATTCGTCTTAAAAGTAGATTTAATAGTGATATTTCACAGATCTTTACAAATATTCATTCCTATACATTAGTGGCATTTGATTAGTTGTACGCTCCTAAACCATTTTCATTTCAGAATGCGTAGCACAACGAAGATAAGATTTTATCTACATCGAAACGTCACTTTTCTCACGACATTTTATGGGAGTTGAAGTCTTAACCCAAGAAAATTTTCCACGACGGTCAAGACAAAACGTTTTTCGAGTTCCTTGTGCTACGCGTATTGCAAACTGACATTAGTAAAGTCAAAATAATGGCTAAAATTTACGATGTTGTTTAGACATGTACGAGCCATTAATGAATATAGAGTGAACGAATTTCATCCACGTTCATCTAAATATATACCTTAAATTCATTCCAAAGTCATCTGCTCAATAATTCTCAATTTTCGACATTTCTTCTGATCTACATGCAATGACAATTCACTTGCCAAGTGGATTACTATTTATAACTAATCAAACGTGAGCGATGTTTTAAAAATACATAATCATTTTAAATATATATTATGTTTTATGTAAAATATTTTAAAAAGATAATAACCTGACAAAATTATGAAAAATATGACTTTTATTAGATGTTTAGTAATTTTATCTGACTATAATTTTAATACCTTCAGTTATTTTCATCTTTTATGTAAATTCTATTTATTTTGTTTGTTCTTATATGCCGGGTAGACACATATTTATTATAATAGCAGAAATATTACTTCTTATTTAAGGAAACTTATTGATTATGTAGAGGAAATACAGAGAATATACATTCTTGTGTTCGCGAGTATACAGCTATAAAATTCAAACCCCTTTCTCACGTGAAAATGTAATACCCGATGAATGATGTAGTATCCACTCAGCCATATTGATTGTATAGGAATACACAACAGACCGATATTATGAGAAAAGTAGGTTAGTGGGAAGGTAGATACGAATTACTGTCTCGCTGTTCGTAATACAGGAAACGAATATGACGATTCAATGAAACACAACGTAGTAAGTGCTTCAATCAGTGAACTCTCTGCATTCATGAACGCCAATTTGCCGCCAAATCGATCTCTATTTATAAACGGGATCGATCGGCTTGTGATGCGATGAACGGTCAAGAGCACCTTATTTTCTTAGCATATTCTCTCTGAGACCCACGTCTGAGATGACGTACAAATTTTATAATTATATTTCAGTATTAAACAGTGTCTTCTTTGTGAAAACTGTTCTGTCTATATGCATCAATAATACATTCCCCATATTCTAGTAAATTAATATAATCCATTTTGGGTTTTTATTGTTTCTAATCTTGAATAAAATAAGCTAGTTATAAAGATACTTTAGCACCGAAACTCAGAAATATGTTTATGTTTTGTAATGCACATCAATACACTTCTATGATTTTTAAATGACTGAAGGAATAATGAAGAAAATAATATTTATGTTTAAAAACTTTAATATAGCATGTCTTTAAAAAAGTCTTTTTGTGAGTGATTGTTCTTATGTTTTAATTCTATTATTAATAAAATCTAATATCTACTTGAAATATCCTTCCTTACCACCTTCGCGGTTTCTTCTATATTTTTTTATGTGTCCTTGTAGAAGTTTTTTCTATGGTTCAAAATTTCAACAAGTTTTTATTCTGAACACAGTTGTATATGTACAGAGAATGCTCCAGTTATAGAATTTAGCGTAGTTGTAGTTGTATTGTTAAGACATAAAAGATGCCAGGGGATAATAACACTTCTCTTATTTTTCTAAACTCTACGGCGTTATATATAACAAGTGTAAAGTATTTATATATACTCAATTTTTTTATATTTAATATTTTATATATACTTTATTTTATTTTATAATATTTATTGTCTTACAGACAATAATAAAACAAGTCAGTTATATTCATTTACAGTATTTAAAAGTCGCCACGGCTCTATTTTCATGTCAAGATACCAAAGCAAATAGGCAATTAAATAAGATCTATGTCGGTATTTATCATAATTACAATAAAGTTAATCAACAATTAATATGATATTTCAGCGTCCCACTGTAGTACGTACTACTCCATTTTATACAATCTTCTGATTTATGTGCTGACAAATGGTTGTTTGATGAGGAAAAATAAGTAGATTGATTGCTTCCGTCACATGTTATGCCATTTATATTGTATAGAACGTACTGTTTCACAAAAAAGCAGAGATCATTTTAATGGTAATACACTTAGGTAGATTCATTTTTAATGATGGCGCTTGAAAAAGTTTCAGTATAACTTTTGAAAATATCAATTTCAACCACAATAAGCATTTTGTTTGGTCGATTTAATCTTACGTAGAATATTGATCGAAACTCTGGGAATAGTCATCGGGCTCCCCACATTATTGTTGAAGTGAAGGTCACAACATTATATGTTCCACAATTGCCAAATAACATTACTTCGTAACAACATTCATGGGAGCATGCGTGCTGTTTTTAGAAATATGCGTGAAGATAAATGGAAACCAAGACTGTTCTCCACTACCGCTTAAATTCGGTGACTATTTTCTTTGTCCTTATTCCAAAGATCGTATAATATAACAGGCTTTGCTATTGCGCATTTTTGTCGCTCTCCCAGACGTAAATGTATGATAGGATAGGTTGAAAGTAAAGCATTAACATTTTCATTATGAATGCTGTAGATAACTCGAATAATTTCCACTGATTGTTTATCTAAAACATTGCATTTGGCACCAGTTTCAAAAACTATTATGATAGACATAATTATATATCAACATTTTTTATTTTAATACTTCAAAAGTTTTTAAAACTGTTCAACTTCTCAGACAGTTTGCTATTAGACAAGGTCACATAGATTTTCTTTTGCAATATTATGGTACATGGATTTACTTTTTTTAGAGATATTTGTGACTCATTCACCTAATTCTTCTTCATTTTAATTACATGCGATCTTATTATTATATGTCGTATTACTCATAAAGTCTATCAAAAGTAACAGAATGAATTCAAACATAAAGATATGGAATTGTTTGATTATAAGTAATTCCATACACGTTCAAATAAGTAGGTTCTCAACTTTGTCGCTTCATAACCTTTATTGTTATAATAATAAGAGCTATAAAATGTCGCAAGTTATTGTTCCCTTGGGACTATACACACATGTAAATTCTAATTTCACATAAAATATCGCACTATGACGTGGTAAAATATTTTTACTTGTTTGATTCAAATACGTTCTTTTGTTATATTATAATTTAACAAATGAGGTCTATTCAGACGACTATATTATCAGTTTAATGTATATACAATCATTGTTAACCACATGTTAAACCGTAAGACGGTTATGACAGAGTGCACTGGTTTGCGTAGCTCTAAAATACATATTCACAGGCAAGAAATCTGTGATTCCGGTACAGTTAAAATCACCATAAACGAAGTAAATAGGCGTCTTTCAAGCCGAATTGAAGATATCGGCTAATAATACATACTAAACCACATAGTAAAATATAAAAGGTAGGGTTTGTAAATTTTTGTTGCCGCGTGCGTGAGTGGCTTTCACGCGCGGTTTGCATAAGCCACCACATTTGAAATTACCTAAATATCAGGGAAATATCCATCTTCGTAAACTGCCAGGCTGTAACCCCAGGCAGTCTGGTGAATTTGCTTGGGTGGAAAACAGATTCCCCTAAAGCCTCAAAACCCCCGCAAAGGGCGATGGAGTTACCGGAGAGTTTAAGTTCGTATTCCAAGTGTCGCTTCTGGCACTGGGTGGTTCTTCGCATACACGCCCACCATAATCCGTAAATTGGAGATGTTTATTTTACACTTAATTATAATAAATGATATCAAAACCTCTTGTTTACACATCTACAGTAACTAGTGAATTTACTTTGCGCTGCATCTAGTAATTTTTTGAGAACTTCTAAATCAGAAAAGCTACATACACAGTCATTTTAGTCACGCTGTTATATTAGTAAACAATGTTTAAAAATATATACGCTATGACAAACGAAATCTTGGCAGAAATTATTCCGCTCTGTCGAGTCTTATAATAACCTGTCAACAAATTAACGTGTGTTAAAATAAAGTGAGAGAAATGAATGAATTCAAAATGCGACCGTAATTATTGTAATAGGTGTTAACAGTTAAAACGTATTTTAGTGATTAATTTTGCCTTGCTCGAGTTATTTATACATGTACTGTTTCGGTCTACAAAATTATCAAAATTTGTATTTTTTTTTATTTTATAGCATACGATGTGAATTCAGTTTATATATTATCAACATGAGTTGCAAATCAGCAACTCATGTTGATAATATATATTGTTTCGAATTCTATAGCACTTTCAACCCTAACGTTAAATAGATCATTGAGAATGGGCCCGTTATAACCTGATTATACCATCCAATAAGCCAACGTTATAGGACCGTGAAGAAAAAACAAAAAGTTAACGTAATAGACTTTATGAAAACCGTTCCTGAACGATCCTATAATAACAGTCATTTCGGCGTCGAAGAATTTTCATTCATTTTCTTAAATTGATTAGAATTTGGGGCTTGAAAGGTGTCTGCAATCGTACGATTCTGAAGATTTAAATGTATTTAAATCTATTATTGTCTTTTAAAGTGATCCCTATTCATAAAGAAGCGTTATTTTCAATTTTGTTTTAGTATTAATTTACTTGTACACAATTTCTTTACAATAGATTAGTAATATTTAGGACAAGTAGGAAAGCTTAATTGGAATTCACTTAATTAGAAACGGTGTAACAATTTCTTGAAAACTAATCATCATAACCTTCAGTCTAACTGCATATGCATAAGATTATAGATGAACCTTTAATGAATATTTACGGTAGATATACGAACAGATAACATAAAACTAACCCATAATAAGTGTACATAAGTACCATGTTTAATTTAATATTTTGACTTATGATGTTTTGAGCGTGGACTGTATGTGGCACATATAAATACCTGATGACAATTAGTAATAATATAAAAGGTAGATTCATGATGGATGCGGCCTCTAGTATTAGAAAGTCAAAATAGTAAAAAGATATAAAATATACTTGATAAGGTTAGCAGCAAGTAACTTTATTGTTCATTAATGCTTGCTTTCAAAAATCTATCCACAGGTAGTTTTGCTTTCGATGCATTGATAACTAAATAAAAACACGACCGGTTGCTTACCTTATATTATATTATATAGGGTCGATGAAACAGTTCACAGTGTTTTGGTATAAACGGAAAGGTAGCCACTGTAATTAAAATTCATGAAAACATCAACACTTATACACTTCCGTTTTTATCGATTGCTTGATATTTCGTGTGTCGATTTCTGCTAGTTTTCTAAGTAGAAATAGCCATCTGTAAGAAACAGCTGGATCATTGTGCTTGTTCAAAATTTTTTTTACATTGCATATTTTAAGAAATAGTTTTAAGTTGTACAAACAACATAAAGAATATCAGAGAGAAAATCGTTTTATGTGCTAAAAGTTTATTCATTGGAAATTAGAAAAAGTTTCCAATGAAAATATCATCGGAATATTAAAAGGCTTTTTATTCATGTAATGGGACTTAATCAAGAAAACGATGAAATCGAGATTATCATTCGAATGAAGTTATTTCCTTCCAATGTAGTATTGAACTTTAATCTACCTTAATCGGTTGTGATAGGAACTTTTTTTGCAGTGAGATTTTGCTTTAGAGTGTTAGTTTACATTTTTATATATACGACAAAGTTGTTAAAAAAGCATATGGCCATTCTGGTGGTAAGTGAATGCAGCTCATAAACACTTGTAATATCAACACTAGGGATTACTAATGTATTGCTTAGCTGTAAGGAACATGTCCACCTGTTCAAAACATAAAAGGTTCTCTATTCGGTCTGGTGACTTTAACCCTTTTTTCTCGAGGAGGAATATGTTAACGGGCCTAGCCTCTATTAAGTGGCGGTCGTGTGTAGAACTCACCTCTCGTCTGGTGACCTAACATACCACAAGAACACATTGTTGATTTGTATCAATGTTGTTTGCATTCAATTTTATCAACTGAAATGAAAATGCCCGACTTTTATTAAAATTAAGTTTTATTAAAAAAAAAAATGCACGCACCTTTCCAACGTCGTTACCCAAAATTCGCCATCTTGCATTGCACACATCCGTCTTCCGCTCCTTCCTGTCAATCATCTATCTCGCTCTTTCCTCAAACTCTCACTTAAACGACCCGTTTTCACAAATATATGTGAAAACGGGCAGAATACTAAAGATAAATGTAGTAATATAACTTGTCAGCATAGCAAAGTCAACACTTATTAAATATATAGAATTTTGATGGGTTAATTCTGAAGTAGGTTCTTTTAGTTATGCTGAAAAGGGATTAAATAATCTCCTGTCTGAGGTGAATGCCCTCGTTCAGAGCTGCCCCAGTCTCTACTATTATTACCGACTTAATTAGATTAACACAATGGAGACTAAGTATAACTTTATTACATAAGTACTTCAAGCGGTGTTAAGGCTTAAGAATCTTTGTTTTCGTTAAAACAGAAGTGAGTTTTTATAACAAGCTAAACTAAAATCTCTGCCAGTTTTCCCCGATCTAATCTTATATCGTTTATAGGGTTCTTCGGCTGCCCGGTCCAACAAGTGTGCGTTCTGTCTGAAATCGATTGGTTTTTAATATTTATATCCAACTAGTTGACCCGGTGAACTTTGTTTCACAGACAAATTGCCACTACCGCCATCTAAATTAAAAAATAACAATTAGGTTGCTTAAATCTAACTGCACTTACAATCATTCGTGATTACAGCATGCGTTAGATGTTAACGCCAATAAAAACCAATGAAACTATATATAACATGAATGAAAGTAATGATCGTTTAATATTTATTTGTATAATTTTGCTAACTATGAATTAATTTTTTAAACATTAAGACTATAAATTAACTCAGTATAAACGTTATATGATCAATTATGCATGTAAACGCATAAATTTTAACGAATCCTTTGATAACGTTCAAGCTTTTTGGAAGATATTTACCAGTGTCTAACGCTACGTGCTTGAAGCAATGTCTTTAGTTTGTTTGAATACTTTGTTAAAGTTCCCCAATCATATCGATATATTTAAGAGATTTTTGTTTTATTTATTCTTAACGGGGCATCTCTTGGCCATCATCTCACTTGATTAAAATTGAAGATTGATATAAGCGCGCTATAGCAGGATTACACAATAATAGAGGATTTCCTCTATTGAATAAAGGTAAGATAGCTAGCTATCTTACCTCCAACTGCTGGAATAAAAGTATGCTGTTATCGTTATTGATATGGTGGCAGACTTAGGTAAAATGGTGGAAGCTAGGAAAAGCCCACGAATGAAACGGTGCAGAAGATTACTGCACGAACTGGGAATGGAACCCAGGACCTCTGGGTAAAACCACCACTGTGGTTTGGTGGGTCAGCAACTAGACCACAATTTTGGTTGAATTGCAGATATGCTATTGCATTTGACATATAAATTATTCCTTATTTCAAACCAGATACAATCTCCGTCCAAGAGTGAATAATACTATAATTAGTCGACACCAATGACTTCGCAGTAGACAAGCTTCAAGTCGAAAATATTAGGTATTAAATAGCTATATTCTTATCTAAAACACAAAAATCCGAGCACGCACCATTTGTTTTCATGTTTTGTTGAATACGATGTGACAGATCAACAGCTCACAATGTTACACCTAAACACGTTTACGTCATAAACATGCGAATTTGAAAAATAGTTCTTTTCGACGTTTTATAGCAAAACATGCTATTTCATAGTGTTGTGGGGTTATGACCAAAACTACTTGTTGTATTTCTCTTTTGTAGGAAGGTTTTTGTCCAGCAGTGGGACATAAACAGGCTGATGATGTTTAATATCATATGATTATTAAATGATTATTAGAAAATGATTATCATATGATTATTAGAATGAGTTTAAATACATAAATATATTTTTTTACTCTCACTTGACTAGACGTTTCACAGTTTTCTTCTATTTTTTCAAAGACTGTCTCGTCAATTCCCCTCGATACTTATATTTGGTTAAATTGAAAATACATATAATATTTTATTCAAATATAAAATAGGAAACATATAATTAAAAAGTTCAGAGAATCAAAATAAAGATACATCCATTAGAAGGGGATAAAAATAATGCACTAATTTATTCCACTTCAAATGGATTTCACTAGATGGTCAATGTACTTAACATATCACAAATGCAAACTACGAAAACAAAAGAACTTAGTTTACACACGAGTTCCTTGGAGTAAAGAAAAAAACAAAAGATAGTGCTAGTTTAGTTTCAAGTTACTAAAAACGAAGGTTTTAAATCTGAATTAATTGATAGTGTGGAAGGAGTTTCTAACTTAATAATTAAAAATAACTCTTCAACGAGTCTTAACTAAAAATCATGTAGATGTAACAAAAAAAAATTTTCAAAAATCAACACGCTTAGAAAATAAAACCGCCCGACGAATGCGAGTCATTAGTACTAATGATCTACTAAATATTGTACAATTTTTCTTACGTAAAATAACGTCTGCGCGTCAAAACTTAGTCCTGAACTGTTGAAATCTTAATAAAATTTATAGATAATTATTAATTTATATACCATACCCACACGGTTTATTGATTAATGATTGAATGACTACCTAATGAACATCTTTTCGCTTATTTAGAGAGAACTTGAACTTGAAGAAAGCGCTCAATTGATAGTAACATAATACACACATATCTAACACAAACGTTAAACAATCAAAACGCCTAAATAACCTAACGAGAACAAGGACATTAATTATTTTACTAAGAAATCACTTAATTAGTTTCCTAATTAAACACAATACGTGTTAAAGTAACTAATTAAGGGTTCTTACGTTATTCTTGCTTCTTATATCCTCATTATGGTTAAATTGTGTGTGTATATATTTTTCAAGGTCATCCAATCTCCCTGTCGAGGGAGGTTCTTATGAGCATCAAATCCAATCGAGATCAAATCATTTCTGTTCAACCTGTTATTTTATCTATGGTATTATGAGTCTATGTTTTGCTGCTTTCATTACTTACTTTTTTATTTAACTGCCCTGAAACTATATATATTTGCAGGTATAACAAGCATCTTTAAAATTATTTAATCAAAAGAGATTAATGAAAAACAAAACTTATGAGACGTGGCCTTATAAAAAAAACATGGTTAAATAACATAACAAAAGCAAATTGAACTCCAAGACATATCCCTTTTGTGGTGAATTTATTAAGATACACATAAATAACTGTTTCATTTTGCTAATAAATCTTCGCACGAAGCAATTTATGTGTGATTTATGTAAATTCTAAATAAATAACCGCAAGACATAATAAATTACATGAATGTGTGCACTGACATACGTTAATTGGAAAATTTGTTGGTTCTGTATTTGATTCAAATTAATGAGTTTTCTTACGTCTAGGAAGCGGCAAATCTGAGTATCTATAGACTTAATAATAATTACCTGAATTCATAGAAAGCCTTAATACATTATACCCGTAAAACAAATATACCTATTTAAATTGCGTAGATTCAACTAAGTCCATACAAGAAGAATACCTCGATAATTTCTACAAACGGTTAATTTCAATTAATTTAAATATTAGCAAAATAAAAAATATCATATTAAGTCAAGTAGTAAAATAATCTGAATAAAATAAGCCCAACGAAACAGCCTAAAACCAAAGTCGTGCACAAAGACGCGTCGAGAAAATTCACAAATTTAATTACACTTGTATAAGATATTTACGCATCGCAATTAGAATCAGTGACTTGTAATTAACGTTGCCTTAAGCGAGTACTTCAACTTGTCTGTCCCAAATACCGAGCCAAATTACCTACCTGGTTTAGTTCAAAATCTACGCATATTGGTATCTACAAATACACCTATGAATTACTTGAAATTTAAGGATAACATTTTGAACTAATTTTTAACCCTTCGAATGGCGAAATTTATACACGTTAGATTTTTTTTATTATCATTTTCATGGAGTAGCTAACAATTTGATTAAAGACCCAATCTCTTTTTGTGCCTGTATGAAGTTATGATGATAAAAATTAAACAAACAGTAAATAATAACATGATTGACAATATATTGCTACTTGCAGTTCACAATTATTAATAAAACTATAATAACCATTAACATTCTCACACTTATACCTATTATACACCCTACAGTAAGCATCATTATGAGATCTTCTTCGTACGGGCGGTCTCCGCAAATCGACGTTTATTTCGCTTGTTTTACGTTGGTGTGGGGCTGGTTCACTCTAACCATCCTAATTTCTCCAGGAAGTCACCCTGTGCTTTGACGTCACTAAATGCCTCCCGGAGGCTACCCGTTGATCGCAGGTAGGTTGCCCGGTAATTGGCCACTCCGTTGCATTCCAGCAGTACGTGGGCGGCTGTTTCGTCCGTCTCCATGCAGGCTCTACACAGGGGTCTGATTGTGATACCTAAGTTAAAAAGGTGTTTGTTAAAATTGCTATGACCAGTCAAAGCCCCCGTTATTATTCGAAGTCGTGGTCTGCTTAGCTGTATTAGGGCCTTAGAAAAACGAGGTTCGATTCGGGATAAAGCGAGTATTATGAGATTTTGTATCTGTTAAAATACCAGATAACAGAACACCGTATTGGATATCTTTTTGTTGACAAAACAAATAAATATTTATCGGACAGGCAGATTGATGACAAAAAAACAACAGAACTAACGTACATATAAAAATGGCAGCATTTTGCTAATAAATAATCTGTTACAGGCAACCTTAGGTCAGAACAGTTAAAGTAAATAAAAATTATTTAATAAATGTATTAAACAGAAACCTGCATGATAAGAATTTAAGTTTCATGAATAGGATAAAATAATATATCAATGAATGTTACAAAGTTTGACGGTTAATAAATCTGTTTAAGTGAAAAGATTCTAGCATTTTTTATAATCGATATCAAACAAACACCTAAATTCTAAGAATACTGGCTATAAATATATCAGTTATTCAAGCGCCATTTCTTTTGATCGAGACACGTTCTAACACGTTGACATCGAAAATTGTTTTTCTCTCTATTGTATCCACTTGATTTTCAATGCTGCATTTGTAATAAAATTCACATTTACTGTATCTTCACACTGGTACTGAAAGTATGTTCCTAATTCAAAAAATAATTAATATGAAAAAATAAATAGTAACATACTTTTTTCATGTTCCGAAAAGCAAAACACCCAAAAATAATATCATATAACATATTTTCAAACAATTAGAGTCTAAAATATTAAATTTCGTTCTTTGATTGTCAATGGTGATGTGATTACTATGAACAATTTTAAAATTTAGAAGAAGGCTTACATATACGGTTATATAGTAAAGTACGGTTGGCAACCCTCGATAAAAACTTCGTCATCTTTGATCCCTGCTTGTAACCTTAGGAAAAAACATAATGTGACTGACAACTTAGCCACGTATGGAACGCTCATCCTTTAGAAATGCAACTCGGCGCACCGGAACATGGTGAGTCGCAATTTCAGATCCATCTTTGGTTGCTAGTTTTTGGGAAATGCTACACTGTGTGTAACTAGTTGCAAATAAAACTAAGTATGATATTTATTACGAGCTTCCAAACTGCGTCGTTGCGCATACGCCACAGTTGTAATAATTAAATACCTGACAAAATTTTACCATCTTATGCTAGAATGGAAGATGCATCATAGTATCCGTCTTCCGGATTGAACGAGGCTCATCATACCTGTCAGCGAGGCTCTGAAATAAACCGGAAGCGGACAATATTATAAAATTTAAAACCTGAAATAATCGAGAAAGCTTGCGTATTAAAGAGACGAAATTTTCCAAACGCCTTGCCCGGTTTTATCCAACGTGAAAATTACCATGTAAAAAATAACTTCCCTCAGATCTCCGGATGTCTTACCTGAAACAATGAAATAAAATATTACGTAGAAAATAAAAAGCAAAGTTTCTGCCAGATACAATTGTATTACGAAATCCCTAAGCTGAATTTTCAACAAGATTTTCGGTTTTTATATTAATGACTCAGAGAATATTCGTCTTCTTCCTAGTATAATCTTATCCACTTAAAAAGTATTCCATTCATCGCACTTTCTCTAAATTCCCAGACGCGTATAACTCAATAGGTAAATCATACTTTAGTATGATTTAGATTTTATCTGATAACGGTATATTAGTACATTATGATACAAGTGTGCTAAATTGGTCATTACACACGAAGCATTATTGCAAGCGCTAGCCGTAGGACAGCGTGGTGAAAAAGCCGCGTGTGCCACACAAGTTGCTTACGACGTTTTTCAACACAATTATCGTAATATTTTAAAAAGATTTGAAAAATAGTTTAGCACTTGACGACAGATAAGATAAAAACAAAATGCACCTTCCATTGTGAACATAGGCCTTCATCAAAATTATAATTTAAATTTTGATAATTTTATAAGAATAATGAGTTTTCTTTGACTAAATTAAGCACGGACAAATGTATTTATTATGTAAATATAAAAGCAGGGGCAGCGCGTGTTTTTTCAGCGGCATACAACCTTATTTTTTGTTACCTGCTAAAAATAAGTGTATTTCCCGGTTAGTTTGAGAAACACATATAACTAATAGTATGGTATTTATTTAATTTTGTTGTGATAATACTATTACACACAAATATGGTTTATGGCCCTAATAGTAATGTAATAAGACTGTGTGGAAAAATAAATAATGAAATGAACATCGTCTATCGGATAGCTGATGCAATGATCGCATAATAATAATTAAACAAGATAACGGAAGGCCTATCGTTGAGTGTTATAACTTCAAGACCACAACAGAGATGAGTGAAGGAAGGCTTAATACGAGGATAATAAGCACGACAATACGTAAGCACGATCACGGCTCTTAAGGCTCTTAAGTCTAGGAGATGGGAACTTTCCTAGACTTAAGACCCTGTATCTTTTGTAGGAGCCCTTGCTCTTGCTTTTCCTAATTCTGGCTGTGTGACAAAAAACACGAATCTAGAAATCTCTCTGGTATTTCATCTAGTCCCTTTTATAATCAGAAAATAAATAAGAGGTTGGAATAACTCCGGCTCAAACCCTAGTAAATTTTACGGTGGACAGAAACTTTGCTCGTGGTTTTTACTTCTCAGATAAATCAAAAGTTAATTGACATTTGTGTCTTTCTTTTAAGAGAGTAAAATGTCTCTATGCGGAATTCCAGAGGCTGGTGGGAAGATATTATTATTTTTGATAATTAAAATTTTTATATGGGCATCAAACCTCACAAAAGCTATATAGCTATACTAAATGAGATATAGACCCGCGTTAGTATGACGTAATTTTACAAAAATTAATTATTACAATTTAATTTTAGATGATAAAAATTCCGGATTGAGTAAATAATGTCTTATAGTGAAATATGTTTAGAGCCATAATGGCGGACAACAAGTGACAATAATTGCATTATGCTGTAGCCGCAACAATTTTCCCCAGGCAACGGTCTTTAGTGTCCTAGGGACTGGACTTCTATTTCACACCTCAATCTGTTATTTCTAAAATAAATATTAATTCTTTATAATTTATATTTATCTTGATTTATTAACAATAAATATATTATTATTTTATTTATTTATTTATGGACTGACAAACGTTTAATTGTAAACACTGGAATCCAATTTATGTAAGTCCATACAAGGTATTTTAAATTTAGCAAGTTAAAAATATAAAGATTACATATAAGATTTATATTAATTTTACAGTTTAATTTAGAAACAAAAAAGAAAGTCGCACTTGAATTATTTATGACATTTTTTTCTTATTCTACGTTTTAATTACCATACATGCTTTAATTACAATTTCTACTGGTTGTTCAGACATGAAGTCAGCCAATTATCCTTTTGTGCTTTAAAAATAAACATTATTAAAATCTGCCACATAACATTACACTTCATATATACTTCACTATCATATCATAGCAATTTTTCATTCGTTTCACACTTTTTTCAATACCCAATACAGTGTATAAGATTAAGTGAGTTGATATAAAGTCAATAATGACAACATTTCATCTATACAGTGTCGTAAAGTAAAAAAATAAACACAAGTCTTATAAAACTCTTACATAGAAATTTTTACTTCCTTAATAACTTATATTTAATACAGATTTTGTTATTTAAAAAGGAAAATAAAAAAATATATAAACTTCGTAAATGGCTATGAATGTTCAAAATACAATACACAAACTTTGCGTATTGAGGAAAGAACAGAAATGTAATTGTCAAGAGTCTCTTTCATGAGAAATTTCTAAAAATGTGTCTTTCTTCATTGCGCATTGTTTCGCATGCTTCTAAAGCAGTATTTTGAATGGATATCTTAGATGAATTAAGTGAGTAAGTATCAGAAACTAAGACAGAACAGACTAAAGAACATGTCTTTATATAAATGACTGGTTTTTGTCCAAACAATGGCATATCGAGGCGAAGCAATCGTCATTATGACCTAATATTTGTGGTTTAGTGTTTTTAACCCGAGAAACTATTATTCTTTTAAATTTAGTTACAATGAAGCGTTATTTTGATTAAACTAAATATAATTAGAACATAATTTTTTATATTAAATATTTTTTTTATTATTTTTTTTTAATATCAGGGGCGAGATGAAAGGTTTTATGAGTAAAAAGCAATATAGAAATCCAAAAAGCACATAACATTAAGCAATCTACGAATGAGAATTTGTTATTAACTATAACGGATAAAGCTAGCTAAGCAGCCGAAAGAATGTTGAACAGTTATGACATAGAATGGTTAGTAAATTGAAATATTTTGAAAATTTAAAGTCGCTTAAACCACCAAATAACCAATCAGAGCTTCTGAGTACCTAATTCAATATGATATCAGTAAGTAACAACCTAAGCCAAGCTTCCATCAGATTAACTACAGTTTTACATGCATATTGGAGATTAGCTTTTATATTTTGAAATACTTTATTTTTGCTCTAAATAAGCCCTGTAATCCACTTCCAAATGGCATTGTTCGCAATATTATCCTGGATTACGATTAGTTGAAGTCTTACCAATAACAGGATCTGCCTATAGATAGAGGACATCAAAACCATTTTAAATGAATTTTCTGGTTATCCCAAAATTGTTACAGTTATTTTAAAATCATACTGAATTGTTAACTAATTTTGTCGAAAAGTAATACTATGACTTTATGGAGTGGCGATACTATTAAAAACAATATTAGTTGCCAAAAAAATATATACTACCAAATAAGGGCAGAGACGTTATTGTAATCACGGATAAATCCACTTATGAAATGTACGACAAATATAAACAACTAAACACATCTGCAGATATTTGTACAATGATTGTGAATATTTGTCTACGGATCACGGATGTTTGTATGTTTATCTTGTATATTTCTAATATTTGTAAACAAATTACGACATATATTATTTCTTTATCTAATATCTATAATACAAGATCTCAATAATGTTTTATTTGGACTAGATAATGTGTGAGAAATTTTCTTTTCATATACATAAAAATGAATTGATTTTTCTGTGTTATATTCTATTTAATATAGGGGTGGTTTAAAAATAAAAATAACAAGGGAAATCTTCTTCGGAAATCCTAATCTTTAAAATACTAAAAATATACAACTGAAAATTGGTTATTTAGTATGGAAAATCGTCTGACACGCTAAATATGAAAGCTGTCATTTCTTTCTTGCTACTTCGGGTTTCTTTTAATAGATGGCGTTAATGGTAGTTTGTAGGCAATACAAAGTTCACCGGATCAACAATTTTATAAAAATAACAAAATAACCTTAATTAAAACTAAAGAAATTAATTTAATGGAAGAATCAACCACAGACAACGAGTGTTGCATAATAGAAATGGACTGTGCAGATTTTGCACAGACAGTACTGTTTATGATAAAGTGGTCCTAAGTCCAATCTCTGTTTAAAAGAATGATTGCGGACCATGTTCGATTAATTCATGCACGTCATCTATCCTCTGACCTGATCTTAATTTAGTTCGTGCGTCAGTTGTAATGGGAAACTTGGACCAAGCTCCTGTTTTTCTCAAAGCTTAAGTAAGATTTTCTATTCAGGGAAGCCCTACAGAGTTTGTAAACGTCATAGTTTTATACGAGTACCTCCCGTTTATTTAAGTGACAATGTTTAGAGGACATTATAAAAAATAAGTAAAACGCTAACTTTTTCAATCAATCTAAAATTCGTATTTTGCATTTAAAGGGATATTTCTTCTGATTGTCTGTATGTATTGTTACGTATTTTTCTCTAACATTTGGTATAATTGATTATATCAAATATTCACATGAACAGTCAATCTTTCATTTAACATCTATCTTGATGTAACAATTGCAATTATTACTTTCCGATCAAAACTACATCTAGACATACTCTTCCATTTTCAATCACAGACATATTACCATGAAGTACATTGAAGATTTGTTAATGGGGAGTGAGTGAAACCATAATAGTATACTCGCAATTTATTATATTTTTTAACAGGAATGTCTGTGTTACTTCTCCGTAACTCGTCTTCCCAGTATCGTTCTATTTATTTCAATAAGGGGTGTGATGAAGAGCCCGCTTTTACAGGAGTGACACATGTTTATTTGGTATACATTTCTTATGTTTGCCTCATAAATTTTGCAAATGTTTGTTTTTATAGGTAAAACATTGCTAGAATAATGTCTTTTTGACGATTAAGTAGTTTAAAACTATAAATCCAAACAGTAACTGACCGATAGATAAATTATGATAGGTACCCATATAGTTTTTATTACTTACATTGTCTGCAGATTAGCTATCGCTAATTGGTGGAATAGCAACTAACACTTGCATATAAGGAAATATTTAAAGACGAATAATATATATCAAAAGTCACATCAATCGACTAATGTGTCGCAATTTATAACAATAATAATTTTGCGCTTCGCGCCCGTGATTTAAGGCATATATATGATACGTGCGAAATGGCTCTCTCAAAATTTCCTAATTAGACCCAATCACTATGATTCTCCTTACAAACACAAAGACTATTCACTAGACATGTTGGGCTCGATTGTAAAAACAGATTTTGTGTGCTACTAGAAGTATTTATATACGTATACATACGTACTTTTAACTACGTATAAAAAAGGAGTAACAAAATTTAAACTGGTAATGATGGTTGGATCTTATGAAAGAACTTATGTTATAAGAGGAAGAAGAAGATTTTTTCTCAATTTGACATTTCTTCATACAAAATGAACTTTAACATTGACCATGTTTCGCTAAGCTACTTCGAAAAGCTTTCGAGTATTCGGCCGCAAATAACATTTCGACAATTAGTTCATTAGGCACTAAGGAAAGTGCTTCCGAAAAATAGAATAGACCTTTCTAGTACTGTTTCATAAACTGCATGAACACGGCAAATGGCTTGATACCGCTTCGTCGATGGTTAGCAGCAGGAGGAGGCCTTGCGAAGATTGCGAGTGGAGCATGCGACTCACTGCCCTAACCACCTTCATATTGCGAGGCCAAAAAGTGCCTTTTCACGCCTCTTTAATAATCCTATTTTGAATGAAAAAAGAAAACGCGCGCCGGTAGCAAATTTCACGCTCTAACTGTTGTAAGTCTCTTTCCACAGATCTATTTAAAACTAATCCTCCTGATAATGTAAGGCCTAAAGTTAATTCTTATGACAACCGCATGGCATTGAGAATATTCAAAGATGATAATTCAATATTTGGTCTATTAGCTGGTATATTTGGTACTCGTATAAAAATAGCAATGGTAACAATAGCAATAGCAATAAGTTGTAGCTAGCTCACTTTGTAATAGTAGTCGACAATGGTCAACATTATAGTCTCCCATGTTAATAAAACCATTACGAAAATGAGTTGCCTCAGCCCTCTCTTTATGAACTAGGGCAAATCCCCGTGGGACTGTGCCTTAATGACTAAATATGACTGTTTAAACATCATAAGGCCAACCTTGGAAAAGCCAACTTTTACGCTTGTAGGATAATTAGCTTTAGTCTGAAAACAAATTGATAAAAAAATTAAAAGTGTTTACTGTTTCTATAAAAGCTTATATCAATCAATCCAATTTTTCAATCTCTCATAACATAAGTTTTTGACTAATGTGCGTTTCCAGTTAACACCCGCCAATGGTTTAAATAAACTCAGTGTCACCCAGTGTGGAACAAGCTACGTTAAATAAAATTACAGATACAATTCATTAGGAGAAGCAAGTTTAAGTAGCAATTGACAAAAGTTTTATGGAGATTAATAAAATCAAATGTTATAAATTAATGTCAATTCGAAATCTTTCACAACACAACAATACAGTTGTAGGTAAATAAAAAAACCTAATAATCTGAAGCTCAATACCCGATTCAAGATAACTCTTACGAGACTGTATACAACTGGACAAAGCTTTTACTTTGCAAACTCCTTTGGTGCGATCCTTTTTTCCCAACAAAGATGCTAAATATAGTATCAGATAAATACAAATTCCTTTCATTGAAGTCCACGGAAGTAAAGAGATCGTAAAAGTTTGTTAACGATACGAATGGAAAGTTGGTGATGCCTATCACCATAAATATGGGTAAGCCTACAGGCTCTTTCTGGAATGAAGTAAGGGTTATCACAACACACCGTTAGCATTCGTGTTGATGAAAAAATGATGTGAAATAAAGTGATCTTATTATATATTATTTTTATAGAGCAAAAGGAGCCTGTAACTCCGCTTCCTGGCTAATGCTCAGTAAGTATACACAGTTTTTTTTAATATATAAAAATAATAGTTTTATTACAAAGGGGTTTAACATTATTATTATACATTCAGAAATCACAATATTGGAAGAATGTATAGAAAAAAATAGAAATAACTTAATATCTAGTGCTAAATGAAATATATGTCCTTACTCTTTTGCTCTCTTAAAACGTAGTTTGAAATGTAAAGATGGGACCCGCGGTTTAAGTCAATATTTTTACTATAACCTAAAATAACACCTTACTTCATCCACTTGCTAACTACGCTCACAAACTCGGCAAATCTCCTCCAAACTTTACTAACCAGAAAAGTTGTATTTCGAAAGGATAGATATAAATATGTCGCAAGTAGAAATTTGAAAGTAGAATGTATCAAGTACAAATTTTTGTTTACTTTGTCTCTTTCTCTTTGTATAAAAATTGTAATATTTCAAAAACTAGAAGAAAACTTTCCATTTTCACAGAGACATTCTACTCATTCACAAAATGAATCTCATCCGCGCGGCATATAAAAAGTGGAAATGGACAATATAATTAAACACATCATATTTAAATTAAATAGCTAATAAATAAATAAAGATACATAGAATATTAGTAAATAAATGTTATAAATTAAGAAATAACAAAAAGCTACAAAGGGAATAAAACAAAATGTTACAAGCCACCTTATCACTGAGCTTAGTTTAAACTTAGAGTTATAGACCTTTTTTTTAAATTATGACGTCAGTTTCAAACGAAGTTTTAAATTAAGACCACTTCTTGAATAAAGTAGAAGGGGTTTGACTGCAGTAATCGCTAAAGGACATGAAACAGTTCGCTTTTTCGGTATGAAGGGAAATATATTCAGTTCTATATATTCAGAGTATGAGATGCATTAACACTAACATCTCTTGTATTTAGAATGATAACGCACCAAAACTATCAAGTGATTTTTTGATATTGTTGTCGTCTATATGCAATAGCACTCACTTATGAGGATCTCGTTAGCGTAGAAGTTTAAAGTCTCTGTTTTCAATAATGGGTCAATCAAATCTTTTATCTTAGGCTCTTCCATGCTTCGGATAGCACGTGACGATTATTACGGCAACCGCTTTCACCCACAAAGTCGCGTGGTGGTGTTACGGACTAGGTCCTACATGTATGAAGGTCTGCAGCGGGAGCTACAAAGTTAAAAAAAATAATCTCAAGATGGATAGATCCTTCATTAGAATTATAGTAGAGCGTAGTAGCCACAGCTTGACCTAGATGTTTGCCACACTAAGCAAACATTTGCACCTTATCGACTGTCGACTGCCGACATCGACTTTCTACAAAAATGCACTTCTTGTGTAAACAGAAAAATACACTAACTAATTAAATAAAATACACTAAAAAATAATTCATCTAAATTAGATTTCACCTTTCCGTTGTTAAAACACTAACAGATTAAAAATCTCGATGTATCGCAATGGGATTTTTCCGAAGGTTTTTTCTGAACGTAATGAAAGGGAGGGAAGAGAATATTTAACTGGTTTTCCTGATTGTAGAGGTAGAGTATAATGGCAATTTCCACACGAATGAACGTTTCAGAAGATCAATAAGAGAGCGTTAAGTTATAAGCACAAGGACATAGGTCCCTCTGTTTATACAAGAATACGACTCGTGAGTATTTGTATTGGTGCTAAAATCGCCTGTAAGATACAGAAACAACTTAATATAAGGCTAGCCCTAAAATTGTTTTACATCCTTGGAATAAAAAAAGTCATTAAATCATTTGAAACTGATGAAGATGCTAATTAGTCTTCATATTAGGCCGGGGAAAAAATCTTCTCGCATATAGTATGTATAAACTTGTAATAAAATATCTTTATCTATTTGTATATGACTGGTTTTCATGACATTAAAAAGGTGATATTTCAAAAAAAGAATCAAATTAGGAAAATTGTATCATTGGTTTTTCTTACTGTCAAAATGAGCGAATCGAATGAAGAAATTAGATACATTTTAATTTTTTGTTACGAAAATGGAAAAATAATTAAACATTTAAACGAATTTAAACCTAATGTCAGTAAGAGTAGCACAAAGTTGGTTTAAGCGTTTTCAATCCGGAAATTTACATGTCAAAGATGCTATTTCTGAAAAAGTGGAGCATGATCGGCATATCACCAGTTACGATATATCGTAAGCTATAGCTGAAGACCTGGAAATTATCCACAAAACAGTTTTGAACTGGAACTATATTCGAAATATTATTATAAATCAATTTACTTAATCTGTGTTATTGACTTTGTAAACGTCTTGTCGTTAAAAGAAGAGAAAGAAGAGTTTTGTCTATAATCCTTGCATTTACAAGGGTATTACTATATGGTTGAAAGCCGATATCATATTTATTAATTCTATTCATGCCGCATTACTGATTGGAACAAATAAGTTCGAGTTATCGAACCAATCACACGTGATACGACAAGCATCAGGTAGAATAACATAACATATCTCTCTATCATCTATAAATTCCTGCAAGTGTAAAGTAATGAACTGAGTAGTAATATTGCAAAGGAGTTCCACTACTATTGTGTGTTGTTCATGATTTAATAGGTAAAGCGAAAAGAAATCGCCGTTATTTTACAGCGCGCTTTGAAATCACCTGAATTTTATAAAAGAGGCATTGAAAAGTTGCCCAAACTCTGGAATGACATTGTAAATAATGATGGACAATATTTATTAAATTAAAATATTTGTTATTTTTCATTAGAAAAATTAAATAAAGAATAATGAAAAAAGGCGATTTCTTTTCACTTTACCTAATAAAAAAGATATATTTTAAAAATCCATGTTTCACAGACTTATAATGTACATTATTTTAGCTTTTAGTGATAATTACAAAATCAGTTAAATGTTTTATGTGTATTTCTCTCGTTGAATTGGCTGATTTACAATTAAGATATATTCTATTCTATTATACATTTTACAATCGGAATTTTTTCATTACTTTGATAATTATTAGATGTTTTAGAGCCCTTATTGCCCTTATGATGAAGGTTCTAGAATGATTCTTATTATTTATTTTCTATTTTATCATAATAATGCACAGTCCTACTGGTCCAGACAGATCTGTAAGTAATAGCTTATAAAATAAATGTATACAAATATTGAAAATTTTATGTTTTCTAAATGTGCTTGAACATATACAACGCCGTTCTTTACAAATAGTGCATTTGCATTCTACTTTGTCAGTATAAAACACTTAGTCTAACTGTAAGCATAAACTTCTAAATACGATAGTGTAATGAATAAAATTTTTTGTGTATCCTGCGGAAGGACATAATTTTTTGTCGCGGAATAATAAAATATTTCTGAGTAGGTTAAGTACGTGTAACGGTTACGCACGCTTATAGATAAGTAAGTATTAATAAACAGTAGACCAACGTACGGAAATAACGATACAACTCGCGGCATTAACTTTAATTTCGTTTACACTTGCCATTCCATTATCCTAGCGATAATTGGATCCACAAACGGATCAATTGATGAATACACTGAGTAAAATGATCCACAAAAAGTGGCGTTGCTAGTCGAGATTAATCAAAATAAATCACTTCTTCCAGAACCAAAATTGAAGCTTTTCGCTTTTTTATTGAAAATTGCTTTTATATATCCTTTCAAGTAAAATCAATTTCGCAAGCAACAGGTCTTTGTAAAATAAGATTAAATCTACTGTCAACTTTCATTCGGGTCTCACGTTTTATTTACAATGATAGAAAAACATTTATACTAGAACGTGATACAAATCCTTTGATCACTTCAGTAAGCAAGTTTTTTGTTTGCTAGTTCTCCACAAATTTAATCAAAACATTGGAAATATCGTTCTGTAGAAAAAATATTAGCAGGTACATTTAAGTAACAGAGCTATAAAAGATTGTATAACGAAACTTTCTTCTAACAGCTATATTTTGGGATTACTACTCAGAATATAGCTGATAGGAAAGGAGGAAGATTTGATAGTACGATAAATATTTAATCATGCTCATTATTTAGGGCAAAGATAAGGTATTTCGGGCAATCTTTCAAACCTATCTACTTGTAGCTTTACTTTTTACTTTAATTTTCAATTCAAGAACAGAAATAATATTTCCTTTTTTATCTAGGCATATTAATAAAAAGAAACTGACTAGCTGGTCTACTATTCAATAAATTACATAGCAACAAACTTTGATATTCTATAAATTATATATATATCACTTTCAAGAACTTGTATTTTTTTTAATCGCATCGGATGCATGAATGGTACTACCAATGATGATGGTACTGAAGTGAACAATGAAGCAGAGACTTATCTCAGTCGATGATTTGTCTATTTTCTTGTGTTATTTTAAGAGAAAAAACTCAAAAATAATAAGATTAAGTAAATATAATTGAGATAAAGTTGCTCCCTCATATCATTTACGAGACCTTATTTTTCAAATTTGGTTACCATACTTAAAGTCCACTGGAAACCTACTTTATCTGATATATACTATATCTCTTATATGAAATGGAGTAGTACGAAGATAAACTAAATATTCACAGTTATTAAACAATAATACGGGTTAAAAGAACTATCTCAAAAGCTACTACCATTTACATTGAAATAAAAATATTTTTGATAAAAATTCGCTCTTGCGTTGTATACCACGTCACTCTTAAAGCTTCATTCTCTGTCCCCGCCATAATATATTGCCTACTAACTTTAAATTTACGGCATTTAATATCCTTGTAGGTTTTATCTTGTGCATCTTAAGAAGATATTGGCAGAAAATAATAAATTATTTCTAAAAGAAGAACACTGATAACGCACTTTACACTTATTTTTGTAGTAATCCTATAAAACTTTAAAAATATTTTTATAACAAATAAAAACAAACAATAATTTTATACTTTTTAAATTTGGTGACATATGGTAACAATATTGATTTTATTTATTATTATTTTTTTTTTCAAATTTATATTAAAATATAACATTATTATTGATTATTCAATAAAGTACTTGCACATTATATATATAGCAACGAATTTATTTATTAAATGATAAATGTACGCAAAATAACTTTATAGGATAAAACGTATTGTCTTTTATTACTTATTGCCGACCGAAAAGTTATTGCCTTATTAAAAATTGACGAAAACTAATGAAATCGCTTCCTCCCATTGCAGAATAAAGAAATGAAAAGGTAGAACTAGCCTATTTAGCAGTTTCTGTCTGATTTATTTATTATTGCAATAACTTACATTAGACAGTGAAAATGAAATTAATTTTATGAATTTCTCAACAATGAAAAATGAAACTTATAGCGTTTGCAATTTTAAATACTATATCTATAAATATACAACTCTAAATTTTTGACGGCTTACTTATATTTTGTCAAGTAATCTTTGAATCTAAAAATTCGAGTTCTTTCGTTATACAGCCTTATTGATCTGGTAGTATTCACTTAAGCTATTCTACCAGGGATATTGATTTGGCTGTGATTGGCGGCTAGGAAACTGTTCACAATTATTAAGAAAAATATGCAATCGAAATAAGTTTTTATAGTTTCGTTCACGCATACCACATTTTTAAATTAGTTACAATATATTATTAGTCACATAAATTCACTCAAGACGTGACAGCATCAGCGAATTGTTTATGCAATGTAAGTAGCAGCTATTAGTTATCTTATTAATTATCTTAATGCTTTACACGAACCGAACCTTTTGACACTGAGGGCGTTAAATATAAAAACTTCAAGTAGTGTTAAAATACATACAAATGCGGAAAGTATGTCATTTCTTCACAAGCCTCGGTGTGTTGACCGAAGCCGAAGGCGTGGGTCAACAATAGGGACGAGGGGAAATGACAATTCAACACGAGCATCGAACAAGGTATTATTAAAACATTTGCGAAAAAAATAAAACAACGAACAAAAATCAATGATAAACAGTTTAATCTGTGGACAAGTTACAACTGATATTACAGTTTTAACAATTGTTTCGAGTCATATTAACCATTTTGAACAGCCAATTTAAATTTTGATTCAGTTTATTTTAAATTCAATTCATGTTCAAATAGTATTTACGCTGTAAAATAGTCATTTCATACAAAAATATTGTACAGAAAACTTTTGATAAACCTGTTTAGGGAAGGTGATGGGCTAAATTAGTTTATTGTATTTATATCTACAAATATTGTAGGTATATCTAGGTACGTTACCCTCTCGCCGATACAGGTATGTAGGGTATCCCGAGTCTCACTTGGTAGGCACAACCCTGATGGCACTACGTTAATACTGATGGGCACAGAAAACGGGACAACGAGGGCAACGTGGCGCACACCGCGGGTACCTATGTCAGTCAGTCAAGCGTCAGGAAGGAACTGGTAGATTGGTGGGGTTTAACATAATGAAATAGTCAATAGGGTCAGGTAGCTAGGCAGATATAGGTAGGCAAATATCATGCGTCTAACGAGACTTTACTAAACAAACCTCCTTCATGCATTTGGAATGCAGAAAGAAAACAAAAATTACTAGTGCGGAAAAGAATAACTTCAGCATGCTTAAGTACCTCTAACTTTTAACCATATTTATTTTTAAAACAATGCTAGTTATACTTTAATCACTAAGTTGATCTACGAGTTAAATATGTGAATAACAGAACTCCTTTCACTTAATTTAAAAACTTTAATAATATGGCCGCGCTTGTCCACAAACTTCGCCCCACTTTGCTTCTACTTAAGGTTATTTTTTTCAAGCCGCGACTCTACGCAAACGATATCGCTCAGATACTGTAGACTACAAATTGTAACATAGAAATGAAATGTTTATGTTAATATTGAAATAACTATATCAAATTTATTTTATAATATGTTACAAATAAGTTACAATATACTTCGCTAAACTATTTTGGGGAATTATATTGTTGCATCACTGGATCTAGCTTACATTTACTACATCCCTGTTTTAGTGAAAACATGTTTTACATTGTTTCTCCTTATCATAAGCTATACGCACATATGCGGGAGCAAAACAAAATGTGTCTCAACCCTTATTTTTTCTTCGAAGCTGATAGAACTCAAATAATGCTCAAAAAATATTTTTGATGCCTAATATTAATGCCAGTCCAAATCACCTGTTATATATGTAAAATTCTTTGTTTTTTTTAGAATGAGAGAGACAATTTGTTGTGTTAGTTCTTGATTTTGGTCTAATTTGGGATCTTTTTATTGCAACTTATGAGAATTAATTTTATATATTTTTAACTTTATCCGCAAAAGTTGTGACTAAAAGCAATCAACTTAAGAGCGAGTCTGACTTAAACTTGCAACTTTAAATTAAAAACCTTAAAAAACGGTTTATTGATTAAAAACTATGTGAGTCTCTAAAATATAGTATTCACATTATAAAATAGCAGAATTGCCCATTATTTATTGATTATTAACGTTCAATAAATAATGGGCTTATGACGTAGAGTAACTTCAATATCAAGCACAAAAGATCCCATTGCGTCGACGTGCTCCAGGAATAATCCTGGCCCTACATCAAGATAACTTCAATATTGAACAATTTTTTTATTCTTTGATCAGAATAATTATTTACAACATACTATTGTCGTAGTGCTTAAGATCATAAGGAAATGAAGCGTAAGATCTTCGGCCGAGAGAAAGTAGCTTGAACCCCGCCACGTAAAATTTTGGAATCATATGTAAGTTTACTCCACGGTTTTACGATGAAGAAAAGCTTCGTGAGGAAACTGCACACACGTAAAGAAATTCATAGTTGGTGTTTCTAAAAATAAGGAAAGCAATTCCAACAGTATAGATCGCAGTGTATAATTCGACAAGCTAAAAAGAATGTGACATAAAAATAGAATACAATATTATTAGAAAAAATATATGTCATAAACTATGCAGCCAGGGTGTTGTATATTATAAAGTTATATTATAAAAAGGTTTGGTCTAACAGGTGTGAAGTCGACCAACCCGCACTTGGCTAGTGTGGTTGCTTAAGGTCTAATCGCCCTAATTTAGGATAGGCTAGAACCTTGAATAATCGTCCTCGGCGAGAATGTATATGAGCTGTTGACGGTGGTGATGACTATTAAATACGTACGTACCTTACTTCGCGAGTTCCGTTATCGCTGGTTAGAGCCTGATTGCTGTACCTATCTGTCTATTGTCGATAGATGTCATTAGACTCGCCTCATGAATAAATTCGCAAAGTTTTGCACCACGCCATATTCATATAATAATAACCTTAATAGAGGTTGTATGGACTTTGAATGTTAGCAAGTAAACATAAATACCGCAGTAAAAGTAAAGCACACCACTAAAATCTTTTTTTTTTCATTTTGTCGCGGGAGAACGTAAAATGGGCCATGAAATGTAATGACTAGGCTGTGATTGATCGGGTATAAGTCGGTTGATAGAAAATAAAAAAAGTTTACAGCCAATCTTTTTAAATTTATCTAAAAGTAAAGGTTGAGGTTGGTTTATTACACGAAATATTTTTATGCTCTTAGTAATGTAGAGCTTAACGTTAAAGTGCTAAAATGGCACATATCTTAATACCTGGTGTATTTAATTAATAACAACAGATGTTAAGAATATGGGGCATTTTAGCGGACCCGAATTCATCTAGACTGCCTGCTAACGATATTTAACACATGTTTGGAAAGTTATTTTATCTCAAATCCTTAAAGTAAGTAAGTAAGTAAGTATCCTTATCCTTAAGTATCCTTAAAGTACATAAACTCAAAATTGATACAAAGTGGAAGTGTTACTTTTGAGACCTAATGCGAGATGGAAGGTGAAAACAGAAGATACCCAACACCGACCAAAAGCTACAGGTGCCATTTAAGCACGGAAGATGATTCTGCTAGCTAAATTATATTCTACCTAATATAATCCACTTAATCCACTTTATTTACTTTGAAAATAAATGTCCTAAATAAGATTGAGAAAAAAATATTACGTAAAAAAATACGAACCCCACTTTGAACCAATATCAAGCTCGTAATCTTCAGATTAGTATCTCCGGAGAAAATTTCCTTTCAATGGCTCTTAAAGTTCTACCAATTCCATAGAATTTAAACAACAGATTTGGATTTTGGCAGAAAATGGCACTGGCATTATTTTTTTACTAAAATTATCGAGCAAAATTAACGAATCTAAATTTTTTTTTTAATTTTAACCTTTTGGTTGATTTTACATTTTTCAGCAAGAAAATTAAACTGTAAACAAAATGAATGTTACAAATTTCGTCATTTTTTAACATAAAATGATTTATATACAGGCAAGGTGTGGTCACTATCTTTAGCATATGGGAGTTTCCGTGTTTCCCATAGTCCTGTTATACTTACAAAGTATTAAATTGCTATTTTATTCCTTCCCACCGCACTGGTTTCATATTCAACATTTTTCTAAGTTATACAAAACTGCTCTGAAACAAACGCTTAACTTACTTACTGAGCATGTAACTCGTCTGTTTTTATTTAAAGTTTAACAGTCGGTTTATTTTCCTAATTTGTCACGAATTATTATTAAAAGGACTTGAACTTCAATTTTAATTGACGATTCCTTTTTACTGGCCTTAGAAGTGTCAAGCCCTCTTGATAAAGCTCTAAGAAATGAGACAAACAATTTCACTAAATCGTTTTTCGCACGTATTAAAACTTTGAATTGTATTAGAACTAATCCTTTGTGAAAGATAAATAAGTTTCAATTTAATCAACGCGTAAATAGATATAAGATACAACTGAAACAGGACCTTCTGACTTAACGAATTCAGGAGTTCGAATGGAGGGATGTTACGAACGCCACATTGTGTAAGTTAAACCCCAGAATCTTGATAAATAAATAAATAGAAGTAATATTATCAGCAACTCTCATTTCTGCCTCAAAAAGAGGCACATTCATCTTAATTATTCATAGCGGTATTGATCCAGACATCTCGCCATCTGCCCGCCCTACAGTGCGATACAACCTTAGTATGCTTTGGATAAGTACTTGCAATATCTTATTACTTAATGTCAAATTTTAAAACAATAAGCACACATTAATGAATAAATTTCGAAAAAGACCTTAAGGATTTTTTGGCTATCGTTATTACTAAAATTTTGCAAGCCGTCTTAAATTAATGAATTTCTAAAAAGGTAATTTTCTCCACTCTAATTGTCTAATCTGTAAAGTACTCACAAGACAGAGACAGTAACATTAATCCACATAAAGATAAGGAAGCGTAATGTTATTGTGTTAATTCCAAAAAATAAAAACCTTAATAATTTTTTATCAAATGTCTTTATACGTTCTACTGTTGGGACATCGTTTGCAATAACAAACGAGACCAAAAACTTAACTTGCTTTCCCAGCACGGGAAGATTAAAAGTTTTTTTATCTGTAATTTATTTACCGCGATATACTCCCGGGGAGTTTTTTGAGCGTAATGGCGGTGTCGGTTGGGTGCTGTTTATTTTATTTCATGTATTAGTGTAGTTTTATGACAAAAATAATCGTTAAATCGTGCAATATATGGAATGCATCATTCAGC
This sequence comes from Acentria ephemerella, assembly GCA_943193645.1. Classification (NCBI taxonomy): domain Eukaryota; kingdom Metazoa; phylum Arthropoda; class Insecta; order Lepidoptera; family Crambidae; genus Acentria; species Acentria ephemerella. The sequence continues at coordinate 10,510,009 of OW971879.1, read as the reverse complement.
GTTGATTAGTGACTTACGTGAGATTTTCCATTCATTCATTTGTAGGGTAAGTTCATTTATTTAACATTTTATGATTTCATTTATATATCATTTCATAGTAATCACTATCATAACATTCCATTTCCGTATAATTTTATCATAATCGCTTACATTGCATTCCATTTTCAAATTTTTTCTCGTAAGTCATTAACAAAATAGCATGGCCTACCATTAATCGCCAAAAACTCCATGGTGCAAAGGGCTACATTGCACCGTTATCCTGGAGCCATAAATAAAGATAAAAACTACATTAATGAAGATGTGGCTTAAAGGTCTTTGTTACTAAACCAAAAATTGGAATAAATAAAATTTATTCCCGGTGACGTAAGACAAAAACTAATTGTGGATTGTACGAGTTGACAAATTAATAACATTAATTTAGTTGATGAAAAAGTGAAGTGTTGAAAATGTATAAATAGGAAATGGGGATTGGTATGGCAAATTTGTTAAACTATAAATTACTCTTTTACTGGCAAGGAAATATTTAGTTTTACTCAGTTTCATCTGTAATTTATCTAAAATTAATCCCAATATATTTCATAGCTAATCTGTTTGATTAAAACTTAATCAAACTGTGTTTGATACGGATTTTATTATTATTCACAATGTTTACTTTAAAGGGATGAAGTTGTAATTAAAAAAGTTTGACGTACTTCATTACTCTTCTGTTTATTTTTGAAGTATACTAATTTAAATAATTAACTGTACACTTTAAAAGATAATTATAACTATTTGTTGCATTTGTAACAAGATTAGTAGACATAAAAATTACATTTTGTGAGGAAGGCTAGACTAACTTTCTATGAGATATCTACCCATAATGTATGTAATCCTTTATGTAGGACACTAAAGTGCATCTAAGAAGATTACCAAAAATCATTTTCTTACTCAAAGATAACAACATAATAATGTATAAGTCATATAACTACTGTATAAATGTGGATTTTCACCTTGAGAAAGTTTATACATCTGTTAGATTGTGACGACCTGTGGTTTAAGGGAATTGACGGATTTGGTTTCCCGGAATAAAATAGACTAGGGCACATATAGATCGGTCAGTTTGGCCAGTGTTATGTAGCGCCTCCGCTGGGTGCACTGTGTGTGCTTCTCTAGGTAAATGTTTCGTTCATGCATTAGGTCCGCAGGAGCAGTGAACATGCATTACGGTTTTGTCTGACTCCGGAGAGAACCTACATATCGCGTGTTCATACCCATTTGAAACAAGTGTTTATTTAATCTGTGCCCTGTAAGGATTTTTGTCACTGTGCAGGTTCTGTGTTTTTTGAGTTGTAGTAACTCTCTAGACAGCTTACTAATGAATCCTTTTATTAAGATCTTTACTTACGAACCATTTAATGATTTTAGTGACAAGTAGTATATTATACAATGAAACATAATATCTAAAATGAATAAAATGCATTGTATTTCGTATTCCTTTATATAATCAAGTACAAGTTTTCAAAAAATAAACGTTTTGACAGTCAACCGAGTTTTTAAGTTTTTAGGCAAACAATACGTAATCCCTGAAGTGAAGTCAGACTGTCCATGAAATCTCAATTTGCTGACAACTACAAAGCATCCAAAGACACGTCCACTGATGAACATAGGCCTACCCAAGGACGTACGTAAACATACATGTCGACAACTCCTAGTGATGTTTTTCCAATATACCAGGAGTGCACAGGACAACTCTTTTCTTTTCGTATTATATATTTGATCTTAAAGTATGACGAGAAAAATATTTGACTTGAGAATCGCTATCAAACTGTTACATCAAAGAAATTTGATACCACGACATACTTGTCGGTAATCGCGCATTACCCTTGTTAGTTTGCTACGTAAAAAAGATAAAAGGCTCACAGACCCGTGAAGGGATATATCCGAGTACGGTGAAGTGTAAACCGCCCGATCGACCGACAAAGGCGGCCTGTGGCTATACTTCACTCAAATGGGAATCGGTGGCCTTTCTAATTTCTATCACCTTTAGTAAATATTATCTGATAATATGGCGGTTTGGTGGGAACTAAATTACTTCCTGAAATATCAATAGTCTCTTTTATAAAAGCAGTTAGTCCTTGATCCACGGACTTTGTCTTGGTTCGACAGTTTTTGGTTAAGGTTGATATTATTCGTAGACGGCAATCACAATCAACATTTTTAATCTTTGAATTATAATTAAATTATAAATTATTCCAGAATGTACTCAAAGAGTATTAATTCGTTGATATTAGGAGAGCAATTATTTGTATTTGAAACTAGGCGTGAAATTTCGGTTTCAAAGCATTAGAATTACAAGAAGACAATAAATCAATAGAAAAAGATACTCTCAAATTAATTGAAACAGTCCTTGACAAAAGGTAATACAATATAAATTATATCAAATCTCGCTATCTGATTTATGCGAAATTGGAAATAATCATTTAAGATTTTAGAATGGTTATCTTGGATTTTATGAGTTTCAATCAATTGAGAGATATGAAATAAGGTCAGTACTTCTATAAAGCTGACAATGTCCCTTTTTTTAGAATATAATGAAAGAGACAGCAACCCTTCAAAATTAGTTTTGAGTTTAGAGCAGATATCACAATAGAGGCCATTACATGCCGCAATTTGCTATGAAACTCCGTGGCTTTGTCACCGAACCGAAATATAAGCCCCGAGTTACTAAAGCATTTTGTTTGACAGTGTTTCAACGAGCTTCAAAACAAATGTAAACTTAAAAGCTGTTACCAGTTAGCTTACTAAACTTTCTTTCGGATTTCAAAAATTTATATTGTAGTTTCTATTATTACAGTCATAAGGTTTTGTTAACATACTTTCGGAGCCTTGAATTAAAAGTTTATTTTAGACGTGACCTCATGAAATTAAATATTTAAAACATCAAAACATTCCGACAATGAACATTCATACACAAAACAATGAAGTGCCGCACGCTTTTGATATTTATAAATATATTTTTAAACTGTAATTCATTAAATACTGCTCCCTTTACTTGACAAATTTATGAAGACTTTCTCAAAGCAATAACTGTGTACCTCTGTCAGTGGGTTTTGAAGTCAGTTGATCAAAGTGTACGCTGGAACTGTCTAAATATTCTGTATCTGACTCAATATAGCCTATGGGTCTTTTCGTGATTTCACATTGACGGAAAGTTCTTTGACATGCTTGTGAGGAATTAACTTCATTTGATAGAACTCTATTTAAGATAAATTAATTTGTAATCTCGGACTCTTTAGTGTGTTCTCATCACTTACCATTTGTTGAGATAAAGACCAACAGTAACCCGGTTAAGAATTAAAAAATATGCATAAAGAAAACATCATAACCAACGTAACGTTTAGGTAATATTCAAGTAGATTTTATTAACAACATAGTCAAATAAGACTCTATAACATATTCTCTCACCAACTCTCTATATCTTTCTCTCGGAGTATCTGGTGTATTAACACAAGATACTGCGAGAGAGAGATATTATCGGGGTGAATTATCCAATGTCGGTTCATTTGTTTCAACGTCTATAATAGATTATAATTTATTTTTAACAATCGGAAATGTCAATTTAATCATTTTACTCTGTGTTATTCATTTCATCATCAAAACAAAATTTTTAATCAAATGGTTCTTCTCCACCTGTGGTTAAGGTAGAAGTAGGAAAAGTCCATGTTCGAGCTAGTGCATAATTTTCACGTTGTCTGCTCCTGCGCTCCTTTAATACATAAACGAAGCATTGACATGTTAAAGCACACAGTGCACCCAAAGGAGGTTGCATATCACTACCCCAAGAATTTGGAAATTTCTGGAATCAACGGGGTTAAGCAGTGAACTAAAGGCCAAACACAAAATACCAATTACTGGTAGAAGTTTATATAGGCCCAAAAGTAACTAAAATCATAAACAGTGCATAATGCGACATACTGCCTCAGCCACCGTAACCTTGCCTGCCTAAAAGATGCCTTTTCACGCCCCTTTTGAAGGAACCCATGTATGTAATGAAATAACTGACTATTAGATCAAGGTACCCTCGAATTTTGAGCGCCCGAATGGAAAAGCCCCACAAAAGATCGGAATTAAAATAAAAAAACTTTCTTATTGTATTGTACTTCAGTGAGTAAGGTCGCCAGAACTCAATAAGAAAGTTCTAAAATAAGGAAAGCAATTCCAATAGTATAGTTCGCAGTGATATAATTCGACAAGCTAAAAAGAATGTGACATAAAAATAGAATACAATTATTAGAAAAAATATATGTCATAAACAATGCAGCCAGGGTGTTGTATATTATAAAGTTATATTATAAAAAGGTTTGGTCTAACACCTCCCCGTAATATAAACACCCTGTATATATACACCACTATATACAGTAAATGCATTATCAAAAGTACACTAACAACCACAAAACTTACATCTATATAAACACACACTTTAACACTATTTATACACAACTCAAATCACTCAAAAAATAAAACGTCCGCGTCCTAGAGTAAGTTTAAACTAAACCTAAACATTTTACAAATTTTACATGTTTAATATTTGGTAAACTCTTAGTAAGGACATCGGCGATCATATTACCAGTAGGAATGTACTCAGCAATTATTTCATTACTGGTGATAGAATTTCGAATGAAATGATGCCTAACGTCAATGTGTTTGGTGCGCGAATGATGAGTGTTGTTTTTAGTGAGTTGAAGTGCGCTTTGATTGTCGCAGTACAGCGTAATTGGTTTGCTGTATTGAAAAATATCCTTTACCAAATATTTCAGATATATGGCCTCTTTGCAAGCTTCGCTGAGTGCCATATATTCTGCTTCGGTGGTAGAAAGTGCGACAGTGCGTTGCTTACGTGATTCCCAGGATATGGCTGAGCCACTGAGCATAAACACAAAGCCAGTGTAGGATCTGCGGTCTACGAGGTTAGACCCATAGTCTGCATCAGCATATCCCACAATATCGCTTGTCGACTTTGTGTATTTGAGCTCTTTGGTTTTAGTTGCCTTAAGATACCTGAGTACCCGTTTAGCAGCTCTCCAGTGATCCACTCTCCAGTTATCCATATTAAAGGTAGAATAAGCCCATAACCTTCTAAAATAAGGAAAGCAATTCCAATAGTATAGTTCGCAGTGATATAATTCGACAAGCTAAAAAGAATGTGACATAAAAATAGAATACAATTATTAGAAAAAATATATGTCATAAACAATGCAGCCAGGGTGTTGTATATTATAAAGTTATATTATAAAAAGGTTTGGTCTAACAGAAAGCGCTATGTTGGGATTAAGGGACTAATTACCAATGCAATTAACTATGTTTTAATTAATATTTAATTCATGAGTACTTAAGTATGACCTCTGAATCCAACCCAATATAGGGGAACCTAATGAAAACGACAAAAATCCATCGAAAGATTCAGACATTCCTGCCATATTTTTTTCTTCAACCCCAACACGAAGCTTTTCAGTAATGACGTTGATCACGATTCATTTCAATCTTAATGACAAACTAAATGGTATATTCCAATATTTCTATCGCGTTGCTATAACAATGCATATGTAAATCGGCGCTTGTCTGTTTAATTAATGTCTTTTGTTGATTTTCGTGCTGGTTTTGCTTCTCTCTGTTTCGTTTTAATGAATGATTCCACTAAATATTCATATTCCAAAAAGCAGCTCAAAAGCAGTGAGACTTAATTAAGAACCGCCATTTTGGTGTAGGTATATTAAAGTAAATGACAATATAAAGGACAGTTGACATACACAACAGACTTGTTACGAAATATCTATATTTGGTTTTGTTAGTGTGAAAGGAAATGAAGTCAAATAAAAAGTAATATCGCATACAAATTAAAATTAAAATTCAATGATATTGAAGACCAATCAGAGTTTAAAAGTAGTTAAGCATAATTCGAGTTCTAACAATCATTTTACAACCGTATGGGAAAGATTACATCAAAACGTAATCGTCTCAAAGTTTCAAACGTTTTCGATATAAGATTAACTTTTTAAAAACGCAAATTAAACTAAATAACTTGATTATAATATACAGGTTGTATTTCAAGGAATTAGTTATAATTTTAAAAAATCAAAGAGATGCTAGTTCACTTTCACTTTTCTTTAAAATAAAGAAAATTCATTAATAAATTTTCAAAGCAAAAAGAAAATAAAACTGACAAAATGAGTTGATATTGTTATATTTTTCCTCGATTCTTTCTAGACTCTTTCACGGCTTTACGATGTAAGCAGCTAAGTGAGTTGCACTGCAGATGCAGGTCGTTCTTTGAGCACAAAGCTTCTTCGAGATTAGGTCCTCCAAGCGTCCCGACACAATCTGAGCCATGACTCTACAAGCGCACTACACTCTACTTCAATATGTATTGATCTAGTCTTTTATATGTTCAAAACACGATTTTATTGCCTTTCGTTCGATCTATTTAGACTAACATTAGTTACATTGACTCAATAAAAAACTTTGTATTGAAGCCCAACTACATATTGATGTGTAGTATGTTAGAGATGAATTGCGTACTGTGAACAAAGAATTTTGATTAAGACTAAGTTTTCATAAATTCTTAAATTATTATGCAAACTTGCAAGTTTAATTAAGAAATCCATTAGAACAAAAAAATCATTAGAAATATCGAGTAAGTTTCTTCAATCTGTTTATTTCTCTATTTATTTAAACCAAGTTCGTATATTATTTTCAAATATTATAGGTAGTAGGTAATCTCAGAACCATATAATTTAAAAAACCATAACAGTCAAAGTTCAGCAATCACTCTCATAGAAAACAAAGAAAATAATAAAACCGAACCGTTTTCAAACTTTTTCGTAAAAGCCAATAAAAATTCTTTCTGAACTTGTGAGTAGGTAAGGCGAACCAACTGTTTTAATTGTAAAGGTTTTGAAAAGACACAAAAGAAATAATCCAGAAGAATTTTATTTTAGCTCATAAATTAGAAATACCATACCTACGGAACGAACAAAGTTGATGATACATAATATATGAATTATGATAATACTATCTTAAAAAATGCTAACACGTGTTTTACGTTATACTAGGGTCAATTATTATTAATTACATCAAGACATACTTTATTTAATATTTTGTAGCAGGTTAATGTTTATATCATCTTAAATACTATTTATTTATCAAAAATGCATAAACGCATGGTGATATTGTTAGTAAATAAATAAAATCCTCTAATCAATAATCCACTCATGATGATTTTTAAGTATAGGTAATTAAGTATGTTATAAAGTACCTAAATATAAATTGCCTGTAACGTATTTTACGTCAAAATGTTGAATGTAAACATGTATTTAAAAAACTCAACGAGTCATTTTCCCACAAGAAACACTGGAGTTATTTGCAAAAAGCAAATGTTGCTTCTCTCACATTCGGCCAGAGCCCTAATTGGCGGGCGTTGTATTTTTGTGACGAACAGGCTGTATTAGCATAAGACAGAAGCAATATAGGCTCGGAGCTGCGCCGCGGCGCCGCCGCCGCCCGTATCGACCGTTGTCGCCTGTTGAATGCCGACATCCCCATCCCACAGCCCCCACACTTTTCACGTGCTTAAAATAGAAGCGTGCAATGTCGATATTTCAAACATTAGCCCCGTACAGGACACTAAGCGTAATATCCACTCGCAGTTGCGTATGAAGTCCCTTTGTTCGTTCTGGAAACGGTTTAATTGATGAGCCACCTTAACACGTTTGAAGATGCTCGTTCAAATAGAAACGGGGGTGTGTTGGGAAAATACTGATTGAAAGCGTTATCTGAACGCATTTTTTAAGGAATTGAAGATTGTACATTTTTATGTATTTGTGAGTTGTTTCGTACCTGAATATTATGTTCAACGATGAACTTATAAAGTAATCATTTTATAATTACTTTTACAAAGATTGCTACCTTTTTGAGGCATATTCTGCTCTTTTAAGTACAACCTAACAGAAAAATTTAAATTAATAACATTTTCCTTTAACCTGTCAAAGAAGAATTATGATGCCAACAGGCATTTGTCCCATTATACTCGCTCCTCATGTTTACAAGATCGGCAACACGTAATTGATACCCGCTCGTACTATAATATATATGATAATACGTGAACCGCTTAAGGTTTATATTTCTCAAAAATAACTAAGCGGGTGAAGTAAAATATCTATTAAAACCCTTTTTAATAGACACCATTTGTACTTGGAGACATACAGAGTAATTTTTGATTGATTAAAATGGTTATAAAAGGTTATTTTGTACGGTATACTAATTTCGTTCCCCTAAATACGTTCTTTTTGTCCATAAACTCGTATTGACAAACTATGTAAGATTACAACCGGATAGTAAGTAAATTGAACTCAAAAAAATCGTTGACCGATTCCCCATCCTTTTGACCGGGTTCCGATCTCTTGTAAAATAATCAAAACGTAATTTGGCATGTAATAAAATATGAACAGTAAATAAATCCACGTTTCAAAAACATGAAATATTATCAGTTATGTTTGTTAGAATAAAAATAATTTTAAAATATTAAATACTGCAGAATTCGACTACTGTAGATACAAAGTAGTCTGAGTTGAGGTGTTAATAATATAAATTAAATGAGTAAACATGTTAATGGGTACACATATTTTAGAGGCGCTTAGAACAACTTTTTATTTGGTATCATAATAAATCGTGATGGTGATGGTGATATATAACTATCAATGGGAGGCATACGAACAAACTGATGGTAGATAATCATCTCCATTCATGACCTAAAATTGCTTTGCTTTAACAATGGAATCTGCTGCTACAATGAATGTAGCTCGGAAATCCGCTGGAAAAAGCTGAGTGCTTTATGCAATATGTGCGAGGTAGAAAGATTACTAAGAAACTCACAATGCTAGAATGCTAATCACCGAACGTAAAATAATGATAACTGATCCGTAACTATGATGAATATGATACAGAATTATTTCTGTGTATAACTTATTATTATTTTTTTACATATATTTTTTATTCAAACAAACAGTCAGATGTATTCATTGATTTATCAAGAGAACAATCATCGTATCATTTAATGCTTTACTAGCCCACCAGCTGGTTTATAAGGTTTATGGGTAATATACAAAAAAAAGTCGCAATACATTTTCCTATAATTGTTGGTGATACTTTTTGTGAAAACAAATTGGAGCTTAAACGATTCGTACATGCGAGTAATTATGTCACACATGCCTCTCCCCCGCACGTTACAATTTTAAATTTACTTTGTGTATTTTATTCCTACTTAGTCCATTAGTCCCGAGTTCGAATCTCAGTGGGGGCAGATATTTCTTAGATGAGCACGAATAATTGTTCACGGCTCATGAATGTATATATGCTTGATTATTATACTAGCTTTCCACCCGCGGCTCTACCTGCGGAATACTAATTTTGTTTCTTCCAGTTGTTGCCAATATCCCATTGGAATTATTCCAAACATAGCGCGTTTTAAAAACCCATCAACGTCATTTTGTTTGAAACAAGTGTGATTACACGATTTAATTAAACTTTAATAATCATTTTTACCTGTGTTTCTTCCTCTTAGGGCTTAAATTTTCAAACAACTTCCTCTTCACAACTTAACAGTTGACTAAATTCATGATATCAGCTTCAAAAATACATTTTATGTCTACTACTATATAATCTAGTACTCATAATACAAGCTCTTAGTTATGCTTCATTAGGGCTAGATAATAGGCATAAGTGTGAGAAATATAATTATTTATATTAATTTCGGGGATTTATACAAGCCTGGTATAGAAAATTTTAAATTATAGCACAGAAACTTTGATCAGTATTATTCTAAGTAAGAGTAAGGTAGGAAACCTTGAAACTTCATACGGCTGAAAACTGACATCCAAGAAATACAACTCGAGGTAAAGTTTGGAATATTATTTTGACAGGCGTACTAATTGACGAATACCAAGGCCATGCTTCTTCATGGAAATGTAGTAACGACGAATGTATAAGTATTTATACGTAGAAGATTAACCAATGGAGGCTATGTCTGTAGATACCACGCGATAAAATGTCACGTCGAAATCTTTGTACTTACTCTTTATATAATTTGTGATGAACAAAACTCTGACATAGTTAGCGGAAACCCTGATTATTTAAATTCGGATAATGATAAAATAAATTCAATTGATTTAACTAATGAAAATTAATAAATGTATTTAATTAAATAACTGGATCTAATTTGTGGTTCAAACAAAAAGAAGACATCTTAAAACTGAATTATGATAAAGATCTTAGCTTCAGTATATAATTTATAATTTAACGCACATAGTTATCTAATAAGTGTTCAGGTTGACGTCCAATGTTATACCGTTTAAGACAAATTTAAGGAGAAAATGTCGTCATTATAATTCATAACATAATAAGAGTAGTCCTCAAAACGTGACTTAAAGTACTTTCATTTAATAATGAAATGTTCATAAATTATATTAAATAAATTACAGTGTCATGGTTTCCGCTACTTGAATAAAGTGGGTGAAAACGGTTGAATGATAATTGAGTTGTCAAACATAGACTATTACCTAGTGACGTCAGCAATAAAGCTTCAGTGATTTTCCCTTTATTTACAGACTTCTAATTTTGATTTCAATTTCACTAATAAGCCAGTTATACAAAAAGAAATACTACATTTTGTTAATCTCAACACAATTCATTCGTTTGACAGGACCTAAATATCTTAAATGACAAACAAAGCCCCCTCTAAAGACATCATAAGAAGGAAGAGGTTAATACAATATGTGCGGGTGCTACCTCCACTCAAACCCCTTATACCAATACGCATGAAGAGAGACTGGAACGTAGAATTCAATTTCTGCTTCCCTAGCGCAAGCTCTGACTAACGAAGGTTTGCCGTCGCTTTAGAAAGCTCGAGTTATCTTTTTAGTCTTTGAATATTATTTGAATATAACAATATTCAAAGACTGCTGCTGGTGGTCGTCGATCCCTGACATATTACAAAGAAGTTCTACTCAAGCTTCCTGTTATATGTATCGCTCGTTAAAGAAGATATCAGGCTTCTGGAGGATGTGAGCCTACACTTCTTAAGCAAGAATGCGTAAAAACGTTCTACAACAATAGAACATACATCAATTATACCATGTTGATTGTTATTTATTATGTCAACAAACAAATGGAATTATCTCTTTTGGTGTTGCAAGCGTTCATAGACTACAGTCAAAATTTTCCATCAGTTGTACCTTGCCCGTGATTACTACTATGCTCTTCATCATAGCACTAAGAGAAACAGGAATAACAATAACAATAAATAACATTCTGAAGCTGGTTAATATATAATACAATATTAGTGCAAATCAGTTCCAACAGGGGAAAGCCAAGTATAACCTCGTTACAAAGTGAAATACCTTGAAATATCGAGGTCCTTACGAAGCCACAAACATTGCGTTTATTGAACAATCATTCCAATTATTGAAGACAAAATGTTGTAAGACTTGCTTAACTTTTACCACGATCTTAATTGAAAGTCGTCAATTTTAAGGCTGAACAAACCAAAACCGTAACAGCAGGTTTACAATGTAAACAATTTTACAATTTGTTAGCAAATTCTTTAAGGGGAAAGAAATTATTTCAAAATTAATGACATCTGGAAATCGTCCGTATACATTTTAATAGTCTGGAAAAAGTTTTATGCCTGATTTACATAACAGTTGGTGTTACAATATCCTCGAGGGCGAAACGTTCTTTTGAGGCTTTTCTTAACACGACTATGTTCAAGCTACTTTTAACATTAATTATTTTATAGAATGAATGTATCTTACGTGCTGATCTTATGCAAAATTGGGGTAATTTATAATGACATATTTTCTTAATCTAAATTTGAATGCTGAACAAACGTATTCAAATGCATATGTCAGGAAGCATGTCCTTAGGTGCCCCTCTAAAATTGTCTATAGTTTCTATTGTAACTGTCCAAATTTAAGTCAGTCACTTCACAGTTTAAATCGCTAGAAAACTTTCAAAGTTTCATAATTTCTAAAACTTAATAAAACAAAACCCACGGTTATATTAAATTTGTAACCAGTAGTAAATCATATATCTTTTCAGAACACATATAAATATATGTTACTCATAACTTATCCAGCGAGTGTTACTCGGATATATCTCATAATTTACAAATATCTATCGCACAATTTATGGGATCTTAGGATTTTGTATTATTTATTCTTTTTTATTCAACTTGTGAAAGAAGAAACATTAAAGGTGTGCTTGAACTGATATTATTTACTATTTATTTATTTGTAAGTTTATTAGTTGGCCCGGTAATTTTTTTTAAACTATAGAACCTTTGACCACTACTGACTGATCACTGATGACTATTTTGTCAAACACTCGTTGAATATTTATAGAAACGTTACTTCTAATCATCATTCCCTATTTATTTACTAAAAATATTACCTACTATTGTTATTGCTTAAAAAATCTGAACATTTAACACAAAACAAAAAGGTTCTACATATCCAATGGAAAATATCAATCGCACCTACTCTCATAGAAACTATCATAACTACAGCGATCTTAAATAAACACAAAGATCAAAACAATTCGTTTAACTTTATTAGAGATCATTACATGGACGCGTTTACATTTTTGCTGCCTTAAGTATGTAATCTACTATCTATTTAAGGATATTTCTGTGTTATGATGATAAAGTGTATATACCCATAAAGCTTAAAAATTAAATAATACGTCTTAAGTTCTGCCTGGGCATTAGCTATAAATTTCTAAATTATTACCTACTGATGTGATTTTTTACTCAATCATATAATAGTAATTAAATAACAATATAATGGCTTCTTATATATCAACCATTATATAAACTATAATATTTACTATAAAACTATAGTATTATTATACTACTATACAAATGTAGTATTTATTATCAAAGGTGAGTTTGTATTAAGTTCTTATTTAGTTAGGGAGAAAGGCCTCGACGACTGTTTACTAATAAAACTAAGTATTATTAAATAAATAGGTATTAATTAATAAGGTATTAAAAAATAAGTATTATTTATTAAATAAAAGAAGTACATATTAAATAATAGAATACAACAGGTAATGGCAAGTATCTGTAAGTGTCTACGCACCTGTGTTCTTTATTTTGGTCAGAGATTTTGCAATGTCAAAAGTATCTTTAGTACCTAACAGCGTTGCTAGCAGGAATTTCTAAAAAACTTTTCATCTCGGCTAAACATACTTCTGAGTAATTAATTGAATACAAACAATACTCGCTAAAAATAAACTTAAACGCAATACTTTTTTAAATAAAAAATATTTCTCAAAACTTTCCTGGAAAATAATAGAATAAGAATTGTCAATAAAAATCCTTTTTTATTTACGAACCTACTTTGTTAAAACAAGAATCTGGAACCAATAACATTTATTATAGAATCTGATGATTCTGTAACAAAATCATAATGCATTATAATTTTGCATTGAAACGATAAAAAAAAACAAGAACACGCTTCATTAATTTTAAGGAAAAAGCGAAAAATCCATATATCATTTTGATGCCTGACAGCGACATCTAAGTGCTGCACTAAAAATTGCTCACTGAGTGTATATCAGCGCCATCTAACAAAATTTTCTAGTAACAGACAAACTTTTAAAAGGAGTTCACGTAAAATTAAACCAAAGCTCTTTTAGTGAGTAAAGATTGCAATAGACGGCGCGGTATGTAATAAATATTGTTGAATATTACATTAATAGATTATACCATCATGTAATACTTTGATCAGAACAACTAATAACTTACAAATCATTATTTATTAGTTTTTTTTATGTTTATATGTTCCGTGGTGATAACGTTATTTATAAATCAAAAAACAACATACAATTAATCGTTAAATAAAATCTAGAATCCTATTTACCTTATTAGTGTACTACATATATTATAAACAAATGTGTTGGTAGTACTCTGGCGATATATACTGACGTTGATCTTTATTTTTATATCATGATGACAGTGGACATTAGTGTACTATAAATGAGGCAAATGTATTCGAGAGCAATAATAAAATCTCAATAGAATCATAAAAAAACGAACATATATTGCGTGACCTCTGTACGGCTTACTTACCATCATGAAGACGTCGTTGTGTTTTTCTTCATAAATAAAATTTCATCAGAAATAGGTCTCTGCTCTTTTTTCATTACGTTTGATGGATATGTTAAAATAAACTCATTTTTTGAAATCCTTTATGAACGGTTTCCTTTTCCAAGACCATGAAAAGATACCACAGTGAAAAAAAAGAGTATAAAAATAATATTATTTATGATAGTTTGAATTTTATTTTCAAAACAAAAAACATAATACGCAGAAAACAAAAGAAAATAATTTAAAATATAGCAAAAACAGATAGCCAACAGAGTAAAAATTTAACAGAAAAAAAATAATATCAAATTTATAAGACTACTAAACTTTAGGTTCAATCAAGATGTGATATTAAAACAATTACTAACTTCTAGTTTCAAATAGTTAGTGCATAGATTGGGTTCAAAGTTATGATTTACGTCATCCGTAGATATTAACTTAAACTCCTGATGGGACGTTTAAGATTTTATATAAAAACTCACTCAAATTGTACCCTAGGGTAAAATAATTTTCAGTATGTTGCTACTTTTAGGTAGGTGGGTACCAGCGAGCGCTACCGTCAATATTTACATTGTATCTTTTCAACATAAGACCCAAACAAGTTTTAGGCCAGTGTATATCACAAATAGAAGGCACTTGTTAGTTAGTTTTGTAATTTATATAAGTATCTGTCTTTATTAGTATTTCAACATAATTTAAAACATACATTTCTGCATTTTATAAGTAGTTATTAGTTATTATAAGTATTCTTTTACTTCCTGACTAAATGAGAGTATTGTATATAAGTAAAAAATGCATATTGTCTCTTTCTTTATTTTTTATATTATATAAAACTTTGGATCCATTAAACGACTTAGAATATAATAAAGATAGTATTTTATCAGAATTATTTATTAAAAGGTTCGCGTAAGGGGATAACTTCAATTTCAATTATTGATAATTATCATTTTACACATATCAAATCATTCTTTAGTCAGGCAATACTCTACCAGACCACATGACAAAAGTTACAAGAAGGTAATTTATTGAAACTGTTGAATTTTATGAGCTGACAAAAGTAGACGTTGTTTTTTGTCAATGATTGTAATCGATAAAGTGTATACGGGCTATTTAAAGCGACTGAATTCTTAAATAAGATATCGATTAAATTTTTGGTCTTTGAATAAATTACTCTTTGAATAATAACTTTCACTTGAACGAATAACAAACTGCTAAGTCGACTGTTGGGTTGTCTTTCGACGTAGCTTCGACAAAATATAAAATGCCTATTTAACAAAAGTGCGGTAAGCATTTCTGGAGTTGATTATAATATTTGGTGACTCCCAAACTCATTTATCATTTATCTTTTTTTTTTGATATTTATGGTTTTTACCCAGTTTTGACTTTCTAATAGACGCCTATAAAATATATGTATAAAATATATACATTTTCCGAATAAATCGTTGGTGTATTCTCAATATAAATTATTGACAGGTTTGATTTCCAGCCGGGACAGAGGTTATTGTGATAAAATCTAAATGAAAAAAAATTTAGTCACAGATTTTTACTTATTTATGAAGATACTTCTTACATTTTAATTTAAACAACATTTTTTTTAGTATCGGATACATGAGCTCTTCATTCTTAACATGCTTACTTTAGGCTATAATAGATCTGAACGTAAGAATATTTTTCTTTTATTTGTTACATAGCTTTTATTGTAATTATGTCAAAATTTTGATGGGATAAGAAATGTGTGGTTGGTACCCCTGGTGGAGAATGATAAATTCGGTGACCTCTATAATGTTGAATATTTAAAACGTATAACTAGATAAAAAGTGTCACTAAACACATCTTGTTGTATACACAATTGTTTTACTTTATTACAATTAACTTACTAAGTTCGCCGTAGAGTCTGCCAGCAAGCAGCTCAGATAAGATATAACATTCCCAATTATCGAAATTATTTGTGGGTTTTGTAGAAGTGACTCCCGTGGGAATATTGGTGGCCGTAATTTTTCATTTTATTATAGATCCAATATCTATAGATTTAAGGTTTGAATTGTTTTGTTGTGGTTGAGTGTGATCATGAATATATGCTTTACACTAAATATTCGATGGCTACTCACGAGTAATATAGTTCTTACCCACAAAGTAATCTTAATAGATTATACCATCATATAAAATTATGTCCAACTAAGTACCTACCTTTATTTTATCCAGAAGTAATATCAAATAATACTAGATATAGTAACTTATAGAAATTTAAAGGGTAAGTATTTCATATTAACACTTAAAGTACCAACGTAAACGAGAGCTAAATTTTCAAGATATTAAGTCTATTCGCCGTCGAAAGGGTGAAAAGTTACGAAAAGAAATAGATTAATTTATTTAATTATTCAATGAATTGAAAATTTGATAATGAATATTTGTAAAATTCTTTGGATGAATATTGTTTATATTCAGTTCAAATTTTCGTTCAATCCAATATATTTACTAGCCTGTGTCGAATAAATGTTAACAAAATCCAACACAGAATTACCTGGGACTGCCACTTAGCTGTTTTCCTAGCAGACCTAACATCAAACATTTTTATCGTGTATTTATATCGGGGTGTCCTTGAAACAAAACCGCAACAATTTCCAACCCTGAAGGCTTAAGAAAGTAGGAAGCATAGCAAAATAAATAAAGTAAATCCCCCCACGGAAACGGAACACCGCAATCACATTCTTACTTTTGTTTTTGGGATTAATTGTTTTTGACCGCCTATTTGTCGTCTACGAAGGTATTACCAACGTTCTTATTTACTTCGTAAAACTCTTTGCTATGTTTCGGTGCAACAAAAAAGGCATTGGTGTATATTGTCAATAACATCTCCTGAATGCAGAACACCAACAAAATATTAATAACGGTGAAGCGATAATATTGGTGGTTTTTGTAGATCATGATTTGCATACACGAGACCGAGGGCGAGAGATCTCTTGTTTGGGATTCATTGCATAACAATGAGCATTTTTGCATGTAATTAATGGTTATTCATTTTCACCCCTTTTACGGGGTTATTTTTCTAAAAGTTGGATTTGATTATTATTATAAAAGATTATCTTATTATGATTATCTATATTGGAGTATCCATACCATATATCTGTATTTTATTCTAATCATTAATTTATGAACTTACCTGTTGTTTAATATTTCGGTTATTCCATTTATAATTGGGGTCCCAATCAATAAATATGTATACCATTATATGTACGTGAACATGGTATATGTGTAGCATTCCCCTATTTAGCGTTTTGGCAAGACAGACTTATCTACTTGCTGTTTAAAACGGGTAAAACTCTTGTGTGTGTGACTGGAGCATCCTTAAATTTCTTCGATATTGTATTTAAAATACTGTGATTTTGCACCATCGTATTTGGATATTAAATAGGTACATTTAATTAAAAATAAGGGCCCTAATTTCCCAAACACTAATTGTGATATAATTCCTAATATAATCCTATTTTGAATTAATTAAAAGGCTCTGCAAATGTAGAACATCATTCGTGATCTATTGTGAATGGACGTCTTATATCAGAGATTCTATTGATGAAGATTAATTAGTTTTTGTTCTGATTTTGGCTTGGCAACAACATCCATCGAAAGGGTATTCTGTCTTCATATTTTCATGACATTTAATTAAAGGTCTCATTAAGGTATAAATGGGCAAAGCTACTATTACCTGCTACTATTTGTAAAGTGTCTACGACATCAAAGCTTATGATGAGGTTTTTTATTCCATTCTTTGAGTTAAATAAACTGGATTATTAGACTATTAGAAAAAAAATTATATACAAAGTATCAACTGGCTACTTAAGTCCCACTGCTGGGCAGAGACCCTCCTACATCGAAGAAATATTTGAAGAGTTAGGACCATAATACCACCACGCTGCGATGGTGATTGTGTCGTTTTGGGTCATAAAAGTTCAAAACTAAGTTTCTCGCCTCTATTACCTAGATAAAGAACAATACAAATATATCATTGAAAAAAAATCTAACTACCAACACTTATACCCTCGTTTTTCACGTTCAGATTGTTGTAACCCGGCATTCATCGATGAATAAATTATATTGAGTCAATCAGATTACGCTGAAATTGGAACTAATACAAATTGATGTATAGATCCATTATTGTTAGTTAAAGTTGGTAAAGGTTAACTTTAATAAAACAATTAGTATCTTGTTACTGGCATAACTGAACATAATCAATCTTTATTTTGTTCATTAATAATATACAGTATTCTGATTTGTATTCAAATAATTATTTCCTACAAACGTACTATGAGGTCAACATAATGTATTTCATACAATAATTATGAAGCTCGTCGGTGTAATGGTCTAAACTGAACGCTCTGGTTTCGATAACGAAAATAAAGCATCTTTCAACATGATTATACTTGGATGATGTCCTTGATGGACCTAAGTAAATTAAGTTTGTTATTTCCTGATGAACATATTTATTTTAATATAATTTTTTTACAATCTTTTGGGAAACCGTACGCAGTCGAGTTAATATCATGACTCTGTCACAAGATAAGTATTTCTTACTCCTATTTTGACCGCATGATAAGCAATTTCAGTTTCGGTATGCTTTCCTTATACTTTGAAATTCGAACTACAACAGGTATCTTCATTTGTTTTTCTCATATTCATTTGTTTTCATCAACATAGAAATCCGTCTTTTGATTCAGTAATACTATCGTTGAATCCCAGCGAATGGAATGAGGATCCCTATTATTGTTATGAGTTGTTGTTATTATTTAGAAAAATTGTCATCGTTGACCTGATTTTATTTTCACCTCGCTTCTAAGCGTACAAATTCACCAACTAAATCTCATATTTCGTTCAGGACGATTTTCCTCTTTTAGATGACGTAACGAGCTCTATTCAATTCATTTGTAATGAAATGTTCACTATTTGAACAGTCTCATCACATATGAATCGATATTGGCCACACACTAATGCCACTATTACGTTCATTTTTTTTCTTACTTTTCTTTTAGAAATATTGTAAAGCATTTCATTTTAAATATGGTGACAATCATGATCTAAGTAAAACAACAATATACATCTCTGCTAATAGAAACTACTGCTACTTTTGTTAGATTAAATATGGCTAAGTAGACAGGGGTTTTGACCCCTCGACAGATAGACAGCGATTTTTTAACAAAAAAAACTGGAAGCCATAGAAATTCTTTACGAAATAAGCCCACCAATTGAACTATTTCCATCAAAAGAAATCTTATCAATACGTTATTTAGAATACATTTTCCGAAAAAATTCATTTTTATTATAGACATTGACAAATTATTTCCTTGCTGTTCTTAATACCCTACTCTCTCCTGAAATATAAGCGAGGGTGCTATAAGCTTCATCGCTTCGTCTTGTGGCCGAGATTGTGGCAAATAGTATCCCGACACTACACATTTCGTGGTAAATGGATTAACAAAGATAAACACAGGTATCGCAACCAGCGGCAGGTATTCCGTATTTGAAACAACTAATCCTATCGCGAAGTACCTGTTTCAATAACAGAAATACGATAAAGTTTTGCTAACAACGAAGATCCCCGACTTATATTGCGGTTTGAGAATAGGTTATTTTACTATAATATTTTTCGATACCAAAGTTTGCATTTCCATTGAAAAGTTTGATAAAATGAACTGTAATCTAGAACAAACAATAGAAATGAAAACTACAATCTGTCAAATATTTACAAAGAAAATAATGCTAGAATAGCTATTTCAGATAAGAAATAACGAAATACAAAAATTTATACTCGCACAAATATTACCTCGAAGGAAAAATCCGAAAAACATTATCCATTTAGGAATCATTGAAACAAAACGTATCGAACTCAATTTAAAATCCCGGAGCATGCAGTACAGGCTACTCAGAAGAAATCCAAAACTGTCAATAGAAAAAAACTAGTTATTTATTACACAATTCTAAAATCGTTATGGAACTATGGATTCTAGCTCTGGGTTTCTACCAGCGATATCAACATAACTAACACAACTATATTCTACAGAAGATTTCCAATAGTATTAATTCTTTAATTGTAGAAACTCAAAATTGCATGAATTCTTCAAAGTCGAAACAGTGAAGCAAGACACAGATATATCAACTGACAGTACAGTTTGCATTACCAGTTGCCATGAATTGTCCGCAAATATAACATCTCAGCAAAATTGCGTACCTGGGAATAGGCTACTTAAAATACGAGTCGGTTTTTAATACAGAAGTAGGACAGTTTCTATATTGAAACTACCAAATCGGCTCATTGTTCCGGAGACTAATGACACATGACAAATTCGAAAAAAAAAATACGAACATTGTTTTCCTAAAACAAGGGTTATTATCATTAACATTATGAAACCTTTATTCCTTTTCTACCTGACTTCGTAAAGACTCACAGATTATTACGAATAAGCAATAAGCATTCAAGACGTAAGCTGTTTATTGCGAAAAATATACAGATAACTAAAAAAAGACAGCAATTTTTTTTAAGCTTTCTGTATATTTTTAATACTTATTCTGCTATTAAAGATAAAGTCAATGCAACGAATAAGCGACCATTTAAATCGCTCCATCCATTCTTCAGCTATAAATGGTGTAACCAACCCGACAGTGTTTTATTTATTTAGAGTTCCGTAAGACTGAAGTCATGTTTTAAGCAGATTTCAGGCACTTTCATCTGTTGTGTATTCGGTAGCTTTTGCAGAGCCTCATAAAAAACCTGTTTGTGATTTTACTGTGATACGATTTTTATGTGTTTTAAGTACTTTCATCGTGTGTACATTTAAGGTTTTTGTACATCTATATAAATAGAGGTATAGAATAGTAGTAGGTCTGAGATCAGGTCGTAGGCTATTTCTTATATTCCAAGATAATAAGGCCATCTCCAGTAATTTTTCTTTGAAATAACTTATGGCAAAACCACGTTAGCCGGGTTAGCTAGTATTGCATAATATTAAACTGATATTATTCTATAAGAGGTATTGTGCTTCCCCATTGGAAGCTTTTTTTATTTAATATCACCACCAAAATGGTTTAAATGTTCCAATAAAAGTTCTCATGAGAGCCAAACAAAATTGCAATGTTACGATTATAGCGATACGAAATTTAAGTATCAGAAAAGTCCAAATGCAATTTATTTCGTATTCATTGATTTTACATAAACACCATTGTAACAAAGTGAAAAAAGATGAGAATCTAAAGGAATTTATGCCATTTTCAACATCAATAAACCGACACTTACGTGATATTTAATGTATCTTTTATGTACAGCATTTAAATGACACGATCCGCTTTATAAGTACTTAAAAGGCACTTATAAAATTTAAAACAAAAAATGGCTTTGGTTTGTCTTCATACTGATTTCATATTACATAATTTTTATTTAAGTATTTGTACGTATGATAATATTGCTTTTTTACTGCAACAGTTTTTATTTTCAAATGGATGAAAAATACTTATCCGACTATCAAACTGAAAAGTGATATACAAAGACAATGTAAATAAATACTTATTTACATCTAAACTTATTTGTATATCGCTTTTCGGTCACACACAGCGAGTAAGCACTCGCAACGGCAACTCGATGTGAGAAATAGGTTCAGTCTGTACAAAATTGTCAGTACAAAGCCGAAGATATAATTTGATTTAGGCGTTTCCTTGTCGCAGTTTCATAATTGTGACATTATTCTTAAATTTTGTGAGTACTTTAACATTACATGTTGTTAATAACTGTTGCGCAAAGCTTATTAAGTTATTAAGCTTATTAAGCTTAAGTTACTATCAAGATGGATTGGCTTTTTTCTCTCGCTCAATGCATAGTTTTATATATTATCTTTTTACTAAAGCTCCGGTTTGATTTACGACACCTTCGGACACAATAAACCACGATGTGTGTCATCAAATACAATGGCGACAGATTCAATACATTAAAGAATGCTATCCCAAAAACTAACATAAAATACTTTGATAGCTATCTTGGAGATGAAAAAATAAGAATCCTATTATTTAAGACATATTATCGCACCATCACGTATTTATTCGTTTTCTTAAATACTAGATAAGTAGATTGTGTTTACGTTAGATTGACTACTAAAGTCACAGGATTAGTAAACGCGTGCGTCCTCCGCCAATCTCCTCGGAATATTCATTAAACCTTGATGAAGTCTCTAGCTGCGACTAGAGTGTGTGCGCACTGCGTGTAATTCCTGCGACAAGTGTAAGAGCGTGTAACTAGTTTGTAACCGGAATCACGTGCGTGAAGTTATGAACAAAATATTTGTATCTACATAGAAGGATTCATTTTTAAAGTAAGCGTCTTGACTAATGCCATATATAATGATGATATTTGAAAATGAACATCCTTAAAAAGCACTACACTACAAATGTATTAATTTATCAACTATAATAAGGTTTTCCATTAATCGTACAACCCCAAAGTTAAATAGAAAATACCGCGATTCCCAAACTCTGTTAATTATAAAACAAAACGTTTAATAAACTTTAAGTTAAATTAGAATAACTTATGTTCTAATACTGTTATATTTATTTGTCATGGTGGCGTAATAATAATTCATTATTGAAATTCTAAATTTAAGACTTTCGTTAATTTCCTCTTGATGCCAACAAAGTGTTAATTAATTTTACGTAATAAAGTCTATTTTTTACTGAGTAGATAATAAAGTTTTTCATTCACTTGTTCTGGGCAGCCTATACAGAATTGTAGCCCTTCCAATTGTGGAATACTATTTTTTACTTTGTATATGGTATACTATTGAGTATACCATATACGCTGCGTATATAGTAATATGTATCTAGAGTAAATATAACCGGTAGTTATAATCATCATCATCATCAATAGCCTATATACATCACAGCTGTGCACTGGTATACCTACATGAGATAATATTTGTTTGGTGGCAAAAAAACATAAGGAGTTTGTGTCGTAACATCGCCTAGCTGACCCTATGAGCATTGGTGAGTGAAAGCGGATACTGTAACAACTGAGACCAACTACTTTATGTATGTTAATTTAGTTATATTCTGATATTACTATATATATTTCTCCGTTATCTATTATTATTCATAACACAAGCCCTTAATTATGCTTAATTTGAGCTAGATAATAGTTGTGAGTGAGGGAACTATTATTATCGTTATTTAAATTAAGCAGGCTTAAAAGTAGTTTGCGTTATGAATACAAGATAGATAAGAAATAGGTAAATGCCAATATTTGAAATATATAATGTACAAAAGTAGTATAAAAATGTAGTAATTCTAACGTTATGCGAAAAATTAAATCAATTCATTGCTCAACGAAAAACGAAGACAAATCTATCCCACGGGAACTGCACATTTTTTCTGAATTACACATTGTCTATATGCTAGTTTACACTTTCTTTTTGTCAAATTTCACCCAGATTCTTTCAACCGTTCTGGAGATTGAATAACAAACAATCATGCAGAATTTCGCATTATGTTTTGTTCGGTATAATTCAGCGGTGATTGAAAAATAAAAATAGGGAATCCTAAAAAAAGCTTAGTAGTGTATGTAATTGTAAATTGTATATACTATTCTATATGGAAAATAGTCTATTTAACATGACGATGTGTTATTTGAAATTGTCATTTCTTCCATCTAATTCAAATTACTTTCCATAGGAGCTGCTTTTGGCAGGTCGTGGGTGATACAAAGTTCTCCGTGTCAAATACTTAATATATACAAATACTTACACATTTAAACTTCACAATATGTCAATAAAGATACCACTTATAGCTCATATATTTCGTAAAGATACATCCTAACGAGGGCATTTGTAGAAATAGGTTGTTATAAAAAATATCGCAAATTGATCAGCTTCAGTACCATTTTTTGTCATAAAAAACCTATAGCTTTACGTAGAAATATAATGAAGCGAACAGTTCAATCAACAACTGACGTAAATTAACAGGGTATGAGGAACGACAAGGAATATTAATAGCAAAAATATTTCAATCACGTAAAAAATCAATACTGAGAAGTACTTAAGGCAACACTTTTTTTGTAACATTCGATTTTAACTGCACTAGGATGAATATGAGATCTGTGTAGGATTTAAGCATTCTTGTTTAGATTATGCAAGAAAAATATACGTTGGGTTTGGTCGTGAAGAGGTCAGTCTATATTTGTAATTACATGCTTACAAAAACCGTGCTATCACCAACGTACATTAAGCCAACGTGATGGTGTAACGATCAAAAGTCTTCTTACCTATGTTTTAGCCATGCGAAAAAATGTGTTCAGTGTGATAATATATACTACTGATTTATGTGTCAATAAAAATTAATAATAGTTACCTATTTACAAGTAGAGAACATTTTAAGCTAAATATAAAAATTTTAAGCTCAGTTACAGTTTTATATTGGTTTTTCAACCTTTTTATCCTATATCAAACGCAGTCATCAATGTTTGAAATAACAATTTGAAAATATAATGGGAGCAATAGGGTGTCGTCGTCTCGACACCTAAACATCGCGCAGCACCTAATCTCCAATCCAAACTGTACCCGAGGGCATAACACGATTTCATTCACAAAACATAACGGCGTTACATGTTACCCCTACGACACCATGTTTTCTATATAAGAAAATCGCTCCTTTGATGCCAAAGTGGCATATTACCAAATGAAAATATTTTAAAGCAATTAGTTTTTGCATTTATATTTATACAAAAATGATATATTCACTTATGTACAATGAAGTAACTACTAAAATTTAAGTAATACGAAAAATTAAAAAATCTCATAGTAGTAAAAAGGTTACTTAAACATTTGTCCTGACATAATTCTAATTCTATATTTGCCTCCTTTTCATATTATAACAGAAAAGGATAGACAGCAGTATGATATTTATCTTGTTTTAAAGTACTAATAAATTTATTAATAAATTTAAATAAGTAAAACTTTTGATTTGTGAACTAAATGAATATTTGTAAATATACAATCTAATATTATGATGATATAAAGTTTGTGGGGTTGTAGGAGGTAATCTCTGGAATAACAAGCTGCAAAAATTTTTTCGTGTTCATTGATCGAGGAAGATCGAACTACACGCGGGCGCAGCCGCGAGCAGGAGCTAGTAATTTATAATTATATAAGTGTGAAGAAGAAGAAAGAAGCGCGCTTTAATTTTATTTTAACTGAGAATTAAATCAGGTTTAACTTTTACGGTTAACTTACACCTGAAACCCATGGGGGTCATATGTAGATAGATAATGGAAAAAAGATTTTATGAAACTACACTAAACAGAAAAACTTTTAATATTATGATCTTTTTTTCAAATAAAGGGAATTTGTGATTAAAATTCCAATCAAATCAGGTATGTATCTTCTTAGCAAATTACTGCTGAATTCTGAAATAAATACTTTAATATTTTATAGAATGATATAAAAAAGGATCCAGTATTTAACATTTTATTATTGCCTAAATTGTAATTTTTAAATAAAAAATTTTACATGAATTTTAACATTCTAAAAATTTTTACGTATTTGTCATAATAATACATATTATTTTTTAGAAATTCGGAAAAAAATAAACTTCAAAGCACCTTCAAATACGTAACAATATTTTTAAGCTTTGTGTAAAACTTAAATGATAGCCTATCTCTCAATACATATCAATGCCCGTCTAGCTACTATAAATTTGAATTTCAAATACAAAGGTCTAAGTAAAATTGCTTCTTAAAAAGATAACTTTTTGGATTTCTTTTTACAAGAGCACTGAAAGGCACTTATCTGGGTTGAACCAATTAGGCTGAATGTAACTGTTGCTTTTAATAAACATTTTCTATACGATTTTTCAAAGATTTTCGCAAAGAAACACTTAAAAGTCATCTTTAATTGTCTTTAAAGTATAAAAAACGTAATTTAGATATTTCTCTTACAAGATTCAGACCTCCATACAATGTGTGTGTGTGTGTGTGTGTGTGCGCGTGTGTGTGTGTGTGCGCGTGTGCGCGTGTGTGTGTGTGTGTAGTACAAGATATAACTTGACATATTTGTTGACAATAGCTAGGCCATTAATGTGATGGCTGAAACGTAAATAACATAAAAGAGTTATTCTTTATTTAGCTCATACCTTACCTACTTTACCCTTTTCTTGTTCCGTATAAGCTATTTTTATAACCTGTACATCATACTAAGGCTCTGTAGTAACAGCGAATCTTTAGCATTTTATGACTGTCGCAGAAGCTTGATGCCGAGATAACGTCTGCGTTAACTGCACCTATGTGTTTCTTGTTTTTATAACTTTACCAGTCGACCCTATGAACTTTATATCACCTTAAACCTCATATATAACGCCATTTATTAAAAGTAAACCGTCATACTAGAAAAAGGTCCGTTTTGTATCGGTGCACGTTAGTCCAAGATATTTCATTCCATTCTATAGTACCGATTTTAAATTATTTTTTTTAATGATATTTGCAATTTTTTAGCTATAAAATGTCTTTATTGTTTTCTTCTTCTTAAATTATCGGTATTAACATTAAATGTTTTGATAATATATTTAGTATTAAAAATTAAGTTGACGCATATTGGCTGGAGAGAATGATTGGTTAGCTTAGAAGTGTATACAAAAGGCGAGAAACGAGTGATCGTACTGATCGTGCCACCGTTCTGGCATAGCGCAATCAATCCTACTTAATAGCGTGGTAACGTTTTGAGGACCAACTAACGTTACAGAGCCGGCATTATGATTTTTCTAACTACCTTTATTTCCTTTAAGCATTCCTTAATGCTCAAAAGATGACTCGACAAAAGATCGATATAAATCATACCTGTAGTAGTATATTTTATTAGATTGAAAGAGAATTTCCGCGACAGATTGGAATCCGGGATGAAAACAGTAATCGCCAAGGAACGCACAAATTAAATCATAAAATAAAGCGTTGATTAAATGTTGATTGATTCGTGTCTTGAGCATGAATTTGGTGAAATAAAATCGATATAACGATCTAGGCGTAAATTCAAAATAGCATTCATTTAGGTACATCCAAATAAATGGGGAAATTAAGTAAATACTATTATTTTCAAATATTAATCAGGTCTTCTCACCACACCTTTATTAATTTTACATATAACTTTTTAACTAGAAAAAAAATAAAAGTCTTTGGGCGGAATACAAAGCCGGAAAACTTTATGATAAATAAATTAACTATATTTTGGGCTCGTTTAGTTCATCTCATATATATATGTAACCAGATTCAACTATTATTGCCGCAATGTTTAACATATTACAAGACTAATGAATATTCGTAATAAGAAAAGCAATCTCTTTACACGATCAAGGAATGTAAGAGAAATCCCAAATACGATGCGAACCGAATGATTATTTGTGTCCTTTCTCAAGGACTGCTACTGACAGTTTCATTACAACATATCACATACGATTCTGATTCCACTCAAACCCATTGTTTCATTGTTTACTAAAGCTCTAAAATTACGCTTTAAACTTATTAATTTTCGACCTTATTAATACACATATACAAAATATATTTGTAAAATATATATAACTAACCCTTGATATTTTATTTTCAACGTTTCAATTATTATTTACACTAAAACATGTCTATAACAGTTTACAAAAGTGAAAAAATAGAATAGACCTTGCAAGTCGTCTCCTAAACCCATTCTTTATTCGCAGACGACGACGACGCAGTTTTCTGATTTTTTAAGAGAAGTAATTTATTAACATGGCATATTACCGTCTCTGAATGTCGACGCTAAAGTAAAATGAAGTAATTCCTTTAATTCTGCAAGTGTCTATAGGCAATTATTACCCTTAACAATCAATAAGGCTTCCTTTTTTGCATTGTTCTACATGTTAATGCATTATAAACGTAATTAGGCGTAATAAAATATTACTTTTTATAACTTCTCAACTAAAATTAGTCTGTTTTATGTTTCATAAAAAAATGATAATATGGGCCATAAAAAATATAATAAATTACCAAAATGAATAATTCAAACTTATTACTCGAAACCGCCTGATGGAAAGCAGTAGGAGACTCCTCCTATTGCCTTCCATACGCAAAGATAGTGCAGAATGCGACATACTGGCTAAGTCAGCGCCACCTTGCCCGCCTATAAAACGCCTTTTCATGCCTCATTAGAATGTATTGTGATGGAAAGAATACGTATGCTGGTAAGAAGTTCTACGCTCTAATAGTGTGAGTGAGTTTGTATTCAAAGAAAAGAGCCATCAAACGATTACCCACAAACAACAAAGTAGAGGTGAAAACGGTGAATGAGTAACAGCGTAGACCAGCACACGTACGATAATAGGCACTAAGTGATGCTACCAATATAGGCGTTTATACGTCCCACTAGGCACAGGCCTTGGCAGAAACACATGAGGAGTTTGGGCCATTACACCAACACGCTGGCCCAATGTGGGTTGGTGGATGAAAGTGGTTGCCGTAACAACCGGGACCAACGGCTTAACATGCCTTCCGAAGCACGCAGAAGCTTCGCTTTATTAAGCGACGCTATATCGCGACTCAATTGGAGGGTCAAGGGTGTCCGTTACCTCTGAATCACCAATTGCAAAGCAAGACGCTAAAATCTGTCCCCAGTCCCGATCAGGATTGTAATTCTTATTTTCATTATTTTTATTAAAACTCTATAATTCCAAGAAACCATTTCTGAATCATAAACGCAAAAGTTTACTTTGTAGTCTAAGTAACTCTTAAGAAGTTACCTAAGAACTCTATCTGTTCATATACTTAGTTATTAATATACTCAATCTAATTATAAACACTTTTAGCCACCACCGATGAGAATTAGGAAGGAAATCAAATCAATTATTACTTAATACTAGTTTGGTATTCTCCAAAATGGAACTCGCACAATTCCAAGGAGACTCGGGATATCAATCATCATTAGCGGGAGCAAAAGTCTACATTAACCTGAATAATCCTTATTCATCCTACTTAAAAATCTTCACAAAAGAATTGGATATCTGTCTGTCAAATGAGTAAGCTTTGACACGATTTTCTTGAAATCTCATTGATAATCATCGTGTGAGATAGTGAACCCAATTATACAAAGCTTCACGTACATTCCTTTGCGATTAGTCATCATAATAGTTTAACTTAATTAAGTTTTATAAATTTAATACACTAAACCTTATTACTTTAAAACATAAAGTAGGGATTTAGTCGTACATTTAACTGCCTGGCTTTTTACTCGTAGATTAGGTACCCAATAAACAGTTCATAAATATTATTCTATACATTAATATTATATTTTAAAACTAAATAAATGTGTACCCATGAAACATAATATAGATCACATGTTATGATAACTTCATAAACGACAAAGATATAAGAATTAAACACAAAAATATTAAAACGGGTAAACGCGACCATATAATTTGAGCTTACGCCGATAAAAAATGTATTTTGGAAGTATTGGATTTCCAAAATACAGCGTACCTTTAAAAAAGAAAATAAGTCTCTTTCAATTTCCATTATCCAGAAATTATTAGTTTAAATAGTAAACATGTGTCATCAATCACAAGAATTTGAATACAATATAGTAGAATGTTGATGGCATAGCGTGTTCAAGCAAGTTGATGTCGAAATGCTAAAAAATATTTGTTTAAACTATCCATACAAAGGACCTAAATCAT
Source organism: Acentria ephemerella (assembly GCA_943193645.1). NCBI lineage: Eukaryota > Metazoa > Arthropoda > Insecta > Lepidoptera > Crambidae > Acentria > Acentria ephemerella. Next base: position 10,480,125 of record OW971879.1, on the reverse strand, counting down.
TTGACACTGTAATTTTCTACATAATAAATGTATAATATATTCGAAATGAAACAATTAAAATATGCATATCTGTAGATATATTGAGTTCATCATCCATTCCTTTAATTTATAATTATATTCTATCCACCTTACATATATAAAATTTAATTCATACATAAATTCATAAAAAAAACAAATTTTTAATAGTAAGTTTAAATTTAAATATCCTATAAAAGTTTTATTTTATCAAAGTACTTACAAAATACTAAATTAAATTTAATCAAAAATCAAAATTGTTCTCCTAAAAGTCTAACAAATCTATTCTAGATATATTATTAACTACAAACTACTAAACAATACCAATTTTAAACAGATAACAAATATTAATCTGTCATTTTGTCAGCTCCAAATGGGTAATTTTACTGAACGTTCTAGTGTGCAGTAAAAGAGATTTAGTGCTTTAGCGATTTATGTTGATAACAGCTTTATAATATCGCCAAGGCACGTACCTACATAAATTTTAAGCCATTTTCCATCATCGTAACAAGTTAAGAACGTAACAATGTGCTAACAATCCCTTTTCCCAATCTCCGTGACTTATAGTGATTGATAACGCTGGAGTTTTATGATTGGCTGGCGAAGTTATTCAATCATCTGATAACCATTCAAATAGCTTATAATTATTTAAATTTATTTTACCTATTCTATGGACAAGTACAGTACGTATTATCTGATGGTAAGCTGTACTGTACCGCTTACAACAATGGATTGGTAAAAATCATGCCTATCACTTACGCACTCTGTAAAAATGAAAAGCAAAAAAATGTTTTTACAATTTAGGTAACACATCCCCCTGCAACAAAACGCTGCCTCGATTACCGTTACACCACACGAAAACACAGTAAGCAGTGCCCTTAAAATAATATAAAAATAAATCAGAAAAATCTATGCTAAAAATCGCCGTGTAGAAATTGCGCCAACTGATGATAAGTAGAGAGAACAAACAAAAGTATAACAGTTCTCCTCGATTGATGAGAAATAAATCAAAAAAAGACATAAATAAAAATTTCATCTTTACATTTTAGCCACAACTATTAATTAAAAAACCAACTTCAAAATACAATAAACCGAGATCAAAATATTAAAAGCTAAAAACAATTCAATTTCTTTGAGATAAGTACATAAATTGAATATTTTTGCGTTGCGTTTGCGTTATTCACCATTTTGAGGGATAAAGTTTGTAAGGTAAAACTTTGATGGGTATATCCTTATTGTACGTCAACTGTTTCAAAAAGACATACATAGAGAATAATGTACCAATTTTGTACCAAGCGTGACCCTATCGCTTGAATCCAATCTTTTCTAAGTTAATATTATATGTTTTTTAACCAGCAATATTTTTTATTGTTTTTTTTTTACTAAGTTGTCCTCGATTACCTTAATGATGGGATCCTGACATGAACTGAGACAAAGTAGAAAATAAAATTAATATTCGTCCAGATTAAATTAGAAATTCTATATATATAATAAAACCTGCATGCCATATTTCAATATAAAATATTCAAATAAACACAAACTCGAAATTTGAAAATTTTGAAGTTGACTATTTTACATCTAATTGAAACCATCTGTTATTTTCCATACTCGCCGGCCTTAACTTCATCCAGCTACAATTTTTTCCTCAATTCGAACAATTTTCTGCATGGAATCTCTGCTGAAAAATCAGCTGAATATTTTCTTCACAGTAAACTGTACAAAATATCTACGCACTATTTGTGGAGTTCAAAGCTCCAGACTTCTACTGCAAAGGCATATATGACCTAATGAAATGGCAGAAATGTATAAAATAAATGATTTCATAAATATATTTAATTTTAAATAAAATTTGTTAGATTTTTCAAATACTTAAAAAAGATTTCATTCTTTTACCTCTTTTATATTTACATATTAGCATAGATATTAAAGTCACCTTGCTTATTAAAGTCACTTAAAAGTATGAAATATCTATAGTAAATAATTAAAGTATAATTTTGTGGCAATAATTAAAGCCTTAATAACGGAATAAGTGATCCAACGTTATTTTTATAAAGTATAATAAATTATTCAGCTCAATTACAACGTACCCCAATCTTAGCTCAAAGCTATTATATCTATTCCAAGGGATATTTTCACATTTATTCAGTGGCGACGTGAATGAAAGATGACAGATTGTTCCACAGACAATACCTCTGAAAGTAATATTTCTGTCGTGAAATAATCCCAGAAAAAATATATTCTTACGTTCAGTCAATATTACTGATATAACCCACGTCACAAATTTGTCATTAAATTCTCCTATTATGAAACTATGTTAAAGTCGACTGATTTTTGACTAGGTGTATTAGAGGATTTGATTAAGTTCTATAAATGATCTGGCCAACTAACTTTGGCAATCACCTAGCCGTCAGATGATGTTTTAACGATTGTGTCAGCGTATCCAATTTATGCCGCCGTTATGACTTGTCTTGAATTTAGAATTAGTTTATAAGCTGCGATTTAAATAGCACAAAGTTTACCTCTATATTTTAAATATGTTTTCTATTCTATTTATTTTTATATATTGTCACATAAACTTAATACTTAAGAAGAACTAAACTTCTCCCAAGTCACTATCACACGTAATTTTAAGGTTTCTCGTGGTGATAAATGTTAAAATAAATATCAAATCTTTGTGTGCCTGACCTTGCTTTAACTTTGTAACAACGGGAAAAAGTAAGAAAAAAGTTAATTTTAATCTTTACTGTCCATAAAGAATATAAAATAATTTTAGATAATGTTTGTTAAGAGAACAATTTTGTGGTTTTAATTAGTTGCAAGTTAGTTACATAATTATAACGCAAAATCACCAATCACCCATAAGACATCACTTCTTAACCATATTTTTTTATAAATATCAATAATTGGATAAAAGGCTTTAGTAAGTATAAACTTGGGTTTATTCTTACGCTAACCTCGTATCGTCGTATCTCGTATAAATTCAAATATTTAAAAAATATAATATAATGTTGATCCATCTTTCAAATAACGGCAAAATTATCAGAAAGAGAAGTCTAAACCAACTATGTCCGAAACCAATGGCGTAGACGTAACTTATAATGTTTGTGTGAATTTAAGTAATGAAAAAAGGCTGGCGATTGCAGTTATAGAATAGAATAGAATAGAATATATCTTTATTGTACATCAGCCAATTCAAAAAGAGAAACACACAAAAAAAACTTAACTAATTTACAGTATTACAGAGGATATAATAGGATGTCTACTGGGAATGTAAATCTTATTTTAAAATGTTAGAAAAATGAAGTAATATATGCCAAATCTCAAATAATATTCAAATACCTTAAACAAATTTAAAAAATACCAGTTTGAATTTGAGATGGATGGCGTTAGAAGGTAGCCATACAAAATGACAGGTAATAATATCTATTCAAGAAAATCAGATTATTTTTATGTTATAAATTTATCGGACCTTTGGTGTTAAAAAAGTAAAGAAAAAAAGCAGGTTCTGGTTGGTATTGAATGATATTTCACTGAAAAGCTAAAGTTAACGCAGGTGTTTATTGTTTGATATTCATAGAACTGTATTAGTCACTAACAGCCTGCTTTGTGAGCACTTATCAAAAAATGGGCTTTTCTTAAGATTAGCATTTTTAGTATTGAAGGAAAACGTTGTATTTAGACTAATAACGATTTTCCTACCTAAAATTTTATCTTAATTCACAACACAACAAATATACTTATAATAATAATTTAACTATTTAACTAATTAATAAGCAAAAACTGACTTCAAAACACAACAAAGGCCAAAATAATTCAATTTGAGAAAATTTCCATTATGAAACGATTTTTTGAAGTCGGAGCTTCACTTACTTTTGTTTCTGGAAACAACTTCTAGCATGAAATCCCAAAAAATAATTAATTGGATAACTTCTTAAAATGCATTATTTTTACTTTTTATTTTTCAAATTTGTTTTACAAATATTTTTTAAATTGGTTCACAATTGACAGAGAAATCGATGAACATAGTAATTAATACCTTTGACCTAATCCCTCCCTCTTTCATACTCAGGAGCACGCGTGCTGGTCTACAGAGTCACTCTTTCATTGCCTGCATGTCTACTTTACGCACAAAGAGGTTTCGTGACTCCTTTCTTTACCGCACAGCCAGAATGTGGAATTTCTTACCGGCACACGTATTCCTTCCTTCATACAACATGGGTTCCTTCAAAAAAGGCGTGATAAGTCACTTTTTGGGCCGGCCAGGTGGAAACGTCCAGAGCAGTATCTCGCATGCTGCAGTAGCTATCATCACTTATAAGCACCTCTACTGCTTACCATCAGGTGGTGTCGAGTCATTTCCTGAGCTTACTATAAAAATATAAATAATATAAAAATATTTTGGCTCTTGTAAAGTCTGCCACTTCATTCGTCAATCACTTCATTTGTCTTCATTTGTCAGTCATCAAGTCGACGACTTTCACAAAAATATATAAAAACGACACAGTAATTTCTAAGAAGGTAAATGTGAGATATCCTTAGCCTTTTACGGATAAAAGTTATGAAGCATTAGGCTATAAGAACCCAAAAAGTGAGGAATATCATAATTGACACCTTAATCCAATTATTATCTGATTCGGCGTTGGTAGGCATTAAAGTATTTATTTTTACTTCTTTCTTTTTGGATATTCTGAAGTGAATATTGACTTTCATGTGAGTGAAATAGAATATAAAGTCGTGTAACTTGAAGGCGGTACGGATCCAGCATCTGGCATTGTGTCGCTCATTTGTGGCATTGCCGCCATAATGGCCGTTAAGAACACAAAACATAATTCATGTACACGTAGCTTTCGAACCAGCTGAATCTAACTACGTAGTTATTGAAAAAGTTCTTCCCTATTTGATTATTTTAGACAGTATTTTTGTTATCGATTTATCGAAAATTTTGGATCAATTTCAACAAAACTGTAAAGGCAGAATTAATTATCTTATTGTCAAAAGTTCTTAGCAGAATACCATAAATATATGGGTTATTGAAAACTTGGTCACGGTTTTATAAGTTCCATACATTGAAAATTTATTCGTCATATCTATAAAAAATTACTATCAAGCCAAAAGCTCGATATGATTTAATACACTCAATTTCTCATAGTGAATTGAATCAGTACGAAATAAGAAAAATCACTTTAACAAACGCAATTTAACAAAGAGTGACGTTCACAGAATTTTTATAAAATTATTAATCTAAACTTATTAGTCTGTTTTCTAAAGAATCCTTTTTTAACTATTTTATTTTAGTCCGATGTCAGATAGAACTATAAAACATGAAATAGTAAAACCTACTAGTTTTTTTTTTCTATAATGATGAATTTTCACACATTGTTTATAGGAAAAATTATAAAAAAACCTAATATACACGTATTCCTAATAAAAAAAGCATATTTAACTAAAACGCTATTCTTTATTGGATGATATTATAAAAGTTGTAGTGTTTTAGGATATTACTTAAAGAACTCCAATTACCGTGCGTACTTAATTGCCTCAGGCAAGTACCAATTTCATGTTATAAAAAATTAATTGAAAACAATTTCGGAATTATATCGTTCTAATTTACTTCTAGTCTTCAGCTCAGAATAAACTCAAATCTTTACAAATCAATCAAAGTTTGAGAATTTTATTCCAAAGTACAGAAGAAAGGCGAACAATTATTGAAAAGTAATAGGCGTCAATTTAATTAATCGGTACTTCAAACATTCAATGATTTCTGTCAAGCAATGAAAATTTGGTCGAGTGTTCAATTTCCTTTAAAAATATTGGTTCAATAACAAAGACGTTCAATATCATTCGAATTCATTCATATCCGGAAAACTGTTGACAATCATTTCCTATCACTTGTTTTTTATGAACTCCTATTAAAATCTAAAATAATTATTATAATAATAATACGGGTATATATTTATTGCCGCGGGATTTAAGTACGCGATACAATTATGGATAAAGGATGGAAATGATAATATACGCGATTTAACATACACTATCCTTATGCACAATAGATTATTGAGAGATTATGCTGGTAAAACGATCTCTGATAAAAGTTTATCTACACTAAATAATCTTCCGATTCGATATTTACAATTTGACCCTGTATCTATCTGCTTCAACAGCCTTGACCAGGCCATTTGACGAAGAGCAGATGATACTATGCTACTATTTCAAAAACGACTACATATGTTATTTGTTGTATAGCTGATAATACAGTTTAATTTCATAGTGTTATACCACCTACCTGCGATAGGATTGCGGTGCGACCGGCCAGCTGCGGCGCGAGCGCAGGACAAGCGCAACCCGCGGGATAGACCCGTGCGAGTTGCCGCCCATCTGTGGTGCTGAAGTGCGTTTACGGCTCCAACCACGTCTTCCGCTGTTGGCACCCCACAAGTGAGCTGTGCCGTGTTCTGTAAACATCAGTTTACTTTAAATTGGTTCCATATAAGTACTTATTCCTCTGGGTCACTAACGGGCTTATTGAATAACTTATTTTTACCCTCATCAGTACACAGAGGAGATCGCTTAATTGAAAAGTTTTGAATGGATGTTAGTTGATGTCTTTTTATGACGAAGAATGCTAAGTAAGCAGATGGGCCACCTGATGGTAAAAAGTCGCCATCGCACATAGACCAACCAACCAAAAATATCAAGAAATCACTTGACATTAATGATGCGTTGACATTCTGTGGACATGAGATGGTAATTGCCCTACACGGCAAAAAAGGGCTGTGTTTACTCTCAATTAAAATTAAATGAAACATTTTTAACTCCTCATGAATCATTTTTTTAGATCTTCCAAATCTCATACAATTTTCGAACAATTGTATATTTTAATGAATGCTGGGTGACTCGGAACTTGTTCATTATTTGTTTTTTTGCGGTCTGCTGGCTGTCTATAAACTTCATTAGGTTCCATGTTCATCAAGTAACTTAAGTTCGCTCACAATAACAAATATTTGCAGTTATTTAGAGGAAAAAAACAAAAATGGCACCTTTTTAGTATTTTAGTTTTGTTTGAAACTTTTTTATCACTAACATACAACAAAATATTATTTATGAGATTAGATACTCTTCTCCTGTTCATTAACATTAAACACGGGGGTATTGCATCATAACCCTTGTTACTAGCCTAGCCATGTAGGTAATTTAATCTAGATATTAATACAAGCTAATGAAGATAATGTATATTATAATTGACTGCATGTGCCGCAAAGTTCATTATACAATGATACTAACAATACTAAGCTAAAATCTGTCAGGTAATCAGATTAAAATGCATGACAGTTGTGAACAATACACAGGTCTACTATTGGGATTAAGTTAAATTTTCGCATCAATCTGATAAATTGAACAATAGCATCAATCTGACTTGCCATAAAATACTTTAGTCTAAATAACACATTACTGTGACCGCTCACCAGATATATGGTCACTATGTATATTTAACAATTATTGTAATAATACATTTGGGCGATAAGTAAACTATTCGATTTCTACTAAATAGCGGAAAATTATTCACAATAAATTTACATGATTATATTTATATTTGCAATATAAGGTTCATGTGCATTCAAGACTCGTTTTCTTCAAACGAAAACACAAATAAATGTAAAGAATCTGTAGATTAAATTTCTTTATGAAAAATTTTAAATTTTCGCAAAACTAAGACAAAACTAAGAAAGCCACAATTATATTATTATACCCAAAATCTACAATAAAACTGTCAATCAAAACCTGTGGAATATCATACGCCATTGGAAATCGTGCCAACTACAATTTTACCTTAAATTCAAAGTAGCACTCGATTAATAACTAAATTTAAAAAGCATTTAAGTTAACTATTTATAAGCCAGACTATGTGTATATATTATATTCGCTGAAAACATTGGAACCGCAAACCGTTTAATGAAGTGTACGACACCCACAGGCGGCGTCGAAGCGTTGACCTAAAAATGACTGGGGTAGAATTTCATTCGGAAAACGGTGCTGCAAATCTGTCGAGTGTTCGAGGTCAATCGACGATATTTTAACTTTACTCAGTTTCCGTTCTGATACGAATACTATCAAAGAATCCTGCTTCTATCTACGTAGTACGTGACACACGTTCAAAGCAAATGGAAACACGGCTTCCATTCATAGAATTGGAGCGTATCTGCTTCACAAATTCACGTACAATACACTAACTTTACGTTTTTACATGCTCATTTGGTTCAAAGCACATTAAGTAACGTAAAATAAATTTCTTTAAACACTAAAACATCATTTCAAATCAAGACGATACAACCATGTTGAAGACAGGTCAACATAATGGTCAATTTGACGATCCTTTTAAAGATAATGATCACTCAAAGGAGTTCGGTAAGTAATTTCAAGCCGCTAGATACAAAAGCAACTTATATCATAGTTCTTATCTGGGATAATGAAAATTTGGGCTCTGTGCTATGTAAGACACGATCACGATACGAAACGATCAAAACAAAACAAAAAGGAATAGCGAAAATGAAATAGTGAACCTAAAATCGATTTAATTAACTGCAATAGCTTTTAATTATTATGTACAGTGTATAGTGAAGTGTTCTTGTCATATAGAAGAGTGATCAGAGTGACGAACAGATATGTTAATATGCAACGACTTATTAAATTCAAATCAGCATGTGTGTTCAAATTATGGCACTGTGTAGGTATTTTCATTCAATTAAAGCCACGTTTGGGCACGATTGTAACCTGCGTAATGTGATTCGGATAAAAGATGTTACAATTAAAAAGCTTTTTATCACGTGACTTCATTATTCAGCCGTTGCCACGGCAACTAGCAATTAAGTTAAAGGCCGTTTGTTAGGATTCTGAGTAAATTTTAAATATTATTTAATTTTTTCGTGTATTTATAATGTAATTATTCAGCTAAATCACCGGACAGAGAATTAATTGTTACATTGTCATTATTTAAGTTGATTCGCGGAAAAGATATTTTTTTGCCCTGATGGAATATTAAAGTTAAATCTGTCTAAGCCTACCTATGCATATTTTGATATCAGGACATCAGGCAGACGGGTTATTTTCAACCACAAGGGAAATAACAATTAAATTATTTCCTTTGACTAAATTTTCCTATGTATTTGAATAAAACTGATTAGAATGATATTGCTTTTCGTTAGTCTCACTAAAACTCAAAAACGGCTTGACCGATTTGAATATTTTTTTATTAGGTCTTATTTGCTTTAATTCAGGGGTGCGATTAAAAAACAGGAGAAATCCTAAAGAAAAGCTTAAAAACAAAATCATTTTTGTTATTAGATTTTCCATACTTGACACACTTTTTTAATTAAGTATGTACAATCTAATAACAGACGTGCTTTTCAAAACTATCATTGCTTTATCATTTTTATATATTAGATAGCACTGAATTATTCACATGAATAGAAATAACTCCTTCTTTTTAGAAATATAAATTAATTATAGCAATATTTCAAAATATATTTCATTATTAAGTTCGTCTTTGAAATTTCGGATATATAATTATTTTTTATTAATTCAGCTCAGAATAACCGTGATGGTTTGGTGTTATATTCTCAACTTCCAATTTTTATTTTTACATTTTAAAAATAGCCTAAGCTCGGCTGTAGCTCAAAGCTATTTGGACTTGTTTACAAGGCCTTGAGGCAAACCACCCTTACTGATGCGTCACACATGTCACTGCAGTATTTCCCCGCTGTATAACAAATTACAGTTATGAGTCAAGTAATCAAGTTTATAGATATAAATTAAATAGTTTTAAATAAAACACAATTTTATGCCTTAGCTCTTTTTCATAGAAGGAATGACAGTAAAAATAATGTCACGTAATATTAATATTACTTTAGCTACAAAACTGGTGCTTTGAATAAAAGAAACAACTTGCAATGAAAAATCTATCTAAATAGCATTGTGTGTAACATGCTGAGATGGTCATAAAGTATAGAGGTGTGGAGTTGCGTGAACTCCTTGGAACGAATGATATAATCGAAGGAGTGCATCTTAAACTCAAAGACACTTTAGAACCACTTGTCTAAAGATCAGACTATTTTTTATAATGCTTATTTGTAAATACAACCAAACAAGGTACTGTCATTTCACAGAGTCGATATCATTCGTTATGAGTGTGATTTCTGTCAACGATCATTACAAATATCCGTAGCCTATACTGAAATGGTACAATAACTTATTTATAATTGCCTTTTAAACATCGCCATATTTGAATTGTAAATATCACAGATGTGCAAACTTAAAGCTTATAACTAAAACGCCTACCTTCATGCAGTATCCTGCCGATGGATATGTTTCAAATACAGTTCTTTTCATAAATAAAATAAATATTTCATGCCAAATATTTTGAATCCTTTCAGTAATGCACTTACGTATGTGGAGCCCTGGATGCGGGCCCTGCTCGGAACACGCGCGCCGCCCGCGGCCGCTCATCAGGACTTCTCGCCTGGTGCGCTCGTGCGGCAACTCGCGCTCGCCGCTTGTGCCTGGCTCGCATTTACCACCACCCTCTTCTCTCCCCTCCTCCACCACACAAGCTGACATCACTATCTTTGCACACACGAACAACACGAAATTTCCACTCAACAGCTTTTTCAAATCAAAAAACTACACACCAAAATATACAGCACACTCTCAATCCTTATTAAAATGTTAATTAACTTTAACGGGCGCACGGCAAAATGTTAGCTTACCCCACTAATTATGTTTACAATGCTCTCGAAATACAAGTCCAATGTTCACTCGATTATATTGACCCGGCTCTTCTTATCGTTTTTTCAATCGGAACTCACTCTGAAACAAAAATATAAATTTCATAAAAATCTTAAATGTTTCGCCATTATAATCCCAGTCAAAGTCAAGAATAAGACAAATACTCAACTCGAATTTGAAGCTGGGTATTATTATATTTATATCAAGTAATTGTATGAGCAAAAGTCGAATTGGTAGCTTTTGGCCGTAAGTGCCATTTTAAGTGGTCTAATCCGTAGCTACAAGATACTTATAAGTACACACTGGTAGGAGTACCTACCCTTCTACGTACTTTTATTACATATCCAAATTTAACAATAAAACATCACACTCGTTCAAGCACAGCTAACACAGATGAGCGATTTTTCATTAAATTAATAGACGTACTTATATTAAATAATACAATAGTAGATTGTTTACAAAGGGAACAAAGAACTATTTAGAAGGCGAGAGAGATAGTCAAAGTCAAAATCAAAATATCTTTATTTAAATAGACTCAATTACTAAGTTCTTTTAAATCGTCATAACAGGGAACAGGTGTCAGAAAAATAAATAAATATAATTGACGATATGATATTGGTAAAAGTTACTTAACTTTAAGTGGTTAGTATACTCAGTAGTATTTGCAAATTCTCCCAGTTTTAAAAAGTAATTTTAATTTTAATTAATTTTTTAAATTAAAACTAACACTATGTATATTCCCAATTAACCTTTCCACCATTTCGACGAATTAGTAGCTGCAGAGACGAAACGGCGCAAGAAGCGGCGCTCAGCTTTCAATGACATTTACAAATTACTTGTCATTGTGTATTAGTACTGCAAATTTTTTTTTGTTTTACAGTGCGATATTTTAAGCATCAGTATGTATCGTTATTTCTAGTTTAATTAAGTTTCAATTCAATTTCATTATAGTTTGTTTATTCAAATAAAATTTTCAATAATGTTATATTTAGAATAGAATTTGTTCCAATTTATAATAAGCGGTAAAGATCTTGCTTTCAGAAGTAACAAAATACGGTGGTTTATTAATATGTATTTGGCAAACTTAGCTTTTATTCTTTGTGTTGGCTCCATTTGTAGTCTATTTGGATCTAATATCATTATAAAAGTAATACGGTTTGATAATCGTATTACGTTTGTAATGATATTATATACATACATATACATACGTATTGTTATACTGATATATACATACATTTTTTTAGAAAATTCCCTAAATGTTCTAAGCAAATTGTAAGGAGATTATTTATGGAACACTAGGTCATCCCTTCCAGTAGGTTGAAAATAGCATCTATGGCTATGATGGAACGTTATAAGGACGCACATCTATAAAAATTTACTGTCGACATATTAATATTTTTCGCCATGAAACGCCACCGGTTAAATATTTGAATTATCGATAGGGATACAGTTTGTGGATTTCACCTAACTAATAATTTATTTACTTATTAAGCTCATATTTATAAAATAATCTTTTTATTGCACTACCATATCTTTATTACTTTACTCGCTCATTTTCTGATATCATTTACTCGAAATATTTAATATAAAACACATCATGGAATGGCCTTCCGATTATTGAATATGGAACTTTAGTACGTTGGACCCTCTCCAGCGATAAAACCACAAGGATAATAGAGTGGTCTATGTTATATGAGGTATACCCTTTAGTAACTCACGCTATTGTCCAGAGATTTAGTAATATTCACACAATTTAGATAGCGGTTTGCGCCCACACGTTTATGTCAAAATAAATTAATAACATGGATTATGCTTTAGGATTAATCAGTAATGGAAAAATTCCAAACTATTAATATAAAAGGATGGAGAGATTATGATTGTATTTAGACAATTTTACACCCTTTCAAACCTTCAAGGTGGTTTTCCTTTTTTTATTAAAAATATTTCATAAAACTCGTTTAGTTTTGTAAGACACGTATTTAGTTAAGGGTTATTTTAGTTAAGGTATAACACTTTGATATATACTTATATACGATTTCAATTTAGACCCTCTTGCTATTTCCTGCTAAGAATAATTTTCTGCAATTAATATTTGACTGTAAATACGCAGTTTTTTTAATAATACCGTAAATAAAATGTAAAATGTCATACACTCAAACAGAACAAGTAAAAAACCAAAAGCGAAGCGTTATAAGTTAAATTTGCATACAATGTGTGAAAAAGTCCTGAACGATTCAAGGCGAATATAATAAATACAATATAAAGGTCTAATTAATTTGTTACGACTTCTATATTCAGTTTCATTTAATAATTTCTACAAATAAAAATTTTTAGTAAAATCTACCGGGGCGCTTGGGTGGGCGAACAGCGAAGAGGCGTCTGTGGGCGTCAGCATCATAAAACTCTGTCACAAGGTTACAACTCTCCTGTGGATATTTAACTTGAAAAATTTGTAATATCGTAAAAAACACTTAAGTTGTAATACATATACACAATCACTCACGTATATCAGCTCACTTAAAGCCTTATAGCTAGCTATACGAGGAATCTATTAAGCAATAGTAATAATTAAAAGTTACTTTCGACAAGTTTTGTCTAGAAATTTAGTTGTATCTGTTATAAGAGTATGTTATTGTACGTGGGTTCCTGATAGGTTTTATACTGATGTTATTTCTTTTTCTGATAGGTTTATATCGGTAAATTATTCTATAGCGATAGCCTGAAATGGTCATATATCATTCATCGCTCATTCTTGAGTTTCTTATAAAACCAATACCCGTATTTTGCTGATTATTAAATAAAGAGTAAATAAGTATTATTAAATTGATTTTAAGATTAATAGTTAATCTGAAAATCAATTTATCTTAAAAACAAATTCCATTCAATAATTATTGCTCTCTATTAGATTCTAGAGGTCGTATTGTGAAATAATTATATTAAAAGAGTTTATCATTAAATAACCACACATTTTAAATCCTTTTAGTATTCTTACTACAGGTAATAAGCTTGTAAGCCTAAAAACCATAACGGCATCCCGCATCTATGGTCTAATGACTAAGAGTTATTCTAATGATGTCCGGGCTCAGTTTACATTGGGAGTTGACATTTTTGACTCGGTTTGGTAGATGTTAGAACTCAAGTAAATAAGTCAGCCTAGCTAGCTACCACTATCTTACTTAAATATAATGTCATAAAAATAATTTTAACAGCATTGTTGTTTTCCGGCAGTTAGTCCGGAGGTAAGACAGCCAGTTTCTCTGTGGCTTCTCTGTGTGTAGCTACAGAGCAACTGACTATCTTACCTCAAATCTGTGTGTAGCTCGCTTCCCCCTTTATCCTTATCTTCACTTACCATCAGGTGAGATGAAGGACAATATTTATCCTGTTAAGAATAAAAATAATAATGATATAAGTATAATATATAAAGATTTCCTCTGGGATAGAAGGGATGGTCATCTAAGTATTCAGTAAGTAGGAACAACAAAATTATTGTTACTTTCAATTAACTATTTCATTATAGCTCTCATCCATTTGCCAATATTGACAAAGTAAACAGAAAGTAATCAAACTTTAGCGCACTTACGTATCACAATAATATTTTTGTTGATTACTTCTGTAGATACTTAAATATTTATTTAGTACAATAAATAATCAGTAATTTTACTGTGGTTCTATGAATACCTAGAACAATATAGACCACTTTACAGTGTTGCATACGTCCTAAGGCCTAAGGTTAGGTGACCGATATGCCTCATTTCTTTTTAATGTAAGCAATGAAGCATATCAGTCACCTTATCGTAAGCACCGAAGTTACCTTAGGCTTTTAGGTCTTAGGTACCGAAGTTACACCAAACCTATATATACAATAAAAATTGTACAATAAAAAGTAAAATGAATTTATACAATAGTGTTCAAGGCAGGATTTATTTTAAATAATCATTGTTACAGACCCATTGTGGCTTCAGAAGTGTAAACTATACAAATATTAAATAGCGGCTTTATGAAGGCTGCTTCAAAGTTGAACATTACGTTACCCTCTTATCACAGAATACCACAGAAGTGAATGACGTAAGTCACAAATTTAATTTACGTTTTTTGGGGTTAATATTCAAATGTAATTGTAATTTAATTCTTTTTACACAGTTACGAATTCATTTAAAAGTTAATTTCGTTTATTATTATACAACATTTTGGAAAAACAATATGATGTGATACATGCCTTGAAATGTGTGTGCCGTGATTAGGCACACACAATGTCTAGGCATGCCGGTTCGCTCATTGTTCGGTGCATAACTCTTGGTTTGATTACAAAATACCGAAATTGCTATCTAATTTAGGTTACCTATACTAGTAGAGGATTTTTCTTTTATTTTAAATTGAGACGCCGATTTAATAAATACGATTATCAGAGCTTATTTGGATACCTTTTTCGTGAATTCACTGCAATTAGTACATTTAAAATGCGCCCTTTTTAATATACAAAGCGAGTAACCAAATATATACATCTGTTCACAAATTGTACCTACATGTCAAGTGCTTGTTTGTATTGTCAACAAAACCGATCATAATTGACCTGTGCTCGCAAAACCGAATTGCAATTGACGCTTCCCGCCCACGTGAGACAGACGTTGCCGGATTTTGTGTGTGTGTAAATGAAACACAGAATTA
Source organism: Acentria ephemerella (assembly GCA_943193645.1). Taxonomy (NCBI): domain Eukaryota; kingdom Metazoa; phylum Arthropoda; class Insecta; order Lepidoptera; family Crambidae; genus Acentria; species Acentria ephemerella. Next base: position 10,464,663 of record OW971879.1, on the reverse strand, counting down.
CGTCGCCAGGTGCGCGGTCTTTTTATAAGTTTATTATAGAAATGTTCTTTTCAAGGAATATTATCGCCGTCTTAATGCGACGTTGATTACTAGCAAGCACAACGGTTTACTATCTATGTAGTAAGCATTACTTACGCATATCTTAGTCACACAATAGGATCGGTATACTCAAACATCTAACGATGGAACAGACGCAGTTGTTTCAGTAAATGAACTTGTATTATTACGTGGGTTTTCAGTCATAAATATTAAAATATGCATACGTACATCTCAAGATATCAACTCTAAATGTTAGCGCAAAATGGTTGACTAATAGAATAAAATAGAATATATATTTATTATACACGTCAATTAATTGAAAGAGGAATACAATAAAAATAACGACTAATAAATGGTAACAGAGCCTACCTCTATCCTACTAGCCATGCACACAGGTAGTGTATGGTAAGTGGACCTTTTAAATGGAATGTTTATTACGCCTGGCTGACGATGTAAAGAGTACACATGCAGTCTATCACATATTTGCGAAGAAAAATGTACAAAATGAAAGACGTGACACTAAAGTACCCGTTACGGTAATGGGCCTTGTGTAGTGCTAAATAAAGTCCAGATCAAACAAAATTTTTGATAAATATGTTTTACCATTACATCCGGCCCCCTGTACTTGCAGTCGCTAGACAGCAATATCACGGTAGACATAATATGTTTCCGCAAGGAAAAATTGCCCTCAAATATGAGAAACTTGATCGAAATCTTCCACACTTAGCATGCCAGTATTTTCTAATATGTTTATATCGATAATACGCTACAGCGCGTTTACAGTAAATTTTTCGTTATCTACCTTTTTTAGTTGAAATAACGAAGGACAAATATTTTTTATGTATCAGTAACTGTTCTATCTTATGAAAATATTTTAGAGTGAATCCATATAAAACATAATTATGGAACTCTCTGTTGAACATCAAATAATAATCCAATCAAATTAAAATTTAATAAAAATTACTAAGCTTATGATATTCTATTGATTTAAAATTATACTATTGATATTATATTAATTTTAAATGTCTTAAGGTGCTTGCTTATTTTATTATTATTAGTAGAACTTTAGGAAAAAATTTAAAATCAATCCTTTATTGGATTTGTTTTAACTACTATGTTAGTATAGTAAGCGTGACTTACGCAGGGCCTTCACAAATAACACACTTTCATTCCGCGACATAATAATAATAAATTATTTATTTTCAAAAATATGGTTACACATACGACATAACTAATAGAGTAGGTTTAAAATTCTCTGTGTTTTTTATATACTTCCGCGTGGCAAGGCCTGAAATATTATTTGAACTTCTAGTAATATAATGTACTATACCTGCTATACACCCTAAGGTACCTAAATGAATACACACTTGTCTATACAAGCGGGTCTCAGAAAAGATTTAAATTAAGATTGAATATATATGTCTTTTAGCTTGATATCGGAGACATTTAAGTCATAACTTCATTTTAAATTGTGCATTCTTTTTTTATACTGATTTAAGAAACCAATGTGTCCCTTTCCCTAGTAGAGGTTTTGACCTTGACGCCACTTTGTAGGTGTAAATCTCACAATGTAATAATATAAAAATATGAGAATTAATCTAAAACCTTTTATGTCAGGTACGTCTGTCTAGAGTAGTCAAACTTATTGAAGATGTGTTACCAGGGAATCATAATTGCTAAAGATCGCTAAAGTTTATATCAGATCCAAGTAAGTAATGTTTATTAAAATAGTTACATATACAATGTTTCAGTTATTTTAACTTTTTAATCCCATCTCAACTGGCAAAGGAAATTGAATGTCCGCCATAACAATTCTATTTCAAATTGGTTTTTAACCTACAAACAACTACTATCTACTCTAGGGAACTTAACTTGTATGCAATTTAAAAATGTTTGCCTTTATGTGACAGGCGTCGCAGAATACCAAGTGTCATGTAGAAAACTATCCTTGTTACACATATGGTTTCATATATTTGATACACTGCATGGTTACTGCGTGAATGCAATAAAAAAAAATACCTATCGTCCTTTTTCTTTTTTTGTAATTTTTTGTAAATTTATTGTAAGTTCTCCATTTCATTTTTTACATTACCTTCACGGTTTGGAACAAAAAATGCAATGCACCTTTATTCATTGTCACATTCTAGGTAAAGCAGTACTTGTATTATGCCATCCATGGCTTTTAATTATTTTTTTCTGTGAGTTGAATAATTTGGAACAAAAGGGGCATACAACTTCTTTAACCCATTTTCACTAATTCTTAAATGCGCAGAGACATAACTGAAACTAAAAAGTTATCTTATAGTAATTGAGTACAGTTGTTCTTTTAACTCTTGTGCGAATACGCCATGTCATGCGTAAAACTTAACTTTAAAAATTACTCTTTTTAAAAAAGAGATAAGTTTGGTTTATTATCATTACGATACATTGTATGTTATTAATACTTCGAAGGCTTTGAATTTTCCTTTGAAAGACCTTCCTAAGACCTTGGTCGATCTTGCTTTTTATATAATGTTTTTATGTAACTCAATAACAAGCCAGTATTTGATTTTTTACATATAATTACATAAATTGTTGAGAGAGGTTGGTACCAATCTCAAGTCAGCAACATCCTGGTATTACAAAAAAAGTTTGTCGCAAAATACGTGTTCATTTTCAATTTGAGGAAGTTAACCTATAAAGTGAATGAGTATTTTATGGGAATTAGACAGTAAAGTTTCATTTGATTATCATCACTGTTAGTCGTGCTATAAAACAACTTCATTAACGTAAGAAGTGATGACCTCAGTGAAGCAAGCTACAGCTTTTACGTAAAAATCACGTAAATCAAGAAATCTTCACCGCGGTTGGGAAAAACTTAAGTGAAATGGATTGTTAGGGTAATAACGTGTGAAGGGGATGAAAAACCAAAGAGAGACTATATTCTTAAAGGTGAAAGTCTTTACTTTAAAGATTCTCGCATTATTTTATGTCGAAATTTTACTTTGACACTTTAATATATGCTTATATGATATTGAGAAAAATAGTATTTATGCTTGATGATATTTTTAATTGTGAATAATATTAGTGTAAATTTAATTCTAGCCTATGTTTTGATTAATATTGCTTTTTATAAATTATCAACACCCATATAACTTCAAAAACTAACATTGACTAAGTGAAGTACAACACTTCGTCTGTCACAAATTCAGCTATGTCGAGAAAACGTGACATAGTTGAATTTCCATAAGTTTGTTTCTGAATATCTGTTAAACATTCATTAAAATTTTTATTGTTAATAAAAATCTGAAAAGGGAACTAACTTTGTTTTTAATTATTCGAATTTTTGAGAAGATAAATTCAATTTCGTCGATTTATCTGTCTGGCATGTATATTAAAATAAAATAATGTTTTAATTTTTTACAGATCTATTATTATTTATTTTTATACGAGATTCGTTGGGCAATGTAATTTAATGTAAACGAATTTATAACCACGAGTAATCCAACGTAATAGGAATTACAATGGGCTGCCCAACAACATTTTAAATCCACCTCGTCAATATCGTTATAGGCTATATGAAATTAATAACTTTTATAAATATCAATAGAACTCTGTTTTACAGCGTATACTCAGTAAGCTTAATTAGATATTGACCGACTATTATCTTGTTTATCAAAGAGCCACGAATATTATTATGAAGCTGTGATGGAATTCCGAAAGAATTATGAGATAGTTGATATCACTCCAGTGACTATTAGAAATTGTTTAAGTTTTACACATAGGTAACGTTACTTGGTTACGGGACTAAGTGATCTTTAAAAGTACTTAAATGTGACAAACAGGGTAACATTTTAAAACAAAATTAATTTGTAAATCTGCCTGAAATTGGTTATATTCCGTAATTATTTTATGTATAAGCTTTTTCAATTTAAGATATAAGTTATAAGATTGACTGACAATCAATTTTTTTAAGGTTTTATTCTTAAATCCCGCAATATGTTACACTTCTTTTACTGTTTGAAATTATCATATATTAAAATATAATATATAATTTTGATGTTTTAAATTATGTGTAAAATAACTACATTTCTTTATTTTCGCTACAACTTTATTTGGCTTCGTATTGAAAATATGTAAAACTATATTCAGTAACATCACAAAACAAAAATATATATATTTACAAAGCTTTTTATTGTTAACAATGTCTTTATTGGTCATATTTTTATTTAATTTTATATGTCATATTTTATTTATTTAATCATTTATGTTATTATTATTTATGTTTTTTTATATAATGTTATATTTACCTTTTTATCTTTCTGTATTCTTGCTCCCAATGTGCTTTTACTCAGATTGGGAGCAAGAATACAGACAGATATAGAGAGATTATATAATATAATATAAATATTAATATGGCGCTGAGCGCCACATCTGTTATTATAACTGGTGAATATTTGCTGCGCAAAACTATTATGCTATTTATAGCTACAATATCATTTTAAGCTCGCTTAAGTTTTAGCAAGGCGACTACGTATTGGAAAGCGCAAATTGGTGCCATATAGAGTTGCCTCCTACAAGATAGACAGACAAACTCATGGTCACGGCAGACACGCGGATTCACGCTACTTAGAACCGCTAGATTTGTTAAATGGTGTTGTACGTACCCACGTTTTATATTACAATTCCTTTTAAAGTAAAAGTAATCCTATTACCGTTACACAAAAGAATGATCTTGAGTAATACATGTAAAAAAGAAAAAAGACTGGATCTTGCTAGATGTGAAAGGCAAGCTATTGTACTGTAGTAAAATATTCTTAGAGTCACATTAAAAGTACAGTAGAAAATACATTAAACATTCTTGCATCTAAGGCTCTCCAAACCAACCGGCCTTCACTGCCTGCGTCCAGTGTACAAATATTACAAAATAATATTACTTACAAAACTGTGTAGCAAAACCAATATTGATGTTTAGAACAGTACGAAAAATTGAACAACTTTTTTCTTAAACTTAGCTTAAAACCAAAAGCTTGTCTTAAACTTATCATTTTCACTAATAAACCGTGATTGCCGCTTGTCGCTTCTTTGACTTCATATATCACTTGGGTGTTTACATTGACATACATATACATATGGATTGCTTTTAACTATACAAAATATAAAACACTTTCAATAACAAGGTCGACCTGTGAAGCCGGATTTGAATATGAAACCATCAGTAAAGATTATCTCTGCAGACAATCATACAACATTAAACCCTAGTAATATTTGAAAGAAGATGAATAATCATTCTGGAATTGTAAAGACCTTTTTAGAATAGCGATGAATAATGATTGATGTCTTAAAAGTATTCCTTTTTAAAAGGTGTTTTTCGTACACGTAATAAATATGTATTTTCAATAATCCTTCTTATGTCTTTGCGCATCATCTTAGCTTTTTTTAGTAATAGCGGTGCGCCCTGGCTTCGCTTCTTCATCTTAGCTTTTTTTAGTACTAGTGGTGCGCCCTGGCTTCGCTTCTTCATCTTAGCTTTTTTTAGTACTATCGGTGCGCCCTGGCTTCGCTTCTTCATCTTAGCTTTTTTTAGTACTATCGGTGCGCCCTGGCTTCGCTTCTTCATCTTAGCTTTTTTTAGTACTATCGGTGCGCCCTGGCTTCGCTTCTTCATCTTAGCTTTTTTTAGTACTAGCGGTGCGCCCTGGCTTCGCTTCTTCATCTTAGCTTTTTTTAGTACTAGCGGTGCGCCCTGGCTTCGCACTCGTGGACATTTATTTTTTAAACATTTTATTAAACGTAGACTAAATGTATCTTTTGGCAGTATTTTAAAAATGTTTTCTTGAGTAGCTTTTTTTAAACAAATCACTTTATGTGCGCATTTATTATTTAATTTTTTATCCATAAACCTATTTACAATCTGGAAGTTTACTTTTTATTTACTTATATTGTTTTCACATTTAATTTAATATATTTTTTAAGACCGTTGTTGTATAGGTTATACTTTTTACTGGTATGGTACTCGAGAAAGTACAACATATAATTAATTGCCCATGAGAATTAAACTCTCTTAGGTCGATGCCAACGATCGAGAAAGTTTGTCCCTGGGATTTGTTTATTGTAACGGCCAACGATACCTTTACAAAAAACTAATCTTTTAAAAGATATAGGCAATCCTTTGGTATTATCGGGATCCACTGAATGTGAGCGAGGTGAAGTTCCTTCAATCAGATTGTCACGTAATTCCTTTATCAAAAGCCTTGTACTATTACAAAAATGTGTGTGGACTGCGCTCAAAAACAGCAATGTGTTTCGATAATATTACTCAGTGCTAATACGATGCTGTGGCCGAGCCATTATTACCTTTTTATAATTATTTATGGTTTTTGTGTAATTTTAAAACACTCAAATACTTGGTTTGTCTTTTTCGCTTCTTCTTGTCATTATTGCTGTCTTGTTGTTACGTAGTCTAGTTTTACAATAAACCCATTTTTACTTTTATCGTTCGCTCGCCTTTTGATTATTTAGAAGATACTCACAGTCCACTAGTTCTCGGATATTTTGCAATATTTAAAAATAGATTTTTGATTGCACTGTAAAACAAAACATGTATATGTTTGTAGTACTAATACATAATGACATAATTGATTTGTAAATGTCATTATAAATACTAAAGGCTGAGAGTTTCTTGCGCCGTTTCTTCTCTGCAGCTACTAATTCGTCGAAGCGGTAGTATGGTTAATTGGGAATATGCATACTAGTGTTAGTTTTAATTTTAAAATAAATATTATTTTTAAATTAAAACTAACAATTTATTTAGTACCTATTTAAATTCTTATAGAACTGGGACAATTTGTAAATACCCGGTTGATACCACTTAAAGTTATTACTATTGCCTTTAATTACATTAATTTGTTTTTCTCATACATATTCCCTGTTGTGATGATTTAAAAGAACTTAGTAAATGAGTCTATTTAAATAAAAGTTATTTTGACTTTGACTTTCTCCGCTTTAGATACTTTAACGGTAACATTTCAAACATGTTTTGTATGTGGTGGCGAACTCTTTCGTGCGGGATATGTAGTTGTTTGTAAAGACCGTTCCAGTGTTGCCGGGTGGGGGGAAGTTCTATTAGCGGTACGTGAATACTATTCTGTTCATGTTATTATGGACATTGATGGATTAACGCCTGACAAAGAATTGGTATTTGCAATTATTAAGTTTATAAATGTAATATTATTGTGTTGTGTCGTGCACTTACCACCTAGTTATAAAGATAACCGATATTGAATTACTTTCACATGTATAGAAAATGTTATTCGTTCATTTTACGTGGTAAATGTTTTATTTGTTAGTGAGTTTAATTTAATTCTAGTAGCGTCAGTGGAAAGGCCCAGTTTAAATACTCTTGTGACAGACATGTCTCAAGTCATAGACATATGACACGAATATAACAATGTAATGATATAACAGAGGCAGTAAATCGGATCTTTTGTTGAGTGATTTTGTTTTCGATTAGTATCAGTTTCTGTAAATAATGAACCATTAGTCCGAATAGATGAATATTATCCTGCTCTTGATATACGAGTGCAATTATTAACAAGATTGGTATCATTCCCGCTAGTTTCGCGAGAGCATACGTCGCGCGAAGGAACTTATCCAAATTGTAATTGAAGAAAAGCTGATTTTCAGTTCAAGCGTTGTACGCAGCACAAGACAAAATTTTTACGTCCAGCATTTATTCTGCCCGCTTCCTGGCCCACCAGGGAAACAGAGTACTATCAGTGTCCTTAACATACCTACTAGAACCTTTAAGTAATCGTGTCTTAGATATTAAATATTCTTTTAAGTTGACAACACTAATGATATCTGTGGTTATGTATAATTTTCTGATTAACTTTACTCAGCAACGTATTGCTATTGTTAGCTCAGTTTTCTGCAGTTTACAGTTTGAATGGATTTTACTTTATCCACTACACTAAATTGAAAATACAATCTTCCATTTTATAGACAATTAAATAAACGATCAATGCCTCCTTCATACGACATCCTTCAGGTTCCTTCAAAAGAAACTTGAAAAGGCTCTTTTTGGGCCGCCAATGTACAGGTAGCTAGGACAATGTGTTGCATCTCTGCCGTTATATTCGTATATAGACGCATCCTACTCCTTACCATGAGGCGATATCAAGTCATTTGCTGCTTTATACAAAAAAGAGAAATATAATAAAGAAAACCTAATTTATCACATATTGACGTTTTCAAATCAAATTACTAAGTCTTGTTATCTCTGATGTAATATCAGAGATATAATAGATTTTCTATTGTGCGTGAATGGCGGTAGGGCACGGCGGCGGCCTTGTTCGTAAAGGATGAAAAGTTAGGTAAATCGAAAAAAGGTTAAAATTTTACATTATTATAATGGTATAATAAAATATATGTCTAAAGATATCTATTTGTCGTTACAAATTGTCTTATCATAAAAGGTTTATACGTAAACCAAAAAGCATTGTAACACCTAAATCGTATAACAATTGACTAAGCAGTATTGAGCATTGACTGTGTTACACGTAGACTCTAGACTTCATATATTTATCAAAAGTAAAATTCCAATCTTATACATATCCACATATAATATTTACATTTTTATAAGAAATACCAAAGTCTCGAAAATGAGTTTTGTTATTACTGAAGGTTTTCTACTTAACATTGACGATCTGAGTTAAATCAGGTGACGGTTCCCGTCAGCTGATTCAACTAAACTCTAGTCAAATTTTACTGCGTCATTCTGTTATATGAATGGCAAAACATTCTTTGACTGCTCCGAAAACGTTTAAATGAACTGGTTACGTAATTATTTAGCAAGTCTAATACGATCTTACATAATATATAGGTATGCTAATAAAAACAATAACTTGCACTCACTCCTATTATCTAACCTAAAATCAAGCATAATTTAAGTCGTTAAATTTCAATATTATAGCTACTGCTAACCTCTATACTCCTAATGTTAGTCACAATCGTATCTAGATGTTTCCATCGTAGTTGCGTTCAGCTGATAATCGCATATACAAAAAGTTATATCTATACTTCACAATAAAGGCCCAGCTATCGTTGTCATACATTTTACAGCTGACGACAAACACGATTTACTTCGATTAAAACTTACACTTACTTCTACATGACGACAGAAAATTGTAACTGGACATAATAAATTTGATATTAAGGATATCAACACGGTAAAATATAAGTACCTTATAAAATGTATAAATATTTTTAAATATGTTGTACATTTCGTCCTAAATTTTAAGTGAAAATTATGTTTAACAAATAACTCATTCCATTATAACAGAAGTATTACTAAAAAATCATGATTCATGTCTTCTAAAAATATATTTTTTAAATTGATTTAATTTTATTCTAATCCTATAAGCTTACATTTTAAATTTCCCAAAAGGTTTTCAATAACCAAATCCCCTTATAATTAGAACTCAATCTTCATTAAATGATGAAATATAATTAGTAATCTTCTTTCCAACCGCAAGCCCAACGCGTTGATTTACCAAAAAGAAATTATAAATTTAAAGCACAAGCAATTTTGTATCTGAGACCATTTTCTCTGCTTACGCAATATAAAGCTAATTTTAAATTGGTCCGAATTCAAGTTAACTACGAATCACATAAAACTAGATGTACGACTTCATATGCCACATGGCGGCAATAAACTATATCACTTATTTACGTCTTCTCAGAAATTTAATTATTGAGATTTTGAGAGATGTGCCATGATTCACGGCTTCTTGATAACATCAATACCAAGTCGCTGAAAGAAAATCCAAGTTTATAGGAGAATTAATGGAAAGTTAGAGATATTCTTGGCGCGTAATGGCGGGGTAGGTTGGATCATATATATTTTAATTCGTAAATTGTGTTTTGACATAAGGATTTAAGTTTGCCGTTCTAAAATGATATATTTTGTCACGGGTTATGGCATCCTATTTAAGTCTTTACTGCCTTAACTCACACTTAATCTGTTATCAAAAGTGACAGTAGCTCCGTCAAAAACCTATCGATATAAACGAATATAATTAGATACTCAATTAATTTCAATTTCGTACTGTGGATTTCACTTATAATTTTACATATAAGATATAGGAGCAAAGGTTTCTGGCCATTACATCGTGTCATACCATGTCCTTGAAACTCAAGGGGTATTTAGTCTACCCAGTAATAAATTCCAAAACATAGTATTCATTGTCGAATGATCACAGTTATTCATTCTGAAATCATACATTACGGTACCACGTGGTAAGTTGTGGTTTATTTATTTAATTATGCAAAAAGTAGAAATTCTTTGTGAAATATACAAATTTAGACAATCGCTTTCTATTGTGTGTGAGCGTCTGCAGCCTGTCAATAGACGTAAGATGAATTATACACCATACACACCATAGTGTACTTCAAAAGAAAAGGATCATCATACCATGCCAAAGTTAACTCCTTTATTTTCGTCAATTTTAATGTTCTTAAGAACAGACCTAAGAGTTTACAAAAGACCAAAAACTAATAGCAAAAAGGATAAAGACAAATTATACAAACAATAACAAAACAGAAAGAACCACAAAGATACAAAAACATTCCGAAAATAGCTTACAATAGTAAAAATATTGGGCTTTCTAGTGGACAGACACCTTAATAGCGAAAAGCTTTGATTAAAAACGCTTCTCTAATAAATTAGCAGCTGACGTTACACGTCGATAATGTCAAGATACATATTGTTTCAATTTATCATAGTTAACAACAAAAATCTGACATCAGTCAAATTGGAGTCCTTTGAGTCGTCTACCAAAACATAGGTACTATGGTAAAATGTAAATATTGACAAACGAAAGCACTTTATAATGGTTTATTTATTCTACTTCTTTTAACATTCGCTTCTCAAGAAATAAAGTATTTCAGGACCACTGGTAATAAGAACTGTTTTTGAAGAGCATCATCACTATTAAATGTTATTGCACTGATGCGTAATTTTTGTTTAAATAAACAATCGTTTGTCTCTTTCATCCAAATGCAAAAGTAACAGAACAGATTTCATTTTACAAATTAATAAGACAATTTACATCCATCACAATCTTAATTTTGAACTAAATCTTTGATGATGGCAAAACGACATTTTTAGTAAAATTCTAAATTATTGCTGTGTTAGTGTAAGACATTTTATGCGTATTTTTCTCAGAAAACTCTTTCATCTTATACCAATATTATATAAATTCTTAAAAATAACTAGTATGCTATCTTAGGTAGATAGCAATATTGGATTAAGAGTGAAGGTATTTTATTTTCGTATTTCTATCAGCAAACCTTTACTTTGATATTCATATCATGAAAAATTAACTAGTCCGGAATCTTGGCTCGTACGCCATATTGGATTTAGACGACGTCACTTAGCTCTTTGTGCATTGTCAACCAAACTAAAAGCAAACATGAATTTTCATGTCAATTGGTTGAGAATAACTGCTTGAAAATTAATAAAATACCTATAATAGTAAACTTATAAAATTAATATATAATTCAAATAAACTTTTTCTTTGATCATTCTCCGTATTATTCAGCAAAAAACACTCGTTTTGCAATACCACACCAATTTTAACACAGGACATGTTTTTAGGAATTATATTGTAAATCAACCTAATAAATTATCTCAACCGAAGGGAACTTTTCTATTTGTTAAAAATCTGGTAAAGAAAGAAACCGTACAGACTAAAAACATGTCATGATAATAGCCTACTGTATTTTATGTTTATCTAGTTATGTCTAACCAAAGAAAGAGTCATGATTTCAAATATCTTTGGTACATTTCACAGGCCAGCACTTCGACATATTAGAAAATCTTTGTGTGTACAACGAAACAGAAATGCAGTACATATACTTTAAGTTTGTATAAAACGATGGATGACTTACAAGTTCTTCATTTGTAGCTGTTCTTGCTAATAATAGCTAGACATTAGTTATTTTACGATTGCTTCTAGAAAATGAAAATGAATTCATAGAATTAATGTTACGCGAAAGAAAAGTAGACGAGGCAAACATTTTCATTTAATTGCATTTAAGCAAATTAAATTGGTTCCTTCTTATATAGCCCTGGAAAAAGCACAAAGCGTTACCTTTACCTCATTTTCATTCATTCAGAAACCGTTTGCGAAAATGTATAACCCATTCGTATTCGTTTCTTTGCAAAATGGCGTTATATGTTATATTCGTCTTCATTGTGAAATGCACAGCCATGTGTTGGCCTGTTCTACATATTTCTCTTGTGACGTTTTCTGTTAAACCATAAGCTCGTCTTTTTTACATTTTTGGAGTCCGGTTACACTTCAGTTTTTTGTAAATAACGCATACTATTTTCTAAGAACAAATACAAAATGTAACTCTGCTTCGTTTAATGTAAATAACCCGTTTATATTATTTTGAAATATTCCGTTTCCTTTTAAAGTGCTATTTTCAGTTTGATTAGTAGTTTCAAAACAACTATCAAAAATGAATTATCACCGGATACATAAGATGCGAAAATTACAACAGACAGTACTTACGAAGCAGTTCAGACATTTTGTGGTTTTATCACCAAGCTAGCAACAAATAATTAAAAATACGGTAACAAATTAGATCAATCAGTATGGACGAATTAGAAAACACATTTATGGCCGAATGATGGAGTGACCAGTGCAAATTATCTAAATAGGAATCTCAAAGTTATTGAAGGAAAATCATCCAGAAAGTACCATTATATTTATTTCGCCTTTATTATTTATTTATATCTTTGCGATAACATTATTTTAATACAAACGCTTTTGCTTTTTATGTTGATGTTCATAAATTGTAATATATTGTATTGTCTCTACGGCGTGTTGGACATGCCGCTATTGTCAACTTACGAGTCGTAAAGATTTCAGAAATTGTGTATCAAAATGTAATGTGTTGGCTTCAAAACAGGAGATCAATTTTTCTCATACTGGCACTTTACATGTGCTTTTTGTAATGGTACTGTGTGGCGTTTTTAGTCTATCATAAAGGCAAAATCACTAGAGTTCACTAGAGGTAAACAATACAGCCTATTGCAGTCCACAGCTGCGCCACAATTTTTTTTTCATATTCAGGATTGATAGATGGCCTGGTGACTAAGAGCCACCATCGCCTACAGTTACTCGCAATATCAAGAAATCACTTGATATCACTAGTGCGTACACATTCTGGAAACAAAAAGTGTTAATGGATCCCATATCCTTTGGTTACACTTGTTTACTTTCCCTTTACGTTTAAGACGTCAACGTTGACTTACAACGTCAATAAATGATATAAAACTTATAAGTACTTGCTGCTTGACTAAATACTCGATAACGATCTTGTTTATTTTGGAGTTTGTTAGGTACTTTTACTTTAATAATTTTAGTATTACAGTACCTAACAAAGTTAAAAAGAACTCTCTAAAAGAAAATTTCTAAACTTACTAATTTTTATAACAAAAGTTTTATGAAAATATTGAGAACAAAGTTGTATTGTAGTAGGTACAGTGTGTTTATATGCTAATAATTAGTTTTCTCATTATATTTTAATTCTGTTTATCTGTTCTCTCTCTCTCTCATCCCATACATTTGTTTTATAAAATACTATGCCTTTGTCGCTTTGTTTCATACATTTTCAGTTTGTTTATAATCAATGTAAGGTATGATTTTCTGTTTTGTATTTCAAAAATGTCCTTTGCTTCCTCTAGCCCTCATATTAAATAATAAAACACTTAGATATTCATTCCGCTAAACTGAAAATTCTCTTAAATCTTGATAATACTTTACCCGATTTGCGCCCAAGTTTCGTAAAGTAAGTGAATAATTTTTAAAAATAAGGTAAAATTATAGTCCTAATGACGGAGTTTTCCTGTCGAAATATAATTCTGACGCACAGCTATTGGGTTCTACCTTGAAGATTAAAATTAAGATTAGAAGGAAAAACATATCGGTATAAATGACCGCATCGCAAACATAAAATATTGAAAAATCTACTTATCTTCTAATATAAGGTATCCACAAAACTGTAACTACTTGCGTAAACTGCTGTTCTGCCTTAAAAATGCTATACTATAACTAAACCCTGCGAACCTATTTACATGTATTAAAGTAGGTTCCGAATACGAAAGAAGGAATGATAAATTAAATATGTTAGGCAATATAGTATATAGTCCAATACTGCACATATAATCTAATTAAAAAATACACAATTTAACAGAAACATATTTATTCAAAACGATATTAAAAGTTACCTACATACCGATAACGAAAATAATGTAAAAATAAAAAAAGTTTTAATGAAGCACAGGGTATTTTTCACACAGGTAAAGAACAAACGCTTCAACCGTTCGTTTCTGCGAACACAATGGAAAAGGGCTTAACAGTAGATCATTATACGGCGCTTAAATTACATGTTTCGAATAATTTCACAAGAATTTCTTGTATGAAATCAGTTAACAGGTGCCACTCACCTACAGGTCATTTATCCCTACTTACTAGATCGGGTCGCTCGTGGCTTTAATTGTTATGAAGTATTCAGGTACTTTAAGTCGTTTGATAAGCCGATCACATTGTAATGTACATAGTTCACGTGTGAACAATTTGTCAGAAGGTGATGTTCAAAATTAAAAACACAACAGAATTTAGAACTATCTAACTTAGTTATCGTAGCTTTATCTAGTTCTCTCTTAGCAGGCATGTAAGGAAGTAGTTAACCTTCATCATTTCAACCTTCGTCATAGTCAAAAATTGTACATACCTTTTGAAATATATGATTTGATAGCTATTCTTGAAGCATTTCACTTAACATAATATCCAGTATGTAGACACCTTGAATTCTCTTGTTTAATATTAATTAAATAACGAACAACGTCAATGCCCTCATTTAATCTGATCAATTATTTATCTTGTCATAAGTGTAATGCATAAAAAATGGCAAGTATAAACCGCTGTAAGTTTGAGATATTTTATACTTAGTAATTAACGACACAGACTGAAGCCGTCACTAACCGATAAACCTCTCGAGATGCTTGAAGGTTGACCAAATCAGAGAAATCAATGATGTTTTATTCTGGAGCTTTCAACACGGTGACTTCCTTATCTTGTTTTCAAATCATAGTAATCTAATACGAGTATAAGATAATTATACAAAAGATTGTAGATTAGTAGCTAAATGGTAATGCTATCAATGAATATTTTGAGGCTATAGGAGGAATTAACGTCTATTATCTTCAGGCCATTTTCTTGTTAGGAATTCTCAGACGAAAATAAACTGAGTTCTTGAAAGGACTCCGTTCTAGGCATTCGTGGTTTTCGAAGCATGAAACTTCGTCCAACTGTATCAGTCGATAAGTATTAAGATAGCTTAATCAATTTTCAAAGACAGACACCCCGTCGGGCACATGTACGCTAAACATAAAGTCGTAATAAAATTTGCATTACCTTCACACAAACCGTGCCAGGTACCATTTGCCATACTTTCTATATGTCCTAAATAACCGTTTAGAATATCTTGATTTTTACAGTACTTATGAACACTAGATATTCTTCTATTAAAGGGACGTCGGTAAGTTTGTAATACACAAAAGGTTTAAGAAATAAAAAAATCCAATTTCCATCTACAAACTTAGTAACTACTGCCTAACATTATTATTGTCCAGTGTAATCTTATTAGAGAACTTCCCCGGAAACATATCAAAACTAATTAGGTATAGAAAATTATAAGAACAAGGATTATGGAAACACAGACTTGACCATAATTCACTGAGGCCGATAATCCCGACGGGTGCCGTTCTCCTTCTTATAAGACATAAGCTCCATTGGTGGGCTAAAGTTGAATCGCAATAACAATAAATGTACTGTAATTAACTACTTGTACTGTGATTATTTATTTTTTTAATTATGATATTTAGAGAAATATTCAAACTAGATAAAAATACATTGATTGAGGAGAGAATTGAACTCGCTTTTTGTCACGTCACATCCATGTGACTGCTATGACCGCTCAGCTCAGGCAGGCAGGCACCTTTTCATTTCTTCCGACCTTTCTATAGGCATTAAAAGTGCAAAGCAACTACCAATGTTGTGTGAATTAAATTAGTTTCAATCTAACAATAAGTATAAAGGCCTGATATACCCAAACTAATTTATTGTAAATGTACAACGCTATTGACAGATCCCAACTGCTAACCCTAAACAAATAAACAACTTTATCATGATTAAGTTTGAAACCGACTTAACCAGTTGTGAATAGTTAATAGATTTATTATTAATTGTAATAACAGAACCAGCTATCGCAACGTTTAGTTAAAACATAGGTAAGAAATTGTAGCAGTGCTTTTGACAACACGCAGAAATAGAGAATTACTTGAAAATTATATCACATTTCAAAATTATATCATCTGTCAAAATGAGCAATTTTAAATTTTATGACAAAAAAGGAAGAACTTCAACGCAAGCCGCCAAAGATTTGTGATATTTAAGGGCCTAATGCAGTGTCAGTGAGAGCAGAAATTTGATAATGTTGATGTTATAGATGCACCTCGCTCTATTCGCCCCGTTACGGATAAAATGGACGCTGTTTTGGAAAAAGTGGAGCGAGATCGGCATATCTGCAATTACGACATAGCTGAAAAACTGGGAATTGGTACACAATTTTGACTGATGTGATGAAAATTGAATAACGTTTGACAAGAACGTGTGAAAAAGATCGTGGTCAAAGGTCAGTTAAGCTTCACAGACTATGGCAAAACCAGGGTTAACTCACAATAAGGTGGCGCTGTGTCTATAATGGTATTGGAAGGGCATTGTTCATTATGAGCTTTTAGCGGTGGGCAGAACCATCAAGTTGGACGTCTACTGCCAACAATTGATGAGATTAAAGCAAGAAGTTGAGAGAAAGCGGCCGGAATTTATTTAATAGAAAAGTATTTAGCCACTCATTACACCTTCAGACTTCCACCATGTTAACATTAAGAAAAGACTGCCAAAACTAATTGTTGCGTTTAATTGATCAGAAGTCCCAATTCTACAGCAACGGGACCATGTCTCTACCTACAAGATGGCAGAAAGTCTACGAACAAAATAGCATATATATACTGTAATTAAATGTACATAAACTTGAAAAAAAAATGTCTCGAATTTTCATATAAAATGCGAAGAAACTTTTTCCCCGACCTATTATTTGTTCAAAGAAAACGTGTCTTCATTAGGATGTATCACGACGAAATACATTTGAAAAGTGGAATTTGTAAATCTATACATTTATATCTACAATCTGGCAGAGTAGCGCGCCAGGGAACTTGGACTAAGCTTCGGGTTAGTTCTACAAGCCATTGATTTGAGTAGACCAGTGGCATGAATAGACGAGATAACTACGGGAAAGGAAAGAGAAACTTTGAAACCAAATCTATTAAGTAATTGAGAACAAACTTAAAAAAATAAAGATTCTTTATTCTGTATAAGGCTCTCCATATTATAAGTTCTTCATCTGGTAAAAAATTTACCCGTTGAGCAATAGCTCTTTTGTCTTTGTTTTTGCTGTTTGATTCATAAATTAAATGGTAAAAAGACTCGTTTTCCTACATTCGTTCCTATTGGTTATGACAAGAATTGTTCTAACTCAGTTTGGAACAACTCATGTAAAATTGTGTCATTCTTATTTATATTTATGTTGTGGACGGGACGAATTATAGGGGTCAACGGATTATCGATTGTAATAGGTTGCGTGCCTTGGTTGCGATCGAAGCGAAGGCGTGCTTCGCGGAATAACTCAGGCACATGATACCCACTGAATTAATTTTTACAGTGCATCATTGCATATTGCGCATTGCATCGCAAAACTTAAATGATAATATTCTCACACACTAACCAATTTAGCATTATTATTAGTATTAATGGTAACGGTCTAACTAAAAAATAATTAATATACTTTAAGGATTCGAAGCCGAGACCTCAGGTTTAGTAGATAGAATATTTTTATTGCACACCATTTAAACTTAATACAGAAAAAATAAGTAATACCACCACCGTATTCCTTTAATCTACGAGAAAGGAGTTCATAACCTTTTTTTAGGCCGTTATTGCAAGTACAACAACTTTAGTTTTGCGAAGATCTGTATACGAAAAAAAATTACTTCCATCAAATAGGTCATCATGGCGAAATAATATCAGTGATTCTACATAAACACACCTTCAACGGTTTTTTATTCATCTCCTTTACGGCAAAGTATTTTGTAGTACCGTTTGTAATACATTTTTATAGATACGTGTAGCCGTGAGATCAATAAGCTATTTCCTTTGTAAAATAAAATATTCAAAGAAATAGTTCTTAAGGGAGTTAACACGTTTTTCCGCATCATTTCTCTTTACCGTTGATATCAGAAATCCGTATGGACTTCTGATACAAATACATAATAGCAAAAAATAATTTTTAACATTTTCTGTATACTGAATAAACGAACAAACTAAACTGACCTATTTTTAATTGACAAAGTTATATCGCCGTCTATGTGTATATAGTGTTCATTACTCTGTGGTATTATATATACACCAAATGAAATAATTCTTAAAAATTCATTGTATATAGCTTGTTATTAAAACTGCTGCATATTCTTAGCATACATCGTAACTATAATCAATAATATAAGATTCTAGCTATAAATCTAAACTTTGTTTACTTATTAATCATTTAGATTGTTTGACTTAGAATGACGTCTTTTTGCTGATGATCACATAATCGGGACATTATTAAGACACACGAGCCATAATTACTTCCTATGAAGTGCGAAGGGTAAAAATATAACAGATTTTTTTATGTTATCTATGTTATAATATACCAGTAGAGATAAAAAAAGTAGAGTTAGAAAACGGCATCGTTTTCTATCTCTACTGGTTGACGAGAGAATTCCTTAGGCATAAAGTCCGCTAATTGTGCTTGTAATGTTATTGTAATTTAATTAGGTTTTGAAAGAATTTTCATCAAAAACTGACTAAACCTATATTTGACGGATAAAAATTTCGTAACTTTACCGCTGCTTGCATTGTAAATATTTTTCATATGTTGATTTCTCAACTCGAAACTTCTGTAACCAACTTTCAGGAACACAGACATGAGAGTTAATATTGCCGAACCTGTCTTAGATTATAAATTCTAATTAAGAAGCTGTCGTGCATTTGACAAGCCCCTAATTAACTTTGACATGTGCCAAACTAAATGCTGTATATATTATACTTTACAAAACAAACGTTTGGATCAGGTGCACTGTTGTAGAAAGTGTTGGTATCAATAACTTTGAATAATTTAGTAGGGACCCTCAACTGTTAGTAACTTATTTCTAATACACGTGGAAATATAACAGAATTTTTGGATATATTAGGTACTTTTAACGTCAAGGGTGGCCAACAATTTAGGTTTCCGATCCACCTGGTGGTAATCGATTATCGTAGCGGTAACTGCTATACATCGTTATATTTTAGATTATTTCCGAAATTCCTTTACTTACTTAAATAAATAATAAGTTTGTTTGAAACATGCAGTTACCAAAATATGACCGAACCATATATATAAAACGCATAAATACATCACGAAAATAATCAAAAAGAAAAGATTGTTCGTAAAGCTTTCAAGAAACAAAAACTGAGATTTCAAGTTCCATTTTCTAAATAAACTTTTGTCTGCGTAAGTTACACGAAAGTACTTTTTATGTGAGTTGATAAACCTGTTCTAATACGTTTTAGTGACGCACTTTACACGGGCGAAGAAACACGTAATGAACCTTTTATATAAAAACATTTTCAAGCAAAATAAACAAGCTGTCGGCTCGCGTGATGGTTAGGTTACCGTAGTCTATACCTAGTATAATATCGATGTTTATGAATGCGTATTAACAATCCCGTAAAACTTATTTCGATGTAGCCCTTCCGCTTCTATCAAAACTATTGTATAATAAAAAGCTGAGAATCATTTTCAATAGGAATCAGTTCATTTCTTTAATTCTTCAGGGAAGACTAAGACAATTAATAATAGCAAAAATGTCGTCGTCCTATGATCTTTGTAACAGCGGAAAATGACAAACGTGATAAATGTTAAGTTTTAAAAGCTATTATTTTTTAATGAGCTGTTGCGAACGAACGTTGACTGAAGATCCCTAGATTATCTGAACTGGCAGAAATTAGGAGACCTGAATTATAATTTTGTAAATGACACTTAAACAATTAATTTTAAAAAAATAAATAATAAAATAAGTATTAAATAAGGTTGGAAATATTTAGCAAATAGCAAACGCTATGTCTGACATCGTCAACCTTTTACGCTGTTTCTATACATATATTATGGGAGAGAATAGGATCATAATCTAATTTACTTTAATAACGACAAACCTGTTTTGTTGTTGTTGCCGTTAATATAAATGCTAATGACTCGTGTCTCACCTCGAGTTTTACTCAGACGTTAACGGTGATTTTCCCAATCGAGCGGCATTTGTTCAGAAAATAGCAAGTCAAATTAGATAATATAAGGTAATTTGCAATCACCGGTTAAACATAAATAGCAATGAAAATATACACAGCAGCACCGCTTTCAAATAATCTAAAATAGCTATAGTGTTTAGTAACGTTCTTTCGTATAACCATTTAAATATAATCGAAATATATCTCTAATATAACAAATGATAACACTGTGTTACTAAATAAGACTTAACCAACATTATTAGTATGGCCCTTGTACGGTCTAATTACCGTACATTTTACCGCGTCAGCTACATTGTACCTATATTGTATTATTGTATAAACTAATTATTATTCACATTTCATTCACTTTAAAATCATCATACTAGCAAGTTGTGTGTTATCAAGCTGAAGTGAATCAATAAAATTTATATTTAATCAACAAGGATTTCTCATTTATCAAGATATATCAGGTTGTGAGACTGTGCCAAGAAGTCCCACTACAGCCCTAACAGTGTTATTCTGTTACATCTTCGTAGGTCCTGAATTGAACATTGATATATATTTTATATAAAAACTATAGTCTCACCCTTTTTTTGCGGATTTAACAATTTAACGTAGGAGATTATAATACATATATATAAACTTATAATATAGCTTGACCTTCAATAAATATGTATCTGCAGTCTTACAATACAATACAGCTACAAAATATAGATCGCGAAACACGGACACTCGTTGCGAAATCACTTATACACGTATTACGTCACGTAACTACATATGAAATATCAATCGTATTGTAGTCTTGGAGGAAATTGATAGTCCTATCTATCGAAATAGTTGGGACTATTGAATCGAAATGGCACAATGAAATCTGCCTATGCAATCAACCAAATGAACCTATTGTGTTGGCCTTCCATTTACATACGTTGCATTGAGTACACTATGTTATCTAAGAGGGGAGTAGGTTTATTTAATATAATGTTACTTTAAAAGATTGCTTTTCAAACAATTCCATTCCAGACTTTTTGAGAGAGAATTTTTACAGAAATACATTACTTAGTTTTGGCTATCTATGTTTGTCGAAGTTCAACCCTTACACTGAAGAGACAGCTATTTTTTATTAACTATAAAATTAATACAAACAAATGGTTTTGTTACTGATCGTCTATCGATAGCATAAGCGGTAAGATCAATATCAGATCAATAATAAAATTAATATAGTCATTAATTCAAAAACATACAAAAGAATTGCCAAAAACTAATAACATTAAAAGAATATGTAATATCCTCCCCACCATTGTGAGTGTAAATCAGTAATTTAATATGCTGACGATTTTGAACAGTTACAATATACACGTATCGTTCATCAAATGGAAATGGTTACTTGTGTGTGTGAAATTTAAATCGTTATTTTGTGATTACATTTTAAACAATTACTCTTCACATCGTGATTACATTAAATTTAAACAACTTGCAAATGCTTCTAAGTGAAACATTACAATGCTTTTAGGAAGGTAGAACATAGCCACATACAAAGTTGTCGAACAAGTGCTGAAACACAAACTCCGGTTACTAAACTTTGTTTTATTGCTTTCGAAAATATTTCTCTTGTACTAAGATTACGTTGTTGTTAGTTTGTAATACTAATCGTTACAATTTAACTTGGTGAAATGTATTTTACCAAGTTAAATTGAAACGATTAATATTTTTTTATCTTTTCCTAAATATTTGAGATGCTTACTCCGTTGAAACTCTCTCTTTGCCTTAACTTCGATGAAGCTGTTTAAGCAAACAGCCATGCTCATAGTTAAATTAAAATCTAATACAAATAAATAAAAGTAGAAACCTAAAGTTAATTAGATAATGGTGCTGGAATGAAAATTTCATCATTTAACTTAGTTCCAACGTTAACTGACATGTGAGCGCTCGTGAATTTTAATTAAGGTCACTAATTTGGGTATGAAGAGTGTTACAAACTTTATGGGAACGAAAATTGGGTATTCTTTGAAACATTAATCATATTAATTTAGAGCAAATATTTAATCTGAGTGAAATCAATAATAGACAAAGGTAAATAACAGTAAAAACAAAAACAAAAAATATTCAATTATAGCAATGAAATAAATATTATAAAATATATAAAAATTTCAAAGATACGTTTTTGTGGCGACCTATGAGTAGCCACTAATTATTAAACTTTTTCATTCGGCTAATGAAGGCGAAAACTAAATAAAATAAATATTTTTTTATAAAAATAAATTTTTCTCCTAAGTCACATATAAACGTGTATCAGTTGAGAATATTACTCAAATAAATAAAAATATTTTTTGCATGCCACATACATGTATTTGATATACATGCATTTGCATCTATAAATCTCTATCGTCCAGTAGCAAAGTTCATTATTGCATACCCACTTTGACACAATTTAGCATAAAATATAGGTGAAAATCACCAAAACTATTTGCTTATAATTTTATTTATAAATATACTTTTAAAATTCTGTGTAGCCAGTTACTAATCAATTATTTTAACAATCTATTGCAAGTATTTTTATGCATATAGCTCTTTAAAGTAAGGAAAAATACGTAATATTCTCTGAAAATTATATTGCGAATTTATCGTTGACATTCTTCGTAAAATTAAATCAAGCTTAGAACTAGAAAAAGCTCTGGCTTATTTAACACAAATGATTATCCTGATTCCCTGCCCAATCCTATTAAATAATAATGACAATAAAAGAAATCTTATCAACAAAAACTTATTAAGTTAGAACTTTCGGACTTGTTCATTAGTTTGGATAGTCAGAAAAACTCATCAAGACAGGATGTCTCATACAGGTTCGCAAGGTTGAAACGCTTGATTTAATTTTACGAATAAGATTAATTTTCAATCCTCTGATTACTTTCATAGAAATAGTAAACAAAATCTACAGATAAGTTATCAGAAAATATATACATAACGACTAATTATTCGTTACATAAATAATACCCAATGACTGTAGTATGAAAGTAGAAAAAACTGAGAGATTGGAAAAATTATTTCAAATTTCTTTTTCTTTATCTAATATTTTTCGTGTCGGTTGTGTTGTTTATACTAAAATCTAGACCAGCCGTCCGTCAAACAAATATTATTCACTATCTACTTATATTTTGAAGTCCGGGAAGCGTTACAAACCCGCCGGCGGGCGACCCTCCTTTTAAAGCCTAGTCTCATATTGACTATGCTTGAAAGATTACATAAAATAATAACAGTGGTCCGGTAGCTATTAGAAACTTTAGCCGTATCACGTGAAACCTGTTCTCAATGCAAACTGTCAACTCAACCGCTTAAAGGATTACAATAAAAATAAAGACTTAACGCCATTTACGCGCCATTTGTGCGACGTTTTTCTCATTTTCACTTCACTTTAGGATAAAGTGGTTTGTAATTGAATTAGAGAGATCCAATTTTGTACGTCGTATCGCATCTAGAAAATGCGTAACAGTATTTTTGTAGAAAACCTGAATTATGTCGTCGCGTCTAACGAGAATAGACGTTGCATTTAATTAGAAACTCTTAACGATATTTCTAATTAGTATCTTTTGTCTTTGTTGAGAATGTGCATTCTTAACAAAGATCACGTTGATTCAAACGGTATGAATATTTTACATAACTTTACATAATTCAAAATTAGTCCTAATTCTAAAAGAACTGAAATATCACACGTCACAAGCTTCATCAACATCTAGATATACAGTTATTTAATAACAACCAAATTCCATTGATATTTTCGTGGATTAAAATTCTTTCCAATAACCTTCGCTATTGTTATTTACTAGTATGCGCAATGAATGATGCGTCTCAAGGGAGACACAACTCTTACTAAAATGAAGCACTATGTTCAATTAATGTCACTAGCTGGCTTAACTTTTTATACAGTGAAGTTTATGTGTTTTAAGAGCTAATTTTAGATAAATACTTTTATAGTATTAAATAATAAGTCAAAATAAAATTTAACATAAATATTATAAATTTTTGATATAAAAACTTTTGCAAGGTTTCAGAAACTTATTATGATTCACGGTTTTCATTATTATTTCTTAACGAGTTAACTTCATCTTATCTGGTGGTAACTAAAATAAGACTGAGACTGGAACCGAACTACACTCAGATTCTTCGAGGAAGTTGGAGGTAAGATAGCCAGTTCCTTTAGTTAAGGAATCCTTAAAAAAAGGGAAGCCCCTCTTCGGTTTTATTTACACTTACCATCAGGTGAGATAAAGGCCAAGATCAACACCGTTAAGAATTAAAAAAATGTCCGAGATTCCTGTAATAAAAATAGTCATGACTAATGTCCCATTATTTATATTTCTCGGAACCTGAATTACTGAAGCGTATGATGCATTCCTGGAAACGACAGCCAATAAATATCTCCATTAGTTTAATGCTAGATGACGTGCCTTGTTTTATTTTCATAAAGACAGGATTCGTAATACCTGTGGTTGAAAAAAGTATTTTATATCCATAGGTAGATACATACCAACGTAAAATGAAACACCCACTTTTGATTGTTATATTGGTAAGATGAAATTAGGACTTGTATTGTTTTTTAAATAAATATAAAAGAGAAAAGTGCAAGGATAAAAAAATATATCAACCCTACTATAATAATTACATGACGGTGTCAAAGAAATCATGCCAAATATTTTTCTCATCATTAATATGTCTTTGCAAATGCTCCATAAATATATGAATGACCTAGTCCCGACAAATTTATTTATGCAAGTATTGTAATATGTTCTTAATAAAAAAATGAAACATAAATAACAATGAAAACCGTTGCTAATAAATATATTTTTATGGTTACATATAAATTAAGCTCTTTTGAACGCATAAACGCGACTAATAAATAGATTGTGTAATGAAGCTGAGATCTATGGTGAGTGTTGCTTCTCCAGGGAGATCTAGAAAGTACTTACGAGAGTCACTTATTTAATATTTTATTTGTATACACACATAAACAAATAAATAAATATAATTAAAATAATATACCACGAATTGGGAGCCTGAAGTTACATTGCAAGGAGGATTAACGACCGTTGGGCTGACGACGGTCGTCAATTCTCCTCCTTCAAAAGGTCCTTCCCACAATGTTGACCGACGATCTAGTAAAGACCGAATGGTTTGGAGATCCTTGTGGAAGACCTTTGCCGAGCAATAGATCAATCGCTCGATATGATGATGATAATAACTATAAAGAATGTTTGCGCAATAGACCTTTGGCTTATGACTTTTGCCTTTTGCCGTTTTTCCTTATGACTAAGCGCAATCTCACCAGGCAATCGTAGAATGGACCAGGATAAATATACATCGTAAAACGAGAAATTTTTCTTTCTAATTTCACTTTTTCTCTCTAACTTAAGCATTTAACATAACAAGTTATTCTTATCAAAGGTCGGTCATCGCAATGATAGTGCTTGTAAATAACTACAAGTGGCATCTAGAACACGGTAAAAAAAAACTTTAAAAATAGATTTAACAATAATTAAGCCCTTTTATGTAGTAATTTAGTGTCGAGAATATATGAAGGATACTATTGTGTCGTTATGGCTGGGAAGGCACCTCTATACCTAACCAGATTTTATTCTAATTTCTTCTACCATTTAGGTCATGTTTTTATGGAGATAGTCCATTATTAATATTGAACGTCCGCTGTACGCTGCAGAAATTATTTAAGATCCCAAAGCTATAGCAAATAGAGCAGAATCACATCTATACCTTAGAATATTTATAATAATATTAAGTAAAATAAGTAATTAAATAAGAGCTTTTACACACTGACCGTTTAGAAATAATATATAACCTTATTTATTGTTTTGTTCTTTGCTTGTTGACAAGAGAGATATGTGTTATAGTACTGTATGGATGTGATTTAATATTGCTTCTCTAAGTTTGGTGGAAAATTCTACATAACAATTACTAAAAAAGGTACAAGAAGCACAAAAATTATTATTCTTTGGGCCTTACGTTTACAGACCGCCAGCTTGCAGCCGTTATTTTGGGTTTAATCGCCAAAAGTATACCTGCTTAATACTCAGTTTTATTTGTGGGGAGCCGTTACGAACAACGGGTCTTAATACCAATTTTGGCGTGATCCAATTCAAAACAAGCTGTGAAGCTAGCACAAGCTTAGAGCAGGCTATTAAAATGGCCGCACTTCAATCGTAACATCACCCGTAGGACCATGTAGTGTTAATAATTGTAAGAGACTAACATAAATTAAATATGGTTACATTACCTCCACGCTACAGACAATCGCAGCACAGCTAAATAATACACATAGTGTTGTGTTTCTACAACGAGTAAGGTTAGTTACTCTAGATTTCATTTAGAAAGATTTATGTTGAGAGCAGCGGAACTCGTATCATTTACTTCAACGAATACCTTCTATTCTCACTGGTGAGGCAACGCGAGAGTAGAGTTTAAGTTGTTAGCATCTTATACTTATTTATTAAGGACCAATAAATATTCATACATTACAATATTGACATGAAAAACAATATTAAACCTCGCGGGACCTATGCTGAATATTTTTTTCATACAAGCATTTGGCCCACCTAGAGGTAAACTATTAAAATAAGCAACACGCTTTGTGACAGAATTAAATTTAAAAAAACATCTATACTATTGAAGTTAACGTAGTTTTCTATCTGAAGCGGAGAACTAATGGACTGTGATGTATCTCCTAAGTAATGAAAATGCGAGCGAACGATAAAGGAAAATATGGGTTTATTGAACAAACTAGACTACGTAACAAAACAACAATAATGACAAGAAGGAAAAAGCAAAGACAAAACAAGAATTTTAGTAATTTTAAAATTATATAAAAAACCATAAATAATTATAAAAAAGGTAACATGGCTCGGCCACACTATCCAAAAAAACACTTTGCCTAAATGAGATAACGTATAAGCTTACTAAAAACTGTATTCGATCCTCCTTGACATATAAAGTAACAACAAAAAGTATCAGAAGTGTACATACATGCGTTGTAGAATAATATTATTCAAAGTGAAAACTTAACTTTGACGTCAACGTACAAGAACCCGGTCCAACCCAAGACGGTCGAGGGTAAATCAATATTTAGTGTACTTAGTCAAATATCATTGTGATAATTTTCCGTTTGGAAAGTTTCGTCTATAAATAGCATAAACAAAAATCAAAACATGTAAACAACGTCTAATTATCCATCTAAATTCGAATAAAATAGAAAGCTCAGCAAATGTCTTGACAACACCTGATGCTAAGTAGTCGAGGAGTCCACATGTGAAGATATGATTCGTTATTACTATGAGATATCTTTGTAAAATAGCATAATATACATAAATAAGTTCTTTGCAGATAAAGATGAATAATAGTAGTATAGGTACCTTCTTCTTGACGATCATAATTGAAAAGTAGATAACAACAGCACGTCAGGTTTTACAAAATATCAAAGTTTGTCAAGCGATGTTTCCTTTATACAAATAAATGAATAAGTGAGTAAATGAAGGCTGAACTTTCTCGTTTTTGAGTAATATGACATTAAAGAAAGTATTTTAGTGTTGTTCTAATATTAGGCACCTATAAACTTCCATTCCATCTCACATTTTAGTAGTTTATGAGCGTGTTGCCCGTGTCACGTGGCGGTAGTTCGGCGACTTGCGTCCGCAAGCACTCAGTTGCCCGGCGACACCCAAATTTTCCAATTTCCTATAGGTGAAGTCAACTTATTTATAATTATAGGTACACATAGACAAAAAAGAGATTCACATAGGTAAGTACTTAGGGTTCCTCCACATTAGTAGTTTCAAAAGAGATACATTGTAAATATTTTTTCATATATTTTAGTACCTTCGACGTAAAAATTACATTCCCCAATATTAATTCACTTTATTTAACAGAAATATCTCTTTGTGTTTTATTTGTGTTCTACAATAAAAGTAAACCTACCTAACAAAAGCATCTATGTTGTACACCAGTACAACGCAGTTGCTTTCGGTAAGCAATGCAGTATTAATACAGTCCTTCAATCCCCATACAACAAACGGCGCCGGCGCGGTGCCTACACCCTATACACCCTATTTAGTCTAATGTGGGCACTTTACAGAGTAATATAAGTAATTACTATACGTTTAGCGACTTTATTTTGTTACGGAGTCAGAAAAGACTTCCAGAAAAGGTTTATTTTTCCATAAGCTTTTCTCAGAAAATCGCCCTTTTAAGGAACGTTACAATTTTATGTATTGTTACCAAAAACGGCGAAAAGAAACATTGTGTAAACTGTCTATTATCCTCCAAGAAAAATATAAATGATCTCAAAACTTTTTGAAAGATTAAAAATAAAAAGGAAGAATAATAAAGAACTTGTACAGATATTTATAAGCACACTTAACAAATAAGCTCCTTAAGCTTTTGTGATGTAGATAGGTAGAAAAATATTGTCTATTCAATTTGTTTTATTATTTGAATATCTATAAATTCGTATGCTACATTTATATACAATAAGCTAAATTACGTAACAAAACCATTTAATACTGTACAATTGTAGGCTGACGAAGAAACAAATAAATATAGGAGAATATAAAAACGATAAAAACCTTTTTATCACGAGCCAGCTGCATTTAAATTGCAGAATAACAACCAAATCACAGTTGGTATTCAGTTCGAACTGTAATAAAATCGGCGATCAACTCAATCATCAACCGATAGAAAATATTGAGATATAGTTAAATAAAGTGAGTTATTAATACTTAATAACGTAAGAAAAACTGTGCGGTGTGTTCGTTGGAACAGCACACCAACTTTTGGTTGTCAGTTTTGCGTACCAAATACTTATTTGTTTAATTATTATGAAGTGAAAAATAATTTTTGACTTTTAATTTTACTTTTAAATTGACTTATTACTTAAATTGTGTTATTAAGTTTTTCATTCTTCTTATTATATATTACTTTTACGTTAGCTTTTAATCTAACGATCTTCACAATAGTACGATAACATAACTTTAGTTTACTGGAAGAAATAAATGCAACTTTAATATATAAAAATATAAATACTTTATTGTATTCGCAGTTGTCAAACCTGTGTAAAACGCTTCAAAACCGAGTTGATGATGCCGATGAAACTCTCGAAAAAACATGTTTAATAAAAATTCAGAAAAAAGAAAGAAAAGACCCATATACAAACACCAAATGATATAATTCAAAGGTAATAATGCAGTCACAAGTTCTTGATTATTTTTATGACCAACTGGAGACCAACTATTTTTTCGATATTTATAGAATAGACCGAAACTTACATCATAACTCTCTATTAATGAATAAATAGATCAAAGACATTATTCTTAGGTGAAAAGGTGGTAGCGGAATTTTTCTCCACACTTATAACGCCGGGCCGCAGGGCGCTGTCAGACTGAGTCAAGTGGTAAGATTTTGAACAAATTAAAATATATTCATTTGTTAAGTTGACACGAACCATTTAAAATTTAATTATGTGAGGATTGTACGGCTAATTGTAACAATTATAACTAAAAAGCACCTACGTGACGTAAACGTGTTGTACTAGATAATGCGTATAGAGTTTCATTTACTCACACATACTATCTCTATATGTGAGTAAATAAAACATCGTAGAAACCTTTCCTTCAAAACAAAATCCACACACACATACTTTTAGTATTTTCCCTAAACTGTATAAGTTACTTTAAAATTAAATAAAAATATTTAATGGTGAATTTCAATAGTTTTCTTTGAAACTTTATCTAGTGTGTTTTTAATTGTACTTTAGGAACGTTTTTTAACTTTTGAAAAAGATAGAAATAAAAACACTGTTTTTGATCCAGAGTTTACGGAAAGCTGTCTTCGCGTTCGCGGTTTGGAAGCTACTGTCTGTCGTGCCTTTAACTACCCGTTTTAACATTTATATAATTCATAGTCAGCTTTCCGTAATTGATTTAATTATAAAAAATGATATGATATATATGCTAACAATCTTAACAATACATGCTTTTGTATATAGTTTTTTACTTAAGTTTATTTATTCTATGTATATAAAGTATTTAGTAAGTATTTTAAAGTATTAAAAAATCTAACAAAATAAATATGTGAATGTGTGTGTGCGTCGCCTACAATATTGCGCCCTTAGTGCTATCAGCACTGTTATCCCGTGGGTTGAGTAAGGCGACGCGCGTTACCGGGCGGCGTAGTGTGCCAGTGCGCGTACGCACATCAACAACACGGACACGCCCGTCACTACCTGCGTGGGTCGCAGTTACTACTCCATGCCGCCAGCCATACGTTGTGGTTTGGGTGTAGCTCTTCTATAGCGACAGAATAAACAATTCGCAGATACTGAGCGAACAGAAGGTCTAAGTCGTAACACCCAGTATCGCTGTCTCAACTCATTAACAACGAGTTCATTGGCACCATGAAGAGCGCGCCTATGATAATATTCTATCAACAGTCGTGTGATCCTGTGCTGACCATCCAGTATAGCTGGTCTTCGTACCGACTGTTCAACACCCACTACTTTGTCGATACGACCACCGACTCGTAATATACCTGACTCATCACGGTAAGGTGACAACTGGAGTAAACGACTATTCGATGGTAGTGGTTTACCTTGCTGTAAATATTTAAGTTCACAATCAAAGGTAATCTGTTGACATTTCTTTATAATAAGGTCTTCTGCTTCCTTCATTAAAGTGCTATCAAGTTGAACACTTATGCGCCTACATTTTCTAATGAAGAGTAAAACTCTAGCAGTGGCGCGCACAAGAATTAACCATCTCGAGGTGTTATTTTCGTTAGGTAAAGATAAGTCTGAGCTACTCATTACGACTAGTACCGACCTCTCTTCACAGATTACGTCTTCCGAACGTTCGGTAAACTTAGTGTTCTTCGGCCATTTATATTCAGGATGGCGTAAAAAATATGGACCCTGAAACCAAACGTCAGAGTATACTAGTGGAGGAGCATCTTCTCGAGTAGCCACATCCGCAACATTCATTCCAGACGGCACATGTCGCCAATCGCAAGCCTTAGTTAATTCATCAATCTCACCGAGGCGATGAGCGACGTACGGCTTATAGTTTCGCGGGTCACTGCGAATCCACTGCAAAACTGTACTGGAGTCAGTCCAGTAATAGCGTTTCACATTTTTATTTTTATGTTCACGGTAAATAGTTTCAGCGAGGCGAGCGCCTAATAACGCTCCTTGCAGCTCAAGCCTTGGAATAGAAATAGGACGTAAGGGACTCACTCTGCTTTTACTAGCAGCAAAACAAACCAACACGCGCCCATCCAACAAAATAAATCTCCAATAAATGACCGCAGCGTATGCCTTCATTGACGCGTCGCAAAAAACGTGCAGTTGTCTTACTACTATATCCGAGTTACTAATATTATTGGATATGCCTTGTTGCTGCACTCCCGCATAACACTGTGTCCAGTCGCCTGTATTAAGATAACAGCGCGGGATACGCAAAGAACATAACATCTGTAAATCTTTCAACCAACTAACCCACTCTGAATGTTCAGTACAATGGATACGGCAATTCCAATCTACTCCGCTACGATGTACAGACTGAAAGATTATTTTACCCTTTATAATAAAGGGGAAAGAAAACCATGTAAATCAAACACAGACATAATAACGCTTAGCATTTGGGACTTAGTAGGGGGCTGCGTACCATTTAAAACAACACAAGGAATACGATCAAGAGTAATTTTAAATCCAAATGAATCATCGTTAGGATACCACATTAGGCCTAGCGTGCGCTCAGCAGTGTTCGTAGCTCCATGGTTAAACTCCGTGGCAGTCTGCGCGAGCGCGTCGGAGGGGATGGTTCGCAATATATTCCTACTGTTACTCGCCCATCGCGTTATTTCGAAACCACCTTTACTGTGAATATCAGTAATATCGCGGACCAACTGAATGGCTTTAATTTCGTTGTCACAAGAATGAATACAGTCATCCATATAATGATTGTTGATGATGACATCAACAGCCTCAGGAAATAAGTCTTGGTATTTTAAAGCATTTTTATTTTTTATATATTGGGCGATAAATGGAGAACAAGTGGCGCCAAAAATCAAACTTTGCATAATGCAAATTTTTAATGAATCGTTTGGATTACTTTGCCACAAAAATCGCAAAACATGTTGATCTTCAGCTCGTATTTTAATTTTCAAAAACATATCTTTAATGTCCCCAACTATTGCAAATTTATTTTGACGAAACCTCAACAAAATACCTAATATAGAATTATAAAGGTCGGGACCCGTTAGTAAATAATCGTTCAGACAGACGCCATTAACTTTTCCTGCACCATCAAAAACCAGTCTGAATTTACCGGGTTTTTTGGGATTTTGTATACCAAAGTGTGGTAAATACCAAACGTGACTAGCTGACAGTTCATTTTCCTTAAGTTCCCGAGCGTAGCCAAGGTCAAATAGTTTCTGAATCTCTTTACGATACCTAACTGCGTAGGTGTCGTCTGCCTGAAATTTTTTTATTATACTTTTCAATCGTGACAATGCGTAATTATAACTGTCGGGCATAGAAAAATCATCCTTATTGAACGGCAATCCGACTTCCCAATGACTACCATAATAACGAGAGCTCTCGTCTAAAATACGAACAGCTCTGAGATGTGCTGTATTCTCACGGCGCACGGTCGATATTCCAATGGCATCTAACTCAAATGACTGTTTAATTAAATCGGTTAGTTCATTCATTTCGCTTACCTGTTGTTGCTCGGAGTGACTGAGATGGAATGTGTGCCCATTGAGAGAAGTGTGACTACGACCAACGCAGCCGTGAATAGACCATCCTAATCGGCATCTTGTTGCGTAAGGTTCATTTTCGTTCCCGTGCAAAATTTCTAAAGGTGCTAAAAGAAAATAATTGTCTTCCCCGATCAGTAAGCGAGGCACCACACACTCTTTACATACAAATTGTTTAATATGCGAAAAACGTTCGCAAGTAATATTATTTACAATTGACAAATTTTGTTTTGGTAACTGTAGTTTATTAACTTGACGAAAAGTAGCATTGTACATTTTATTGTTATCATGAACACCTGATATCTCCGTGCACACTTTGGGAGCATCAGACTGAAATACTTCTAAACCGAATGCATCAATAAACTTTATAGAACTAGGTTGAAAACATTTTAAGCCTAATTCATTCACTAAAGTCTTTTCTATCATAGATATCGCGGCACCATCGTCTAATAAAGCATATGTACTCACTGTACCGAGGGGTCCACTTATATTCACTTTTACCACTTTGAGCATGACGTGCGGAGTGGGCGCGGTATCCCCGCGCCATAGACCGCGCGGCGCCTGCGCAGCGCCTGAGACATGGGCTACGGTGGCGCGCTGAGACCCGGAATCGGACAGCGCGGCGCCCGCATCGGCTGCGTGCGGCAAGTTGGCAGAGCGCGGCATGGCCTGCGTGCTGTGGCTGGCCGCGACGTCATCCAGTGGTTGCTGGTGCTGAATGTTCGATGTGACATGGGACGTAGTACTCGTTACCGGTCTCTTGTAGTGTAATAAGTGATGGTGTGCGAGTCCGCAATTGTCAATATTACACAGAGGCGCTGGGCATTCGTTTCGATCGTGTTTATTCAATAGACAACAGTAACATAAGTTGTTTTCCTTAACAAACCTCCAGCGATCTTTTCTCATAGCTCGTTTGAATACACGGCAATTCGTTAACGTGTGTGAAGATTTTTTGCAGAAATTACACACACTTACGCAACTGTCACTTGAGGGCGTTATAGTGAGTACCGGACGATTGTAAGTATTATTGTAGCGGGAATCAGCTGTCGGCTTCCGAGTGTATACAACAGGATCAGATCTTTTTGGTTCTCTTGGCTGTGTCATACCAACTACTGATATCATTTTGGCCTCGCGCTTAAGAAATGATGCTATTAACTCCAACTTAGTCACATTTTCACATAATTTCTCAAATGCATAATCGGTCCATTTGCCAATAAGAGTACTTGGCAGCTTAGACGTGATAGCAGATAACAATTCTGGACTACATAAATAATCATTCTGATTAATTGCGCGTAAAGTGGCTACACAGTTGCTTATTTTCACGGAGAAAGTAAATATATCTTGCTGATAGTTATTAGGTAACGGTGTCAACTTCCTTACCTGATTTAATAAATGATGTATAATAATGTCTGATCGACCAAACCGTAATTCTAGTGCCTCAAGTATATGGGTTGGCGACGTGTTGCCAATCAGCAGGTCAGTCACTGCTTCTTTGGCATCTCCTCTCAAAGCACGACGTAACCGCCACAGATTTTCAGATTCACTAAATTGGCACATTTGTGATGTTTCATTATAGGCACTTTTAAAGTGTAACCATTCGATACAATCACCATTGAAGATAGGTAATTCACGAGGGGTAGATAGACGTGTTAGGAGATGTTCTTCTTGTTGTTTAGAAGACGTGACCATAATATCTTTGAGGGTGTGTGCTAACTGGAGCAGGCCGTCGACAGGCTGGGTGGAGGGCGATGCATGACTCGGTTTCATAAGATTAGTAGCCTGCGCTGCCTCCGTAGCCGTCGCTGCAGCCTCGAGATGTAGCTCGGGAGGCTGTATGGTGCTGCGGTTCAGCCATTCCTCAACTTGGGAACGCACCTTGGTGTCGCTGTTCTTGCTATATTGTGAGCGACTCGACTTATCGTCGTCGTCTTCATCTATCAAAGCTAAATTGACTTCTAGCTGTTTATCAATTAACTGCATTTGTATCTTAGCTTTAGCTTGAGCGGCTTCCAGTTCAAGCTGTTTGCGGCGAGCTTGAGATGACGTCGACTTTTTTGATGAAACCGTTGTTTCATTTTTAATTGAATGTTGCTTACGCGACACTTTCGATTGTTCTGGATAAATTTTGAGCGATAAATTATCACTAGGCACAGGCACTTCTAGTTCACTATTTTTTGTGAGCACATGTTCGGAAGCGCACTCTAACCTCTCAGTTAACTTTAACCGATCTTTAAAGGTGTATTTATCGCACGGTGGTGTTCGCTTCATATTAAATAATTATTTACTGGTTATTATAGATTTGGCTCGATGGATCAATTGAAAAAGATAGAAATAAAAACACTGTTTTTGATCCAGAGTTTACGGAAAGCTGTCTTCGCGTTCGCGGTTTGGAAGCTACTGTCTGTCGTGCCTTTAACTACCCGTTTTAACATTTATATAATTCATAGTCAGCTTTCCGTAATTGATTTAATTATAAAAAATGATATGATATATATGCTAACAATCTTAACAATACATGCTTTTGTATATAGTTTTTTACTTAAGTTTATTTATTCTATGTATATAAAGTATTTAGTAAGTATTTTAAAGTATTAAAAAATCTAACAAAATAAATATGTGAATGTGTGTGTGCGTCGCCTACAACTTTTAAAAAATATACACTTAAAATAGCAGTTTTACTCATTGGCAAAAAACTCAATCAACATTTATGTTTTACGCCTTATTTACAAGTTTATTAATCGGCTTTTGAATCAAAATTAATCGATCGAGGATTAAAGGAGAAAACTGAAAGTAAGCAGCTAGAAAGGTCAATTAGTACATCCGAGTTTACAAAACATTTAAGCTCTTTAAAATACAATATAGGATTAACAACAGTAGAAATCAGAAGAAACGTGATATCAATGGATTAAAAATAGCAGGCAATAGGTAGGCAAGTAATATCAGGTGATGAAGTAAATCTGTCTCTTTATCATCATACATCAACCGAGAGATGTTCAATGCTGGTTATAGGTCTCCCCCATAGATCTCTAAACCAATCAGTATTGTCATTTGTAATGTCAGATGTAATTTTTTACCTTTCATTCCTAACCGCTATATGCTAATAATAATCACACGATAAGCATTAACAACAAATAATTATCTTAATATATTAATCTACAAGTTCTAACCAAAAACCATACACTGTATTCTCCAATTTATATTTCTTTCCACTTTCATTACAAATCCTTAACCAACGGTTTGTAAAATAATATTGATACAAAGAACTCAATTCAACGAATAGAGCAATGAGAGACTCGGTACGACATAAGAAAAAATATTCAATATCACCCGTGACGAACAATACACGCAAAGAAACTTTATTTGTTCTGTGTTTGAGATTGAAGGTATTTTTTATGTTGTTTTTGAAATAAAGGATGCATGGTACGTACGTACGTCAACAGAAATTGGTGCAAACAATGTTCGCGGGATTGGGAAGTGAGATTGTTTTTTACAAAAAACAGTTTAGCATTTTAATCGAAAACTATTGGATATCCTGGTAGGGACAGATATTTGATCACAAGTCACGGATATTTGTATGTTTATTTAGTGTGATTTTATGATACTTAACTGAGGCCAGATAGAAAAGATGTGGTGATCATTATCTATAAATTTCCCATTGAAAAAAGTGTTTCTTTTATAAAATCTCGATAAAATTTTATTGAATATGTAATAATAATGATCAACAAACGCCAATACTAATAATTCTACTGCTCAACACAGTTCTATGTGTCTTTCGACGCACAAAGTAGTTCGAGCCATACCATAGCGAAATTTGCATGGTTTTCTTTATCAAAACGAAAACAGTTTTTAGTATTTGTACAAAGATATATCCAAATTTCAACGAAATGACTCACCTACGAATTATTCTCTGGTAAATTTCAAAATCGCAAAGGTATTTTCGTTCTCTTTTATAAAATTGTGTTTAAATAGAATTTTTATTATTAAACGGGTACATGTATTCATCATCAACATCAAGCAGTAGTATATTATCTAATAGTCTTCTTTTTTCTACAAAATGCAACGTCTGGTTATATGTCTGTAATTTTTTATAGAGTCACTTGATGTATATGAAAGCGGTTTCCATTGTGGAAGAGAAGATTTTATCCAAAAACTTTTAGGTTTTTGGCGCATCAGTGTAGCTGTAGGTGCTGTATTGTAAAAGGGCGGTCTTACAGCTAAATACTGATCTTTTCCAGACAAACTTTGAATTCATAAGATACACAAGAATACATTAGATGAGTTAACTCCTCGCTGTACCTTTTGAATTCTATTAGAATCTTAATCCCTATTCAGTAGGAATATTATCTTTCATGCACTAAACATCGCCAAATGGGTGGAGCCATAAGCAGAAGCTTTATACAAATACGACAGACAAAGACAGATAATAATAAGGTTGTTTCATAAAACAAAAGCAGCGGCAATATCTAATGAAAAATACGCGTTGTTTACAACACGTTAACACTCGTTTATCAGGCTTGCGTCTCTTGGCCGCTTGTGATATCATATCACGTGCTAATTCATCTGAGAACAACCGAGATAAGGAACGCTTACATTTACAAAATCCTTAAGTCTATAGAATGTATTCTTTTATAGTCTAGATTGGGATAATAAGTAGTATTACGTAGGAACGTCTCTAAAGACACTAAAATATAGTATCTAGATATTATTTAAATAGCTATGAAGAAAAATATTAATAAACAATAATAAATTATCTGAAATTTTTAAAATATTTTCATATGTTAGTCCTTCTAAAACTCTAATTTTTTTTACTACTTTATGAGAGGTTCATTAATTAATTGATTTTTATATAATATTATTTAAATAATTATAACAAGACCTATTATTTATTATTTTCAACAGTTGAGTTCGTAGATTACGGAAGTCATACACTGATGACACAATTTCTACTTTTGCACCTGCAGGAAGAGATAGTGTAAAAATCTAGACATAATGTTGGGGCAGTAAATCACCTTACGTGCAGGGTTACGCGGTTGGGGCACTGTAAATCAGGACCGGACGGAAGCTTCTACGTCCGTTTCGTTACATTAATTTCACCAAAAAAAACAATAATAGTTCGCAATTTACCATAGGACGGGTTAGGATTAATATAAATAAACGTAACAATTACATGAGCAGCGTTATTGTGTTAGCTATTAAGATACCGCTGAGATCGATAGAATACAATATCTTTTCAATATCACGCAGATAATTAAAGTAATACAAAAAAATTGATACACTTGCTTTTGATATTACTAAAACAATGTACAAATACCTAGTACTTATATTAAATTAATATTTTGCTTTTCAAAAGTATTTCCATCTTAACCAAGTATTATAATTATCTGAAATTTAGTCCACAAAGTACACTGAAGATCTTTGGCAACAAATAATTAGTCGTGGTTCGTAAAGAATTGGAGCTGAAGAGGATTAGACATAATCATACAAAAATAATGTTTCCTTCAACAACTATGAGGATAAGTTTAGTTTACATTTACACACGTGCCACCCACAAAACATATATTGGATTTTCCTAACTTAGAAGACGGTAAGCCGTCATACTGGAAGCGTGTGACTGAGTAACACCTGTCCCAATAAGCCATGAAATAGTTTGATTTTCAAGACTTATGCATAATCTGTACGCACAGTGAACACTTCGAAAAGTGATTACTACAATTTTTTTTACTTTTTTTTTTTAAATTTAGAAACCACATAATTTTGTTTACGTTAGTTTGTTTGTTTACGTTAGAGCTGCTGACAAATAAACAGGGACCTTATTGTGTAACTTCGTATCTATCGCGATAGCTTTGTTCTTTAAATTACTGCGTACTAAAGCGACACATTACAATGATAAACAATTGTGGCAATGGAAGTGTGGCGTACGTCAAACTGAAAGTGATAGCGATAGATTCAGAGGTATACAACAAGATGTAGATATTAAAAATATATCCAATTTATATTGAGATAAGGGTTTATTTTTTATATTCTTTATTGCACAAAAGAACAATAATGATTATATTATTACAACTATTTTACTTCCAAATGTATGTATTTTCATGCTGTAATAAAACGGTTAGGTTGACTAATGATAGCACGAACTCATACTTGCAACATACCCTTTTTATCCCGAATGATGTTTTTAGTTAGGTAAGAAACAATTTAAATGTAGTATTTTTTCATTGTCACCAAAGTTGGTAACAGTGACAAAATTTATTAGGGTATTGTATAAGTCGGGCAAGTATTCTCGTTCGTAATTTAGCTATAAGAGTATAAAGTAACAGCTTAGTCTCGCTTAATAGGGGTGTTGTCATTGACGATTTCATTTAAAAGGGTGCCGACTGCCGAGGTCACGTACTTCGCTGATCTACGTTCAATTTGTTCTATGCAAATAGGGCTATTTTTAGATTGATAACTCTTTTCTCGTCTTTGCAAATGACTGGAGAAGTACATTTTTCACATAATACATGTTCTAGCAGGAAATAAAAATAATTTAATGTTTGTTCCTGAAGTGAAGTATTAATCTGATTTTATTAATCATCTTGTCCAATTGCATTTAGTAAGTTATGCAATCCTAAATCAAATATAAATATAGTTTTTATAAATAAATAATGTAATACATTATTATAGGCTCACTCTGTAGAGTGACTATACCTGCACATATAAAATTAGGAGCTATTATTCATTGTAAATAACCCCTACAACATCCCCATGTTGGAGTCTGTAGGGGTTATTTATATTCGATCAGATAATAGGGGGTGATATGAACTTCTTTTCAGGCCAATTACCCGTTAATCTCTATAGCAATCAGCTTTCTTCTTTCAATTAAATTTATTTTAAAATTTATACATACATGTTAAAACTGCTATTATTTGTAAGAATTAAAAACGGTTTCGTTTTACAGTAAAACGAACGAAACAGTAAAACTCTCTGGTTCAGTGGTTCACAGCGCCTTTCTCAGATCTAGAGGTACAAAGTTTTATTTCACAGCATGCAGAAATTAACCGCTTGAATTGGCCAGTGGTAGGGGATTTTAAATCCGTCTAGCTAATTACTACCACCTTATCTTCGCCTGCTAATATAACAATAACATATTTTTCTATTACAGCAGTTTGAGATAAGAGAGTTAAGATAGCCACTACCTCTGTGGTCCATGAAAATTTGATGTTATCTTCACTTACCACTCATAGGTGAGAGGAGGACTAACAGCCACGCTGTTTAGAATAACATAAAAGTTTGCTGAATTTATTAATAACATTAAATTATGAAGTATGTGACGCGATACAGCTCAGTGCTTAGATCTATAATATAATCTCAAGATCTCTCTTAAATACGTATTTTAAAAACTTCATTTCTAATGTTTAATGGTAGCTCCTTGCTAATAAAATAAAGTATAAATATTGAAAAGAGTTACATATTTCATTTCTTTTTATAAAAAGCACAGCCAATGACTCGACAACGCCTGACGACCCGCAGTAAGAGAAGTCCATGTGCATATGAGGGGATATTCTGTTGTGTGTTTTCTTAGTCACCTCTAATTTTCGGATCTCTTTTTAAGGAGCTCATATTATATGACGAAGAGGCAAGGGCTGGTAATGATTTCCACGTTCTGAATTACAAAGGTTATAATGAGTAATAACAAACATACCCTTTCTTTTTTTCTTAATATCCCGTGCATATCTTCTCATAGACACAGTTTGTATTATCATTTAAATTTTTTCCGTACAATAAATGTTGCATTTAAAGATTACACTTTGTTTTTAAAAAATGACAAACAACGTTATAAAAAGTAATATAACCGATACGATGTTTGACCTTGATGATAAGATAAAATATATGTATCTTTACACCACATAATTCTCTGTGATATCATTAAAGATATAAATAGGTACATCCAACAATCGCCCACTTATATTTTTGTAGAAAGAACTAGGCATATGGAATAATAGTTAATACTACTTGGTGATTATTAATACATTCTTTTCAAAATAAGTATTTCAATATAGAAATCAATTTTATTTATTCACATATTACAAAATTTATTGATAACACTGTAAAAGTAATTAAACCCTTTGTATCGCAAGAAAAGTGAATCAGCTATTTCAATAAGTTTTATTTTAATTACTATTTTATTAGTTTTCACTCGGAGGGAGGACCTAATTAAATATCAAAGTAATCTATAACACACGGTAATTTTTATCACACTTCCCACTATTGTTCTTAAAACAGCTATAGACGTAATATAGGGAACATCGATGGCTAACAGACGAAAAAATTGTATATGAGATCACGTGAAGTCATACTTAAGACCGATCTCGAAGCTCTGCTGGGAGACGCTCCAATAGCAAATAGAGCTTGACGTCAACCTGGCCGGCGACTTCAATAGCAAAAACACTCAGTGGAGCGGCAACTCGGCCAACCGTAATGGGAGGTTGATGAGCAGATACGCAGATGAGTTACTTTTCGCCATCCTGGTCCCTATGAGTCCTACCCACTATTCTGGCCGAGTGGATCACGGTGCGAATCCACTAGACGTGGCGATTCTGAAGAACATGACTCTCATGTTACGCTCTTTAGAAAAAATAGACTGGATTTGGACCATTACCCCGATGTCCTTGTTGGCAAAGAGAGATGAGAGAAATATAAAGCAACGCATGCGTGAGTTCCGTAACAATCAGTGAGACAACCTTCTTGGAGATATCTCGCCATCTCACTAAGCTTACTGGAAGCTGGCGAGGATCTTTAAGTTGGATATAGAGTCCACCACCCCACCCCTCCGCAAATCTGACAACTCATTCGCTTTCGAACACTATGAGAAAGCCGAATGCCTGGCCAACAGTCTGGAAACTCAATGTACTCAACATTTTTATTACTGGAATTGGGTTGCTGGATCGTCGATCGACGACATCGGCGCTTGAAATGTAAACCAATGCGATTAAGGATATTGTAATGATTATTAGTTGGATGGAATAATAGGCGTAATACGGACTATTTTGATGTCCATGATCTAATAAATTTTTAGCGTTCATGGCCTTCATTCCGCTTTAATTAAAACAATAATTCTAAAGTGAGGAACATAGTTTCCCAGCAGTGAAATGCCAGTGTGCCCAACCGCGGGACGTATATTATAGTCTTTTGATGAGATGATGATATATCGTGAATTATATTAAGTCGGGGAAAAAGTCTTTTCGCATATAGTATGTATAAATTTGTAATCAAATATCTTTGGCTGTACTTTTTGTTACTGGCTGTTGTTGTTTTTCTTTCTGTCAAAATGAGCGAATCGAGTAAAGAAATTAGATACATTTTAAAATTTTATTATAAAAAAGGAAAGAATGCAACGCAAGCCGCGAAAAAAATTGTGACGTATATGGACCTAATACAGTGATAGTAAGAGTAGCATAAAGTTGGTTTAAACGTTTTCAATGTGAGAATTTTGATGTCAAAGATGCACCTCGCTCTGGTACAGATAAAATGGACTCTATTTTTGTTAAAGTGGAGCAAGATTGACATATCAGAAGTTACGAGATA
Organism: Acentria ephemerella; assembly: GCA_943193645.1. Classification (NCBI taxonomy): domain Eukaryota; kingdom Metazoa; phylum Arthropoda; class Insecta; order Lepidoptera; family Crambidae; genus Acentria; species Acentria ephemerella. The sequence goes on along the minus strand of OW971879.1, from coordinate 10,421,776 downwards.
ACGGGAGAACTAGGAATCGACCACAAAATAGTTTCGACCCATATGAAACTTAGGGTACCCAAAAAAGCTCGATATTTAGGTGCCACACTAGCTCACTGAAAGAAACCTAATGAACTGTGTACTTATTTCCAATTATTTATTGAGACGTAATAAAACCGAACCGTTTTTGAAGAGATTGATAACTGGTGATGAAAAGTGAGACACGTATGACAAGAACGTACCAAAAAGGTCGTAATAACGAAAAAACTCGCAATAAGGTGATACTGTGTCTATTGTGGTATTGGAAGGGCATTGTTCATTATAAGCTTTTACCGCCGGGCAGAACCATCGATTCGGATCTCTACTGCCAACAACTGGTTAGATTAAAGCAAGAAGTTGAGAGAAAGCGACAGGAATTAATAAATAGAAAGGGTGAAGTCTTATATCACGATAACGCTAGTCCACACATCTTCTTTTAACAACATAGTATCTAATAGAAATATTTTTTTAATTGTAAAGCTTACTTACAATCTTTAAAAAAATTTCAGTTTACATATGAATTGCTCAAAATCAGACCCATTACGTATGCACAGACGTATTCTTCGACTTCGAATTCGCTACGAGTCACCATTTTGTATCGAGTTACGGTGAACATTAAAATAATATTTTGAACTTCGGTTTACAATTCCTCTACTGAACCTTAGTATCTTTTACACCAAATTCCATACAAGACCACACAAACCGGTCTGCGGTCTACTACTACTCCTACACCTTTAAGGCTAGGCAAAGATAAATAGACCCCTTCTAGGCAAACATATGCCATCGTAAGCCCAGTCATCACTTAACATCAGTTTTGTTTGTGGACAAATGTTCGCCTGTATAATACAAAACAATATACTAAGAAAACATATTAAAATAACAAGCAATACAAATAATAAAGCATGTCATAGAGTAACTCGACTTAAATATTTTTTTGATCGTAAAACTCAAACAAGAGAGACATGACAAGTGCTTTAAATATTACAATGAAATCATGAATTCCCTTTCAGAATAGATTACTTTTAAAATACTCAGAACATAAAATATGGTATTTTTTTAATTATTCTATACGCTACAATTACTTTCAGCTAGAAATAAATTGGTACGTAATATCACAGTTTTTAGGTTCATGACAGACCAAAAATAAAATGGATGACATGTCGTCAACATGTATGTGAACTGGAACGTGTGACAAATTGTAATAGATTAAAAATGTCATATTTACCTACACCAAAATAGAATTAATTCATTTCAACAACAACGGTTCTGACGTTTTTGAGACCTCAACTAAGAGAGAATGAATAAATATATTGTTTTTTGCACTTTTGTACATATTATATTATTTCTTGTTAAAAAATAATCTATTAGTGCTATTGCTGATCGCAAAATGAAATATCTTTGGTTAAACTACATTATTTCATTGACAATAAAGTACAATTTACTAAAAATTCGAAATTCAAAATATTAATTTTACTATAATAATAATTAACATTTCAGAGTTGTAGAGGTTTCTGGTAATTCTTATCTTATTTATTCTTACCTTTAGGCAAAATTTCAATACCTTGTCAATAAACGCCTTACACATTTAGTACCCAAGAAATACATTTTATAGAATAAATAAATATTTGTATTTCTAATAATATCGCCAGTTGCGTAGGGAGCTAATATCATTTATATCTCAGGTTTCAGCCTATATTGGCCGAACAGATACAGTGATAGTGAATTATAAGTGAAGTATAACTATAGCCATTATTTAAAGAAGTCTTTCCTATGAAAATATAGTAGCTACGCTCTTGGCTAGCAATATACTTTATGACAAAATCGGTACTCAAAACACTTTTAAATCATATTTTTTTAAAAATGTTACCTAGTGTTCAATCTGACATTTCCCAAAAAAAGCTTACAATACATAGATAGATATTTAAGGGACAAATATTCAACTCGGCTGATAGATTCCAATATAGCTATTAACCAGTAAAGCCGTGCAATCGAGACACAATTAAATTTTACCATGGTTCAATCGGCCATTTTATTAATCAGTGTTAGTAGATTCAGCTTGCCAAAACGGCAAATATATCTTTTTTACAAACAATTCTCTTTTTAAGTCGCAATGGGTCCAGTATTTTTAAATCTTGCTGAAAAACCGAAAAAAAAGTCGCGTAAAGTTTATATTTTTTGTTATACTACAAAAAAATGCGGTTATGTAATATAAGGTTGTTGTTATCCACTTTAACCTTTATTTCAGAAAATTCAGTTGTGCTTGGAGATATTTCAGTTTCATCCAGCGAATAAACGTCTCAATTTGATGAATAAAACTACTAATAACGAAGCAAATTTTTTTGTTGACAATTATGCCTATATGAAATGTCTATAGAATTAAATGGACATTTAATTTCGGATCTTTAAATGGTACAATCTTTAGTTTATAATATTCTTGTAAATCCTGACCATTCTAAGGTAATATAGCGATAAAAATGCCCTTGTACAATATAGCAAATTTACCTTTTTTGTTTTTTTCCTGAAATTTATGATGTATAATGGTAGGTAATATGTATGTACCCGCACATTAAAAGCAACCCTTATAAAAAGTCAAACAAAATAAGGCCCTTTTGACCCACTAAGGTGAAATGCTTCCTTGTTGCCAGTCTGGAAGGTCGTTATTTATTCTTATTGTTGTCGGAACATGGAACATAATAATCACTTGTAGGAAACAACACTTTACAATAGGTATCTACTTATTCGCATCTTCGCAACTGTTTAAGAATGCAGATTACTTAGCTTTTTATCCCAAAAAACAAATGAAAACTTTACGAAAAAGTAAGAATTTAAAACGATTACGAGCAAAAGTTATAACGACAAAGGTTCTATTTCTGTCATAAATAAATGTATAATATTACTTTACTAAAGGAAAGGAAAGTAAAGGAAAGTAATATTATTTATAAGGTTCTATTAAACTTTCAACAAATTCATCAAAATCAAGCAAAAAAAAAACAAAAAACTGCTGACAAATAATAATTTGGAGAAGCTTTTTCTTTCATATGAAATGCTTGCCTTATAACTCTCATAGTCTTATTGTTAAAAACATCTAAAATCTCAAACTATTATACAAATATAAAACACGGCTGACTGCACAAATTCAATAATTCCCATAATGCCAATTGTGTCCGAATAAATTCATTTCATACTCGAATAATTGAGTGTATGTATAAATTATTTTAAAAATAAATGGCCAAGACTTATTAAATGTTACTGATAGTCAAAAACATAGTATATGTCTCTATAAACATTAAGGATTAAGCAAAACAACAAGTAGTTACATTATAACGTTAATTAAGAAATTTGAGATTTCTGATAATATTGCTCTGTTTTGATTCCATCGCTGTCTGCAAGTTACGAGCTATTGTTTCCTAATTGAAAAATCTAGTCATCGCTAATAAGGTAGTGTTTACTTAATAGGGGGCTTTTCTCGTCTGAAGTAAATAATTAAAGTGAAACGATGAAAATATTTTATTTTTTAGTAATAATTAGATTCAGTTTCATCAGATATGTAGTAGAAGCTACTTTGTATGACACAAAGAATCGATAAATTCATTATTAAAAATGTTATTCGATTTGCGCATAATACCACAATGAACTTGTTATTACCTATTATCTTAATGTCCTACGGCCAATGAATATATGTCTATAGGCACGTGTTTTACGGAGTATATACTCGTATCTGTGTAATCTAGTTGGAATATCGCTGACTTCGCCGATCTTGTTAGGAGCACTCGGCACGTGAAGAGGTCCAAATAACACGACTATGTTTTAGTCGTACATTTCTGCTAAGGGTCGATAAAATGTTTAAACACTTCTTGGGTCAATGCGTACCATTCAATTAAAAATTATGCAATAGCTACTAGTTTACATAGAATTTTTCATTATTATTGGTAATTAATTAAAATCAAATCATTCCATTTTCACACATAAACAAGGTGACATTTACGTAGATAATGTAAGATTAGTTATTTAACCTAAAGAGCGCTAATATTTCCATTTGAATGAATTTATTCAATAACATTACTTAATAGAATATCTGTGCACCTTTTGTGCACGTTTTATCAATAGTTTTATGTTGCTTCCAGGTTTCAAGCGTCATTTTCGTAAAGTATTTATTACCTAATACTGCTTTTAAAGAAGAACTATTATAGTTTATCGAGATATAGTTATCACTATGTCAACTAACGGCAAACTCAATTGAGAATAGAAATGTCATCACTGTAACCTCGTCATAATAAAGGAAGCAGGCATAATAGAGGGACAACTCCGGGATGTGATGAAAATCGATTGCCCGTAATGGCTTTAAATAACTTTTGTTAAGAATAAAGTATCTTTTTACTATAGAAATCTTGTTGAGATCTAATTACAGAGTCCATTTAGGAGAATCCTTTTAGAAATGTTTTTCTGACATTATAATATCATTCAGCTACATTATTGCGCTGATTTAAATTTTTTTCGCGGGTAGCGGTGTCATTCAAAAACAGACAGTTTCCATTGCTTTTGTGCATCGACAAATACAGAATTCAATTTCAATTACACTCTTTATCTTTTTAATTAATGTACTTTATTTGAGGGTCCTTATCTTAATCTGTCAAGGTCAACAACAATCATCCAAAATCTAGTTTTTTAATTGACTCGAAATACCTGGTTATATATAGCTGCTCTATAATTAGCTGGGTACATACAGTTTTTAATTTAAATTATACTCATATTAAAATAACTATACTTCATAGATATACTTTTCCAAATGTTAACTTAAATATCTTTTAATAACGAATTCTATCACTTTCTTTTTGATAAGGATGAAAGGGAGACAGATATTATTTTCAGGTGCAATGTAATAAGCAATAGCTTTCCATTTTTTACGTGAAAAAAACTGAAATTTGTTTCCCTGTCAATTTTATTGGAGCTAGAAGAAAAGAGATAACATTTGTAATTTAAACAACACATTAATTTTATGCTATATATAATTTATAAACATGTGCAAGAAAAATATCATACCCCAATAATAAAGTACAATATAAAATTGCCTAATTATTTTATTAAATTATACAAAACAGTAGTACTCTAAATTGAAATTTTGTATCCTCAATTAGACACCCCGCAAATGCCGTCTCGACCTTAATTGTTGGTTGGCTGGAAGAGATCTCTTGCTACAGATAAGCAAGAACAAGAAAGAGACACACAAAAGTGGCTTTGTATGTCTCTTTCTTATTTAATTTACTCTTGCATTTTTTGTTGATCAATAAAGGATAGAATAAAAGATAACCTACCAAACTTAGCTATATCTACATGAAAAGGAATTATTGGAATTCTTATTAAAAGACGAATGACTGCCTCACTGCGACTTAGGTAAAAGATAATGAAAACATTTCTTGTGTTGAAAACTCATTTAGCCGTCAAAGTTTCCCCTTTTCCTTTAAATAGAAAACAAATAGCCGGCAACCTAACATACCTATTAAATATCATTCAACTCAAGTTTTCTCGCTGAATGAGCAAGAAAAGTGAACGAACTGATTGTGGTTAGAGGTTTGCAAAGTACCTTACAAGTAACGTTACATTCACCTTACGCCGAAGAAACCTTACAAGGTTATGCAAATGACGAATTGTTCAAATAATATATTTCTCTTATCGTAAGCATAGATGTCGTAAGCAACGAAGACCGATGAGACTAACTTTTTTACAAAACACTCCAGTACTAAAATCAAGAATTGTAAAGTATATAAAGTTGGCATTACAAGGAAATTTAACCTTTCTTATTAAAGTAAAAAGTGACCGATAACTGACCTGGATAACTTTTTGTGACGACTAGGTGGAGGTAGCTAGGCCTGTGTCGAATACTGCACTAGTTTTCTATGCATATAGACTCCTATTACTGCTTACTATCAGTTACCATATCGAGTAATATACTGTGCTTTTATATATTCTATTTTATTTACTTATATAATAGTCTATATGCAAAGCGATACAGGCCTAGCCAGGTCAGTTATCAGCCACTTTCAATAAGACCTTTCTACTTTAATAAGAAAGGGATACAATGGCTTATAGAAATTACACCCAAGTTGAAATTTGTTCATTTCAACTTTTGTTGTATTAGGCTAAAAACTTGAATTAAATGCCATTATTAAAAACTTATATATGAAGTAACTGCTTACATATCAGACACAATAGCTTTTCTATTATGAGAGGTCTGGTAGAGAAAGAAAAAGTGTTTAAATTTTCCTCAAAATAACGTTGAACCTTCATGGCTTGGTAATAGATCAGTGAATAATAAATATGAATATACTTCATCTTATTTAATTTGTTATTATTACTACATTTTGAATATTTTTTTTAATGAATAAAATATAAATAACAGATACTTTTAACTGTACAGATGACTAGTATATATATTATACTTAAATATAACATCTACAAATTGAAATACATTTCTTTAGCATATAAGACTTTGAGGATTATAAAGTGGTCAATCCAAATTAATGTATCTGAACATAGGTATTTCTTAATTTATTATTTACTACCCTTCGTACGGCATCAACCCATCAGTGGAGCATAGAGTTTCACTCGATACTCCAGTAATGGTTCCATAGACATTCCAAGGTAGAATCAGATGGTGGGATTACAAGGGATTACAAATTGTTGTTGTTTTAACATAATTGTTTAAAATTTTTTAAACCCATATTTAACCAAAGATAAAGAAACGCATGTCGATATTACACCCATTTTACTTACAACTGAAAATTATAAAATATAGTTTGAAACAAAACTAAAACTGACTTTAAAACAATAATTTAATTATAAGGAAAAATAATTTTAAATTCCATAACTTCTTAAATTGAGTTATTGTTGCCTATTTAGTTTTGATTATTAAATAGGCAAAAATAACTCAATTAAGAAGAAGTTATGTCGGTTTTAAGAGTTGAGTCGCTTGTGTTTAAGAGATTTATTAGTAAAGATTACCTTAAATTAAATAAACAGACCTCGAAAATAGTATTTTATTAAAAGAGTAAAATACTCTTCCTTGCTTAAATAAATTACATCACGTAATATTATAGTTGTTACTAAGTGAGGACGAAATGAAATGAACTTCTAAGAAGTTAGATGAGCACGTTAGAACAACTTTATTAAGTTATAGTTTTTTATATGAGAAGGATAACTTCAGAAGTGAAGCAAAAAAGTTAGCGATAAGATATTAGCTAGATCTATATATAATTAATTCATACGGTTTTTTTGATAGAGCTACATATTAACCTAACTAACAAAATACTAATTATATACAAACTAGTTCTGGCAACCTTGTCGTACGTTTTGTCTATACCAAATTTTGTCGTAACAATACATCGATTGTACGGTAAATTTTCATATTGCTCCATCAATAAAATCACCCTCTTAAAGTAATCGTTCATATAAAATGCTATTGTAGTATCAAAAACTCACTGGGTCACTTTTTACATACAAGAATGTGGCAGTGTGATATAATGATATTTGGTATGTATTTTACTAAACTTTTTGTGCGTTCACGTTACCTTTAAAATTTTGATTGTAAACAATGAAAACTATATTAATAAATTTTTCATAATTTTGCATCAGCATTTTCATGAGTTATTTAAGTTGCATCATGATATTTTTTACCGTAATTATTTTTCACTCACACGACATAAATTATTATTTAAATCTTGAAGTACGTACTCACAATCCAGACAGTGAAAAATCTTCTAAACAATAAACTTTCCATTTATTCTGTACCGTCCGAGTCGCGGTGTCCACTCAAGAACTTTACGAATCCAACGGTCGTCAGGTTATTTTTAATATAATAAATTCTTATATTTCTGGTTACGTTATATTAAGTGTCACCATGGTAACGGTTTTTCCCAATAGGCCTATCTTTCTCTACAATGTATCTCCACTTGACAGGAGACAAAACTATATATTCTTCTCGTTAGCTAAGATGGCGTCATGGGACAAAAGTTTTTCTCTCTTAATGACTATACAGCGACTACTTATTCACTTCCTTAACTCACACACTTTACTTCCTTAACATCACTTGTAGGATAGAAATATTTCCACTTTTGTCATTTTTGGTCGAGAAGTCAGTCTCCGAGTTTTTGAGTTGTGGATAAAACTGATTTACATTTTTGGTCCTGTCTCTTAACATCATAAACATATTGATTAGGGAGATAATTACTAGTGAAAAATAAAGTTGCTTTTAAGTTACATGAAAATACATTAAATATATTTAATTAGTAGTGCTTCAACATTCAAGAACTGACGTATCAGAGAGAATTAATATTTATTTACTTGACACAATTTAAGCAGTAATAACAGAAGGATGGTTAAAAAATTTCATAATTATAATTAGAATTTCTGAAATGTTCCCTAAAATACAAAATAACGTCTTTGATATCCTTCTCTATTCCATTATTTAACAAATTGTTTGTATCGATAAAAAAATATTTAGGTCAAAGAGGTGTTAAAGATTTACGCGTCTATAATGCTCATCTATAAAATGATATTTTCATTACTCCAATAAAGGTACACCTATCAAAGAAATATCTTTGACAGAAAGGGATAAATATTAATGGAAATTTTGTTTTTGTTGGTATTATAATAAAATAAAAATTTTATACTAAATCGGACTCCTAATACAAACAATCAACGTTTTATATAAGTAAGAACTACGCTTATTGAACCCATTAATTTAAGTTTGTGTTCACTAAACATAAAGATTTTACACTCATTATATTTAGTATTTGCACACCTACCTAAATTTAGTATAGTTTTATCTAAAATACGTTCAATAAGCGTTGGTTATTAGGCCCACGAAAATAAAACATTGACGTAAAAAGATAAATTATCCCCTTTTTTACTAATAATAAAAAGATAGTCTTTTGTGGATCTATTATAGTTATGATTCAGACTTTTTCTTCATCATTCAAATCATTTCATTTCAAACCAGGTAGGCTAAGTCACTTTTAACTACTTAATGGAAATCTTATCGATCTAGTCATAAGAAGATTGATAGAGATTATTGATTATAGCGGATTTTCTGCAAAACTTCTTAACTATCTTTGAAAGAAAACATTTTTTTATGAATAATTAAAATCTCGTAGACGTATCAATACCTTTTTTGTACATACAATTTAATACGACTACGAGATGTGAGTACATAATAAGTATATCAAGTAACTAATCTATAATTACTTTTACGCTTTTGATTATATTTTGTCTATATTCAAAGTATTATCTGTCCTACTAAAGTAAAGAAATATAGTTTTTCTATGTGACCTATCTAATAAAAGTCTGAGTGAGTATTGTTTCTGAATAACTGTTGAGTAGTATCTAAACAACTTGTATTATTTCATTGTGTTACTTTTGCCAACCAGATAAACAATACTAATTCTCGTAACGATTTTTGTTTCAGTTATATTGTAATACAAGAAACATATTTTCATTCACCGTTTACAAGAAGAAATTATTTTATTTCGCTCTTAGCTTTCGCTTTTCGTCTTTTAACTTACCGATTTCTTAGTAAAGTAGCAAAAAAAGTCCTGTACTAAAATTCATTCATAAGCCGGAAAGATGATGGGCCACGTATACAGAGAGATTCAAACAAACGTCTATACAAATGTAATTCAAATAGTGGACGCTGAGCACTCTCTGACTCTAGTAAGATTACTCGGACGCCGTCACCCATTTTGATATATTTACAGATTTGTATTGTACAAATCTGTTGTATTGTACAAATCTGTTGTATCAAAACAAAATTGTTTTTTACATTTTTATTTTACGATACCCTTGTCGGAATTTTAGTCATACATTTAAATAACATTTTTAAATCCAAACTACAGTTAGTTATTACCTATGCATCAAAGTTTTTCTTATAATTCAACTAACTTAACTAAGTACGGAGGCAACCCCATTCTAACACGTCTTCTTCGTCTAAGTCTATACAATACCAAGTTCTCCAAGATTGTCATCTTCCTTAACAGTTATTTAAAAATAATGTTAAAGACGTACAATATCATCTTAAAGTAGGTATAATATCAGTTTAGACATTCTATTATATTTATTATAGTAAGATATCATATTTTCCAATTTTATATTATGGATATATTTATGTAATTTATTATATATAGATATAGAAGCTATGAAATTGAATTAAGTTATTTTATGTTTATTTGTATTGAGCTGTGTACATTGCTGTTGGCTCCGGTTGTTAATGTACCAAATAAAATAAAAACAAAAAAAATAAAACTTGATTAAGATATCTTTTCTTTAGAGCCGAAGAATCTTAATAATAACACAGCCTTCAACCAAGATAACACCTGAAAACCATTCGTAAAAGACTTATTGCTCCTATGTATTGATAAAACAATACATACATTCTACATATGTAACTTTACATGGTATATCTTCAATAATTGTTTGATGATTTAGTGATGAACTGTCTAATATTACAAGTTACTACTTTCACCCTGATTAATAAGAAGGTAAACTCTTATTAACTCACCGAAACACTGAAGACAGTAGAATCCTCTACTAACACAATATAGACTCACAACTCAAAACTGAAACACCGTTACTTTTTTCACAATATCTCTTAACTCCTTAAAAAATATTATGTTTACATCAGGATTAAAGCCTATATTCACTGTATGTAACAAAAAGACCGTCTGCACAAACACTGCAGTCGAACTTCGGGTGGCACAGAATACAAAACGTAGACTTAAGTAACTTTCACAATATCCAAGTCGTACTGTTTTAACATGTAACAATATATGCGAACATTCAAAAGTGCTACGGTTTCGTAGCTAGTAGCAATTAATAGACTGTAACGTGCCGTCGAGCGGGCTGCCGGATCACGACTGCCGGTTGCGTCGTGACGCCTTGCCCCAAAACACCTATCGTAGCGTAGGTACGCTACGGACTACGAAGTACTACGATCCCCAGTCGACCTACACATATAAAGTCAATGTTTGTACACACCGTAGCAGCATGCCCTCGGTTGTGTGTTTACAATTAAAAATCTTATGAATTCTTTTGCTTCTACAAAAGCTTGCAATATTTTTATTTTCGAGTATTCAAGTTTTCGATAGTAACTGCTTCAGTGTCATTTAAATATAATGCTATTAAAATCTAGGCGATTTTTACGGCATTGCAGCTGGTTTGGCCGGGTTAACAACAGAAAACACTAAGGATACTGTTAGTAAACTTGAATTAGATTATATTATCATTAGAATAATCTAAGAAATATCTATTTCTATTAGAAAAGTATATACTTTTCTTTGTAGATAAGAAACAAAAATTGCGTTCAGAAAATAACTAGCTACACATTTACAACAGCTATAAAATGGAGAATTATTTCAAATATAGTAGAAATAGATTTCATATGCTGTCTGAGTTTGTTATCTTGCTGTCTTTCTTAATTTAAGTTATAAAATTATATAATCATCAGTTTCCAAATTTGTCTTTAACTATTTGATATTTTTCGGTAAAAATACCTGAATGTAGGTAATATGAATCGTATCATATTATTTATTATTTTTCATAATGAAACATTCCACGTAGTTCAAGGTATGCTTCTTTCTGTCGTTTGAGTTTTAGAGATGTACCACGAGATATTTAATAAGGTACAAAAGATTCCATAATGACCCGCAAAAGAGGTCAATGGCCAAGATCTTGAGATAACAAATCCAGCAGATTAAGTGCACTCAACGCTCGGAGAAAAATATTTCTATTTCAATTCTCAGCTAAATGAAGTGGAAATGGTTCGATGTTGATTTAGTTTTTGTACTTCATTCAAAAAAAGTTAGTTCAAAGTTAATCAATACTATACTATATATTATTATTTATTGTACTTTTTTACTGTATACTTATTAATATAGAAATGAAATAAACGTTTCAGTTTTGAAGTATGAATATTTTACTGGAATGATAAGGGGTAGTTTGTATATCAGTTATGTTTATCGTGTACAGATAATCACAAAAATATGTAACCGTTTTCAAAGTTATACAGAAACCTTAATTTTATGTATGTTAAAAAAAGATAATAACGGCATTATATCTAACTATATTTTTAAAAAATTAGGTTGATGAAGTTTCAAAAGAATATGTAACATTCACAATATAAAATTGATTATGACTGACAGACTGCTCGGCAGGAAAAACTACTATATACCTTTCTATTAAGCCAGAGGTCCTTGATTCGAAACCCAGTAGACACAGGTGCGAGTGAGATAAATATTATTATCTCCATGTTGTATATATTGGCATTAACCAGACTCTGTAACATTATAATCAATCAATGGCTTAAGAAAACATATTCAATAACTGAATAAATCATAAACACCTTACTTCAGGCTACAATTACCGTACTGTATAAGAATGTAAGGTATATTTTTATAGTTAAATCCTTTTATGATCCTTGATAAGAGGGGTTGACAAGAAGTTATTGTGGGTTCCTGCTGATATTAATGAAAGAGGGAATATATACGGCTAGTGTTGAATTTTGACTAAACACGAGAAGCAATGTTTAAGAACAAAATTTATGTTTCATTGTTTTGTATTTATGTTATTTTAATATTGCCCAGTTTAATCTCTTAATTACTTAAGACTACGAAGAGGATACAAATTAATCCAGAAATACTTAGATGTTTACTTTGGGGTGGCTGTTGTTTCGAGCCTCCATCAATTAAATAACGACGCCATCCCGAAATCTAAATAATGTTATAAAACTCAAAACACTTTTTGGCTTATGCGTATCTTAATAGATACTACTCTGCGAGCATAGATATATCGAGCGACAAAAGTTTACATTGAAAATATAGCTGTAACTGTTTTTACTGGAACTGTCTTTATTTTGACATTAAAACTCGACGAAATGGGTTTTTGTTGAATTTTAACGTCAAATTTCGCTTATCACACCTATACTCGTACAAAATATTACATCTCTGTTCATGCCGTCAGGTTATGGAACACCTTGTCAGTAGACATTCGTGACTCTTTTAATATTGTCATTTTCAAATGAAGAGTCAATTAATATTGTCAGTCTTCCTGTAATAATTTATATTTATGTTATTGCATGTAGCTATTTATTATATTTATATTTTCTTTTAATCGTTCTGTTTTTTGTCAACTTATTTCCTATTGCTGAAATTTGCATTGCAGATCCTTTGTGCTTACTTTCTATCATATTAATTGTATGTTTTCTGTCATGTGTATAAATTATTCAAAAAATAAATTAATTAACAATAGATTATATCAACCTATAATCTTGTTCATATACTATCGGGATTTGTATTCATTTCAAGGTCAGTCTTTTCATGAAGAATATTATATATATTTTAATGTCGAAAATACATAAAAATTGAAGCATAATTTTCTATGACAAGGCATCGTTAGTGTTAATTATGCTTAGCTTTCAATGTCGATTCATGAAAAAAAACAATTACGTATCCCGTAAGTAAGCTACGTCACGACTTTCCTAACAGTGTCAGTTTGTCAGTCTGATCTATAATTCAATCAAACCCGCGTATTTATTACCTTAACGCTATTAACTGGACCTTTCGTTTCAAAATAAGTAAGTATTTAACATACCTAACTTCCTTTTTCTTTTACTGTTACCTGACGAAGTTACAGACCGATTTCTTTATTCTATCTACAGATAGAGGTAGACCTTCCACAGTTCAGTTATTTAGTCTATTGCTCAGGCAATTAAAAATAACGATTTTTAATTGCCTGAGCCATAGGCTCCTCTATGACAGACATAAAGTGTAAGCTTAACGCTATTAACTGGACCTTTGGTTTCAAAATAAGTTAGTATTTAACATACCTACCTACCTACCTTTTTCTTTTACTGATACAGAAAGAGATAGACCTTCCACAATTCAGTTAATGAATAAAGTCAACTGACTTTATTCATTATTAGCCTATGGCAGACATAAAGTATCCCTTAGGACAAGGTACGAGCCTTAAGTGTGTAAGTTGAGTCGACATTTAGTTACATAGTACAATTTAAATAATCAGGGACAAACACTACACTTTATCATTCAGATTAATGTGTCAAAATGTTACGTTAAGAACAGTGTTATAATTTACGATCCGATTGGTGACAGACCAGATCCTCTGTCATTACCCTTTGTCAACCTGTTTATGAGATAAATAAACGAAACTGTCATCCATCTACTTTCCCGGATTGTCCTACTTTAAAATACTATTACGATCCGTGCTCCCCTGAGTTCGGAACTCCTACACTAACTCCGCTTGGTTAGCGTGATACAATCTTATAATCTAATTATTTTCATTCTTTTCTTTACTTTCTCTCCTTTAATTGAAAGAACCGTGTATATGTATATTATTAGGTGTAAAGTAAAATTTGTACAACATGTGGATCTTTGTTGTCCGAAATAAATTAATAAAGTTCAACGGAGGTTTGAGGCATAGTAATAGGATTTCATATCGCCAAAGGGAACTTATTATTGTTACGTCTAGTTTTTGTATAATACTATATTTGTATTTTTATATTTTTTCTTTGTTTTTGAAAAAAACATTTTGTTTATCAGTTTCTGAAATATACGCTCACGAAGCTGACCGAGAGTTTCATTCCCAACAGTTACAATTATTGTGTATTTAATAAGTAGCTATACTGCAGAAATAAGCCGTTTGAACAATATTATAAAGCTGCTTTTATAACTTCAACATGAATCTTTTTCATTTTTCGCACGACAATATCCCGCCATTATTCCCCTACAAAATTTTGATTGACTTTTATAAATCTTTGAAGACAATTTTAAAATAGAAATTAATATAAATTTTACATATTTTTAGAAGTTTCATGTTTATTATGCTTGAAAATTACTCTACATTTTTGTGGTTTCTATCTATACGGCGATGTTGTTAGAAGCTGAAATGCTAACAGATTTTACCTATTTTAACCAAAGGTAATCTATCTACCTAGTTCATCATTATCAAAACATCGTTTACAAAATGATGAGACATCTATTTTAAGAACAGTTTTTGACAACTAAAATGAATCGTGCACTTTAAGAGCAACTATGAAATCACGAAGACAAAGAAACATAAATATGTATTAAAGTAAGTAAAAATTATTTATTTGAATAAAATTTGCTAACCTCAATATATTTTAGCTCCGGTGGCATTGGCTGTTTCACTCTATATGTATATTAGGTAAGTAGTCCGTTTGGGATAAGTTAACAATGCTTAATTGAACCTTATATATCAAAATTAAAATCCTTGACTGTATTACAAGTGAGTACTAAGCAATCTAAAGAGTCTTTGTAAGGCTTAAATATTTTATAGTAATCGTTAAACAGCTTTACAATTATACTGAAGCTGTACGGAATTAAGTTAAATCATGATTTAACAGACATGTGGTATACCATCTGGTAATCATTATTATGATAAATATCCAAGAACATACAACAGCGTATTAGACAATTATTGTATGGACATTAGAGAAAGATCTGATTTTAGAATTCCTTTTATAATACTTTTGTCTAATAGAGAATAGTTGTAGGGCAAAGTATTTAAATGGAGATATACGCTTCTTTTAAACAACTTTAAGTGGCGTCAAGCTGTTGAATAGTGTTTGTTGGATCCTTGTGGACCTTTATTTATATCGGGGAAATGTTATCTTATAGCACCACACAAACCGGTTTTTTTATAGAATTTTACAACAGCCACTTGGTAAATAGTTGTTTAAGACTAGGCAAAACAATAAAAAGACTTTTTCATTACCCTTTGTGATTAAAACAGTATAAATAAGTATATAAATTTTTTTCATTCCGGTTAGGGAGTAGATTGGTTCGAAGCAGATTAAACGTTTATCCACCTGCTATCTTAGCCCCTGTTTACTACGTCATAAAGAGCACATAATATAAGACGTTTGCAGAGATAGTCGACTTGGGCACTTTTATTATATACATGGGCCCTATTTAATGGATTTTAGGTACAACGAAAGGTAAAAGTGGTAAGTTAAAATATGAATGTATTTATTAAGTTGTAAGACAACGGCTGTATAATAAACCATACAAATATAAAAATGTAAGAAATTAATAATTAATAACAATTATGATAATAGGAAATGCTTTTTGATAATTAACTCAAGTACTTACGCAACGATGGCAATATTGTATCTCTCTTTTATTTTTTTTCACATTATGGTTCTTGTTTTATTCTGCCAAGGCTGACTTGACAGTCAGTCATGGCTGTGACACTCGGGTACTGTGTAATTTTTGAGTAGAAGCCACTATTGAATTACCTAAATCAAAGTTAAAACTACCAAAATTGCTTTAAGTGATATTAGGTATGGCTAGTGCATTTTGTATGATTAGTTACATTTATTTTGAAATCAGTAGGACGCGAGAAAAAATATATGTTCCGGTGTACTTTCGTCTAGCCCTCACTCAAAGAAGGAGCTATACGGGACCCTTAGCTTTGTTAAGTGAATAATGGTCTACGAATATCCCAGTCGTAATCATCACACTGTGCAAATAGCTCCTTTGTTGCTTTCACAGAAGTGAAACACTGTGGCTTTGAAGGAACATCGATTTGGAAGTTAACATTAGACTTTTTCCATATTTTTTGCCAAAATGAGACGCAGAAGATCATGTGGCAAAGTCCTGTAATGGATGAGACAGCCAAAGATAATAATATCCTTTGCCAACTGATGGACTATTTCGTAGAAAAGTGTAAAGTTTTGACACAATTAAGACCTGGCATAATTATTCAATAATACACAAATGTTTTATACATTTGTATATTATTTTACAATAATAACAATTATGTGATAATCAAAGTAGTTTTCCTACAAATATGTAAAATCTATAGTGATCTGTGTCGTTACAGGCGATGTCTTATATTAATCGCAATCAAAATGCTAAAGGAAAAATTTATGTGATTTGACAAATTTGTTTGATATCTAAACGACGGTTTATGTCAAAACCCATACATTTTCACAAAGAGATTACTTTACTAATAACAAAAGGTATATTGTGTAGACCCTCAAGCTAATTATTACCCATTTCAACAAAGCCCTGCTTTTAGACCTTGCAAGCAGGGATTTGAACATGGCTATTTTATCTGTGAACACATGTTTGACAATTTGACATTTTTCTTGCAATTACGAAACGCAACTTGCTCGACTTGAAATCGCATGGAACTTTGAGTGTTTTTTCAATAAAATTAATTGCATTTTAGAATGGCTGCGGTAAAAACTATAGAAGAAATCAGTAATGAAGATATTGAGAATGGTGAGGAAGAAGAGTTAGATGCTGTGGATGAAAGTGAAGCTAAGGATCCCGCCAAGAAGAAGAAAAAGAAAAAGAAGAAGAAGAAGACAGGTTAGTTTTAAAGCATTACAAGAAATATTACAAATGTATTCATAATCTGCATTATGCAGATAGTTTTTAGTAAAATTGAGATTTTTACCACTGTTTACAATTTTGCGACATGTACTTAGCGAAAATAGAATAATATAATTATGATTGCTTTATGATAAAAACCAGTAATTATCAATTTATTCATAACCAAAACAACACGATCAACGCCCAACAATGAACTTGAGGTAAAAAGTGATAAAAGGTTGCTTTTATTCATTACCATGCTTTTATTCTTATAATTAGATATTTTTCATATTAATGATTTTGATGCTTTAACAGACTTTCAATAGATAAAGTATATTCTTTTGACAGGAGTCCTAGATTATATCTTATCTTGATGTAGGGCCAGGATTACTCCCAGAGCATGTTGACCCAATGGAATCTTTTGTGCTTCCCCAATCCTAATGACGACTGTCTTGGAAGTGCCTCCTGTACCTCCAAGATGTAGTTACTAAGTACACCCCGAGACAGCAGCCTTATATCTTCTAGACTGGGATAGCCCAGTCCAAAGAGACCCATTCTTTTCCTAGCAAGTGCATCACAGTTACATAGGATGTGTTCCATTTATTCGGTGTGCTCCCCACAGGCCCTACCTAGATTATATAGACTACAGTGCAATATATTATTTAATAACCAGGTTATAGCTTAGTGTCATTGTAAATGCTTTTTGGGAATTATTCACTGCCACTACAGAACAAAGTTTCTATTTTATCCTAATGTAGTTTAATTTATCACCTTACAGCTGAAAATGAAGAAGCTAATGGTGAATGTGCAGATACACCAGAAATATCAGAGAAAGTCAGTTCCTTATCTATGGAAGGTGGAGATGGTGAGGATAAAAAGAAGAAGAAGAAGAAAAGTAAAACAAAATCTGGGAAGGGAGCAGGAAAGGAGCAGACTAACCCTCCTACCATACCCATTTTCGAGTTATATCCAGATGGTGAGAAATGACCTTTTTCTTACCTGTTTAAAATTTCTTCTTTATTGAATCCAAACTCAATTAAAATAGCAATAAATAATTCTAGTAAATATAACTACATATTTGTGCATAACTTTATACATATAAATACCATACATTACAACATATTTCAGTTGTTTTTTATACAAAGTTAGTCTTATTTTATTTCAATTTTGTCTAACTCGCCTACAGATAATTTAGCTGTTTATTTTACATTGTGTTAGTACTGTTCTACTTGAAATTCTTTAACCTTTCTGTTACCCTCACAAGTGGCACCCATTCAATAGAAAATTCATTTAATAACAGCATTATGGAAAATTGAAATCTATTAAAGGAAGATATTGACATATTTTCCTTTAATAGATTTCAATTTTCCATGTATAGATGCATTCAAAAAATATATTTTTTTTTATGCTTGAATTTTTAATAGACTGACAATGCATTATTCCATGCAATTTTTCACTTCATAAGAGTCTTCCTCAGACTAGAAAGCATACTTGAAAAATCGTATATAGTCCAGCTTTCTTCAGGCTTGGCAACATATTTTGTCATTCATTTTTCATAATAAACTTATTATATATATATTTTATATATGTATCGTTAAACAAATATTAGTACAATCCAATCAATACACTGTCATTGTTGTCTTATTAAACAAGGATCTTACTAATGTATTTAGTTTATAATGATTTTACATTTTTTGTTGGTAAAGACGTTATGACGTTATATTGATGTCACCCCTTATTTTAGCCAATTTCCCTGAGGGTCAAATTATGGAGCATGGTCCAGCCGAAGGTATTGATGATAGAACTGCTAAAGATCGGTTCTCCAGTGAGGAAAAGAGAGCTTTGGACAGAATGCAACAAGATATTTACCAAGAAATTAGGCACGCCGCTGAAGCTCACAGACAGGTGAGATGTTGTTTTATACCAATAAGAATATTAACACATTATAAGCGGGCCGGGTAAAACTACCTATCGCGAGAACTGCTGGCCATTAATGGGGCGGGTATTTTTACCTTTTGAATGTAGGTACTTAAAAAGCCGACCTGGTGAATTGCTCGTGCAGAACCCAGGTTACCCCCGTGAATGGCAATGGATGGAAATGGCGAGGAGTTTTAGTGGGTATTCTCAGTGCCGCTCTATTGAGGTACTGTGTGAACCCCACACACGACCGTAAATGGAATCCTCCTCGTTTTAAAACAAAAGGTACTTTAAAAGCCGGACAGAGTATTTTTACTGGATAGGTTTACATATAAAACTAAAAGAGTTACAAATTACTATTACAATTATTTTAGTATCATAAATTTTATTTTTTTAACGTTTGTTTACATAATAAAGGATCCATAAATTTGTTTTCTCTATAAACCTTGGATTGGGCTACAAACCTAAACAACGACACACGAAACGTACAAACGAAACTAACCTTTAACACTTTTAAGATAAACAATATCAGAATTTACTAGAAAAGGGTGTTGATTTATAAAGTGATTCCTTATGCAATTTTTCCTTTTGCAAATTTTTTTTTTTTGGATTGCGCATTTTTTGCTTATCTCGCAAATTATGCCCGCTACGTAGCATAGTTTCATATGCTAGGCTACCCGCTCATAATGTGTTAATTAATACAATATCAAATATTAATAATTTATATAGGTCTATTGTACACTAAATAAATATGAAATTTTAGACCCGTAAGTATATGCGGGATTGGATAAAACCGGGAATGACCATGATACAAATTTGTGAAGAGTTGGAGTCAACAGCTCGTCGTCTAATTGGAGAAGATGGTCTCAAGGCGGGTTTGGCTTTTCCTACTGGCTGCAGTCGCAACCATTGCGCTGCTCACTACACACCTAATACAGGTAATAAGCTAATAGAATAGATAATAGCCATTATATTACAAACAATATTTTTATAGCAATTTGTGAGCTGCCTGTAAACTAAATAGTAGATATTCTATTCTAGTTAAGTAGATGCAGTTGAGCTGGTAAAAATTAAGTTGTGAATATTAGTGAGTGTTAGTGTTATTTATTTACACGAACAAAAAACAATTTTATAAACTCCCAGTTTTATTCCTTAAGTAATAGTATCTATAATCTGTTCTAAACTTACCTAAATATTTAAAGAATATTTAGTTTTGGTATTGCTTATTTATTTGACTACTCTACACAGCCCTTATATCCCACATACACTAATTGGTATTTGAGTAACTGCAGTTTATCGAAAACTGAATATTTATTTCTATCAAAATGTAATTTCTCTCACATTTAAGCTATATTTCTATGTATACAACCTTAAGGCCATCTTGATATTAATAAACCTCTGGATATTGGCTTAAGAAAGAATTTGGTAGGCAGTATAATAGTTCCATAAGGAAGAGATCAGTCTTTGTAGAGGTGAATGGTTTTCGTTAAGAAATTCGTAATTTCAACACACTGCTATTTTTTGTATCCATAGGTGACACCACTGTACTAGAGTATGACGACGTGGTAAAAATCGACTTCGGCACCCACATCAACGGGCGCATCATCGACTGTGCATTCACTCTGAGCTTCAACCCGCGTTATGACCCGCTCGTGAAGGGCGTGCAAGAAGCCACAGAGGCTGGCATCAAAGCTTCAGGAGTTGATGTAAGGCTCTGTGATGTCGGGGCTGCGGTACAAGAGGTAAGACCTAATAATAAAATCAAACATTAAAAGGCAGCTTCTAATACAATCCAGCTATGTAAAAGCGCTAATTTCTTAAATAAATCTAAAGAACTCATGCACTTTTAGGCTTCAAGATCGCGTACCCCGCTTCAACACAATATAGCACAGAAAAGAGTCACAAAACTTATTTCTATATTCACAATATTTCTTTATTATCTGGCTAATAAAATTAATATTTAAATTCTGCTTAGCCAGTTAATTATCTTCATAATCTATTGGAAGGATTTTTATGCATATAGCTCCATAAAGTAAGGAGAAATATGTAATGTATTCATAAATACAAACCATTTTCACAATGAAGAAAGTAGTGTACATAATTTAATATATATTATAATATTCTTTTTTTTAAAGACAAATTTTAGTCAAATATACAAAGAACTTTTAACTTAAATTTCACTTAAGTTGTGTAGAGATAAAGTACACTTATTTTAAAACAGCTCATGCTTAGGGAGCCGCCTCTTAATAAATCAATATCTTAAAAAAATTACGAGTCTTTTTAAGCTAGTAAATACCAATTAGAAGTAATTTAAAATAAATTTATATTTAAAAATCATGCATATTCTCTGTTGCTATACTTTGCTGGCATTCTCGTATTCCCATGATAATAACTGTTTTTTATTTTCCGAAGGTCATGGAGTCACATGAAGTTGAATTAGATGGTCAGGTGTATCAAGTAAAACCAATTCGGAATCTTAATGGTCACTCTATTGGACCATACAGTAAGTGTCATATTTGTTTTCATAAAAGTGACAAGTAAAAAAATGGTTAAATCATAACTCATATTTTCCCTACTTACGACATGTTGTCATGCATAAACATGGTTCTTATGGAAATGTTTGATATCCCAGGATTCCCGTGGATTAAGCATAATTGCTCAATCCTGGTTTGAAGTAGGTTTTTCGTAGTCATTTAATAAGTAATTTTAGTGTCAATATATACTGTGGACATAACTGCGAGAGACAAATGAACTAACAACCTAAAGGATTTCAAGGAGGGAAGCCACATTCGGTATACAGACAGATCTTAAAAAGGTCATGATGTAAGATGTAGTATCTATGGTGAAAAGTCAAAGCTCAGAGCTAGCATCAGCATGGATAAAAATGCCTCGATCTTTGAGGCTGAAATCTTTGCCATCAACAAATGTTTCCCCCCTCGGTTAATGAAGATGCTCATCGATACAAAATTTTAGTTTGATATCATCGATATCAAACTAAAATTTTGTAATAATAATAATATCAATTTCACTATTTAGGGATTCACGCAGGCAAGACAGTGCCAATTGTGAAAGGTGGGGAGACAACCCGTATGGAAGAGAATGAATTCTATGCTATAGAGACGTTTGGCTCAACTGGTCGTGGCCAAGTACACGACGATATGGACTGCTCGCACTACATGAAGAATTTCGATCAACAATTTGTACCACTAAGGTGAAAATTTTTAATTTTTGAAATGAATGAAATTAGTTTCGGGCCCCCTTGTTTCGATTACTAAAACAAAGCAAAATTGTGTTGCTATGGACCGAACTTGTAGCTCCCATGTTGGAAGGCCTGTTGATGTATTATTATAATTTTTTTAATATATCCATATTCTTAATAGCTTACCTATAAAAACTCTGAAAAATCATGGAATCTCTATTATCTGTAACTTTTTATTGCCGTATGACAAAACGAGATGGGACGTGGGTTTGAATCAAGTCCGTTTTCAACAAGAACCAAGTCCTTTAAAAAAATATTATTTCAACAAACAAGATATCATGCAACAATCATAAATTCGGAAGATTAAGCTATGTTTATATGATTGAATATACTGAGGCGTAGTTCAACTCCATTTATTTTTCTCAGATTGCAATCATCAAAGCAGTTGCTCAACCTGATCAACAAGAACTTCGGCACGTTAGCGTTCTGCAAGCGGTGGCTGGAACGCGCAGGCGCATCCCGCTACGCGATGGCTCTCAAAGACCTCTGCGACAAGGGAGTGGTGGACCCGTACCCACCGCTGTGTGACATCAAGGGTTGCTACACTGCCCAGTTTGAACATACCATCCTGCTCAGACCTACTTGCAAGGAAATCATCTCACGCGGAGATGATTACTAGCATTCACTCTTAACAGATTGCCACAAACAAATCAATGTTTTTTTTCATGCTGCAAGTGTCAATAAGGCGCATAGTTATGTGGCAATCAAGAATAAAACTCGCATCTATAAAGACTGTTACCCAAATTTCGAAACAGTTTCTCAAAATAATGCTTTTATTTGCTGACCCTACCTGTTTTTCTGATTATCTTACATAAGGCACTTCAACATAAACTCGTCTCGTTACGCCAAGCGTAACTGCAGCGTTACCTTATGTATGTGGAGTTTTCAATGGACAACAAACCTTAATGCAGCCGCGCTAGTAAAATTGTCTGAACGTACAAACACTCAGAAGGCCTCTGTTTTTGTGTAGATACTATAATGATGTATATGTCTAATGACACATACAGGTTAATAAGAACTTGTATTTACACTTTCTTTGTTCTGCAATGAGAAAAGAATAGTGATGTTCAGAAAGTCGCGTCTGTTTTATATTTAGCCCGTTTTTAGACATGCCACTGTTTTTTCGGCATGTTTATTGATAACTTTTGAATAAGGGTTATAATGTGAAACACAAACATGTACAGGCAACGCACGAGTCATACCTATGGTGTACAGATGATCATGGCCGGCGGTTATCATTTACCATCAAACAATCAGGATGCTACGGAGGCAAAACCTCCGTATTATAAAAAAAAATTAGACAAATAGGTTTTTTAGTGTGGGAGTAATAATCTTAAGTCAGTGTTTATGTTATATATTCTTCGCGTGAAGTGTTTTTGGAGATTTTTCAATACTACAGGGATGTCTCCCCTAGTGAGATATGGTAGGATTTAATCGAGCACTCAGGCAACATATTTCTAAATGGGTATTTTACTACTATACTTGATTGATTTTTATGAAACAAAAATTTACTTCATTATTAAATTTTAGACAACGTAGTAGACATTTTAGTAACATTTTTACTTAAATTATCCAGTTGTCCCTCAATTTTTTCAAACTTGTTGAAAAATACGTCATATTTTCAGAGTGCTCGGTTCCGTGGACTTGGCCCTCTCCCCCATGAAAGATTCGATAAGTCCCCTCCGCTCTCTCCAAACGTCTTACGTAAAACAAATTAATGGGCGTGACACGCGATGTTAATTTCAAATGGTGTACAGAATTGGGGACATTGCAAAAAATATACCATTTCTATGATATACCATATTCTTTGTAACAATTCTAAATAAACTGAAAATATCCATGTAAACTGCAATAATTTTATCATGATTGGCAGAAGCCTTTAGAATGTGCAAACCACGGTGCGTTATATTTAGCTGAGTAGGTTTTATACTAATCTTACTAAAGTAGATTCGTTGTACTTATGTACTGTTTGAATATTTTACTAAACTTTCCGTATATTGAAAATGTATTGAGAAAATCAGTTCAGCTTCAACTGAAACTAAATCTTGTGACTACCATTTGAGTCTTTCTGATTAATTATTTGATCCAACAATAAATCGGCTCGATAAATTGTTTGAGATGTATCAAGGACCCAGACAAATTATATTTCTGATTGTGACAAATAAAACTATG
Source organism: Acentria ephemerella (assembly GCA_943193645.1). Taxonomy (NCBI): domain Eukaryota; kingdom Metazoa; phylum Arthropoda; class Insecta; order Lepidoptera; family Crambidae; genus Acentria; species Acentria ephemerella. The sequence goes on along the minus strand of OW971879.1, from coordinate 10,397,008 downwards.
AATGTTAAAAACAAACTGGTATCCATTCGGTTCAATATAAAATATAAATAACGTTTAATTATAAATTTCAAGTAATTTTGACGTGCATTTATAGCATGATTTTTGTAGATAAATATCGTTAGTTGAGCCCTTCTGGCATAAGTATTATGGTTTTTTTTCTATTTATTTATTAGGACCTTTATCTAAAAAAGATATGTTGCTCCTACGGACTCACCGAACACATAAGCAAACATTAAATTAACAGTTTTAAATCGCCGGAGGGGGCCGCAATCTGCGCAGAAGGTTATAAAGGCCAGTTGCTTCTTCTGAGACTGGTTCGGCCAAAAAACTTTGAACTACCCCTATGTTTTGTCTGTTTATATTCAGACTGGCTAACAGAGACCGCCTCTCTGACTGTCCCCAGACACCATCAAGAGTTGAACATCTTCAATTACATCACAAGAGTATTATGATACTTAAATATATTTAATAAGGTCAAATTAAATCGTGCTTTTTTTATGGGTAAGCAATAAACATTTTGAGTTTTTTTATCACTATCCGAATTAGTGATTCGTCTGTTTAATGAGTTGATATCCAAGAAGATGGCGTTCGTGCGTGAACAGCATTCAGCTGAATAAATTCCTAAAGATTTTCGAGGACAGACTGAAGTTGAATAAAGTTTTGTCAATACATTGGTATAAATTTGCATGAACTGCGATATAACTAAAATAAATTCGTTTTTGGATACGTTTAATTAGGTTTGACGTGATAAAGCTTTATTATAGGGATGCGGTCGGAATTTTGCAGACTAATCGATGACATCATCATACATGCTTACAGTAGAGTGCAATAATAATTGAAAAATTAGTAAAGAATACTAAATTTAGAATCAATCAATTAACCAGTTGTCATTTGTACAATTAAAATATTGTTAAACCTATTTCTTTAATACTCTTGTTATCGCCCACTACGACCGAAATACTATTTTTTATATAATATATATATATAAATATATGTATATATTTATAACCTTTGTTATAGTTTTACGGAATTATGTATTATATCATTAACACAATTGTTGGCAATATTTTTATTAAGTACCTACATGTTAATTATCTTGTCTGCTATTATAATTAATTTGTTATAATTATTATAAAAAGTTATACATTGGAGTTACAAACTTTGTCAACAAATAAACAATAAATGAAATAATAAAGTTAACATGTGTATGTAACACTGTATTTTATTTATTAACAATAAATTAACACGGTTAACTTTTTTAAATTACCCAAAAAGGAAACATATAAATGCATGTTTTACCACTATTCAATATATACAAAACATTACAATCGAAACTCAGGGGAATACACAATAATTAAAATGAATAAACAATTTACTTTGAACTTTTTAATTTTTAGGAAAACACTATATTAATGCTACTTCCGTAAATACGTATAAACGAGTACATTTTCATTATTATACGAATACTACCTATTGGTAAAAAACTCTTTCGCCGATAACTTCTTTTTACATAAAGTTTTAAAAACCTCATATTACCTAGCGCAAATTTTTCTTAAATTTCGAATCTATTTTGTACATAATCCTCAAAATAACGGTGGGAGCTAGGAATCAAACAGAAACTATGATTTCATCACATTTAGATCTACTTATAACATGTTAAGTTAAAATAAATAAAACTCTTAGTCAACTTATATAGGTATGTCTGCCACACAAACAGCTTTTACAAATGTTAAAAAAGGCAAGGGAACAATTGAACTAGTCTGGCTGTGTGCGGTCTAGCTTCACAGACAATTTCATTACAATATGTGTCATGAACATATGTCGACACAAGGACACACGCTGACATATCATGACATAAATCATCAATACTAAGACATAAACGTATAATAAAATTAGGATCCGACAACCGACTTGTCTAAGACAACAATAAAGTAAGGGTTGATTCCTGATATGGGCGGTTACCCCAAATGATATTGAGAGTTAAATGACTTCGATTAGGGCCAAAAATCTCTTCTAAATAGTTTTCGATTGAATTAAATCATAAAGTTATTTAGGCCGTTCGCTAAAGCTATCAAATTGTCTCTTATAAGCAGTCTTACCAGTAATCATTTGTAAGTGATTGTTAATCTAAGTGTAACGATCATAAAAACATTAAATTTGATGTCACGAAAAGGTGTTCATTGATTAACTTTTAATTTAATTAGGCTAAGACATTAGTTCCGTTATTTTTTTCTCTTTTTTGTGGTACAATCGTAGTATTATCGTGCATTACTGTGATTCCTTGTTTTACTACTTTTAGTACAAAATAAGAATAAATTCTTTACTTCTTGACTACAATGTATTCAAAATACTATCAACAATTTGTCATTTTGTTTATTTAATAAAATGTCAACTCTATTAAAACAGAGGGTTGAGAATTCACTTTATCGTGACTCACGTACGTATTAATTATGAATTATCAAACGTGATCACTAACATTAGTTGATGAATGAACAAAAAACACAGTGCCAAATTTGGAAGAGTTAACTAGCAAATTGTTAATTCTTAATGCTTTTTTTTTATTAAAAACCATTTGTAGTTTTGTAAATTATTCTAAATTAACTAATTCATAAGAATGGGGCAGTTCATGTCGCATCTCTACATAAAAGTTCGCTTCCCAATAATGAGTTTTGTTAATACCTATCTCTAATTTGCGCTAGATAACTTTAAACGAAGATAATTATTCATTGCTAGCGTGAAATAATTCATTAATATCAATTCATAATTGCCTACACATACACATCTACATCTATTTTAAACTTCGTATAAAATCTTAACTAGCTTTGTCTTAAATGTTGCTCAAGAGATGGTTTTCGTTATTTTTATAGTTTTGTATGTGATTTTAAACATTAACGGCCTGACTCCTACAGGTTACTTTACATATTTTTACCAAGCTTTTTTTCTCACACTCTCAAACCAAATAGGTTTCATAGTTATTACACTACATGCTTTATGAGAAAATTCAGATCTTTTCTTAAACCATTATAAATGGATACTATATTATGTATTAAAATTAATTTTCAAAATGATACAATCATGGACCGAAATTTAGTACGTAAACGAATAAATTATACCATACAAATAAAATATCTCATGATGTTTAGTAAATTACCTATAATATTTTCGATGTTAATCGTCATGGATACAATATGATTTCAATACATTAATAAGTACACAAAACCAATGTTTGAACAACTGGAGATTATTGACACTGATATTGTATTGACTACTTAACTTACTACATCGATGCCGTCATAAAGATAATTAAGTCGTAATAAATATCTAGAATACAATGAAAATTGTATTATTATAATATATATTTTATCACTCTTACGTTGCGCATACAAATGAAATTTATTCATGTTGCAAACATTAAAATGTCTCAAAATTGTGAGAGAAATGTAAGTAATATCAATAATATGTAACGATCTGTAGGTAAGGTACATCATTGAAATAAGATGTTTTTCTATAAGTAACCTTACTAACCATCACTATTATTATGTATTATAGTAATTAAATATGAATACTACCCTAAGACATTCTTCATCACCACATCATTAGTCTTACACCGTGCAATGAACTTCTTTGTTGTAGCCAAAATATAGTTCGTCGTAAAATCGGAAGTGTCTGGCATAAGTCATACTTAGAATAAAAGTAATTGATATATTTTAAGGAAATCATTGGCTGATATGGCTACTATGATTGCCTATGTAAAGAACAAAAAGAAATTTCTGTCATATAATGACTTAAGGACTAGAATTAAACAAACGACCATAATCAATCATAAATTAAGATCTTTGTACTACATGTAGCAATATATTAAGAATAAAAAGAAATAAGTACAGAGTGCAACAACTAAAATTTAATATAATAATTAAACAGGTGCTTACTAGTAAAATACTAAGTACCTACAAACACGTTTAACGTAAAATCAGGTGTAAAATTTTGACACTGGTGATAAATCCAAGTAAAATAAACAATGTCTTATACCAAAATGGTAAAGTATCACAGAAATTAACCATACCTAGCTAAACTATCTTGACATTTATAGGAATATAACATCAGATTAATACCACATTTATGAGAATTTGGTCAATACGTTCTACTAGTGTTAAGAATAAAAGTATTTAATCAAAATACAAATAAATTATACTTAGGCAGCAATACATACCCTAAATATTTGAGGCTATTAAATAAGGCAATTTCAATAAAATAGTCCGTTATCACCATGTTGTTGTTTAACAATACAAAGTAAATTAAGCACTGTCTTCAAATAGCGCAGAATTTATAACCTAAAAGAAAGTTAATAATATTCATTTTTTCCACTTACAACTAAAACAAGAAATAGACAAATCCAGTGTCACGCAAATGCTGATCAAATTTATTCTATCACACACAACATTGCTACTGGCTCATAATTTTGTTAATTATGTAACAGCCAATAAAATTAACTTGAAATTCAATTTGTTACATCATTATTGAGATTATAGTTCGAAAAGCAGGCCGTAAGAATTTGAATTAAGTTAAATGTTATTAATAACTTGTCCATCTCCATTGACAGCAGCACTGGCCATAGTGTAGGGCCAGTTGTAGATTGACTGTAGAGGAACGTGCAGTAACTCTACTAGGTACCGGTAATTGGGCTCTGAAAAGAATGGGAATTGTTTATTTACAAGCCATTTCTACGAGTTAATAATATAACAGGAGCTTTATAAATGAATACATACCATTTTCAGGGTTGACGTATCCTCTCCGTATAAGGAAATCAATTAGTACGGGAGCACTTGTAGTTTTGAATTGTGGTGACAGGGCCCTTTGGATACACTCCTCGGCAGTTAACAACTCAAAGCTCTCGACCTCACCATCAGCGTTTTGCGGTACAAAATCTAATGGCAGCTCTAGGTCATAAACATACTCAGTATTTGGAAATAGTCCTCTTTCACTTTCAAAGTAGAAACTGAAAATAAATAGATTTATTTAATAGCTCTCTTATTTGGATTGATTCAATTGTCGGGTTTTAACTGTAGCTTGAAGATTTATATTGTACTATTAATTTATTTACACATGCCAAAGTAAATTTTACTGTCTAAATAAGTGTGAATATAACAGTAGTTTATTTGTCCTATACAATATTGTGTGTTATTGAAATGTTTGATTGGAGCCTCCATTTAACCAAATGTTGCATGATTATATCACAAGCTTCACATTCTGAACTTCTCTTTTAGCATCACACGTATTTAAACAGTCCCATTAATACTAGTTTAAGGAACCGGAAAACCAACTAGCCATAATACATTATAACCAGAAATATTTTCAGAATTGAATAAACTTATCATATATTATTATATCTTGTTTGTGTCAGTATAACTTGATTCATTATTATCTAATGAAGAAAACAATAATATGGCTTCTAATAATATTATAACTAAACAAAAGTTCTTCTATGATGATTTTAGCCTACTTTAAAGCATATTGCGATTGTTTTACCTGACACACCCTGCTGGTACCAACTTTTTAACAAGTTCTCCCTCAACTGATGCTTCTTCTGCCGCTTCTTTTATGGTGGTTTCCAATATACCATATCCGACCGCCAAACCCCCACTTACAAAACAATCCCATTTTCCTGAAATTCATCAGGTAGATAATCGCATGTGAATTTAAAAAAATGGTCTCAGTCATCTACATAAATTAAGTATCATTAGATACTGACAGTTCTTAACATTTACTTATGTAAATGTGGATGATGATAAACTTCTGGATCTCTATTATTAAGATTACACAGGCAGCTTCTAAACACGCAAATTTTTACTTACCTTATTATAGAACTGTGCACTATATAGGCACAGTTTGAACAGTAACAACTTGTGCTTGGCTTGTCTCGAGACTGTCTCTAGTTCGTATACTGTTTTTGAATCTTATAATGTATGTTGATATGATATTTTGATTTATGTCTCACATAAGTTAAATAACTATCAAATATTATATCTTTATTTTTTATTTAATTAAACATTGTTTCAACAGCATTAATAACATAAAATATAATAACATAAAACATAAAATATACATTAATAACAGTGCAGTATTACAGTGTTTCCAAATTCTCATGAATTATATGAATGACGACGCTTTTAACGTAACTTGATATTTAGCGAGTTACATTTAACACAAAATTCTCTTTCAATAACTCGATAAATAAACAATGCGAGGCGCTCAATCATTTGTAAGAAATGAAAGGCACACGGGAAGATAGCTAATTACGAATCTTAGGAGTGAACCTACGATACAGCATCGCAGCAGATCGCAAGCGAGTTATCTTTTATATACCGTGTTCCTAAGGTTATACATTAATTTTGCACAATGTTTCTATAGTTCTTGGTGAATATATCTTACAAAGGCAAAAGTTATTGAAATAGTGTAGTTTTAAGTTATTGGTAAACTTCAACCAATTTAATACTGTTGTCCAATGAGAAAGAGTCTTTATCGGTGAGATGTTGTTACTTAGTGCAACCAAAACAGTCAACTCTGCATTTGATATCGGAATGTAAAGTACACTTGTGAACAAAATGACCTAAGTTAAAGTGGTTTTGTACTGTAATGAAATGAGTTTGTAACCTATCACTTTTTTAAACTTTTTGCCACTTAAAGAACAATTCTGGATTGTAACTCTCATATGATAGTCATGATTTTCATCCCTCAAGCACTTTTGCATTTCAAGTCAGATAAATAAATAAATACTTGACCGGTTGTTGTGAAGATTAGCGAAGTTATTATTATTCAAATATGATGGCATTAATTTCATTGACTTGAATTAGATATACATTTTACAGACAATAATCCTACTTCGTTTTGTGTTTGTGATATTACAAATAACATTTTTACTCGAAAAGTTTATCCAGATTGTCATATGAATCATAATGTGACGTTACCAGTTCAGCTAAAGCGTAATTCATATTAGTTAAAATACATCCAAGCATTTAGTTTGCGTAAAGATAAAAAAAAAATTCTTGTGTCCATAGTAAAAAATGTATAATCGCTGGAACATGGTTTATAGCTTGTAGTTAACATGAATGAGATTGAATATCCACGCATAGATTTATAAGATAGAAAAAAAAATTAAAAAAAAACGTATTTTGTTACAAAATAATAAAGACGGGCCTTAACAAGCACACTAGGTAATTACTTACCTTTTAATTGCCTGAAGTTTCGACCACATTGCACTGGCCGTAGTCCCAGGCTGACTTTCACAGCGGTGTACGCTCTCCACGGCCGTCTGTGTGAGTTAGACGTTTCTTCATCTACCCGCACATCTTTAATGTTATCGATATTTTGTTTTCGCTAGGTACCGTCACATGCTATCCCAACCGATGTATCCCTATTCTGGTGCTTCTTCGACTGTGCATAAAAGCGAGATTGCATGTTTGATATCACTGGATTCCACGTCGGAGATAATTCAAAACCATCTTTTCGGTTGAAAGTTTTGCTGTTTAATTTAAAAGCTTCACGAACTACTCATGCGTAAAGGTGACGTTCAGTGGAGAAGTCTTGCGTAAGGTGAAATCCCAACCAGTGATTAATGCCGGCTTCGACCACGTATTCGTCAATAGCTGAATATGTAGAAGAAGCAATTTCTGCCTCACGCAGATATTGGCTGCAGATAGTGTACACTGCTGAGGCAGTTGGCCTGTGACCACAGCCAGTACAATTTTGTAGAAACATGAGGCAATTAAAAGTTATGTAATTACCTACAGTGTGTTAAGGCCCATCTTTATTATTATGTATTATGAAAGAGATTTTTTAAAGCTAGTAAAGCATATTTTGTTATATTGTAAGACATTTGAGTTGCTGATTCTGAGAAACTTCAGAAAATATGGTTAATCCTTGCTAAGAGTATAATATGTACAAAGCCTTAGTAAGGCTAATGGAATTTATGCAATTAAGAGGATATTAGAAAGGCTTACCAGGCCAGGTTTGTTTACTGAAGCTCCTCTGTTGTAACCAAATGCACAATCCTTTAGTAGGATGAGTCAAGTAACCAGTTACACTGACTCCATAATTTCTAATTCCAAAAAGACAGATTGCACTCCGATCCATTTCCAGCAGGCTCTCATGACAGAATGGTGTACTCACAGCAAAACACTGAAGCAGAATATTATGCATTATTAAGTTAGTCTTTGTATACAGAATTAAAATCATACATTTTAATGTAAGATAAGGTTTAAACTACTCATTAAAACAAATATATTTCATAAGAACGGATCATAAAATTTATGATCTGTTAATCTCATAACAGTATATTGATTTACATCATAAAAAAATGTATTTGCCTCAAAATTTCCTGGTCCTTTTCACAGGTCAACAATTAAACATCTATAATTGCATTACATGCCATAAAATTTTGTAATTTAACTAGAAAATATGTTTAATTTAGAATGATAACCCAAGCCAAAAACTAGGCTTACATCAAAGCCATTACTATTCAGTTTCTTGTCTTCATCTGAAGATAGCTTTCTTAAAATTAACCACTAATTACTATGTTTTAACAATTTTACTCCTGTCCTGTATATTCAATACTTCAGGCATCAAGCATTTTACACAACTATAGTTTAGTAACAAACAAAGTTAATAAAATTGAATAAACCTTGTGCATATATTTTTAAATATAAAAACTTGTGTGGTTGTGTAAAAATTGCATATTTGCCTTTTCAACAAAAAATTTCCTTCATTCCAACATGTGGATCTGTCATTTACATTTAATGGTTCACACATAATCCATAGAAAAATATGACCTTAATAATTATATATCTGCCTGTTATCAAATAATAAATTTCAATTGATATAGTCATGAGGTTTGACTACAAAGAGTAAAAGAGCAATTTAATCAAAGATAATATTTACACAGAGAATAATTATTATATTTTAACATATTTATCTTTTATTATCTGATTATCTGTCAACATATAAACAATATTTTCCAGATAAATTTTTCACTGAAATGAAAACCAGTCCTAAATAACTATTTTATTTTATTAAAATATACTTCATATATTTACAAAAATACCTCATCACGCCACCCCTTAAGAGCAGTTATTTCATTTTCCTTCCTTAAATGTCCCAATGCTTCTGCAACTTTGGTAGTTCGTTCTCTGTAGTCTCTAAATGCTGGATTAAGCTCTACATATTTTTCTGAGATTCTAAAAACCTATAAGATTCTTATTTATTTATGTAAATCCTACATATAATGTTAAGATTACATGTTAATTATTCTTTATTTCTTACCTCAGGGAATCTTTGAAGGTGTTTCATGACATTAGGTCTAATCAAACCGACTTGATGACCAGCAACAAGAAATGGTTTACATGAGCCTTGATGAAGACCTTTAAATATAATTTCGAATCAAAAACGAATCCAAAAAATTAAAACTTCATAATATTCGCAACTACAAACCTGATAAGTAAAAACAGTTAAATTTTCTAGCTAATTTTAAAAGATCTGAAGAACTATTTTGTATGATTGAATTCATTTCTTTCATCCTATTGCGCCATGCACAACAAAACTTGATTCTTTATGAAATTAAATTATCGCACACAAAATATTCGATGTCAAAGACAATGCCACAACTATCACACGAAGAAACCAAAAATTAGCACTGATAATTCTGAACCTCTGATATAAGTAATATCCTTAATAAAATGTAATCATCATTAAAATCATGAATTTCCAGCTAGACAATAATAATTTCCAAGACTTGTCAAGTTAGATATTTGAAACCAAAACCCGTAGTATCTCCTTAGTAGTCTGTGCAAAAACCAATCAAATCAAACACAAATTAAATAGAGAATTTTTTTACTTCATTTGTCCCTATTACAGGGACGGCAAAGGGAGCTGAAGCCCATACAACCTTATGCCTAATGTGTTTATGTTACATATTTGGTTATTACGTATTACGTATTCCTTGACCCCATGAAATTTTTAGCGACTAATGGTAAGACCCGCCCTTTTATTAATCACTTAAATAATAAAATAAAAATTTAATTAATATTATATTCTATATTCTATATCATTAAATTTTTGAATAAATATTTAATATTTTAATGAATAACACAATTAAATTATATTTTTACAAGTTAACGAAAACTTGCTAGATATGTCTAATTCATTCCATTTAACTTAATTTATTTGCAGGGTAAATTCACTTTTTGTAATATTATCGTATTGTATTATCATTTTGTTATTATTTTATTTTGTATTGATTTAATCGTTTATATGCCATTCCATTTTCAAAATGTTTCTAATAGGTCATTAACAAAAAGACGGGACCTTCCGTTTGTCACCAAAAACTCCAGGGGGCAAAGAGATACTTTACAGCGGTATCCCGGAGCCCTAAATAAATAAAATTCGTAATACATGGCTGTATGAGCTTCAGTTTCCTTTGCTCTTACTTAACAGGGAGAAATTTAACAAAAAATCAACACAAAATTTTCTTGTGGTTTTATATTTAAAGGATAAAATAAACATAGTTATCATATCACTCTCTTTACAAAGTTTATGCTCCTATACAGTTAAGTTTGTAAGATATTGTGCATTTATTTCCTTTACTTTAGGTCGGTTATGAGATCAATTGATAAAAATGTCTTCTGAATCATGTTTGGGTTTTCTAAACGAAATTTCTCCGGCTTTTCGACCTTATATTCAATGTGTATATCAAGAATTAAAACTAGGTACGTATCTCATACTAATAATTTATAATTCATTTTTCTAATAAAAGTCTTATTTTAGTTGTGGTTAAAATCAGTTAAAGTAATTATTCATTACAGGTCTATGCAAAACAAAAGTTGATATTGAACGAATATCAGGAATCTCAGACTCCGCTGATAATCAATTTCGACTAGTTTTACCTTATTGTTCAAGAAAACTTAAATGGGAAGTTATATTTGACTCCTCTAGACCTTGCTTCGCTCCTGACTTCAGATTTGATGATGACACTTTTCTTAATAATGTTGATGATGAAATTTTAGAAAATAGAGTACCAAGCTTATCGAAATGGAATGAAAGTGACCCTAAAGCTTTAAGTAATGTAATTTCTGAACTACTTGATTTGTATAAAACACATCAGGTAAATAAATAACTTTTATAGCAGTTTCAAAATTTTCTGTCAAATACATTATAATTAATGACCTACCGATTTGTCTGCTTTTTTGTAGATTAAGAAATTAAATGAAGATGAGAGTTCTCGTGCATACTTTGAATATAGTGCATTACTTGGAGATGCAGTGACTTCTGAGAAAGATATTGAAGTATTTGTGGGTGGGCATGTGGTTGAATTCTTAATAAGACTCAAAATTGATACTTCTCGACTTCCAGAATTATACAATGAAGGGTTTGTATTAAAATTATTATTGTTAATTAATTTAAAACCAATAAATTTATTAACCATTAATCAGGTTTAATGTGTAATTTTCAATGATTGTTGATGAAACTTATTTTTCCTTATTCTAGCATTGATCATAATCCAGGCATTGACACAGCACTATTGCTTGTTAGATATCCTAACTCAACAAATGCAGAACTGATATTATCTCCTCTGCTCACGAAATCACTTGGGAACATAACATTACCTTTGTATGTATCTGCTTATATTTTGAAATAAAATTTCAAATATTAATATAATAGGAAATACATATAAATTTTTAAAATGTTACAGCATGCACCAATCTGGAGTTCTGATGGATTATGTACCAATGGTCACTAAATTATTAAATAATAAGGTAACTCACAATAATGTGTTGTTTATTTTGATGAATTTCACAGTAAATAAACATTGGGCCTTGATAATCTATAGTTCATCTCTTTCTCTCAGTGAAAAGGAAAGCCAGAATTAGAAAGGTCAAATAACATAATTTATATTTATTAAACAACTTTTAGAGAGCATGGAAAATAAAACAACTCCTATAAGAGAATTTGTCAGCTGCCTTATTGCATTCTTATTATATTCATACTGTAACAAGATATTAATTTTCGTGTATTTACTTCATAATCAGGCCAAAAATAACTAAAACATTTTAGTATAATTATATTGTTTTCATTTACATGGCTGCTGCTCTTGACAACAGTCACTAAAGAAAATTTACAGTTACCCATGATTAGAATAGAAACTTAGAAATAAAATTATGCTTCTATCATGGTAGGCATGTGGAGGTGGAAAATTCAAAGGATTTAAACTTAACACATTGTTGAACATTTTAGATACAAGAACTTTTAAACAATGAAAAGTTAAAAAGAGAACTGCTAGCACAACTAATTGTTAAATATGAAGGGGCTATACTAGAACATGATGCAAATAATGCTGCATTTCTGTTTGAAATAAATGATTTCCATTGGATTCTCCAAATAGACATAGGTGTGTATTTGTCATTTCGGTAAGTACTTATTTACATTATAATATAAATAGTAATTATTAATAATTTTTCATATTATTTTTATAGGAGTCAAATTTCCTGATAAATCTCCTATTTTATCCTTAAGATCTGTTTACCATAATACTAAAGGTAAACCAAAATTCAAAGTTCTCCCAGGATGCCCTTATAAAAATTTTGAAGGATATATTGAACAACAAGTAGAAATATTTAAAAATGAGTGCAAAGGACTGGTGTTAAGTAATCAACTTGTGAATATAGATAATTAATATTGTATGGAGCTTCATTATTAAAACAAAAAAATATATAAATAATGTTATTTTATTATGAACAATCAAGATAATTATAGAACAGGTATTAATTAAAATCTATGTTTTAAGTATCGTACATTCTAGTGGTATAACAGCATCTATGGCTAAAACTATTTTATTACAAATTTAAAATATAACAATTGTTACTACTAAACAATAGATATTATTCTACAAGATTGATACATGAATACTTGATGTAAGATGGACACAACATGTGTAATACCTTTAAGTTGAAAATTTATAATAATAGACGCCACAGCTAGTATCTGTGCTTCTTTAGCAGGTCACACACAATTGAAGAACAGCTGGTGAAAACCAATAAAACTTATTTAACCTTCATCAAAAGAAATCTGAAATTTTTAATACAACTTCATGAACCATCTTATTAGTTAATATACTTTATCACAATTCTGACTATGCAATATAATTTCAGAGTTTTGAAGTTGATTACTTAGGGAAACTCAGATAACCACTCTTAATATCTTTTAAACAGTAATCCCACATAAAACCCTAAGATTGTAGATTTGCTAACAATTGATGTATCATATGTGTATGATATATCCCTGAATAATCAAAGTGATCACTTACAACATCAATATATCTTCAGAACGATCTCACCCATCAACAATCATTTCTTTTCAGTTTATGTAAGAAAACAGTAACTACAATTATAATCAATTCAAACTTCTTCAGCAAAGCTCAGGTTAATTAATCAAGTTAATTTGTCAATTCAGGATTTTCTTTATTTCCAATAAACTCATAACGGTATCTCATGTAAAATACTTTCATTCTATCCCAGACATTTTCAAGTGAATCAATCGCAGGCCTGACATCCAGAAGGGCAAACTGGTATTTATTGTCAATTTCTCCACCATCATAATAATCAATTATGTAGCGCACATCTTTCCCACACCTATCTACAATCCAGTCATGACGATCAAATGGCAACTCATATCTGAAATAAATATTATTTATTTTTTATTAAATACTCAATTAATATTATTTAAATTCATAAGCATATAAAAGATGCATACCCCAACAAAGAACGGAAACGAGCTCGTGGGCTGTATTGTGTAGCCTTGCCACCAAAACTTTTGAGTCTAGGATGGCCGCATTCTTTGGCATGTAATGCTTCCCACTTCAATACTTCTAACCAGGCCTTTAATTAATAAATTTTACTGTTAGAAAAGTAAAACAAAATATGAAAATAATCCCAAAAAAATGACTTACTTGTTCATTATTTGCATTATGGATACGTATAATGTCTTCCATATCCTTCTGTTTAATATCTTCATCTTTCCAACGCCAACCCTTACGAAGCATAGCATTCCAAAACATTTGCTGACTGGGATACACCCAGAATTCAGTGGAACCATCAGGCATGGCACGTGGTATAGATGACACTTGTCTATTTGTAGGCAAGGAAAATGGTTGGTCTGGAGATGGTTGTTGATTTGCAGGTGGCATCTGTCCCACAAAATATGAATTTTTATTTTAAAATGGAAACCTTGGTTAAAGGGAGTTGTCTAAATTTTTTTCTTTTTACTGCTAACTTTTACTAAAGTTTATGCAACAAATAACTTAATATTAATCAAATAAATAGGATTTCTTCTTACCATATTGTAGGGGTTGATATCATTGCCATGTTGTACTGGACATTCTGAATCTTTCACGTTTGAAGGGGGAGTAGTGTTCATTTTGTTATGCATTGGACATTCTGTAGGAGGTTGAGAATTGTTGATTATTGTTCTGGAGTCAATTCCAGCTTCAGCCGATACCTTATTCCCCATTTTCAGGTTGTTGTCAACACCTTACGTAAGATAGGTCAAAACCCACTGGGTGCTATTGGTATATATATAGATTTAGTCATCTATAAATGCCCAAACGGTAAACGAAAGTTAACCACACTAATCAAATAAGTTGTGCTTGTTATGAAAGGGTGTATCGTATACTTTTCTAATATTAATTTTTCTAACCTAACTTTAAATGACTATTTTTTGTTGAATTGACAGATAACAAATCTTAAAGAATATGCAACGCTTGCACTCACAAATTACTTTTTCTTTTATTAAATTCTCCTTATTATAGGGAAGGCAAAAGGAACTACAGCCCATACAGCCACATCTTATATGAATGTTTTGTATAAATTTCTGGCTCCGGAATACCAGTGTAATGTATCTATACCTTTGCCCCCAAGGAGTTTTCGGTGACCAATGGTAAATCCCCGCCATTTTATTAATGACATGCGAGAAAATATTACTGATTACTATGAAATTATACTCAAATAAGAATGGAATACGATGATGATAATTAATGATCTTACCCTATGAATGAATGAAACACCGAATAATCTCAGGTAAGTCTGTAATGAACGCTGATTCATATATTGCATAATATAACTATTGTTTTTGGCATGAAAGTAAAACAATTTCATAATAAAAACTTCCCTACAACACAATATACGTAATAAAACACCCCCGTCAGAAACTCCTTTTTTTCGTTTCATTCTCTCCGTTATAGGGAAGGCAAAGAATACTAAACCCCATATAAATATATCTTAAGTAATTATTTCTGACTAAAAGATACCTGTGTAATGTATCCCTTTACCCCAAGGAGTTTTTGCAACTAATGGTAGGCCCCGTCATTTTGTTAATGACTTAAGAGAAAAAATGGAATGCGATATTATTGATTACGATAAAATGTTACTAAAATAGAATTTACGTTAATAATTACGATGAAATGATACCTAAATAAGAATGGAATGATACGATGATCATAAAAATGAACTTACCAATGATCAATGAATGGTAATGAAACACTGTATAGTCTCACTGAAATCACTAATGAACCATAAATGATGTATTTGATATATTGCACGATGTAACGATCGATTTTAGCATAAAATTACACCAATTTTATAACAAAAACTTCGCAACGACACATTATACAAAATAAAATATATAGCTCCGAACCGCCCCCTGCCATTACGCGCCAAAAACCACAATTTAAATTTTTTCTTAAGTTCTCCGATTGATGGAAAGAAAAATAAACTAAAGCCCTTACAGCTGTCACAAATATACTTATTTTCATATTTCCCGCTCCGGGATACCAGTGTAACGTATCCTTTAAACCAATAGCGTTCTTGGCTAGTAATGGTAGCCTCTGCCATTTTGTTAATAACTTACGAGAAAAAAATAAAAATGAAATGCAATGTTAGCGATTATGATAAACCATAGAAAATTAAATGTTATGTTAATGATTACGAATGATAAGCAAATAAGATAGAAATAAGTTAAGAGTGAACTTACCCTAGCAATGAATTAATAATAATGAAACATTGTAAAATCTCACGTAAGTCACCAATCATTACTAAATTATGTATTCCATTTATTGTATGATATAACGATCCTTTTTGGCATGAAATAACACCATTTTCACACCAAAAATTTCACTTGTATACAATATACGAAACACTAAACTAAACTAAAAAATATAATATACAGCACCCAACCGACCCTGCCATTACGCGCCAAAAACTAGTATATCAATGGTACTCTGCGTAGAGGAAGGTCAAGGTGGACTAATTGAATAAAAACACGAAAAATACGTAATTAGCATTTAGAAGTGGGATAGTGGATGAAAACATAGACTTCTATTTACAATTATATATTTACAAGCAGAAGGAAAATTTACGATATTAATATTAAAAATAAAACGTTAATTATAATGATGAAACGAAGGCAAAAATCAGAGATGAGTGACAGACAGTTGACAGATGACAAGAAAAGCTGTGAAAAATAAACTTAATAAAACATGGTACCTCGTAGAGGTACCATGTATTATTAAGTATTATATATGGTATTATATTCTTTGGTACAATGTGACGATCAGATAGAGTCGCCACAAGCACATGTAGTTTTGTCATAAAGCAATTTTTTGTCATAAAACTACTATATTTTTAATTGAAAATATACTTTACATAGTATACGAATTAAATTTTAAAGCACAAAGGCGCACCGAATTATTCATTATTATTTAGTGAAACAGTGACCGTTGTTAATGTGTTTGCAATATCAATAGGAACTAATTCATTAATTCGCCAATATATGACTGCAAAAATGGCATTTAAATTGGAAACTCAGTGATCACAGTACCTGTTCATGTTCATGTTCAGTCGCATGTTCATAAGAACTGGGGGACCTCACTTACAATAAAGATTGCGTAGGGTTTAGACAAAAACACAATGGAATGGTTAATTGAAAAATGCATAGGTTTTGACAACTACTCTTGATAGCTAAGTATTGAATAACATTTAGCGTTTTGATTGCGATTATCGAAATGCATGTTGTTTACGCGCTTAGTCTTCTAAAAGCTTTCTTAGTTCCTTCTAGAAAGGTGCCTGAATACTGGCCTAGCAACAAAAATAAATGAAATAATATTTATATTTGAAATAACATTTTTTTTATAATGTTAGATTAAGCTGTTTGAGACATACTTAGTAAATAGTCATAATGAGATTTATATATAATAATAATTTAATGTCGACAAAAACATAGTGTATGATAATGACAATTTTCTTTCTGAAATACTACTCTTGGAATTTTACAATTATGTTACTCTTATTTAAACTATGAGTAATCTTTGCAGTGCGCTTGTTTTTTCGTATAGTCATATATCATATAAAAAATTACTTAGGTATTATATCTACTTAATTTACAAAAACTACAAACAAGACAAGTGTTCGAAACTGTTGTCTTTGTTTCTTGTTTGTGATAGATTTATGAACAATTTAACCCAAAATACTGGATCCAAGGCTTTAAGTTCTAAATTTTTATAATATGATGCTATGATGCCTGGCTGACAAGCAGAGTATTAAAAATAAATTTGTAAGCAGAATACTTGACATTGGCAGAGTCTATTAAGAAAACACTATAAAGCCACAAAGAAGTTTTTTAAGTTAGATAGTACCATGAAATTGTCATATTGAATTGAAATTGTTGTTTGTTGCTTATATTTTCAGAGCTGAGGGCAAGCCAAAGAGGAGACAGGTCATTTGCAAGAGCTGACTTTGATAAATTATTCTTTGCTTTGTAACACAGTATGTTGGGCAAGATGGTAATACACACTTAAGACAGTATTTTAAAATAATAATACATTATTTATAGACTATATCTATCATGAAAATATATTAACTGCATAATACATTGATGATCTACTTCTTTATATATTTCAAATATTTCTTTGCATTAAAATTGTCTTCTACATCATCAATTATCTTCACTTTCTTCTTTGGCTTTCTTTTGTCTAGTTTAGTTTTTCTATCTTCTTCTGAAAGTAGTGATATATCCAATGGTAACTGAAATATAAATAGTAGTATTAAATTAATGTGTTTATGTTAATTCAGTTTTTGTTCCTTACTACCAGCAATCAATAATTAAAACTCAAAATTATAGACATGATCTTAATAATTGGTTTAATCGGTGCTTAACATAATGCCATACATTAAGCTCATTTTGCTTAGAACATTTGAACATTAAGTATGTCTTTTTACAGTTATTTAGTAAGTAACAATGTTTATCAGCCTTTGATCTGCTCAAGCACATAAGCCCAGATGACAATATTTATTTCTATTGTCTGGAATACTCGCATATGTTATTATTATTCGGTTATTACTTTTTTCTATTACCTTCTATGAAAAGGTACTGATGAAGTCACAATTTAAGCCTTGGGCTTAAATTAATTTCACGAGTTATGATAGCAATTAAATGAAATATAGATTGATATTAACCTTAATAATTTGTCTTGGCTCATGGTACCTTATGTTGATTGATGAACCATCGGCAAGAACTACTTTTGTAGGATACATTCTATTATAAATATCTCTGTGTATCTTCGTAATACATGCTATATTATTATTTAAATGTCTAACATTATTGAAAAATATAGTATTAGTTTTCCATGCCAGAGCTTTAATTAACATTTTTATAGAGACACCAAGAAAATCTTTATAAATGTCAAGATTTCTTACAAATGTATCATTCAACAACTCGACTAACCCCGATTCCCCAATTATTTGGCCTGGTAACTAAGACCTTTAAGCCATGTCTTCATTAATGTAGTTTTTATCTTTATTTATGGCTCCAGGATACTGGTGCAATGTAGCCCTTTGCCAACTAAACTAAAATAACTAATAACTTTAGAATAACTAGAAATCACAGATTAGAAAGAGTATGTCTAAAGAAAGAAATCATCAATTATATCCATAGATCTTCTTTTTGTGTGGCAGTAAGGCTAGTGTTGCCATTTGCCATATGCAAGTGAAACGATAGACTTGGTTTTAGGAGAATTGATATACATTTATTATTCGTCAAGATGTTCAAAATCACTAAAACGTGATTTTCAAACAATTATTTTATGGAATGGAATTTGGAAAGGAATCAGGTGAAAAGGTATAAAAATAGATATACAATGGTGAGATATAGCCATAAATCACTATACTATACAACTATACAGAGCAAGACACAGTTTAAAGGTATTTCTAGTTGTTCTTTTAGTTTTTTTTTGTGTGTTTGTGTTTTTAATATTGGGAAAGCAAAAGACAAAACAGCCTATACAGTCATGTCTTATGTAATTATTTCTGGCTCTCTGACTGTATGGACTTTTTTCTTTTGCCTTTTAATAGGGAGAATTAAACAACAACAATAATAAACATTAAGTTTTATTCTTAATACGAAGAAGAAAAAAAAGTTTTATTGTTGTATTGTGGTTGTTTTGCTTATACATAACTCTTTTATTAAGATTGCCTTTAATAGTGAATAAAGCACACTGGATTTGAATTTGCATTTACTTTTTGTAGGAGGTCTTGTTTGTGCTCATTTAGTAATCAAAGGAGTATATTTAACTAGGGCTATATATTCTGAATCTTTTAGGTTTATGTCATGTTGTTGTTTGAAGAATTTGTAATAGTTTAGTCAAAAGATTTTAACAACTATTAAGGATGGGTTGTGCTCAAAGTGAAATATCGCCACAAAACGAAGCTCCTAAGAAGAGTTGCACTGATGTGCTTTGGCTGATCATTTACATAATATTCTGGATTTTAATGGTAAATTGATAATTTATTGTGTGGGTATTGTTGTGTTGTAATTGTTTATCCTAGTTCTTTGACTCTGAATTTGCTGCTTTATTCTTATCATTTTGCGTAATATTTACAAGACATCAATGTACTTTAAATTACTTCATTGTATTGAATTGTATTACTAATTACACAAACAATATAAAGCCATTTTTTCTTTTAATAACATTGCCTGTACCAAGCTGAGTAGAATCCAAATAATGTTTATATTTCCTTATTATTTTACATTGCAGATTATTGTAGCTGCTATATCTTTTGTGTATGGAAATCCTCAGAGATTAATTAACGGATATGACTCTTTTGGGAATACTTGTGGAGTAGCAAGCAACAAAAAGTTAATTAACTTCCCTTTGGCTGGTATCAGTACTATTGACAAAAATTACTTATTTTTTATGGATGTCAAAGAACTCAGAAGGTCCCTAAAGATTTGTGTTAAGAAATGTCCTAATAAGAAAATGGAGTCCTTGAATGACATACAAAATTTTTATAAAGAAACAGGATCCAATCTTTGCAGATATGATATAAATTTAAATAATGTCACCAACAACAAGGACTTACATAATTTTATAGGGCCTTGTCCAAACTTGCCTGTATATGACTCTTTTCCACTTCTTAATCGATGTTTCCCAAAGTCTGCACAAGATATAGCTAAGAGAGTGTTTAAAGACTTTTATGACTTATTAAACAGCTGGGATACTATTGAGCAGATGTTGTCTGACCTGTATTCTTCTTGGAAGGAAATGATAATATGTGTCATAATAGCATTCAGTAAGTATTAAATATACATAACATTCTCATCTTTCATTAATTCTTCACATATAGATATATATAACATTGGTAACTTATTTTCCAGTATGCTATGATCTGATAATGTTAATGTTTTTAGATTTTTGATTAATTAGCCAGGAATCATAGAAAAAAATGCAGAGGCATGTAGAAATAATAGGTTTAACTGCTGACATCAGTTTGTGGTTACTGTGTGGGATGTAGCAATTGTAATTTAGAGTACTGACTCATGGACTCTATGATATCATTATTTTCTTCATGTATATAATAAAATAAGATCATTAGTCACATTATAATGATTGAATAAATGTTTTAAACAGGTCTTAAACAACTATTATACAGTATCACTAAAGTGCCATTAAAAGATTAAAGTAATAATTTATATTATTTGCTATATATTTAGAGTTTTCAATTTAGTAAATATAAGTAGAACTGGTCAACTTTATTTTTAATTCGAAGTTGTATTTTTTAATTTTTCAAAATTATCAAATGTGTTTTGGTTTTCAGTATGTTCATTGGTGATGGTCTCCATACTGCATTTGCTTGCAACATTTGTTTCCTGGATATTTATGATTATAGTATCAATTGTGAGCGTTGCTGGTACTGCACTCCTGTGGTACACATACCATGAACTGAGAACTAAACAAAGAGATTTCGCTGAGACTCCTTTCTTAGCTGTATGTTTAAAAAACCTCTTAAACTGTTACAGAATATTACAGATATAATTATCCTAGACAAATGTTATGAATGATATTTGTTTCATAGCACTTTCCATCTAAAAAATAAGAATACCTACTATCTCAAGGGAAGAATTTCTGTAGTGCATGTTCTAACATTATTTCAATTTCAAATTTTAGAACATGCACAACAGAAATGGATGTAAGGAGAGTTAATACATCAGAACAAGATATATGATTGGTGTTTTTGACATTCTTGAATTGTCTATCCATTTCACATTAAATTGGAATGAAAGAGAGAATAAATAGAGAGATCAAATAACTTAAACTTCGATTAAGAGACAGCCAGCAGAAACCACATAAATATAGCTTATAGTTTTATAAGTGCCTATAAAATATATTCTGTTTTCAGGAATCATTAAAAAATGAAACAGCTTTCTTATGGTACTCTATTATTGCAACCATAATAACTGTGAGTAATATAATTTTGAAATTGATTTATCACTTTAAACTAAACATTATGTATCAAAAATTTTGACCTTAATGATAATATTAAAATGCACATTGGTCCTGCCCATTGATTTTGTAACTCCGAATCTATTTCTAACACTTTAATCCTGACACGTGTATAATTTCCATTACTATTATAGTAGTTATAATGACATATTTTTTTACAAAGCAGGTTTTATCACAAACTTTAAACAGAACCGATTGTGATAGATTTAAAAGTTATAAAATTAGTCCCCTGATACTTCTGTGCATGGTATAATATTAATTTGATTACAGTAGATTCATTACAATCTTATCAGAGAAAGGTAACCTGTGATATTATTTGACGTTTTTAAAATGATTACATAATAAGCATGTTTGCGTTAACTTAATGGACATCATAAAACATGTCGATTAAAATAAGTATCGATCTTCTAAGGGACCATCTCCACGTGAGAGATCATACGTCTACGTCATACGTTTTGTCTAGCTACGTATTTCTATATAATCACTTAGAACATGTGTCTGAACATGTGAACACACGGCGATATTATTGAACTAATCAATAATCTAAATATTAGTTCATTATATCTCATTCACATGTTCTGTATTAAAATAGAATAGCAAAAATTTTAAACTGCCAAATAATTTAAATTTAAACAGCTTTATAAAAACCATAGCATTTTTTATCTCATCCGCATACATAGTGTTAAAAGATTTATGGTTCTCAACTAATGGTATTGTCACATATATTATTCGAGGTTTAATATTATGGTTTCATTACAATATATTGAGCAGTAGTTCAATGCTGCATTACAAAGAACATATCAATTGTATTATTCATTTTAATGAATTTTCAGTTTTGGCAATAAACATATTCTATTCTATTCTTAGGGCGCAATCAGGACCTACAATCAAAGCGTTCGGTTTATACAGCGTAGCCATTCTAGTTGTTATTTCTACAAGAGGACCGATAAAACACTTTTTTTAAAGTATGTTTTACCGATTAACTTTTTTATAGACTGACACTTCTTCTTAAGGAGCAAGTGGGCATAGTAGGTTCAAGCGATCTGGTTTAACATAGCTAATTTTGAAATGACTGATCTCTGGATAAGTCAATCAAATTTTTTTTCTCAAGCTCCTCCGACTCCGAAAGTTAAAACTTTTGTCCAATGGCAAACGCATTAGGTCAGCATGTTGGTGTTATGGCCTAATGTGTTTCTCCAATTAGGAAGGAGAAAAGGTTGACACTTGTTACGCTGAAAAATGAAGCAGTTTTGTTTAAACGGTGGGACTAGTTTTCATTGTGCCAATAAGGTTGTGGCGTAAGGGAAAGCTGGTATCTCTAGGCATCGGTATCAATAGTCTGAGATAATTAAATTATAGTATTGAAAGCATTGGCATTATTTTCAAATGCTTGAGATTAGCCTCTGTATACATATGTATCTTACTTTAGATGGTCTTCTATTACATCCTACTAATATAAATCATATTTCTGTATCACAATGTTAATCTAATGATTATTTTGCAGGTGATCTTGTTGTTGTTGGTATTTGTGATGCGTTCACGCATTACCTTTTTGGCCGCATTATTTAGGGAGACGGCTCATTGTCTCGGCTCCATACCGACACTGTTCCTGCAGCCAATAATTACATTCCTATTCCTTATACTATTCTTTACATTTTGGTCACTGGTTGTAGTAAGTGCCTTATTAACTTTTAATACATTTCACCACTGTCTCATTATTAACTATTTATAACTCATTTTACCCTCTTTCAGGTATGTTTAGCAACAGCTAATTATCCTGGTATACCGTTCAAAACGAATTTCTTTATAAATGGGACACCGATGGCAGATCACATCGACAACGCTGCGGTTCAAGTTCAAACCTTAAACAAAAGCGCAAACTTAAAAAGTAAGTCTGTTTGACTATTTCTGAAAGCAAATTCTTAATTTCAATGTACGTTTACGTTTAGTATATGCCAATTTCTCTATATAAGAAAAAGATAGAAAATTAGAACTTTTAAATAATTGAGTGCAAAATACCATAAATTTTTTTAAAGGGTACTTAGGTATATGATTTCTTTAGGAACTTTAGTCAGTAAGGGCGAAATTTTATCTAGGGATAATAAAAAATGTCAATTGCATGTTGATAATTATAAAATAATTTTAAAAAAACAATAGATTGTTCTGTTACTGTAACCACCCTTTCAGCATAAACTGTAATGACAGTTTTAATAAAATAAATGTAAGGTCAGATTTTCACTAATTTATTGCTATAAAACAGAATGTATAACTTCCTTTAATATATATCCTTCCTTTATTATATACTTTATTACAAATTTTGTTTCTTATAGCTTTCACTTTAGACTCTGTGGCTTTTGATCCTATGTGGGTGAAGAGCATGTGGTGGATTTGCCTCATCTGTTTGATATGGGGCAGTGAATTTATTCTCGGATGTCAACAGATGACAATTGCTGGAGCTGTTTCACACTGGTATTTCAGGTAAATCCTTTGGGACCAAATTATAATGATATGAATATATTTTTACACTCGTCAAGACTGGCTCCCATAAGGTTTTCTATATGATTAAAGAGACATTTTAAATGTCCTATCTAGGTAAACACTAGAAATGTATGTGTAATTTACCTACTGCCAAAAATTAAGGCATACGCAAATACTTATTAAACCATTATCATCGTTAATTTTTTGTAATAACAGTAACAAAATCTATCGCCTGGTGACTCGTGCGACCGAGTATGAACAAATTTCTATAAAATTAATTGACAATTTTGATTGAAATAATTCAAGGTCAAAATATCGTTATTTAGATAGACTCATTTACTAAGTTCTTTTAAATTGTCATAACAGGGAATATGTATGAGAAAAAATAAACAAATGTAATTAAAGGTAATAGTGATAACTTTAAGCGGGAATTAACAGGGTATTTACAAATTCCCAATTAATCCTACTAACGCTTCGACGAATTAGTAGCTGCAGAGAAGAAGCGGCGCAAGAAACTCTGCCTTTACTATTTATATTGACATTTACAAATTAATAATGTCATTATGTATTAGTATTACAAATATATGTTTTGTTTTACAGTGGAATTAAAAATCAAAATCAATCATTTATTTTTGCAAGAAATACTGCACCTCAATATTTTTTCCTACTAGCACTTCGATGTTAATGGTCTATTGAGAAGAAGTGCCGCAAGAAACTCAATAGTTAGCCTTTTTTTTAATATTACATTATTATTACATACAAGTATTTAGACTATTTTTAAACATTGCAAAATATAATAATATATTAAATAAGTGCAAAGAAGCAAATTATCGTGGCCACAAATTTTGATCTTTAAAATAATGTTCCACCTTGTAATACCCCTTTTTCATCAAACAACTTTTAATAGTCAATTTAAATTTATGCAGAAGCAAGGTAATAAAACTTACTAACCGTGGCGTCTACGTACACACAAATTATATTAAGTGTGTACGTAAACGCCACGGTTAGCCCCACAACAGTAGACCATACGACATTAAGCTGTGAATTAGTGTCTAATAATTATATTAGTGTTCTTCTCTGTCAGAGTTCTAAGCGATATCGCCTTTCTATTAAATAAGAATGTACTTTAATTACTTGTATTTAGAGTTGATGTATATTTGGAACCGAGGCTATCTAGATTCACAATTTATTCAGAAGACTACTAGATTTATGACCATTTTCATCAAAGTGAGCCCGACATAACCTAGGATTTAGTTGGCTCCATGTTAATTGGATAATTATATCAATAAACTCATATTAAATTATATCAATAAACATATTATCTTGTTTTTTCGATTACTTGTAAATCGAAATCAATATGATGCAAATGATTTATTTCTAATAGCTGTTTTTCATATTTTTTTGATGGTTAGATCCTCAGTAATTTCGTATATTTCAAATTTTTGGCGCCGATTACGTAGCACTTTAGTAATTTCAGAGCGAAAATGAACGGGTGAACTAGCTTAATGACAGTCATTAACTCTATTAAAATTTTAAAAAAAATTGTTCCAGAGGTCCACATGCAAACTCGCCTGTGTTGTATTCCATCGGTAAACTTCTTAAGTATCACCTGGGATCAGTTGCTAAAGGCTCATTTTTGATCACCTTATTCAAAATACCTCGGCTCGTTCTCACATATTTACATGCAAAGTGAGTACAAAACTGGTTTTTTTTAAGGAAAAGCAAACAGCTGCATTGTAAATGCTTAATTCTAGAAGTTATTATAATTAATTTATCAATAATTCAAATTAAATGTTACTATAAATAAGTACTTCATTAATGTCTCTCAAGAGTTCTGTCAAAACAATTTTTTAATAGTAAATTTTCATCGTTACAGACTTTCAGCGCGAGCGGAGAAGGGTTCAGATTGCGCCAAATGTGGTCTGAAATGTGGCATTTGCTGTTTTTATTGCCTCGAGAAGTTTATTCGTTATTTGAATCACAATGCATACACCATCATCACAATTGAAAGATGCCACTTCTGTAAAGCCGCTGCGAAGGTATGGTGTTGCACTAGTTTATTTATCCATAAATTTTTATGGCTATAAAAAAGTAATTTTGTTCTGAGGAAATGATACTTTAAAATCATAGATTTTTATTTATTTGATACAATGGGCGGTACGAAATAAAAACCATTAAGCTTTAATTTTGGTCAATATCTAAAGCTACAGATGGCTTACTATCCGACTGGACATCTAAAGTCTACACAGCTAAGGGTCCCAAATTCGTTCCCGGCAGATGATTGTTTGTCAAATGCGAATATTTAGTCATGTTCATATTATATTTATGTACGTATTTAAAAAAAATATGATTTATACATAACACAAGCTATTTATAATGCTTACTTTGGTTTAAATAATATTTTTGAGTGTGAGAATATCATATATATATATTTTTAAATTATTCCTACACTAACATGATAACACTACACTAACTTGACATTTGATATTGTCCAGGCATTCAGCACAATAGTGAACAACGCGCTACAAGTGGCGACCATCAATAGCGTGGGCGACTTCATCCTGTTCCTGGGCAAGTGCATCGTGACCGCGGTGACCGGCATCGTGGGCCTGCTGCTGCTCAAGCGGAACAGCGACCTGCACTTCTACGCCGCGCCCACACTCGTCATATGCATCTTTGCATTCTTCATCGCTCACTGCATCTTATCTCTTTACGAGGCTAGTTGATTAATATACCTCTTTTGATTTTATCAATTCATGTATTAATGTTGTATATTTTGTTTCGCTGGTCGATTTGTGATATATATAGGCTGCGAGATCGGTCTAAGAAGCACAAACTACGAAATTGAATTGTCAAAACAGTAATAGCCACGAAGAGACCTTGTTCACATGAGCTGATATAATTTTCCTAACGGTTTCTCCCCATTTCGCTTTATAAGCTGTCATTTTGGGACACTCTAGTAAAGAGCCGCCCACCGCGGATTTGATTTGGGCGGTCCATTTGTGTTTTTCCACTAGAACCTTATTGTTTAACTTCATCACCATGCCACTTATCTTGAGCTATCTTTAATTAAATTTGGTGCTTTTAAAATTAAATCTTTAAATTGGTTTTTCTAGATGGTCGTAGACTCCCTGTTTCTATGCGTGTGCGAAGATCGCAACATGAATGGTGCAGACGGCAAATGGAAGAACTCCCGTCTCGCCGAGCTCGGGGGACACAAGAGAGGGACAGGCGAAACTCCAGAAGCTCAGGAGCTGCAAGAAAAGTACTGAAACATATTAATTACGCTTCTTAATACGCTATGCAATGTTAATTATACTAACGCCTTTATTTCTAACTTTCAGAATCTTTTAGGATTATTGCGCCTTGGCATTTGTGATTCATCAGTACACACAAAGTTTCAAATCGTTAGATATGCCCTTGCCTCCATTTTTTAATCGCGTGCACTGTAACTAGCGATAGCTGGAGAACGTCAATAGTTGTACTTAATTGCAAAATGGCCGGTTAGTGAAAAGAAAATTAAAAATAAGATGTTACGTCAAAATAACAAGTGCACTGATACAACACCGTAGTGTACAAGATCAGTTTTCGTGCAAACATGTCCTATATTAGTGTACCATAGGAACGAATACACCCGAAGCTGTTACAGTTCACTTTAGTTATTCAATTAATTAATATTGTATAAAGAATGGCGTGCAAATGGAAATGCCGTTCTGCTTTGATAATCAAATAATGTCAAATTTCTGAGGTGTCAGGGTCTAAGGAATTAAATCTGTGAATACGTCGTTCTCACCTTTAGGCTGCCCGTCCAAGAAAGTGTTGTAGGTGCGATTTTTTCGGCCGGCAGCCTTTATAAGCTTTAAGTCGAACTATATATACTTACTATTACTATTTTATACTTACATGATATTATATTTACATTTTTATTAATGAATTTTATTAGATGGGTCACAATGCCTTTATTCGGCTATGGTTTTGGAAACTTACATTTATAGAATTTTCAGCATGATATATTATTTTTAAGTTTAAGCCAAATGCTTTATTAATTTTTAGCTTACATGATTATTAAATAAACTAACGGCCCGCTCCGGCTTAGCACGGGTATTTAACAAAAAGTATAATAAAATAAATAAAAAATTATAAATAAATAAAAAACACACCTTTTTTGCGTTGAGGTTTATTAAAAAAATTCATTATAAAGAATTTGAATATTATCTATTGCATATGCTTTCAATGAAAATTCGTAATCACTTTTTCATGTCAAAATATGCAATAGTATTCTTTTTGTAGATATTGATGTCCTCTATAAAACCGTAGTCATCACTTTAGTCTGTCTTGTCAATTATTCTGCAGTGTACGTGATGTAAGTTCGACCGTTTTTTTTTCTTAGGGATCCCTTTGTGAAAATATTTTTTTGCCTATGTTCATCTGGGAAGTGAAGGATTTTTTCAAATCGGTCCCGTAGTTTCTGAGCCTATTCTATGCGTACAAACAAACAAATGTTTCCACTTTGTAATATTACTATAGATTTAACAATCAATCTCAATTATAGCGATGTGATATATGTACTAATATATGGTTGTAATTAATTGGTATAATTATTTTAAGTGTTAGTGCATGAAAATTGTTTTATGTTTCAGCAATTTGCTATAAGTAATTGCTATTGTTACATTATTGCATGTAATAAAAAAAAGTTGTGCCTTGGATGTGAAGTGGTCGATGTCAATTTATGTTAAGATTAATTAGTTCGAATTAGTTTATATAAATGGTTGTTTGTACTTGTGGAGAAAGTAGTTATAATCAATTTTTTGTTAAGATATAATTTTTATAAACAACTTTAAACAATTAGAATAATTTTACTCATTCAATGCAATGTTATTATATTGCATTTTTATACATATTTTTTATGTCAATAATATGCAAGGAATACAAATTGGCCAATATCCACGTTTTTACAGGTGAGTCTTGAGTTAGAGGAACCAGATCAAAAGGCCAATTCGGTGGGAGCAACAGAATGTGCTAGATTATTAATTTTTGTTTTAAGAATATTATATAAAATTTCCATATTTTTTTACAATATGGAATGTATTTTGTATCGTTAAATGCATTAAAATATTTGATATTTTTATATCATAAGTATGCTTAGTAAATTGTACACTGACATTTAATCAGAGTATTAAGCACTATTACGGGAATTTTCCTTCCGCCATCCATTCATTTAAGATAAGATGGAAATATTATATTATTTAGGATAATAAGTTTACACTTGTTTATTTTAAAGAATAATTTATACTAAGGTTGTAATCTTTATAATTTGGCATATCACATGCTAGATAATCACGTATTATAATTATTTATATCTTTTATACATTTTTATTTTAGTAATACTATAATGTGAGTAATCTCAAATAATTGTTTTAAGTTTAAAGTAGTTGACTTTTTATGCATAATAATTTCAGAAAGACATTTGGAGTCTTAATAGACATATAAATGGCATAATAATATAATATACCCACCTTATTGTGAGATGCTATAAGTATATTTGAATGAGATTATTGTATGTGACCATGATATTCTATATTGTTCTAAATCGCACACAATTGGTATGAATTTAGTATAGGATAAAAGTGTTTCCAATGGCGCACTGTAAGGAATTTTTTAATTTGTATTTTACTATTCTAACTTTTTATCATTATATTGAGGATGATGTGTTCTGCTTTTACCGTCCAGAGAAATTTTAGAGAAATCATTCTTATTGAATGAAATTAACCAAGTCGATCATTTTTACACATTTGCATTTATATTGAGTAAATCTCATTTTTTTTAGAATATACATTATTATCAACAATTCAACATGTAATTTGTTTAAACTCAATTTTCTGTGATATTTTAAACACATTTTTTATTTTTCTACCTCAAGATCTTCCACTTTGCTATTAATATGTGAAATTATATACTTGTAGAATTAAGTTTATTTGTATCACATTAATGTATTTAAATAAAAACACTGTGTGAAGATATTAGTTTAATTTTAAATTAAGACTTTTTCTTCTTAAATTGCTTCCTTTTCTTGATTTGATCAGAGATAGTTTTGCTTTTTGCCTTGAGTTGCTTGCGTCTGATAGCCATATCTGGTTTACTCTTAGATTTCTTTTTAAACACTGGTTTAACAAGAGCTGGAATCTTTTCATCGCCTTCTGTATCAGAATTATTCAACTCCTCTGTAAAATAAATATGGTGCATTTGCATTTTTATATTACTTCATAAATAATAAAAATAGAACTTTATTATCATCTGTTTCCACAAACCATGCTAAAGGCATAAGAAAAACCTATGTATTAACATTTGGCTCTCTACTTCTTTAAAAAGTATTTACATCACCAAGGGACACTAAATAGTTAAGGATATTAATTAATAAGTGAATACATTGATATTTATACTAGATGGCTCTATCTCTTTTTTATTCTATACAGCCCATGGCTCTGTAATCATCCTTGGGTGGTATTTGTATTTTGAAACAAACAAGTTTTGCAATGAATAACATTGTTAATAAAATACTATATTGTAAATACCATATTCTGTGCAATAAAGCATATTAATTATCAAAGTTACCTTTAACTAAAACTTCTTCAGCTTTCTCAATAGGATCACCTTTGAAAAAGTCAGCACTTTCTATATCAGGATACCCAGTCTCTGGTTTAGTGGCTTCATACACCACTTTTTTTTCTATTCTTCTCTCATATTTATTTGCAGCCTTCTTTGAGTAAGCCTGTCGTAGTTTTGCTGGACTTATATATTTTGTGTTTTCCCATAAAGTTGTGCCACCAAAAGATCCAGAAAATATTTTCACCTAGACACAATTACAAGTATGATTACATTTTGGTCAACTTTGTATCACCTACAACCTGCCACTAATACCATCTAATATACATGTTATAAAATCAATATGGAACCTATAAAGCAAGCAATAATTTTGAAGGGGAGAGTGAGAGCTTATTAGATGTCAAAATTAATTAGGAATAATAAAGTTCACATACAGGATTTAAAACAAATCTTGGTCCAATTTCTGCTAAAGCACCATCTTCAGAAAGAATCTGATAATTTCTAAACCAGATTCTATTGTCCAGGATCATGAATGTGTACACATGGTCAAAGAATGGTTGGCTCTTGGGATGATGATTAGGGACACCAAAGATCTGGCTAAGGAGCTCTTTTAATAGCATGTAATGAGCATCTTTTGTAAATTGTGGGTCAAAAGACAGTAGTGGCCGGGAACCTCTCAAACAGTTACCAGTCATTTTAAGTTCCCCCATTGTGTAAACTGAAAATAGAGTAAAAATCACTGACTTATCACACTAATTATAATGCAAAAATTATTAAAATAAAAATGCACTTACCATTTTCAATCAAAAATTTTACACTTGGTCCATTAGGGACATTTGACATCCAAAGATATAAATCTCTCATTTTACGACCCTCAAACAATAAACATTTATTGCAATTTTTCATTTCACTGATTTCATTAACAACATACAAGTTTTTACTCCTCTCCATCTTGGACTCTGTTTTGTGATGAGGCATTAGTTTTTTGATATCTTCCATCATATGACGGTGACGGTGGTTTATACCACGAGTAGCAAATACTAAAACTCTTTGTCTGTTAATCCATTTCACCTGAAATATCACATGTTTTTTTAAGAACAATTGAATTAAATTATTTCTTTGATAGCTTTCTGTTATAATTGTTTTTGATTATATTATAAAATTTTGCAAGTGTCAAGTTTCATTGAGGTCCATCCTTGAGGAAACATGACACTTGAAGGTTCTAGGGGGATGTTTAACAACTCTGCATATTATGTAGATGTATCTAAATATATCATCACAATAAACACATTCCAGTAGATACATATCCAGCAGGTGTGTATACTTTCTCCTTGTCATTTGTGGGTACAGTGTACGCTTTGGCTCTACACGCTCTTTAGAGGGCACCACACATGGCATTATTACATTACAGCAAATTAAAAATTCTAATTATTAAGTCGGCCCTAACAAAATAATTATCAAAGGTGAAAATATTTCTTTTTTAACTGGAATATAAGCTTGATTAGCTGTCTGTTGCAATCTAAAATATACCTGTTTAGGCGCTGGATCATCGGACATCCGTACCGGTGGCAACATGACCACATTTTCTTCAACTTTATTCATCTCATTATTTACTGTCTTTTTACTCTTCTTGGTTTTTATTTTTACCATTTTGAAATATTAATAGAAGGCACTGTATAAAAATGCTTAAACCGTAGTATATATTACTGTTTGGTTATAACCACAGATCAGGATGTTAATAGCAAGCTTGCTATAAGTAGCTCTTATAACCTAAAAAGTTACCTACCGATTACCATATATAAAAGTTTGACATTGTTTTTTGTTTCTTCTCCCTCTTTTAGGGAAGACAAAGGAATCTGAAGCTCATACAGCCATATTTTATATAGCTATTACTTTAGTTCTCGCTCCGGGGTGCCGGTGAAACGTATCCTCTTGCCCCATGGAGATTTTGACGACTAATGGAAGGAACCGTCATTACGTTAATGAATTACGACAGATTTGTTTTGAAAATGGAATGCAATGTTGATGATTACGGTAATGGCGGGGATATTATGCACCAAAACCCTGTTTTTTAATTATAATTTTTTTTGCTACAATTCTCCCTATTAAAGGGATTAATGTATTCCATATATTAGCAGTGTAAAGATCCTTTTAAAATTAATTATTTATATAAAAATACACTATCAATATAAGAATTAAAAAATTATAAATAAAAAAACTGGCAATCAAATTACCCGCTAGAAGCTCTTTTGTTTTCCCTATTGTATGGAAGCAAGGGGTACCAAAACTCACTTCTTTCATTCTTTATATAGCTTTGGGATACCTTTGTAACGTAACCCTTTGTCTTGTGGAATTTTTTACAACAATCGGTAGGCGCCATTTAAGTTACTGGTAATTAAATGATAATGATAAAATAATAAATAGTGATAAAGAAATGATACGGTAATGATGAAAAATTTTCAAATGACGAAACTGATTCTAAATTCCATTATACTCCCTTCTTCACTTTCAACACACCGTTCCACTTTGTCATTTCCTTCTCTAAATAACAAAATTAGAGGATCCTGGTTCGAAAAAGGTCACTGTCCAAATGCGAGAGCTATTTATTACGATTAGACTACAATTATTATATTAATACATATTCTCCGATTGGTACCACAAGGTTATTACAGATGGGTGTAATTAAGATTGTTTCCTAAATAAACAAAACTTCTGTATTATCAGTGGATGATGCGTAAGTTATGTAATGTATGTATAAAGTGTTTTTCAATTTACTTGGTGGGTTGCTCGATAATTTAAATAACAATTTATAATAAAAGAGTTTTCGAAGACCTAAGAATTACACGTTAGAATGTTCCGTTCGTTAAAATTTATATCAAAAACTACCATTGGACATACTTTTTCTAGATATAGTCGAAGTGCAACACTTGAACTACCCCAGCTTTCATCTGTGAGTACCTTTAATATCACACTAGTGCTATACCTATAATTACATTTATTTATTTTTCTCATACATATTCCTTATTATGACGATTTAAAAGAACTTAGTAAATGAGTCTATTTAAATAAAGATAATTTGATATTCACTTTTTCAACTGCTTTCGGTTTTTCAGAAGCAATTCACAAAACCACTTCTAAGCTTCTATTTAGACAATCTCTGATCGGTTAATTTGTTTGGTAGATGCACATCTCTTAGGACATGTCTTTTAAGAGTCAATGTTTCTTGTAAACCTGCGAGCAAACATATTTACTCGGCTGGCAATGCTCAGCGGGCTCTTTTTTATTAATGTCTTGGTCGTTTGCTTTTATACAGGTAAACAAAGCACAAAGAAAATCTATTGCGCCTGATGGCGCAATAGATTTTCTTTGTGCTTTATTTTTAGTGTTTTGTGCTTTATTTTTATTCTTTGTGCTTTATATATTTATATTTGTGAAGTTGCCACATTGATATGTGGCAACTTCACATATAACAGGATAGGCATTTTGGTAGGTATTGGAATGATGGTCCATAACTTTGGGTGAGATCCGTGTTGTGTCACCAAAAAGTAATAAAAAACTTTATTATAACTTCGTGTGTATTGGTTTTTTTTAATAGATCAAAGGGTTTGTGTCTGGCGCATCCATACGTTGATTGCGCGTTTAGTTTGCTACGAGATTGTGTTGTGTGGGGTTGTACGTCCGCAGTTGATTTAAATTTTACATTCACGCATCGTACTTTAAAAAGCAAACATAGCAGTTTCAATGACAAACATTGGAAACAGAGTTTGAGCTCTATAGAGCTCTACTAAGAAAATATCGTTTAAGGAACCCGAAAAATAAAATTTGTAAAAAAATATATTCCAAAAAAAGGAAGAAAAAAAGATAAAAATTACGTTATTAATCTTTGTCGTGAGACTCTTATTTGGCGTCAGTCTGTTGGTGTGTCTTTGTAGTGTTTGGATTACTTTGTATGTAAAAATTGTCAAATGGTAAATAGCTGTCGAGTTTCCTATTAGATAAATTTATAAAATAAATTAGAAGTTACATAACCTAATATGTGTAGCTCCTACTATGTTTTTATATAAGTTTACAATATACACCCATAAGTAAATTTTAACACTATAGCTTAAGTTGACTGGAAGACATCGCTTTTTGAGATGAGCTCACTTTTCTACAACTTCTTTCCTGTTTATCTTATTTCTATTTTTTGATACTTTAACGCATGCCCTGCTTTCCGGGATAGGGAAAGAACAATACAGCATATAAGTGATCCTCCGTCTAATATAGTCCGATACTTCCCAGCCCCGTGTTCCTATCACATCGCGACTTAGTGCCCCTCTTTACCACTGTACGCGATTTGCCCGACTGGGATCCAACGTCCATCCGTGCAATTCCGCAGGCAACGCACGGACAGAACATCCACGACTAAAGCGCCCACCTAACCTAATCCTATCCTCAGATACCTATTATGTGCTTTTAAGCCAAAAAGTATTTAAGTATATCTAAAATAACTAATAATTTCAGGAGAAGTACAAAGTAAACAGAAAAGATTTTTCTTTTGTCAAATCGGCAGACATAGATTACTTTCAATCGATACTAAATAAAGAGAGAGTGTTAACGGGAGATCAAGATGTCTTACCTTTTAACATTGATTGGATAAAAAATTGTAGAGGTAGGTAAATCACGCACTATTATGTTCATCATTATGAATATTTTATATGATAAGACTCCAATAAGAAGTCTTTTTACTTCATAAAGAAGAACGGTACATAGTATTAAAACCAGCCTTAAACAATTATTTCAGGACAATCAATGGTAGTTTTGAAACCAAATTGCACAGAGGAAATTTCTAAAATACTGGCATATTGTAATAAGCGACGACTAGCTGTTTGTCCTCAGGGAGGAAATACCGGAGTTGTCGGCGGTTCAGTGCCAGTTTTTGATGAAATAATACTAAATTTGGGATTAATGAATAAAGTTATTAGTTTGGATGATATTTCAGGTAAAAGCACTTCTTAATTATTTTTCTTCATTACAAGAGTATAATATACTATATTCACAGTATTACTTAGGTTTCTATAACAAGTTTTATTAAAATACAGAAGAATTTGGCCAATAGTATACTGGCGTAGATAAAATTTTTAGTTAATAAATTGTTTAGAAAGTGGAGAATACGTTCTACGAGTAGGTAATCCTCTTGGTGATAATATTGGGTATAATTTGTAGTGTTCTCAAACCAAAATGCGACAAACTGTTTGAAAATATTCAAGATCGAATGAAGAGTTGCGGAAAAAAGCAGAGATACTACGTTTGATGTAAAATTGGCGCGGTACTCGCCTTTATTCACTGTAAAGTGGAGGATTTTATTTTATAATTTCCAGAGATATATTTTTAATTGGCTCAACATAAGGGTCTGATTGTCAAAGCATTGGCTTTAATTTATGCAACATTATGATTGCGGTGAAACAATTTCAGGTGCTTTAGTCTGCGAAGCTGGATGTGTGTTGGAGAGTTTAGACAGTTTCGCTCGTGAGCACGATCTTATAATGCCTCTGGACCTGGGTGCAAAAGGCTCTTGTCACATTGGCGGCAACGTGAGCACTAATGCTGGTGGTCTTAGGCTGCTACGGTACGGAAACTTACATGGATCAATTCTAGGTTTAGAAGCTGTGAGTATGATAGTGTCTGTGGAGTCATATAATACTCCCGGGTGCTTATAGTCAATGAAAAAAATTGGCTTAAATCAAATTCATGTTTATGTCTGTGTGCATTGTTTTTCATAACTAGATATACATTTCATAATAGATTTACCAAACTACCTGCAGTAAAGATAATTCATCGTACTTAGTTTCCAGGCTAGTAAAGCATCTTAAAAATATCTTACTTGGTTTAAGGTTAAAGCAGATGGTACTGTAATAGACTGTTTGAAATCTTTGAAAAAGGATAATACAGGATATCATCTAAAACACCTATTTATAGGGTCGGAGGGGACATTGGGAGTAGTAACGAAAGTAGCTATTCATTGTCCTGTAATGCCCAAGGCTGTAACTTTAGGTTACTTCGGTAAGAAAACTATAATAATTTTAAAATTATTGTGGAGTATAAAAGGTGGCGGATCTAAACATTTAAAATTACAAGGCCACTTTTATTTTTAGTCCCGCTTAAATTTATCGAGTCCTTCATTTAATGTTTGCTTTTAAACTTTAAAACTACTAATAATAAATTATTTTTTTATTCAGGTGTCAATAATTTCAAAAATGTACTTCAATTATACAAAAACGCTAAATCTTCCCTAGGAGAGATTTTATCTGCCTTCGAAATGGCTGATTATGATTCCATAAATTGGACTGTAAAGAATTTAAAGCTTCAGTAAGTTAATATAATATAAATAAATATAACATATAATTATCATCGTCAACTATATCAATGCCGTATAATGATGAGTATTAAGTATACCTAAACTTACCGACTTATAAGTTAATTCCTGTTATTCCAGAAATCCTCTGCCTGATTTTCCCTTTTACGTTGTGTTGGAAACTCACGGCAGTGACGACGTCCACGATAACGAGAAACTAAATCGATTTCTAACGAATGAGATGAAAACTGGTTTAATATTGGACGGAACTGTTACTTCAGATCCATCTAAGATACAGGTACACAGGATACACTAGTAGTTTGTGCAGTATTGTACAAAAACAAAAAAATTATAGTGTAGGTATTATCAACCTACCCTATGATTTTTTGTCTCCACACCTATCTGTGTTCTGTATAACCAAGGCTTAAAAGAAAGACACCTGAAGATAATTTAATTTGATAGTAAAATTTGTCTATTTCTATTTATACTACTTCTTGTCATTTTAAGGCGATATGGACTATACGCGAGAATATAGCATCTGGAGGTCTGGTGGGGACGTATTTATTCTCCTATGATGTGTCACTGCCGCAGAAACAATATTACGATATTGTACCTAAACTACGAGAGAGGCTTGGTGATAAAGTCAGCATGGTCGGCGGTTTTGGACATATCGGTATGTTACTGTAGGATTTCACAATGATGGTCGGCTTACCTTTTTTCTCTTTTTTGGTGAGAAAGAATGCATTTATGTATCATTCCTGCAGTATGGTGCCAACTGTAGGGCTATGTGGGACTAGGGGTAGGTAAAAGAGTTCCCCCACTACCTAAAAAGGAAAAAATCATTGGGTGACCACTAGCATCCGCTATTCCGGGCCCTAATGTGAAATATTTTAAACCTGTACACTTATGAGGGATCATCGAGATCGAACTTGGATCGCTACTCTTGAAGAGCAGTTATCATCGGGCGTAATGTTTCACTTGCCCTAAAAAGGCTTTTACCCCCTGTTCCTCAAGGGTAGCGTCAAAAGCCGCGTGGTTAAAACTATGCGCCAAATTTCATCCAAAGTCAAAGCCACTCGAACTCGCCGCAAGCCCCACCTATATCATGAACGTTAGAGTACCTGGATCTAGCAACCCCAGCGGCGATGCACTTTCCCAGAGTCTAGACTAGAAGACTAGAGAAGTGCCTGGAGTCCCATGGTCGGCTTACCTGCCTACCTACACTAATAAAAAATTACGGTTGCAAGCTAAAATTAAATTCTTAATCTCTTTCGATTTGTACACATTCACA
Organism: Acentria ephemerella; assembly: GCA_943193645.1. Lineage (NCBI taxonomy): Eukaryota > Metazoa > Arthropoda > Insecta > Lepidoptera > Crambidae > Acentria > Acentria ephemerella. The sequence continues at coordinate 10,358,428 of OW971879.1, read as the reverse complement.
GGTGATGGAAACATTCATATAAACGTGACATTACCGGAGTTCAATCAAGAAGTATATTCGCTGTTGGAGCCATTCGTGTTTGAAGAGGTTTCTAAACTAAAAGGTTCAATAAGTGCGGAACATGGTCTAGGGTTCCGTAAGCCACATTTTATTCACTATAGCAAGGACCCATCCGCAGTGGAACTCATGCGGAACCTCAAGCGGTTAATGGACCCAAATGGCATTCTCAATCCTTATAAAGTCTTACCTGATTTATAAATCACATTGAATAAAATTTATATCGTGTTTATTTCTTGTTACATAAGAATTTATTGGTTCTTGGTTATTCTTATATTTTAGTTTTCGATTCAAATCAGCTTTAGTAGTTTCCAGATGCAATAAGTCATTCACTGTCCCCACGTTTGGAAGACTTTATTTCTTGCCATGTACTAGGCATGTACGTCCCTTTATAAATATTCAAATTCAAAGAAAAAAATTAAACATGACCTGGCTATTTTGTGTCAGTTATATCACTTTTTATTTTTTATATGAATATATTTGATAAAAATTTATTAATGTTTAGGTAATACCTAACAGTACCTAACTATTAATTTTATTTAAAAATTTATCTCAGTCGTTTCAGACGTGTATGTGTAATCTAATTCGTACAGACGAGTTCCATTATAATATCGTGAAACTATCGTCTGTATCGAATCTGGATTTAGAGTAGCAAACAATGCTGACACCAATCCCAATTTCGCTTAATTTATCGCACAATATCATAGATTTGAAAGTATTATTTTCAAACATGCCACTTTGAACAAGAAAGCAAATAAAAAACTTGGAATGAAGAAGTTCACTTATTTACTCTCATAAATTTTAAGGAGTTTCAAACTTAAGCGACCATTTCACTTAGCTTTCTACACTCAGATTTACGACCAATTTTATGGCAAGGACGGTCGAAAATGTCAATTTTTCCATTTAGTATCGAGTAATGTAATATAACTGTGCTCGAATAGGAACAACAAGCAATGACCGATTTTAATACGATTGAGAGTTGTTCACATCGGCGGTACATGGGCCTTGTAATGCACGCTGGCGAGCAAACTAAAAATAAAGGTATGATTTTCACTCATATTATCCGATTTAATGTGGTTGCGATAATCGGGTCGGAAGGTATTGCTCGTATTTGTACAAATGCCAAAGATGCACAGCAATACTTATAACTATTATTGGTAGGTACAGTCGCGCAGTAAAAATATTTACCCTCTTAAATGATTAATTGTACATAATTTTATTTATAAGTACTATTTGATAAATTTCATTGAAACAATTACAATTATATTAATAATCTTTTAAATTATGCAATTACTATCAGCCAACTGTAATTTTAACTCTTTTTATATTCGCCATAGTTCACAATTATTAAAAAGATAATAAGTTCGAAGATTAAGCATTTTAAACTGTTTTTAATACCAAAAAGAATGTGATAAAAGTGTGATATAATAAAGAATCGAATCTTAAATAACAACGTGATAAACTTGTGATAAAAATGTTTAGTCCGCGCTGTACTATTGTTTGTACGTAATATTTCTACCACAGAGTATCTCTACGATACTGCGTATGTAATGCGTCACACACAACAACACGATAACACGGCTCTATATTGTGTCAATATTGGAATTTGGAATACGATGTTTTAAACATTTATTTATATGTGTGCCCTCTATAACTGTAAATAATATACAGAACAGTGTTTTGTTTAGAAGATAGAATGAAAATAACACGTTCATTTAAACTATTAGTGCAGTGCATAAATTTTAAATCATATAAATTTATTCAAATAAGGTGCGCATCACATGCTTTACCACAACTTTCTGCCGTGAGTATTATTATTTAGCATTGAAATTTATTAAGGTACTGCGATCACAAATGATTAATTAAGTGTACATAAATAACACAATAACCTTATATAAACATTTATTTATGCAACAAAAATCTTTAATCTTTTATTTTTCTAAAATAGAACAATTTATGACAATCTACACTAATGTTATTATTTTACACAGGTCACATTTGGACGTAGGAAATAAATCGTACCTACTTGACTTAATTCATTAAAATTTATTAAAAATAGAAATCGTTAATTAATCAATAAATTTAATTAAATAATTATGTAATGCAATAGTAATCAAATAATATAATTTTAAATGGTTTATTTATTTATTTAAGTACATAATATGACGCCTTACATATAATAAATAATATGTGGTGTTGATTATTGCTCTTTTTATCCCAAACCTTTTTATTGTCATGATTCTAGCTAGACGATAATAGCGGCAGGGTAGACTTAATTCGTACGGTTTAGTCGCGTTGGAATCAAGGCGAGTTTTCAAATTAAAAATACTTACGTAAATAAAAATATATAAAAGGCCTACTGACTGATCTATCATCGCACTGCTCAAACTATTGTACGAACTGATCTGAAATTTAGCACACATAGTTACTATGACGTAGACCCCCGCTAAGAAAGGATTTTTGAAAATTCAACCTCTAAAGATGTGAAATAAGGGTTTGAATAATGTATTAATTTTGAAGTTATTATCAACGCACAGCTCAAATTATTCAGATCAAGCTGAAATTTTGCACTTTTAGTAATTACGACAAAGACACCCGCTAAGAACGAATTTCGTAAAATCAACAGCTAAAGGGGTAAAATAGGAAATTTATATAAAAATCTTGAAGTCGTAAATGTTAATGATATTCATAATTACGTCTCATCTAACTTATACTAACTTATTTATAATTAGATGAATTTTTGAAATTCGTACCTTAAGGGACGAAAAAGGTATTTTTGAAGCTGGAAACATGAGTTTTGTCAGCTTTTTGTTGTTATGACGATGTAAGTGTTCGCTAAGTATTATTAGTAAATTCAACCTGAACGAGGATGAAAAAAGAGATGAAATGTAAATAATAGTGTTAATTTCCATTTATATGTCTTTGTACTACTTTAATACGACCTTTACATGCACATTTAAACAACCAATAGTATTATATATTTTTATAATACATATATTATTGTTGTTTTTGGTATGAGAGAGGACCGAAAACTCACTCTGCTACCAAGCGTTTTGATGTGGCATACATGAAGCTTGCTGGGCCCATAACCTCAATAATTTGTTTTATATGTTCCCAGGATAAATACAATGTCAAAAGGAAGAATTTCGCAAAAGTTCAGGATGCAGACATTAATTATTTTAAAACAGTCGTTGGTAATGACAGAGTTATAACGGATAATGATGAAGTCCTTCCGTTTAATATCGACTGGATTAAGAATTGTAGAGGTTAGTTTTGTGTAAAATAATTTACAGTACTTATTACAGTATACAGTATATTATTCTACGTATCTATAAATATGATCATGAACACAGACATAATACGCCACTGGGTTACCTAAATAAAACACAATTAAACGAAACGACGACTACAAAAAACAACAATCAAAGAGTACCTACATACAAATAAAGTTTTGTTTTTCAGGTCAATCAAAGGTAGTTTTGAAGCCTAAGACGACTACTGAAGTATCACAAATTCTATCGTATTGTAATGAAAAGAGGTTAGCAGTCTGCCCTCAAGGAGGCAACACGGGACTCGTTGGCGGGTCAGTCCCTGTGTTTGACGAAATAGTCATTAATTTAATGCAGATGAACAAAATCATCAGTTTAGATGAAATATCAGGTAGGATTAATTTTGTGCACATCATCATAGATTTCTGAAAATTAAGTAGACGCTCTAATTAACCTGTAAACCTACCGTTTAAATCTTTTTATATTAATTTAACGGTGGATAGTCGATTTAGTGGTAAAGGTCAAAATCCACGCTAGCTAAATTTTTCTACGATATCTTTGTTAAAAAAGAAAGCATTTCTGTTCAACATTATAAATGAAACAAATAACATTACAGGAGCATTAGTATGCGAAGCAGGCTGTGTGCTGGAAAATATAGACAACTACGTCCGTGAACGTAACCTAATAATGCCGCTGGACCTGGGCGCTAAAGGCTCCTGTCAGATCGGAGGCAACATCAGTACTAACGCAGGGGGTCTACGGCTGCTGCGGTATGGCAACCTGCATGGATCAGTTCTAGGACTGGAAGCAGTAAGCGATACATTTGAGCGCTACATATGGGCGATAAGCCATTATCTTCTGTGCTATTTTGTGTTGAAGCGAGGTACGCGATATTGAACCTAGAATCTGCAAGACAGAGTTGTATTAATGGCCAGAGTTTTTTAGCATGTAAGCACCATTATGTAATTGAATTGTCAATACAATTCAATTAAGGGAGCCACCCCTTAATGGATATTTAATTTGTAAGAGTACTACTTACCCAAGTTTACAACAATAGTAAGTGGAACCTATTGAATTCAAAAGGGAATAAAACCGGTTTAAAACAATTTGAAGTAATTCCAATTTTTAATTCGACTACTTAATTAAAATCAGTTCTCTTATTTTAGGTCAAAGCTGACGGCACCGTCATAGACTGCCTCAAGTCGTTGAAGAAAGACAATACCGGGTACCATTTGAAGCATTTATTCATTGGCTCGGAGGGGACGCTCGGCGTTGTGACAAAGGTGGCAATTCACTGTCCTGTTTTGCCAAAAGCCGTTACTGTTGGATTTTTTGGTAATTGTATACTATTATATTTTTAGTACAAATAGATATTACATTCGATTGGTTTTAGCTTAAGCTAATTAAAACTATCCTTCACATAAAACATGGCAGGTGTAAAGAATTTTGAAAATATTCTGCAACTATACCAGAGTGCTAAATCGTCATTGGGCGAAATATTATCAGCGTTTGAAATGGCCGACAACGCTGCAATAATTAATACCGCGAAAAATCTTAATCTTGTGTAAGTTAAAATCACTAAATTATCTATTTAGGAACTGTCTCTAAGTATTTATAAGTAAAAGTAAAATTTGCAAATTCTTGCAGAAATCCAATAGATGATTATCCTTTCTACGTGTTAGTGGAGACTCATGGTAGCAACGAAACTCACGACGGTGAAAAATTAACACGATTTCTCACTAAAGAAATGGATAGTGGGCTCATTTTGGATGGAACTGTTACATCGGAGCCTGCAAAAATACAGGTACCTCAATAATAAATAGTTATATGTTTATTATTACTGTCGTTAAAAAGTCATCGTCATTGGCTACTAAGTATTTGAAGTGTCAGCTGTGCACACTTTCTTAGCTTTTGTAAATAATGGTGAATGTCACAAACAATAATCTTGTTGTTGCAGACAATTTGGACCTTGAGGGAAAACATTGCAGGTGCAGGATTAGTTCACGGCTACGTTTTCAAATACGACGTTTCACTTCCACAACAACACTATTATGATTTAATTCCGGTACTAAAGCAGAGGCTAGGAGACAAAGCATCCGTAATATGTGGATACGGTCATGTTGGTAAGGATAAATATTATTCGAGACTAACAATCAAATCTAATGAATACTCGCATATAAAAATGTGACTCTTAGAAATAATCGAGGCCCCGAGGCACTTATTTAACTACGAATACTCAAAAATAGTAATTAATGATTATAATAATATTCTTATATTCACACGTATTATCTAGCTTAAAGTAAACATCACTTAGAGCTTGTGTTTAAATATAATTAAAACACAAGCTCTAAGCCGAGTAGCTAGTAGTTAGGGGTACTAACCACTCAGCTAGCAAATTGGCAGCTGATAATTGGAGGCTCGGAGCATAAATGAATTGGTGCAACCTGTAAGTGCACCGCGTATTGTGAGTTCGGAAGCGCGTCTTTATTAATTTATTTTTAAGTTTGTCTGATTTAATTGCAGGAGACGGGAACATTCACATCAACGTTACGGTGTCTGAATACAGTAAAGAAGTGGCTTCGCTACTAGAGCCGTTCATATTTGAGGAAGTGTCGAAGCTCAAAGGTTCTATTAGTGCGGAACACGGTGTAGGATTTCGTAAACCGCAATTTATCCACTACAGCCAGAAACCATCCGCTTTAGATCTTATGAGGGACCTCAAACACTTGATGGATCCCAACGGAATTCTAAACCCATATAAAGTGTTACCTCAAGCATGACTTACAAAATAAGTAAATGCATCATGTTTTACGCTGATAATTTCTTCTGAGACTATTTTTTTTCTCTTTTAGTGAACGACGAATCATTTTTGATTCCGAATTTCACGAACAAACTTGTGCGGTAACCCACTAAAAAAATATATTCAAAAGGTCCTGTCTAGAGTTTTATCTGTTTAGAGAATAGGCCAAAGGTAAAATTTATTCAAGCTATGATCGTATATTGTGTCAGCAAAACAAATTCCCAAGTATTAATACTATTTTACAATCGAACCAATTATCTAGCCTTTTTTATTAAGCATTTTCATTACTTGGTATAAATAAAACAATAATATATTTAAATGACTTTTATTAAAATATCCATTTATTCTTATAACATTCGTAATATCACTGCAACAAAATACAATGGAATATTATAAACATTTTCCTAATTGCTTCAAATAAATAAATCCGGTATTGCATAAATATATTCAAAAATCGTATATAGGAGCGTTCATTATTAATTATTTAATTTAAATGCGAAGTACTCAATTATAGCACAAAGTTAACATTTATTGCTATGTGAATTTCTATTAGCACTAATAGAGAACACTATGTTTTATTAATTTTATTAATCGCAATTAGGTCAACAGTTAAAATTTCATTCGAGGTACTATCACTTCGACTTCACTCATTTCAAATAGGCAATCGGAATCACATAAGATGTGTACAAGAATAAAATTTGGATTTACTGCAATTATTTCGATGAAAGTGATCTAAATCAATGATCGATAAGGTATAAAATTATCCAACATTATGTTGCAAGTGATGATCAAAGTTTTTACGAAATAATTTGTGCTAGTGTAAACCCACGCGTATTTTAAAATTATTAAGTCCATTACATTGTTCAAAAACATAGAAGTTTTAAAAAACAAATATTGCAATATAGAGCAATGTATAAATAAAACTATTATTATGTCAGCCTTCTACGTGTTGAAAAGTAAGTAGCGTATTCATTAGATATCTCAACTCATTGGAATGGAAATTAAACTTTTAAACTTAGGTGTTGTACATTTTTGATATACACTGGTGATTACGTGAATTTTAAGATGTATGTCAGTTAAAGTGTGTAATAAAAAAGATTTTATGAGATCACTACAGATAGGTACTCAGTAGACGAAATGTAAACAAGAATTGACATGGCTCTTAAATATGGCCTTCTAATGGTGGGAGACAATAAATGTAATAATATAACACATTAACAATAACGCTACTGAACCACTATCAATTTAAGGCTGCTTACACATGATAGTCTAGTGTAAATCTGTTTCTGTAAACAAAAATAAAAGGACAGACCTCAATATTAGAATTCAGAACGCATAATTACGATTCATACAAAACAGTTCCGAAAGGTATGCATTATCACGGACTATACTTCTTACAAATATTAAGCTCTCCATCAAGAGCACACAGCAGGCAGTATGACGATTTTTGTGTCAATAGTCCGTCACATAATCAGTGATAAGAAGTTATCGGTTTTTTTCATTAAAATATATTTGCAAGTAAAACATTTTACAGGCTTTTTTAGCAAGCACGGATGAACAATACATGAAGTCTAGTGGGTGCGGGCAGCCTATAATGAATTAAACATTCTTATTATAAAGCAATATATTTGCTTGTTTACATTTAGTCCTGGGGTTTAGAAATAGAACGATGTTTACGTATATTCGACAAGGTTAAAAGTATTCTAGACAACATTCAAATGGTAAATGATAATGTAATCACGTATTGCTTAGTGTTCTTTTCTTAATACGTAAACATGATTTTCTTCCTCCCGGTTCAACAGACCAAAACTTTCGGGAAACATAACATGTACTTACAAATCTATTCTATTTGAAGCAAAGGCTAACATAGATCTAAATTAAAAGCTTTTTTTTTATTAGTTATGTCCAAATGCTTAACCACTCTAAAGTAAATTCTGGTACATAAGGTGTTTGATGTACAGGGCAACATTGGTGTTATTGGTGTCTTATAGAAAAATAATTATTTCTTTTTCCACATTTAATTACAAACCTACGAGTCAAAGAACAGTTATTGTAGATAGTTCTGCCTTTACATTCTAAGATTTTGCTTACTGTTAAATCAAGGCATTCAGAAATGACATTCCGGTTTCAGCTGGTACCCTTTCAGGCTTCAGTGACTCACATCAATAAGTATTGCGTAACTAATTATTTTTATAGTCATCTTTATTAGAGTGGTCACCAAATTGGTCACTCGCCATGCATGTCTTTTTGTTATAGTTTTATAGTATTTTGTATTTTTTTTTGTATTGTTTTTCGCGATGGTTCCAATAGAGAAAGACGCAGTTTGGTCTGTCCCCCGCGAGACCGCTCCGTAATCAAGCGAGGTTATCGTTTGATTTGGTTGGACATCTTCAGGAATTCCAGAAAACCAGCCTGCATTTCCGCGTCCATTCCCGTGTCCCAGGCGTCGTTCTCTAACTCCTCCCTGAATATTAAAGTTCAATAATGATGTTAGTATCATTAATATTATTTTATATCTACATTTTCTTTCCATTTATCTTGCATCATAAGATAATGTCCAATTATTTCTAGTCTTCTAAAATCAGAACTGCTAAGACTTCTTAAAATCAGGTCACAACATTATAAAAAGTATACATAGTGGCTTGTACAAGAATGTTGATTTTAATAACGCTCTATGGCTCGTTTATATAAAGCCATTCTGTATACTATAAGAAATATTGCAAATGACTGTTCTACATACTACTGTATTAATTCCTAATATCTATACTTACCTTGGTTATTGTGTTTTTAAAGAAACATGAAATTTGAGATAGGAAAATAATGTAAAAAATATGTAGTATGTATGTAGGCAACCATGAGAATATTATAATGATAAACATTTATAGTTAAATTTTATATAATATAAATAATATATTGTTAGGTTTGATGTGGGTTATTTCGTCACTAAAATAACGTTAGAGCAATCCTTCTTCTATATATTTTAAAAAATCTTCAGTAATGTATTTAAATTTGAAATGTAGATGTGTGTTTTATTTTCTTCGTAAATAACTTGTCCTTTTGGTGATCTTTTTGTCCTTTAGTGTAGTTAGCAAAACTTACGGGGAATCATTTGTATATTTATCTTATCTTGAGGTCATGAGGGTCACACGATGAGATTTGGCCCATCTGGACTGTTCATGCTAAAATACTTAAGTTTATTATACTACTAATTAGTTTTTCAGAATGTGTCAATGTCCGCAAGATAACAGCTAAAAAAAAATCAATCAATAATAATAGTGACTGACAAAAACAAATATATACCTAACACATCTTTACCTTTTTAGTGATCCTAATTTTTTTAAATTGTGCATGACTCTGAAGTACACATACTATAACTGAATTAAAGTGCATTGCATGGCGCTCTATTGGTATGATTACAAGAAAATCACGTGATATTAAGGAATGTGTTCCATTTTTTGACCTTCTTAACATCCTTAAATATTTTAGGAAGTGCCCCCTATGTGCAATCTAAAATTGTCTAACTATAAACAATTTTACATTGCATGTAAAATCTTGAAAATTGTCTTAATTTAGGTTATAGTATAATTTAGTTTTTGACTTTTGCTATCCTTTTCAATAACATACCGAGAGAGCGTCATGTACTGAACTTATAAAGTGAATCAGAACAGAAGTTCTGAACATCGTTTCTGAGGTGTACTATTAAAAATAATATCTCACTTCCAATGTTTTAGAATGTTGAATATTGGACATATGGTATTTGAAACTTTCATCTGTCTATACTAATATTGTCTGGGTATTGATAAAATCTGTAGTAAACTGTTTGTAATCTGTTGTATTGTGTAATCTGTCTGTCTCATAATAGTTAATACCATGTATATTTCGGATGATTTTTGTCGCAAATAATAAAGCAAAACGATGCAAAATGGAAAACCAACATTCCCCCAAGCCGACCTGCTGTCGGTGAAATTCTATGGAAACCATTTAAAAAGGGAATTTGTCTTATGCAATAGCAATAACTCACAGTATGTCTTCTTCGAGTGCAGCGTTCTTGCCCGGAGGTAAGTTGCTCTGCAGGAAGGCCCGTTCTTCGGCAGTAAGCGTGTTCCCATCCGCTAAGTACCCGCCGTCGCTGCTTACTCCTCCGTCTACTTCACCATTCATGGCTTTAGAGATATTATATTTATTTAAGAACTACCCTAGTTTTTTAAAGACTGATCAATGCAAATCTTCTTCGGAAATATTCTTTTTCATTATAATTCCAAAAGTTAATTAGTATGTTTACTGGCAAATGATAGTACTGTGTTAATGGAGCAACCCTAGAAGTGAGTGTTCATACTATTTAAAAGATTAACACAGAGGCAGGGGTAGGGTTTAGGTGAACGCAACACACATCTTTATTTTAAGTTTTATGGTAATATTTGAATGATCAGTCTTCACGAAAAAGGGAGTAAATATTTGAATACATTGAAATAAATACAACATACAGAAAAGTAAGTCATCATGTTGGATCACTTACTTAAGAGTTACTAAAAATGTTGTCTCTTACTAAACCGTTATTGTCTGCAGCATTAGAATATTTTTATTAATTTTAATTGTGATTGATACATAGATTAACTCCAAACCTTAGAACTCGTCATATACTAGTTTCACAGTAGTCTAACCAAAAGTGATGCTTCTACTATCATAATACTATTGTCATGAACTATAGAACGGGATTGCTAACTTTTGCGTTAAGTTTTTATGGGGACGAAACGACAGTCCTAGACCTTAGTAGGTCCGTGACCCTGACTGCGACAATATACTCTGGAGAATGAAATTAAAATCTTGATAATGTGCTTATCTCAAGAGTTAAGAAAAACCCAGTAAAAAATAAACTAATCATAGGCTAAATATAATCGGTGTGGTTTAGGATTTGCGATATAGGATAAGGATTTTACAGTAAAAATTATATTCAGCTACATGATAAAGTGTATGTAACTGATAGAAATAACAAGCCCTACTTCACTAACCTCAAAAAACTAAGCACGACATTTTGTTAAGCTAATTTGCTGATATGCAGAAAAAAAATACATTTAGATAGCAAAATGTCGAAAACAATAAATTTGTTGATCGACGATACTAATACATATTATTTTGCATAATCAATCAATTACTTTATTATTAAATTAAAGTTTATTATGCGTGACTCCTGCTTTTTCCTAGTTAATAGATAACACCGTCCGAGAATGGAAGAAATTATTGTAAAATATAATTTTTTTTATATATATAGTTTAAGATATTTTAGGAAAATTAGAAAAAAGAAGTGAATTCAAGACACTAGTGTGCTTTTAACTCTATACATTGTAATAAGTAACATCCTTTTCTTTAGCAAACCCTTAACGACATTTTATTAGATAGATATTGGTTCTAGATACTCAAATATAGGACATGGTTGGAGGAAACGAGCATTGGACAAGGCTCTAATGCTAGTAATCTGGTACTAATTTATGTAATGACTTTGTGAATAAGTGCAGATGGCGATGGTTCAGGTGAGTCTGACTGAATAACGGATTCTGGATGACAGACAGTTATTCAACGACGATGTCTATACAGATACCTTGTTACAAAACCTTCGACAGTAGAACAAAGCAGTTTTACGTAACAATGCAAAATAATAATTAATGTTTTTATTTTAAGGTTGGGTTTCTGTACAATTTGAAAAAATGAAGTCATTATAACAGACATAACAATATCTTGTTGTTTTTGGCTAAGATTAGCAGAAACATATGTCTTTCAAATAGAAAATTAAGGTCACCTGAATTTAAGTTTTACAGTTGACAAAGCACATAAACTATACATAAAATAATACTTTGTTGCAATTTTAATCATATAGATTATTATAACTCATATGCCATGAGGTTAATTTACAAAATTTACTTTAAAGTAAAAAATATATATTCAAGAAGATCATATATCATGTATTATACTTTCTTTATTTTCTTATTTTACCTTATTTTACCATTAACCAACTAGAACGTAAGTAGACACTATTTTATTCATTAACTATAACTGATCAATGATGTTTATAATCGTATTAATATTGGCAAATTGCATTGTAACTCAGCAATGGATATACAATGTACTTTACATACATATACAATATACTTTACATGGCCCATTGTAATTAACATTGGAGCTACGTAATAAGACTGCAGGTTCGGAAAACAAGTTGAGTATAGGTGGTCAGTAAGAGTAAGTTACCGTTGGGTCGGCGGCGATGGTCGTGCGCCGGCGCAGGCTCTGGCTGCGGCGCGGGCTCGGCGAGCCCCCAGCGCGCGGCCCTCAGCGCCACCACGCCGCGCACGCTGGGCAACTGCGGCCGCCGCTTGAGGCGCTCGAACGCCGCGTGCATGCCCGCCGGACAGTCTGCGTCCAGCGCTATGCCCGACAACTGCGCAAACCGACCGATATTATTTTACGTTTAAAATATCCGTCCGATATTATTTTATGTTTTTTTACTAATTTCACTCCACAAAGATCAATAAACAAAAAATTACAGTATTTGTATTTTAAATAGTAAAAAGATTTATAGGTTTTCAATTAAGAATAGATTTTTTTCAATAAAGTTTAATTTTGCTGCTACATTTTTAGTAACCAATAACAAAATCACAGCAGTGGAGTTAGTTCCATGACTATGTGTATATTTTCGCAATTTGCTGACACCTCCGTATAAATTTTTACTTTGACTGCAGTATGACAAATTAAGTATTTCTTATATAACTTTCGGTTAATTTAGATGGCTATTAAAGTTTTGAAATAATGATATAGGACAAACATATAAAGAGGAGAAACAAAAAGTAAATGTGAATACCTCCTACTCCACACATATTTATAATAAGTAATAGATGGAATTTAAGAAATGGAATTATTGTAATTTTAGATTATAATCATTATTCTATTATATTAATTACTGTTTTCTAAAATATAGATATATGGATTTTGTTTCATATTCCTATCTATGATTAAAATTACAAATAACTCATTTTCTGTTTTGTATTTAGTGTAAGAAAGAGTATATTTCGTAACATAACAAATCTTTCAGACACTTACCTTAAGGAGTTGACAAACTGCTTTAATGTTTGTTTCCTTATCCGTGTCTAGGAGATGGAGTAAAACTTTACAGAGACTTTCACCTAAAGACTTAATTCTTCCTCCCTAAAAAATAAATAGTTGTTAGTTGCAGATACAGTAGTATTGTAAGGGTGTTGCAATCAGTGTTGTATTACACTGACAATAACATAGTAATAATTACATTGTAAAACACATGTGGGGAATGTATCAAGATTGTGCATTGAAATAATAAATATTGGTTGTTGATCCTTTAGGTGGTTAATTTTCTTAATGTCATATGAACTATATCTGATGATGAATTGATAATTAGTGAAGTTGTTTTTAGATTTCAATTGTTATTATTATGACAGCAAAATTTTGACTGTACCTGGCTATCTTCGAGTTGTGTGTAAATCTCAGCAAGGAACATTGCAAACCCACGCATGTTCTCCTCTGATGTCTCAACACCAGTAATGATCTTGTTTTCCTCAGTAGAACAGCGCTCCAGTAAACAAGCCCGGAATGTGGACTCTTCAGGTGGAGCCACAGAATCATACATTGAACACAAACGTGCTCCATTGTAACGGAAATTCGACTCACCTATAGACTGAACAAGGAAATACATATCATAAATATGTATGGAAGAAATTTTGTTTCCAAATAATAAATAATTTACATTTGCAGACTAAACATTTCAAAAAATTTGCTAGTTCTAAATCACAAAATTTATGCTGGTTGCTTATTTTATTTTTGCTGACATAGTCTTCAAAATTATTCAACGCAAATTCAGTGCAACTTACAGTTAATACAATAAAGAAATATATGTCCTCTTTGATTAACATACCTGATTTACAATAGCTTCAACCAAGGGCCTGGTGTAGTTGGCATCATGCAACGTTAAAGCAAATGAGTCCACCAATGGACCACAAAGGGTGTCAAACTTGCCAGGGTCAAATGTTATCTCACACATAACAGTTATCAAGTTGGCAATGTTCTCCTGTCAAATAAATATAAACAAACCAATAGTGATAAAATTATTATTTTAACAATTATTTATTAAATATTTAACAAACTTTATTATAGAAGTAATTAACACAAAATAATACATACAAATATTATGCTTACATTATGAAATAACTATTTTATGAAAGCATTTCTTTATTTTATTAGTATGAAATATTAGTGCCATGTATTAATTTTTTATTAAGTATTCTATAAAATTAAACTTTTACACTAATGAAAACAGCAAATTATGTTTGTAGTTTTAATTTTTATATTATGTCAGATATTTTAATGTAAGGATCATCTCATTAATAATCTTTAAGCATTTTATATCATGTGGAAAAAAGACAAATTATGCAAGTAAATAAGCTTTATAAATTGTATTAATTATTGTATAAAAATGTAAAGAATGGTTATTACAGTTCTACAAACCCGCATGTCCATATTCTCTGCCTCATCAAGGGAATATGACATTTCATCAAAGTTGTAAGCATTTTGATCTTGTGCCTGGCGAAGGCGATCTTGAACAGAGAACCGTTGAGGCCTGTAGGGGGCAGGATCAGGCACAAATGTTTGTTGAGACTGGTGATTGTAATTAGGTGGGTACCATTCCTTCGCCTCCGCCGATAAGTTTGATTTGGGAGGTTCAGCTGACGACAAATTATTAAATGAAATCTCGGTAATATCTCACTTAATCTATAATAGCTTACAACCATAATTCACTACAACATAATTACACAAAATCTCAATGAAACAGATTTAGTTCAATGAATTTGCGGTACATTCTGTTAACTCTGTCAAAATAGACGACGTCATTAGAAATGAAAATCCTTACTTTCACCTGAAGTATTATAATTATTCGGAACGCAGTTATCCGACCGAATATGACGACACCTAATTTAGAAATTAATAGCGCAAATTAATTCGAGAAAGCATTCAACCCAATTTGATTAACAATAAGTGATACCTCTTGCATCCTCAGTTACGATCTTTGGCCGGCGAAGCTCTCGTGGTTGGTTTACGGGCTGCTGCCAACCGCGGCCTCTGCCTCTGGGCCCACCGACGTCCCCGTTGTTCATTTCATAAAGTTCTCAATAAAGCAATATAATATATTTATTTGAAGAAATTCCATAAACCGAAATAAATTTTCTTGGTAATCCTAATTATTCGTTCGATGAAATCGACACGTAAACAAAGAAAAATAGACTTCACTCACAGTAATACCTCCATGTTATTTGTTAGAGTGAGAGGGAAAATCGGCAGTTCGTTTATCGGTAAAAAAATCACCGGCTCTGACTTCTACTCTTTTAGCCAAATTTTATAATCGTATATTTCTCGAAGGGAATCGAGGGAATTGAAAATATTCAAAAGTAGATTTCTAGATAATAATAATTATAATATAGTTATAATTAATAATAATTATAATATAGTTATAATTATTATAGTGTAGTTATTATATTATAGTGTAGTGTAGTTACATGCTGAAAAATATAAATACGAAAATAATAATAATAATAGTTTTCCCTCTCCCCCTATTATTTAGCCCAAATCATGCATCATTAAGAGCTGAATGCATGCATGCTGTATACATGATGAGTTGTATGTATTAATTTTCATTGTCCAGTGAACCTATGGGGAATATGGATAATTTACTTTTTATATGAACTGTTTTTGTCATGTTAAATAATTATCCATTCCCAAACCTTGATATTTTTTGCAAGTTATTTATTTAAGTGAGATGTTGAGTGTTAAAGGAAGTACCAGGAAATACAAATATCTTTATTATGTCTATCCTGTCACTGACCTATTAGCAGCAGCAGCTAGAAAAAGATACCACTACGGGTAAGTAATTTTATGGTGATCTATTTTTTTTTATTATCTAGGCAGGTATTTTAGTTTCAATAATTCAATTTCTGATTACTCCTATAGAATAGCTGTTTTAATACTATACACAAACAAATACAAGCAGTAAACATTCATCAGATTCTTCCGTGCTACTCAAACGTTGGAGGAACGCGCACGCAAGACTATCTCTAACTGGGATTAGGGTCTTACTGATATAAACACTTTTTACTATGTAAAAATAGAAAAAGTTTTTTTACCTATTTAAAAACTATTTGTTTTTATACATCTTATATTGAAGTAGGGCCAGGATTACTCCCGGAGCACGTTGACCCAATGGGGTCTTTTGTGCTAATCCCAATCCTAATAGATTATTTGATGCTTGAAGCATACAAATCTGTAGGAAAGCAAAGGGATCATAGCTCATACATCATTAATATGGCTATCGTATCCGATTTGCCGCATTGGGAATTTTGCTGATAATCGTTAAGCGTCGATTACCTCTTTATTTTATATTTGTGCCGATGAGTTAGTTACCGAGGTAATGAAACGAAAACGTTATAATAATATAATGATAATCCTACAATTGAATAGATCATAGTGGGATACAGAAAAATCTCACATTTAGTATATTGAATTTCATTTTTCCTTTCGGTGATGAAAATACGCCATTTTCAAACTAAAGTATTCTTTGACAGTATATGTACTAAAATATACTCACAGGGAACAAATCCCGACAAAAACTCTTTATTTTTAATTATGATGTCACTTCCTGTAGCAATTTTTGAAAATACTATCGAAACATAATAAGGAATATTATCATTTGCTTTGTAAGGGATTTAATTACGGAAAGGTGCATAGTCTATCGCTTATTTCTCACCAAGAAATAAAATACATGAGCAAATTTTAAGTAACCTGGTTTTTATTTCATTGACAGTAACCCGTCTAAAAAAACAAGTCAACAACAAACAACAAATAATTCGTAACTATGGAGTTCGTAACATCCTCCACACCCGGCAGAACAACTTTCAAGAATAATTAATTAATATAACTTCAAATGTAATAGGAAAATTTCTCGGCAGTGCAGTGTGATATTATGGACATGGGGATATGCTGGGCGCGTGGATGTGGAGAGTTAGAGGGCAAATCTTACTATTGAGCTCGATAGGGTGCTAGAACTTGTTTCTTAATGGGGATCTAAGAATATTGTCGAGTTCAATGCTAGGAAAACGCAGGTGTGCGCGTTTACAGCTAAAAAGTCCTGAACAAGGTGCGTAGGTATTTCACGCCTGACCAGTAATACCTGCTGTACAAAACCGAGGAACGGTCTTGTATGGAGTATTGCTCGCACCTTTGGGATGGTTCCGCTCAGCACCTCCTCGATGCTCTCATCAGATTCCAGCGTCGCGCTATGCGTATTATAGGAGATGCGGACGTTTCTTCACTGTCGCCTCTTTTTAAACCAAATCAACATCCCAATTTCTAAATTTCCGCACACCCGATGCTTCCTTTGCACTAGCTGATTCCCAATTCAGTTTTAAGTCTCTGCCTAAAAGCTTCTCTTAGCTTCTGCATATAGTGTAATCTCTTACTTATACTTTTGTTGTCTAAATGATCATGTCAGTATCATCTGATTGTGATAACGGTTGAACAAAATTTGAAGATTCTAGAGAGTCACGGCGTGCCATTTTCTATATACGTCAGGAGTCTGTCATTCAGGGTGGCCTCGCAATCTCATAGAACCTTTTCCAATTCTTCGTAACAGATAGAATACCGACCTAAAACTCTTTTCAAAAGATCCTTCAACATTCATATCAGGCGTTCATAGAAACCACCCTACCAAGCCGCTGCTGAAGTGTTTAGTTTCAATTTAATCTTCCGAATTGTTGACTCCTGTTGTATTTTATCCAAATCCAGCATGTTGTAATAGAATGTGTCGCTGTTCCACCAGTCTATTTACAACAAAATTGACTGCTGGAAAAATTGCGGGATATAGTAATCCATACAAATAGCAATAGGAAAATTTGCTTGCTTTCTGGAAAATAACCAAGTAAAAGTTTTGTCTTTATTCTTAAAATGCCTTCTTTATCACAAAAATGTGACAGTCCTTTGATTGTTTCGCTTATGTAATACCTATTCTCAAGCTGTATCATTTTAAGTACTCATTTCTCGGCATCTTCATATTCCTCAGAACTTAATTCACTTCTCCGTCTATGTCCACTATCACTTGCATTTAAATAAACCTATACTTCAACTGTATAAATAATTTTAATATATTTTGAAAAATAAACAAGTTAATCCAAAAATCTCTCTTCAAGACTTCATACTATTATTGATAACCGTCCTTTGGGAGTTCCCGATTGGCCTCATTCTCATCTCATAAATAGTTTTGCGAATTAGGCAACTCTTTTCGTTTCGACAAAAGTCATTGAAGACCCTCAATCTAGCGAGCTAAGCTAAGATGTTTCGCATCACAATCTCGCGAGGCTAAATCTGCTCAATTTTGCAAACCTGGAATATGGTACCAGTCATAATTAAACGCGGTTCCCAACGAAGGTATTCCACGGTAACTGGTTTTTTACCCAACACAAAACCACACGAGAATCTGTCCAACAACGCACAGAACAATCCATCTCTTCGTACGTCACTCAATAGTCACGAACCAATTAAAGCCGCTAAAAGCTCGATTCTTGGTATAACTGGCACTATCCGAGACGCTATCCGCTACCATTAATCGATATCTCGCCCTCTCTTCGAGACCTTAGGAACACAGAAGCCCCATAACCATTTTTGCTTGCGTCACAAAACATATGCAATTCTAGGTGACAGTCCGTAATAGCCGACGTAGTCAACCTACGCGGAATTTTACAATCGTCTAAGAAATGAAAAGTACGGTACCAATCTGAGAACCTTTTAAGTAAGTAATCAGGCAACTCCTTGTCTCAAGCTAACTGCCGACGCCACGCCTCCTGTAAAAGTAATCGAGAGACCAATGACACAGGATAAGTAAAACCAATGGGGTCGAAAATTCTGAGTTAGTGAGTAATTTTCTTTTAGATTTTAGATTCATACAATGATGGGATTGTATTTAAATTACAATCAGTGTATCTTCTAAACTCTAAAGTATACCATTGTAAACTAATATAGAAACAACAGAAACCAGTTCCTCATTATGGTACGGAGATATCACCCACTGACAGAGATCAAAATTGTCAGAAGCCATAATCTTCATGGCGTCTTTCTCAAATATTTCGGCATTCACAACCGTATCCAAACTAGTTAAATAATTATCAACATAAAATGATTAGGATAGCAAAAAAAACTCAAATTAGCTGAAATAGAATTTAGGTGATGTTATATCGTTGCCAAAAGTAGAAATGGACTATATGCAATCCAAAAACAACTCTGCAACATCTAAATGTGACAAATTCACCACTATCATTCCACCATAAAAATCGTAACTTATTCCTGTTAAGGTCACCAAAATGAAAGGGATTTAATATAGGTTCTGAAATCTTAAATCCTCTAAATACTAACTAGTAAAGACCATTTATCGGAAAAACTGATTTTACAGCGTACAATCAGACTCATATTAAATTGAAAAATACGCCTTTTACTATACATATTTTAGAAAGAAGAATTTTTGATAGTTTGTACTACATATCCTCCGGAACACGAAGTATAGAGTGCCTTATAAAGTTTGTGATGATGTATCCGAGCTCACAGTCAAACATTGGATTGCGGCAGCGTGGTCAGTAGTGAGGCAAACTTCTTTGAGCGGCACTACAACTATGCGCATTGTCTACAGTTCACACCTGTAAGAAACACATCAGTTCTACTTCCTCGCTACTGTCTACCACAGTTACTCCCTGGGAAAATTTCCTATCGTTACTTTACGGCTGAAGTGGATTCCTAACATCTTGTAAACCCTGGCACTGGTAATGGTCCTTCGAACCGGATCAAATGTTTTGTGTGCCTTTTATAGGTATAAACTGCCAAGGATAATTTTTAATGAGTATATGTAAATAATAACATCTTTAACGTTACATTCTATTTATATCATCTATTTACAAAAAACCATTGTACATAATTACAGTAAAAGTTGTATTAAATTAAACAACATTAGTCACATATTTACATAATTGAGTTTAATAATACTATTCCCTCCCAGAAACAGTAATAAATTGATACATTAGTGCCTTTAGGGTATACATGTGTATTCTACAATGTAAGCACTCCGTATAAGTGTTTTTTTCAAATATGAACAATGTGAAGCTCTTTAAGTAAATACAAATATTATACATGTTGTAAGGTAATCTATTAAAAGTAAGGACAAGTTCACACTACACTAATTGTTCTGGTTTCAATATGGGTTCATACAACTGTATATTGAATGTCTTAGGTGTGCACAAATTCTCACAAATCTGTGAGCTGAGTAAAATGAGTTGGTCTTAGTTTTCCGAGATCTCATAAGTGAGTTTGGGTTATTATTATTTGCCCTTAGATGTAAATATCATGTCATGTCATAGTTTGATAGTTTAATTTAGTTAATTTGCATATTACCGAGCACAACCTTCTTCTCCCCGACACTTGCAATAATAGGATTCATGCTATAATATAATATAAATATCGCTTGTATGACCAAATTAGCTTAGACTAAAACCAAATTTCAAGTCTGCTGCATTTACTTCAAATAGTGGTAGTTATATGTATCAGCTACAAGAGCACAGCTTAAAGCAGATACATAATTGTGGGTCCAGTATATTACACTCTTTCTACTCCTATTTCTGGGAGTAAATATAGTACAAATGGACATCAGTACACCTAAAAAAATTAATTCTGAATTCTGCTTCTTGTGGTGCCAAGCACTGGTGCAATATAGTGATTATTTTCAAAATTTACCTGTTTAGCCTGAGTTTGTGATCAGAGAAGGTAGATTCATTTTTGCTTTTTTCATGGCAATTTAACATAAGCCTTTTCTGGAATATTGTTAAGGTTTAATAACTACTATTATTTTCCTTCACTTATATTATAATCCAACGTTATCTCTGCTGAACATAGGCAGATCATTATGAAAACTTAGGTAAATGAGTCAATGAGTGAAAAAAATACATAAAGTAATTTGTTACCAGAAGACAACATATGCAGACGTAAATAGAAGTTAGTAGATTGATAAAAAACATGAATGTTTTTTTGTGCCTAATTTAAGGCTACATGCAACCAGAAAACAATTTTTATACTAATATTTTACTATTCATCAACAGACTTCAGGTTTTATCAAATTTTTCTTTGACATTTCTATAAATATATTTACAAACATAACCAAACTAGAAACGTTTTTAGTAGTAAATTTTTTGCAATTCAGATCTTTGACTCCAAAAGAACCTGTACCTACACTGATCACTAGTTATAAGTGTTACTTAATTTGTTTATGTAGTATAGTGTGATTAAAATAGATAGGTGCAGTTTTTTAAATCTAAACTAACATACACACCAGAACTAAGAATAAAACTGAAATTACTTCATGAAATTATTGTTTCATAAGCAATTATATTAATTTAACAGATATTTAAGCTAAATCTACAGTTCAATACTACAATTATATACTAAATGATTCTCCACAACCACATGTTCCTTTTATGTTTGGATTATTGAATACAAACTCTGCTGATAATTTATCTTCAACAAAATCCATTTCAGTTCCTAAAAAAAAGTTTTAGTTATTAATTATATATATATTTTTAAATGTATGAAAAAATATTGAATGAAATCAAGAGATATCTTTGTATCATTAACTATAGAAAATTTAACTCCCAGTGAAATAAAAACATATTAATCTTACATTCCACAGAACCTCTTCGAAAAAATAGAAGTAAATGTATCTCAATTGATTTGCTTGACAGGTTCAAAACAGATAATACTTATTTTATTTTACTAAAACTGCAAAACAATATTCCTTTGTAAAATATAATCGGAAAATACAAAAAAAACTTACCCAATAACGTTAACTGCGCTTTTTTGTCTATAATGATAGTAACACCATCTTGTTTCACTTCTTCATCTAATTTGTTTTTCTCTTTAGCATAATCTAATGTATACGAAAGTCCATTGCATCCTCTTTGCCTGACTCCAACTTTGAGACCGATGAAACCCTTCGCCTCTTCCTTTGCCATTATTTCCTTTATTTTGCCAATAGCTGAAGGAGTAAGAACAAGTGCTGCACGTGAAGGTAGAATTCTCTTTTTCACGGCTCTAACAGTCGCACTAGCGATCGTTTTAGTCGCCATCTGAAAATTATAAGCATAATTGTATATTTACTTTGGATATTATCACAAAAATATTTCATCACAAATAGCTAGTGCCAAAAAATTTTGGTATTACGTATTTATACAAAGATACAAATATACATTATATTTACATGGCGAGTCATATGATAAATGTCTAAATACCTGTGCCAACTGTTTAAGCGACAGAGCTTTGCCACACAATACTTGTACACAAATAATTAACTACTTAATTTTTCATTATAATTGTCTCCTGTCCTTGCTTTTGCTGGACGTTTAAAGACATGACAGCATGACAGAAATGAAAATAAATATGTCAAAATCATATGGTTTTTTTTCTTAAGTTCTGAATAAACCAGGGAAGGCAAAGAATGCTCAAGCCCATAAAGTCACATTTTATGAAGTTATTACATCTTTATTAATGACCTCGAAATAACGGCGTAATATATAACTTTACCCTTTGCAGTTTTTTACGACTAATGTCACATTTGATTGATTAAATTTAAAAAAAATTAACTTGAGTTACAATTGAATCTCATGAAGGTTTTGACAAAAAATGTTAACCAATGCCATTTTTATATGTAGAATTTCAAATAAATTATATATAGTACCTAAAAGACACATCTCATTACCAGCAACAACAAATGTAGTAATATTAACACTGATGAAAATAACTGAAGAGAGAAAAAGAATTGAGAGTTGTCGGCGGGTATTTTTGACGTTTAATGGGTACTGCTTTTACTATATTAAATGTGTCTCAGTGTTTTTTTCCCGTACATAATATGTAATATAGAATTCAGTCTTCATAGGTCACTTATGTGAGGATTTATCAGTGTTCCATTTTGATTCATTCATTTTTAGATTATGTTCATTATAAAAATTATTTTATGATTACATGCTTATTTCCATATATTTTCATGTAATCGTTAACATTGCATCACATTTGTTTTTTTTCTCATCTTTGATATCAGCTCCTTTTTCATTTACAGTCAGTAATAGTTTTCTTTGCCTTCGTAGTTATAGGAAGAATTCAACAAAAAATAAACAAAACAAAACCTAGTTATGAGCAATAAAATGACAAAAAGAGGATAGTAATCTGTGATAACAAATGACACGTCTTCTACCACACTTGTGTTTCGGTTTCGTGTAAAGATTTTATTTCTAAATGAATTGTAAATAATAAATTAGAAAAATGGGTGGACAGAAATTTGAATATGATGAAAGCGGATCAACATTCTTTTATTTCGTCCTATCATTCCTGGCTTTAATTCTGATTCCGGCGACATTTTATTATTGGCCTAGGAAAAGAAAAGAAGGCAAGTTTTAGTATCTACCCAAGCAATGGGTTCATTTAATTGTTCTTTAAGCTTTTAATGACTAAATTCACTATTGTCATAGCTTTCTTTAAATCACTGTGGCGAAACCAAAGGTGTTTTACCGTTATATCCAGTACCTAATTCACGTCGGTGACGCATGAAACAAATTTTTCAAATTAATCAACGTGTGGCTTGTTTTTAGATCCAGCTAAAAGAGCAGAATTATGTCAGTGTCCGAATTGTGTGAAGAAACAACTAATCTTGGAACAATCACAACCATACAAAGGTGTTAAAAACTTCTTCATAAAACTTGCGATAATCTCTGGGTGGGTGCTACTTGGTTTCCTAGCATACAAAGTGTCGCAGTTTGACTACGAAATGTCTAACTTTGATCCTTATGAAATACTGGGATTACCACCAGGTGCAACTCAGGCTGAAATTAGAAAATCATACCGAAAGCAATCATTGATTCTTCACCCTGATAAAGAAACTGGTGATGAAAAAGCTTTCATGAGGCTAACAAAGGCTTACCAGGTGAGAAAATAATCATAAACAATAAATAACAGAAGAAAGGTGATGTTACTTAAATTATGCTATATATTCATATATGCTATTAAAAAAATTAATAGCATATATGAATTCTTATATATGTATGTGAAAATATGCATGATAAAATAAGTGATAATGGACCATGGACCAGTAAACCCACTTGACAATCCCTATGGTCTATCTATCCCTTTTTTTGAAATGGAATGAAAGAAAGGCAAATAAATAAATTATTTAAGGTTTATCATTTTTTATTTTTTGTTTGGGTTTTTTAATGTAAATTGTAACTTTTCTATTTTAGGTATATAATAATTGCTGTTTTTATATACCTAAAACAGACAATTTTTTTTACTAATATAATAAGCATTTTTTACTAATATAATAAGCATAAGCATTTTTTACATTTGTTTGGATGACAGAAAAACTTATTTCTTTCTATTCCACGATTTTGATATATTATTTTAATTATAGTTAAACTGAAGATAAACTAAATTAAAATTAACTAAAGTAAATTTGGAATAAAAACTGATAATGTGAGTAATTTCTAATGAGTAATGTTTTTTCTTTTGTGTGCTTTTAATTATTTCATTGCAATTTGTACAAAATAATTAATTCTAGAAATAATTTTATTACTAAAATCAGAAATGTCAGATAAGTAGGATGGTATAGGACAAAAGGATAAATTTCCTGAGGATGTCAAATGTTTTCCACTTTTTAGGCCCTTACAGATGATGAGGCAAGAAAAAATTGGGAGAAATATGGTAATCCTGATGGTCCAGGAGCTATGAGTTTTGGTATTGCCTTACCTAGCTGGATTGTTGAGAAAGAAAACAGTGTCTGGGTCCTAGGACTCTATGCTCTAGTATTTATGGTTGCTTTACCTACTGCGGTATGTTTTATTTATGTTTGCTATTACATAATCATTAACAGTTATTTATTTTCAATTGAATAAACAGCTGAAAATTGATTAATACGAATTCTTTAAACTTAAATATAAATAATCTAAAGTTACAACTCAATTCCTTCAATATTTATTTATCTGTAATCAATTTTACTTTCTCTATTTCTCAATAATTATTGATGAACTATATTTTAAATAATTTGTTTATTATATTTTCAGGTTGGAACTTGGTGGTATAGATCTATCAGATTTTCAGGAGAACAAGTATTATTAGACACAACACAATTATATTTTTATTTCTGTCATAAAACTCCATCTATGCCATTGAAAAGAGCCCTTATGATTTTAGCTGCTTCATGTGAATTTGACAAGAGACATAACTCTGAAATTATTGAAAGAATAACAGATAATGAAGAAGTGCCTTCGGTAAGTTTATTAGTTCTCATAAAAAACTGCTTTTTACATATTTAAACAGCCTTTTGATAAAATAAGAAGAAATACTTTATAATTATTCTGTATATTTATTTCTTGTTTATTATAGTTGATAAATATTAATCAAATTAAACCTTATTAGTAATCTGCAATAAGTGTTAATTGTACGATGGAAATTATTATACAAATTTTACCAACTATTATATATCAGATTTAATATAACTATAAAATACCAACTATTACATATAAACATATTAATGTCTTGTGTCAGTTATTACATGGTACTAAGACATTATGCTATTTTGAGGCTGAATGTGCATTGATTTCACTATAATGCAGAAAGTTAAATAAATTGTACAATGCAATAATATTGAATATAGTACTTAAAAAAAGGTGTGTCTGGGCAAACAGGAAGTTTAGGATAATGCTTGAACTTCACAGTTTGACTAATTGGGTGCCATAATCATATGTATTGTGCGCACATAGAGTGTGATGATGACGGCGCGGCGACACATTTGGTACCGCATTGGTTCCAAGTGTGCCAGAGCCCCTTTTTTGTTAATCGAGGTTTTGTGTTAGTATGTTAACATTGAATAATAAAGATTACACATCTTTTAAAGGGTTATTTTCTCCTATTTGAATATGGAAAAATTTATATTAAATATAATCAATTGCAATAATGATTTAATTAAAACTTAGTAATTGAATTTTTGTTACATTTCAAGTTTATCAATAGTATATGATAACTGATACTTCCGGTATAGCAATCCCAAGATTTAATAGGCATTCAATCATAATTTTCTGCAAAAATATTTTAACAATAATTGTCTTTGAATAACTGTTAAACAATCAATTGTCTTCTTCTTTGGGGTTTTATGGCGCTTTCTTAATAGATTCCGCCAGTATCGAGTTTTCTGAAACAATCAATTGTAATTATTAAAGAAATTATAACTTTGACATATTCATACTTTTTTCTAACAGTTACTCCGTGACCTACCTAATCTCGGCGAAAAGAACAAGGAACAACCTCTATGTCGACCTTACAGCATAAAAGCGCGCGCCCTCTTACACGCGCACTTATCGCGAATGCGACTCCCGGAAGATACGCTCGAGTGCGACCGCCGGTACATCGTGTCGCGGTGCCCTGATCTCATTGCTGAGATGGTTAACTGTGTTAATCAGCTGATAGGCCTTGCCTATGCTAGAAGGAGTAAGTAACGGTTGTCTTCTATTTTACTTTGGAAAACACAATGTTGTCATTTGCAAATAGATGATTGACATGACTGACTAACTGTGGCAGAATATTTTGTTTCACTGTTATGATGTCTTGTAATTGAAATACTTATAATAGAAATTAAATAGAAAAAGATCAGTAATCATTATTTATAATCTTATTGATCTATTGTAGAAATGTTTTAAAATATTCTGCAGTAAATCAAAAAGATTTGTCATTTTGTATTTTCCAGTACCACGTCTACCAACTATTGAAACTATCGAAAATTGCATGAAGCTCTCACCAATGATAGTCCAAGGTCTCTGGGAGTACAAATCGCCTCTTCTCCAGCTGCCTTACATCACCGAGGACCACTTAAAGTATTTCACAAATAGAAAAAAACATATTAAGTCACTGCTACAACTAGCTCAGTTACCTGGTGAGGAGAGGAGGCAGGTGATGAAGTTCCTCAATGATAAGCAATATGATGATGTCATGAAAGTTCTAGGAAATATGCCTTATATTCATTTCCAAGTTAATACAGAAGGTGAGTTTTTATTTGCGAAACAATCATCAAGCGATATACAGGCTATAACAAGTTTGCACAGGCTAAGCACAGGCCTTCTCAGGAGTTTGTGCTATAACGTCATCACACTGGCTGAATCTGGGTTGGTAGGTGTAAGCGATTGCCGTAAAAACCGCTACCAACGACCACATAATCGAGCAGACATATCAAGTTGATAAAATGGTAATCCTTGAGTATCTGCTTTGATTATTACAAAGAAAAGAAACTAACTAAATTAAATTATGAACAGTCTCTGAATATCGCAGTACGAATTTTGGCTCTTAATTATACTTTTATTTTAACAGTATTGTAATATGCAAAGTGAATATTAATAAGTGTGATTATGTTATGAAATTTTTTGATGTTATGTATATAGATGGGATTGGTTTGTTGGGAAATAGATGGTAATGTTGTAGAATCTTGATTATACTGTATAGTAGATCGCCAATTAGGAACTAAAGGACTACATCCATACATCTATAGGCGCCATCTACATCAGCTTTGCATTGCCATCCCTATGGATAGGTTTGTTAAAGTACAGGCCGTAATGAATAAATTAAATAGATGTTAAAACCGATGAATATGTAAATATTTTATTTATTGTTACTAAATTTAAAATTTACTTTATGCTTTTCATATCACTAGTGTGAAAATTATTTTCTGTACCTAAACTCAGATTTATTGAAGTTACATTAGAATCTGATCTTGATCACCTATCTTGATAAAAACCATCTTGTTACACATTTAACTTAAAAAACCCAAGATTTATGTTTTAGATTCTATAATGAATTATTTTTTTAGAAAATAATAGGTATTCTTTCTGTACGACCATATGTAAAAAAGGGGTTATTTGTTATAGTTAAAGTTTCGAAGAGATCGCTCACAACGCTGTGCGAATACTTATCAAAATAATACAAATGATTTCCAAAACTATAAAACATTGATTTGGTTGACATTAAGGCTATTTAGGTTTCCTGGATTAGGTTAGTTTGGTGAACTGATAAATACATGTTATTTTTTGTTCAGTGATCGATGACGAAAACTCCACTGTGGTGACAGCAGGAGCCATAGTGACAGTGACAGTTTTTTTGCGACGAACCAACATGAAGGAATTGTTTGGGGACACTACTGTTAAAGAAAAGAATAACATCAAGTAAGATACCTATAATTCAATATAAGCAAACAGATATCTTTCCGGTTGCTTAGCTTAATTTACAAAGCTCGCACACGCTCTCACACACACACACACATCACAAACACATTAATATACACAGTCTAAACAGAAATGTTGAGACTTCTACTTACAATAATTATAATTATTTATCAGAGAAGAAGAGGAAGGTGGTGGTGAGAATGGAGAAAAGGGTGAAAATGACAAGAAAGGAGAAAACGACAAGAATGATAAAAACGATAAGAAGGAGGTTGTCAAGAGACCTGTGTGGATGAAGCAGAATAAGAAACATGCTTCCTCGAAGAAGACGAAGAAGCCCGCAACAAAGCAGCCCGCCAAGCCGGTGGCCGCGAACCAGACGCCGCCTCCACCGCCGGCTAGCGACAACAAGAAAACCAAGGAACCAAAGAAGAAGGAAGATGGCGGTAATGTAGCCTTCATTTTCATCTATTGCATCATCAAAATCCTATATACATCCCATTGCTGGGTACAGACAGGCCTACCTACGAGGGAAATACACTTAGAGTTTGGGCTAATACCTCAATACTGGGCAAAATCGCCATCAACTTTCTCCAAGCAACTTTCACCATGCATCAACCATGGCGAAACATAAAAATATTTAGTTGTCATTTTCGGCCTGGATTGTCATTTTTGTTTTTTTCTGTCCAATTCCAACTAGGCGATGACTCAGTTGACGAGGGCAGTTTAGAGGATTCTGCGTCACATAGCTCGGGTTCAGAAGACGAGTCTCGCGACAAATCTTCGGCGCCTGAAGACGACGACGACCAATGGGATAAGTTCCAGAAGAGACTGCAAAAGAGAGAACGGCTTGAGGGGCGATCCAAGAGCTCGCATCCTGTGCATTGTCCCAACTTCCCACAGGTAATGTTGTTCAACTGTACAATTTTTTTTATTGAATAGAGGTCGGGTTACAACAAGCTGATTTAGAGTGATAACGATGTTTGTTTATATTAGTTTGTCATGTTCAGGAGAAGCAAGAGTTCTGGTGGTGCTACATTTGCGACCGCAAGTCACATACTCTGCTGACGGCGCCCGCGCACGTGACGGCGCTCGTGGACACGCATGAGCTACTGCTGCGATTCACGGCGCCGCGCTGGCCCGGCCTCTACACGCTCGCCTGCTGTCTGCGCTCAGGTCAGTGACCCATACCGCGGCGGTAGTACTGCGGTCACGGCGCCGCGCTGGCCGGCCTCTACACGCTCGCCTGCTGTCTGCGCTCAGGTCAGTGACCCATACCGCGGCGGTAGTACTGCGGTCACGGCGCCGCGCTGGCCGGCCTCTACACGCTCGCCTGCTGTCTGCGCTCAGGTCAGTGACCCATACCGCGGCGGTAGTACTGCGGTCACGGCGCCGCGCTGGCCGGCCTCTACACGCTCGCCTGCTGTCTGCGCTCAGGTCAGTGACCCATACCGCGGCGGTAGTACTGCGGTCACGGCGCCGCGCTGGCCGGCCTCTACACGCTCGCCTGCTGTCTGCGCTCAGGTCAGTGACCCATACCGCGGCGGTAGTACTGCGGTCACGGCGCCGCGCT
This sequence comes from Acentria ephemerella, assembly GCA_943193645.1. NCBI lineage: Eukaryota > Metazoa > Arthropoda > Insecta > Lepidoptera > Crambidae > Acentria > Acentria ephemerella. The sequence goes on along the minus strand of OW971879.1, from coordinate 10,328,389 downwards.
GGCCGGCCTCTACACGCTCGCCTGCTGTCTGCGCTCAGGTCAGTGACCCATACCGCGGCGGTAGTACTGCGGTCACGGCGCCGCGCTGGCCGGCCTCTACACGCTCGCCTGCTGTCTGCGCTCAGGTCAGTGACCCATACCGCGGCGGTAGTACTGCGGTCACGGCGCCGCGCTGGCCGGCCTCTACACGCTCGCCTGCTGTCTGCGCTCAGGTCAGTGACCCATACCGCGGCGGTAGTACTGCGGTCACGGCGCCGCGCTGGCCGGCCTCTACACGCTCGCCTGCTGTCTGCGCTCAGGTCAGTGACCCATACCGCGGCGGTAGTACTGCGGTCACGGCGCCGCGCTGGCCGGCCTCTACACGCTCGCCTGCTGTCTGCGCTCAGGTCAGTGACCCATACCGCGGCGGTAGTACTGCGGTCACGGCGCCGCGCTGGCCGGCCTCTACACGCTCGCCTGCTGTCTGCGCTCAGGTCAGTGACCCATACCGCGGCGGTAGTACTGCGGTCACGGCGCCGCGCTGGCCGGCCTCTACACGCTCGCCTGCTGTCTGCGCTCAGGTCAGTGACCCATACCGCGGCGGTAGTACTGCGGTCACGGCGCCGCGCTGGCCGGCCTCTACACGCTCGCCTGCTGTCTGCGCTCAGGTCAGTGACCCATACCGCGGCGGTAGTACTGCGGTCACGGCGCCGCGCTGGCCGGCCTCTACACGCTCGCCTGCTGTCTGCGCTCAGGTCAGTGACCCATACCGCGGCGGTAGTACTGCGGTCACGGCGCCGCGCTGGCCGGCCTCTACACGCTCGCCTGCTGCCTGCGCTCTGCCTGCCTACATTCCTTTGCTTTCCCTTGTAAATAGGAAACTAAAGAAATTTTGCTCATACCGCCCATGTCCGGTGTATTTTATTATCTCTGCAGTTATTGCATTGAAATGAGTTTTGTAAATATTCATTGTTTGTTGACACTTCTTTTACCCAATACAATTGCCACTCACATGCATTTTTACATAATAATCGTAATAAAAATCTTGACTATTGGCATTCGAATTTTGAATTCTCTATTATACATGGGGTATATTTTGGTACAGACTCGTACATCGCCATGGACCAACAACAAGACATGAAGCTGGACGTAAAGGAAGCGGCCGCTGTGCCCGCGGAGCACCCGCAGTGGGATCTTAGCGACTCCGACACAGACAACAATGACCAGGTCAGTATCTCGCACCTTCGTTTATTTTTGTTCTAACTAGCTTGGTCTGCGTAGGTGGAGTTTAGAATCAAGAGGTATGAATTATCGTCCAACTGAGATTCAAATGATCTTAAGTAAGACTTAGGTGTGCTTAATTTTAGTAAATTATTCTATCTGTTTTGCGTGATTGAATAACTCATTACAAGTCCAACTAATACTAGTAATGCAAGTTTGCCGGACTTCCAAATTTATAATATTCAAATGATTTAATCTATTTTGATTTATTCTACGAATAGGAATGTTGAATACAAGTAAAAATTTATGTTTTTATAATTTATTTCAAAATTTGAGATATTTCAAAAGACAAAAATTTTCACTCTTGTTAGAAAGGGAGAAATAGTGTATTATGGATATCTTCCTCTTCACACAGCTTTTCTGACAGAGGTAATTAATGATAATAATAGTTTATTTTCAAAAAATATTATACAATTTTGTACAATTTATTACCAGCATATTCTGTAGATTATATCAACGCGATTCCAGTTGTAGCTACAATTAGTACTTCTTAAATCCACGGTGAAGTATAATACATGAGCTGTGTCAACGCATACACATGCATAGGTTATTGGCTTCACTATTGACAGAACTCTTGATATAATATTATGTTTCCCTTTTTTATTGTAAGTAGCATTTTTTTAAAAATTTCTTACATAAAGTGTTATTGATAAATGATGACAACATCTACTAAATAACAAACTCTAAAAAAACACCAGAACGTAAAGCTTCTCTTCATTTATTTATTATTTGTGAATAACAGCGTAACGGCCGAAAACTGGAAAGCTCCAAACTGAGGCCGTCTTAAATATTTTAAGCATTGTCAATGTCAAAATTTGGAATGAGGAAACTTCAATTGACAATTATAACATTTAAATAGTTTCTAAAACGCAGTTTTAAAAAGACCTTTGGGTTTTTCTTTCTTTCTTTATTATTACAGAATAAATTGATTCACAACAGAAATACGTCTTGTACTTTTAAATCTTTTATAGTTTGTATAGTACAAACTTTTTATAGAGTAATCTGAACGTGTCTAAAAATAATTTTATGTCAGAGTAATGTCCTTAGATGTCACTTGATCTATATTGTTGATGAAAAAAAAATGGAACAAGTAAATAGGACAGGCATATTCCAATCAAAAATAGTGCAGCTATAATAAACAGTATAGCTTAATAAATGTCTAATGTGTGAGTAAATTTGACGTCACGCGAAACATTAAAAGTTACGTCAGACGTACGCAGTACAATATTAGACTGCTTGGCCCCGACATTTTTGTCAAGAATGCCACATACTTAAATGAAATTTTACAAACGTGGTTTTTAGTGTTTCGTGTCTCAAAAGGTAAAGGCAAATAATTCCGTCATATACTACACATATAGGGAAAATTCTGAAAACTATCCATACACTTAACTTATTTCAATCAGCATGTTTTATGATGCACATTAAAGTAAGGCAAAGATGCTTAAGAGTCGCCATTTTAGATAATAAATAAATAATAATAATAATAATAACGTTTATTTATTCTCTCATCATCTTAAGCTTAACAATTACATTGATATCATATACATGTGACACAGGTGCATAAGATAGTGGCCAATGACTTCACAGGTCAACTTTTAGAGTAAAGATGAACTTAAATTAAATTTAGGTCGTGCACAAGGGAATTCGGGCCAATATCTCGTACACACTTTTATCTATATGTTTTTTTGTCCACAGGGTGGCAATGAAAGTGAATTTACAACAGACGATGAGGTGGAAGAAGAATAGTCGAAGTTTACCTAAGTTATTTTTATAGAGTTTATTGTGGAGCGGCGGTGTATGAGGATTAATTTTGTATGGTCGTCGGAGAGTGAATGAATATAATGTTTTATATTCCAAAGGTGCTGTTTTCTTTTTTAATATTTTGTATTTGTGAACTGTGTCATTCAATCCAGAAAAAAAATCCTTTCTTGCCTTGAGGCTTCCGGGAGAAAGTCGCGCCTCAATATATTTTTCAATAAAAACGACGATATTTCGAATAAAATCGTAAGTAAATAGACAATGTTATCACACACACGTCCATATTCATTTCAACTTTAAATTTTTTGTCTTATTAGATAGGCCCACTAGTTGTTTGATTCAAATCTGAAGATAATTCAAAAAATATATATCAGGTAACTGTTACTATTGGTTTAACTAGAATTTGAATTTACTACTCAGGCATTAATCGTGAATTTCCTTGTCTTCTTAGCATTCAATTACACGTTATATTTCTTTTAGCTAAGCTTGAATTCGGACTACTATGTCGAAGTTCAGATGGAAATGAAAACTCTGACATACGATACATGGTAACGTCAACTCGAAAGCGTATGAGTATAATCTACCAACTATTTGAAAGTTGCGTGGGTTTTGTATATAGTGGGTTAAATTATCTACTATTAATATTTTTGATTTTCTTGTTACTTTTATTATTAAAAGATCGAACGAAATCATGTTAATTTTGCGATGCCTAGTCCACACTAGTTACGTTTGATATAGTAGTTCAGATAAGATATTACGAATTTGCAAAACAAATTTGTGATGTCAACTTGGGAAAGAATTTGCTTTTTGTGAAACAAAAAAAGATGTCAAACCCAGAAAAAAGTCACAGGGTGGGAAAAAATAAGTCAGATAGAATAAGAAAAAGTACAACGTATTAAAGGATTTCCATATTAAGGTTATTCAGTCTATAATGTAATCCTTACTCCCCCTTCTGCCCGATATTGCTAGATTAATGCGTTAAATTCTGCAACGCACAAAGGACCTTTAAGGATACGTACTTTATGAAAGCGATGATTTTACGTACCAAAGTTTCATTGAGAAAACCACAAAGCGCTTTGTATATAAATATATATATTGGGCAAACGTAGAAAGGATATTTATTGTTTAAGTATTTTTCATTGTATCGACCATTAATGGTATTTAAAAAGGATCTTTAGCAATGTTGTTGAAATTGCATACTTTTGACTTAGTCATGTGTGCTGTATGTAGGTGCTAAGTTCGCGGCCGGGTCTGGCGCTGCCTGCCAGGCAGGGCTGCCTCCTCCATAAGGTTGCAATATTGAATCATCAAAATGCAATTATTTTTCCAGTAAACAACGTGTGCTGGTACCATAGTACTAATTGGAGTAACAAACGGGAGTCTATGTTTTTAAAAGATTATCAATCGTTAAAATGTTAAAACTTATGGAACTTTTGAAAAAATATTCTGGATCCTGAATCCGAGGCTTGTAGTATGTCTTAGTGTTCAGTCAGTTGCTGAGTTTTTTATATAAAAAAGCGAGTCCGATGGTTTTTTTACATTAAATGTTGATGATATTTTCGGGGTTTGGGTCTTAGTTCTTTTAAGCCTGAAGGTGGAGGATGACAGCAACCCTGGCGAGGCTACACAAAGGGTTGGCAGGTCCGAGGCGACGGACCGAGGGTATCGTCCTCGGAGGCTGCGCGAGCGCCGACGGCGGTGGGGGGAGCGCGCCGGCGCGGCTGAGCGGCCTCGGCGGCGCCACTCGCGCGCCGCACTTCGCACCGGCTTCACGACCGAACGACCGACGCCCGCGCCCGTGCCCGGTGTCGTATTACCGCTCTAAAAATATCCCGCGAGCGCGATCGCCTATTTAGAAACGGTCGCGCGCCGTGTTTTGAACCAGTGATTGACAGTGTCAAGTGAAGATCTACCAGATTTCGTGAATTAACCATCACAGACGTGAGTATTCTTTGGCATCCGTATTATATTACCCAATCGTGGTTTTAAAATAAACAGCTGTTCTTGGAATCGATAGCACGCTTAGAATGCTCTAATTTGGGATTAAGCTTACTGTTGAGTTTTAAGAAATCCGAGACGTATGTGTTGTATACTTTGAATAAGCAACATATTAATTTGCAACCCTGAAATGAACATTAGTTTTGTATAATACTTGTATTAATTTAAATGAGACAAGAAACACGCACGAGCTGGAATGTAACAACAATTAAAGCTGGCAATTAGTATACTAATAATTATTTAACTACCGCTAAGTAATTAAAATTCTATTAATATTAACTCATTAGTGTCTAATGTAGAAATTGAACTCAAAACAAAGATAACATGACACAAACAATATGTAGAAAAATAAACTAGCACAGAAGCATAACTGACACCAAAACCTAACAACTATTTTTTTAATTTAGATCTTAAATACCCAACTACGGAGACTTATAACAGATTTATGAAGTTACGTATATTGATCGATCTAAATACAAGTTGGTCTTGGAACTTGGTCAATTGCATAAGCGCCAATCGGCTGGTTGCAGTACCTATTGTGAATCAGTTAGTATCTGCAAATGTTGTTTTGTTAAATTCAACTGTTTGGCATCGGTGATCGCAGAACTAATTGGCAATTATACAGAAGAGCTGACGTGACGGGCGAAATGTTCCGCCCCGGAGGATCGTGATCAAGATGGACCTTGAATATAACTCTGCGCTTTTCTTCACGGATAATTTGTGCGACGTAATTATTATAAATATTGTAAAGTGCGCTGTATAGATCGTTTGACGTACGATACCTATTGCTATGAAAAAACATATCGTTGGCTAAACTTTGTAAAATTCCAATCTCAAAACATATGAAAATGTTTTTTTTTGTTTAGTAAAGTAATTAGATATCAGCTGTATCCAACAGCACTGCGTTAATCAAAATTCAAATAAAGACATTTGTAAACAATGATCTTTTTCCTCCATTAAACAAATCAGTCTTCCTTTCTCTCTCTATTTTACAAAGCCTATGAGGAATATGGATTGCAATCAAAAACTGGATATATTGAATAAGAAGATACAAGATCAAACTTTAAACACACGGACATGGAACTAAATATAAAATTAATAAGAATTATATACCTTAAGGTAGCTTATATATCCAAAATAAGTAGGTAAATAATCTAGGTCTTGACCTAGCTCATCGCATATTTTTGCTAACGAGTATTTCTTTTATAACATGTACTAATAACCAGAATTTAATGTATAGCATGTGCTGTTTTATAACATTAAATGATCTAGGCATTCAGTGTAATTGTAGGTTTAGTCGGTATCGTCAGGTTGGTGGGTTGAATATGGCCCGCAGTTACGATTGGTGATATCCCAGCACATTGGCCACAACGCTCGATGAATCGGTCCGCGGACTGATAGCAGGCCGGTTAGACGAGTCTCAACCAACAGAGTGCAACGGCCCAAACTAAAGGGAATTTTAAAACGTTCATACTTGCAAGCCCTTTGATTTTATAATACAGCTTTTACCGATGTCGAAGCGCCTTTCTCCAGAGTTCTCAAAAAACTTAACAACCTTTTCGGTTAAGACAGCTAAATTGTATAATAACGTGAAGCAATTACTTGCTCGTCAATGATGTTTTTCTTTATATATGCGTTGTTGTTCTGTTAACGAAGGAAAATGTAATGAGGAAAAACAGTACCCATGCAAATTTGTAAAGGAGATTCTTTATTTCCATTAATATTACAAATGGGTGGCCATGATGCCGTCGGTCAGAATTGTCTGTAGATGGTGATTAGTTTGTTGTTTACTTACAAACATTCTCTTCCTTATTGCGTCGTAAGATTTTCAACTATCTACCTACCTACTGAAGTAACACATGTCGCTAATGAGTCTAATAATTTATTTAGTAGGTAGGTAAGATAATTGCACGACCATAACGGTACCAAATCAAATAGATTTTAGGTACTTTCAATGATCATGTTAATGAATGAAGAACGAACAGTTTGATCATGTATTATACGACTTATCACATCATTAGAGAGGTCATGTGAAGTTCCAAATGACAATTTCAAGTGTGCAATTGTAGTTTTACCCACAACAAGTACGTACACAGCGTATTACTGTACAGTACATACCTACTCTGTTATTACCATTGCCATTAAGACTGATGGTGGGATGGTGAGTGCTATAATTGTTTGATCTATATCGGTAATTTATTCGAGATTTACACTACTCGCACCGCGATAAAAAAGCATGGAAAATATTTGATTATACGTACCGATAGCTATGTAGGTATAACTCATTTTCTACATACGTTTCCAATAAGGATCTGCGTATTCAATACTGCTAGTAAAGTGAATAATAATGAAATCATCGCCTGAAACGTTATACGTAACAACTTTAACTATAAAAGCTACTCATCAGGAAAAATAACACTCATAATTATTTGTACAAATTGAATATGATATAATTAACTGGTATGGCAATATTATAATAATGCTTAGTACTTAACTATTAGGTTATTATTAAAACTAGACTCCCCATCTTTTGTAAACGAGAAAGAATATTAAAGGACGGAAATGATAAATGAACAGTGATTTAGAAAGTTATTAATATTTTTTGTCGTTTTAATAACTTATTTTTGGAACTTCTTGCACACACATTATAGCTATAGATGAATATATGAAGACCAGCGATCGACAAAACAAAATTTTTTAGTTATACTTGTTTACGGAGCAGTAGAAAGTATTATATTAACAAGCAAAAACAAAAAAACTATTGTAACAGTATGGTTGGTAATTCTATATGTAACCTGAAGGAATATCGTGAACCCAGATATGGTTCCTTTGGAGCTTCCTCGTGATTAGCGCAGTCCTCTTCTACCACGGGCGTAAAATTTATAATCAATAACTTCAGAAATGCTTGGATATAATTATAGACTATGGATTATACATGATGGATCTTGAAATTTATAAAAATATACACTTTTTCGAACTAGTCTAACTAAAGTGAAAAAAATCTTAAAAAGGCTGTCTTTTTTTCCCGTTTTTGATTTATAAAGCACCCACATTGTTGTTGTGTTGCTGTATTTGTTTACCGCCTGTTGGTAAGCAGTTGAGGAGTTCATATGCGCAGATAGCAAATTACAACCTACTCCAACTTGTTGGTCCAAATGGTGCGTTTTCATTGGTCATAAAGGAATCTATCTTCTCTTTAAAAAGGTATATGGATATTTGTTTTGATATGTAGATCGCATTCTTTATTATAAACATTGTCACTAAAGCTCTTCATAGTCTTTAAAGAACGAATTAAAAACATAATCATGAAACTGCATTTATTACCTTAGTACTTACTTTACATACTTAAAGAAAAAAGAGGCGAAGGTAAAACCCATTTAAAAGTAAATAAACTTATTACTTAGATAATTCAATGTCTTGTTGTCCAAAGAATGCCGAGTCAAATAAGCAGGCAGACGACTCGTGGTTGTAATATTTAATTTATTTAATAAAATAGTTAGTTTTTAAATTGAAATATTTGAATAACTGCCATAGTAACTGCTTATAAGTCTCATAATAAGAGGATTTTTGAACAAGCCATACATAGTCTTTCTGTTATCGAATCGCTCAATATCAGCTACCGTACTTTCATGTAGTGTGAGCCCTAACCATGGTTGGTAACCTTTCCCATTTTTCAACAGAGGCCAAATTCTTGACGCATTCTTCACATTACTTTAAAGAATAACGTCATCTAATTGTTGGCTATTATCGAAACAACTAAACCGATGAGTGTTCTGGTTGACCTTCCACGGATCTTGGTCTTCATGTGACCCACAGACCTACCAATAGCGTTACATAACATTAAAGTATTCATTATACATGTGACTCAGGTAAGCAGTGGTTTTCCAGCTTTTAAATATCTATGCAACGTAGTGTTAGCATTTTGCTTATCAAAAAATGTAGGTAAACTTGTTTTGTGTTTACGAAATAAAATACTATGCGAATATTCAATCAGTCGTATGAATTGACCAGTTTCCTATAATTTCGTCATTGTTACAGAGAAAAATCAAGTACTTCAAATACGACTCGTTAGTCATTTAATAATGATAATTGCAAGATCTTTGTCGTAGTTCTTTCGATAATAATTGAAATTATTTTTTTAAAGGATCTTTATTTATATTTCGTAGTGTAGGGAAAAATAAAGTCACAAGCTAGACAATTAGACTTATCTAAACAGGCTAAAGTAGGCATGCCCTATATACTAGAAAAGAAATAAAGTTTCAAGGTTTGTTTACATTTGGAGACCAGAAAAGATTCTTGGTAGCCGCACTATAACGTCGATGTTTTTATTAGGTACTTCCTCGTACATTCAACATGGTCATGCACTTTTGCATTTGCGGTGTCTTTTTATGGTGGGTTTCAATAATCTTTCTATGTACGGATGATTTGCTTACAAAGCAATGAAATTTGACATATTCCACATGCATTATAAATATATTAAAATTCAACGCCTCGTGAGCAAAACCGTATTCGTTTATTGAAACCCAGTATTTATCGGTCAAATATTAAAACTATCTGATACAAGTCGCCAACTCATATTAACTTGCTATTATGTCCAATGCTTAATTAAAATACGAAAATATTGAGAAGGTTTCCTATTCTTATAACAAAGAGCTATATTAGTTGACTTTGATTTTTGTCCCTCTTCTTACCTAGTTACTTATAGTTGGTTATCGCCCAATGCAACTCCAGCCTAAAGGAGGTAATTTCAAAGTGCAAGATATATAAATATGTCAATAAGGCTCCGGGATCAGACATATCCGGTCAGCCGACTTCAGCCACATATCACTAATAATTACCATACTATTTGTCTGGAACAATCGCGCACTTATTATGATATTAGTCATGTCGGTTGTGAAAAAGATGACGTAAGTATCCGATTTTGTTGCTTCTCAGAAAATTGCAGTAAGTTTTAAAATAAATTTAACGCAAAACAGCTTTGATGCGAAATATATTTACGGAGTCTAATAAAATATATGTTTGTTCATAAAACTAGACATTAAACATTGGCGTTTTCTCATGTACCTTATCCATATTCTATTTGTACTTTTGAATTAAGATTCAGAAACATCAATAAAGTATCCAAATATTGTATTTTTATTTTCATTTATTTTGGCATCAAATAGAATGTACCGTAATGAACATTTATTGATGAATGACGTTCATTTATATTTACCTGCATACACTATTGCAATTTTAAATTTTGATACAAAATCTCTACCAGCGATCATAAACATGTTTAAAATAATGAAATAAGCTTAACTAAAATTACATTACTATTTTTATTTTATTTTTCTAACGATATTAATTTTTGCTGAACTTCCACATCAGCAAACACAATCATAATAATATGATTAATAAATAGAAATATGTAACAAAATTATTTAAACATAATGAAACAATTTCTATGGTTTTAATCATCAATACAGAATCTGTTTTTATTTTGTATGAATGCGTAATTTGTTACAACATAATCTGAGTGACCGGATTAGCCGGATTTATTTCTATGTATTCGGTAGATTGGTTATTAATGAAATTAGGTAACTGGTTTCATCTGACCTACATCAGCTTGAAATAAGTATTAAAATAAGTGCACAATATACAGAATGAATAGAATATTTGTGATGTTGGTTCTAATTTCGCAAGAATTTTGGATAGTGACAGACTGATCTAAAATTGGAGGTTTGCCAGATTTTTGTGCTATCGCAAATTCTATTCATAACTTGTTTTATAACTACGTCTGTGTGTAATATTTGCTTCTTTCACTTATGTTCCAACTTCTGAATGGCAAGTGGTATTTCAGTGAGTAGACTTTACGCGACGCGTAAAGTATTTTAAGCTGAAGTATCACATTGAACTTGGCCGTGACAACGTAGTAATGTTGTTGTTTGAAAATTTACATTGACTAACAATCGGAAGATACGTTTTGAGTGTACATAATGGATAGTAACTGATATTATTCATTTATAATGATTATGATTAGGTAAGTAATTATAAAAATTATTGATTATATTAGCAGCGATAGGTCACATATAAAATATTTTGTCACGTTAAGATATTGTGAAGATAATATCATTTCCGATTACATGTTCACATGATTTTAGATTTACCTAACCACTGGACCACTGCTCTAAGCTGAATTATTGCAAGGCGATATAGCTTGGTTAAGGAAGCGTCGGTTTGTAAAATTTATTTGTTAAAATTTTGTTGTAATTTATAAGAAAATCTCAAATAGTATATCTAGCTTATTATAAGGATATAAATGTAGATTGGAAGCTTATTTAGCTTTGTAGTCATATAATACCTAGTTCCTGGCCTCGCGTTAATTATACAATAACAGTAAAAATTTATTTTCCTCTTTCTCTCAAGGATGGACGAAAGCTATGTTATCAGCGGGAGCCGCATATCCGCGCGTTCGGGCTATCCGCCAAGTATTTCGTAACTGTTCTATATTTATTCACCAAGGTTCTTAGGTTGCATTTTGGGGGTTATTGACATTAGTACAGGATATTACACAACATATTATCCAATGATTTTGCGTAGCTTACACTTCTAGAGCATTTGGTTTATAAAACTAACAGTTTCTGGTATGTGTGGTAGTTGTGCCGGCCCTCAGGTGCCAAGTTTACGCCAGCGCCAGCATTGATGCGCCCGTCACTGAAACGTTTACGCTTACAGAAATATACCGAGGCTGTCTAAATTTATATTGAGTCACATTATTAAAATGGAAAATAAAAAATCTCATAATAGTGTTCTACGTACCCATCAGTGTCTATTACACTGATTATGATCACAATCAAGTTAAAAAAAACCTTTTTTAAACGAATGTCTCTTTACACGGAAATTCAGAAGAAGTATTTACCCATATACTAAGGAATGTCTAAAAAAACATCTATAAAATATACGTTCTTACCTACAAAAGAAAGATTTATGATAAACAGACTGGATCGGTCTTACATATCAATGTTACCCATTAGCTTTATTTACAAAGCTGCAATTTAAATACTTTTAACTACGTAAACGATGAAAAGAATAGTATGCTTGCAGTGTAACGCAGGGACAGTGGTCTTTGTTTGAATTAACCGTTTAGTCATTATAAGACTATTGGACTAATGATTTATGCAAGGCAGGTATTGTTGCAGGAATAAAATTAATAGCTATTAGATTATCGATATTCAATGTAATGATCGATGTGTATTGATCAATAGCAGCGTTATAAATAGCCGCTATTTTAGTCAATTTAACTATTTATAGGTAACAACTGACAAGTACAAGCACTTATTTATTATTATTACTTTGTGGAAAAAGACCAAAGTGGTTACGTATAGGATTATACTTACTATTCAAAACTAGAATTTGTAAATATCCCAATATTATAAATTAATAATTAAGTTTAATTTAAGGGTTTTATTTACCCATACCTTCCAATCACGGCATTTCAATAACCTTAGGACGCAAGTAGATATAGATAACTAGATAGCCAATAGCTAAGTTAATAAATTTTCCTTAAACATATAACGATGACATGAGGTCAGTGTTTCATGTGCAATCAAAAATGCTTATATTTATTTACCAATTCGTTTGGTACATTTCTTGGATGCGTTTTTATATGCGATCACATAAAACGCTTATGTTTGCTCACAATTTAACGCAGAAATCAGATTTTGTGAACATTTATATATTGTTTAGTGATTTCTTGAAGTAAAAGATTTACTTAAAACGATTTTTGTTCGTAATTTAATATGATTAAAAGTCAAATATAATTATCATTACTAATAAGCCTTCCAAGTAAGTTACTTAGCGTACATTACCTAGAGACTTACATGATGCACTAGGAGGACATTTCTGCCGAGACGTGTGTCTTACGTAGCCTACTAAGTGCGACATAAATAGGTACTCTTAATTGCAAGTGCAGGGTGTGCAGATTATTTAGAGCGTGCATCGTTCGACGTTCATTCACTCCAATATACAGTCTGGAGTCTAGACTCCACAGGTCCACACCCCTACCAAACGGTTGACTGAAAAGTTTTGTACAGCGTGCAGGATTAGTGAACGAAGGCTATACCTGAATTTACTATTTTAATACATTTTATATAAGAATGAGTTTTCGATGGGAAAAGAACACACTCATAAATATAATTGTGAATCAATGATGTGACATTGTGAATATAGTTGCCTTAAATACGACGCCATCGGACTCCTCACTCAACATCTCACTTGTGTAAAAAGCGATCTACGCCTTAGAGGTATGTACAACGTGAGTCTATTCATCTATAACTATAGGAGGTGATATATAAACTGCCAATAAATGTAATAGTAGGTAAGAAGGTAGGGAATTAGATTTATTTATAATAGATTCGTCCAAATTCGAATTGAAAAATTTCTAACCTACTACCGAACTGTTGTAAGAAATATAAGATATAGTTACCTACATATTAGTTTTATGATAGTGTTGCTATTGGAAGCCGAGGTACCAACGACATTATGGCGCCACCTCGCCAGTCAATATTGACCGCTGCCATCGATGTAGCAGGCCAGCGATTGCGACATAACCTCTCGATTCTCGACTCGCCAGCCTCCGGTATGCAAAACACATTGTCTGAGACACCGTCTTATCTACATTGTTAATATATTGGTCCTTGTTTTATAGTCTTCTCAAATTCAAAATTGTTTAAACTCAACAATAATCGCAATACCACCGTGTTGTAGAAAGCTGTAGAAAGATTTATCAATAGTATCGTAAGGTATTGTTTAGTTATCCACAATAACAATTGGCTCGAAAATAGTACTATTGTCTAAGAATATAATAAACTTCATTAATGAAAATATTGCTTATCGTTAACTTAACGGAATATTTTTTGAAATCATAGTTATTTTATAGTGTTTAATGTCATGTGGAAGGTCTTAAAGGATTTGTTGGCATGATTATGATTATAAAATTTCAATCTGGAATTTCAACCACTGGAAGAATATTCTAGAGGTCTCAAGAAACCAGTTCTCTAATGTCATTGGCCAGTACTTATAAAAGTTAGCCTACAGACGTTTCGAACATGACAAAACAGCTAGTGAAAGCGTGTTGGTGATCGCACAATAGTAAATTGTAAATGATAACTGGAAGACAATAAAATGTGATCGTCGACAGGCGACCTCAGAAGGCCGCAGCTGGGCAAACACCTTGCTGTACGTAGGTATGTGTTTTGTAATTACAACGCTGGCAATGACATCACCTCTGTACAGACGTAAATATTTCACGTAAATAATTTCTTTAAACAACCCTCGCAGATTAGTCTGCCAACAAACTGCGACCAAAATATCTTGCGAACTTACGAGATCAAGGCACAGACTCACCTAGATAGATAATTCAAGGTAAATTACGAGAGGTGGAAAACATATTGTAGGATCTGCTCTTTGAGGTTAGTTTATAGTTGTTTGCAGAAGAAAGAACCATACCTTGTCATGTCACTCATGAATTTATTGAAGGCTATCTATCTTAGCTTTATCATACACCCGTGGCTTTTAAGACATGAATTTCTTCTTGACAAGGAAATCTTAATCGTGTCCCTCAGAAAGATTTTATATTTCTGGGGTTAAAAAGTATCCACCTCAGGACATACCTAATCTATTTCCACACTAAATCTCATGCAAATATTTCATTATAGCTTTGTCTTTCAAGCCAAACCAAATCACATTTGCATAGATAGTAGATATTACAATAGTTCGTATCACTAAAATGTTACATGAAAATAAAAGTAAACTATCCCTATTATTAGTAGTTATCATTAACCTGGAAATCAAGTGATACAAAGTCATGTAATTATACACGACTGCATCACTTCATTGCACTGCAGTGCCAGACACTTACTTAGGACCACGTAGGTTAAATTAAGTTTCATACAAGATATATGTGCTTTTGATAATTTGCAGATTATTTATAATGAAGATAAATAAATATAAAACGTCAATAAAAGTCGCTCACCAAAATCTGAATTCGAAATATAAATTTAAATGTAACAGCTATGCTATTCTGTCTACTAATCTGTGTAACGGTGTATCTATAGGTCTATTTATACTGGCGAATGATAACTCCCACGCATCCCACATTAGTTCCCGCTATCCTACTAACTATTACAGCTAGTGTGAATATTGGGTGTATATCTTACATGTTATCTTGTTCATTAAAGACGTATTGCGATTTCTTTGTAATTAAAATCTATTTTGTTACGGTTTGTGAATTTGAACCGGTTGAGAAACTGTTCATTCGATTGATTACTTATAGGATTTTTTATTATTTACGCGCAGACTATCTAACATGAAAAAAATTTCACTTATGCAAAGTTAAAGTAACAAATAATATAATTTTCTTATTTTTCTTTTATATATATATATATATATATATATATATATATATATATATATATATATATATATAGCTGTTGCTGCGCTGAATCCCAAAAACGACTTGGACGGTTTAAAAAGAAGAATAATAAGGAAAAACCTTAAGAAAAGATAAAATATATGTACCTGAAACTGTCGACCTTAAAATGTATGTAAGAATTTTACACAGACAACAAAGTTTTTTAAAAAATTAACAGTTTTAAAGATTGACAGTTTTAAGAAACAATTATAAAGAAACTAGAAAAGCAAACAGCACTATAATACCTAATCAGTAATAATAATAATAATTTTTCTCGCACACAAATTGTATCTAACAAAGCTTTTTATGGATACTAGATAATATATAGTAATATGTATATAAATATCGGAAATATACTAAATAAACATACAAACATCCATGACTTGTCAACAAATATTCTTACTCATCATACAAATATCTGCCCATACGGGGATAGAACCCGAGGCTTCTGGCTAAATAGACAAGATAACTGTAGTAAAGTAATAATCGTCGTAATCATTACTCAATGCAAGTTATTAGTACTGCTGCCAACCATCCAGCGTGACGACCCGTATCCATGGTTCAAATCTTCGATACATGACCGCGCGACTCTAATTGCTCCGTTTTATGGTAAACCTGGCCAGGTTAGAAATAAATCCCAAAGATAATAAAAATTCTAATAATTACTTTGTAATCTCTTAAATTGTTTTTCCCTCTCTTTTCTGTAAAATATATCCGTATCCGTCCGTGAAAAAGCCCATTTATTTGTCTTTCTTCTGTTTAGAGGTAAGCTTCTGGGGTATTAATGATTTCCGTTGTCGTCAAACTAGTTTCACTCATTAATACACTCGGCTAAGATTAATTTCTATAATTAATATTTTGGAGTTTCGCTCCCAGCATATCTGAGTGCTTAATTTGAGCGGGCATACTGAAACCTTTAAATAACTTTAATAATAATTATATTCAATGCATTTGTAATATCTGGTCAAGTTTTTGAGTCTTTTTACCTCAAAATTTGTGTGGGATAAGCGTGTAGCTCAAAGGAATGTCCATCTCAAATACCTGGCTAATCGGTTTGAAACGAGGGACACTGACACGGGATCGCAGTCTCTTCGTATTACTCATGGTGCTGGGTGACGTCAGGGATCGATGTATGACTAACTGTGTGCGTCGAAAAAATCAAACTCGTATTCAAGCGCAAATTATATTACAACGCGGCAACACTACTGGTTTCTAAGAACGATAGACGTGTTATACAAATACTAGGGTACAAAGCAGAAAGAGGAAAATGATATAAAATGTTATCATTTTGGATAAATAACAACACATATGCTTTATCTGGTCTTCTTATGAATAAAAATTTCCACCTTGACCAACCATCTACAATGGTGGTGAATTACTTACCTGAATCAAGAATAAGAAGCTTGTAGAGCGAGGTGATTTACTTGTAACTCTTGAATATTCTTGAATAAAGGACTACTTACTTACATACGTCGGTACTTGTGTACCTTCCAATTATTGGTAATAGGATTCATCGGCGAAATATAGTAAATAAGTTCTCTAAAATATAGTAAAAAGGAAAAAATAAACATATTATTTATGCGTACTATATATTTCTCCAACAGTATATAGTATGCAGACCGTTAATATACACTTACACTTTTGCCGCGATCCTCTAGCCATAAACTTCTTATTTATCTTAAATTTCCCTCTAAATTCTTTTACTTAGAAATTCTTTAGATTTCTTAAATAGGTTGCTTATTAATCAAAACAAAATAATAGTAACAGGGATACATTGTTAGCCGCTCAATCCAGACGAATACATTTCAACTGAAGGTTCTCGGAAGTATATCGCGGCGCAACAACTTAAAGAAGTAAAATCCCCAGTTACATATTTAGAGAGCGAGTTAATTACAGAACTTTGGACCAGTATATATGAGGAACTAAACATTCTCCAGCACTAAGTTGTTCCTTGTTTTAGCTATTTTTATTATCTATGGCCTCAAAAATAATGTCCAAATCTGCGCTAATAGCTAAATATAGGTCAACGCAAAATATGGGATTTGTTCACTTCCTTTTTAATGGTTAATCAACAGTACCCATTATTTACTAATATAGAATCAAAATTTTGATTTGTAAGTACTTACCGTTAACTATACAACTCTGTCTTAGTTATTATATTGTGTGCACAGCACAGTTATAAGTTTTGGTCCAAAGTTCAACTGTTCAAGCTACAATCATAATTGGCCCAGGCGGAGACATCTTACAGACATTCTTTCTTCCTGGAGTTGGGAGTATGTTTGAGGTACCAGCCAAAAATTGGACTTTGAGAGGTTGCGTCAGCGTGTTCAGCAAGGAGGCAACCTACTTTCGGCGAAACTAAACCTTCGGTAGTTTACACCTATGACTAAAGACATACATAAACCTATCTATGCGTACAATAAAACAATTTAATATATAAACGACAAATTATTATCAATTAACCAATATCCTTGTTGTCCAGACTTACACCCTGGCACAGCATTCCCTCTTTTGTACTTGCGAGCACGGCTCCTTACAACCGTTCGCGGCCCTCTCGTTCACCAACAATAACACAAGTCGTGTTTTCTTTAGTTCTAAAGACGTTGACCGACTGTTTAGATGTTACTTGTTGACTGTGTTTACAGAACCATTTTACTTTCGTTCAACACGAGGCCGGCTGTAAGTTGTTACGCATTAGTTCATAAGGGAAAGTGTGAAGAATAAGTTAACTATTCATATTGAACAACCTTCACCTTGTAAGATTGTTTGACCAGTAATGATGCATGTCTACGGAGTTAAAATGATTCATAAACAAAATAAAACAAAGCTCACTTACAAAGTGTTAATTTGATATAAAATTTATTTAAGTAGGTATTTGCAAAAGAGGTGGTTTTACGTTTTGCTATAAAACTAAAATTAAAGTAAATATACTCAATTGTAGTAAGTAATTGTATTAGGTAGAACTTTCTCAAATGGGTACACATATAGATTGTACAATATACTGTAAATATAGGTATGAAACTATTTCACCATTATAAAGATAACTACTTCTACAATGATAGACGCTAATGGCGTTGGCTACTGTTAAAGTGGCGGAGCGTACGTTTGTTCCAAAATATGAAACCAAAGCTAAGGAGCGTATTGCTTTAAAATAATTTTCTCTCTAATATGACGCAAATGCTACATAATTTTCAATAAAAATTTGGAATGAAAATTATCTAAAGATCTGGCCATCAAAAGACGGGTCTAAGTTTTTTTATCGTAAAATTGCAATCTGGTCAGTAAATAAGGCTAAATAATACTGTTGTACCACTCAGGTATCATAACTTTTTTAAATATATTTCTTGAAGTAAAGGATAGAAAAGAAAATAAATTTTGAATTGTGTTTAATTTCTAATGTTTGAACTAAATAGTTTTTATCCAATTCGATGACGCATTAATATTTTTTTATTAATATTTTTCATGAAAATTTGCTATTTTTGTTTTCAATCGATTGCCATTTAAGAACAAACGTATCAGTAGCGCCGTCTACATTACCTTAATTAGCCTTGCGTTGCAAACCCCATTAAAATTCATTTGTAATTACAGACAGCGTCAGATAAACAAAAGGAAACTATCTTAGATAAATTATCATACATTGCATTCTTAAGATAAGGATCTGCAGTCAGTAAACACTTTCATTAACAAACGAAGGTTTCGGACCGGAGAGGACACATGGATAGTAAGGAAACAGGTTTTAGTCGTAAAATAAAAATAAACAAGGAATTAATTAAAAACAGTTCAGGACACAAAAAATCGAACTTTATTATCTGCAATACCTGCTTTAATAAACATTTGTATGGAAGAAACAGCTACGTCAATTTTCTGTTAAATATTGTCGATCGATTGATAAATACATCTCAGAGATGTATAAATGTGAAAAGAGAACAAGACGAACGAAGATTCATCTCATATTTATCAAATTAATATAATGTGATGACAGAACTTATTTTACTACTTATCGCTATAACCGAGTCTCTGAACAAAGGAAAATTTAAACGCAATAGCCAGTTGCGAAATTACATATTCTGAATGCTTTGTTATTAACAGCTAACGACATGTTAACGTTACTCAACTATTTCATTGTGAATTGAAGTGAATTGATGAAGTTTTAAAGAGTGCTTGTACGGCTGGTTGAAGTGGCTCGACCTCTTGATTGGTTGCGATGCATCGGACAAGGTTGCGGAATGTCAGTCGTACAACGATCGGGAATTAAGGCATAAATTTAAAAAAATCCACATTGTGTATGGTGCAGAGCGCACAAGGTTTAATTTTATTGAGAGAGTTTATCAAGTATATTATTACCTTAAAATGTTTCACATTGTAACCGAAATGTAGTATATTCGTAGTAAAACTCGTAAACATAGATATATACATTATGTTGGATAGCTTAATAAAGCAGGACATACATTTATGTTATATTCATGGCGTCCATCGGTAAGTGATATATGAGAAACCACTTAACAACACAGATATCTCAACAAAGTGAGACTAAATTTCTCCAAAGCACAGCTAATGAAAATGCTTTGTGGATGTTAAGCCGATCTTATCAGCGAATTCTTCGACTAATCAAATTTGTTATATCTCGATGTGGAATCTCGACCCCGTGAAAACCGATAAATGACTTGGTTATTGTTTATTCCTTGCATAAATAAACGAAAGTTTTACTCTCAGCCTCCTTTCACTGATGTCTTTCGGTTCGCACTTATCTTGATCTTAGATAAAATAGATCGCACGATCTTTGAGAGCTCACCGGGTGGAGTGCGGTCAGCAAAGATGGGTTTGAGAGAAAATACATATTCAATTGGGTCGATCAAAAATGCCAACATTAATGTTTTAATAATAAGTTGCTCAAGTTCTCATTGAATTCACTTTCAATGTCCAATTTTAAGGGACTCTTACATTTGATCTTTGGCTTTTATATTTCCTCTTGTTTATTTAACTGTGTGTTAATGTAGGTCATGTTATAACATGTTTTCTTTTGTATGTAAGCCTTATAGTTATATATATGTTATGATTTCTTTCACAGATGGCACAGTTGATAACTGTGCGGCTGAGTAAGTCCGAACAGCAGCCACTGGGCTTCCGGCTGCAGGGTGGCAAGGACTTCGGCACTCCCCTTGTCGTACAAAAGGTCAGCTGTTGTTTATTATAATTAAGGTGACCGTTGATTTTTTAAAAATTTCCGGTAGTTCGTAAAAGATTTTATATACATTTACTAATGAAAACTCTTGTCGTAGTACAAACACATATTTTGTAGAAATAATAATATAAACTGTATAATTATATATCTAAATATGATAATTGATTATAGTCCCGTTCATTCTAATAAAACAAATGTAAATATTGATAGATAGCAATATGTGTAACTCCAACAACTGATTTACTTAGACTGGTGCAAGCAAAAAATTAATTAACTGATACAACAAATTAACTGCAATCACAACTAAATATCAAATTATTATTCCTGATTAAGAGATTCTCCTATTAGTTACTATTCTATATCGTTATTTAACTCAAAGATAACACAAATAGGCAATGCCTATCATTTTGTATAATACTTTTAAAATGTCGTAGCCATTTGAATGCTTTGTTCAATATGCTTGGAAATAAAAAGTTTTAATGTAGATAAATAACTGCCTACTCTTAGCTTACGAGGCTTTTACTGGCTCATTAACTGTTAGACGACCTCCTTCTAATGGATAACTTTGACATTCGTGACAATCCATTGATAATAAGAGTATAAAAAATTACCCACTAAATACAAGCGCAAAGTAGTTGTGTTTGAAAACATGGACTATATTATATATGTTCAGATCATTATTCTGTGATTAATTCTAATCACAGAATAATGATATGAACATATATATACAACATATAGATACGTCTTTGTTTAGTATATATTTCTAATAATCTATAATAATCTATATTTCAGCAATAGAAATATTTTTATTATAGCCAATAAAATGTAAAAATGAACATAAATTTCCTCTATCAAGATATCTATTGCTTAGACAGAATTAAAGAGTAAAAAATTAATCAATAGATGAAGTCGGTTAGACCTGAATTACTTATCTATTTTTATTCGAACTCGGAGCTATTTTACGACCTACTTACGTGGTATTAGCATACCCCATAATAAGACAGATCTTGTAATCTTGAGCATAAGCATGTTGCAATAATGTTCATATATTTTATTAATGCGTGGGCGGGATATTTATAAAATGTTCGTCTGGAATATTATTTTCATAATAAAATGTTCTATCCATAGGAATCCTGCCCTATTTATTAGATTACGAGTATCGAATTGTCTGCGTGTACTTCTCTCGCCATATCTGCGTAATATTTAATTCTACGTATTATTTTTATTTGTTTGATGTTTGGAGTATGGCTAGGTAGGTAATTATTCTTGACAACTATCGTAGATATACTGTCGTAGTATTCGTTTCGTAGGTATTAGAACTTACAAAATACCTTTTATTTATGATTCTGTTATATTATTTTTACTCGTTCTCTTTTACTTACAATTATTCTTAACGTAGGACGTATATATGTGCTTAAGGTAAGCGCGAAATATTAACTCAAGTCAGTGAGCTAAAACTAGTTAATTCTAGTTTTGTAGTACCCAAAATATGAAAAGATAAACGCCATAAACTTAATAGAACCCTAACGGTGTTTTGCATGACGTGTGGTCGGAATACTTTTAAACTTATTGATTTACCTATTACATATTACATCTCACAATATTTACCGAAGGTGGGTCGCTGAACTGTCGAATCCCGAAACTATTCGCACACTCAATTAATCAATGTAAAATCCTCTTATCTTCTCATATATATAAAAATAAATAGCTGTTTGTTAGTCTCGGTAAAACTCGACGGCTTGACGAATTTGAATAATTTTTATTGTGTTTTGATCGATTGAAAAATAGAAAACAAAAATAGGTAAATTTCTAAAGAAAAGCTCAAAAATAAAATAATTAAATTAGAAAACTTCACGTGCTATTTAAAACTGTCATTTCTTCCATCTCTTATTCAGATATTTCTTGATAGATGGCGGTAGTGGCAGATTAATTTGAGTGTTACAAAGTTCACGGGGTCAATTAGCATAACAATAAAAATGTAATAAGCATAGATAAATTATAAGCATTTATTTAGTTATTAAGGAACTGGATGGATAAAAGCGGTATCCGCTTTAACCGTAACAACCTCGAGGAGATCGATATGTCATTTTTTGTTTTAAACAAATGTATTATTAACCTACAGATATGTATCGAATGTAGTGAATGCTCTAAATATTCTAATAAAGTAAACTTAAATTGTCCAAACATTGTAAACTGTGATGAATCTGAGCCAAAGCTAAGTTAATTCCAACAATATTGTTATTTGGTAAATTAGAAAAAATAAAGGTTAATATTACCAAATTTACAATTTATCTTAGAATTCCAATGACCTTTAAAGTCACTTTTTAAGGACCTTATATATTTTTTGATGTATTTATGTGAAGTATTTGTCTAATCTTTAGCATATTAGCATAGGAACGCTTGACCTCAAAAGTCTCAAACTGGTATACTTATTGATTGGGTCTGATACGTTAAGAATTTTGCACTTATAATTTGATATAAAGCAATAAAATATAGAGAGTAGTCATTCTTTATATTATTTATCCAAAGGAGGTATGTCAAAAATGATTAAACGTACACTTATGTGATTGTAAATAATGTCCTTACCTATTTACTTCATTCTTAAGAGTTACGAGTTGCAATATGGAACAGTAGTCGATCTTATAATCCGGACAGGTTCCAACAGCATTCCTGGGCCATCGCGTCGCTTATACTTTCACTCCCTTCTTCCAGTTCGTTCGAAACGATTCATTCATCTACACAAAATGCTATGCAGTTTTATACTACCCATACCATTCGTTTTTATTTAGATATTTAAATCCTAACAGAAGAGGTAACACATACAAACGCCTTATTGTTTGTATTCCCTAATTTAGAAATTCGTGTCATACTTGTGATTTTAATCATCCGCCACCCATATATGTATCACTCTTAGGATATGCATAATCTGGATAATTCGTGATTAAATTAGTTACATACTTTAGACCTTTTAAAGTTTATGTCCATACCAGATTCACTCTTATACCAGACCCAGACCGGCGGTATATAGTTACGCAGCCGGTCGGGTCGTTCCGAACACAATCTGAGTCACGTACTGGCTGGGATTTGTTTTGAAATTAGAACACCCAACCGGCGACAACAACGCCTTTTGTGGATTATCGCCACTGGTATTTCTAATTACTTATTGCTTGTTGGCTAACGCTAAGGCTGCGGCAACGTGCAATAGGCAACAACTCCCGTGTTAAAACTTCTATTTACTTCGGTTATAAAATAACCCCGATTCGGTTCTTATCTTCGGTTTCTTCGTTTTCGATATAACGTCATTCAAGATGCACTTAATAGGCCACATGAAATTGACCTTGTGTTGCAGTTGAAGACGACTAGAGTGCGGCGTTTCTCATCCGTTGGCAAAATTGTCGCCAACTAATAATAAACGACAAATGTTAAGTATTTTAAAGATCACGGATTGAATCCTAAACATTCATATTCATCTTATTACCTATCTATTTTACCAAACACAGCTGATATGGAAAGGCTGAGTCGCTTTAAAATGTAAGGCAGAACTTAAACCTACTAACCCTTTTTATTTATGAATTAAGTACCCAAAGGCAGACACAATATATATTATTTTTTATATTTTGTTCGATAGGGCTTATACGAATTTACGGTCAAAATATATATTTGTAAACAATAAAGAATACAACAAAACATACCTAACTATACGACCTCGCTCGCATGGCGCTGGCGCCGCAGCCGTGCTGCATATAATGTCTGGTTTTTATGCTCTGCTGCCCTAAAAGGCAAGCGCTTGCGACGCATTGGGTCAATAACAAAGATTATTTGTGTACACACGTTGAAAGCATATTTCGGCGGAAATAAACTGAATTAAGACAAATTATTTTATGGAATAAATAACTGATTTATATCCAATAATCTAGAGTTCTAAGATCGTAATTCTATAGGATTTTTTTATTCAATGAGAAATATTTTTTTCTCATTGAATAAAAAAATTGTAGGAAATTGCCTTTTTGCAGTTAAAGGCTTAGACATTGGTCACGTAGCTTTTACCTTACAAAATCCGCCATAACAATAATGTTACCATCATTGTTTTCCGTGAGATGAAGGCAAAATGGTGATTACATAGCCTATATATATATAGTCTCTCTAAGGAATCCTTCTATGGCTCGCTACCATCTTAGGCCTTTATCATCAACCATCAGGTGAGGTAAAGGCACAGAGCTACTCCTTGAACTCGACACTCTTGAAAATATTAAGATAAGCTATCTATTAAGAAATATGTACTGTTAATTTGTGTTGTTTCCGCTTCTTGTTCACTTGGCTGTCATGTCATTTACAGTATGGTGGTACAATTTTACTTAAACTATTAATAAGTCTATTCCTGCAAAGTTAGTCTTCTTATTTATTTGCATTCTGCAATATTTTGAGGTCATATTACCTAAATAAAAGAAAACTAGGTACCAAAAATTGTTTATCAAAACACATGCGAGCATTTTTATAAAAAGGTAAAAACGAATACTTGAATCAATAGTGTTTGCAATAGATGATCTGCGGTAACTACTCTATGTTGTAGGGTTGCCAGACTTAGAGGTCATTGTCAACCACTCGGCGGCCGGAAGGAGGCTGTTCCTCGTGCTCTCGCTATTTCGCAGATAGCTGACTACCGAGGGGGGGAGACATATAAGCAATACATATGCGCAACTGCGAGTCTTAAATTTCGCGACACCGCCTGATAAACTAAAACTTGTCACTCTATATTCGTAAACAATTTATTTTTTATATTCATTTCATTTATTACACGTTATACGACCACCTGTGCAATGTCCGAGCATACTTATAAACTGTTATAAATTAACAATTATTCATAGCAAATTATTCTTGATTTTTAGACAGTAAGTAATTCTATCATTTTTCTCGAAATGCCAAAAAAGTTATAAATAATATATTATTTAAATGGTTGTAGTCGGTAAGTAATAGAAATTTAAACAATTTTTCACTTTATTTATAATTTTATTTTATAAACAAAATAATTTTTAAAACACTGCATATACTTACAGTTAAATACAGTTTATTTAACCATTTGAGTAAACATAAATGAATATATAAATACTTATAGCCCCTAAGAGTGTAGCGTCACGTTGTCAGTGCTATTATACAGCAATAGCAAATAGAAATAATATTCTAACATAGTTTTTAAGGCCATTGTTACTAACACTTTATTGGTGATGCTCGAAATAAATGGATTTAATTTAATTTAATAAATCTTGCAAATATAATTTAGAACTTAAACAAAATTTTAAAGATTTTGCAAAAAATAACATAAAACTCATCTCATACTGGCATCATTACGGCTTCCTTCCGCTACCTCCGCTAGCATTCAATATACTTACATCACCAAAATCGGTCAGATAAGAATCTATCCACCATGTAGCTTTGTTCTTTGTAAAATCATCAAAAAACAGATAATTTTAACATTAGAGTTAAGTGTTTCATATCATTTTACAGGTTTTATTACGTGTAGTAATTTGCTCTTTTTTTGTTTTCGAGCTTGGTCTGTGTATTATCGAATCTTCAACATTCTCCCTTTTCCAGTTAATTATAATTAATATTAAAGCAGTTAATCAGTTAATTAGAATTGAATTTGATATTATGTATTTAATCTCAGGTTAATGGCGGCAGTCCGGCTGAGAAGGCGGGTCTACAGGCTGGTGACGCACTAATCCGAGTGAACAACACCGAAGTATACACCCTTCGTCATCAAGAGGCGCAAGATGCCATCCGCGCCGCTGGCCCTGGCTTAGAGCTCACAGTACAACGGTACCAATCTAGTATACTTATAAAGATATCTGTATTTTGCGGACCTGTAATTGAGATCATAACTGTTCTGGTCCATAAAAGTATTCTTGAGCATATACAATTTCGCAATGACTTAGACCTATGTTCCATCTCCGGCGAATCAGAGAATCTCCTACGGTAGATTGACAACATGACATTGACGATACATTGTCGCACAAAAAGTAAAATGTCACTTAGCACAGAATAGCTATATATATATAGTCTAGCGCGTGCTGCCTTAAGTCAGGTTGTTGGGAGTACATAGAGGTCACCCAAGTTGCACTATTTATTTATTTGTTATCTACGACGGATGCTTTAAACCTATTACATATTGTGTCAGCGGCGGCGGTACGTGGAGGCCCAGCGTGACGCCCACTGGCAGCCTTCCGCGGCCCAACTCAAGATCCCTCGGCGCCACTCCCACACCCGTCACCTCCACATCACTCAAAGCCACACCTCAGCCCTCCCGGGCCTTTGGATCTGGACACAACAATGTCGCCAAGCCATTTGGATATGTTAGTATTTTAAACTCGTATTATGTTCATATGTAACTAAAAATATGTAAATAAATATATAATCTGTTTTGTATCTTTCGAATTTTCCATGTCAATAGCCGATAAAACTATATCAATTTTTGAAATTTGAATGATTATTTTAACATGAGGTGAAGGTTTAAATTTGACCAAACACGTTGGAAATATACACTAAAGCGAACCATTTATTTAGGGATAATTCTTTAACCAAGTAAAAACTTTTTAGATGAACGGAAATGATTCGGTAAAGAGCATTGTGAATAAGCAGTACAACACACCGGTGAATATGTACAGCGATAAGACCATCGCGGAGACGCTCTCTGCCCAGACTGAAGTCCTCGCCGGGGGAGTGTTAGGGTAAGTTACACATTTTCGCTCAAACAAATAAATAATAAATGTACAGTCTCCTTCATTTTGAAATCCTACAACAGGAGAAAATTTCGAATTTGTTCATATATGAAATGTAAGATCCCCATAATAAATGAATAACGTTACTGACGGTCATGGTGTTGTTTATTGTAGATACATATATCATTAATCTGTGGTGTTTTTGTCACAGAGTACTTTGTAATATATAGTTGTTGGGTTGTTGTGAGCCTTGACGTATGACAGTAGATATATATCGGTGACGTAATTTTTATTTTATTTTATGCCACTGGCTTCTTGCCCTAATACAAATCATATAAAAGATTACAAATAGCTTATGTAAGCGTTTCTTTGAAAAGACCAAAGCCCTTTAAATTACTGCTCGTAATGTAATTCAGGGTTTATGGAACTGATTTGCAAGAACACTTCACTTCAAATAAAAGTTCAGTGCATTTGTTTCTTCTATTATGATACAAAAAAGACAGTGTGATTGGAAGTGACATTTAGAAAGGTATATTCAATTTACGACTTAAGCTAGATAGATAGAATATTTTTAGAGAATTTGCTTAATTGTACACCATAAATTACAAATACAGCCAATTTTACAGATGTTACATTGAACAAGCTGTCACGCCAATTTATCATCTTAATAAACGGTTCTTACCTAAGTGTTTAAACATGTGTCGTCTATATGTATTTGATCGTGTCTTTATGCATCTACAGTTTTCCTCCCTACATGCCATCTATGATTGTTTATGGTTTCTTTAAAGCTGCTTTAATTTAAATTACTTGACAGTTCTCAAGGTTTGCTATCCTCTTTCTATGCTCATACAGTAGTAGTGAATTTATAGTTTGTTAGTCCTTTCAGATTCAGGTGTAATAAAACAATCATTTCGTTTGATATAAAGTGTCCTTTCGTTGACAGAGTTAACTTCAAAAAAAATGAGAAAACTTACGATGCAGAGAAGAGTGCAGTATTCAAAGTACTGCAAGAGGAAGCGAACGATCCGGAACCAGGTATTATAAACATTATTTTAAACTCGAGACTTAATGAAATTCCGCGCCTTTATGTTTCATTCATTACATTCACATTAAATACTAGTTTCAAATTTAAATCATCGCTCATTTCGTACATATATTTATGAGGAACAATACAACGAAGAAGCGGCCGTTTGTGTTTAGACCTCACACGTGTTCTAATACATTCATCATCATTGACTGTAAAAAATTCTCGACCTTATTAGTTTGAAACATAGCATACCTTAATACTTGAATTATATATCAAAAATATTAATTGTAAATAATTATTCCAATTATAAATGCATCATGAATATGCCCTTTACTATACTATTAATTAATTTTTCTTTTTATCAAAAAAAAGCTGCTCACATCTAAATTAACTGGTTCCGCTCGATCTTATTATTAAATTAATAAAGATATCGTTTATACAAAATTAACGACTCCCATGTATGACTTGACACAAGAAGTAGAAGTGGCTCCTGGTGCCGCGCCCCCGTTGAGCGGACTTCGGCATGTGCAAGCGCCAGTGACGCGCCCCGACGCACCTATCAACAATACTGGCGGCTTACCTCCTGGCCAGAATATTTGCGAGGAGTGCGAACGACTCATCACGTAAGTCGCTGCGCAAGAGCAGCCGACACGGTGGCAAAGCGTCAAAAGTCCTCTGGACGTCTCGAGTCTATTAAATTTTAGGGCAATCTCGCGGCACTATCATGGGCATGTTGAATCATTTGGCAGATCCCTCATCTAGTCCGTACATACGACCTTGGAATGCACCCCCGAAGCGAACTAATGAAGTGTAAATAACCGAATGTTGCGGGCCGACAGAAGCGTGTCAATTTTACTCGCGTGCGAGCGTGGGTCGCGCCGGCACGCCGAGCAGCCTGCACCGCACGCACCGCTCGCGCTCGCGCACCCCGCACGTGGCGCCGCAGAACGCGCCCCCGCCCCCGACCCCGCCGGCCGCGCGCGCCTGCGCCGGCACGCAGACACCGGCGCCCGAGCAGCTGGCGCCCGAGCCGCAGCACCGGCCCAGCATCCCCGTGGGGTGCCACCAGGTCCTTCCGGACGGTCGGATCGCTCTTGGTGCGCCCGGCGTCCCGCAGCCGCAGGCCGGCTCGCTGCCCGTCATCAACGACACGCCTTATTGCACCGATTGTAACCGCTACATTATGTAAGAGGCGTCCTGAGGAATGCCTAGACGTGTTTGCGACCGTGTCGATCTGTGCTCTAGTTCTAAGTGTGCTGTAGTTTATGTTCCATTTGTATTTAGTGTAGCAGTTTCTTTTATTACCTCGATTTTGTACATATAATGTAAATTTTGTAATCCAAATTTAAAGAGAGCTGCTACATCCGATTTGTACAACTATCGAATACTATTAATATATGTGTGTGTATATATTAAAATAGTACGAGCGATCTTTGTACAAATCTTACATGATCATCTGACACAACATTAATAGATTTCATCCCTACATCTTCATTAGTTACGTGGAATGGTAATTTAGAAGTAAATTATTGTGTAACAGGGCAGATGCAGATGTCAATCACTAAGCATGTCGTCGTTTTGATGCACCGTTTAGAAACATAATTCTATTTATTTATTTATTTTTATATTCGCTTGTCACTATTGATGAATTCGCACGAGCGATTGATGGGCATGCTAACTCAGTGTACATTTTTTTAAGCGGATTTTATAGAAATGATATATCCGTGATTTGCTGTTTATTTATTGTATTTAAACAGAGAGAATCATTAAACAATCTATTTGATGCTAGAGTATACATAAGTTTGTATCTCAATCAGAATATTCTTTTATTTATAGCGGTGTGTTCGTGCGTATCAAAGACAAGAACTTGCACGTGGAGTGCTTCAAGTGTTCTACCTGCGGTAGTTCCCTTAAGAACCAAGGCTATTACAACCTGAACGGCAAATTGTATTGCGATATCCACGCCAAATTGGTGGCTCGACAGAATCCTCCAGCACCCAACCTAGAGCCCGTCACTGTACCTCCGTAAGTTTAATTTATTGTACTCAAACTCATGTCCCAAACTTAAAAAAAAAACATAAGTTTTAATTTTCCCTGGTAATAAAGTAGTAACTAGCTTGTCGTTGGTATATCCAATATAAAAATGTAGGTAAATTATTTAACTTATTATGGTGCTCTTTTTTCAAGTGGTGGCCGTCTTCCTACAAATTCATATTCAACACCATTGCCTCCGCTCTCTACTAACAACTACACTAATGGATCATCATCTATGTTTAGCGTGAGTAGAACATTGTTTTAATTATGGAAATATTGTCGTCTACTATTTTCAATAGCTAGTTAATTAAGTACTTACCACTTTAGTGCCAAGCTATCGATTCCTATATAGCTTTAGCTTTTAGGTAAATTTCGGTTTCTATAGATCTTTATACCTACTTTAATATAATCTACTTTTTGTATGTTTCGTCATAGCCGTCTAGCAACTTATCGGGTCCTAAGCCGTTCGGTTCATCTATCGGATCCGCATATTCCCCGTCACTGTCCCCGCGCTCGGCGCCCATGTCGCCGGCGCGCCCGGTCACAGCGCCAGCACCAGTATCTGCGCCAACGCACGCGCCGACCCTCACGGCTGCAACAGCACCTTTCGCACCTAGTAAGAGAGTCACATTTGCTATTTAACTTGAAATAGTTTTGCTCGTCAGTCAATTGTGCAGTGTGCTATTTTTTGATGGGAAAATTGTAATTTCATTATTTATATTTTATAGAGTTTGGCCCTGTTTCGGAATAAAAAACTCTTAAATCTCAATTTCAGTTCAGCACCTGTCGTTCTCTCAATATGTTTGCAAAAAGGACAGATGTCATAAACATACCGTGACAGAATGGTGTTTTCGACCTCAATGAAAATATAGGATATTAGGACGCATCTCCTCGCATGCCGTCAGATATTGTCCATGAATTCTTTGAATTCATCTAAATATAAGTTATTTGCCAAATCTGAATTTCTGCTGTCCTTTTTCTATTGATAGTGAATGAATTTAAGTTCAGTGTATGAACCTGAACTGAAATTCAAACAGGTCCACCAACAGAAGAACAGGAATCCGAACAGGATTCTGATTCTGATTCTGAATTTCTGATTCTGTTCCTGTGATTTACCTTACCTACTCACGTTTTGAAAAATGAAATATATTGGTGTGTAAAATATTGACAATGAAAGAAAAATTTTAAATGTTGGAATTATAAGAATTGGCGTTTAAAATTTCATTTTATTTCACTTTATAAAACCATTATTTATTTTCAACAGAGGTCCCAGTTTCCCTTTTCAAAGGTAATTTATAAATAATAGTTTAAATAAATAGGCTCAGCTTTATATAGCTTATTATTATTATTTTAATGTTATTAATGAATAATTGAATGTGTATTTTAGAAACAGCGCTACGCGCAGCATAATATGCAATCGCAACATTTAATAACTACCTTTTAGCACCAAACGTCTGTCGAGTGAATCATACGATACGATACAGGCTACATAAAGTGCTTCCGTCAGATATTTAACATTCACGCTTCTTTTAAAACAATTAGATGTTTAGTCACTTAACTTATTCAAATGAACTAATAATATACTTTCATTTTCCTTCCCTTTTTCCATTTTAACCAATTATGAATCTTACTAATAGCTCTTAATGTGAAAAGCATTGTGTGGCCCCCACCAAATCCTCCTGACGATGAAATGCCTAAAAATGACTCATCTCCCCGAGTTATTTGTAAGACAACTATCGCCGAACAAATACCATCAATAACTGAAGACATGTCTATGTTCCAAATGCCTAATAATCCGCAACAATTTTTGAATCAAACGATGTCTTCATGTCAAGAAAGCTCTGGATATGCATCTAATGTGTCATACGCATCAGCCACTATGACATCTGCTACAGCGTCTTCATCTAAATCAGAATCTATTGTGCATTCACAACAATCAGAACAAAAATTAGAAACTAGCCATATGGTTCAATCGTTCTCAGAGGAATCTGAAAAGAGTCAAAGTGTGATGATTTACCAATCCCAGACAAGTCCTCCTATTCAAACATCTTATGTAAATCTTTTGGACAAAACTAATCAAACTCAACTGAAAGAAAAAGTTGAATCACAAACGGTTATTAGTTCTTCGGCATATAGTGTCGCAAAAGAATCAAAATCTGTAAGCACGTTTGCTCCTTCAAAAAAATCATTTGATATTAACGTGAAACAATCTGATGTTGGTAAAACAATAGAAGAAAATAATAAAGTTTTATCTTTTGATACATCCAACACAGGAGAATCTAAACAAAATTTTGAAGACGCTATTCCTAACCCTAGTGAAGAAGTTTCGAATAATGCTTCTGTAAATCCACCTTTAACCCAAGAAATTATAAATGCTCAACAAAAAGATACTTGTGAAAAATCAATAAATGTAATCCAAAAAGATACCATTATAACTACTGAAGCATCTATTTCAAAACATGAAAGTTTTAATACAAATAAAAGTGTAGAGGACGTACTAGAAGATAAAATTACAAAGCCGCCTACTACCGAAGCACAAACGATAAATCTAAAGAATTCGAATCGAGTCCCTATGGTAGAAGCTTTAACGATTGCTACTGACCGCCCTTATTCCCCCATGTCTTGTAATGTAACAAACCCAACTCCACCCAGTTACGTGTTACCAGAGACTAATATAATACCTGAAATACCAGTTAGTACTTATCCCAACGCTAATGATTTAATAATGACAGTTGAGAAACGAGAAGTGGTATTATCGTCAGCACCATCTCCAATGTTTAATCAACAACCAAAACGAGGTATAACACCTATACAACCTATCAAAACTTATAATCCACCTGAAATCAAACAAGCTTCAGTTCCCATGCCTCCAGAAACAAAACCTTATATCCCTCCTGATTTTAAAATAAATATCGAACCACGTGTAACTAGGGATGAAACGTCTTCGCCCTTGGTGGAAGCATTAACGACTGCCCCAAACAGACCGTTCACTCCTGTCCAAACTCCACAAATAGAAAGAGGATCTCTTAGAGAGGCCCTTACAATAGCTCCAGATCGTCCTTATAGTCCTTCACCAATGGGTGTAACAAGTCAATCTAGTTATACGTCAACCTCTACAGTACAGGTACAGTCAATTACGTCCGATATAATTAGACCAATTGCTACACAAACGACTACTCAACATACAGATTATGTTCATTCTGAAATTTCAACTATACAAAATAAAAACAAATTGCAATCATCTTCTAATATGTCAGCATTTAAACCAGTGGCCAAACAAGTCTTTCCTCCACCCCAACCAGAAGAATTTTGTTTGCTTGCACACTTTCCACCCATTGCAGATGAATTGAAAACTAATTTCGAAAAATCTACACGAACAAAACAAGAAACAATTATATCTGAATCTAATTTTGCTCAGCAAGCCATAATGTCAACTAGTAGTACTAACACACACGGGTTTTCATCGGTTAAAAGTGCCCAACAATTCTTTGAACATTTAGATCAAAGAGAAAGTCTGTGCTCTACCGCCGTAAGATCCAAAGCTGGGTTACATAAACCTGATAAAATTCCGTCTTATCAAAAACATTTCGAACAATTACCTTCTCAAAGGGGCATTACACCAGAAATTTGTAATGCACCTGCCATCCCTCAAAGACCTGTAACTCCAACTACAGATCCTCCCATCAAACCAAGAGACAAATCACAAGAGCCCAAATCATTTATATCAAGCGTGGCAATCGATAATATGTCAGCTCTTAAAAATCCTCAGGTAAAAGCTCCTGTTGAACAATGCCAATTACAATTCCAAAGAAACACGCCTATTTCAATGACTTTTCAACCAGTGATAGATGAAACCTTTTTAAGAGCTTCTCCAGCTCGTAGTCGTCCTATAACACCCAGTTTAATAAACAAACCTGCACCTATAATACCACATTATCAGATGAATTTAGTGACGGTAGAACATTTGCCACCCGAGAGTCATCTCTATGAACCGTCCAGTCGGGAGGATAGCCGATCACCCACCCCAAAACTTAGATCCAAATCACCCGCTCCAGGACCACCACCAAACCCATTAAAAGCTCAAGCCCCACGGCTTAAAGACCACAACGTCAATACAGCTCACACTCTATTGACTCAAGCAACTTCAAATCTAAGAAAAGAACATGATATGGCTCACAAGGAATTCAAATCTGGGGTTTTTGAAGTAAGACCTCAAGACCAACCTGTAATGATCCAAGAGCAGAGACATTCAAATGTTGGATGCAAAACAGAAACGTATAACAAACAAGATATGAACATAAAGGAAGACTCAATGATTAATCAAAATTATGCTCAAAGGCAAATGCAGTCACAGAATGTGACAGAATATGGAAATACTACTGTACAAACAACTAGAAAAACATTTCAAGAATTTGAACGAACTCAATCAGCTACAGTAGTAGAAATACGAAAAGGAGACCTCCTTCATTCTTCAGGATATCAACAAATAGATTCTAATATTCGACCATCCAACATTAATCCTAAACAAGTTTTTCCACCACCAATCATGAGTATGCAAAAATCTCAACAAAATTCATCTCTTAACCTTACTAATGAGAGTTTTGCCGACGTCAGTAGATCGATAGAAAATTGCCAACCAAAGCCTTCGATTTCCGGTGCTAACCAAGGTCCAGTGTGTGATCCTACCCCATCGACAGGTTCCAGTGTAGGAGCTGCCGCACGTGGCAAAACGTTCGGCGTATCTTCGGCTCCCAAGAGAGGCAGAGGTGTATTGAATAAGGCTGCACTGCCTGGCTCTAGAGTTCCCCTTTGCGCTTCCTGTAATGGGAATATTAGGTGATTCAAGTGCTAGGTTATTTCGTTGTGGTTTTGTGTCGCATGCGTGAAACTCTATTTGAATAGATGATGAATGACTCATCTGACTTATATGGTTTTATTTTAACTTAACCAGTAAAAAATGTTTACCGCTAACTATTATAACTTGTATGAGCTTTTAATGTTTGTTTATTTGAGTGTTTTGTTTTCTTCTAACAGCTCTCGATTCGCAGACTGTGAGCAGCCCACAAAAAACAGATTTCAAAAGCCCAGCTGAGGAAAGGCTTATAAGGAAAATGGCCAAAATGGCCTTAAATGGCTATGAAATTGGTATACAAAGAAAGATAAAGCCTGCTGATCATATTCAATCTATGGCAGACAAAATTCAAGACACGGTTGTTACCAAGCATCCTTTAAATACAGAGGGACTATCGTCTGGTGAGAACAGTCGTGATAATACCCTAAAAAGACCTTTTAATAAATCATTTGACAAAGGATATAAAACACAAGATAGTATTCAAAGTTTAGGAGATAAAATTAAAGAAACAATTGTCAATAATCACCCTGTTACTATAAATTTAGTTAACGGTCATGTACCCATTCCCCCACCAATACCCAAATCGCCAATACCAACTTTAAATACACCCATCACACCAGTTGTTCTTCCTTTAAATAATAAAAGACCTTCAGATTTCATTCCTAAAAACTTAAATTCTACATTCACGCCCGATACAAACATGACTGATAAAATTTCCAATGGAACTGGTCATTTAAACAAAGAAGTAAATAAGGACAGAAATGAATGTTCTACAAATACAAATACTTTACGGAAAAATAATGGATACGAAAAAGCATCATTTCTAAATGGAATGAACACTTCTAATAATGAAATTTACAACCAAGAGTTAAAACTTAATAGCAATACGTTTAACAAAAAGAAAATATTCGAACAGCAAGAAGATGTGATTGGGTCAAATAATTCTATAGAAACAATGACAAAAAAATTAAACGAAAAGAACAATGTATTTGATATAAATACATCTAATAAAATGTATTCTACCGAAAAGAGTTTGAATTTTACCAACGATAAGAATATACAAGATGACGACGTATCATTAAAATCAAGTATACCAAATAATTTATACGATAACACTTTGTATACATTAAAATCAGTTACAGAAAGGATGAAAGGACAATATGAAAACATTGATGATGGTGGCAACGTAAAACAAAACGATTCTGACTTAAACGTTTATAGTGAAAGGGAAGATACAGACTCAGAAGTAATAGTAAAACGAAGACCGAAAAAAAATACAAAAATTGACGATGGTAGAAGAGACTCTCATATTATTGCTCGACCTTTAAGTACAATGACATCCGTAGACGTAACTGATGGAATGTATCCGGTATGTCACAAATGTGACAAAGCTATAAAAAGGTAATAATCTCTATTAAATTTAAAAAAGGAAACAAAATATATTATTCGAGCGCTATGAAAGTAAGTCATTTTAGAAATTTGGACTCACATAGTTGATTAATTATGCACGAGTGTTGTTTTCTTTTTATTAATGAAAATTAACAAATTAATACTGACCACCTATAACTAAAGTTGGTTGTAATTGACCGTGTACTGTTGTATTAATTTAAGGATTGTTATAAACAGGGGGCCGTTTATTACCGCTTTGGGCCGCATCTGGTGCCCTGAGCATTTCATTTGCGTAAACGCTACATGCAGGCGCCCACTACAAGACATCGGATTCGTTGAAGAAAATGGACAATTGTATTGTGAATTCTGTTTTGAACAATACATTGCACCAGCATGTGACAAATGCCATGCCAAGATTAAAGGCGTAAGTATCATCTATATTTATACAATAAAGGGGTTTGATTTATCCAAAAACTATGGAATACTTACTGTTGCGTTAATAAAATATAAAAAAGTAATATATATAAAATTATTTTTTTCTGATAAGTGGTTACTAGCAGATTAAGGCCTATTCGGCATCTACATATTATCAAATACTAATGGTGTTTAATTGTGTGTATACCGCTTGGCGGATTAAGTTCCTATATATAAGGTAGGGGAAAAAGTCTTTTCGCATATGGTGTGTATAAACTTGTAATAAAATATCTTTGACTGTACTATTTAAAAAGGTGACATTTCAAACATAATCAAATTAGGAAAATTTAGTTTCCCACTATTTTTTATTTGTTTTCTTTCTGTCGAAATGAGCGATTGAAACGAATCTGTCTTTGTGCGATAGAAATTAGACACATATTAGAAATTTATTACAAAAAAGAAAAATAATGCACTGCAAGCCACGAATAAAATTGTGACGTTTATGTACCTAATGCAGTGTCAGCACAAAATTGGTTTAAACATTTTCAATCCGGGAATTTTGATTTCAAATATGCACCTCGCTCTGGTCGCCCTGTTACGGTAACTAAAGAACTGGGAATTGACCCCAAAACAATTTAAAATAAGCTGAATACACAAAAAGCTCGATATTTGGGTGCCACACGAACTCACTGAAAGAAACATAATGAACCGTGTACTTATTTGCGATTCTTTATTGAAACGTAATGAAACGGAACCATTTTTGAAGATATTGATAACTGGTGATGAAAAGTGGATAACGTGTGACAAGAACGTGCAAAATATCGTGGTCAAAGGTCGGTCAGGCTTCACAGACTGTGGCAAAACCTGGGTTAACTTGCAATAAGGTGATGCTGTATTTATGGTGGGATTGGAAGGGCATTGTTCATTATGAGCTTTAACCGCCGGGAAGAACCATCATTCGGAACTCTCCTGCCAACAACTGATGAGATTAAAGCAAGAAGTTGAGAGAAAGCGGCCGGATTAATAGAAAGGGTGTGATCTTTCATCACGATAACGCCAGACCACATACGTTTTTAGTCACTCAGCAAAAATGAAGAGAGTTTGGCTGTGAGGTATTAATGCATCCCCCATATAGCCCTGACCTTGCACCTTCAGATTTCCACCTGTTTCGGTCTCTTTAGAATTCTTAGGTAGTATCAGGTTAAAATCAAAAGAGAACTGCCGAAACTACTTGTTGCGTTTTTTGATCAGAAGTCCCAAAATTTCTACAGCAACGGCAACAATCATGTCTCTACCTACAGAATGGCAGAAAGTCTTCGAATATATACTGTAATTAAATGTAAATTAACTTTGAAATAAAAAGTCTTGAATTGCGATAACACTTTTTTTTCTTTGAATAAAATGCGAAAACACTTTTTTCCCAAAATTATCATATATTGTTTCGGAATATATCAACTCAATCAATTTTATTTTATATCAATTCTGTCATTGTCATATTGCACTTCATTTTCTAAAGGTGCTTGTGTGGTTCTGTGATATTACTTAAGTTATGGCCATTTTATTTCAGGATTGTCTCAATGCTATAGGAAAACATTTCCATCCGGAATGTTTCAACTGTGTATACTGCGGGAAACTATTCGGTAATAATCCCTTCTTCTTAGAAGACGGACTACCGTACTGTGAAGCAGGTGAGAATTTAAAAAGCAGTATGGTTTACCTTGATTATTGTTATTATATGAAATGTTTAATTGAACGAATCATTCAACAGACTGGAACGAGCTGTTCACAACAAAATGTTTCGCTTGCGGGTTCCCTGTGGAGGCGGGCGACAGGTGGGTCGAGGCGCTCAACAATAACTACCACAGTCAGTGCTTCAACTGCACGGTGCGTATGATGCGAGCATTAATATAATACAATACACTTTAAATACTCTTATTTTAAATCACAGTTAACGAACCGTGCTACCATTTTTTACCTGAACGTAACTGTCATTAACATGAAATAGTCAAAACTTGAGTTCACATGAAAAATAAAAAATCTTTAACTTTGTATTTTGTTGCTAAATCAATTTTGACATGAAAATTATAAACGTAATTAATTATACATTATAATTAAATCCTATTTGTAAAATTTTTAATTTTCATTCTCAGAGGTTATTGGACGGACACAAGTTTTAGGTACTCAAAAACAATTATTAGTAAGAAGCTCGTCATACGCTGCCACAATTGTGTTACCCCAAAATTAACAAAACGAGTGTGTGATCTCCCTGTAAATAATCAACCAATAAACATCTGACATTTTTGTATATTATCATTTGCAAACTTCCTTCAGTTCAGGAAGAAGTAGTTAGAACTTTTATGTGTAAATATTTTAATAATATAGATATTTATATTTTTCATGAATTAAGATGCTTGTTAATAAATGCTTTTTAAAGATTGTTCTTAGGTTACAAAAGTGACAGTATGTACTCAAGTAGAAATGTTTTGGCTATTTTATGTAGACTATTTTCATGGTTTGACTGATACAATGTTACATAAAATTTTATTTAATCTAATTTGTCTAGACTAAACAGATGTTCCTACTAGTACCTAAAAATATTATGTATAGGTTATAACACTTTAAAACCAGGTAAAATTATAAAGAATAATACAAGTAAGCGGAAGAAGATATGCCCTAAAACCAACTAATCAAACTCAGTATCACGAAAAGTCAAACTAATGTTCCTTGGGACATTGTCTCTTCCCGATTCCTTAGGTTACTATTTTAGTATGTTGGAATAAGAGGTTAAGCCTTGTTTCTCAATACGTACGGGCATGGAACGCTGGAGCTTTAGATTAAGGATCGTATAGCTCAAGAAAAAAAACCTTTATTAGTTAATAAAGAAATATATAGCAAAGAGTATTTACTTTTGTCCTGAAATTTACATAATTATATTTATTATTTAATTATAGGTGTGCAAAAAGAACCTCGAGGGACAAAGTTTCTTCGCCAAAGGAGGTCGGCCTTTCTGCAAGACTCACGCCCGTTAGTCCAGAACAAATAATGTACAACTCCGACACTGTTTACTCGACTACAACCTTCCGCCCTGTGTCTCCTTCACCTATCACGCCGCCTGCTCCTGAAACACCCTCACCGCAAAGGACAAGGAAGTTAGAAACACCCCTCCACTTCGATGGAGGATTGTTTTCCGACATACGGAGCAAGGATGGAAAATTACTCAGCAAAGTTACCGTCGACCGATTACACAGCTCGACGCATCACGATGTTACCGACTCTCCTAGCGTGCATGAAAGTATCGGGCCACTTGGTAACAAGGACTATGTAAATGATATCCTCAAAACTGAAACAATAACTAACGAAGACGTTATTAAGGTTAAATTTACTCCAGTGCCCCCTGAAATAGATTCACCTAGACTACTTACACCCTCACAATTCCATATAAGCAGAACTAAGAGTCCAATACAATATTTAAAAGACAGCTATGAAGATTTACAAAGTTATAAGATTGTGAGTTCCGTGTGCAAAGGGAAATTATTCAAAAATGATACCTTAATTGAAAAAGAGCAAGGTTTTGATAATATCATTGTTAAAGAACCAATAATTAGGCCTCATAGTCCACTTGCAAATTTACTTGTACCCGAACAATTAACAAAAATTGATACTTACTTGCAAGAAAGCTTAGATGCATGTGCTGGTGAAATCAAAATTCGTACAACTCCTATACATATAAAATTAGAAGGAGACAATATGTCGAAAGATTCAGATACAAAAACTAAAGAAATAAGTAAAGAAATACATAGCCCAAAAGTAAATATAAGTACAAATGATACATCCAATGGTTACCTTACTGAAGATAAATTAAGTGAAAAATCTACAGAGACTGCAAAATCAGATATTATTAAACAACCTTTGACCCCTGAAGAATTAGAAACTTCTATACATGACCCGAAACATGTTCCAAGCAAAAAGTCCAAACAAAACAGTGTATCTGTAGAACATCCAGGAGTATTTAGAGCTTTTTATAATATGCCTTTACATTATCATGCAACAATTTTATGTGTTATATTAATTGTATATAATCTTGTATATCAATATGTTAAAAAGAACTGTCACAGTCAAAGGTAAATTTACAGTGTCAAAAAACTAAATAATACTAGTCATTCAGTAGTGACAATATGTATACTACACTGTTAAATTTAAATAGCTGCTTCACAGAATTAGGATGATGTAAATAATGACAGAAAATTCCCTTTTTTTGTAACAACTTTAATAATTCATTAACCTTCAGTGCTTTCGCTATCATAAAACACTCGCAAAATAGAGATAAATTATTACACAATTATGTGTAATTTAAATTTAAGGCTTTTGTAAACAGCTTCCGGAATGTTGCAGTGAACTGTCACTAACAATAACAGTAATAATTAAAATTAATAGATAATTAAATCTAGAAGTGGTATTTTCATAATTGTATTAATCTTGAAGAAATTATTGGTGCACCAACTTCTAAAATACAGTATTTGATTGTAATTTGTAATCAAGCTATTAGATATTTAATTCATTTATGCTGGGTTTATCTTTGGATGGTTTGCTTACAAAGCACTGAATTTTGTCAAAATTAATGCCTTGCAAGTAAAACCATCTGTGGATATTTTCTTTAACCCACCATTATTCATAATTGATTGAAAATTGTATCCTATGCAATATTTTGTATTATTATTAAGTGATAAAATCGCAAAATTTGCAATTTTTTTTTACTGTTCATAATAATGTTATATTTAAGGTCTTATTTATTTAGTCTTACTTATTGCAATTAGTGTACAACACATATTATATGTGAGCTTAAATAAAATATTTTAATTATAAAAATGTTTCATTATGTTAACATTTCATTAAGAAGCATATGATGCCTGTAAGCCTAGCACAGGATGTGGACAAAATTGTTCTCCACCATGCATCTCCATTTGACAGGAGACAAAATTATTTTCTCCACTTTAGCTAACA
Source organism: Acentria ephemerella (assembly GCA_943193645.1). Lineage (NCBI taxonomy): Eukaryota > Metazoa > Arthropoda > Insecta > Lepidoptera > Crambidae > Acentria > Acentria ephemerella. Next base: position 10,286,308 of record OW971879.1, on the reverse strand, counting down.
TGGCGAACCAAAACTTTTTGTCCCTTGATGCATCTATACAGGGACTATTTCTCCTCTTCCTTAGCATGGTGTCACTTGTAGGGGAGAAATATTGAGAATATTATTGCTACCATACGAACAATACGAATTAGTACTATACTAGGTCTTTGATATCTGTGTTAGGTAGCTATATCAACAAAAACAAAATTTGAGACTTTTTTAGATTTTTAAACAGAGAACAGTATCATTTTAAAAAAGGGGCTAAAGTTAAAGTTGTAATATAAGTTATAAAATTGATTTGTTTATAATATTTTGCTATACAGTGCTATTGTAGAGAGATATCTAGAGAATTACTTTCACTTATCTTGATGGATTATATCACCACATAACGCTTTGAAGAAATATACTCCGTGAGCTCATTTAACTATACCCCTGCAGGGACAATTTGTTTTTTAAAATAAAATAATTGTTTTAAAAATATTCAACGGTGTATATATTCTACATTATACTCTTATTTTGACAAAACATAATTGATTTGTAGATTAAGTTTCATTACTATGATAGTTTAAATCAAAAATGTTTGGATAATTAATTTAAACTTTTCAAAAAACATTATTGCACAACATATGCTAATAAAATTATTACATTAAAAGAAACTTTTCGAAAATAAAATCTTTCCTTTTCTACTTCAAGTAAAATAAAGCTCAATGACAGATGTATATTTTACAATATGTTTCTATATATTCAATACTTAACCGCTGAATTTTAAGATTTTATTTACAAAAAAACTACTAAACTCCAGTCTGTTTCCACAAAATTTTCCATTGCTAAATCTAATGGTACACACTGTATATGATGATTGTCTTGATGGTGTTGTGGATTATTCATATATCATGTAATATGTATTACATATTCTTATATTGACCACAAAATACTTAATAAATTCAACTACTTAAAACATGCTGGTTTGGGTTTTTCACCATACATTAGGTATGATGATTAAAAATGCAGGATCATTAAGACCAAATATAATGTCTTTACATAATTTCAGTATTTATATTTACAAGTTTTATTTTACAATATTTACATAATTTTAAAAAGTAAATTATTAGACTCACCTAAATGAAAGTAAAAAACAAAGTTCTTGTTACATGTCATTGAAACAGTTAGCTTTAGTTATTCTGATCAACGTTAGTCACACTGTTTTGCATGCCCTCATCATAATTATTTCCATCGAAAATAAAATTTGAAATCCTGAAATTAAAAGGACTTTAATAGAAAATGGATGAATTTTGTACCAGAATTTGACAATGAGATGATTGGCGTTTAATTTAAGTTTTTGGACAAAGGCACACTGTTGAAATGATATAAGATAACAATTGATGTTAGAGATGCTTACAAATGTGCCTTTTTTATTAAGTATGATTAAATTTTTAAAAATAAAGTTTCTAATTATATTTTGAAACTAAATCAGAAACAAGAAATCAAAATATTATTTATTTACTAAATAGTCATTTATTTTAGCCAGGTAGTCATTTATTTTTGTTACTATAAATTTAGTTTCTGGAAATGTTGATAAGACAGTTATATAATTTTATCACAATGAGATATTAAAACCAGTTAGTATTATGTCTCAAAGTAAATTAACTTCACTTCTCTCTAAAACAACTCAGTAAATTATGTGAGCTGAATTTAACAGAAAAGATTTAGACACTTGAAATCATCAAAGAGGATCAGTTTAATAGTTTTTAAACTTAGGATTTCTAATTAACTTACACATCCCAATTCAGCCCGAGTCCAATAAAGGTGAAAGTAAGAAACCCGTGCCATAATGTTGTTACCATTGGAATCGGCTCCCTTTTGTGACCGAAATTTTTAAATGATCTTTTAGGCAATAACGATGTGGATTTATATAACCTAATCATCATAGTCGCATTCACAGATTAGAGAGTATGTTGCGTTTATTAAAAGGTTGCGTTTATTATGTTTTGAATACAGACTAGTTTTGAAATTTATTTATTTTAATTATGGTCTTACCGGCCCTGGCTTCTTGGCCTTCAGCCGAACTAGTTTGAATGATCACCATAAACACAGAACAGGGTATATATATACCCTAACCATAGTACTATAACCGGGTAATCCAAAGCCATGGCACAGGGAACTCTCGTCCTTCTTGTAATATCTTATATTAAGTAATGGTGTTACGTAGCGATGTCTCGTATTTGCCCCATGGAGTTTTTAGCGACTAATGGTAGTCTAGACGTCTTGAGTTGAGTTGATTTTTACTCTATTGGAGCCGAGTTACCAGTGTAACTTATCCCTTTACCCCATGGAGTTTATCACAATGTTAACGACTACGATAAAATGATACCAAAATGAGAATGAAACTATACGATATGTATCGAACCTTTTGGTATGAAATTACACCATTGCTCCCCATCACAGAAAAGGCAAACTATGTTTTATGTAATAATTTCTGGCTCCGTTATAATGCATCTCTTTGTACCATGGATTTTTTTCAAATTCATTTATAGGTAATCATATTAGGAAAAGGAGCATTCATCACTATAGTTTTTTGGCATTTGGAGCAACAATTTTATTTGAAGACTTTTATGACTACTATTAGAGAAATCTATTGTGATAAGGTCACTTGAGTACTTTCCATACATTTATTTCCCTATACTTAACTGTATTAATTTGATTTAGTTCGAATGTCTTACATCAGTTACGACTATAAAATTTTACCAGGCGACCAGTCCTACTTTCCCCAGGACGCTGAACTACGTACCAGATTGAAAACCAATTAAAAGATGACGTTTTTAAGTTGCACTCTAAATAAAACAGTTATATTTCCAGTCCAATTTTAATATTATTAAGAGGCGGGTTTACGTAACTCAACCTATTTCAAATATTACTTCTAAAATACATACTTATTATGTACAAAAATAATTTTAACGCTTATTATTACATATACTTAAAACTATTTACACTACATGTGTACGAGTTTGAAGTGTACAGTGCTATTACAAATAAATCAATAATTACTGTCATAAAAGTTCCTAAGGTTTATTTAATTTTAAAATGAATTTATTTGAATTTGTAATCACTTTGTTATTTGTAATAATTGTTGAAACAAGTCCTTAATTGAATTATGTCACTGTAAATGCAAAACAATTAACCTACATACTTATAATATGAAAACTATTTTCAACACAAACAACAAAACATACGTAATATTATAGTGTTCTTATAAGTTCCGAGAACAGAGATATTATAAAATATTTTAATCTTCAAATTTAATGGAATGGACGCCAGTGTCTATAGCGCCCCCGCGGTAGGAGCCTCGCTTCTTCTTCGTTTTCTCATGCTTGAATGACTTGCCACGCGTGTGTTTCAAGTCTATACTCGCTCGCTCACCCCATGAACCGCGAGCTCCACTCTGTAAAAAAATGTATCAAATGTAATTTATCTACTGGTAAGCTTCATTTTACTGAAAACATATTCTAAAAATTTATTCCAATTGAAACTTGTTTAATTCTCCCAATTATAGGAAAGGCAAAGGAAACTAAAGCAAATACAGACAATAATAAGCCTTAAAGACAATTTCTTTATTTCTGGCTCCAGGATAACGATGTAATGTATCTCTTTACCCCAAGGAGTTTTGACGAATAATGGAAGACCTCTCCTTTATGTTAATGACTTACGAGACATTTTTTTGATTGGAATGGATTGCATTGTCAGTGATTATGATATAATGATACGAAAATAGAATGTTATGTTAATGATTACGATGAAATGATACCCAAATGAAAATGGAATGATACGATGATGATTAATAAATGAAATTACCATATAAAGAATGAATGGAAATGAAACACTGAATAATCTCACGTAAGTCACTAATAAATGCTGAATGATGTATTTAAGAAATTGCACGACATAACGATCGTTTTTGGCATGAAACTACACCAATTTCATTACAAAAACTTCACTACAACACAATATACGAAATAAAATATACAGCACCCAACCATTTTCACATTTTTCGAATAAATTCTACTTTATTACTAGTCCGCATTCTCTCTGCCTTAAATATACAAAATATAAAATAAAGCTTTTTATATTCTTTCTTATCTTTGTCGTATATTTATATCAAAAACTACCACGTATAAAGAGAAAAACATAAATTTAAAATATTACAAGTCACACGTGAAAACCTAGACGGAAACATTGATATTACAGATTTTATTAATTATTATTAAATTGTATTGATCCACTTGTTATTTAGTGATAGGTATCTATCTACATTTTGGGAGTAAGATTCATTCTAATGCACATAGTCCCTTATAACACAAACTATAGAAGTTTTTACGATATCGACCCGAAAAAAATCGAAAATTAAGCTCCAAAATTTCCTATTTAAATTTTATATAATGCAGAATTTAATACAAGGAAGGGCTATTTTTAAGTGTAAAGCGAAATTGTTTGCGTAATTTGCCCTCAAATAATGTCATAGATTCTCAAGGTGAATCCTTCTTCATAGTTCCTTCTTAGAATATTTTAATATTTGAATACTCTGTCGCATGCTTGTAGGTACTTATTTACTTGTATATCTATTTACATTTCAATATAGATATTTGGTAATAAAAATGTTGGTAAATAAACACATAAGTACAGAACTCTCCATATGAATGATTAATGGATGAACCTACCTACCACCTAATAAAATTATAATTTCGTTTGGTAAAAGAAAAGGCAGTTTCCGCCTAATAGTCAAGCTAATCTAGAAAAAGAAGTGAGAAAATGTGTTTGTTTGTGCAAGACTAATTTTAAACCACATGGCTAAAATTAGCTTGAAAATTCTTATTTCAGGGATATATTGACATAAAATTTGAACAACACAATAGGGAAATTTTAATCCTGTCAGATTAAAATTAAGTTAAATCCTGTCATTTAAGTCCGACGCAGAATAGAGATCGCGATCTGAGAGTACTTAAGCTAAATTTAGCCAATGGAAACGCCAACATTGACTCGTAATAAGTTTTTACTATAATTATTGTTTGCCGCTCCTAAAAGAAAAAGGTTTTTGGTAAACTCACCTTATTAGTCAAAAACTATCTTCTTGTTTTGGGAGTTGTCCCCACTGTCGAAACTTTTTCTTTCATTAAAACCTCCTTTATTGAATCCGCCTCTGTCTCCACCCCATGAGTGGCGATCTCCCCGTCCTCCGCGTCCACCACGATCTCCCCCGCGACCCCCTCGGTCGTATCCGCCACGACCTCCACGATCGAAGCCGCCGCGACCTCCCCGATCAAAGCCCCCACGACCACCACGGTCAAACCCTCCACGCCCACCTCTTCCTCCACGCCCACCTCTATCATTGAACCCACCTCTACCCCTAAACCCTCCTCTACCTCTATCATTAAAACCTTTTCCTCTATCATTAAATCCACCACGACCGCGGTTAAATCCTCCACGACCTCTATTATTCCAGTTGCCACTTAGATTGCCTTCGGATTCATTTTCTTCACCATTTTCATTTTCTCCCTCCTATTAAGAGAGAATTTTATGAAAAGAAAACCAAGACAACCCTATGTAAATTTTAATTTAACACATGAAAGTAAATGCCCGAAACTATTAAGCCACTGTGTGAAAATTTTAATACATTTTTTATGCTTTACATGGAATTGCCTTGGCTTTTAATATATATTTTAGGGCATTTACCTTGGCCTCAAAAGAATTATCCTTAAGTCTAGGATCCACATGTACTTTTTCAGACACGACACGTCGAAATGGAGAGGGTTTATTACTGTCCAACTCAATATCTTTTGCAATGGGTGTAGAAGCAACATTCATATCCTAAGTAAAAAAAAATGGTTATACAGAGATTTCAAAAGTTAAATAGAATAGAATATATCTTTATTGCACATCAGCCAATTCAAAAAGAGAAACAAAAAAATATATAAATATAATATAAACTATAAATACTTAGAAATAATAGGAAAAATTGGACTAACCTTAACAAAATTACTGTAAGGCTTTTTAGCTGGCCCAGAGTCTCCTTCTGATGCCTTCCTTTTCTTTCCAGTTTGGAAGCCATTCACCTAAAAATAAATATGTATTTAATACTAAATTACAGCAATTTAAACAAACTTACCTATGACAATATTTAATCTAGACTGTTGTTAATGATACAAGCACTTGTTTTGCACTGACATATATTTTATATTTTTCTATTTACAATTGTGGTATATACAATATGATATAAAACGTGGTATAAAACATGGTATAAAAGTTGGTCGTGAACAACTGTAATATACTAAGGTATTTATTGTTATGGGTTATTTTATTTGACATAACCTCAATTCCTCAATGAGACATACCTGGTTATTGCTTCCTTCTACATTCTTAGCTTTCTTTGAAGGAGGGGCATCACTGTCATCACTATCATCACTATCATCAGATGATTCTTTCTTAGGTGCTGATTTCTTTGCTGATGATTTCTGCTTTGGCTGCTCTTCGTCACTTTCTTCTTCAGATGATTCTGTACTTTTCTTGGCAGAGGTAGGTTTAGCTACTGGTTTTGGTTTTTCATCTTCACTACTATCATCTTCTGATGATGAAGCTTTCTTAACTACAGGCTTTAAAGGAGTAGGTCCCTTTGCAGGAGTTTTCTGTGTTTTAGGTTTCTCATTTTCACTACTATCTTCACTGTCATCTGATGATTCTGCTTTTATGGTTGCTTTGTTGGCTGGTTTTACTGGTGTCGGTTTCGGTTTCTGTACTGGTTTTTTTGATTTCTCGTCTTCACTACTTTCATCACTGTCTTCTGATGATTCTTGTTTTTTAGTTGGGCCCTTAACAGATTGTTTGGCTGGTGTTTGTTTTGGAGCTAACTTTTGTTTAGGTTTATCATCTTCACTACTGTCATCACTGTCGGAAGATGAAGCTGGTTTTTTTACAGGTGTTTTTACTTGTGTGGATTGTTGTTTGGATCCCTGTTTCTGAGCAACCTTTGCTTTCTCATCTTCACTACTATCATCATCAGATGAAGCCTCCTTTTTCTTTTTTTGGGATGTGGTTTGAGTAGTAGTTTTTAATGGTGTTTTGATTGGAGGTTTAGGCTTTTCATTTTCACTATCATCACTATCTGAAGACAAATCCTTTTTCTTAGGAGCCACAGGTTTTGGTTTCACTTGTGTTTTTTGCTGATTTTTAGCTTTTTCATCTTCACTGCTGTCATCACTATCATCAGAAGTGTCTTTTTTTACTGGAGCTTTTGGTACTGCTTTAGCTGGTGTGGTCAAAGGTTTCTGTGCTGGTTTTTTAGGTTTTTCATCTTCACTACTGTCAGAGTCATCTGAAGATTCTTGTTTTTTAATTGCTGAGGGTTTTGTTACTTGTGCGGTTTGTACTTTTTTCTGTGCTGGTTTACTTTCTTCTTCACTGCTATCACTGTCAGATAATTCTTGCTTCTTAGATGGGACCTTAGCAGGAATATTTTTAATGTTGGCTTGTTTCTGTACTGGTTTAGGTGGTTCATCATCATCACTACTGTCATCTGACGATTCTTTTTTATTTATTTTAGCAACATTATTTTGTTGTGGTGTTACTGGTTGTTTTTTAGGTTTTGATGTTGCATTATCATCACTACTATCACTTTCTTCTGATGAGTCTTTTTTCTTAGATACTGGTGTTTGTGTGGGTTTTGGTTTAACCTTAAAATATAAAAATTTATTTAAGATAACATAAAGTACATTTGCTTTGAAATTTGTAGTAACAATAATTCAGAGGTAGTGACGAATAAAAATGAATATATCATTATTAATCAACTTATAGTATTGACATCATTTATTTTAAAATGGTTCTATGTTTACTTTGAATGGCAAGGAAGTGGGAGTTAAACCCAAGGTTCACACACTTGCTTCCAAATGTGATTAATATTAATTTAAGATCTGTATGACCTATTCATGTAATTATCTATTTGTGATACATATTTGAAGTTAAGGAAAATATTATAAATGTTTAATGCAAGCTGATTAGCTTTATCATATTAATATAAAAATGTATTTATTTGCACAATATTCCCATGGCTGCTTAACTGTATATCAATGTGACGTTTTGCTTTCATAAATAGTAATGATTTTATAGATGAAACTTATCACAATATGGTCTAAGTGCATAAGTCCTTAGAGAAATATGTATCGTACAATCAGAAATGTTATTCTGGTTATAAGAATACCAATGCACATGTAAAGTCACCCTCAGAAGTAGATTACAACCTTAGTACCATGTGTCACCAAGTAATAAAGCGACACTTTTTTGTTTCACATAAATGTACTAACTCTGAGTTCTCTGTGTAGTCACAAAATGGAAAGGCCTTGTCAATTTTAAAATTGATTCATGGAACATTTCCCATATACATAAGAAATATGTTTTCATTTACTCAGAATTGAGTTAGTGGAATTAAGTTATCATAAAGTAAATCAAAATCAGCAAAAGTGCATTTTCTCCTACTAAATGTTTTTATATTATATTTTTTGTCACAAATAATGGCCCAATGGGTATTAGGCAGCTGACCTTGTCTGGGAATTAACAGAACTCAAAATTTTTGTAAATGTGCAGGGTCACACACTTCCAGTTTATGGAATTTGATTAGACTCATTTTAAATCAATTAACAAGAAGTCATTTTTGTAAGCAATATAATTATAAAATTACTTACTTTTGACGGTTTTTCATCATCAGAACTGTCAGAGTCTGATTGTTGGTTTTTCTTAGCTATTGGAAGTTTACCATTAACCTGGGGCTTGGGTTTTTGAGGTTTTTCCTCTTCATCACTCGAGTCCTCAGAACTGGAAATGCATATGGATAATTATATACAGGGCTTTTTAACCCTAATCCAATCTGAAATTTGGGACATCGAAACTAATACCAAATGATAAATAATCATAACTAGGTTCAGTGTTGCATCATAATATAATCTAAATACTATTGAAAAGGGTAAAAGATAGCTATAGTAATGATTAATCAAAGCTTTGCCCCATTCTCAATTTGTCACTATTATTATAAAATACATAATGTACATAAAATCATATGAAAACAGTAAAACACAACATAGGATTTCATGAAACACAGCCTTTGTCGTGCTGTTTCCAGTCTTTCTTTAAATCTCAACATTCACTCGATTCATAAGCTTAACGTAATAATGGTTAAAATGTGCCTACCTTGATGCAGCCTTTTGGGGAGTTTTAGTTTGTCTCTTGCTTTGAAGGATAATTGTAGAAAGGCGTGTTGGTACATTTTTAGCTCTGGATTTCTGAAACGAATAACTTAGTTCTTTATGCTTATTTAAATTATCAAAATAATGAACGTGTAATATTGTTGTCAGTGGTAGTGACGAATTCGTAGTAAATCACAGTAATTCAATGAATTGGTAACATCATTCAATCAAAAAGAAAACGTATGAGCAAAAATAAGAGCACGTGTGAGTTTATACCACACGTGGTCGAGTTACGCCGAAATACATACCGCCTTTGTGAGCTGCAAAAACTTTTGTGCCAAAGTCTTATCAACTTGTTGAATATATTCGTGGACTATTGAGTCGGCTTCTGCCAAAATTTCTGAAGAAACTCCCATTTTATCATGAAAATTTTACAACAACGTACGTAGCTGCCGCCCAAGAGACGTGCCGCGGCCCAAAAAACTGTCAGAAGATAGACTTAAAACGCAATGACGATTTTTTTTTTCAATTATTTGGCCTGGTAACAAAGAAACTCAATGACGAATGAAGTGAACGTTACAGATTATACTACGAAAAGATAGACAAACAATAGTAAACTGTTTCATCCTTAGAGTTTTTTCCCTTATACAGGGAAGAAAAATGGAATCTGAAGCCCGTACAGCCGTATCTTATGCAATTAATTCTTTAATTCTGGCTCCGGGATACTGGTATAACGCATTGATTTGCCTCATGGAGTTTTGATCGACTAATAGCGGACACCAACATTTTGTTAAAAAGTACGAGAAAAACATTTAAAAATGGAATGCAATGTTCACAATTCGTAATCCTGAACAATGAATTCCATTTTTTTGTTAACCATTTTCTAATATTAACATAACTTTCCATTTTCAAAATGAAGTTGTGTTAATATTACGAAAATGAGAATAATATGACACGAAGACGTAAAAAATTAATTAACCCTACTAATGAATGAATGAAAATGAAACACTAAAACAAAAGTTACGATTTATTCCATATATTTCAATAGTTTTGGACAGGAAAAGGGTATTTATCCCATACAGCCAAGTCCCCAAATATAGAGTGCTATGAGAATAGTCCCACCTATCACACAAATGGAAAAATATGCAACCAATGCACATTACGATTTCACTTTGTGTATTTTAAGAAATTATGATGTTACAAAATGACACAGAACTAATCGATATACTAGAACCAACCAGCAAAAAATAGAAGTCATGTCATTTGACGTTACTAAAATCTTTAAAATATGTGTAAATTTTATTTTATATAGTCACAGATCACACACTACAGTCACTTTAAATTGAAACTTTTTGGGCATCTTTTACAAATATTTTCCTTTTTTTTAACGTGCATTATTAAACGAGCTGATTGAAATATGTCTATGGATCGTCTAAGCATTGCCTAACATAATATTCCAAAAGTTATTCCATCTCTTTTATTTTGAAATGATAACAGATATAAATTACACTTCCTTAAACAGCAAATAACTTAATTTTTATTTAAGATAGTGGCAGCATAATCGAGACTAATAATTTTATTATGATATAAGGGTAAATTGTATAATATATTTAATTAATTTTAAAGACTTAACACTCCTACAAGTGATTATTATATAAAGAAAATATTAATAATCTTTAAATAACATCTTTAACATATAAAAGAGTGAAAATTTATGATAAATTTTTTAACTTTTTCTGTATCTATCTCAAACACTATTATTGATCGGTGGCCAGGTAGACTAGTAGTAATCAAAATGCTTGACTAGGGTAACACTGTGTATATATACAAGACTAAATTAATTTCGATAATCACAATTGAATTGTTACATGAAAATATATATCACATTTGACAATTTCGCTCGATAGCTAAGCTACGACTTATATCAAATCCCATACATTTTACATTTAGCGATTGCGATTTTTAAAAGAATCTCAGATTAAGAGTGTCTTAGTGCCTCGCCTAAATCTTTTTAAAAGTGTATGTTTTATTTCATATATTGTGTTGTAGTGTTGTTATTGTCATGAAATTGGTGTAGTTTTATGTCAAAAAGGATCGTTAAATCGTGCAATGTATGGAATACATCATTCAGCGATGATTAGTGACATACTCATTAACAAAATAGCGGGGCCTACCATCAGTCGCTAAAAATAAAATGGGGTAAAAGGCTACATTGCACTAGTATCCTGGAGTCATAAATAAAGATTAAAACTACATTAATGTAGATATGGCTTAAAAGTCTTAGTTACCAGGCCAAATAATTGAAAAAAAAGTAATCTGTGTTTGTCATTATTTGTCATTTGCAATCTGAGAAAGGTTATTGATATTTTTCTTTTCGTGTTGTTTAGGTAAAGTGTTTAGCGTCACACTGATCATTAGCTAATTACTTTCAGTTTAATGTTCCTCCTTTTTTACCTCAACCAATTGAAGTGCACCAATATACAAAGAAATCTCCTATGACGCGATTTGTTTTTACATTCGCTTTATCGATATGTCGTTCGATCACAGTCCCATTTCGTAAATGAGAAACGTTACGTGGGCTCTGTTGAGCTTTAAAACAGTGGAAATTTACAATGCCTGTCCAGCAGATTAACGTGAAAAATTCGTCTGATATTGAAAGTTGGGAATGGGGCGGTGGATGTGGCAGGGAGGCGGTACGCGCAGGATCAGGCAGCAGCCGCACCTCTTGCAGTAACTCTAGTGGAGATATTTGCCGTATTTGTCACTGTGAAAGCGAGGCACACAACCCTTTACTTGCTCCCTGCTATTGTTCCGGTATATTGATTTACTTTATGTTTTAGTACCATAGTATCTAACTTTGAAATAAAACACCTCAATGTTTAGATGTATTTTATAATAAATATTTGAAAACATTTTCAATAAGAATAAAATTGTGCTCATAAATACCTCTCAATGGTTGTTAGAAATATTAAGTACTCTCTGAATAAGAATTTTCTATTAATTTGGTTTCTCAGACTTTACATTTTAAAATGCTTTATTTATTTGATAAAAATACTTCTAGTTAATTTTTTAGACATCAAATCAACAAATTGTGCAATGAAAAATAAATAAAATAAGTAGAGAATAAATACTCTGAATAAAATAGATAAAATGAATGAATGGAACCAAAAATTTGTCACACAAAATCATGATAGTCAGCCTCAGAACTAGCTTAACACTTTAGTACCATTTCATATCAACTATTAAGTGATAAGAAGTGTGAAGCTATTTCTGAGGTTGATTGTACATAGATTGTTTTAAATCTCATAATTGATCTGTTTTATTTTTTGAGAGCCCATAGATTTATCTACAAAGCATCCCCATATATTATCATATATATACAATTGCTTTTTAATCATGTGACAATGCAGTCAGGTGCTACTTGGTGTGTTAATGCCTTTGGAACAAAATTAATATTTTATATCTTACCAGATCATTATTGTTTACACACAATAGAAAATATCTATAATTTCTTGTCTTGTTAGTAATTGAAATGAGGCTTCACACATAATAAAAATTATAGAAACAAAATACTAAAAGAAGGGTAATACTACTAACCCTATTTACTTATAGGTAAGTTTAGCAGTAATAATGAAATTGTTTGCACTAAGTCAAATTACCTGTTTACAAAGACACAAAAAACAAAGTGAAATATTTATTTTTCTTTAAAGGGCATTGAAATAACCTTCATCAACATCATATATTTATTTATTCAATCAAACATTATATTTAGCCATATTGTTTTTGGTTACCTAATTATTTTAAAGAGGTAGAACCTCCCTACCATTACCATACTTTATTTGGCATAAAGTTGAAATATGCCCTAATAAATCACAATAGCTAGTTTTTTGTCATTATAAAATAATATTCATATTCTATTTTATTCACTATTTCTTATATTGCATCATAAAGTTGTGTGAAAATTTGATTAAGATATATATATATAATTTTTGTTTTTATATCATAGGGCTTCTAAGGACCTCTGTGTGGCTTGCAGGTATAGCATGGATAACCAAGATAACTAATAGAATACATATGTTCCTTATCCTTATATTTGAATTAAAGACAATTTAGCTGTCTTATGAAAAATATATATAACATTAATTTATCAAGGCACAGTAAAGCACACCCAGGAGCTTAGAAACAATATAAAACAATTGTGTCTAGTTTGTATGTTTTACCTATTAGTTTAATATTCTTTAAATGAAAGCTGTTATAAATATTTGAATATTATTTTGCAGGGAGTTTAAAATATGTACACCAAAGTTGCCTGCAACAGTGGTTAACAGCATCCGAAACACGATCCTGTGAACTATGCAAATTCAACTTCATCATGCACACAAAAATAAAACCATTTAATGAGGTATGGAAATGATAAAGCATGTTTTTAGTTCAGTAGGAAGAAATGTCAAAATTAAAGATAACATACCTCATTTCAAAATTGTTAGGTATTTAAAACATGTTTAGTGTTTTAAGTGAGATTAGGAATAAGAATAATTTTGTTGAAAGATGGTAACTTGGAATTGTAGAATTGATTGATAGTAAATTATAAGGTTAATTCAATAAATAAATATCGAATTTATCTCTGCATTTTTTACGGAGACCACATTCAATAGGGAATAGGAAAAATTAAGTGATTACATTAATATTAAATACTAGAAAACAATTATTATACTATAGTAATATGTGCAATAATGTGTCAAATATTACTATTGTATAATAATTGTCTCTTTATATTTTAGATCATTGTTTGTCCTAATAGGTATTGTGATAATTTGATTATTATAAGCTTAATTTTACTTGAAGGATCACATTTTAAATATGAATGAAAAGTTTAAAATTATATTTTAATATAAAATTTTTAGTCTGTAATAATTTAGAATAAGGCATAAAATAATTAAGCTAATTAGAAAGAAACAAACTAAACAAGCAACTTATATCACCAATATTTGCAACCTTTAAGCAACATAATACATAATAAATTATTTCAATTTACAAATAAAATATATATTGATTCTATGTATATTTTTATATCAAAAATTATAATCACATATTGATTACAGTTATAACAGACATATTGACTGGCCGTACCAGTCAATATTCTATTGGTAGACAAGTAGTCAATATATCTATTAAATCAGAGATAATATCTATTTAAGCAGAAGTCTTAGATGCGAATCGTATTAGGAGCAGTTTATGTAATAATTGAGTAATTAAAAAAAAATATTATATAGCTCCCATCTGCATCGTGCCTGCAGCTAAATTACTTCAGGGCTATTCGGCCAGCTGGTCTATAAATTGTTTCACAAGTCACGGTCATCTGTAGATAGATTATTGAAACCCAGTGTTAATGATAAATGGGAGAACATTAATATAATATTACAATGTTATTAAACATATGTCAGTATTAGGTTAGGGTACCTTATTGATTGTATTCTTTTTTTTCTTGTAGTAGACATATACATAACTTTATTTGCAACTTTAACACTCAAAATATTACATTATTGTTACACATAGTAGTGAAGGTTGATATGTAAGGTATTCACTACTGTAAAGGAGTTGAAATCATCTCAATTAGTGATATGTTTCAGTGGCGTCTACTAGAGATGTCTGGTGTGGAGCGCCGTCGACTTTGCTGCGCGGTCCTATTTCACTGCGTGGCGGCTTTGTGCGTCATGTGGTCTCTGTTCGTGCTCATCGAGCGCGCTGTTGAAGAGGTCAATCGGGGAATGATAGGTAACATTTACCACACTTTTTAAAACCTATAAGGCTTCTTTTAACGACACAGTGACAATGCCTGGTTTCGCTGTTAAAAACTTATTTGAGAACAAAAAAATGATTTAAATCTAATCTATATCTAAGCACTTAATCAATGATTTTTTAAATAGCTGTGATTCCAAAACTAATGAAAATTACTATTAAATTTAACAGCTCATTGACCCCTGTTCACACCACTCCTTTCACTCGTTAATAAAACCACACAGAAGAGTTTTTAAATCTTTTTTTAACGTACAATTTTTTTTTCTTGTAAGGTTTCTTTTACCACAAAACTAAGGATAATGGCTGAGGTTTGCTGGCCTATTCATTTAGTTATTTTTAACAATTATAGTGATAATCACTGATAAATTTTCGTATCCACTTTTTATTTTTTGACCATTCATTGCGACTGTGTTTATGACATTATAAATGTACAAAAAGAAGATGGAAGTCGGTTTGAAATTGAAATATGTTGAAAATATTAGACTTTTTTTTCTGTATGATTTCCAGGATAAATAAGTAATTTTTAGAAAATCTTTGAATGTAGTATTACTTTTAAGCGACTTCAAAATATCCTATCTAACTACAATATTTAAGGTACTTTCCCATCATGTCGCATAGCCTATGGACGCCTTCTATATATAGACGCCTTCTATATATAGATATAGAAGGCGTATAGATATAGATCTATACTAATATTATAGAGCTGAAGAATTTGTTGGTCGCTCAGGAACTACTCACGGTAGTATATATCTATATTTTAAGATTGACTCACTATAACCTTTTTTTGGTTATTATAATCTTTGCTATAAACATTATTTAATTCCTTAACGAAATAAATATTCAAGTAAAATCATGTAACCTACCCACCTACGTAAAGTATGTTGTTATTTTCCAACATGTTGTTAACCACGCGAACGAAGTCGGGGGAACATATACACATACGTAACCAATACCTACCAACTCATAATCGAACAATTATATTTATTATTCTCAGTATTCGCCGTTTGTTTAATACAGGAGTTGATGATAACATTATTTATAATCATTATACGAATATGTTTGTTACATTTGATGTGCATAATTAAATTAGTCGTTTCTAGATAATCCGGAATCTCTAGAATTAATAAAATTTAATTTATAGTTATTCTTTTAATGTATAATATTTCTAAATATTCTATTATTGTAATTATGATGTCACTATCGACATACAGATTTAAACGTGCGATAGCACGATTTGAAGTCACGGATACCTTCGCTTCGTAATGTTTAAGCTAAGTATGAGTATTATAGGTATTTACTTGCGCAACCATTAGTGTGTTATTCAACTACAACTCAATTCATGAGTTACAATATCATTAATATTTTTTAAAAACAAAATATAAGTAGGTATAAACCTACAGTATTGTTTATTTTGGATAACTTATTAGTATCTGACATGCCAATCAACAACAGCCAGCCCCATTGACTCATCAGTAAAAAGACTCCATCGAGTCTTTTGTCTGAAATGAAGTGTTATAGGTATTTGCTGTAAGTTCTTCATCTATCGGAACATTTCTGGGGCAGATAGATAAGGAGAGGGGGTGCAAGACCTTTACCATTGGTTAGACGTTACCAATATTAACCAAACAACTTTTCAACGATTTTACCATCCGATAGGAGTTTGGCCGCAGAGTTTTTTACTTGTATCCACGGGGTGATGGAGTAGTGCGCATTCCATATATGGCTTTCACAGCTTTCACACATATTTAAGTGGCGAACAGAAGAGCTAGCATTTCTGATTCAAGCATTGCAGCGTCGCAGGTTTCGCGTACATCTCTTGCGATTTGTTTAATATAATTGCAATTTATATGGCCATGGGAGGTGGTGGGTGACCGTCTATAGACCAATCATGGTGAATACTTAGTTTTCTTAATCGAAAATAGAGCGATCGAATCACTACGCCATCAAGCTCCTCAGAAAAATGTTAAGAGTCTATTGAAATCAAAATTAAGTATACTAATTTCTAAAAATATCGTGTGTCACAGCTATTTAAAAATTGTTTGTTAACAAACTCCTCCGAAATTTCTTAACCTATTTTTATGAATGTTTTTGTGAATATTTGGTAAGTATTTTTATAATGTACATATACCCATATGTGATAAGGTTGGCCCCGTACAGAAACTATTTACATGCAACAACGTTTGCCGGCGTAGTTATTATTATTATTCAGTTTCTTTTGGGCCCCATAGGCCACTTCGACCAGTGTTGATCTTTTGTGGCTGCCATTTAGATATCACTGCCTAGCCCCATTGATTCCAGAAATTTTTAGATTCTTTGGGCAGTGATATGTTGCACCTCCTCAGGATGCACTATGTGCTTCCCTAGGTAAATGCTTCGTTTATGCATTAAAGGTCCGCAGGAGCAGAGATCGTGAATTGCGGTTTTGTCTGACTCCGGACAGAACCTACATGCCGCGTCTTGCTTCACACCGATTTGAACCAAATTTTTGTTTAATTTGCAGTGCCCTGAAAAGATTCTTGTCACTGTGCAGGTCTTGTGTCTTTTGAGTTGTAGTAACTCTCTAGTTACTGTTTAAGCTAATCCTTTTATTCCTTACGGCTTTCGAATGTTTTTGATCTTTTACGGACTTCCACAATGCGATTGCACTATTCTTTCCCATGATATTAAGGAGAGAAAAGGCTTCCCTTTTTGTGATTCCACAGAATGGTTCTGGACCGACCAGGGGAGTGTCTGCTCTTTTCCTATTCCAACTTCATCTGTGTCGGGGTAGTTAGTAATATATGGGTATATTTAGATATAATAGTCACTAAAAGTATTAAAATTAAGGATAATGTGTTGTGATGATTCCGGTGAGGCATTGAGGAAATATACAAATATTGTTTTTAAATGCGTGTTCAAACATAATATGCTTACCTTACCTTGTATGCTTACCTTGAACCGAATGAATTCGATGAAGTTTTACGTCTTAATATAGAAATTTGAGCTTCATTGAAGGTGGTATGACGTCGTGGGATAGCAAAAGTTTAGGAAATTGATAGAATATAGACACTTATTTTCCAATTACATAACACCACTGGTAATGAGCATCTCTAGAAATGTTTGCCTTTATAGGGTGTCTCAGTAAGAGTGCACTTTTTCATTCTAAAATAATAACAGTTTTTTAGAGACTTGTGATTTTTTTATTGGGAGTAAGTAAAGACATGTGCCGATTAAGTATGAAATAAAATATCTGGCAAATGACCCACAAGGCTTATAACAGGCCATTATTCTTTTTATGAAATTTTCCATGACTTTTTCATAGAGATGTGGCTGTGTCTCACCGACGCGTTGGATCTCGAATTACACAAAACCCTAAAGAAAAAATCACACGGCGTTAAATCGCATGATCTTGGTGGTCAGTTGACATCAGAATTTCGTGAGATAATTTCTTTTGAATATCGTTGCTTCAATAAATCGATTGTTTTATGCGCGGTGTCGCAATCGGTAGGTGACGCCGTCTTGCTGGAACTACCTTCGTCCAGATCCATGCCGTCCAGTCTTGGCCACACGAAATCGATTATCGTGTTCCTGTAACGAATGCCGTTTACAGTTACTGTAATTTCGATCTCATCGTCAAAAAAGAAAGGCCTAATCACTTCGCCTGATCAAAATCCGCTCCAGACAGTTGTTTGTTGTGAGTGCATTGGTTTTTTGTGAATTGCGAAAGAATTTTCTGAGCCCCAAATTCGACAATGTTGTGTATTCACGAAGTCATTTAGATGTAATTGCGTTTCATCGGAGATGTTTTTTTTCGAAAAAATTGGGATTGCTCCATTACCCATTGAACGAATTTTCGGCGTTTTCAATGGTCTACAGGTTTGAGCTCCTGAGTAAGCTGAATCTTGTACGCATGAA
Organism: Acentria ephemerella; assembly: GCA_943193645.1. Lineage (NCBI taxonomy): Eukaryota > Metazoa > Arthropoda > Insecta > Lepidoptera > Crambidae > Acentria > Acentria ephemerella. Next base: position 10,267,415 of record OW971879.1, on the reverse strand, counting down.
GATAGAAGTCTTTTGGCAAAATTCGAAGCTTTGTAAAATTTGAAGTCGTTGATAACAATGCCGAATTGATTTTTTCGGCGACACCTTCGTTTACAGTAGCAATGTTTCCAAGAGACCGACCGGTACATTGACGCTAAGGAGTCTTGGTTTCCATAATCGACCCTTCAAATTTTTTGACCACTCTTCGAAAGTCGACACATTAGGTGCACTGACTCGACTTAAAATTTCACGAAGTTTGCGAGCGGTCTCAAAGTTATAAGTTTTCACAACTATAACACATTATTGTTTTGTAAAAGGAGCCATTTTAATGATCGAAGTAAACATAGATGACAACTGCAAATTTCAGTGTTACCACTTGCACGAAAAAAAAATTGCACTAAAATTAAAAAGTGCACTCTTACTGACACACCTTTATAAAACAAAAAAGTTATGGAGATAAGATCCCTATTCCCAATCTAATGCTTCCTCAAGAATGACTCAGGCGTACACAACATACTTATCTCTACCTACCTACTTTACCTATACATTCTTTGAGTATACAACATTACATAAATAACTATTGCTACTTGGTTGCAAGCTTAAGGCCTGTGCAACTTTGTCGGGAATTGAGTCGCTTAGCACATTTTATCAGTTGTTTAATTGAGAGTTCTCTGAAGAGCTTTTGTTGATGCTTTTTGGTCTTCTATTATAAGCACACGTGCCGAAGGGTGGGTGGAAGTGTCACCAATTTCTGTCTTGACTTCAAAATCTACGAAGTTTCTTTGTCATCCAAAACATGGAAATCTTAGTATAATAAAATGGTCTTTAAGGGAGAGTAGAGATAATCCCGTAGTGCTGTGCCGCGATGATTGCCATAACTATTGTTCAATTGGCAGCTTGGCCGTTCTGGACAAAACTGGTGGTGGTAGCAGTTGGCTTCACGGGCGGCGCCGTGTTCATGTACATACAGTGTCGGCAGTACCTGCATCTGTGCAACCGCTGGCGGGCTCATAACAGGTAATTTTTTTAAGAAAAGTATAAAAAATTTATCGCACATCCAACATTAAATGTCAGAAAAATTAGCCTTACGAAAAATATTAAAGTGGCCACATATGTTAAAATTAACGTTCAAAAGAGTAAGCAGATGTAGTAATATTGTTTTCGATGAGTAAAATCTTTAACATAAAATAATTGTTTATCAACACATCATTGTTATTCAATGGCAATAGCTGAAAACATAAATTAACATTATTTATATGTTTAACGATACTTCCTCCACGTTGTGAGTGTATATTTGTACAAATTACACTTTGTTATCGGTAGATTGATTGACTCATAATTAATATTGTAAGACAACGGGATTATTTAAGTAATAATTATGCAAGTTTAAATATGCTTTTGTACATTTGTTTGTTTATGAGAATGCATTAAAATTATATATTTTGCGTAGGATTCTACTGATTCAAAATGCGCCGGAAAAAGTGCCATTAGGTGGTTCGCCGCCACGGACGAGACGAGGGCGTGCGAACATCGAGCAACCGCCCGCTGCCTTCCACGAAGAAGATGAGAGTGGAGGCTTTGACACATATAGACCCAACCCTTTACGCCGCCTCTCTGCGCGTGCTGAAGGTCCGTAAACTTACCTTACATTAATCCACTTTTATAGTAAAAGGACTTTGATTATTTAAATTCTCACTTGCTTGTGTTGTTATCGCCATGGTTGATTCCGAATGTGAAATGCCAATAGAAATTTACCATCCCTAGATTCTCCGTACATCCCTGTTGACATTGGGCCAACGATGCCACAATAATTTAAAAGCTATGATAGCCACTTGTTGAGTGTAAAAAACCTCGGACATGGCCTTATGGGTTTGTTATATTTTAAAATAAAAATGGGATATTTTGCCCGGATTTGATGCCCGTCAGTTGTGTGGTGTATTTACATTTGATATATTATTTCGAACTGTACTTTTGATGTGAATATGATGTAGCTTAATGTCAAAAAGGTTCGCTTCATAATGCAATTTAGCAAAGGGTTCTATCTACTTTTAATCCAGGATTCGGGTTCTATCTTTTAAATAATTAACCTATTACCTTTTTCCTTTCTTTATTCTCCATATTATATTTAAAAATATCCACTTCCTTGCCCCACATTGTAGTTTATCTATAGTTATTTGTCAGTTTTGTGAAGTTAAGATACTGTTATTTGATTGATTAAGTTTGTTGTAGAGGGCCGGCTGCGCGTCGAGCCGGAGGACGCGCGCCGGTACTCGGACACGAGGCTGGTGACGCCCGCCGCCGACCTGCCCGCCGCCGACCGCGCGCCGGAGGTGAGCCACGGCCGTGTGCACTTTGTAGCACTTGTACTGTTGTAGCCCCCACCCACTATTTTTATTATGCCAGTGAGGAACTGCCGTGTGGAGAATGTTACCATATATTGTAGAATTTAAATAGTGATGAGGTAAAGTCGATATTTTGATGTTTTCCAACACAATCCGCAACTCCATTATTAAGCTACATTCCTGTAACCAGATCTATAAAGTTCAAATACTTTTAATGATGTTAATGTTCCGTCAACAACTCATTATTTTTCTTTTAGATTCAAACTCAAATTCAAAAGAATTAAATGCCCGCTACATTAATACCTAGGTGTGTGACTCGCAGCGCCCTACCCGTTGCGGCTAGTATGTGTGTTCATACAGTTTTATTATTTATATGAATTCTAGAATTTAAAATAATTACCTTCAGCTACACTTATTCAGTTTGTTAAAAAGGTATAGCAACCAAATGATTAAAGCAAAATCACTGAAACGAAAAGTAACGACAATTAAGTTAGTTAGTTAGAATTAATCAGCTGTTTTGTAATAGATAATAATAATAGTATTTCTCACACTCACCTATTGTCTAGCCCCCCATTACGTATTGTGTTATGGATACTAGACAATGGAGAAGTATAAATAGTAATATGTATATAAATATTGGAGACATACAAAATAAACATGCAAACATCATGACTCCTGAACAAATATTCGTACTCATCATACAAATATTTGCTCTTACCGGGATTTGAACCCGGGAACTCTGGCTGAGTAGACAGGGGCACTCGACCAGACGAACGTAAAATAAAAATGGATAGTCAGGATGAAAATATTCTAATTTCGACTTTGATTATTTCCGTGTTTACAGGGCGGCGTGTACCATATAAGCGTGGACCCGTTGGAGGCGGACATCCGGTCGCTGCTGGCGCTGGAGGCGAGGCGCGCGGCGCGGGCGGCGCGCTCGCTGCCCAACCTGCGCGCCAGTCGCGAGAGTCTGCTGCCCGCCTCCGCGTCCGCGCCCGCGCCCGCCGCCGCCTCCGCGCCCGCCACCACCCCCGCCCCCTCCTGAGGCCCGCCGCCGCCGCTGCTGCTGTACCCCGACGACACGGTCTACTAGAGTGTCGTCCAAGTAGTGGCGGAACGGACCCGCTCAGAACCAGGTAACGCTTCCGGAGTTACTCGTCTCTGTCTCTCTTCAAGCTCAATCTCCATAGAAGTTCCAGATATAGACGAAACTCGGACACCAGCTACCGTAAATATTCTTTAGTCATCGAAGTTTTAATCCCTTTCTGGTTATTAGTTGTTGTGATACTTGACGAAGAGACGGTGCGAGATTTACTAGTGTTTGTAGGATTATCATTTTGAACTTAAACTTTTCTCCGTAGTGCTTTGAGTTTAATATCGCAACGATCTGAATACGTCAATTTGTTTTGATCATAGTGAGGAGACAAGTTCTAGGGTTTAAATTGTAATCCTTCGACACAAAATACACCAAAGACGATTTGATATTGATTTTAATTTTTTTACGACCGTGAGTGATGAGTGAATAGTGTGTGTAATACCAACGTTTGTTTGATAATGTTTAATTGTAAAACCGAGGTCGAATGCTGAGCGAGCGAGCGAGCTAATTCAGCTTAACGACAGCGAGAAAACAGCTGTTTATAATGCCGCGATGCCGTGCTACATCTGCCAGTAAGCTTAATATCATATACCGATTCGGCATCCCGTTATTTTTCCAAAGATAGTGTTCGATCTATGCTTAATTAGAATCTGTATTCTAAAATCATTGTTCAAAACCTAGATACTATTCAGTAACACATGTTAATCCGTGAGCTGTGCATTAGACGATCAACATTGTAAATATAAGAGTGAAATGTAAATATTATACACAAAACTAACATAATAATACACGAACTTGTCTTTGAGTGTAAAATGCTTACACTTAATTTCCTTTACCCATCTGAATTAAACTCATTTCTTCTTGGTGTATGATATCGTTTTTAAGTATGGACAAATATTATTTTTACGTAATTATTATTATGAAAACTTGACGTTTATTTAGCAATTGTTTTCGGAAAATTAAAATACTCGGTATTTAGAAACGTGATTAGAATTAATAATCTGAACTGTCAAACGCGTCTAGGTCGCACATTGCTGTTAATTTATCATTTCAGTTTGCACGAATGTACCTTTGTGTTACTAAAGGTTTGTGCTATTTTTTTAAATCATGTTTTAGATTGAACGACTCACCCACATCTCTCTATAATTTATACATGACACTTCAATGCTTTTTCATATAAGACGTTTGAGAACATACAGTAATTTAAATAAGGAATAATACTTTTTATATTCAATAAAACTTTTTTGTTAGTATAATTTGAATCATAAACTAATTCTTGTTGTTACAATCGCCACACAGGAACGATTTGCAAGTTATCGAATGTTTTTCGTAAGATTATGATTTCTACAGGCTGAATGTAATTTATTTTCCAAATATACAGATAACTGAATAAGTCACAGCTGAACGGCTGTTCGGTATTGTTTTTTGACAAAATTGAGAGTTGGCATGTTTTCTAAATGAAATATTACAATAGTAATTTAGCCTATAAAAATAGTAATTAATGTTTCAAGTTGGTTTATGTTGTTATTGCTATGTTAGATATAACATCCATAGTTTGAAAGACAATAGAATCATTTTAATAACAGTAAATTTGACCGTGTATTTCGATTTCTGTCATTTCAAGTACCTATCACGCGATAATCATTCGGCTTTTTTGTTGTTATGTTTTATAATTATTGAACTATTGAGACTATTGATATATTAGCAACTTTGCAAACTTTTCCTACAAATAAGTTCCAAAGTGATCAGCAATACGACGCAGATAATCTTTATGTAAACTTTGCCTCTTCACTAAGCTCTCTTATGATTAATATTTATTATTAGTTATCTAAACCAAATTCAATCATTTCATACGCTGCATTTTGGGGAAGAGACGGCCATTTTCATTTCTGAATTTGACTCTAAATAAATATGTCAATACATAGCTGTATTATTGACAACAATTTTACTCATGAGCAAAAACTCGCATGACAATTTTTTTTGCATTTATTTAGCATTTCAATGAGTGTGTCTTTAAAATTGTTTTAGAACTTAGGTCTCTTTATTTAAAAAGATATTGAGATAGATTATTTATTACCATTTAAGCCGTTGAACTGTTCGCAAATATATAATATGATGTCAACCGAAAAAAACTACAATAAATACTTACTATATTTTATACTTATACTTTAGTCATCTTTTACCGAATTTTCCCCATTTTGTAAAATATATTCATAATGCCCTATTGTCTTGTGGCCCCAGGATTTATGGCATTAATGGGACCACGACAAAAGAGGGCTATTATTCAATCAGATATCACTTTGAACAGTATCGCAGCATCTTCACACACATACACTATTGTGTAACTTCTTTAATTATTTTATTTTAAAACACTTCCATTTGTAATTGACACTAGCTTTAAAATATATATATTAAACTTTTAAGTTAATGCAACACTGAATTTAATTTACTAATAATACAAGCACATCCCTTATGCGCGAAGGTGTTGTAAATATTTAATATTAAAATATGTTGATTATCACAAGGAGCAGAAAATATCTTTAGATAGTTACTTATTAATTATTATAGAAAGGAATTTGGTGCTAACAAAATAAAATTAAATATCAGTCCAAAATTAGGTGTGTTCTGAGGTTTCCTTTTTGAGTTTCAATAATACACATGTGATTGGTTTGGAATTAATCAATTAATTAATTAGCTGTTGAGCATAAACATTCACAGTCATTTTTTCAATCTGTAAATATATGATTTTCATGTACCTATTTGTGTATATTGTAGATAGTGCAAATATTATGGTGTTCGTGTATTTGAATCACCCTTGTACATATTGTATTTTGTGCATTGTTATTATTTTATCCATCATAACATTTTATACCGCAGTGTTGCCAAATGGGATATGTGGCTGTTAAGAAATATGATTAAGGGATATGTTGTATCATATTTACAAAATTTAAGAATTAAATAAATTACTGAGTGAAATATGTATATTTGTGTAGCTTATAGTTAATGTGTAACCCTGTGTATTATTTTTCTTTCAGTAAAATTTTTTATCATTGTTTAGAACGGGTATAATTTAATTAGTTTATTTAATGGTCAAATATCCCAGTTGGTAGTCACGGTTTTCGTGCATTGATAACATACCACACTTCTTCCTTTTATATAGACCTAGTCGTCCATAAAATGGTGATAAATTATGAGACAGTTTTGAACTACCAGTTTAGACATGACCTCTCTGTTGTAAATTTTATTATACTTACTGTACTATAATTATACGTATACTAATAATATCAGTTACTCCTTGTAAATTTGATGATTAGTATAAACGGGATATTTTAAGGGAGCTTGGAGATATCTCTCGATACTTGATAACACGCATTTGACAAACTTAATTTTGCGTACTTACTTTGTTTACATATCACATACAGGACTACGTCAAATTTTAACTATCAATTAGTACGTGTGAATAAAATGCTTTCGAGTAATTGATGTTTCAAGTGTATGTGACACCGGTCGGTACCTCTCCATGAGTCTCATGCGTTAAGAAATTTTAATTACCAACTATTATTTGTCTGACGATGATGACGTAGTGCCTTATTTACTTACTGTTTTGTTTTCTTTAACAAGTTTCAAGTACAATTTTATACTACTTTGCGTGGAACAGTCTGTAGTTAGTGCCAGAACTGTACATAAACAATTAGCGCATGAGACGTGACCCGTTTGTATATTGTGATATACTTATGTTATAAGGTGTTTTTATTTGGCTGAAAATTATTATTAACCTTTTTGATCTGTACTTATCATACATGAAATTTGTAAGACTGTATTTTATTTTGTTGTGTAAAATTGTTAGTTAACTTCAGGTTATAAATTAAATATAGTTATTTTGAGAACAACCATCTTTTCATTTACCCAACCCAAAAGGTAGAAATAAAACTATGGCGTAGTTAAAATAAATAATTTATTTCAAATTGATCGAATTCAATAATTATTCGCGAACGCGACCAGAGCTCGGGTCGAAGTGACTAGACTGTACACTCAACATTTTTCATTATGTATACGTAAACAATAGGTATATTTCTGTACAAACAGAAAATCAACACTTAGTAATAATAAACGTTACATTGCTACTTAATGTAAATATAAATTATATCACTAATACTCGAGTATTAGAATAATTAAATCCACCGAAAAATATAACACACAGCTGGGAGCATACTAATATAGCTTCCTAAAATAATTTTTGTTAGTCTTATTTCGTTGCTAATCCAACATGTCAGTTACATCTAAGTTAGGCGCTGTCGTCTAACCGCCATGAACATTAAAAATCAGTCAACATAGATATATAAATGGCAAACATTTCTGTCTACATTAACGCACGTTATGCGTTAAGTGACATGACTTTGGTACTCGGGTAACATTTGGTATGAGTGGAGCCATACGTGCGTTAGCACTAGTCTCCGAGAACGTTGTACATGAGGCGTTTGAAAGAGTTCGACTGCTGGATGTGCTCTTCTTGTAGGGAGTTTACCTGCCGAACGACGATACTTGTTAAAATAATAATTTAATAATGATCAAACCTAATACACCCAAAAACTTGCAATAACGAGAGAAAATTTTCTAAAGAAATAGATGACTGCTTGATTGGACAATTAAGTCATCTATTTCTTTAAAAAACTTTACAGGCCTATAAAAATTAAACTTTGTCAGAAAGACAGGCAGATTAAGAGGCGGCTTTACTTAATCCAATGGGATTAAGTAAACTAATGAGTTTTATACAAATTTTGGTCAAATATAAAGCAAAGAAACTTAATTTCACATGTAATGTGTGCGGGATTAAATATTTCTATTACTTATTTTTAATAAACTCTAATTTGAGGAGTCACCTCGTAAGGTTTACATTTCTATTCTTATGAGATATTTCATACTTACAAAGGTCGTTTGTTTTCCCTTCGTTTGCGCATCTGGCTGCTTCGTTGGTTTCGGAGTAGGTGCTGGCTTCTATAAAATAATATGCATATAATGAACTGGCTATGAACAGTAACGAATTCACGGACAGTAATATAATGCAAATTTTGAATAATTATTGTTGAATAACAGCGATTCATTTATCTACTGTAAAATGAGTAAATGAACTGATTGAATCAGATGGAAATAATATTTTTAAGAAAAATCATAAGAATAATACACGATTCAATTATAGACGATTAATTATGTTGCATTATTTAATTAACTTAATATGCGAATTGATATTGTCAGAAGTAATTTTAGTTTAAATGAGAATAGATAGTACGTATTGTGTAATTTATACATTGCAAGATACATTTTATATGTATTATTTGTGTAAAGGTAGATGCAAAGATAGCTAGTGTATCACATAGTAGATAGTAGTAAATCACATATATACTTCCGTAACAACTTAAGTTCCTTAAAATATTAGGTGGGTAAATATTAGGTACTATGTATAAAGTAATAAAATATCTTTGACTGTACTGTTTGTATCCGGCTGGTTATCATGACAATAAAAAGGTGACATTTCAAAAAAAGAATCAAATAAGGAAAATTTTGTTTCCCACTATTTTTTTAATTTGTTTTTCTTCTTGAATGAAATGAGAGAATCGAATGAAGAAATTCGATACATTTTAAAATTTTATTACAATAACGTTAATATTCATCGCAAGCCGAGAAGAAAATTTGTGACGTTTATGGACCTAATGCAATGTCAGTAAGAGTAGCAAGTAGGTTTAATCGTTTTTAATCCGGGAATTTCGATGTCAACGATGGACCTCACTCTGGTGTGTCTAAAACTAACCTTGTTGGTCGGCGCGGTGAAGACCTTGGTTTGGACGGGCGTGGGGACTTCGTGCACGATGTCACCGAGTCCGTCCTCCTGCAGCGCCCGGAAGGTGTCGGACTTGGCGGGGTCGTACAGCACCGTCGGCCTGTGGCTGCTCCCGGGGGCGTTAGTGTTTAGTCGGTTAGCGGGCGCAAAACAATAGAGAAACATTACATCTCTCAGAAGGACATTAGGGGATGCGGAAGCGGTTAGTACACGAATCGGTGTTTAGTGTTTGGTTTTCAGGAAGGATAGGTCGATAAAAATACTAACATTAATTATGTAGAATAAGTTCTATACCTTAATTTAAGTGATCGCTACATTACTTAGAGCTAGTCGTGTAAACGCCACACATGTCACAAAGAATGCAGTGAATAGTGAGGCGGGTGAAGTGTCGCATGAGTGTCGCACTTCAGGTGAAGATTGGTCGCCGACAGGCCGACATCGTCACATGCTCGCGTTAGGTCACAGTGAAGACATAGATCGAAGGAGTCGAAAGATAGCGAAATAAAAATAAATAAGCATTAATGCGTCATGAGAGATGGGCGTCGACTGTCGTTTTGGCGGCGTTTCTAGTAAAACACTTGCCTCTTGACAACGTGCGGCCGCCCGTAATGACCGTTAGCGCTATGTGAGCAGACAAATAAGTCATTATTATATAACATAGAACGTAACGGCACTGCCGCATACATACTTCATTATCAAATATATTTACAAAAATATTGGTGTGTATATAATGCACACAAAGCCGGGGATCTCTAATTTCATAATCATGGTAACTACAAGACATTAAACATACTTACAAAAGGAATAAAAAATATTTTTTATACAAATGGAATTCTAGCAATAGGTACAAACAGACATTCTAGCAATCGTTTTTCCAGGCCCCGCGATATATACAGTATTTTCTTAGGTAACAATTTCAGTTTGGCAGCGAGCCATGCTATTGTGATTCAGTGCCAAGATATTCATTATGACCGCACGGTAACGAAACATTTTTACAAATTACTTGCCATTAAGTAGGCTGCATTAAAATATATCAGATCCTTGAACCTTAAATTTTTTTTACTATAATTTAATTAAAATATAATTTCATTAGGTCATAAAATAAGATAATATACTCACGGCAAAGGCGAAGTTTGTTGTCTAATCGAGTTGGCGATGTTTTGGTCCGAATATAGATTGATGGGAGAGTTGAACTGCTTGTGCACCATCTGAAGCGACAATCGAATGTTTTAATCAAATATACTTTTCTGAATTACATGCCGCAGTAACAATGATCAATGATATAAAATAAAAAAGTCATTGAAGGCATTTAATGATATGCAGATGACCTATTCCGTTTGTTCTCGTATTAGGATTCAAAGCACTGTTTTTTTTCTCTAGGGTTGAGGAAACCATGATAGATGAAGGTAACAACATAACCGAACTATACATCGATAAAACAAGAAGGTCAAACCTGATGAAATTTAGACATGATGAAATAAAAATTGTGTTACTCATGATCCATTACAAGAAAGCGGTAAGATTGTAAGTGCCAATTGTGATAAAAATTGTTTTTGTTTAGGTTGGTATAGCTAGTCATATACATATACCTATAACTAGAGATTAACCTCATTGCTTCTAGAAGTTTCTAACCCCATCAAAAGTATCTAGTAAGTATATTCGTAACGCAACATTGCGTCTAAGCTCTCTCATATAAATAAATTTATATAAAATTTCATTTCCTTTTTTCTGTCAAAAAGTTTTAACTTTATAATGGACTTGATCCTGGATTACACAAATCGAAATTATTTTAAAATAGCTTTGAAGTATTAGTTTAAAATACCTTTTGAAGCAAATATTTAATCCGATTTAAAAACAACCTAACTGAAATCATTATTAGGTAGGTTTTCCAATGAAACTTTTTACGGAGCAACATTATGCAACACGTTTTATGGAAAAAAAATCTAAATCTTTGTTATCTATGAAGATATATAACAATTTGAAAAATGTGAATTTTTTCGACAATGTATTTTTCCATTCTGATCTTTATAAATTTCTTAATATATAAAATATATCTTTATTGAAGGAAAAATATCTTAGTTAAAGTGAAACTTAATTTTTGTGAGTTTAATTAGAATCGAGTTAACTTTCTCTTTATATGGCTAGCTATACCATAGTGATATTTGCAGTGGATCACAAGCAATGTCGGCTTCGTAACCGAAGTTTTTCACGCATGCTCCAAGCTGTCTACACACTTGTCTAATGAACCACCTTATTGCCCTCATCTGCGGCCACTCGCTGCAACACCGACTCTGCCACCTGAGTTTTTATTAAAATATCTATTACAACGTGCAATGCGTGAGTTGGTGCTTTATCTACGTCAGTTTATTTTTTAAGAAGATAGAAATATTGATACTTTTTATAAATGTAATTGGAGATATGGTCTTATTGTGTGTATTGGTTGACTTACGCGTTAGTTTAATATCTTTAATGCAATATATTATACATAAATTTTGATGTTGTCTTCTCAAAAAATAGACATTAGGTAATATCTATGTTAATGTGTACAATAGAAATATTCATTTAGCGAAATATTTATTTCAATTTTACTTGTTCGATTTTAGTAAATTCAAGAGTGTATTAAGATGTGAGTGAGAAACCCCAATTTCACAACGGCTCTTCAAATTGATTCAATTTCCAAATAATTAACATCATTTGTGACTAAAGGTGTGAACCGAACAAAATAAGAGGATCATTTTGTTATACAGTTATAGAGTTAAATTCATTCTGAAAGCTTATGAGCTGTGTAATGTAAGTAATCGTGCATGTAAGAGAGCTTTTACATAAGCGCTGTTCAGCCACGAGACCAAGGCTCATATCCCATAATACAACTAAAAGCAATATCATGTAGTCATAGTTGTTGTATACCAAATTACATATGTATAAAGATTACGTCACATGGTTCGATTTTGTCCAAAATAAGCATATTCAATGCCAAAAGAAAATACAACATGCCTTTCGATAATAGCTTGGTGAAAACTCAATGCGATTTGACATAGTTTTGTCCTCGTTTAGCCATCGAGCGTAATTGTCAAATTGACATTCATTTCTCATTTAGCGATTCGATTGCGATTATCAAAAGGCATTTTTTCTACGTCAACTGTGTCTACAAATGAACTAAAAGTCAAGCCTTGTCAAGCTTGTTTTAATTTCATATTTAATAACCACTTGTCTTACTTTTTTGAGACTTGAAAGAATTCTCGAAATAATTCTCTTTTTAATAACCACGAAAACGAATTTTACTATTTTTAAACGTTTTTTAAGTGTTTTAATTTTTTATAAAAATAGAATTTGTAATAATCAAAATAACAACGATATGCCTGTTCTGTCCTGAATTAAATGGGATGAAAAAGGACATGTAACATTCGATTATATTTCAAAACATCTATAACTTACTATCTTTCAAATAACATAAACTTTTTGTTCTGATGTAAGTTAAATTTGTAGAAATATTTCTTGCCTTTCGTTGCAAATCACCTGAAGTTCTAAGCATAATTCTAGTTGTGTCAGAAAATATTTATATTATTGTGTTCTATGAATACTGCGTACAGTTTAGTAGAAACGAAAACAACCTATTTAAATCTCTTACACGCAAAGAATAAATGTAAGTGACGTAAATGGAGTCCTTCGCAATATTTGTACTTTATATTGGCAATAAGAATTGACAGTAAATTTGAAGCAGAATCGCTGGGTTATTTATTTTTAAAGTTTATAATATTATATTATATTGTAGTTCAACATATTAGTCCCTGTTTTAATTTGTCAAATCTTCTGCTACCGGTTTAAACAACATCAAAAGAATTTTGCTTTTTGATCTTGCACCGAAAGCTAAAAGAATTTCATTTGGTCTCTTACGATCAATGTGTTTAGAATTTAACTTCACTTTTAAATTTAATGTTGTTTGAAGTAGCGGTGGTTGTCAAGCTACAATCATACCTTCTGCTTCATAAGCGTGTCTCTGTAGTCATGATGTGGGGGCGCTCGCATAGCTGGGTTAGGGTGGTGGCGCAGGTAGCTCTCCGTGGGTCCTGGCTCGCGGCGGACCTTCGCGCCGGGCAGAACCAGGGGAGTTGTGCGGTATGGCTGGAAATAATACAGAAACCATCTTGTTGTAGATATTCAAAGTTCATTATCGTCGAGAATATTAGAAAATGGAAAAAATATGTACAGCAAAGAGGAAAAGGAATTTTTGGGTATACATACTGGATCAGTACTAGAAAATTTATGCGAGTTTTGACTTGAATTTTATGCAGGTAAGTTTATTATATTTGAAATGGTGTTATTTTAGCGCTTAATACTTTTAAAGTTTCGCAATATAATTACGACTCGGTTTGTCGGTATTATTTTATTTAAATTTTAAATTACCTTTGTCTAAAATAAAATAACTTTCTTTTAAAATGTATATATAATGTAATGTTTTAAATGTTTCTTTTTAAATGTAGTTAACACTGCGTTTTTTTATTATACCACTATTTTTCTTTTGCTACATAATAAACTCTATTTATTGAACAATATTAAAAAATAAACCAGTCCTAAAGCAAATCCTAAATAAAATCGTCACGACCATACAGTTGGGCACCTACATGGATAAGTATTGTATACTCTGAGAAACACATTAATAACCAAATTTTTATAATTTTTCCTTGTTTTAACTTAGGTTAATATTAAAACAGAGCGCAATGAACTAAATAGTTCATTAAGAAAGAAATAACCACATTACATGATATTAAAAAAACCGCGTGTAAAATAATTTATTTAAAAATAAATCACATCAGTCATTCCTAGTGGATGTTTTCTAAAGAATGTGTCTAAAAGATTATTTAAAAATAAAAAAATACTTGAGTTGCTTCACCCACCTCGACGACAGTTTGAAAATTTTTGCAACAATGAACTTGTCATTGAAATATTTCTCTTTTGAATTCAAGGTTCGTAGCAGTCGACTCTAGTAGATGTCGTTCAACGACCTCCTGAGATTGTCAAAGAAATACGATCTAAATTCTAGAGTAATCAAACCAAATAGTGAAATTAAAGCTTAATTTTCATGTGAGAAACGCAGTAGATGCGCATACGCCGCCGCACGCAACGCGTATAATCTAATTATAAACCGAGGCTGTTCCATGTGGGTTATGATTTCTGACACTATTCCGTTATATTTATACGATCGTATCATTTGGATGTGGGTCGTGGTCATCTTTATAAAATGAAAGACGTCTTCAGTGTTACGCCAATGTCGCAAGACATTGAATACATTGTAAAGTTCCTGAACTCAAATGCGTTGTTTGCGTTTATACGTTTACAATATACAAACAACAAATCTGTTTAAATAAAGAAAGTATCGGATGGTGTCGAATAATTCAATAAACAAAATAAATGTGAAATTAATATGCAGACTTCTTCCATTCTCTGTTCATTACATTTAGGCTATCCTACATGTACATACTCTTAATTAATACATAAACTACTGCTATAGGTTATAGGGATAGCACAGGCTACTGATTAATTCTGATATCAGGTTCCGCCAGAAACTTCCACAATGATACAAAAATTGTATTTAGGCAGCCTATATGCTTTTTTATTGTCAGACACAGAAACAACTGAATAAATCTTATTCCGGAACGTTCTAAATAGTAGGAACAAAGGCCATGAAAATCACAATTAGTATACACATAAAATAGCACGGCCGTATGTTAGCAATGTGCTTCAATGAATCATGTTCTATTAAAATGCTTGCAAAAGTGATGAACAAGGAGAAATAAGTGTGCATACTGTTTAAACATATGTGCCAATAGGCGAACAAGTTGTTGTGTTTATTTGCGTCCGTGTTTACAGGACTTCAGCTTTCGCTACTGACGCAATGCTGTTAGTCATGCCTCCATAACGTAGGATTGTACTGAAATACCGTAAGCAATTATTTATATATGTAACGATATAATGTGTTATCTAAAGATATTACCAAGAGAGACGTTTTTGAGACGGTTTCCCATCGTTACGTTTTTTTAATATTTTCAATTATTACCACACACAAATTCACGTGTGTTTGCTGTATGATATCTTTGAGATAAGTCCATCCTTGTTATTATGTATTGCCATGTTTCAAGGGCAATAAAGGGCATACCCTTTACTGCCTGTACTATGGAAGACATCGCTTGTAATTTTTATAAGGCATTATTATATTAGCTTGAAATCATTTCTTGATTTGCGGTTCAGTTATAACGTTAAATACATGCTTGCTCAGTAGCCGATAGCAAAATTCCTATCAAGGGGCAGGGGAGGTAAAAAAATATCAATTTATTTGGTAAAAGTAGCCTACAAGGCTCAAAAGTAACAATAATAATTATAAAATATTTTTGAGTTTCTTGCCTGTTTTTCTCAGGTCAAGCCCAATAGATTTACGGACAGATTGCTAAGATTAACGTTTAATAAGTGTAAATATATATACCAAAATTGAATAAGTATCCGAATATAGATGGAAGAAACGACAGTTTCTAATAGCACTTCAGTTAGAATGACCAATTTTAAATTATAATCTATTATCTTTTTTTGATGATCCTTATTTTATAACAAAACAGGGTAACTAATAGTTTTATCGGTCAAGAGGTATTTGAGTGAGACTAACAAACAGTAAAGAAGATTTCAATAATATTCATTAATAACCTCTTGAATGATTTCTGGAGCATTGTAAGAAATAATGGCAGAAACTTCAAAAACTTCGTAAGAGCTTTGAAGATCTATTTGCAAAGTTCTCATAAATTCTCTCCACAATTTTTTTGGTACAATGTTACTTCTAGTTAATAATATCTACGTTATGTATCTCATATATCTTTTACGTTACATTTTCTACTGCGTTGTTCTGACTTTACTCTCCTATTTGCCCTAATCTATAAAAAGATTGTCAGTTGTTTATTTTGTAATTAATTTGCATGAAACGTGAAATGTAAGCATAAAGTTTCAATACTGGCACGCACACGAGTCGTGATTTAGTAGTTGCGTTAAACATTACGCGTTAGTCTCTTACTGAAAGTTCAAGTGGGTGTAAAAATTTTGTGACGTGACATTGTAGCTAAAATAGATGGTACAGCTGCGAATTCATATCCAACATGAGTCGAGAATGATAGAAAATAATTATAATTAATCTGCATTATAGTTCTGAAATATCAATACATATGTGTACATTAATAGTTAAATAAATAAATACATCATCAAAATTGGAATACGTTGACTGCCTTCAGAAGAACCTTCATCTTTTTCATTCACAATCGCTATTTTATGCGGCGGATGTCGTAAAAGAGGGTTAAAAAGATTTGGCGTTGAGTTAGAGGATTAGCAAACAGCGTTTGATTTTTCCAACAAATTTTTTATGATAATGTGATATGAGCGTATAAATAAAGTAATTTAATAACAAAATTGATTATTCTCTAATTATAAGTATTAGTTATTATGAAAAAGTTACAGATTGATTAAGATTAAGTGCTCTAAAATTAGATGGTGGCGCCAGAACATTATAACAGAATCGGTCCGCAGCACTGGCATGACGATACACATCTGGATTACGTCGTGTCCTCTGTACGGAGAGGCTTTGGTTACCACATTACAAGTTGAGAGTGGAAGGCAGGCAGTTGACACGCACCCAATTGGTGACAACTTCATCCTCTGGATGCATGGGGTCTTGGTACCCGTTGGGGAAGAAGTTAGGGTTGACCGCCATTGCAGCACTAGCGCGGACGAGTGGTTCAGCGCACGATCACAGACTGCCACTCCAGTCGCTCGCGGGTAAACAACGCGATTTCAATGCATTCTATTTTGGAAATTAGGCGGGAAAATGGGCGTCGGCGTGGGCGATGCCTGTCGCACCACAGCCTTGCCACAGACCACATAAAATAGCTTTTATTTATTAAATTTAAATAATATTGTATAAAAATAACCTATATAGCTGGTACTTTTTAAAATTTGCTTTAAATATTAAACTTAAAACTAATAAAAACTTGAGTACCTACAGCGAACAAGAAGAGGAAACGCAGAAGTGCCAAATTGTCACTTATTAATTATCATATAGTTTGATTGACAATTCAAATTTCCATTTTAAAGAGTCTGAAGTAGAAACTCTTATTTAATAATGAGGATAAGACTATTTAAAGTGACATGCTTTCTTAGCTATTTGGCATGCAGTTTGAATTCGGGGATACGTTTTAATAAATTGACTAAGTAGATAAGTGCCGATATCCGGTATCTTTCAATATCCAACGGTAAGGATCTGTATTTCATATCAATTATTTTGATCGATAAGTCGATACTCCATTCAAGTGAGAGCGACATTGTGGCAGTTTTGTGAAATATCTTCAAGTCAATGTCATAAGGTTATCAATAAAAGAAATAGTTTGCTGTTCATATCATAGAAATCATAGAAAAACCATACTTTCGTATAATTTTAAAATTCCACTTCTGTCTGTCTGACAGCACCAGGAACTTTAACTGTAAGCAAGGTGAGCCAAAAAGACTCCTTCACGATAAGGTTTAAACGCATACCGCCCAACGCTATATTCTCTCCATTTGTCAGTGGACCGTGGACCGATAGTGTGGACCCAACCTTTCTAAAGCGGTTTTCATTTGTTTTCTGGAATTTGAATAATTTTCACAAAAGAAGCGCTCCATAGGCTATAGAATCTAATAATATGCAACCAGACTAATGCAATTAAGATTAAACATACTTTTCTGACATCATATAAATCAAAGCAATAGGTACTCGGAAGTTATCTTGCAAGGTCTTATATAAACGTGTTTAGCTATATACGATTTGTAAATAACACTAGTCGGGCTTCTATTATTGAGATTATGATTCAGTTAACTGATTTAGACCGTATCCAGAACATTCTGGAATCACGATGATTATCTGGATACAGTACATGGCACCCGATCATGATCCGTATGGGCCATCTTGTTTCTGTTACGACGTGAGCGTGTAACTATCTAATTAATAAAGTAAGATCATTAGACATAAGAGCAACTTGGGTACTTGCCAAGCAATGTCATGTAACGGATGAACGTGATTTGGTTAGCCCATTTCGTTTTAACATCAAGGACGATCGCGAACACAACATAATATTAGTTTCGCAAAAGGGGTATTGAAATAAATATTGCCAGTGCAAAGTACAGACGTAAATAAAATATAATTTAGCGTGTGACAATATTTTACCTTCTAAAAGGTCTCTATTCAAAGACTGTCAATTCAGTTGGTATTTAAAAAAAATATGATAACGATTATGAAATAACATAATATTTAAAATCAACTACTGGTTTCAAACACAAAAATTTGAATAATAAAGCATAATAGATGTTTCTTATTTTAATTGCAAGTCATTGATAATGCTATTGATTAACTATAAAATACGAAAACAGTAATAGATAAATTTGTCGAAATTGCTTGGCACCATTTCAAAGACAGTTTTGATGAATAAAAGGAGGAAAAGATTAGTACATGAAAAGTAAATATTTATGATCTTGTATTTTTAACTTAAGGACGATCATTCACGGAAGGGGAAAATAACTTTGTGATGTAATGCATCAATTGCCGATTAGAAAACTTCATAGAGAAAAATGAGTTTGATTCGATTTGGGATATTTCATTTGAACGAATAGACAATAATAGTTGGTAAACGAAAGAAAATCTACGAAACATTAATACGTCACGAAACACGCCCACTCATTAATTTATTTGTATGTTATTGTATAATGTGTCAAAGACGTTGATGCGCACATATTTTACTTAAGATGTGTTTCTACATCAATAAAAAATAATGTAAAATAATATTTTTTCTTCTTTCGAAACTTTCTTTATCGAAACTTAATTTGTGCATTCAGCATTGGGACTACATTTAATAAATCACATGATATATTATATTTTTATGGTATCGATTTAAAATAGACAGATTGTGTAACAGGAATGAATTGATTCGCATATAATTAGTATACATACAGGAGTACTCCAAGTATCCGTAATATTGGCAGGTAATATTACACCAAAATTTATAATTTAAACTTTATAACGAAATAGTTGATTTTTTACTTTAACACTATCTGTTCTTACTAATTATACCCGCATAAAGTAAATCAGTTGTTTTATTTTGTTTTTACTTTGGTAGTTTCTGTTTTTACATAAAATAAATTAAATTTACAAAAATTCACTTAGTAATGACTATTTGGTTTCCTAGTTTTAATAGTATTTCTTCTTTTTTATTATATCCGCATTAGTTATTAAAATAACAGTTTTCAGATTCGATACTCTGTTAAATTTATGGCAATAAGATTTAAGATTTCATATACACCTAAGATGTTTTAAAACCTATGCAACAACAATCGATTAAAATGTCTTGTCGTTGAATTACGACGTTAATGATGAATAAATGTGTAATTTTTATAAACATGCTTCCAGGAACATGTGAACACTTATAGTTATTATAGTTACTTATCTCATATACTTAGCTTTTGTATGAATTTTAGGCAGAATAAAAGAACAGAAACATAGCTGTTCTACATATCATATAATTAGGTAAAGTACCAACAATCTACAATATCAGTATTCTAGTAATGAGAATATATCGGCGCGGCGATCTGATAAGAATCAACAAATTAAGGAACGGGGAACGAAACGGAATTGAGCGACCAATTTAAGTCAGAAGTTGTCTTGTACATTATTTGATTTATTGTATATTTACGGCCAACAAAAGTTTACATCAATCATAATATAATATTTTTATCCAAAAATTTTGAAAAATTTTTGCTGCAACAAGTGGCATCAATAGAAGTAAATGAATGTTAACATCACTTGTAAGAGCATTTTGACATCAGTGATCAGACTAAAGCAACGGAGAGAACCATTAAATCAGTGCTTTAACTGTCAAAACTCAAAATACCTGTCATATGAAAGCACCGCATTTTGAATAACATCCTCTTTTATGACCAGAGTAACAGCGGTCTCAAGGTCAAACTGTTGTAGACTGTAAATTTATATTTAATATGAACTAACCTGGCTTTGGATAGACTCGTCGAGTGTGTCATCGGTGCGCGTTGAAGTAGGTGACAGTAGGTAGGTCCTGTACTCGCTCTCATAGGCGGGATACGGGGAGAGATTCCCAGAGGGCACCGGCGTGCGCGGGAGAGAATCCACGCCGCGCCATGCGCTCGTTGGAAGGGGGCTCGGCGTCCTGGGACAACCAACCAATTCTGGGTTTCAAAAATCTACCCACAATTCCAAACTTCAACGCCTCGACATAGGGCCGACTTTTTAAGTAGAAAAAAGTACTGAAATCGAAACTCAATTATAATAATTGTACAGATTATCAAATTAAACAATAGTTTAAAAGTTTTAAAATAGTGATAACAAAAAAATGACCATTCACTTTTAGTAGTAGATAGACTAATGACATGTTTTAAAGCCTTGTATCGTTACACAGTGTTACTTCAACATCATCAGCAAAGATTAATGGTGCATTATCCGATCACTACTTCAATATTTTCTTCCGACAGTGACTGATGTCAAAGATGCACCACGCTCTGGTCGCACTGTTATTGATAAAATGGACGCTATTTTTGAAAAAGTGGAGCAAGATCGGCATTTCAACAGTTACAACATAGCTGAAGAACTGGGAATTGACGAAAAAATAATTTTGACCCATTTAAAAAAAGCTGGATAAACAAAAAAGCTTGATATTTGGGTGCCACACGATCTCATTAAAAGAAACCTAATGAACAGTGTACTCATTTCTGTTATATCGATTCTTTATTGAGACGTAATGAAACCAAACCGTTTTTAAAAACGTGAGAAAAAGGTCGGTCAGGTTTCACAGACTGTGGCAAAACCTGGGTTAACTCACAATAAGATGATGCCAAAACTACTTGTTGCGTTTTTTGATCAGAAGTCAAAAATTCTACAGCAACGGGATCATGTCTCTACCTACAAGTTGGCAGAAAGTCTCCAAATAAAATGGCACATATATACTGTAATTAAATGTAAATTAACTTTTGAAAAAACTTTTTTTTTGTCTTGAATTTTCTTATATAATGCAAAGAAACTTTTTCCCCAACATAGGTTATATATATGTAGACATGTTGTAATGAAGAAAAAAATTGAACTATAATTTATTTACCACATTATTATGTTATATACTACTTACTTAGCATTTATTTGTTTATAAACTGTGTGATGTCCTTTTTAGGAGAAGCTTTGTATTCTGCAAACACAATAAGCTCATCGAATGTATTTGACATATTGTGAATAAACAGCGTCTTATGTATAAACGAGAATAGAAAATTATAATATCTTTATTTAATTTGTGTAAAATAGAAAAGCAATAATAGCAAAAGATATCTTTTGATTTTTTAAATTGAAACAGTCTTGTGCATGCCACAAAAATATTACATTTATTTTAAAACTGTATCGGATTAATCTATATGTTTTGTGCAACATTACTGTACATATGTGATTCGTTTTCATTCTTGTTGTATCTTCTGCTCCTCTTTTGTTCCCTGTGTATTTCCCTATTTTAATTGGTTGATGTACTATAAATATATTGTTATTACAATGAACACATTGGAAAATATTATTAAAAACCTGCTGTTTTCTGTTGTTGGGAAATTAACATTTTCCCAAAAGTATGCTTACCAACACTAAGTAATGTTTATTTCGCACATCGACGTTTTTTAGAAAAACCATCCAAGTATAAGTTATCAATGTATACCTGTATGGCGGTGCAGCAGCATTGGGCACAGGCGACCTCGGCGCGTGTGGGGTCCCCACTGGAATCTCGCGGTCCACGTCCCTATACACACCATGTATATGAGTATGAGAGACATTAGAACTAGATGATCATAACGTCAACATGATACTTTTCGACCGAGGGAAGGTGTTATTAACTTCACGTCGGGCTTTACGAGACATCATAATAATAATATTGTTCCACTTGCAATAAAGATGATTATTGTCTACTTTACAGTTGAAAAGTAAAAGTTCACATTCGTCGACAACGCTCTATAATTTGAAGTGAACGACTTTGTATCTATTTATTTATCGAATACCGATGTGAACGTATTCCAATACTACCAGCGCGTTTTGTTTAGATTAACAGGCGGGCGCCGTCGATATGTTTGTTTTTACACTCTTGATTCTAATTATAGTCAATATTTTAAAACGGAATCATTAGAAGGAGCATGTCTGTAAATATAATATACATGTTGACGTCATATTTTTTAAATATATCAAATCGTTGGTCTTGACTGTGGTCAAAGTTGGAATATAATACATTTAGATACAATAAACAACAAATATATGCAAAACTAGCATTTTCAATACCAACTAGGAAAGAAAGTACTGCGATAAATTTATAGTTTTGAATAGGTTTTGATAATGCTAATTTACTAAAAAACAAAAGTCTCCAACGAATGATGTTCATGCAAAAAACATTCGAGGTAATTACAACAAATTTGAATACAGTGCTTATAAAATAAACAATAATAATAGTTTGTATCACAATGCAAAATGAAAACTAACCAAGATCGTACAAATCGTTTCATACCATTAACCAATTTGTAAAAATCATGCTCAGGTATATTTCCTTGGAAAGTAAGTTTGGTAGAATAATAGAGCGTCTAGCGTTACATATAAAATTAAAAATATAAGGAATATAATATCAGAGTTTTTACAACCGATTTCTGAGGAGCAAAGGATTTACTAAGAATTACATAAATAAATAATAATTGGATTCATTCAGTAGCTAAATGATTCTTAATACTTAAAATTGTATTAAATTACCGTTTTCACAAAACTATGTCATGGTAAGGTTACAACAGGAAACATGGACCTATAGATCGTCAAAATTTTAGGCTAAAACTCTATATAAACAACTACGTTATGTATAGAAAGGTTTCTATATCAATGAATGTCGAATTCTTAAACTTCAAAGAGTTTTTTGACAAGACATTCTGCGTACAGCACACTACGAAAGGAATATTGTTACGCAAATAAGGGTAAGTGCGATATCACAACTCATTTAAGTTCGTGTTTCATTTGTTTAATGAAGTCAAATTTGACAACCAATTTTACTTGAAATGTCTGCTATTTATAGTCAATTCAATAAGATAAAACTTCAAATATATTTTATTGAAAGACTCATGTTATCTTTGCAGTTCAGAAATCGGCAAATACCTACACAGGCAAAGGAAAGTATACAGTACAGGATGCATCAATCTTACTCGGCGAACTCGTGATAGAAGGTGGGCGTGGGCACGCGCCCTACGAAACTGCCCGGAGCCCGCGGCACCGAGTACAGGTGCGAACTTGAACCTCCCCTGTATTACACTATTCTGTTAGTAATAGACGCTTACAATGCATACTTAACAGCAAAATACATTATACTGGACCCATAAATTGAAGAAACAATTCTAACGATTCCTCTATTATAAGAAATTACCGAATGGCCAAACATTTCTGGTATTGCCAGTAGTGATGATTCTGCTGGCATTCACTTAAACAGACGTACACTAATTTTAATCCGCATGTTTTATGATACGAGTTAAAGCAAAGCAAATATTCTTAAGAGTACCATTTAAAGACTAATCAGTCTTTTTTTGGTTGGATTGTAATGAAAGAGTAATACTGAATTCAAATTAAATTTAGTACGTGCACAACGGAATCGGAGTCAATATCAAAGACTGTGGGAACGACCAGAAATATTCTTGATAGAAGGTAACATCTTTATAAAAATAGAATGAATCAGAATCATATAAATTTATTAGATCGTGTGATCTTTTTCCTTTCAATATCATTATATGAGAATTTTAACGAGATTGGCGATAGACCCGCAAAAGTAAAGAATTTTTTTTGCAGTATCCAAATTAGTATTACTACCTTTGTACAACTAGTTTGATTTGGTTTTGGGCATTCTTAAACAGATTCTGCGCGTCCTCATGTCGCAGATCGCGCGCATCGTAGTCGTCGATTTTGGCGATAATGTCGCCTCGGACCAGGTCACGGCCGGCAGGGGTGCCAGGAGTCACCTGCAAACAATAACGAATGAACTAGAATCATACTGTTTATGGGAGGGGGATACTTGGGGGAGATCTATGTCCAGCAGTAGACGTCTCTCGGCTGATATGATGAAGATGATAAAAGAAAGAATGGCGATACTTATGTAACTACTTTCCTACTAACAGAATTTTGAATAATAAAATAATAATAAAACAGTGAAATAGATTAAGACTTATTTAAAAGGGTTTCCTGATATTTAAACAAATTAGACCATTCATTCAGTTACTTGAATATTTAAGATATTTCTAGACATGATTTGTTTACGAGACTGCTGCTGCTGAGTTTATGAATTTCTTGCGTACTTTTGCTTTAAGATATTTTAGACGATTTTTGAGTGACGTGCTTTGAAATTAGATTTGACCTAAAAAAATTAACCCAAATATTGAATGCCGTATAAAATAATATGCATTAACGCAGCTGCAAAAACACCGATGTCATCTAAAGATCAGTTTATTATATCATTGTACACAAATATTTTATGAATACAGTTGGTAGCCATTTATTATACTAGAATTAAAATGTATTTTAATATTCGTTTAGTTGAACTTTGTGAATCAGGCAAATATGTTACACGGATGGCCACTTGATATTCTAAGCTAAATTAAAAGAAACAAAAGATCTCAAGGGTCTAGGTGGACTGTGACGCTCGTCAAAATCCCATAATAATATAAGAATGCCCAAGCAAAGTTAGTGTGACAATGTTAGCGTGAAATATATAGATGACCTTACAAAGGAAAGAAAATAATTTCACTGATATCATGTTAATTTCCTTCTAGGGTAAAATTTAAGTTCAGGGTTAGTTCAAAGGGTAGTCACATAGTATATAGGACGACCTTGCATAGAATGGAGGTAGGAACGTATGCACTGGTCTTGGCCCGCCGCCAGTCTAAATGTGTCGTCGGCGACGTCGCGCCAACCTGACAATTTTATTGAAAACAACCGCCCGGATCGAGTGGAGGCCGCGCCGCATCGACGGCTCGACCTGCGCAAATCCATCACACTTCCTCAAGTCAATGGCGAGGACATGCGACTATATTTACGCTTGTCCATCAACATAGTGCGCGTTGCGTTACGGAATTCTGCGGCGGCGACGTCGTCCGATAGATAATTTAATATCACCCGACATATTTAATTCCGTATTTTTAATCTCGTGAAAAATTTAAGCTGTTGAAGTGACTATGACTCTAAATTTTTATTATCAATTCAAACAATATGTATATAACAGTTTTATGTTATTTGTATAATTTCATAAAAATTAATGATTGGCACAGACATCAGTACGGCTGATTTCATATACAGACCACATGCAAATACATAATTATGATTTCATACGCCATATCTAGGTCAAAGTTGTATGAAACATTAAATTTAATACCTACAATAAAGGCATCCAGTAAACCGGATCATGCTTTAACAAATGTTTATATTATATATTTCAAAATATAGTTTCATATGTATGACTTCATCATATTTTTTATCATAAAATACAGACTTTCTGAGAATACACAAATTTTTATTCGGATATAGAAACCGAGAATAAGGATTGATGTGTTTAGATTTTCTTCTAGAACATCAGATTTATGTACACGGGTGATTATAAAATAGTAAATATATATTTATGCATTTACATATAACAAAATATTGGGGGATATTTTTACTTACTTTCTAATTGTTCCATTCAATGAAAGGATAACAAAAATGTTGTCGACAAAATGTTTAAGAAGTCTTAATTTCAGCCCTAGCAAAGCTTATATATACATATAGTAGAAAAATATATAAAGTAAGTAAGTGAAACTTAGTTTTAAAATTATGTAGGTAATAAGGTAATTTATTTGATATGTATTAGTTTAATTTCTATTATCGAAATGTCGGCATGAATGTGATATTATATAACGAGGTTGAACATTTAGAATAAAAATATTTCGTAATTATGCAAGACTGTATCGGTAGTAAGCATAAACTGATGCCAACATCACTAATTACCTACAAATCTGATACACTTGTTGTTCACGACCAACTTTTATACCATGTTTTATACCACGTTTTATATCATATTGTATATACCACAATTGTAAATAGAAAAATATAAAATATATGTCAGTGCAAAACAAGTGCTTGTATTATTAACACTTGTCTTTAAATTTTCTATAGAAAATTAAAATATTTTAGTATTTTACTTTTCTGCATTTTCGTTATTGAAATATTTTAAATATATCGATATTCATAGATTTTTGTAGACTTCATGTCTCATACATAAAGTAGTAACAAATATGTCGAGAATCTCACTCGGTATATTAGTTTTAGCAAAAATGAAGGGACTCCTGCTAAGTTTTGTTCCCGATTGGCAATTCATAATTTACTATAATTCTAAATTATCACAAGTTTGTAACGTGCGTCTGAAGGCACGTCAAGCTTTTGTATATGTTGATAAATACAAAAATAAAGACTTAAGGAGACACACCAGGGCAAGAAGATTATTGCATTTGAAGTGGTAAGTATGTAATATATAGTATTTACGCTATAAATAATTTGATACAAGAAACAATACTGAAAATGAATTGAATGAATGGTCCGCTTAAAAATATATATACGTAGGTATGCGTCATTTCGAACTCGATGAAAAGAAAAAAGGTTTATATACTTTTAATTTATAATTGTAGGAACCAAACACACTATTTCTTATCCTAAGAATAAATTGAATTACTATTGTCAGATGGCCCACTAAAATGGTGAAAACAAACAAATCAAAACAAATATATGTATTTATAGATTGTGAATGTCAGCAAATTGTGACGTCTTAGACCTGAAAGTAACATCACTTCAGTTACTGCACGAGCTTTGAGAAAAAAGAATTTCATTTTTTTTTATTTTTTTATTTCACAATTTTAGTTTGTTCATTTAAAAATAAAATTTGATGATACCTGTACGATAGGTATTAATTGCGGTATAAATATGATATATTAAAGTTCTTCAGTGGTGAAGAACCCTATGACCCACGATTGATAGGATCGTTTTTTTTAAATCCACTCGAAGCACTTTCGCAATCACCGTCCCATTCTTGACCCGACTTCTAAAAGCAATTAACGCAAAAACTTATACTTTCTGTAGGACTGGTGCACGATTTAATGATTTTTAGCACGAACCCATCAATGAACATGCCAACATTATAAGCCTGCGACTGTAAAGCAGTTGGTTGCCAATTCTTATTTTAATGAATTAGTTTAATGTCGATGTTTAAAGTACCCAAGTAATGTAATTTAGGTATGTAATTTTGACATATAAAAATTCGTAAATGGCATTTAGTTTTTAGAATAAAATAAAACTTTATTTCATCTTTTTTTTTGAAAGAAAATAGATACAAATAATAATTAAACCAAAAAAAATTATAAAAGTTCTCCGCCCAGTATAAGCTGTAACACTGGTTTTCTGCGGAAACTCTTTCGCGACAGACAGCGATGCCGTGTATACAAACAATGCTCTAGACAAATATACAAGTAAAGTAAATAAACACATACCTCCTGCCCATAAATAACGAAACAACCTTGGTTATTCTATTACAAAGTTATCATAAGCAGATATCAACCTTTTTACTTACTAGTGTTTCTCAATTATTAGAAACTTTTATAAACCTTTTCTTTACAATTTTTTAGTTTTTATATATATATTTAATTAAAATATTTATATTTATAGCTGTTAGTTTTCCAATAATAAAAAAATAAAATTAATATTTTTACTTCATCACTTCAATGCCAAAGTTCTGTAATTCATATCAATTCTTACAAAGTTACGTTGCATGTATAGAACAAGTAACAGTAGCATTATTTTAAGACAATTGTTTTACAACAGTTTCACATGTTTCAGTTGACAGTTCAGACACTTCTGGTAACAATAGAGTTCTATTCTAGAATCTTACTTTTTGTAAAATACCTTGCAGTTATATCTTATTAGCATTACATATCTGAATCCGTACTGTATTTGTATGTTTTGCGCGTGGGTGATCCGAGCGAATATGAAACATTTGACTATTTCGCTTTGCTACGGCTAACATATTGATCAGAAAATGTAATTGTGAAAATATTGTATTAACCGTTGCTGTGGTCTAGGGGCTGAGACCACCAATTTCGGATCTGGTAGGACTTTATAGACCACTTGGTTAGAAACCACCATCTCACCTAAGTTTGCCGCCATAACAATAATTTTAACAGCATCCTTCTTTTTGGACTGACCAATACTGTCTACAAGGCGAGAACCTTGGAGACTCCTCAAGCCTTAAGGGGCGATTCGCCTCTGGAGGAGTTCTAATCGACAGGTATCACCTCCGGGGGAGGTGTCCCGCTGTCTCTTAGATTCTCCAGGGCGCTCGAGCCATGAGGGAGAGACAAACCTGAGGGTGCCTCTAAAGGCTCGGATCTCGGCTCAGGTGAGTCGTGTCGTGGAGGAGAGAAGCGCCCAGGTACGTATCTGTACCTGGTATAGCGCGACGAATGTTTAACAGCATCGTTGAATGCAGTTGGAAGTATGATTGGCAGTACCTCTGTGGTTGAGGAATCTGAGTGTAATTCGCTTCCATCTTTTCTTCCATCTGCACTTACCATCAGGTAAGATAAAGGCCAAAAGCTACCCCGTTAAGAATTTAAAAATTATTAGTATCCCAAAAATTATGACGTAAAGACGACCGACTGAAGAAGTGAGAGGTCCTGTCTGTCTCCACAATCCTGTGGTTGAAATCCAATATGGCCGGTGTCATTTTGCTTATATTTACATATGTTTAGTTATTTATTATCTCTCTCCACCCGTGACTACATGTAATTAGTCTTATTATTACTTAGCATTGGAATAGCTGGACTATGTAAATTTTGTGTATGTAAATTTTAACATTTTAACTTTTTTCATAATAACATGAAAAAACTAAAAAGATAATACTCATGACCAACTGTACAGGAAGTAATGAAAGTATCTTTACAGTAATGTCAAAGAAAATAGCTCAAGGTTGCCATTTTGTTGATTGAATGATCCAGACAGCGAAGGTTACTGCGGGTAAAGTTAAGTGCAGCGTGCGCAAACACGCGAGCTTAAACAAATACTACATTACCGCTTCTTAGTTTTAGTGGTTGAGATTAGATCTAAGAGTCCATGACCCAATACTCAGTGGAAACAAAAAGTTCCTGCTCTTTTTGCTTCCACCTCCCTCCCTCGCTTAAGTCTGTCGTCATGACAATAAGTAATTATTAATCATATTAACAACTTGTTCCGGCAGTTGGACGCAATAAAACAAGTTTCACTGCAGTCGAGGAAACTACCCCAACTAGTCATCTTCACTTTTAGGTTTACAAAATATCTATTTTGGTTAGTAACACTATCCAGAACATTCCTGCTTATTTTATGTTTATTCATCAACTTAATGTGAATGATAAAGATTTTGTTGTTGTTGTTGTCATCAGCACAGACAGAAAGGAAGTAAACAACTTTGATTATCTCAATTAATTAAATTTTATTAAATACCTTGATGATAGAAAAGTAAGCACCTTTATATATCATGAAAAAATATGGAACAGACAAAAGTAAACCAATTCAATGTATGTTGTTGCAGACGTTTCAAATAAGTGTAATAAAGATTCAGTATAGGAAAGCAGGATAAAGTTTTCGATATATGTAAAGGGAAATATTTTTCTTAGTAAGCCATTACGTGGATGACTCATTAAAGCTAAAAATATTGTTCTGGTGACATAATTTAATTTAATTATAAGCGAAACATGCATCGTTGCGTTTCACAGTGTTGACATTTTAATTACATGTAAAAATTTCGAGGAAGTCTGTTCCTGGCATACTGACAGGTTGTCTATATCTTAATAAAATATCTTTATTCTCTATTCTACAAATTATTTTTTGTGGCTGCTGGACTTTGATTATTTAAGAATACTGATATGGCTGACTGGATTTAATATTTTTTGACATTGTTCATGAGATATAAGATTTTACAATGTAAAATCTTAATAATAATCTTAAAATCTTAAAAGATTAAATAATTATGATTGATGACTTATTAATACTAATCAGTTGATAGGGAAAACATCTTTTAATTATGCAATAAATTTAAACGAATATTATCTGCCAAAACAGTTTAGGATTTGAGGACTAGGTTGCACTGACAAGGCGAGTATAATGACCGGGTGCAAATCATTATGTTTTGTTCATGATAATGAGGTCGAGTCTCCGCACGGCTGTCGAACGGCCGGCCACCGATACATATCCCAGAATACATCGGATATAAAGAGACATCGACGACAAACTAGACATTCGTTCCACATAATCTCAAAAGAATTCTTTTTAATTGCCTCGTTATGTCGATATTTCGAGAACACGAAAATCGTCGACAGTCTGGAAAACGAGGGAATCTTGTTAAAATTTAAAAGAAATTGAGCAGCTTTGATGTGATTGGAACAACTAGTGAATTTACTACGCTAATGAGTTGTGAATTCCAGACGCGATGCGGTTTGTTTACACCGGCGTTTGATTCGGCGGAGGCACGATTGAACGTCCGCTGATCGTACCCTGGTAACGATGAGCGGGGTGGCGAGGTCTGCGCCACCAACCAGCCGGAGACCCCAGTTGGTGTCACGGCTCTCGCGACGGAGAGTCACCACGAAGGTATGCAGTCGCCCCATGGCGGATTAGATGCACTGCGCGGGCGCGCGCGATGGTTGCGCGGACTGTGCGAGCACGGCGGCTACACGCGACGTTGTGTGCGCAAAATTAGCTTTACCAATCGTCCTACCCCTCCCAGCTCCCTCTGCATATGCATACGTGTAACCCTGCCATCGCAATCGACCTAATTTGATTTACCGAATTTGAGGGTAATCGATGAAAACAGCCGCCCGGTACAGCCACGCGCGTAAGCAAACGTCCGATTGTTTACTGTGATGGGAATTGAACAAATCTGACGCGGTCTGTCTATAATAAATAACACAACTTCAAATGGATATCACTAGAAGAAAGAGCGTAATAACTTCTCAGTCGTCATATGTCATATAGCATACAAATGAAATATAATGGGAGCTTTTCTGCTGCCACACATTTATTTTAATCAGCAAAACGTTAAAATGATTATAAGATTTCCACGTTAGAAATCTGTCATTTTCTTATCAGCCGATAAAAAGAGAGGCAGTGTAATAAAAAAAGAGTGGCATTGAATGAACAAGTTTGTCGCGGTCTGTATAAAATGAATAACATCAACTTCAAAATAAAATTATCAAAGTTTCATTTCTCTCTTGAAGTTTATTTTAACAGTATTCTGTTAAAATAAACTTCAAGGTGTCTACAGATGTCAATATAAATATCAGCCTGGAAATATTAGACATATATCTATCACAGTTCAAAAACATTTTTGTAACCTGATCAATACTTAATTTATCTGGACAACATGTCGATCTACTGAATCAAAGGTCCCTGGTTTGAATCTTTATTAGAGTAGATGTTTGCAATATGTAGATGTAGATAATTATTTGTACACAACTTCGCGAGTCATTAAAGCTGGTAAGAATATTACTTAATATTGAACATTCCTTGATGATGGAGATAATTATTACCTAGCCGTGTAATTTTAATGGTATTATTTGCATTTCCTTTCAGACCGAACATTTGAACTTGTATAGAAATTCATCGTTAATAAAAATGGCTATAATTAAAATACTAACCAGCATGTCTCTACTGTACTTAAATTAAGACCACGCCTACACATACAAGCAGTGTTCTATAAAACAGATATAAAATAAGTTGAGAAAAAGTTATATTTATAAATGTTGATTCGGCGCGCAACCCACGATTGTATTTTCCCGTCGTATTTAGTTTAATAATTCATCTGTAAGCATTTCCATTGCGTACACATTCTTTGTCGTGCTGAGACGGGAACCTGAAGCAATATTTACTTCCACAACCATAAAATGAAATAAGTATACAAAAAGGACATTATATATAAGTTTTATACAAAAATTACAATTACATTGAAATCTGTGCCTCGAGCGGTACATTGAACATGGCACAGGTTTTAATTATCTTGCGATCAAAAAGTAAAGACGAGTTAGTTACACTATTTATAACTCAAGAAAACCTAAATTGATTTTGATTCGATGATATCTTATTAGTTGGATTCGGCTTTAAAAAGCAGCATAATTATTAAAATATTGGATAATATAACAAAAAGTAGATTGTTTTTATAATAAGGTTACGAAGTACGCCATCTTCTACAATTGACAGCTCATGTCAAGCACGTTATTTTAAGTTTATTTGTAATATTTTTATGCGGTAGGAAGCTCTGTTGGCTCAGCTAGTAGGTAATATAATATCATTATAACTTTTATTAATACCTCAACCTCTCTCAATAGGAGATAACTCAGGTTTGAGTTTTCTCAAACCTGAGTTTTCTCCTATTGAGATCGATGGTTTATATTTATGTTAGCCTCTGTGTTGTTTGGTGGAATGCAAGTGCTAGAAATCTTGAGAATTCTTTGAATTGTGTAATACTCACACCCTATCGCAAACACCACCCAAAATTTAAATATTTTCTGGCCTTCAGTGATATTATTTATTGATTTATTCCTTTGCTTAATGGCTATATTACTTTATAAAGATAAAATATATAATATACTATGTATAATATGAGTAAATATTCCACTCACCCGCCTTCTCTGTCCGAAATCTCTGGACTCGTTTTCAGGGTCCATGCGGATGTACGGCACGCGCCAAAATGGTGGCCTCTGGTACATCGGCATTTCGTACTCTTTGATTATAAACGACTGAAAAGTAAAATAACTGTCAATGACAATCACAGTTACTGTCATCGTATCGAAATTGAACTTGAAAGTTACGAAGTACCTATCTCGTAAAAAGGTGAGATATTTTGTCGATTTAGTTTTAGCATATTAATGCAAGTAGTTTTTATGGTGCCTATACTGTTTTCACTCTCCAAAATATAAATTAAGATTTCTAATTCATCAATTAAAATCAATTAATTAATTCAATTATTAATCAATTAATTTTGTGTGAAAAAGGATAAGCAGACTTTTAGCAATGTCAAGTTAGATAACACTTTTGAAATTATTCTTTCTAGATAGTGATGATGCCACACATATTTTTATCGGCATATTTTAAATGTGCATTAAAATACCTAAATTTACCATACTAAAAAGAAAAAAAGAAATAACACGAACTTTCTAAACAAAATACAACTATCTATCCTGTTATTATCGGCTTGTAATGAAAGTAGCACTGATCCAAATTAGATTTAAGCTATGAGCAACAGAATCAGGGCCAGTAAAACTTATTTATTGGACGAATTGTCATAAATAGTTGATGCGAGTATCATGACTCTTTGATTAAGTTTAAGGATATTAATAAAATAAATACACATGGAATCTAATGGTTATTAATACTGCAACAAGAGGTAGGTCACAGGACTGCTTAATGTATAAGAAAATTATTGTTGATTTCAGAGATTTATTTTAATTTTAATAACCTTTATTAAATTATGATTGGAAATTTACTACCTTCGATAATATTTGCATTTCTTTACGTACAGTACTTGTTGCAAAGTTCCAAATAAAAATATAACGCAATCTATTAAACCGCATTCATATCAAAGTTATTTATAATATAAAATTTATGTCATAAGCCGATCATAAATCCAACACCGTAGGCGTTGGCATCGGAGCTCTTATAATAAATCACTGTTTCGATGGATGTTAGGTAAAGCTGTCAGGGAATTATTAAAGTGGTGGGGAGTGTTAGGGTCCTTACTCACCAGAGGGCGGTGCGTCGTTGTCCGGCGTCGGTCAGCCAGTGCGGTCTCTAATATCCGAATTATTCCGGGCTACATCAAACTATGTCTATTTTTCGCAACCGCGCCGGGCGTTCGCGCGATGGTCGGTGCTTCAGTGATTTACTGTGGCTGTTTCTGGGCGATACGAAATTCGCAATAATCTGTCCCGTCACAGACGAGGTTCAATGCTCCCGGTTATTAGGATATTTTATTGTTCAGTGCTGGAATTTACATCCAATGTTGATTTTAGTGAACAAAAAAATAACCAACATCCATCGTAGCTATAGAAATTTAGTCAACATAGATATAAGTTAATTTTGCGAGTAACAGCTTTGAATATAATAAGTTTCCATGTATATATTGGTATTTTGATATTAAATGATTATGAGGTAAATAATAACACTTAATAAATTAAAAACGCTTAGTTTAATGTTGCAATACAATCCAACATCGTTTTAAATATATGAATAGCACAATAACTTACACTTTTAAATAAGAGGTAACGAAACTATGTTTACAATATAATCTAGTGAAATAAAATTAGAAACTAACTTTAATAGATATACATAAAGAAATTACTTCGCGTATTCTATTGAAAACTTTAAAAATTGTTTATGAAGACATGTAATAAATAATATTCTAACAAAAGAATCAAAACACTATCTTTGACAAGTAATTTCTTAAACTTATAATTATATTATAAAAGCTACAAGTACAAAACATGATACACGTTATCAATTAGTAATACATAAATAAAATATAAATGAAAATCGATTTGTTTAAACTAGATATATACAATAATAAATGAAAAAACTCGGTTATTATATTAACATAATCTTAGAAAGCGTTAATTACATGTAATTTATATTTAGTAATTCGAAACTTAAAATGAATACATTATTCTTACTTCACACAGCCCTATCACTTAAAATTCTCAGTTTAATATCATCTCTCTTACATAAGTAATTTTTTTCAAACTATAAAGCAATTACCTTTTTTAATCTTTTAAATATCTTATGAAGTTAATGTATTTATTAGTATATTTGTATAGTTCCTTTAAAAATGAAGTTTCAGTGCAGATTTAACCGAACATAAGCTTCAAAGTTGTGCTTAATAATTTTATTAAAATCTTTATTTCACATCACAATGACATATGCCAATGCCGTTTATATTCATAAGTTTAATATAATTAGTTTCAATGGATTTTTACTCTTATTAAATCCTTAAAAAAGTAACAGTAGCCTGACAGTTGAGCAAATTTTGTTTTCAAAGTGTTTTCACTACATATTTTTCGTTTTTTTTGTTTTATTCAGTTATTTTGTCGAAAAATAGGACTGCCATTAGCCAATCACTATTAACTCGTCATCCTATAGTAAAATCTGTTAAAAATATCTTCAAATTAAAAATTCTACTTCGTAATGCATATTTTGTAAGCAATTATATACAATCTATAAATTTATTGTAACAGCTATTTGGTTAGTTATATTTTGATTCCTTATTCTAAGAGATTGTAATGACCAGTAGAGAGCTTAACTATAACCCGAACACAAACAATCGAATCGTCACATTATACGTTTAAATACGCTCTTTAGAATTATAACCTAATTTCATTCTCATGAATACTTAGAAAGAAAAAGCTTTATCAAACTCGCATACAAAACTAAAAGATAACAATAAAAATGAAAGCCATACAGACCTTTGTCATTATTTAAGACACATTCGCTTCTTTGTGTTCAGGTTTTCGAAATCCTTAAAAGTCTAATATAGCCGGTTTTGTGTCACGCGCGCACTTGATCAATGAATGCATTAATTTCACGAATCCTGTATCTTTGGGTTTTTCTAGACCACGGAGAAGGCGATTCTTCATCACAGCCACAAACTCACGGTTGCTGAGTTGGCCGTCCACTGCAGAAACAATTGATTTTTCAATTGGGAATAACTCGAGAGTTTATAAACTGCCAATAAATTATCTTACTCAAAAGTCTATTGATTGTATGCAGACACAAAATTTTTATTACTGGAAATGTGTAGGGTAATGTGATAGTGAGAGCATTTTAAAAAGACAGGGCGTAATTAGTCGTGGTAAGTTTTTTTATACTAGGGGTCTATTTTAAAATGTCAAAACTATTTTTGTTATTCTTACTTAATAATAATTTGTTCTACATAAGTGGATGCTATCTTTTTCATCTTGGCGTTTATTCCCGAACAACGTGTCACGGTCGCTAATAGAGCGGAAACCATAACCAAACTGGAGGAGACAACACAGTCTCTCATAGGATTAAAATGTTGGCTTTGTGGTGGTGCGATAAATAGTTTCATCTTTATTTAATTAAAACATCAGCAGCACCACGTTGGCCAATGCGGCTTGATGGGCGAAAGGTTGTTCAACAACTGGGACTAAAGACTTAACGAGCCATCAAAGCGAGGAGCCGAGATATCAAATTTTGCTTGACCCATCGAAGAAACATGTCGAAAGATCTGTTTTAGTGATCAAAACCAGAATCCCAAAAAACGACAAAGAGCTACTCAAAACTTTTTTTTATTAATCTAAGCTCTTAACTGACAAATTGAATCGTCATTGATATTATTCAGGCGCCCGATTTGAAATTCCTGACGGTTTTCTCATGCTCTTTTTAGGGGTCATGCAGTAGACCTACTAATTGTTATTTAAAATAGCAAACCTCCAAACTAAAACACTAAAAGTGAGAACAAACATATTAGTAAAAGCCTAAATTATAAATTAATCCCATTTGGCACAAAGATTTTTTATTTTATTTACAATAAATATGGCGAAGGCGTTCTTTAATCAATGCAATAGTTTTTTTTGTAATATTTATAGTATTTTTTGGAATATTCAATATTGTTAGTAATATATAGTAACTTAAATGTCAGCCTTTTATAAATACCTACAACAATAAAATATAGTTGCGTCATTTATTCATCAAAACCTTATAGCGCTTGATGTCATGAAATTGGCGCCCAACGTGGGACGAAGAATTTATATAATTAATATGTTGAAATCCGCACGTACACCTAAAAAGCTCTGTGTCATCGGGAAGCTTTTATCAGATATCAAGTAATTTAACTTATTGCCTTAAAAATTATGTATACAAATATTTGAAGAGTTATGAATTAATAAAATGAAGTATATTGGGTCTGATTGTTGGTTGTTTCAATTATCAATTAATATAAAAACATTAATTACAGCTGTCAAGTGATTTGACATATAAAATGACCTTGATAAACGTCACAACTATAAGTCTATGATTTTTATTAAAACTGTCGGATTTAAAAAAAATGTGGAATCTTTGAAATTTCCGAATTACCTTCATCCTTAATAATTAAGAGTTATTGATAATAAAGTTTCAACCAAATTCATTATAATATTTCATTTTAGTACGTATGTTGAAAATGTCACAATTTAGCTAACAGTTTTTCTTGGAAACACTAGATATTTTCGAGAAATTTCGACTCTAACTACTCTCTCCTATAGCTGGTATACAATTGTCAAAAGCACTTACTGTTCTCATCAAACAGAGTGAAGACCACGTTGATAACGTGCGGATCCAGTTCTACGTGCGCGACCGTTCGGGCCACGTGCCTCAGAGTAGGCTGGTCTATGGAAGCTCCCGCGATATGGTAGAACGTGAGCGCCGTGTCCACGTCGTTGATGTTGTTCAGCAGATGGAAAAACTTAAGGTATTCGTCCTTGTTTATACCCACACCGTGGTCGCGGAACCTGCAACGAAAGAATGGTAATTGACTGTTGGAATAGGTCAATGAATTACAAATTCATCAGTTTTTAATTTTTGTTATCACCATAGTATTTATATGGCTATGTTAACATGGGTAGGATTCGGGTTGATAGGGTATTTACCAAACAACCGGTTCATAAAAATATTGTGGCAGTGTTTGTTATAGAAGTCATACGAAACAACATGACAGATATTGGTTAAATTTTTTGAGTATATTTGATAGATCGGAGATGATAAGAGTGACCCTGATTACATAATTTATCAATGAAATTAAAATTGGCGATGGCGATATCTTCTAGACGACAAAACGACGAACGACGCTTGAATAATTCCAACTGGCGGAACACTACCATGCTGTTAACATTATTGTTATGGTAATTGCGGAAGACTCTGCAAGCGGACTTAGAAGAATCTTACTATTAACAAAACCTAGCAAAAATGTATACTTTTTACTGGGAATTAAACTCTATACATCTAGATTTTAGGTATTTTGGCTAACTATTAGGCCAAGCAAACGACAACGGATAATCGCCTTTGTCGTTTGCGTGTAGTGTGTATATAACATGTGATGGTTTTAAAGTATATTTAAGCATATATTATTATGATCATAAAATAAAACATACGTCTTCTTGACCCGCTTGAGCATTCTAGCCTTCTTTTTAGCGGGGTAGCCCGCGTATGCCAACAACAGTTCGGCGAAATCTGCTTCGGTAATACGTCCATTTTCATCTGAAAATAGGATTAAAACGCAAAAACTTTACTTAGTCATCCAATTGTTAAAAATTTATTGATAATATTAATTCAGCGTTCCATCCAACAAAATGGCGGCTTTTAAAATTATTCATCAAAGACTCTACGAGGCAAAGGAATACGTTGAAAATTTTAGACATCGCTAGGAGGCAAGGAAAACTTAAAATAATAAATAATGGTTATGATTTGACAGTGTCATGCCTTATGCATAATGCTGGCAGTGCTGGGCTGGCTGCTATGGGATAAACAAAGTATTGTTTATCTTTTGCGTAGTTACTAATATAAAAACTGACCCGGTTGTTTCCTCTGGAACTCAAGAGACAGAATTTCTCTTTGTAGCTGATGTTGGAAGTCTAAGAATTTTTCAATTGTCAATTTCTGATTGAGTCTCGATCCGAAGAAGTACGTTGTTAGAGCAGAGTTGATACCCTGTAATCATCGATAAATATTATAAAATAATAGAAGTATGTGTTCTATTTTATATGTGATATTTTAATACTATATCGCAAAATAATGATTTATTTGTTTTTATATTTAATAATTTTATGTACCCAAAGTTTTCTTTGAATGTTATTTTGATATCAATTTTTATTATTATATTTTCAAATTTAAAGATTTCTTACAGTATACAAATATATACAAAAACTTTTTTCCAAGACATAATATTTATGATTAAATTGCGCACAAGTGTCTGATCGAATTGGAATGTATTTGACCTGGATCAAGAGATAGATAATAGAAAAATATGTATACCAAGCTAAGAACCTATTATTGAAGGCCACATAACAAGAGTGTAGGAAATAAATATGATAATAAAGTGAAAGTGCAAAGAATGTAGTAGGAATGAGATGAGTCATACTTCAACATCTGGTCTTTGAATTACCCACATTCAAATACCAGTTAAACAACAAGGCTCAAATACTTTCTGATATTTTCTGAATAAAATTCATAAAGGTATAAAGAATTATTCTCGCATGGAAAATCAGTCCACGATCAGGGAGCAATATCAAGCTTACCAAAAAATACTCTTCTATTTTTTATGACTCGAAACCAAGCCGCAGTTATTCGGCCGCAGAGTAGACTTGCCTTGAAAGTGTTGCCCGTGTTGGCGTGATCGCGGTGCCGGGAACCAATGCTGCTCTGCTGTCTGATGAGTGCAGCTACTTTTTCAAACTCCTCGCAGTCCACGTCACCGTCACCGTTCAAGTCGAACATGCGGAACGCGATCTCGAAGTGACGACGTGATGCTGAAGAATTGATATTCAACATAAATTAATTTAATTTAGTCTAATATAGTTCGTATTTATAAACTCAGCCAACTAGTTTTTATTAAAGTTTACTGATTTATGGTTTAAATTGTTTTTTTTATACATTAATAAAATCTAGGTAAATATTTAATTTAAAATGAAAGTACATATTTATCAACATTTTCTTCTATGAGAGCTCGTAAAAATTAATAAATAATATTTTATTATTTATTATCATCTTTAATTTTATCTATAGACCATCAAGTAAATATCAGCGGTGATTGACGGTCTTCTATTCATTGTTTTGTATTATTTTAAAATATCGTACTCGTGAAGTGTTTACGTATCAAAGAGAAAAGAATTCATTTTGTGTTATTTACCAGCCCGCCTAGCTTACAGGCGGGCTGGTAAATGGTAAGTGGCTGATAATGCTCGAAAAATTCATTATCTATGCTATTATTCATAATAATTCATAACAATCAATCATTGATAATATCATAGTACCTATAATAAGGTACCTACATTTAAATTATTTTAGAATTTAAAAAACTATTGGGTTGAACTATATAAAAGTCTACTATAATTTCATGGAAGGCACTAATACTAATACTAGGAATAGTTGGTAAA
Organism: Acentria ephemerella; assembly: GCA_943193645.1. Classification (NCBI taxonomy): domain Eukaryota; kingdom Metazoa; phylum Arthropoda; class Insecta; order Lepidoptera; family Crambidae; genus Acentria; species Acentria ephemerella. The sequence goes on along the minus strand of OW971879.1, from coordinate 10,226,854 downwards.
ATGTAAACAAAAATTTGAAGAATTTAGCTCAGAAGCAAAATGCATCCAAGGAAGAGATAAATCTCGCGCGCGGGATAAAATCATTAGATTCGCTCATGCCCGGTGCGCGCCTACCGCTGGCGGATGCTGCGTGCGTCTACATCTGATTACGCTAACACCATAAGTACACAATTAAGACATGTGTTTGTAACGACACCGCAAAAAAACCTTGCGGAATAACATTGAACAAGCTCAAAATAAAATAAAACTACGTAATTAAAATTTAATACCACATGACGCGCCACAATGGTATTCACATTGAAACGACTAAAGTTGAAGCTGAAAACAAAAGGTTGCCACTATTTGAGATGTGGTGCGAAAACAGTGACTTTCTTGTTCTGGGCTACTCTTTACATGGTGGTGATGAAAGTGACAATATTCAAGAGCAATGTAAACACACCTGTGGTTCGGGATTGGTCAATGGTACCTGATAATTACACTAAGTGGCTGGTAAATGTTCTATTTAGTATTTATTATAGTGGCTTAAAAAGACATGAAACAGATTTTATTTAATCAGCAGTTGCTACAATAATTTATACAGAGGTCTTATCGATCACGAGTGGGTTTATGTCTTGTTAAATTTACATTTGTCCCTATGGCTATAAGATAGGAATAGATTCTATTTCTTATACCCGTTATGCAACCACAAAACACCTTTGTATTTGCTTGTAATATTTACTGTGTATTAGTACAGAAAATAAAAAAATTCCAATCCACTGCTGATGAAAACATTTTTAATTCGATTGATGATAGTATGAAGTAACTTATTATGTTTGTAATCAAAATTCCTGTTCCTTAATTATGTTCTAAAACAGAATTTAAATGTGTATGACATTGATTTAAATGATTGTACACCAACAATATAAATATTTTGTAATTTTAGGGCTTAAAGAGAATATGTTATATGATAAATAGGATTTTTATGTGAAAATTCAAAAACTACAAAACAATCATTGTTTTTAACAGTTGCATGGCCCAGTATTAGGTGACGATGAACCGGATGCAGATTCGAGTAACGCGGAGTGGTCCGAACCTGATAATGCCACTATAGAAGAACTAGAGAAAAGGGCGGCCAGAATTAAAACCGTTTGTCATCTGCGGGGACTGTCTTCGCAACCAATTAACAGTAAGGAGTTCTTTGTTGACCACGCTCACAATTTGGTGTGGTGCAATATCTTTAAAGCTGCGAGCTCGTTTTGGTTGTACAAGTTTAATATATTAGGTAAGCTTAACAATGGTATATTCGTCTTTTTTTTAATATTAAGAAGGTGAAAATTATCTAACTTAATTCTTTAATATAGGAGGATACGACAGAAAATTTTTAGCTCGTACTAGACAAACACCATTGATGCTGGCACGGAAGAAATTTCCGCGTCCAGGCGAAGAAGAACTGAAAGACGCGATCAATACTCCTGGCGTTATTTCGCTAATGGTTGTCAGAGAACCCTTCGTTAGATTATTATCAGCTTACCGAGATAAATTAGAAAATTTCACGCCACCTTATTACAGAAAGCTGGCTCGAGCAATTATAGCAGAGCACAGAGAAAAGGCTACAAAAATATTTGGACCAATTAAAAGTTACGGACCTACTTTTTTCGAATTTGTTGCATATTTGATAGAAAAACATAAATCTGAAGGGCAACAATTTACCTTTGATGAGCACTGGGCACCTTTTTACCAGTTTTGCACGCCTTGTGCAGTCAATTTCACTGTTATAGCAAAAGTTGAATCATTAGGTCGCGATTCAGGGTATGTCATACAACAATTGGGGCTTGGGCACGTGTTGAGTCCAAAAGTAAGTAATAGGCGTATACGACTCCGCACTGTAATGAATAAGTCAAGAGACGGGAAGAATACAACAGCTTTAATGAAGTACTATTTTAGTCAGCTTAATGAGGACATGCTAAACGATCTGTTAAAAATATACGGCGTCGATTTCGAAATGTTCGGATATAATCCAAAAGTTTATAGCCGTTATGTTAGAAATTAAAGAGTTTATTCGTTACATATTTAAGTTTGTAAATAAATATCTTTATAAAAATAAATAATTGATTAAATCTAAGCTGTTTTACTAATAATTAAATCTAAGTACCTATCTAGCTTATGCATATTTTTAATCTGGTGCTAAATATGACACAATTTAATTATGTTCATATTGTAGTTAGTGCCTTAGTGGAGGCTAAATATTTATATCTGCAATTTCGTGAACTATCTAAATATTACTTTTATGATATTAAAAAAATAGATGTACTTACTTGACAAAACTGTAAGCAGGAAGATGTAGTCGCTAAACGTAATGAGACCCGAAGAACCGAGTTTGTAAAAAATGGAGTCCTCATCTAGATCTAGATTAAGGCGGTGGCTGATGCTCTGTGCAAACAAATGCGGCATTAATAAGACTTGATCAGTAATACTTGTTCAGATAAGCTTAGTTATTCTACGCACCCAAAAATAAAACTAACGACAACGTTTAAAAATGTTTACTAATGACATTATGAAGTATAATTGTAACATTATATGTATGTATATACTTCTGATATAAATGGGAATCTATTTATATTTTCTTTAATACAATGCAGGAGAACTATTTATATCTAAAATGATATGGATTATAACGCAACTAGCTAGGGTCATTTATACAACAAGGAAAAGTTGCAATTGATAATCTGATAACTGAAGTAAATAATAAAATAATATATAACTGTACTTTTCTTGAAGTATAGAAAAAATATATAAAATATTCAGTCATGCTAGGATTTCAATACTAACTGATTAATATTTAACAAGCCAATGTTTTTGAATGTGTTTCATACTAGGAAAGGTGGCACTCTACTTAAGTGAAAGTGATTTGTAGCTAAAAATTTAGTGTCAACTAAATTAGGCACTTGCGTCAATGTCCATAGCAGTAGACGAAATAGAAGTGATTAACTTAATCTGTGCACATAGAAAGAATATAAAATAGAGAGTGGTAAAGAAATAAGAAGAGGAGAAGAACAGTACCTCGTCGATGTTCTGAAAAGATAAGAAAGGGATGTGAGTGGCCAGAAAGAACATGCCAGTGCAGTGTTCAGTGAATGTAAATATTGATTCATACACACAAGCTGAGTATGAATGATATTATCAACATACAAAATCACATTTGAGGGTGCAGCTTTGAATAGATTAATATTTAGTTCAGTAACCAATAATGAAAAATAAAATAAGACACTATTAACTAAAAGATTATGAAGGCCAATGTCTACGCCACCCGCCGTCGCCATATCATTGGAATCGTTGTGTACCACTCTCTTTATTGTTTAATCAGATTATTTATTTCAATTACTCTATTGATTAATATATATATTAGAAAATATTTATAAATTTACAATAGCAGATGTTTGATAATAAAGCAATTTGTATGTCATTTGAGATGATAAATTCCATAATAAGGTATAATTATCAAAACTAAGATGATAAACAGGGCTATTTGTGTTAAAAAGTGTGAAAGTTTATTGATATACTATAATTTATATAATAGAGAAAAGGGCAGTATGAAGAAATTCCTAAGTAAAAGTTGAATAATAGAAAATATATAAATTTACCATAACCTTATGCTAAGTAATATTTATTCATGATATATTAAGAAAAGTAATAAGAATATCAAAGATGAGGATTCATTAAAAAAAATACAATTACAACGTTTAAGTCTTATTACCTTAGGATCATATCTCCTATATTGATCGAGTCCCAACCCTGTAAAGAAACATTTATTATTCAGATATTTTGAGACCTTTTAACAATGAATTTGAAAAAGCTTTAGTGTACACACTTCTATGTACTGTGTATTGCATTTTCTAACATTGCAATAAGTAATATGTTTGTGTTTAGAATTACCAAATTTAAATTATTCTTATAAACAAAATAAACTTTTTAGGCCTATGATATATGTATATGCGAGAGAAAAATTTTATAACTTTACACTACAATACGATATATAGTTTACCATCAGGTTGTTTAACGCCAGGGGTCATGGAGCGCAAAAAGTCATCCGGTGTCATGAATACCTCGTGTTGATCATGATGTTGAGCTTGTAAGGTCGCAAAGTACCGAAATACCTTGTCTGGAGTTGAATACTGTCGCATACGATTTTCATACTCGATGATCTATTGAGCAGCGTCCAGTATAAAAAATGGAATGTTTTAAAGCCTCCACCAGAATATAACTTTTGTATTAATTTACGTTAAATATGGTTGATGATGATATGAAATGATAAAATAATAAAGCAAGTAACATTATAATATGGATGATGATATATCTATTCCAAAATAAACAGTAGAAGTACAGATAGAATTTTCTTCCCAAATTCCATTGTATCTTAGTAATTAGAGAAAAATAAAATATAAATTTGACATTTGGGAAAATTGGATTCAATGCTCAAATACCAGAATAATAATATATACAAAACAAATTTAAGGTTATTAGACAAAGATATTGTACAAGAAAAATCCTAGTCCTGGCAGTTATTAAAATCTTGAAAGCCGTTTTCAATAATTACCTTTGTCCACCCTTTTTTTTTTACCTTTAATTATTTTATATATATTGTCTGACTGTGAGTTTTTTAAAGATTACTCAGCTGTAAAACATCATGACTTAAGTTCCAGTTAATTTTGATTGCAATTAATGGGCACATTGCTTACTCTCTGTTATATATAAATTTCATGAGAATCATGAAGGCAGAGGATTAGCAACTAATTTTGCACCCTAATTCATGTTCTATTACTAATCTTGATACAATTACATTGTTTTATTAAAAAAAAAATCAAAATTTTATTAACAATGTTTACAATTTTAATAATAAAATTAGCAAACCTTTTGTATTGCATTTAAAAAATATATTATTTAAGTATATAAAATAAAATATCTTATTTATTTAACTAATTGGCTATAAAACTAATAAGACCAAATTAAAATAGTTTATTTAGAACTATTAGTTTGGAATAGATTTTGAAGTGTTAATTGAATTAGAAAATGATAACTCCCAGTTGATTATTAATTTTACCCTCATTTATATTATATTAAAAGAGTACCATCAGGTTGCTTCATTCCAGGTGTAATAGCTCTTAAAAAATCATCAGGAGTCATGTAAATCTCAGTATTGTCTCCAAATGTTAGTTTGATAGTGGCAAAATATCTGAATATTTTATCAGGAGTTGAATAAGCCCTCATACGATTTTCATATTCTATAATCTGTTGTAAGCAAGGGAAAAAAACAAAAGTTAAATAAAAAAAATGGTATAATAATGTACTGAAAATAAATAAAAAGGTGACCTCTCTATAATGAGAGGGAATAGAAGTTACCTTTCTATCTCTAAAGCCAATTTTTTCTTTTCTGTACCTTTTCTTCTTAGTATCTACTTCACTATCTGAATCTGAGTCAGAAATTTCTTCTGCTGCTGTTATGGAAGGAAATACTTGGTTTCTTAGCCTGAAACATTATAAACATAGTTTTTCACTCCTACCACCAATTAATTTATAAGTTTCATAATATATTTATTGTAAATTAAAGGAAGGCATCAAGTTCATTTATTTATTGACATACCATAATTTATACGACGAATATGCTGCAGTAGCAAATAATAAGGAACAGTACAGATATTTATAAGAATATTGTCGAACATTTTCACGATCTTTGTGGGTATCTTGATTAATGTTACGATGAAAAAGTGTATTTAGTGTTGGCGACGTATACTTCAAGTTATTTGTCAAAATTGAAATTTTATGAACTGTATTGACGCTTCTAGGGATTTTTAAGACATATTGAGAAAAGAAATACATTTCTAAAAATCTAAATTTCCAGCTAGTGGATCTACGACTTTCATAGAGATTTTGATCCTATTTTATCATGACATTGACACTGACATTGTTTTTTGTTGTTGTTGTTGTTTAATTCTCCCTATAATAGGGAAGGCAAAAGTAAAATGCAATTTTGGCGATTAGCGATTGTGATACTAAAATGAAAATGAAATTATACGATGATTTTAAATACATAAACTTACACTACAAATGAATGAATGGAAATGAAACACTAAAATTGAATGATGTATTCCATATATTGCACGATATAACAATCTTTTTGGCATGAGACTACACTAAATTCAAAACAAAAATTTCACTATAGCACAATAAACGAAATAAAATATCACCATTACGTGTCAAATATTTTTTTTGCTTTTTAGTAATATTTTTGAAATTGAATGCTACATTACCGATTACAATAAAATGATATAAAAATGTAAATGAAATGATAGTGGTAAATAAAATTAACAAATAATTTAAGGAGAAGAAAAAACGATTTAAACAGAAACTGCTACAGTTTTTGTTTAAACCGTACAAGCAACATAAAAAAACAAGTTACACCTAGACAAGATTCATTTTAATAATTGCAGTCGAACTGCTAAAAGTATTGTATGGATCGGACATAAGTAATCTGATGTCATTGTCAAATTTTTTCTAGGTTTTCCGTATCTTAAAACACTATAAATATAGAAGCTATAGACTTATGAGCAATAATACCTTTGCTTTCTTTTTATTAGGAAAACAAAATTAAAAAACAATGATTGCCATAGACACGATAGAGGATAGATTGAACGTAAAGAAGCATGATGCATTTTCTTTGAATTTTTATCATCTATCAAAATTGACGGGCGCTCGCGAGATTAGATTCGAATAGTGTCAAAGGTAAATATCGTTCGAGATAAAATAAATGCTGGAAAAATAGAACAGTTTTCTTTTTTGTTCTAAATAATAATTTAAGTTCTTAAAAGTGTCAGTATTTTGTTTAACATTGTTGAGGCGATCGAGTTATATAACCTTGAATCACGGGACTTCAGTATTGATCAGATCAGTTCTAATTGCATAGAATATAATTAGTGGAAAGTGAATATTAGGTATGTACCTAGGTTATATATATATATTGCAATATGTTATCATACAATAATACTTTTTATGTATCTACATGAAAGTCAAAGATTTCAGACATTTAATTCCAGGGTCTTGACTAATATTACATGCCCACAAGAGTGTGTAATTTACTATGTAGAAACTACTTGTGTGTATGATATGAATAACAATTATATATTCTCAGCAATATTATAAACTTCATGGAATTAGAAAGTATTCTTTTAAAGATTACCATGACATAGTTTTAATTCAAATCAGTACATGCTCCTTTCTAATTTTAGGATAGTATTGTGTAATTCACTTATAATCTAAGTACATACATATATAGACATTTTAATAGGCTGTGAAACATTATTCTTCATTGTATTCACAGTTCTTATTACTTACTCATTTAAAAAACTCCTATAAAAATAATATATATCTTTTATTTTTTATACTATTTTTTTATTTAAATCTAAATGTAATTGTCCCATAAGGCCATGAGCTATTGTTTATGTAATAAATAATTTTTAACTAAAATGTGATATTGAACATATGCCAACTTTTATATGCAAGTTCTTATATGTTTTTACACTATGGTTTACTAATGTACATAGTACAATATACATATAAATGACAGTAAATGTAAGATTTTTTAAAATATTATATACTTACATTAACTATCCAGCCTTTATTGAGCATAATGTAAGTAAGTATATATTATAAATATAATCCTAATGTTATATATCTTGGAATCACTGATATATAAATATATAAAGTAACATACCAACCTATATTAATATACAACCATGACTTATGAATAAACACCATTGGAATCAAAAGCTGGTCTTCTGGTTTTCTCTAGCTGGCAGTCAAATAACTAAGATATAGTTAAAACAAGCATAGTTTCAATACTACACATTTGTTGCAATTGATAAGGTTGTTCAGTAAATTAAACACAGAGAGAATTTGATCACAGTCTTAATATCTGCCACTTCATAGTGTTAAATTTATTTGCAGTCAAAATATTCTTTGAATTGTTTGACTGCAAATAAACTTTGAATTCCTGTTTTAATAATAGTGAGTTATATTTATTGTCTACAGATCTGACACTTTAAGAGGCCACAAACACTAACAGTAACATGCATCGTGCAAGGGCAGTATTTCGAGTCTCAAATAACATTGGGAACACAGAGAAATTTGCATCATGGCTCCTCAATAAACCACAGGTCAGTAAATTATAATTTTGAGTTTAGCTTAGTGTTAATAATAAGCCCATCAATGTGTCAGTAGTAACTATTGGTAACTGTGTAAGATATAAAATGTGTGCTGTGTGAGAAATTAAATATATAAAAGGGTATCAATCAAGATGACTAATGATTTACTGTCATTTCTATTGAATAGAAAATTTGTAAACAAAATAATTCACTCATGCTGTTTCAATAAGCTATGAATGGATAATATTGGTTAAAGGATGTTAATTTAGACATATTATTTATGTGATATATGTCAAATTTTAACCATAATTGCAGTGGACAGAGTTGAATGGAAGGAAATAGAGGTCTTTGTCAATAGGCACACCATGACAAGGGACATATTATAAATAAACGAAATAGTGAAACACATCAAAAATGTTACTTGTCACAGAATAAATTGATATATTATTATTGTTATGTCAAAATTTCACATTTTTATTGTTTAGTTTAAAATAATTATTTAACTATTGGAAACTATATATCTCTTTTAAATTACAATACCAATCTTAAATATCTTAAGGCCATGTCAGTCATTGCAAATTTTTGTGAATTTATCAGCCATGATTGATAAAATAATATTGATAGCACTGATTTATCACTATCTGTACCTACAGAAGTATATTGGGCTGACATTTTGCCCAACTTTTCAGAATTTCATCTTTGTTTCTCTTTACCTACATATCTTTTGTTTCCAAATATATTTATTTATGTAAAAAATGCAAAAAGCAAATATAGTATAATACAACACAATAGTGGTCAAGTGGTCATTATTGCCTAAATATAGATAATATTAACCCTAGGTTTACCACGTGTGGACAAAATTGTCCACAATGTACTTTAAATTAAAATATCTAAAAAATTATACATTTAATCTTTTTGTTTTTGACTTAAATGTGTTTGTGAAATTCCTATTAGTAATGGGGAAATTTTTCAGAATTTTAATCCGAGAAATTTTTTAGATATTTTAATTTAAAGTACATTGTGGACACTTTTGTCCACACGTGGTAAACCTAGGGTTAATATTAATTGAATCACTTGGTATTACAAGTGATGATTATGTATATCATGTATTTACTATAGCTACCAACAACAATGCAATAATAATTATAAGGCTTTTATTTCTTTGACATTTAAAAATATTATACATGTATCCAGCTGCTTCCCTCTGCTTATTTTTTGCATTAAATAGCCTGTTTGGGCCAGTTATTGTTGGAGTATTGTCTGCCCACCTTGATTTTGGTTGGCCCCCTCTTCTTCCTTATGGACTAAGATACTTTGTTACTTTTTTGTCCACCTAATGTCTGTAGTGCGGCCAATATTTAAAGTAATTTTTTATATATAATAGACTGATATATATATTATAAAGGTAATAAAAGATGAATACTATAATGCAGAAAGCCGCTGTGACAGTAAACGCCAGTAGGTGGAAAAGTTCAACAGCGGCAGAGCCTTTCTTAAATGGATCCAGTTCAGCATATGTGGAGACGATGTACAATTCTTGGCTCTCTGATCCTAATTCTGTGCATGCGGTGAGTATCATGAATTTATTTATTAATACATCATTTTCATTTAGTTTCTCTTTCGAAATAATATCTTATTGTCTTGTATGAATATTCACTTTTATTTAATACTTGATGGGTTGATTTTTCAGCAATTTACACACACTATAATTAAGTACTATGTATCAAAATGAGTACAATAAATCTTTCTCACAATATCAATATAAAATTTAGCAATTTTAAAATTACTTAAGTGTATATAGCATAGTATAGGTTTTTACACACATGTTATATTATAACAATCATAAATTATTACACTCAAATAAATGACACAGTGAAGACATATTCTGTGTTGTAGTTGAGTATGTCACGTGGTTTTTTGAATTAATTATTGTGTGACTTTATCCTTTACAAGTCATATTTCAAATTATTTCAACTAATTTTAAAACAGGATTTTATATAATCTTAAATTATGAAATAATCGACATAAAGTAGGTGAGGTGAAGGTGGGTATTTATCACCTATCAATTAGTTAAATTATCAATTATATTACATTCGTTAATTATTTACTTAAATTTTACTGTTTGTTTGCCAATATAATAAGTAATTTGATATGGGTGGACTTGCTTTTATCTTGACATTTGCCTCGACAACAAGTGGCCTTGACATAGTAATAATAGTCGATGTTACGGCACTAAAGGTTGTTTTCAGATTTTTTACCAGTTGTTATTGTTTTTAAGGCGGTTTTATATATCTCTTGTTAATGATTACAATCAATCTCATTCACTTTTTTGGCTGGTACATTTCAATAACAAGCAATGTCAGTTTAAGGAAATACTTAGCTCAGCTGTTTGGAAAATTACGTTACTTTAATCTTGTTTTTGTCCGTAAACATAATACTTAGCATAGTACCAACTTATTTAAATTTCCTAAACCGATAAATATGTAGCGTCTGTCGAACTTATACGTCATTGCTACAATACGGTGATTCATTCTTGTATTGATAGTATGTAATATGATATTAGAAAAGACCCAATCACACCGATTATTACATAAATTAAATATTGTATGTTATGATAGTATGTGAAAGTGGTTACAATAACTTTCATTCATTGTTATTGTTTATGACAGAATTTATTCACTGGGCATATGCATAAATTAATCAAACTCCCACTAAAATACTTTGAGTGTTGTATACTTCGCCATCATTTTTGGTTTGAGAGCTTGCGACAGTATTTATAATTAAAGTATATATTCATTTGTTTTATGATTATATCTAATAGTAATTCGATTATACACATAAACAATACATATATGCTTCCTTGATTGAAGGCCTTTGATTTAACTCGTGCATTCTCTTTGGATACAAAAAAAAATATTTGGATAATTGAGAATAATTTACTCAAAACATATTAATAGTGAGTATGCATAAAATTTTAATCAAACGCTAAAACTAATGTGTCTGGTCATCGTTTGTGTCGATAATTGATTGTTATAAAAGTTATCAATAAAGATATACATTATACTAAAAACCTCGAGTTTTGTTATTAAAAGCATTTATTAAACACACGTGTGTTTGCCTCGCCTCAATAAAAACAATACTAGCTGTGCCCAAGGTGCTACGCGGTAACCGATTACCTTCAGGTAGGCCGTAGGTAAACTCGTTTGCCTCCCATGTCCTTAATAAAACTTAATAAACAACAATTTAATATCCGACTTTCTAGGAGAGTAATGCTCACCAAACGGAAAATATTCGGGATTTGAAATTTATGCTTGTTAACCTGGGGCTTATGTCAAATCCAATAAATACATTTACAGGTTTTCGATAGCGATTAATAAAAGACATCTTGTCAAGGGGCTGCTTTCGATTTCAAACCGTCTTTCGTCAAAGTTGATCCCGCATCAGTATAATAAAAAATTGTAATTACATGTATAATAGTCTGAAATATCTCGTTTTCTCACATTTTAGTATCGTCACATTTTAGGACGCCTGTGCCCAGCAGTGGGTTGATACTCTCATGTATAAGTCGATATCTACGACATATTTATAATTAACTTTCTGGCACACACTTGTAGTAGTTACATAACATTATGTGGCAACAAACTTTTTATTACTGTAATGTCAATGACAGTTGCTGTTCACATTCGGATAGAAATTATTTGAATGAAAGTAGGTGTTAGGTAGTATTATATCATTTAAAAATTTATAATAAAACTAATTAACTTGACGTAGTGTATCAATATTTGATTTGGTTACGTTATCCTTGTTTATTAGTATACTTGGTTATTATTAGTCTTAGTTACGTTTGTTGCGTACCGTCTTTTAGTAATTATAATAATATCATAATTATTTATTTTATATACTGAAATAAAAGTGTGTTTGTTATCTGCAGCTTTTTAAAGAGAATTTTAGTATAATATTATTAAAAATTGTCGTGTTCTCATTTATGTTAAGCCATTTTTATGCTCCAACCAATAATATGCCATCAACGATATATGAAATATCGTAAGTGCTTGATTTTTTTTTGTAAATACTAACATACATATATCACACTCCATATCTACAAAATAATTTTGAATACTTGTCATTTATTAATAACTTACCATCAATAAGCTAATTATTATTATTTATATAAAATAATACCTATTTAATTTGTCTTGTGTGGTTATTAATTATATATATAAGACTACAAATCAGTTTCATTTATGCTTGTGTATCAAAGTTACGAGAAAAGCTGCGAAACGAAATTCACAGCAACAGTATAATTTAAACTAGTGATGACATTTAATCAATGAGCTAGTTTGTAATAAGGAATCGAAAAGGATGACTTCCCATTTCGCCGAATACTCTTAATAGCTGGTAAATGCTACATTTTGTTCAAAATGTTTGTATTTCAAGTGAATTTTTATTTAAGTGGAAACAAAGTCGTTCATCACAATGTAAGTGGAACTTTTTTTAAAGTAAAAGGATAATACTATTTATTGTTGGGTTAGGTTAGGATAGACCATCTTCTATTGGATGAAATATGATTTTTGGCAATATGGGAATTCGGCAAAACGGCATGTAATCATCCTACTTTAAACGATATGCTTTGTAACGAAAATGTGAGCTACAAAATTGTATTTTGATTTGAATTTTTTTTATTTATAGTGAATCACAGAACAAGTGAAGAAGTTTCTACGGGTTAAACATATTTTTTTCCTCACTGATTCACATATTAAATGAAAATGACAAAACAATTTTAGCGGTGTTTTTATTAAAATAGTGTGTCAAGTATTTATAAATAAGATTGTTTTTTTGTTAGTAAGGAAAATCCTAATCAAATCTTATCTGTCTGTTTTTCCATTAGTTGATGCATCACTATGATGATTAAATATAACACACTTGACATGCCTTAATCTACTTTGTTTTTGTGTTAATAATGTGCATATATACAGTTTGCGCATAAAGGTATAATTTTTTTCAGCAATTATAAGTCGGACCGTACCTTTATTTCACCCATACGTAACAATGTACTAACGCCATCTAAAACATTCCAAAGTACCAGTGAAGAAATGAGTTTCCAATATTTTGCTATAAATTTTGCCTAAATTTTCAATTTTTAATTTAATTTTTTTAAAGTTTTGAAAAAACCACCTCTGAATTAAAACAAACAAAAGAATAAAAATATTCAAATCGCTCAAGCAGTTTTTGAGTTTTAGCGACAATAACGAACAGCTATTCACTTTTATATACAAGAAAGAAAAAGAAGATTACACTAATACATTTCACATATCAGTTTCATAATACGAAGTCATATCTACATAATAAACTTGTCTTGATTTCTTGTAATATTTGATTCCATTCCAACGTATTGATCTTGCCAATCAAGTGTTTACTATTATTTTTTACTAATGTTGTAATTTGCAAGTACTTTATGTCAATTAAATTACATTATAATTATAGATCACCGTACCGATCATATGAAGAGGTAGTTATGTTTATTGACTGGACTAAATATACTATATATTTTGCAGTCTTGGGATGCATTCTTCCGCAATGCGACCAATGGCGCACAGCCTGGAGCCGCATACACGTCACCACCTAACCTCGCGCCGTACAACAAATATGAAGTGCCACTCACAGCTCTTGTTCCCGCATCAGCTGGGATGCCTTCTATATCATCAGGTTTGAATTTAGTTAAACGGGTAATATATTCTCATTAGGAGCTCATTTTGATATTAAAATAAATGTAAAGTAAAGTTCTGGAAAACGTAGAAAAGTATTAATTTGTGTCATTTTTGATATTTCCATTGTTCTTTAATAAAGTTTTTGTAATAAAGTCATTATACGCTAAAACAGTCTGTGAAGTGACTTTTTAGCTTAATCTCTAACTAATAGTTAGTTAGTTAGTGACTATTACGTCTATTTATATAGACTTGTTTGTTAATATTTTAAAGATATTCAATGTACCCTTGAAAATACTCCACCGCAAATAATAATAAAATATTCACAGGATCACCCATAAACGAGAAGATAATTGATGACCATCTAGCTGTCCAGGCTATCATCAGAAGTTATCAGGTGAATTATGTTTCGTTTACTCTGTGCTCTTGCATTGTACACAAACATGACATCGTTTGTTATTGTTTGCACATTATTTTTAGTCCTGTACTCGTTTTCGAAACTGCTGAATCCCTTTGTGTAAGCCCCTAGTACATGACATCGACGAATCCTTTACGCTAATTGCACTCAACCGGTATCTGTAATCTAAGTTACAATGTTTATATTATATATGCACCAAATATATTTTTCAATAAAATAAATTGAAGTGAAATTGCCTTTCAAATATAAGCGGCAAATTTTATAAATTACATAACTAAACTAAATACTCTAAACAGGCAAGAACTAAATTAAAATTCGAAAGGTTTTTTAAATGCGTGTACATATTTTCTTAATTGGCATTGTGGTTTAGAGTTAATTCTTCTAGTTCGAATGGTAAATCTCGACCTGGCGACGTTTTATGAATATTTAATTTTAGATGATAAACGGGTTTCTAGTATCATGTTGGGTGCTATTTTTATAATATGTAAGGGTCGTTGGGTCGTGGTTCTCATTTGGGCTAAAGTGACGTTGTGGTGGCGGGTGCCTGGCAGGCTCGTGGTCACCTGGCGGCCGATCTGGACCCGCTCGGCATCACGACGGCCAACCTGCCCGAACTGGGCATGCGCGCGCCGCGCTCCGAGCTCATCATGAGGAAATATTTCAATTTCGGTACGCTGCAACCAAATGAACAGTCGCTATCTAAATATTTGGAAGCAATCACTTTCATAAACTACCATGCCGTTAAAGTTGAGCGTTGATTTGCGTGTAACTGATTGCTCTGTCATGAACTGCGATAATATGACATACATATGTATCTACATACAACGACGACCGTGCCGCGACGGTCACAAAGAAAAGATATGTATAAGAATGAGTTTGTAAATATTTTAGTGATTGTTTTCAATAATAGATGTTTACAAATATTATAACTTATAGATGATATATGATAAAGTGCACTTCTATTTGATTGACGGTAAATTAATAGAAAAATCATATTTGTAACTTCAGAAGGATTGGTTTATGTATGTTTATGCATGTGTATGAAACTTTTCGCTGTTTATCGTTATCTAGTTAACTACTTAATTTGTTTGCAGTAGTATTTAAATAACGCCGATTTTGTAGCCATATCTAACCAATACTACAAAAATATGTATCCGTTTCTCATAATGTTAAATAACGAAAACTTACATTTTTGTACCCGTATGTTCTGTTTTGCAAAATGTTCTTTCTTTACTAACCCGATCGACCGATTTCGAAGAATCGCTAGTCTCAAACTAAACGTCTTTTTAAAAGCGCTATTTAGGTAGCCTTATATATTCCAGCATGCAATTTGGTTTATTATCAATTTATTTTAGACTATTACTGTTTCATTTTTTGTCACTTTCATTTGGTGAGGTTGGCCTGATATCTATGATGAAATATGGATTCCGCTTTTTATCTATAGTTAACGTAAAAAAGACTGAAAACTGTCCAAATAAATACTGCTTTAATATTTATTTCAAAGCGAATTATTTTCAACTGCTAAACATAAAAAATAATATGACTACCTTCGTATTTCTCAACGCTGTCGGAATACTGTCGTACGTATTAAAAGTGTTGGCTGTTTACCTTTCAATATAACATTGTTGATGGAGGCCCTGTTTTCACGTGATGTAGTCGAGGGGGCACCTTGTGGCGCATCTAGACCCATTGGGCATCTCTACTGGGGACCCGGCATCGAGCGGCGACTGGCACGGTGGATTGAGAGCTTTCGCTAACGAGGCTGTCATTAGGCAACACGTACGGTTCGGTATGAAGCATTCCACACCCTAAAAATATTGCAATTGAGGCTTAGTGGGGTGTCAACTGGTATTGCATTCGATATTAGTCGTATCACTGATGTCAATACATTCACGTGCACTGATAACATATGACGCGTTATGATTCCAGTCTTTGTATATCTTTAACAAAATATCTAAGTACACTGATAGTAAATGAAATTTTATTCGTAGCTTTGCATTAATTTGCGATTATGTAATGTGTAAAACGGGCAATCCAGTTAACATTTTGTTTGAAGTTCAATTAGCAATATTGGTTTTCAAGTCGGTATAGGGTCTTAGCTTCTTTCTCACTCGCAATGTGATAGAACAAACTCCGCGGTTGGGCAGTTCGGCGGGTTATACTTGTAGTCAGCGTATATTTTCGCTTCTAGAATGGTGCTTGGTTTGTAGATAGATTTGAAATTTCGACACCTTTGTTAATGGTGCTTGGGTCGTAAATTGTACTGTATTTTTTGTATAAATCAGTTGTGAATGTAGAAATTTGATATTATATATTTTTCAGAGTAATAGCTCACATAGAACTACCTATATGTTATTTATTATATTAATATTATTTTAAAATTGAGACTAGCTTTTTAAAACAGTATTCGGTCATATTACTAATATTATAATAACCAAATAATACGAAGACTTATTGCAATGCAATCATATTCCTTTACTAGATTAGAATCCAGGATGACAATGTTAATGATACTTAATAATCAATCTGGTTTTAATGTTAAATTTTAATATTCATACATAAGTATTTGTATATAAGACTAAGAAGATGGTGTATCTAGACCTAGGTATCTTGCGAATTTGAGGGATATGACTTTGGATGATGATTAATTACTTTAGTGTGGATCATATTCGTTTCAGAAAAAAAATTAGTTATAGAGTTGATGTATTACTGTATTACAGAGTTGGAATATTACTATATATAAAAAATTTAAATATTGTAATTTTAATAATTAACTTTTAATCTGCAGTTGCACACATTTTACAGGCTTACTGCTTTTGTTTTTATTGAAAACTGGTATAACAATATGTGATGCACAGTGAGTGAAATATTCATTTCATTCACATTTTAACCCTCTTTTTGTTTACCAAACTTCAATTCGTGTTAAAAATGTATTATTTTGGCTTTTTATTCAAGACATTTAAACTAACTAAAGTATTTAACAGCAGAATGTACTGCAACTTAACCAGTATATTGTGAACTAAAAAACAGATCCGAGGACACCATTTAGCGAAACTCGACCCGTTGGATATAGCAAACATCAATTTGGCTGGTAAAAACCCTCGGGAGGTGATTCACAACAGCTACCGGTTTGGTAAGGAGACGAAGCTGAACACGCACCCCGCCGCTAGGTGTCCTCCGGTAGTTATGGCGGCGCAGTGATCTAACTCTAGACAGTACCCGGAGATTGGCACTTATTTAAGAGTATTGCAACCCAAACTACAATACCTACTCAAAGTGTATGTTTTGGTATGTGCAGAGTTTGCCCTCAATAAGTACCTGTACGTCATTAAAATTATAGTACATGAATCGAATAAAATCTTTTACTCATTTTAAATTTAACCATGAATAATACGTATAATAACAAATAATTGATTCAATACATAAACCTTTTATCGATGCAAATACATCGTAACTGACTCTTGTCTATAAATAGTAATCCCGGGTACTGTATTTTATGAACAGATCCTTATTAGTAACTAATATTAAGTTAGTAATTTTATTTTCAATTATTTAACTAGTTATTATTTTGACCGTTCTCTATTATGAGTATTAGAATAATTCTATAGAATATTATTTATGATACAAGTAGAGTGGTTTTTATTATTTGCACTTATAGTTATATTGATTTCTGTTCATAAATGCTATTAGCGACTGAGCGCCATAACTACGTATCATAATTTATGTGTTCATAACGCACTCGGGTCCTGGCAACACGCTCGTCATCACAAATATCTGGGTTTTACTTCATGCTAAGATGCAAAAGTTCAATCACACCGGTTTATACCTTATTTTGCATGAATTTTAATATTTCCTTTTAATAATTCTTAAATTTTCGCTTAGAAACTAAATTTATTTCACGATAATTTTATTGCACGAACTAGCAATGCATGTTTTTGCTTTTTATTTATATTAAGTACTTGGTTATTTAATATGTAAGGTTTATGTAAGTGGGTGAAAGTGCGAGTATATATTTGACATTGAAAAGAGTAGGTATCCGTCACGTATCCACCTCATGTTTTAATATTGGACCGTTTCCAAAGAATTGCTTCGCCGTTTTATCCAACTATACATAGTTCTAGGCCCTTGGACTCAACTCAATTGGATTAGAAATAAAACCCAAAATGCACGATACGAAAGTTTTAAAATATTCAGCTCACTTGTTTCATGAAAAATGCTAATCAATGATTCCAAATTTTTGTTACAATTTACTACTATTCAGTTTATTTATTCTCTTTCATTTTAATTTAGTAAAATGTCGTCAAGCCTTATTTGAACCTAAAATTGATATAGTATATGTTTGTATTAAGGTCCATATATCCACTTAGCACATCGAAATGGCATTTTTAAACTCTGCCTGAGCCTTTCTTAAATTTTAATGAAAGAGAGCTTATTCTTAATTCGATAAATTGAGACCTCCACATTTATATGACGGTGAGAAAATGCTAGTAAAGGGATATGACAAAATATATAAAAAATGCTTTTACATGTGCTTATCGCGGTTATTTGTACATTTTGTGTTAAATTTTATATTGGGGAGCACTATTTTGAAAAATATAATCTCTACAAAATGTGATAACGATACTAGAATAATGTGATTTGTTTTGTTGTAATTTAAATTATATTGTCAACACTTTAAGGGTTATATTTTTCTTTACTTTATTATATAATGTAATATTTTAAAGACTTGAACGTCTTACTCTCACGAACACTTATGTTGTAGATGAGGCTGATATGGACAGAGTGTTTAAGTTGCCATCGACCACATTTATCGGTGAAAAGGAAAAAGCCCTACCTTTAAGGTAATCAATGTTCATACACGTAAATATCTGAACATAATAAATGTATGTAAAAACTCGGTGAACTGGTATTTATGTTATAAGATTTAAGCAATATGCATCTTTAAAGTATTTGCCATTGTATTTTTAGATCTTTTTTGTTTCTTTTTGATTGAGTAATAATCTAACTTAATTTTTTACAAATGACTTGTGTGACATTAAAATATTTTTTATTCTGCAACCATGAATTTGGGATTTCTCCATAATACGTTTTAAGAAACGTATAAGATAATAGTAGGTATAAGTATCTACTATTTATCTTATACATTTCTAAATATTTAATTTTTCTGTTGTACCAAAAAATATAGTTTTCCTTAACATATATTGCCTTGATTTAAATACATCTGTAACATCTGTACATTTTTGTCCATAGGGAAATCCTGAACCGCCTTGAGCAAGCTTATTGTGACAACATTGGCATTGAGTTTATGTTTATCAACTCTTTGGAACAATGTAATTGGATACGACAACGTATGGAGCCACCAAATGTAACAAAGATGAGTCCAGACCAGAAGAGGTTGATTCTCGCACGTCTCACCCGATCTACCGGGTATGTAAACACATACTTAATATTTTTGAGTGAACGTAATAGTAGTACATGTTATTCCAGTTATTTTTTACGGAAAAGGTCATATTCGGTAGTTAATTCTGTATGTCATGTAAAAGGCTTTTTATCATGTAATTTCTTTCTACTATGTAAACTCAATCTGGCTACCGTATTAGAGAAAACACTGACTTGTTAACATTTAAAAAGAAACCAAACCAAGACGTGGAAAATTTACAATAATCTGCAGATCTAGCAAATTATATGCATGTATAGGTTAGTGCTTCACTGGTGGCAACTCTGCTGGCATCGATTAAACTTAAAGTTATCTGCCTCTTCTAAATAATAAAAGGATAAAATGATTAGTAATGTCAAATTAGTTGACACTTAGACGATCACCTTCATTATACATCTTCGACTTATTATAAGCGGCATATACTGTATGCGCATCAACTGACATGTTTACTTTATTGTATACTGATGGTTTTCTTATGGCTTACAATTTCTAGCATCTTTGTGGGCAATGTAAATTTTTCTTGTGTTACTATATTGAACAACAGCATCGAAGCGGATGTGTCCTTGTTAGTGAGCCAGAAGTGTATATAAAGTGCTTTTCATGTCCGATTACCTCCAATTAAGTATGTTGCAATACGCTGCAAGTATAATTGTATAGGACACTAAGGTTTTAAGGTTTCTTAACATATTCCATTGACAAAATGTAAAAAAGAAGCAACACATCGGCAAATTAGAGTAACAAGCAGTAATGTATGAAACTGATTTTTGTCTTACAAAAGTCAGTTTCATACATTAATGAAATTTAAAGGGAATGGTAGGTTTCTGTAAATGTATTGACAGATATTCTCACAAAACATAGTTTTACCTATAAGTAATACCAGTAAATTTTACCGGTCAATGTACTTACTAGTGTTATTACGTTATGAATATATTAAGACATGTTGGCATTGGCATTGAACGGTATTGCGGTAGACTCGGGTGGAAATAGTTAACACTCGCAGTCCGTTGATTTTTTACACTATAGATAACACTTACATTTTCGTAAGTGTTATCTATATCGGATAGAATATAATTAATAACGCACTTTTTTATAAGAGATTTAGTTCCTCCTGGAGGAAACTTAAGTATTGAAGTTGACAATTAATGTTCCAAGTTATTCCAATGCAACATTTCATTATTATGTGTTCAAAACCAAACCTAGCAAACCAAAGTTAAAGATTTACAAAGACCATATATTTTTACAATCTAAGTTAAATGGGATTCGACGAAGCACCAATTAACTATAGAAATTACTTAAGGGTTATCTTATGTCAGTTTTGTAAAGAAATCTATTCGAGTTCATCTATTTGCTCATTAGAGCAATATAATGAAATCTCACTTAATTAGTTTATTGAGATTAAAGTAACTACGTAGATTAGAGAATTGCATTTACTTTATCATTATTAATGCACTGTTTATTTATTAGAAGTTATGATTCCTAAATAGATTTGTTCTTTATAATAGACCCTATCAATTGAAACCATAAAAATACAAAATCCCTGTATTATTATCGCTTACTATATCGCGATTGTCTACGCCTGTTGTGTAGTGTTTTATCTATTTTGTTTGAGTTCAAAATGTCATTCGAAAGAACGTGATAAAACACATTTCATTTCTTACAATGAACGTTTTCAAACGAGATTTGCTTTCTCAACAATAATCTTTTTACTGTTTTATATGATTGACACCACATTTTTCAATTAAAATTATCTAAAAAATATAAACAATATAAGATAATATATTTTAATTCTTCTTTATTTATATATAATGTATTCTCCATCAAGTTTTCTTTTAAAATATTGTATTTATGAACAGATATTTTAACTGTTCAGAAACTTGCTGTTTTTGATGATTTTGCTTTGACAAATAGTATATATCTTATTCAATTTATCACATAGTAAAGTAATCAATACAAAAAATTTCTATATTGTAACAATTATAAAAATATACCAACATTGCTAATTAGCAATCTCTTCCAATCAACCGTAGGTGAGATTAATTAAATATAAGTAAAAACAGATCAAGCCAAAAGGCAAAGCAATAAATTTTTGTGAGCTGATATTTTTTTCACAGACTTTTTGAGCGGGGCAATTCTAAATGCTAAAAACTAAGTGAAATTATATTCTGAAAAAAAAATAAGTTCTTATAGCTTCATTTCTACATTAATTCAAAAGCAGTAATAACATCTGGGGTAAAAACAATTATATATATTAATATTAGTAAGGCTATAATTATGGATATTAGTAAGGCCCATATATTAAGGACTAAGTGAAAGTTTAGTTAAAAACATATTTATCCAGTTCACCCTCAAAATAAAGAAATTTACATTTTCATATATTTTGTACTAACATAATATATGAAAATGTAAATTTCTTTATTTTTTTAAAGATATAAGTAGGTAGGTATTACTTTGGTATATCTTTACATTGTATAGAGCAGACTTTATCTATGCTAGATTATGCCGATTCATCCTTGTTTCAAAAGATATTTTTCATGAAGAAAACTAACATAAGGAATTCATTACTAATTTAATTTTTTAAAACTAGTTTTGAGAACTTCCTGGCGAAGAAATGGTCATCGGAAAAGCGTTTCGGTCTGGAGGGTTGCGAGATCTTGATCCCGGCGATGAAGCAGGTCATTGACGTGTCCACCCGCCTCGGTGTCGAGTCTATCATCATGGGAATGCCACACAGAGGTAAAGATATATGCTATCTGTAAAACAACAAAGCCATTTGTATTAATAATCTCACTGTTTACCTACTATTTGATAGGTATATTGAGACCAGGGCCCTTATTGTGTAATTTCATATTTATCACAGCAGCTGTCGTCTTTAAAATCATTACTGGGCACTAAAGCGAAACGTCACAATGATAAGCAGTTATTCCGCCATCGAAATATAGCGTACCTTAAAATGGAAGCGGTAGCGATAGATTCAGAGTTAGACAATAGGGGAACAGGGTGGAATTCTGTGTACACGCGTAATTAAAAAATTACAACTAAAAAGACCTTTCATTTATCAGAGAAGATAAAAAACATTTTAGGTTAAAAAGGTCACATACATAGGCGAGCTTAACACAAATGGGTTTTCCACCAGCATATCTTTGAGACAGAGTGTGATATTTTCATATTATAACCAATTTTAAGTGATATTAGAAGTTATTGATAAATGGAGATATTATTAGTTAGTTAGAAAGATGCGGTATTATTTCTAAAAGTAAAGCAAACATACATAGCAGAGAGAATCAGACACACCAGATGTCAAAAGTCTATGCTTACATATAGGTATTTTTTCGTGAGACCATTCGCTTGTCGTATTAACGATATACAGACATATGGCGAAGTTAAGGCAATAAAACATATTCTATTATATTCTAAGTATTATAGCAATAAAAGCCATATTGTTATTATGTTTTAGTATTATGTAAATTAGGGTTTTCTCAACTACATTCACAAGGTCGAAACAGCTGCTACTCTGTTGAAACATATATTTTAAATACATATTTTTTTAATATCTTGTATTTACACGATGAATTAGACCAATTAATCGCTAAGCATATTGTCATTTCACGGTTATATTGCGGTGCATTATTATTATTATTTGTTGAGTTTTTAAACGATAATTCTATAGCGTAATTAGTTTCGTATAATTAATTTATTTTTTATTAATGCTGGCGGTAAAATGGATTTAAATAATATCATGCATACCTAAGAATCTAATAGACAGGTTTTCTTAGAATCTATTTCTATGAATGCTTTTGTATATTTTGTTGCTAGTCCTTGTTTGTTAGTTATGAACTTATATATGTAGATTTGTGGTTTTTCAACATTTGTTACGATATCTGCAAAACACTGTATTCAGTCACGAGTTTACAAAATATAATCACATGTGAAACATTCTTTCTAAAAGCCGTTACGATTATTTAGTGAAAACCTTAATACATGTCTTTAAGGTGGTAACTGAAATTATTATTTTACATCATTGTTTTTACCAACCAAATTGAAACAGTACTTATCTTTTGGAAAGAGATAGAGTGAGATAACGGGTTAGTGAAGACAGGCATAAATGTCCTAGATATTTTGGTAATGAAATGAAAACCTAATTATAGTTCTAAAAATGATTAAGTTCGGTTCCAATCAAACATGGCTCTTATAAACTATATGTACTTTACCTGAGTCGTTCATTTGTTTAGCTATTTTTCAAGGTTTAAGTTTATCTGGCTGATTTACGAAAGACTTAGATAAGCGAGACACTCAGAAACACGACAGTTTTAACAGTTGTCTTGCGGAAAGCATTCGTATTACAATTGAATAAGGTTTGTCAAGATTAACAGTTTTTCCCTGCATATCGGTGAAATGTCTTCGGGCGTCATCCCGCGCATTGGCACAAAGCGGTCAGGTAGTGCGTAACTGTGGGTTGTAGTGGGTGAGAGCCCCACACATCCCCTGTTACCTTCCCCGGGTAAAAGGGAGCGCCTGGAAAAGATTTCCCACAGCGATAAAAAAGAGAACAGTTGTTATGCTAGTCGACTTAGTAATTTTAAGTAAAATATAAGGCGTGGAAAACTAATTACCAAAAATTCATAATAAATAATAGATAAATAATACTTATTTAGTCAATTTCATATTTCCTTTTTGATCCTTCATCGATATTTTGCTATGTTGATGTGCATTGTCATAATATCAACCAGTGGATGAATGCGAGCAGACAATAGTTAATAAAAAACCTGAAACTTGATTTCTCGAAAGATCTACCTAATGATGTATATTTGTTGTTTTCCCGTTGGAAATGGTTTTAAAGACAAATAAATTTAAAAGAGTCCATTTAACACGAATAATTTTTTTGATGATCACATTCGTGTCCGTTTTGATTTATTAAGCCATTCCAGTAAGTGTGACTCCAGATTAAGTGATCTGTTAAACATTTTCCTTATATTGTTAACAGGTCGTTTGAATGTGTTAGCGAACGTTTGCCGCAAGCCCCTACATCAACTATTCACCCAGTTCGCTGGTCTTGAAGCCGAAGACGATGTAAGTATACGTAATAGGCGCTTAATAACAAATTAAGGTTTAATTAGTTGTGCCCGACAGGGTCCATAGTGTCTATAATAGTCTTAAGATCTATATATTATGTAACTATGGAACGCAAAATAAAGAATTGAATTGAAAAAGTTTGATTGGCCATAATAAAATAAGATCAATGTAACTACTGTTGAAGTTTTTGAAATTAATCTGCTTATTAGTTATTGCTGTAAAGAATAATCATAAGTAAAAATATTTTCTATACGCAAGTATAATAGTTTATTTGTCTTAAGCTACCGCTGCTAGGTTCTGCACCTAGTAGCAGCCTTTTAGTAATAGAAAAATATTTTGTATCCTATCTATTCATATATCTTTATATCAGGGCTCCGGTGACGTGAAATATCACTTGGGAACATACATCGAGCGCCTCAACCGTGTGACGAACAAGAATATCAGATTGGCTGTATGTGCCAACCCCTCTCATTTAGAAGCCGTAGACCCTGTTGTACAAGGCAAAACTAGAGCCGAACAGTTCTATAGGGGAGACAATGAGGGCAAGAAGGTAACTATATCATTAAAACATACCAATATCGCGACCACGAATCGTGGATTTTACTCAGAATTTGAAACGCACACAGACAAAATAGAATTTAAAATTATTCGCTTTTTTAAGATTAACATTTATTATAAACTCAAAACATTTAATGAAATCTATCTTTTATTACACTTGCAATTGAACCGGTTCGGAACGACCTTCATCCTAAAATAACGAGTACTAGTTAATCTCGACAATAACAAGCTATCCATGCATATTCATGGACATTTGAATTAAAACATAATTCATTTTTGAACGTAAATGAAAAAATTCTAGACATCTTTTTGACGTCAATGGAAAAAAAAAGATTTAAAGCGTCTCATTGTGTGGGTGTACGTGGATATTATTGTCCCAGTGACGACTTGCATACATGATGTTACTACGTGAATAGCTGACGTGAACTCATTCGAATATGGGTGTGTCTTATAGGTGTGTTACGTAAATGTTAATTATTATTATCAGTCTATTGAAACGTTCTACGATAGATTGTCTAGTCTAATCTTTTAATATCACAAGATGAATACGACCGCTATCTGTGAGATTAGTTTAGTTAGACAATAGCTTCATTTGCGTATATTGATGTCGTCACTTTATATGTCTATTATATTGTCACATTCTAAAACTAAATTTCAGTTATTTCTATCTTTCCTTCCTTCTTTCTACTCCTAGAAGATAGGGATAAAACTTCTTTTAAACACGTAAAATAGGCTATGATCCCATATTCAGACTTATTTTGATTGCTTGTCTTGATGCGTATTATAATTTAATTACCTTAAAATACTTGGAAATCAAATGACGTCATCGGCCATATTTAATCGACATTAATTTTATCTATACATAAGGAAAAGGCTAAAAATCTCTGCGTTCTGCGATTTGTCGATCTCTGTTTTGCATATTACTGACTCCATTTTCATTTTGTAGGTTATGTCAATTCTCCTCCATGGAGATGCAGCGTTTGCCGGTCAAGGCGTGGTGTTCGAGACTATGCATCTTTCAGACCTCCCCGCGTATACCACCCATGGAACCATCCACATTGTTGCCAACAACCAGATCGGTTTCACCACTGACCCAAGGCATTCGCGCTCTTCAGCTTATTGTACAGGTAATTATTTGTTAATTTGCATATATTATCAATTGAATTCCGTTGTATAGTAAATGCAATGAATAAATTTGAATTTATGATATAATCGTCATATAGACTGACTTAGTGTTTAGTTCAACTCCTATGTTTCTGTAACATATATAAAAGCATATAAATACAACAAATTTATATCTAATTTTCTGCTGATTGAAACTTTGTAAAGTTAAACAATATTTTTTACAAATTCTTTAGTATTTATTCATTATTTCATTAGTGCATTGATTCATATTAACAAAAATATTAAGTATTTTTAACTTTGGCATGTTAATCGCGTTTAACTCAGTAGAAACATTGTTAAATTTTTAGCTTTCTGCACTATTATATATAAGCTTTGGCTATGCTCAATCTTTCACAGCACCGCAATACGTTTAAACAGGGTTACCCCCCATAACATGTACAATGTGAAGATGACAGTGTGAAATTAAATTTAAATATTGGCTGTATTATTACATAGAAATCCTTTGAAACTATTAAATCTGTGCTAGTTAGTTGAAAATTAAATATTGAATTTTTAATTTTATGTGTAGCTTTCTAACTCCTCTTTTATAAACATTAATTTTGCTTAAAACGTGGTACAATTTTCTTTTCACATATCACATATAGTATATATGTCATATCACGGATTGAACAAATGTTTATATATTTCAGACGTGGCCCGCGTGGTGAACGCTCCCATCTTCCACGTGAACAGCGACAACCCCGAGGCGGTGATGCACGTGTGCAACGTTGCGGCCGAGTGGCGCGCCACCTTCCACAAGGACGTGGTCATCGACATCGTCAGCTACCGCCGCAACGGACACAACGAGGTCGACGAGCCCATGTTCACGCAGCCACTCATGTACCAGAAGATTCGGAACACTAAGCCGGGTCAGGATACACCTTCATAATTAATATCTATGGTTTCATATTGATTAAAATAAATAGGATTTATAGGCATTCTTTTCAAGATGATCTAAGTAATACACAAGCATAAAACAAATAGTCTGTAACTTGGCACAGTCTGTGACAGATTTCCTATTACGAAAAGAAACTTTCGCCATGGTGGCTGAATGGTGCAATTTTTATCAAATTCGTTAAAGATAGAGATACTTTATTTATTCATTAAATTTTTATGTCTAGCTCCCTCGTTTTTTGAAAGGAAAATAATACCGTGTGTCCCGGTTGTTACGGCATCTCATCCACGAACCCGCTGAAACTACTCATGTGTTTCTGTCATCTAAAAACCCTATGCTCAACAGTGAGCAACGGTGTGTAGGCTGATTTTACTGTTGATATCAAAGAAGTACTCCTTAAGTACTAACTGAAAATTAATCTTTTGATTTCAATTTTGAACAGCTTTAGAAAAATACGCTGAGCAGCTGATTGCCGAGGGCGTAGTTACAGCGGAAGAAGTGAAGGATGTCAAGGACAAATACGAGAAGATCTGCGAGGACGCGTACAATCAGGCTAAGCAGGAGACGCACATCAAGTACAAGGACTGGCTTGATTCACCCTGGTCCGGCTTCTTCGAAGGCAAGGACCCGCTCAAGGTTAGATATGAATTTGAGATTTTGTAATAAGGTTTGTGCATTTTAAAACAAAACATATTTAAATAAAAACACAAAATCAAAAAAATAATTAAATCCTAACTAAGTCGAGATATTTTCATATGAAATGACGGAAGACTCTCATTTATTACACAATATAATTCGTTACTATATAAATTTTCACATTTTAACATTTCAGTTTCTATTTTGTCAAATTTTTATTTAGAAATATGATAATTTATTTTTACTTTTAATTTACACTTCGTTCTGTGTTTATTTTTTGTTTTAAGTACAAAGTAGTAACATTATTTTATCACGTGGTTTAATAAACAGTCTAAACAATTTCTACAGTAATTAATTGTTAAGGACCAATCAAAAAAGGTTTTGACCTTGTGAATTTCCGGTCATTGCTACATCTGAATGTCTTTTTTACCCAGATGTCAACCACCGGTGTCGTAGAAGAGACCTTAGTTCACATCGGCAAGCGTTTCTCTGCTCCGCCACCCAATGCCGCTGAGTTCGAGATCCACAAAGGTTTGCTCCGAATCCTCAAAGCCCGTATGGAGATGGTTGAGAACCGCACTGTGGATTGGGCTTTAGGTGAAGCTATGGCGTTTGGATCCCTGTTGAAGGACGGCATTCACGTGCGCTTGTCCGGAGAAGACGTCGAAAGAGGAACTTTCTCTCACAGGTAAGAAAAGAAATTTATAGACATTTTCATTGCTATAAATATCATTTCTAATACTGCAATTAAAGCAGATCTATTCAAAATCGGGATTATTCGGTTAAGTCAAACCTAGTAATAAGTTTTCAATTGGCCACTGAACCGAGGCACAAGTTATATGATCATAAAGATATTTCAAATAAACTCAAGTAAATTATATAGTAAATTAATGTATTTTGATTTTGAATTTTGTCTATTAATAATATTTATTACTGTGTATCTGAGAATATGTATAAACGTTGCAAAATAATTCTATAGCATTTTTTGAACATATCTTTCAACAATAAGTATACATGCAATTTTATTCTGAATATATCATTGTATGTACTGTGTGTTTATGTTATAAGTAAACTATTATACAAAACTATATGCTCGTTCGTTCAGGCATCACGTCTTGCATCACCAAAAGGTAGACAAGGCGACATACTGCGCGTTGGCCCACCTGTACCCAGACCAGGCTCCCTACACTGTTTGCAATAGCTCACTCTCTGAATACGGTAAGATTCCATACTTAGTATTAACAGAAATAAAAGTCGGATAACAAGTGTTATGTTGACGTATTAAGATAAAGCTATACTATGCAAATATTATATGAAGAATAATAAATAATAAATCGTTGCGTTTGAAAGTATTCGTTTAACTGGTCACTGTGCACTTAATTACAGGCGTGCTCGGCTTCGAAGTAGGATACTCGGTGACAAACCCGAATGCCCTCGTGTTATGGGAGGCTCAGTTCGGTGACTTCAACAACGTGGCTCAGTGCATCATTGACCAGTTCATCTCCAGCGGACAGGCCAAGTGGGTGCGGCAGTCCGGCATCGTTCTATTGCAGCCTCATGGTATGGAGGGCATGGTAAGTAAATTTTTTTTATTATATTAAATTCGCCTCTGTGTCTAGTGGCTGAGGCCCCCTACTTCAGATCTGGAAGCCCGGGGTTCAATTCTCAGTGAGGGTTGAAATTTTCTTTGAGTAGGGCTTTTTAGGTCCGCCTGACTAGCTACTGCCATGTTCCCTAAGTCATGGCAGCAGACTAGCAATAATGTTAACAATATCGTTGTGTTCCGGCAGTTCGAGGTAAGATAAACAGTTCCTCTGTTGTTGAGGAACCCGGGTGTAGTTCGCTTCCATTTTTGGCTTTACTTATTATCACTTATCATCAGGTGAGACGAGGCCGATAATTACCCCGTTAACAATAAAAAAAACGACTTGTAACTCCGAATGAATGCTTCGTGGAGTTTTTGGTGACGTGGTTTTTGAGTATGCAGCAAGATTATCATTGACTCTTGGAAGATATAAATTGCAAATGAAATGATTTGGTAATGTAAATGAAATGGTCTTATCCTATAAATATATACATAATCAAATATTGATTAATTTTTTTTTCGGCGTGTAAATTATATTTGTAATTATTTTCATTTAGGGCCCCGAGCATTCTTCCGCACGCTTGGAGAGATTCCTGCAGATGAGCGCCGATGACCCCGACTACATGCCCCCAGAAAGCCCTGACTATGAAGGTAACGACTTAGTTTTTTCACGTCCACGGTATCTAGCGAAAGGCTCAATAAGTTACCTATGTAAGGTTTTGATATATTTTTTGTGTGAAATATGTCAAAATTTAAGTCTCTGAAGCAAAACCAATATAAATAGTAATATGTATAAAAATATCCAAAATAAATTAAAATAAAATACAAACAACCATAGCTCGTGAGCATGAGGGATTCGTACCCGGAACCTCGGACTAGGCGTGGATATGAACAATTTTATTATTATTTATCCTATTTCTATTGCCATCAGTACGACAGCTGCACGACTGCAACTGGATCGTGGCGAACTGTTCTACCCCAGCGTCGTACTTCCACATCCTGAGGCGGCAGATCGCATTGCCATTCCGGAAACCACTGATCATCATGACACCGAAGTCGCTGCTGCGTCACCCTGAGTGCAAGTCCTCCTTCGATGATATGAATGAAGGCACCTCTTTCAGAAGGTGAGGCTTGCTTCGTATTAAGGTGTAAACGATATGGGATTTTGTTCTGTTATTGGGAAGTTTTAAAGTTAAAATCGTAACATTTTTGTTGTTAAAAAATGAACATTTTTTAGTTAAGTAAACATACAACTTTTTGGTATCAAGATATATAAATATGTAAATTATAACCAATAATATTGCTCATAATTAAAAGGTACGTATTTTTTACTATTAGCCAGCATATGAAGATCTTGTTCTGCGCTCTGTTTTCGTTTACTGAAACAAAGTAACTTTTGCCATGGTACCAATCATAGAACCATGGTTTTGTTGGATGGGTCATTTAAAAATTTGTTATCTCGAGTGGCGACCTTTGTCAGCCACCAACCCTATTGGTCTAGCGTGGTAATGTTCCCAAATTCCTCATATCGAAAGCCCAGCCGTGGGCCCAGCTTATGCCCGTATATAGGCTGTTGATGATGATTATGAACCAGCATATGATATTACAAGGAAATTTCTATAAAAATTGTATTGTATATTATTGCACCTCGAAGAACTGGTAATTGAAGTGCTACATTTTTGTCTTTTTGAGCAGTAATTAACATTTTTACTTGTTTTGACGAGCGCTAATGTCTATTTATATCATTCTCTCGTGTTACTAAATTGGCCGACCAAAAGCCATTTTTTTTGTTTATAATAATTAAATATGTAAGTGAAAACTACTTAAACATTAATATTCGTTGCTAGAATGATCCCAGAAGAAGGCCCCGCCGCCAGCAACCCCGGCAACGTTCGCAAACTAGTGTTCTGCTCCGGGCGCGTCTACTACGACCTCATTAAACAGCGTCGCGACAAGGGACTCGAAGGAGATATCGCCGTAGCCAGGTTATAATAAAATTTACATTTTATTATCTAATTATATATCATAAACAGGACATTATGGTCTGTTTAATTATTTAACAGTGGCAAAATGACTAATTATATATGTGATGTAAAGTCAAACCTTTCTTAAAATGCCTTTTCATTTTTTGAATCAAGACTAGAAAATTCTTTATTTTGTATCAAAATTAGAAATCTCTTCAAAGCCAGTCGGCAAAGTTAAGCAATATGTTTCTAAATGCCTGACTTTCCACTTTGATAAAGTTACTACGAGGCATATGTCCGCAATTAAATTCTATAAAAAAATGGTTTAGATAGAGATAGGTATATACCATTTATAATCATCACGGGATATTTTTTCAACCAAAGTCAATTCTATTCTCACGATTAGAAGTATATATTTGATTTCGAGGATTTCCCCTATTTTTGCAAAGTATTATAAACATTAGTTAACTTTTATGTTTAGATTGGAACAAATCTCGCCGTTCCCGTACGACTTGATCAAGGCGGAGGTGGCTAAGTACCCGAACGCGCAGCTCGTCTGGAGCCAGGAGGAGCACAAGAACATGGGCTCTTGGTGCTACGTTGAGCCGCGCTTCCGCACCCTGCTACAGAACCAGAAGCAGATCAGGTCAGAGCCACTTGTATTCTTGTTTTTATTATTTACGGTCAGCAACGAAAGTGGCTTGACACATGAAATTACTAAAGGTAATAGAGACTGGTTGTTTTAATTGTATCTTTGCCCGAAATAAAGCTTACAATTCATCCTATAACAACATATTGCATTTCACGGCATAGAGGATGTCTATTATCCATGCGTACAATTGTTGGGTCAGGAAAAATATTTGAAAATTAAAAAAAAACATGTTTTATCGTAAATAGATCGAGTTGATTACGCTGAGTGGTAATCAATTCAGTCAATCTACGAACTCCAGATAATTAAACAAATCCTTGCACAGCAATCCTCTATATTTCATTTTTAACATCTCTGCTGTTTTTTGTAAACTTCAATGTGTCAAGCGATTTTGGTACGGCCGGTACAGAAAAAGACAAGTCGTTCAATCCAAGATCGGTCTAACAGTTGAATAACTGACAATTAATAATGTTCTCATTTGATAATGGTCATGCAACTTTTTCGTACACTTCATATAGCGTAGTCGGCTACGACCGCACTACGTTATCAAAATAAATATGACCGCGCCGTTGAACAACTTAACCCAGTAAAAGAAGGTAAATAAAAATTCAGTAGTTACTAAAATTCGTGGGAATTTTAAATATTACGCCTTTTACATGTAACAAACCATTTTTACAATATTTTTTGAAATACTATAATATTTTAATTAATACTATAATATTTTTTTTGTATTAAATTAGTATGTTAGTTTAATTAATATATGTTGCGGACTGGCTTACTAGCCAATTTATAATTCTATACTTGTATTTTTATATTTTTTCTGTTTTTGGAATTTACTTTTTTTTCTATCAGATTAAAAAATATAAGCTCACGCAGCTGACCGAGAGTTTCATTCTAAATGTTATTATAATGACGATTATAATTACAAAAACAAAAACGAATAAAGTGATACTTTATTCGTTTTTGTTTTATGATTTTAGTATTGGCTTATTATTTATACAGAAAAGTGTATTTTTTATACGTTATTTCAATATTAATATTATTTTGTATCCTATCTTCTATTTCCAATTTATTTATTCTCTGATTTTTAGATCTTACAATTGATATTTTTTCACGATTCCATGAATGTCTGATATTTGTAGTGACAAACTAGTAGACCTAAATTTTTTTTCGAAACTGAAAGTTAATTATAAATATATATTTTAGAATTTTCATCGTCATATTGCTTAAATATATAACTGAAAGGTGTGTAAAAATAAATAGGGAAGCAATAAATGTTGATATTTTTATTCGCCTAAACCGGAACCTAAACATCTAATTTATAAACTGTTGCTTATCGTCTAGGTAAAAATCTAGGTATAAATTTTTTATATATAGCTTGTGGTGATCTATGAAAATGGAAACAGACTGAAATCAAGTACGTTGATTAATAATGTAACTGTTCAGTCTTAATATATGTTCTGGCCACAGTATACAATGTATTGTAACAGTATTAGATAGAATAATATTTGACACATGTTGTCAATGTCATTATTTCACACTTATAGGATTTATTTTCGCACGTTACGCTAAAAATTTTGTAGCTGGCAGTGTATTTATTATATTGTGATTAAATTTTTAATTTTATATTTACATTTGTTTACGGACTGATTCTGGAACGCACACTGTAAATGTAAACCGTCTCGTTCTTTCATTTTTAAGTATAGTTTATGAAAAGGATATCGTTAATTAAATCTGTCAAATAAGTTAAATAATTGACAACTTTAAAGGACATACAAGGGTGATTTTTTAAAACTAAATGTTTTGGACATTCATTAAGGACGTGAATTGAATACACCGATCAAAAAAGATCGAAAAAGACAGCTCTTAATTACAATAGCTGTCTTTTTTGCAATCATATTGAAAGAACGCGATGCCAATCAAGTTGTAATATGGTGCCCCAGTTTGGGCGCCAATGTAACGTTAATGCGATGAATTAAGTTGAATCTATTGAATAAATTACTGAAATACATAATATATATGGTTAAATATAAAAAGCTTATTAATAAGATACTTACAATAAAGTGGTTTAATAATATAACCTTATATTTAAATATCAATTTCGAGACTTTCTGGTTCAAATGGGCAATGATAAGCAACTGAACATTTAAATTGCCGAAGTTAAATGGCGTCGGGACACTAGTAACACGGAGGTCTCCGACTACGGTCATCACAGTAATGAATTACCTGAGAGATGAAATCGAATTAAGTGCTAAAATGTGTTGAAAGATTTTGAACTTAATCATTGATTATATTTGTTAAAAATATTACCAGTAATAATGAAACGGGTAAAGAGTTGTTATTAACGAAAATAGATTTATTGCGTGTTTTCCGAATCGGATCCATAGATTAATTTGTTCATTACACTACCATTTTTGTCACTTAACGAAACTTCCTCTCGGCCTAACCTAACTGGCTTGGTTGCAGAGCAAAGTCCCAATCACAAGGGGGTAGTTGGTTTAGTCAACTGTTTGGCGGTAACGAGCCCCGAGCCCCACAAACTGTCGATTCGGACTCTGAAACTGTTCCACGTACAATTAGGTGAGACTGATATTACATGTACTGCATAACGAATCAATTCCAACACAAATATTAATTGACATGCTGTGTACGTTTTTAATTTAAAATAACGTTGTATATAATAATTCAATTCTGTTAATCATAACGATTTAAAAGAACTCAGTAAGTGTGTCTATATAAATAAAAATAAATTAAAGGCCCTTATAGATAGTTTTTGGATCATAATAAGTTGCAACATTTATCTTTATTTATTTATTTATAACTTTATTGTACATACATTGTAACATCATAAAATAGAAGAAAACGGTACAAAACAAAAGACAACTATATAACAAAAAAAAGATACACGACAAAAGATAGGGTCTCTCTTTTCGTTTTAATGTTATTACATACCTACGACGCCTCCCCATCTGTAAGTTGTCATACACATGTCATACCGTTTGTACTATTATTAAAAGCAAGGCATGGCAAAGTGGAGGTAGTTAGGGTAGTATGTTACATGAGCAATAGCTTTTTTAGGTCGCCCAGAATAGTTAGTTTTATAAATTCTGTCACGATTCACTTAAGTGACCGAATGCTTTTGTGACATCGGACATATAAGCTAATTAATGAAGTTTAAAACATTGTAAATTCATGAAAACTCCAACTTCTAATTCATCCGGTTGGAAGTTTTGAGACCTTCCATTTTTAAAACAGAACAACTGACTATCAAACTCTGGAAAAAAGGTTATATTAGGTGTTCGTACTATGATACAATTATATTATATTCATTAATTTTAGTTGGTATAAAAATCGTTATGCCGTACATGTTTTATTGTGCGCTACGGTATGTTTAATGAACCCTTTTTGTCTGCATTTAAGCTGTTTGTGCTGTTCCTTTATATCACATTGTTTTAGATTACACTGCAAGCGTCTTAGCTTAATAATACCACGAAGTAAAATAATATATTGCATTTTTTTGTATATTGTTGTATTTCTTGTATATTGTTTACTTTGTAGTATTTTGTACACTTTGTATGATGAGAATATTGGAATTATTTCCACAATCGACAGGTCAAAGGAGGCGAAAATGTATTGGATTTGACATTGGCAATAACTATATGGTGATTTGTCAAATCTAATGCATTTTCCGTTTAGCAATTGTGATTATTTAATTATTTTTAATTTTATTGATCTCGATGTATTTTAAGCACGTGTAGTTCACGAATGAGTGTGTGTATTGGATGGTCAACAACAATCTCATGTGATTTTGCCTATGGCTTCATGCGATTTGATTTTGCTATACCACTCTCAGCTTTATGGAGTAAAATAAGGTTGATTTTTCCTTGCTTTGTATTTTGTCTCTTTAAGAGTTTGCGGTGATCAAAATGCTATTTGTATGTTAATCAGAATCTAAGTCTATCTCGAATTACTGAGATTTTGTCCACCTTCACAGAGCAAGACTAACAAATAGACAGAAGCTTAGGATTGACGTTCATAAGTAAATATTAGGCCTGAATCTCTTGCGTATAGAAAAAAGATCGCAAGTCATGTCCTGTGACTTTTTTATAGTGGCGGCTTTAAGCAAATTATTTTGATATTTTTCGTTTCTATAAACTTCAATAGGAATTTTAATATTTCTAACCTTTTCTCATATACTAAAATGAAAGGGGACAGATGTCTTAAATATGGTTTTGTAAAATGCTAACCGAATGATACTATTTGTATGTTCCAATCATAGAAAAATAACGCCGTGACGAATAGTATCATATCAACCGAACTGTTAAATGTGTAGCCATTACCAAAATAACCTTAATTTTTTAGCTATAATTTAGGTCATAAAGTACACTGTTTCTAAGTGTTATTTATTGTTCTATAAAAAGTAAAAATATATTATTTTAACTTTACCAAAGTCGAATCAATATGTTTTTCTCTTTTACTTAAAGATCACCAAAACATCTTTTTAAAGGTACATTGACAGTATTTGTAGAGACTAAACTTAAACCATATGAAAACTTTACTCAATTTTGGGATTTTGAGTAAATATTTATTATTCTTATTAAATGTTCTCTTGCAGCTACAACGGCAGGGCAACAGCTGCGTCGCCAGCTACTGGCTCGAAGGCCGCTCACAACAAGGAACTCAAAAATCTTCTCGATGAATTCTGCGTATTATAAATGACAGACCTATCTCACGATAACATTACTCCACTCGGACCTAGGCTAGGTTGGTCACCTATTTAATTTCTCTAAAATTTTATTTTATATAAATATTTTATTAAATAACGTCCCTTTTTACGTTATTACTTTCGTAGTCTGCAATTTACCGTCGGTAATTTTTGAGGTAGTTTCGTTTATTTATTCCTAAAATTATGTATGTTGACAAGTATAAACAAAAGTTACTTGTACAAAATATATTATAATGCCATAATACACACGCAATTTTACTTTATGTTACTTATAATATTTGAGACAAATCGCACTATTACGAAACGATATTTATCTTTGACTATTTAATTTATAATAAATATTTCAGAACAGATATTTCGTCGTTACTGTCAGTATTTTGTTTTAATCCTCTACACGTTTAGGTAGAATAGTTAGGTAAATTCTTATTTATTTATTTAGCTTAATACGTGGATTAGTATCAACGTTATTTATTAAACTAGTTTACCCGTGTCCGTTGATTTTGTCAATTGAAGATATAGTACACTTTGTTTATTACAGCGTGTACTCGCTATTTTTGTACATAAATATGTTATGAACATTTTATTTTCGTATATTGATTTTTTACAAAATCATAAATATTATATTTTTTGTCGTTGACAGGTTAAAGTTATTGCGTTCCTTTTGCTAGTCCGACAGATATAAATTGTTCGTAATTCATAAGGTAATCACCGAGCGGTGTGGATTTATGACTAATGCCTTGTGATCAATATTACGTAGGTACACACAATACACGTTGTGTCTACTGTGTTGAAAGGTATCATTTTTGCATCGCTTTTACTATGGCCTCAGCCTAAATTCTTCGTAACTCGTGTAACGATATTGTCCTTGAGATATTATTAGATGGATAGAGTAATACAAATGATATCTACTTTCCTAGTAAATAGCACTAGTTTCCAGGTAACTCGCACCGTAGAACTTACTTAACTTATAACGTGGTCGTTATTTTTTGCAACTGGCTGACCCCTAAGAGAATACCGTTAAAGTGTTGCATATAAATGTGAATTTGTTAATGGTGCAGCTTCCTGTTCTGTACATTAACGAAACGGGAGGCTTGTAGTATTTCATAATGTATGCAATTGTTTAATGTACGGTTTAGGTTAGATTGCTCATAGTTACCGTCGTTTAAAACGACCTCTTGTAAGGAGTAACACCAACGCCAATGATTTGTGTAAACCAACGCGTATTTATCGTCTTTACGTAATGTGTAGACGTAAATTTATTACAAAGAAACAAGTTTGTTGCGGTAAATTGGCTGTTGACTTGTATCTTATATTGTTAATTGTAAATTCTTGTAGTTAGCCATGTGAAATAATAATGTTCTGAATCTTACCTTTGTTTGTAACACTTATTGGCATGTAATAAATGCACTGTTTTATTATTTTTATTATTTAATTTGATCTTTGTACGTTCACTTATTTTGGCTCAGGGCGGATGTGGAACGGAATGAATATATTTGGAAGTGATGTTTGTCTGTTAGATGATACCTGAGCTTATTTAACGCTATGTTAGTTTGAACTAGTTTTACAAATAAATAATTACTATAAAATAGTGTATTTTCATTTTTACATCCTTAAATAGAGAAGGATAAAGAAGTATTCATCACAGATTTTGTGCAGTTTACGGGCACACGTTGTGTACGTGGGTATACACCTCCTTTCACATAAAATAAATTTTTATTCAAATGATTGCTTCGCAAACATAAAAATAGATGACCAGAGATTTAGCACATTCTCATGTCTACTCGATCCGCTCGAATAGCTTTAGAGTTTTACGACAGTGGGAATAATTTTGTTGAGTGCGGGTATTCTTGTTTTGTTATTGTAAAAATGTGCATGAACAATGAATTGTATCGGTAATATTATACCTTGTTTTAGTTTTAAGTTTTCATTTAAGTAACACTTATACTAATGGAAATAAAAATTGTCAAAACCAAGATATATGGTGAAACATGCTAAAATTGTCCTAATTCCACAACAATATTATTTCTATTCCCTTCACATACAGTTTTGAATCAACAGTTTTGAATCATTGAAAGTAAAACCAAATTAATCGAAGCCGCTGCGAATAATTCGCCGAAAACTCTTTTTAAAATACCCGTTCGCAATCAGAACGGGAGTTGATCAACTTAAACAAAATCTAAAATTGGAATTAGCTAAGGAATTGTGTAGAAGAGAGTTGAAAAATCGGTGAGGGGTTTTCTGCGAAACGTGATTGGTATCCAAGTGGAGTGAGGGTGGAAACGTATAAGTATATCGTAGCCTTAGTGAACAACCTTTTGAATGACATTTTAATTACATTATACAATACAAGTTATTAAGTATCATTGTATGTAGATATATATTCTTATGTCTTTACGGGAGAAGCGGTACTTTAATATTAATACGATTTGATAGTATAATCGAGACGGGTCAATCGATTGAAATAACACTACGGTAATTGCGAAATGTTAATCGTTAATCTTGAACAGCTTTTATATTGCGCTTTTCATTAAGATATATAGTTAAGTAACTATATATCTTAATGAAAAGCGCAATAGATCAGGCGCCCTTGACGCCGGCTCACCGCACTTTTGGAGCACTTTCAAGATTCTTATCTTTCTCTAGTCTCATTTCAGAGCACAAAGCGTTCCCAACGCCCTATTTATAAACCGCTTGGCTAGCGAAGAGCGTGGACCACACGAAAGGTGCGAAGATTAAAGATGGTATCAGTTACAAGTGCGTTTTACACGTCACGCGAAAGACACTTCAAAGACGCGCTCTGAATAAACGCTGCGTATTCTGCGCTCTTCTTTATTCAGGAACTTTGATAAACCAGGCCTTCCATGCGGGTTATATTTTACTAAAAGTATACGTTTATCGTTTTGTGATCTCTGTAATGACGGGCCCGCATCGCTATTGTGTCTAATGGGGTCTTACGCATTAAGCGAATTTAATGTAGCTCTACTCTAGGTTTTCAGGCTTTGAACTTTCATTTACACTGGAGCAATGACTTGGTAAGTATCTCAAAGTAGACACGATAACTTTTATTGACGAACTATTTTTTTATCGACCGCTAATTTTCAATAAAATTTTCTTTAACGACAGCGATTGGCGGAACGATTATTCTCTACGCAGATCGATTGATTGAAATCAAAACGATGCCAGAGTTACTAATGTTATAAAATAATTGGCCGAATCATTTCCGAATGTCTAATTAGTGAAACATTCTAACTGAACATTTTGTTAGTTTAACATAAAACCATTTTGGTGTTATTGGAGTTGATCATTTATGCAAGCAGACAGTTGGTAAGTTTTAAATCCTAGTTCTTGGATAGGATGTTTGTAGGATACACTAAACGCTTGCAAAGGGATTTCACTCTAAACTAAAATGTTATCCACGACTGCAATCCGTGGAAGTATCAAGCACTTTGTTGTTCCTCCCGAGGCTTAGTCCTTTGTTTCGGGAACCTCCAGAGCTCCTTTAATATTTTGTAATGGCGGGACAAATTCTGTGTGGTGTGTCGGTGACGAGTCGAGATGAGCTCTCGACTTGTTTTGTTTTATGAAAATACACGCTTAGAATCGCATCGCACTTAGAGCCTTGTGGTTTTTTTATCAATCAAAAGGGGAAAGGAAGTATTTGTTAGTACGTAAGTAGATATTAAATTGGTGCTATGAAATTGGATTTATATCAAACCAAAGTTATATTATTGGTTGTCATTTATTTTGTTCAAATAAGCAGCTACGTGATTACAAATATACGTAACTATTAATACCTAGTGAATTTTGAGAGAAAAATGCAACGTGAAAAAGTTAACATCAAACACAGAACAAAATTTCAAATTAACTCTATGACTAATATAAAACTAGGTAAAATACGGTACTTCTGTATTCAAATTGTTATGTAGAGTGGGTAAATTATCAAAGTAATTGTTTCAAGTGGGTTCAAAAAATCTGTACTATTGTAAACTACTTACTTTCTCACTTCACTAATTGCAAAATAACAGTCTCGAGAGTAAAACAAAGAGGCGGACTTTATTTTGACTTTATCTTACTTGGCAGATGGGATTTGTGTTAGAGGTATATTAAAGGTACTCCCACATTTGAGTCTGAAAATATATTTTCCAATCATGAATATTTTTCCTGGTTCCGCAGGAATCGCCCACAAAGACGGACGAATTTTATTTCAGAGAAGGATACTTCTCTGAAATAAAATTTGTATTTGTTTGTGTGCCGTAAGACATTACGGCGTCTCCTTGGGTAGTTAAATGCTCTAAGGACTTAATGCTCTTAGGCCAATAATCCCGATCCTCAGGAATGGCTTGCAATAAGAAAATAAATGTTAGAAACGAACTAAAGATTGCTGTGGTATGTCCATGTGGTGTATCCATTAGACTGAATTTCCGACTTGCAATGAGCTTTAACATATACAGGTGCAACAAAGTGTATCAAACCAATGCAGAAGAAAAGTACGTACCCTAAGGCTGGACTTCACTAACATTTAAACAGGCGATTAACTGTCAGTTTTGACATTTTAACAATTTTTCTCAAAATCAACATTTATTTTTAGAAATAGAAGTGTGTACCTCTAACTGCGTCAAAATATTTATTGAGTCTTATGCCAGAAAGCGTAATCAAAAATAAGCGTACTGTATTTTTATGATTCCGATCGACAGAGTCTATTGTAATGGATCAACATCACTAGCATTGCCTCTAAATTAAAAAATTTAAGGAAATAGAACCGTTATGAATAAACAGCGCGTTTTACACATATCTCATACATCAGTACTAAATTCCTTATAATCATAAAAAACTACGTTGCAGACAATAAAATCGCTAATACTATTAGTAGAAGTAAATAAATTGGATTGGTTATTGCATTCCTTTTAATTATTGTTTGGTCCATGATTGGATTATTTTTTACTTTGGAGATATCATCCGTGTTGAATTTCCTTGGTCTCCTCTATATTGTGGAAATAATTAGAAAACAGCAGCGAAATTTTATCATTTTTAATATTTATTAATGCACACATGACAAAAAAGGTACAATTTACACAATGGAAAGAAAGCTTATTTTACAAAGGCTCTGCTTATTTTGCAACGAAATTTAAAAAAAAGCAAGGGTTGGGTTTAGGGTTTGTACAGCTTTTATAAATAAACCACCGTGAAATTCAAGAATGAACTGACCACACGCAGTAAATATTCTACTTTGCGTTAATTTCCAGTCACAAAGCTAACATGTAGGTAAGTGAGTGTAGTTGAGTAGTGTACGCGTCGTAACACGAACACACTACTAGAAACAAAGCAATATTTTTCAATAGAATGGCCTAAAATATGCAATGCACGTTTTTAAA
The DNA here is from genome assembly GCA_943193645.1 of Acentria ephemerella. Taxonomy (NCBI): domain Eukaryota; kingdom Metazoa; phylum Arthropoda; class Insecta; order Lepidoptera; family Crambidae; genus Acentria; species Acentria ephemerella. The sequence goes on along the minus strand of OW971879.1, from coordinate 10,184,501 downwards.
GAAATGAATAAATATATTTTTTTTAATAAAGAACGCGATTGTATTTTTCAGTCCTTTTTAAATAGTAGCAATAGTAATATACTTATCATTAATTGCTTATTACAATGGAAGAAACACATGAAGAACTTTGGACCATTGCACCACTAAGCCCTTTCCTAGCCCCATGCGTGTTTGTGTTTGGATATGGTTGCAGAAACAACCAATTTCCGAAACACGAGGTCAATAAGTAAAATTGGGAGTTATTAATTACAATATAAGGGGGTTTTACAATTTATTTACAGATAACTTAAACTTTTACGTTATTACTTTATATTTTAGCTTAAGGGTAGTTGAACGTGCAAGAGCTTTAGCTTCTTCACTTCTTCATTTAGTTACATTCTCTTTGGGATAGTCACGAACAGAACACTTTGTCATGCTTTATACCAGCAAAGTTCCGTAGTTCGTCGACGTAAAGTGGCAAGAGCAGATGTTGCGTGTCTATGTGTAAGCTCCACTTAACAACATAAGATCTTTCATCTTCATACTGTTTGCGGTAAAAGATACACTGCGGCTACGATGGTGATAACATAAGTAAACCGACCGTAGAGATTGCTTTTCATAAATTTTCGTTTCACAGATTTTGCTTCAGCTCTGAATTAAGCATTTAAACATTAATGTCAGAACTGATTACCACTTTGATTACCCAGAAATTGTGGGATTTCTTAATATTCCTCTAGTTTAGTCTTTGCAGCAGTGCTAGCATGGAATAAGAATAATTACAAGATAAAAACGAAGTAATATAAATATGTAATAATAAAATAATAATATGCATTTATTATGTATTAAGCGACGGTGGCTTGACCAGTAAGGATATTGCCTTCCATGCGGCGGGAACCCCTTTTGGTTGGTTGGTTTTTAAAGATGCTCCTGTAATTATAAGGTCAAATTTGGAATGCCTTTTAGAATATTTCCGATTCTTTAATAAAAATCGATTAGAAGAAAAATATGCTTACTAGAATGTTTTTAATGTTTATATTTATTGTAGACCAATATAACTGTCATGTTGTACGTTTACTGCTTAAATACATCACGAATAAGTGAAATAATAACTATAAAATATAAAAAAGCAATGTGAAATTCAACGGAATTACAAAAACAGTTCGTAATTGATAACAATGAGCGTGTCAGACAACAATTGGTTCCGTCCCGGCCGTCATCACACGTCCCCCTCCAGCCGTTGTAAAAATACCTAAACTGTCGTCTCCGGGTTCTGAATGAGGCAAAGGCCCGAATGCCAAACAGCCTTTCCTTTGTGTGCGCAAAAACAAAGTGCCACTGTTCTACGAATATAGAACGAACTTTCTCATTCTAAACATCAGGCAGCACTCTAGTCCTTTATGTATAAGCTTCGGTGACCTACAGCGCTTATTTGAGTTATTTTTTTATAATACCTAAAAATTGAATAGGGTAAATATTGTTATAAATCGCCCAAAACTCCCCACAGAAAATGCTCCTTGCATTTGGCACCACACGCAAGGCAGGGTGTACAAAGTCAGTGTATATTTACGCATTGTTAATATTAATATCAGTTTTGGTCTCTAGATGGCTCTGCACGATTTTGAATCGCGCTAACGAGTTTTGTCTAAAGTATGTATATAGTTCAAGTTGTTATGATTTTAATTACCTCTTAGCACAAGATATTTGGTTTCATTTCTAAATATCTACCACCTTAGGTTATTTTTGGGACAATGAACACAGGGCTATCAAATGTATGGGTGTATGGACAATATCATTTTAATTTATGCGTTTACATATACCGTAGTAGTATTAAGGTTATATTAATGTAGGTAAACTGTTCATGGGGTACGGACTGGGGAGCCTCCACACGTGCTGGTACCATTGGAGGACCCTTTAACGAATTTTATGACCCTACGGATCCAGCCGGCGGTATCTAGTATGCCTAACACAGGCTTTTAATGTTGCTTACTTTGGGCTAGAAAACAGGTGTAAGTGTGAAGAAATAATAATATCATTGGTTTGGTTCCTCGATGGTCAAATTCAAATTCAAATTCGTTTATTGCTCCTCACATTATATGTTATTATTATGGAAGGTATAGACTAGGTTTATATGTGACGCTCTGCTTGGTCATTGCAATTTAAGATAACTAACTTGCTTACATTTTAGTGATTAAATAAACATTTGAATAATAACAAACATAAAAATACCTACTTAAGATATTTTTTATGACAAAAAATGGTGGGATTAATTCAAGCAGACAGTTAGGTTCTTATCAGAAATATCTTAAGAAATAAACGTTTTCGTAATGTCTGCTTATTGTTTCGATGACCTTTATGCAGAAATTATACTAAACAGTTCCATACATTATGCTGTTATGTTATGTTTACTGAGTAGATTATCACCCCTTAACGAACAGCTTATTTTATGATTATTTTAGCAATTTATTATTAAAAGTTCAGTCAAACTTTACATGGACATACTGAACTCTCAGAAATCTTACAAGTCACACTGAACATTCGCAATAGCCTGTCGAAAATGGTAGCTTTATTCCAATTTTTTCCCAATCTCATAATTTCTGTATGTGACATTGTAATAGATATATTGGTTGTAAAGGGACAAGAAAACTGTTTGTTGTTTTGACATACACGCAGCGGGGTCAAGGGTGCGTGTCCGCGACATTTATCCCAATAGTTTAGCGACAAAAGAGCCCTGTTTGCGATATAATGTCCCTATAACAAAGAAGCCTTTGTTTCAATTCTGTTAAACTGACACATGGTGTGTTTTCACATTATAACGGTCTATTGGTTTTTTTATATATCTACGATTTTATATACGACAGAATGGTTCACCATGTGCTTTTTCGCATTATATTCCAGTAAGGTTTATATTTTGTAGAGTTATTTGTGAAGTAAAAACATTTTACATATTTGTACAACCAAATACTCCGTTTTTAATATTTGTTTTTTATAGAAAGGAGGTTGTAATTTCTTAGTCTAGAACAGCTTTATATATCACCAACTGACTCAAATGTATTTTTTGAGTGGACCCACTTCGCTCTTCGATTTGATATTTGGTTGATATTCACTCATACCTATTTTATACGCACAGTGCGTATATTGCGTGCAATTCTACCTTGAATTTTGAATAATTTTTGAAAGATAATCAAAAAAATATGTCGGTAAAAAATAAAAAGAGTAGAAGAAATTCATATTCTTACTCAGTGGTTCAGAGCAGTATTCCGGACTGACAGATGTTCTAGATTCAATTTCCGCCACAGGATATGTATTTTTCTATTTTGGATATTTTCCTAAATCAAGGCTTTGCCGTACCTCACTATGTAATATTCGGATAAGTATAATTTTCTTCTTTTAAAATAATCTTTAAAATTTTCGTAGACCTTGAGTCCTAAGCTCCCGCAGCAAGTGAGCAAAAAACCTGGATATTCCGTAGCGAGGTCGGTCCCGCCCCTGGAATTTACTTCACGCCCGCCCTTACCGTGTCATGATTTCTTCGATTGTCGGCTGCCTCCTTTTGGTTCTACGCTCGGCTCCATTTGCAACTTTGGAAATTAGACTTGCATTTACTTCGACATTTAATTGCTTAAGTGGCTATCATTTGAGTTCGAATCACCGAGATGCATAGTAAGTGATGGTTGGAACCTGGAAAATGTACAGGTTTTAAGAGAATAAAAAAGAGTAAAGTTTTTTCATATTTTGAAAAAAACTTGTTGAATGTCAAATAAGTCAATAAATCTGAAATATAGCATAGTGTAACACAATTGACATTGTTTGTTTGCCATTCATAATTTTGCACGCACGGAAAGGGGCATCGCAATCTTGTGAGTAGCCTAGAAACAATATTATATAGCTTTTCCCATGTTTGTTTTATTATGAATTATTAAAATTATCAAACAAATAAGTGATTTTGGGATGTTCTGACTATTATAATAGTTAAAAGAAAAAGTGAACAGCTCAGAGTTAGAGCTTTTTAAAACGAAGAGAAAATGGCGTCTATGTAGATATGTCCTGCATTACATCGAAAACAAGAAAGGTCGTACCAATCTCGACAAACCTGCAAGTCAGTATTACAGCGTTGCCTATGTAGGTACCATCTGTTTTAATATTTCAGCTATACGAAATGTTATTTTGTTTATAATTAAAAAAATGTGACCTGAGGACAGCTAAACAAATTTCAAATAATATGAGAACAATTCTTTTAAATGCGATACCTTTCAATTATATTTTTTCTCTGCGACCTTGTTAATGTAATTCAATTTTCATCTCGAGCATACCTAACGACGAGATTCAGTGAAACTTAACGAGATGTTACGTCGCTTGAAGGGGAAAAAGATAAAATCTGTCCTAGCCGGCATTAATGTCTAATAATAGTCGGCCAGCTAGACTCTAGATATAGTTATAAAATTAATTGGTAAAATTTAAAATACATTTAACATACATTGTGTCTGTTTTTTAAATTTAAATTTTTTGGACGAGTTTCGCACCTGGCTATTGGGAAGCTCCATAAACTTATTTGGGTATTTAAAATAAGAGGGTTGAGAAAATCTATATAATCCGCCATCTTGTAGCGGCGGCCATAAAATATTAGGTAAACATACTTTTAAATTCTTATAGAAATTGTTACTATTTTTGGTTTGTTATTGACCATGACTTACCCATAAATATTCTCTTTTATCACTATAAAACTTGAATTTGCCTCTCACTTTTACTTCTGAATTTTTTATTACGTACTTGTCATAATACAACAACGTAAGACAATTTTAAATCATTTTTCTAGATAAAAAAGAATTATTACCTACAATAAAGATTAGGAATAATGGAATTCTTCTGTGTATCAAAGATGAATTACCATCCACCGAAATTCTCGTCAATGTGTCAACTTGGCCAATATGATATAAAAGTAAGGTAAACCTATCCCTAATAGGAAAAGTAGATAAGCACATCGTAGCCCGTATAAGTAATAAATGATATTATAACATTACATATATCAAATAAAAAAACCCGGTTTCTAGTTACTGCTACTTTTTTACACAAATATCTGTTGGTGAATTAATTATTAAATTGATAGGTATCACCTAGTAAGCCGCGTGGTGCTGTTGTGGTCCAAACGCACCATTTGTTCTAATGTAGGATGATCTGTGCCCAGCTGTGGGATGTATTTATGCTATAGGTGAAGATGATTGATTGAAAGAGCTTGTAGGTAAATGTACGACGCGCCTAATCTAAGCGTTATTAATAAGTCAGTGTGCAGAAAAAGACGAATATGCGTGATATCCTAAGATGACAAAGTTCTTAAATATGAATAAATATTAAAACCTGCTTGCACGGTCACGTGCTATAATATATTATACCCGCACCGTGTCACGTGATTTATAGCAGAATTGTAGACAATAGCAGTGACTTCACATGATACTGGTAACTTTAGGAGAAAGATAGCTTGTCCGTTACTAGATAAATTAAAAATTACCAAACTCTAATTTAAATTTTTTATTTAACATACCTAGACTTCAAGAACTTGTTGACGTCGAAGTGGTCAATAAACTAAATTTAAATGAAATTCCATTGTCCCTATCACTTTTTCATTCCGTCAACATTTGGACTGCATAGCTTTGTTGCAGAGAGAATAATGTGTCGATATGAATTGATGAAAACACTTTCAAAAATTAATTACTTTAGAAATACTAGGAAGAAAGAAGAAGAAAAGAGAGTCTATAAAAACGAAGTCTATGAAAGAGAAGTTTATATAAGCTTCATAAACGTCGTTAATGCATAAAATGAAAGAAATCATATGTATATTATTACTGTATATTAGAACTATATATTAGAATTAGTAAGAATCAATATTATCTCATTATGAACTGGGAACGTAGCTGGAAATTACTCAATAACCAGTGTATATCTGCTTAATAACTTCTGCAGTCTTAGTTATTGTAAGTAGATATATATTGTTAAGATTTAAAAAAAATAATAATACAAAACTGTTTTAAAGTATCACGGATCTCATAATTCACCCGAGGAATTTTATTTTCTCACGGCCCTTTGATGAGACAGTGCCTAGGGACCTCTGTATTATTTTGCAAAATAAAAAGAAATACTGTACTGACTTTATCCGGGAAGTGGTATTATCATAAATAATTCTTTTTAAAGATATTGTCGCTGAGACGCTCGTCGATAATTCACGATTTGAATAATTCAGTAGCCGTTTTAGGATAATTCCCAAATTGAAGGTTTCACGGTTACGAGCCGTAGTATAATGAAGTGAACTTTTTGTTTCTTATAAATAACTTTATTTCTGTGCGGTCTAAAAACGATCACTGTATAGTTGTTCATAATTTATCAACTTGCGTGAGGATGGATTTACTACTTTTTTACGGATTCCAAAGAGTTTATGTTGTTCATTAAATAGTAAAATACTCATTATTAATTCATATTCATAAAATACTTTAATGTATAAAAGTATAATCACCTGTTAACTCTATTGTTCAAAGTTCAAACGTATTGATTTTAAACTTGTATACTTAGCTATCAATAACAGTTACATTGCAACTCTGTCACAAGTGAAATACTGTAACTAATATAAAATCCATGTCATCGTAATATATTATAGGTATGACAACCATACACAATATTTAGTTTCCGCCTAAGGAACCTGTGTTGAACACACAAAACTTCCCTATTCATGATACTAAAGATTTGTTTAAATTTTATTCTAGTCCCTATGGAGACGATTAACTATAAAAATCTGGAGATTGCAGAACTCGCAACACTTTCGACAGTCAAGTGCTCCAATCTCTAATCAACAAAAATGTATTTTAGTTACGTTAGTATCAGTAGCTACATTGAGAGCAGTAATATCGTTAATAAATGGCTTTTCATTCTTCAAAATTAAAAGGACATTAATCTTTGTTCAATCTGAAAATGTTCAAAGAGAAATCATTTAGGATATATCTTGGTAGCCTTATTCAATTGGAATCCTGTCCGCCCTATTTGTTTCATGGCGGTCCTCATAAACCAGCGCATTATTATAATTCCTCGTTGAAGCCGTCACTTCTCAGAAGCCGCAAAGAGTGACTAAGAGCGATTTGATAAAAGTATTAAATTTCACTAACTTTTTATCTATCCCTTCGATCTTGATTTAACGTCCTTTGAGATCATTACCGAGGCTCACGGCAATGGATTCGACTAATGAACTCGTGAAAGAAAATTGAGTTTAGTCAAAGTAGTCAAAGGGGCGAATTTAATTCGATTTTAAACTTTTTGAATGAATGCCGCTTTTTAAGAGCATTCTAGTCGCGAAATAAGATGGCGACAAAAATGAAAATGTCTCCTGCGGTTAATTAAAATAAATTATTCACTGGCCTCTTAAATAGATTGCCGCGGGACTCTGTTACAAATCGTTCTAGTTAAAGAGATTGAGACAGGCTAATGACGCAGATAAGATAATCGTTACGTCATTACTGGATTGTGTTGTATTAAAATTAATTTGTTTATTGGTGATTAATACAATAGCAAGATTGATGTTTTGGAATTAGCTTAGTCAGCTAAATTTAACGTCATGTTTTTTATCTATAACCAATCTTGTCTGTTACTTCGATTGAAATAATTCAAATGATTATACTGGCGTCTTTTTAATAATTATATATATTTAATAATTTATTACTAGATAATTTTATAAATTACATAAGGATTATTATTTTAATCATAATTTTCGTTATCTATACTATAGCTATAAAACATTACTTCTCTATCAAACGAACGCTACGGTTTTGGAAATTAAAGTTACTGTGCATCGTTGCCATGTCGGACGATTTTGAGAAATAATTAAATATCTATATACCCAACTTTTTCGAGGAAATATTTTGGCAATACTTTCACAAGATACGCTTACACCTATCCTATCCTGAAATTGACAGGAATTGATTATTTGCGCAATTTTCCTGAATAAATCAGCTAGATTACGTATTGTAAATACATGGTACCTATGTTTTATAAAATTCATTTAAACCATACTAGGGACTCTTATTTCAACAACTATGTTTGAATAACTAGGTTTGCGGACGTAACTCAAAAAAATTTGAGCCTAATGCTCTGTACGCCCGGGAAAGATGTTGCGTTTTCGTATTTTATAATACACGAGGTGGTCCTATTATGATGTACCGACAGAGTGCGCGTGTAGCAACGGTATATATATTTAAACTATACACAGCATACAACGAGGCCCACGCATAAAAGGAACCGAGTCGTTTCGATAACAATTCAGAAACTTATACCATGAATAGGTACACCTATTTAAGACTCCGCACTAAGTTAACAATAGAAAGTAAAAATTTTCAAATTGGATTGTTTTTGCCGTTTTAGTATTTTAATTAACAGCTATTAACTCATGATCGTCACTTTTAAGTGTCATAATAAGCCCAAAACATCTTTTACCACCTATATCTTAGGACTGAGGATAGAGATGATTATAATTTCCAAGTATAAAGTAATTAGAAAAAAATCATCGCAGCTCTCGGAAATTAAAATTTATTTTCATGAACTTTATAATTCTTGATGAAAATCTCTTCATTTCATCTTTAAAAGAATGATTTATCTTGCTCCAAAGTCAAATAAAATTTATAAAAATATAACAAGGTGAGCTAATTACCTCTCGTTTACTTGTTACTCATTTGTAATAAAAGTTCCTCGCTTTTTATCTTTGTGTATTTAATTAACAAGCGTTCTTAATGCAAAGGGTAAAATAATAAAATAATTTTTACTGCGTTTTTTTTGTTAACAGACACCAATTATTAAACCATTACTTTCTTAAGGCGCCTATAAAAAACTGACCCATTTTTAAAAGCTGTTTTATTTTGGTTTATTAATGTAAACATATAAGAAGACATGTTCGTATATAGTTCTGTTTTTAAACTAGTTCGTTTTGTTTGCATCAAGATTCTTTTAAACATACTTCATTTCGTATCCTGATGTATTATTAATTCATCAATATATCTACGGTATAGGAAAAGGTTGACATTTTTTAGTTCTACCCAAAGGTTCGCTTTTATAACGCGGTAAAAAGAACGAAATGTGTCTATTGCGCTAAACCGACGCATCTAATCTACGACACGGTTCCGACAAGGGTAAACAGGGTCTTACGAAGAATTAAATGGATAAAATAGTGCTATTGACTAGTTTCCACACATTCCTACATCTGAATACTGTATATTTCTAGTTATATGAAGAATTATATAAAGGATGGTTCTATTAACTACGATCTTACTTATCCGCTTACCGGTACCGACCCGCAGGGGGTTCTCGTATGTCCAAAAGCAATTTTGCCTATCACATGTTTGAATTTTACACCTTAAAGTAAGTAAGTTCTCTCTAGATACCTACAGGAAGTTTTATCTCGAACAAAAAATAAACATTTCGAAAAATATGAATTCAAGCTCGAGTGAATTATTCTTTTCATTGTACAATATAAGTCATATCAATAGTATTTTAGCAAAATAACTTTAAATTTACACTTTTAAGCCTAAAACATTTATTTTTAATAGAAGTGTAGATAAAAGTATCCAATTCTTTTAGTGGTATCTTGCCAGATAATGGAATTAAATTTCACAATACAGAATTACCTAGTTATATAAAATAATTATTAGTCAGTATTTAAACTTTATTAACAGTATTTTCTTTAATAAGTAAACAATAGTTGACTGGATTTTTAATCTACTTATATCCACAAGAAATTGGAAATATATTCTAGCTACGTAGAATAGAATAGAATATATTTTTATTGTACATCAACAAATTCAAAAATAAATACATAGGGAATTTACCAATTTTGTACAAAGGGTAACCTTATCGCTAAAACCAAAATCCAATAGAATACAACGTTATGCAAAATAGATACATTTTTTATTTAAGTTTAAATGATAAGAACAGTGATAAAGCATTATCGTTAGGAGCATTAAGAATAAGCATTAGTTATTGTAGCCTTTAAACGCCTCAAACAATAAAAATGATAAAATACTATAATATAAAAAATATATAAAGCTAGTGTTTTAAAAATTTACTAATTGAAAATAACAATAGACGTATCGAATACGTGCTACAAGGACTATGCTTGAACAGTCTCAAAGGACTGTCGAACTATTAGGTAGTAAAGACAACGAAACGTGTCGATTGCACAGACCGAAACACCGCAGCTACTTGTTGTACAGCACTATACTCTACTAGTGCTGGCCATTTTTGTACACTCTCAGGCTCGTTCAGTTTAGTTCAGTGGATAATTGTAATCTAATAGCAGTATTCATTGATTTTGTTTCTTTTTCCTTTTATAAGGGATGACTAAGGGATCAAACCTGTAAAGTATGTCGGTATTTTGATATTTATCGTTAAAATTGGGTTCGCATACAGCGCCTTGGTTTTGGAATAGTTGGCGCCAATATATCATAATAGGCTTCTAAAATTTCTATTATTTATTTACGTCGTTTATGCTTTTTTTGCGATCATGATGGGCCGGGGAATTACCCTGGATAATATAAATGCATTGAATAATATAAACCTATAATTCAGCCAAAAGTACTCACAAGACCACGTAGTCTGTTGAGTAGTTTTGGCTGAATTATAGGTTTAAAAAATAACCTTTTTTTTTCAAATTTTTGTTTGCAATAACTCTTACGTATTGCCAAATCCACTTCACTCTTAAATATCATGAACTAAAAATTTCGATACTTAAATTTTATATACATACGCGCTAAGAATAATTTCCTCATGCTGGGTCAGTCGGGTAAAAATCTATTAGTAACCATGGGTTTCAATAAGCTACCAATGAATGAATTTGCGTACGAGGCTTTAAATATTGACATGTTATATACGTGAAATGTGACACACTTTAAGGCTTCATAAGCAAAGGTGTAACCATACAAAGATTACTTTTAACTTTTTGTCATTCTGAGCACATATCTTCGCATCAACAATTAACCATTCAGAAGTTAAAACGAGTCTGTAAACTGCTCACAACTAGTTTAAACGAATAAAACCAAAGCTTACAACCTTATTTCACACGTGAGTTAGTACCTAAACGTGCTTCGAAGTAGGAAATTTATCCGAATAAGGTAGGTACCTCAATTAATCTATTACTCAAACTAATTTGACATTTAATAAGGCATGTTGTATTCTCCTGCATTGTTTGTGATTATTAAACATTGCAAGCTTGCGTTAATTGAAGTATTAATTCTTCAAAAATTATTAGATTTAAAAAATAAAAAAAGCTTTGGAAATCAATCACTTCTTTGTGTATTGTAGTGTCGAAATATTTTAAACTTTCGTACTATATATTTAAAAAACTTAATACTATGAGTAAAACTTTAATTAGATATGCTAACTACGCATATAATGCGCATAAATTATAAATATATTATTTGATGTCTCTTGACGTCTATTTGTTATCGTTTTCTATGAAACGTTTTATGGACTGTGGCAGGTACACAAACATTATGTTATATTGGAAAATATTCGATGCAGATATAACTATTCCTTCTACATTATTTTTATATTGGGAGCCTGTTTAAAGACGGAATAAATTAAAGAAAGTCCGTTTAGTTACACCAATGATAAATCAAAAACGGTTGCACAGATTTAATATCTCTCTTTTTCATTTTCTTTCTCTTCTCTCTTTCTCTGTCTCTCACTTTTCTTTCTCTTTTATTTATTATTAAGTGGCTCTGTCTAATTAGTAGAATAACTATTAAAATATAAAAAAAACTGTGAAAGAAAAAATATTTTTACATAATACTTTTAGAACCATTTCTAGCGTAGACTCGTAACATCCAAGTCTAGTAACATATGTATTTAAAAAAGTTCCTATAAGTTTTTTTAATTTTAGTTATTTTTTACCTATATCATTTTAAGCGCTTAGGATTCAGTTTTGAAAACAAAGCAACTTTTGTCATGGTTGGCCACAGGATGGGTTAAATAAAATTTGTTTTCTCGAACTCTTACATCCTTTGGAAAGCACGTAAAGATCGTATATTTCGGCGACCGCTTGAACAACCTCCGCTTAGGCACGAGTGTTGATGTAATGACCCAAACTCCTCATACTTTTCTTCCGTGTAGCAAGGTCTGTGCCCAACAGAGGGACTTAAACAAGACATTTTACTATATTTAAAGAGATATATTGTGTGCATATCACCCATTCTAATCTATTCAGCCCCAAGCATTGTACACACAATCACACAAATTATATATATGTTTAAATTCGATAGCATAAACTCCTACAAAAAATGTACCAACCTCTTTGGAAACGTTTACACTCTATTAAATATGTATGTCTAAGGAAATCCTTTCGATAGTAAGGTGGAAAGCATCGGTTTATTTTACGTGAAAAACTGTAGTACCGTCGCCGTCGGTCCGTCACGCTTGGGCTACTTCAAATGGGAGGGATGATGAGGCTATCCATTCCTGGAGAGGCTTAAACCGATACTGAGAACTTTACTCTAGTATAAATAGATTGTTTAGATTTCAATATGTTCGGAGGTAATCGTTTGCAAGGTTACTATTGCAGTGGTATCTTAAATGTTGATATATAAATCATAGAAATTTGAATAAAAAAAGAAGAACATTCTAAGACATAAAAATAAGCAATTTCTATTAAAGTCATTTTATGTACTTTTGTAAAATTTTCTGTTATTTTATTATGTCCTTTTCAATTTATATTGTGTATACATAAATAAATAAAAAAGGCATATGAAATGAATATAAACTAAAAATGAAATAGAATCACACACAGACACCGTTTAACTTATAAGGCAATCTAATTAAACAATTATTGTGTGAAGAGCATGGCCTTGCGTTCTAAATTTAAAAATTTATTTTTTGATTTTTGATAAATAAATTATGATTATATTCCTAAGGAATTATTTATTCCATGATTTTCCGTTTGTTGACTTAGTCACGTCCTCTTTCATGAATATTAAATACTACAATAAATAATTCGTCAATAAAGTCAATAATAAGTAGTCAATAACCGCTTCTGAGATAAGGTGTCTGAGACTGTCTACTTCAGATCTGCAGGTCCGATGTTGACAACAATTCTCTGCTTGGTTTGGTTGGTGGTAGGGCTTTTTCTAAGTCCCCCAGGTTATCTACCACCACCTTACCTAAGTCTGCTGCCATAACAATAATGTTAACAGCATTATTCTGTTGCAATGGGAGTTAAGATAGCTAGTTTCTCTGAGGTCGAGGAGTCCGTTTGTATTTCGCTTCCATGTTCGGATATATATGAGATGGAGGCCAAGACCCAACTGTTAAGATTAAAAAATCTCAAACCATCAGTTAAATGATTACCGCAAGTTGTGTGAAATTAGATTTTTAAGTGGATAACTGAGCAATTAACTTAATTGCGACTAAATATTCATAAAGATACCAAAAAAGCTTTAAAAAATTTAGGATGGCTAAATTCAAACAATGTATTTAAGACGCGAAAAGAGATTCGAAAGAACTTTTTCAATATTTTTAAAATGTTCTTTGCAGACAAAGAAATTGCACTTAGGTATTATGGAGAAAACTGCATGATAATGTAGGTAGATAATTATATTTCCCCAGAGCTTCTAACGTTCAATAATGCATGATAATCGCTTTCCCCGGCCAACTCCTGCGTTTTCTAGCAGGATTAAAATTGCATACGTTCAGAATAGTGTAGTTCTGTTCTCAATGTATTTTTTCAGAAAACTCTCAGTTTTCAGGAAAAGATAAACATCGAATTGCTTTTCTTACTTTACCTAAGGGCGACATATTAGAGTCCTTAGGTATATGAAGTTAAATATAAAAAAATAACATAGCCGCCTCTCCAACGCTTTTTGTTAATCGTTAAAATCAATAATCGTTAAGCACATAGCAATCAAGCAAAAAATCTGTGTTATTATCGCAGCCCGGATTCCTCGCTCGAATACCATATTTATTTATTTGACAGTTTCTGCAGTATTTGTTATGCAATATAACCATGATTGAACTGTAAGCCAATATCAGAAACTCATCATCTCACTTGATGTTCATATTACAATATTAAATGGGTAGTTGTAGAAAAACTAAACATATTACATAAACACAGAACAGTCTCAATGGTGCGAAGATATTTAAAATGTGATTTGGGAGTCTACTTATAAGTATTTTCTCAGAACCATTTTCTGAAGCTACTGAATAATTGGCTGATATATTTTTGTATTATTGATTCCCTTCGTTCCCGCAACGCTGCAATATCTTGTAAATTTAATTACGATGGGGATGAAATAAGCCTCTTAATGAAATAAAGATTATAAAAAGAGTGAGAACATCAAGGAGGGTAATTTTTCTTCGATTGTCCTTTAAGTTTTATTTAACCCAAATTCGGGTATGTTGGTTTATTTAAATTATTCACTTATTACAGATACAATAACAATGTATTTTAAATGACACCTTAGACGTTTCTTGCTCGTAGAGCTATTATTCCTTAAGACGGAGTTGTGCTTAGCAAATCCGAATGCTTGAAAGACTACGAAGCCGTCTCGGGTTATCAAGTAGGATTAAAATTGCATTCGAGCTGTGAGGTTTATCCGCGCGCCCCGTTTCTCACAAGTACTCCAGGCATTAGTAATTGCTATGGAATGAGTGGAAAATAAAATATTAAGACAGTATATCTCTTGCGCAATTATGGAATTGCAAATGGAATAGATTTATTTCTTTGCGTCATTTTATTTACTTCTTTATATTGAAATAAAAATCTTTATACAGAAATCTTAATATATCTTTATATCTATATATATTTATATCTTTATATCTTTATATCTTTATATCTTTATATCTTTATATCTTTATATCTTTATATCTTTATATCTTTATATCTTTATATCTTTATATCTTTATATCTTTATATCTTTATATCTTTATATCTTTATATCTTTATATCTTTATATCTTTATATCTTTATATCTTTATATCTTTATATCTTTATATCTTTATATCTTTATATCTTTATATCTTTATATCTTTATATCTTTATATCTTTATATCTTTATATCTTTATATCTTTATATAGAAATGATTGACATATCGAAACTTTCAAAAATCAAGTCAAATTTCACCCTTTCACGTTCCGTGCTTGTGTGGTGAATATAAATAATTGTTGTCATGGATGTTTACATTATAGATATTTAGGTATATGGTATCAGTTATCTAGGAAATAATAATAAAAATATGACAAGCTTAAATCATTCTGAAATCTGCAAAAATGGACTGACCGAAGACAAATATAAATTAATAAAATGTTTTTTTCAGTATTCAAATTACGAGAAATTTTAACGATTACGAATTGTAATAAACAATAATTGTTAATTGTTTATTACAATAATTATGAATTATTATATTCAAGAAAATAAATTTCAAAATTATCTTATCTAATAAAATAATTAATATTGTTAATTTAAATATTCACATTTAAGGGTAGATTAACAGAATGTTATTTTTAAAATTTTCCATTAATTTAAAATTGATGTCCAAACAAAGTACATACTTCCCTGCCAGTCGACCATTAGGCTAAGCAAAGACTAATAGTATATTTAATAGTAATAGCTTTTCAAATTGTTCATAGTAAAGCCAAGTGTAGTAAATAACAACGGGCGCTTACAAAAACGTAATAAAGAGTCAAAAGCACTTATATATCTGGCTACCCAATACTCAGTAAATTGGCAATATAGTGGCTAAAGAGGATCCTTGTCAGATTTCCAGGGTTAAAGATGGTCATCGATGAGAATAAATAATGTTTGTGTCCTTTGGCTTCTGAACTAGTCCATTAAGTTTAATGGAGAGGGACCTCTATCAAGATGAAGCGTCAAAGTATATTTGGTTCTAGTGCGAGATTGGATTTTTTTTTATTTAGAGATTCCATTCAGTTATCCTGAAACATAGCAATTTATTTTGTGAATCAATTAGCATTATTAGTCATTATATTATTATAGGTGCTGTGAAAATAATGGTTTTTTTTGTTAATCTGTTGTATTAATTTGTGTACATTCTTGTTAGCTACCCCTGTTTATGTACAAAATAATATAAAATATATGGTTTTCTCATAGGAATTCAATTACAGTGGCGGTACTACTAATAATTTTTATTTTCAATGTTTGAAAATATATAGAATAATATCCAACATCACATTTTTGTTTCCAGTTTGGATATTTTTCTAAATATTTAATGTGAGTTTCACGTCAAATGTTATGTTAAATGTGTTTATCGTATATTTCACCAGTACAAAGGAACAAAAGTAAAAATTACTAGAAGGATTTCTTTGTCTGACAAAACTGTCTCAAATAGTCATTTCAAATATACTAAACATATAAAATTTAAGAAATAAATATTTATACTTAACATACGAAAATTTGTACCAGTCCTGGACCACTAGTTAAGTAGACAGACTACCCAACTGCCAAACTTCATTGTATCTGTCACTGGGCTAATAAAGATCGTTAGCATTGGCTGTTAAATGTATTGGGTTTCCTCTGACAATTGGATCCAGCCCATGTAACACGAGATGCTTCAGAAAGGCTTTGTCTAATGCTGAGCTGTAATTATTTATCTATGAACAGTTTTGTTTATGAGGTATTAATTTTTTTTCATATTTCACTTGTCATATGTCAAAATTCTACGCCTCTTAAGCAGAACTGCATTGGTGGTGCAGTGTGTAAAGCCGTTGTTTTCCATGCAGGAGGCAGCGGTTCCAGTCCTGCCAGGTAACTATGTGTTTTTAAAATTGGTATTCATATGTAAATTTATATTACGCTTTTACGGTGAAGGAAAACATTGTGAGGAAACTTGAATGCAAGGAAAAAAGAGAACACAAGAAAGCTAAGAAAGTCTTAGGTTGTATGTGATGCAAGGAACCCGCGTGATTGACTAAGGTCTAATAGCTCTAATTTAGGGTACGCTCAGGCTCCTCATAGGGACGTATATGAGCTGTCGATTATGATGAAAAACCACCCGAGGGCAGATTATTGAAACTTACCGTTAATAAAGTCATTTTTCTAGGGGTTGATCCTTGAACTGCCATATAGCAGTGTATATACCGTAAAAAGCTATAACACAATTTAAAGGTAAGTATTGACTTGACTCCAAATATAAATGCTCACATATATGTAAGATGGTTGACATACCTCTATGTTGAAAATTCAATTTATAAAAAATAAGCGAATTGCCTAACTATATAGCATAGAAACTATAAATTAGAGTAAAGTAGTGAAGTACTTTGGTTAATTTTATCTGCATTCGTAACGTAAAGTCATCAACATGCTTACTAGCCCAATAGCGTTTCGATACAACCTATAAAAGGTCTCAGCTCAGAATGCCCACTTCGTAAAAATGTATCTCAATGTAACTGCCAATACCAATAAATTTTAAAATAACGATGTCTCTTTCAGAGCAATTGCTCTGAAAGTAGAAGAACTGACTGACTTGAAAGTAAGACTGTACTGACTGACTGTTCAACCAAGTCTTTTATAATCAACAGAAGCCCAAGTTCAAAATTAAGAATATTTTCACTTGAACCGATCTCACAATTTCTACGTCGCAAATAGTTTGACTTATATCGGTAGGAACGGAATGAGAGATGACTTCAGTTTTCCCTAGTCTATATTACTTTTGTTTTTCCAAACCGGATTTAAGAAGGAGGAGGTCGTTGGCGTAGTGGCTCGAGTGTTCGAGTTTCGATTAAGACATTAAAGTTTGTTAGGCTTACAAATCATCCAAATTCGACTTGAATGTACCAGTTTCACTTTTTTACTTAAATTGATTTACTCTTTTGTTTTCAAGAAATTAGCTCCTATTATGCCTTTATGAATTATTTATCATTAGTGACTGACTTGTTATTTTGACTACCGGGTTATCTAAATGAAACTGTTGACCGGAAGCGATCTAATTAAAACGCACCCGAGCGTTTCTTACATGAATTGATATTGTGTGCCCAGTGTGCAGTGTTAGTGTAAAACTAAAACTATATATGCAATTTTTTTTTAAATTTATTAAAATTTTTAGCATGTACATTTATACCGATAAAATATATATAAATTTTAAAAGCTCGAGGATTACGCTTTCCGTTATACATAATAAAATTGTGTATTACAATTTTTAATTTTTTTAGAAATCTTCTTCATTTTTTTATTTCCTTTTTACTTTTTGCTTTTTTATCTTCAAGAATTATTATTGATTGTAAAAATATAATAAGCCCTTTTGGAGTGGTGGTCTAATCAAATTGATATTAACATAATCGTTTTTTACTCTTCAATCCTTTTCATTTGATACCCATATTAAGGGGATTGAGAAAATATATGTAATCCGCCATCTTGGAAAGGCGGCCATATTGCAATACTATTGCATACTGTTTTGTCACCAGAACTAAAGATGTATGTAAAATTTCAACTCAATCGGATACCAAGATATGCTCGAAAAAATGGTTTGCATTTTTTGACGGACAACTTAGATACGAACAATGAAAGTTCAATAAAACCTTGTAAAAAGGAATTAGTTACAATTTGGAATTCCAAGTCAAATTCAAAATATCGAATTTCAAGCTACGGAGTATAATAAAAGTAATATAACTAAACGTAAAGTAATTAAGTAATATACACATAATAATTTATAAAATAAGTCATTTCATAAATTATTATTGGTATATTAGTGAAGACGTATCTCAAGGGAGAGGTAAATCAAAAATGTTTAGAAAACTTATTGCCTGAATTTGGCAATATTGGACGAGTTATTTGCAAATATTTTACTCGAGTTTAATATCTATCATTTTGTAAAATTTTTGTTTTTCGGTCTCATGTTATTGAGTACTGGTTACCTACTACTGGTAACATATTTTTTGCTTTACAAACATGAACAGTATGATAAAATAAAGATTTAACCTCCATTTTAAACTTTAACATACATTTCCAATTTAAAGAGTCCGTGTGCAATTTCCCTGCTTCATCATAGTATAATTATAAGATCCATTTAACACTGTAACTTTACATTATCCGTTTACCGTTTTGTTTTTTTTCATTAAAAAAAAACAAATAAATTCTAGAAATTGGAAATTAGATTGGTAGATGAATAAATTCTTAAGCATCCTACAGTATCTTGATTTGTCACTGTGAATTTAGAAGAATCCATAATTAATTTAGAAGATAGTTGTGAAACTAGCTAAAGAGTTCTATTATATAGTAGAACTCTTTAGCTTTAGCCATTTATTAATTAAATTTGCTTCAGATATTGCGAACTATGTGTAGACCCGCTTCCAAGGTCGTCTGGGAAGTTACCACAGCTTTCCTAATTGGAGCCATGAAGCAGTTTACTGTTTGAAATATGAAGGGAAATGTTACCGAATTACAGGCCATGGAAGGCATGAACATCCTCTGTCTTCAGAAGGTCAACTCACTAGCAACTAACTATTGTCATAAACAACTCGTACTAGAGCAAGTTGAACTCATTCAGCGAGGGTTCCATAAAAATTTTTAGCTGCATATTATAAATAATTCTGAAATCGAATCTCGCATTATCCGTAAAATCAGTTAATTAATTTTAATAAAGATATATTTTTTATGACAAAACATGTAGTTTTTAATTTTTTCCCTATACTCGTAGTATAAAACGGCATAACTTTCCAAATACCTAATACATTTTGATTCCCTTGAGAGTATCGAAATAAACGTTATTTGTGGCATAAACGCTCGTATCACGTTAACTTAGATGTTCGTTTGTCTCACAGCTTCAAGGGACTGAACACCTGAGTTTTAATTTCAACTCGATTCCTCCATGTATTTCTGATATAAAAGTTCATAACAGACAGACGGACGGACGGCCAACAAAGTGATCCTATAAGGCTTCTGTTTTTCCTTTAGAGGTACGGAAACCTAAAAACGCCCATAAGTATCAAATATTATTCTCTAACTCAATCTCACTCAATCTGTATATGGGAAACTTTTAAGTCTTCTACTCCCAAATTCTATGCCCAAATTTTGAGACATCAATATTGGTGCAATACCAAATCAAGTATTTTAATAATAAAAATAAGAAACGCACTAGAACGCAGTAAACGAAGCGGACAAATCATGTTATCTGTGTAACAACCCGAACGTCCAATATTTCAAACGTTGGACGAAAGCGCAGGTAGTGGTAACTTGAATAGTTGCATGCAAACCTTTCTCCTCCCAGTAAGTTGAAGTGTTCATTTATCAATATCCTGAACGTATGTATAGTCGGCGAATACAGTGACTTGTTTCGCTAACCCGAGCATTCGTTCTCGCGCCAATAGGGCTCTTTGACGGCTAAAAGTCGTCACGTATTTATCAAACCGACAAGGGGTGCATGAGACCGGAAGGCGACTGCACTGCAGTTGGTGTCTACGATTTATGACCCACCGAGCGAGCGAGATGGGGAGTGATCGCGTCGACTGCCCCAATGCCTAATAAATAACTTGTCTTTGCTGCCTTTTAAAGCTATATTGTAAGTTTTTGTCTAAACTATGCAAATATTGAATTGTCGGTCAATAAATTTAACCGAATGTGGCAATGTACAGCGAAATGAATTCCCGTTATTACAGTACGGTCTGTGCGTTCATTCATCATAGTTTATGTTAGCATTTTTTGCAAATTGAAATGAAGTTTTATATTTATGTGTAGTGCATTTTCCCCATATGTAGTTGAATAACTATTCTATTGTATGGCATTACATGCCCCATAAAATTTTATTACCGAATCAACTATTTTATTTAGCAAAAACACAATTTAAAACGAAACATTCGTCCCATTACTAAGACATTTATTTATGTGTCAAAAAGAGTTTAGTACTCATTTAGACATTATAAAGAGAATGTCAAGTGTATGAAAACGTTAAAATCTCGATAGATATATTGTATTTTAATCAGGTTCGGTGTGCTGGGATAAAGTAAAGATACCTAGATGATTGAGTCCGAAGTGGAACGCCAGGTGAGACAATTTAATCTTGTTGGCTGCACAGAGGAGGTAGTAAAAAGGTTTGAGTTTCTTTATCATCCGTCTAGTATGTCTATTGCCTTTAAAATAATTCTAACAGCAGAGCATGTTAAAATTAACTGTTTATAAATAATTATTTTTTGTAACTTAATTACGAGAACAATAATTGGATTCTTGAAAAACCTTATTACGTGTAACAGGAAAGATGAAAGTGAAATGTTAATTTCCAAATGTTATTGGTTAATTAAACTCGGCTAAGAACAAGAACAACGGCAGTATAAACGTTGCTAAGATAATAAATATACTTTTCATTATATTCGGTATACTTCTGAATAATGTTTTGATTTTGAATTATTATAATTCAAAATTTTTATACTTTTTTCATTAGGGGTGGCTAATAAGATTGCACTGTAGTGTAGCAGTACATAAACGGATTTATATTTTTTAAAAATTACGAGGAAGCATCGATCATAAGTCACCCTGCTGCCAACACAACGCACGCAGTTGAACCGTAGGAACACCACAATATCGAATTATTCTAATAATTACATTTAAATTCGAAATTTAAATTCAAAAATTATAATTTATATTAAGGGTTAATACGGTTATCAAAAAACTTGACGAACTCTCTTGCTGAGAAAAATTCTATATGTATTTATTTTTCTTTGTCAAGTAGAAATTTCTTTATTCAAAAGTACCTACGATTATCCTTATACTATTATGATTTATATAACAGTAACACTACATCTTCAAGGAAAACAATATACTATGATGTTGTTTTAGTAAGCATGTGTAGAGTATATGGGCAGCCATTAAAACACATCGCGGACTTAATGCGGGTTCGTAGATTTTAACGACAGCCATATAACAATAGAAACCGGGAATTAAGCTTAACGTGCCTTCTGGACCGCGTTCAAACCATTCAAACCCATTAATTGTGGCTAGTATAGTCGACACGAACAGACACTTTTGACAGCTTATAGTTCATAAAGCGAAAGCAATAAGGATTAGGAGCTGTCAAACCAAAGTGAGCAATAATTTTTATGAATATTTTTTCATATATATATTTGGATAGTTTTCATCAGTATTTAAAGTTGAATTCACTGTTCATTCGTTTCGATATAAAAATAGGGTAGTTCCATATTAAAAGCGATCGTTACATCATGTAATATTTTGAATATATAATTGTAGAAGTGTTTCATTGCCGTTCATTCATTTGTAGGATTAGTGCATTATTTTACCATAGCCGTATCATTTCATTTTCATTTCCGTCATCACCGATCATTACATTTTTATTATTAACATAACATATAATTTTCTTTTAATTTTACACGTAAGATATCGACAAAATGGCGGCGCCTTCTATTAGTTGTCTAAAACTCCACAAACTAACAGGATATGTTACACTGGTATCGCGGAAGCATAAATAAATAAAGAAATAACTACAGTACATACCTTTTAGTTCTCCTCACCTTCTCTGTAATAGAGAGAAATTAACAAAAATTTGAGTCAGGCCCAGTGAACATTACAAATAGTGTTCTTATAATACAATTCTTTATAAGTATCGATAGATATAGAGCACAGTTAGATTTACGATTAAATAAATGAAATAAAACGAAGTACTGTCTTATGACAAAAACAAATAATATTAGATATTTCGTTCTTCTACTAGTTATGATATTTTCTGACGACAGAAAATCATAAAAGATTTGTGTAGGATCCAAAAAACAAAAGCTTCTTGGTTATTTATACTTATTTACCAATAATTCCAACAAAAGTACAATATAATAGGTACATCTATTTTCATCAATTTCTTTCCTAGAAAGATTTGACAGGTGGTGAACCTTTTCAACGTTTTCATTCTGTTCTATCGAGATAAATATTCTTGGAATCCAAGAATTTTAAGCGTGAGTAATAATTTATTTATTTGAACTGAATTGTTAGCGGCTGGTTTTTCAAAAGCTTTATAATTTAAGATAAATAAAATTATTTAAATGAAAAAAATTGTGTCAAAAATTTTGACAGGAGCGTTCAATTTAAAGCTTTGATATCTATAAAATAATGCTCTGGTTCGTCTTATGGCAGAAAACATATTCATAGTAGGAAAAAAAAATATTAACATTAAAAAATATATATTAAAAGTAAAATATAAACTCAGAGAGAGAAAAAGAGAGAGATGATAATTCCTCATCTATTTCCTCTTTTTCTGATTACCTTATTATGCACACATCAACAAAAATTCTAGCAAAATATTAGCTACCTTTTTCTCTATACAGAACTACCTATCTTAAGTATACTTTTCAACCTCACACCGCGGCCAATACAAAGTCTTTGTGAAGAAATCCATTGCTATAATCAATCTTTCAGAACCAGGGTTTTTCCAATTGAATTGATAGGTTGAGATGTTAGGCGATCCTTCCTTTCAATCTATCCTTTCTGTGGTTTTAAACGAATTACATCAGTCGCTTCTTTTACTGCGTCGTTGGTTGAGAATTAACGTGAGTTGGGATTTAGGAATGAAAATTTTTTATTAGCATTTTTTTTTACTTAACTCATCATCGTAATTATAATAATGGTGAATATTTTTTGTTATATCTATATAACATAACTGTCATAACTTTTCAATTTACAGATATCATAACAACGTAATATATTAAATTCCTGATAAATGCCTGCATTATGTTTGCGCAGAACAATATTATTTTGTTACCACTTAGAAAATATGGGGTATTATGGGGCTGCACTTTATAATAAAGGAAGGTAATTCCTGTGTCCGGAAGCTCAGATATATATATGTGTTATACAAATATACACACACATATATACTAAAAGGAGAAATGTTGATTTTAATTTCAAATTTAATGGATAACTACCCATTTTACAGCTAGAGAATTTGCTAATGAACATCGTGATATCCTGATATATCGAAATCCTTCGAAATGCTTTTTATTAAGCTATGTCTAATGTAATGCTGGAAGTTTGGATTTATTGGCTAAATACCTTTCAGACCGACCTTTTTTAATCACTCCATAGAATTAAAGCGAAGAACAACTAACACGTAAATAGTTTAGGTAATAGTCTTATAGTGTTTGAGCAAGAAAATTACTTATTTGATAGATCACTTAATCAATATATATAACCGCTGAGCGCAGGCCTACATCGAAGAAATACACGAAGAGATGGGGTCATAATATTAAAACAAAGGCCCAATGCCGCTTTGTGGGTGAAAGTGATACCCGATAGATAATCATAATGACGGTACATTTTTAATGGACAGTTACAACCTCCGTATTGAAATCGTCAACAAAGCCAGTCCTAATGAATTAGAGGAAAAGAAATTTCTTTGAAAAGTATCAATAATAAGAAACGTAACAAATTCAGTTCTGATTACAAATTAAGAAGGCATTAAACAAATTATTGACTTGGCCGAAATGCTTCAACAAACCTATTGGCTCCTACCGTTCATTAATATCAATAAGGAATCCCACAAAGAGAGGGCAAATAGCTGTGTATTTTTGATCATTTAGGAAATGAACATCAAACAATTTCTTTGTTTCGGATCGACGGTATCTTTGTATTATTAATTAACATCAAAAGAAACAGCCCGATAAAATAGGTGATGAAGCAACTTGAAATAACTCTGCTCACATTTTCGGTGCGGAGAATTAATACACTAAGATTTCTTAATAACGAACTAATTAATTGATTAAAGATTAATTCCTAGATTAACAAAATCTTATTTAATAAACGACAATAAGCTCAATAATTAACTTAAATATGTTTTGTTGTGTTGTTGTATAAATAATAATACTATTATTATATTGTTTTTGTTAAATTTTTGTTAATTATTGTTAGTTAACAACTTCTTTTTATTTATTAACATTATTGTTACGAGGGAAAATTAGGTAAGATAGTGGTTACTAAGCAGATGGACTTAAAAAATCCTAACACCAACAGAGCTAAGCAAAAAGTTTTTGTCCATACTGGGAATTGAACCCCGGACCTCGAGATTAGAAGTAGGTATTCTTAGCCACTAGACTACAGAGGCGGTTAAAAATCTATATTATGCTGGGTTCCAATAATCTATAAAGTTACGGTTTTGCAAACTGAACGTTTAATGTTTCCATACTGCCCATGTTAATTTTTATATCGAAATCCAAAGCCTAAGCAAAACTATCTGAAGAGTAGCTATAGTTATCAATGAAGTTCTATTTGGTAACGTTTTCATCGCTTTAAAACTTGCTTGCTTAACTAACAAATGTGAGCAAATTATCCAAGCGAAT
Source organism: Acentria ephemerella (assembly GCA_943193645.1). Classification (NCBI taxonomy): domain Eukaryota; kingdom Metazoa; phylum Arthropoda; class Insecta; order Lepidoptera; family Crambidae; genus Acentria; species Acentria ephemerella. Next base: position 10,159,228 of record OW971879.1, on the reverse strand, counting down.
AAGGAAGCGGATATCCGTTACAACCTAACTCCCGAGACACTAAGACGAGTGCAGAATGTAGCGGCAAAGAATCCAACAAGAAAGTCTATTAAGGATAGCACGAGACGCTTTGTCCGGAATTAAATTTAGATTGAATCTATCTGTTAAAGTGCTCCTTCGTTTAAAACTTAGCTTACTTTTTATTTTTCTACTAAATTGATTTGGCTGGAATGTGTAATCTGGTGGCGGTGGTGTAAGTGCCAGAATGAATAACGCGGCGACATAGAGCGAAGATTATTTATTTCTTGTATTTTTATTCATGGACGTATTGTCATTATGCGACTTCCTTTTGAAAATAGATGTTCTTTTGGATACCATATTTTGGCTAGCTATTCAGTGTATTATCTCTTTTGTCCAAATTTAACACTGAACACGGATCATTCAACGCCTCAATCTACACATAGAATTTAGGTGTTATATTTTCCGAAAACTACTCAGCAAGAACATTTTAAAATTCAGAATGTATTCTTATTGTTGAGACAGCTAATCAAAATTTCAAATTAATTAAAAACAGAAAAAAATTACAACCGGAGATTAAAAATGTTCGTGCTAAGCGCGTTTTGGAACATTTCTATTACAAATACATTTTGGTAATGTTTCTAAAAGTTTGATGTAGTACTAGTTGATGCTCGCGTCTTCGCACGCGTCACAAACATTATAGGCGCATTCAATCTCACTCAAGGATATACAAACATAAATCACGATCATAGTCATATCAGCCAGGAAATGCCCCCTTCTAGACATAGGCTTTCCCAAAACGCATTAAGCGTTTGATTGTTCTTGCGCTGCCCGCATCCAGTGGCTTCCCGTGATCTTTACCAAATCGTTGGTCTACCAAACGGGAGGCCTACCACCGCTACGTTTCCTTTGCCATAGGGGCTAAAAGGCACTCGCGTTTTAGTCAGTCCTTCTTGCAATGTGCCGCATGTCACTTTAGGCGTGTAATGCTTAACAAAAACTAATTTCAATCACTGATAAAACTTTATATACGATTTGGATAAGGTACGAATAATGTGGCCTAGTTTGTACCGGCGGTACAATTACATATTTATTTAAAAAAAATTAAACCGGACCTGTAGATCTGAGGTAGATTGTTTCCAGCTTAAGATCACAGAGGTTAAGATCAAGAGCTTTGTATGACGCATTACGACATTGCAGAGAAAAAAACACTGATTTCTTACTTAGGTTTAAAAATGTCCTTTTTATAATATAAGAAACTTATTAAAGTTGGAAGGTAACATTATGAATCCTACTTTAAAATTTCGTCCTCGTTTACAAAGAAACTTGGCAATAGCACCGAGAAGTTGAGCGAGCAGGTTAACACTTAAGTTACATTGAAAAATGTAGCACTTTGAATATAACAGAGAATACGCGCTTAAACAGTGTACTTAACAAAATATGAAAATTTCCTTAGATATTTCGAGTGTAAAATAGTTGTGGCCGGTTATAAATTCAAATTAACATAGTTTATCGCTGTCTCAGGTGCACGAGACCGGCCTTGAGGGAATCTGATTAATTAGGACCCACGCCGAAACCCTTTGAATTATTCGAGCCCTACACCAAATCTCCTTAAGATTGTGTTCGTTGGATGTTGCGATTTTCCTCGTAAAGATGCTGCTTTGGTGTATTGTGTAATTAATTAGCGAGCTTCACGGTCTTGGCGTACAAAAGAAAGACCGCCTTCTTCGAGGGGTAACGCGCCTTTGAATCAATTTATTTTTATTAGACACGAACACGAGGAATCTGGTGGCCAGAGCTTCATAGTAACTACACTGATTTTTTAGAGCACCTACTTTTTAGCGAGAATACGAATGTTGCAATATGCTTAAATAACAAATATAAGATATAATTAATAGAAAAGATAATATGCCATTGAATGACATTGTTATAATTCTGATAGAAACAGATGTTCATATGTTCTATTAGAATATCTACAGATTTGTCTTATATAGTATAAACAAGTACAAGAAACTTACTTTAAATAGTTAGACGACGAAATATTTCGTATGTTCAAACGTGACAAGATAAGCAATATTTAACGACATTAATTTTTCAATTAAAATTAACGTTGGCTAAAAATACACGTTGGCTACCTGTATTACAATCCTGTTCTGGCAATGGAAACATTAAATTCCAGGGAAATATCGTAATATCATATTAATAATGTTTATATTAGGGGTATATATGAAATTGCCGTTAAAATAACGCTCAAATTTCCAAGCAAGTTTGAGGAAATAAATATATTTAATCATGAAAAATATTGTTTGAATTTATAAGAACGTATCGTAAAAAATTTGAGACTTATTTTGGCAATCTTCTTCGAGACCTTCTTCTTTCATCACTGCCTCTTTGGCATTGGTGGGTGCTGGCGATATGATACTATTAAGTATTTTTCGTCATGGTTAGTTGTCTCATTGGAAGGTCATTCAAGCCTTTGTAATAGAACTTTGGGAACCTGGACTCCACAAACTATGTAAAGGCATTTTTTACTGCTTGCAATAAGAAATTTTTTTTCCGTGCAGAAAAGCAATTCATCGTAATTTACCTTGGAAGCAGATCTTCCTTGTGGAACGTTCATCAAGTCTGTGTCCAGTACGGAAAACCAAAAACGCACAATTCATTCCATAATTCGTATTATTTAGCATTGATATTGCGAGCTGTTTCTGCTTCATTAGTTCCACGTTGAATCACCAAAAATCACTCATATTTTAGCTCTATCCATCTTCATGTTTAAAGACGAATGTAAAGACAATGAAAAAATTTTTCAAAATATTGTCTCTATCGTGTGAAACAAGTTTTATTTGGAAATATCAAACCGTGCAGATTTGATTTTAAGTCATAGTGGCTATTGCGTTAAAACCATAATTAACTAAAACCCTTATTATAATGTTTCGACACATCACAATTTGTGATACAATTTATTCTCAGTTACAACATTATAAGGGTTATACAGAACAGATATCTGAATATTAATCTCGATTATAATTTTATCTGGATTGAGATGTAAATTTACAATCTAAATTCTGTAGGTATCAAGCTAGTAATTGTTACGTAGATTTATTAATGATATGATATTTATTAGAAGAACAAGAGCTTGGGCCATAGTGTTACAGAAATATAAAAATTATATCTATTTTAAAGAATACGAAGTGTCTTATCGCATAAAGTTTTCGTCGTTCATCATATTAACATGACCATGGGTAATGCAACTTTGCAAAAGTTGTTAAAACTGAATTATTAAAAAAAAGTCAGAGCTTTTTTGGTCTTAAACTAATTTAATAACTTTGGTACCGGTTTTCTGGCATAGTTTTAATTTTAAATTTTACCATTATATTACTTTTAAAATTTTACCCAGATCTAGTAGATTTTATATAATTGATGGTAGGAAGAGAGACATTAAAACCTCTGTACATGGATATAAATGACCATTTAAATATGTTTGCTGAAATAAATGAGACGCTCTCCCTAATTACTTGAAAACGCATGAAAATAATTTAAATGTAGAATTGAACAAAACTGCTTTTAAACTTACTTTGCCTTATAGTGTATATTTTAAAGTCGGTTATGTGCCGATGTGACTAGCGGGACCTATGAACCGCTAGTCACACCTGAACCTATTGGGGTGTTTGTTATTTTGTATTTTGCCAATCTGCCTAGTACTATTCCATACAAAAACAAGAAGGAAGTCACGAAATTGACATTTACTCATAAATTTATCACAATTCTATCAATTTCCTCTAAAGATGAATACACATGACAGAATATGATCAGGCCTCGGATAGTCACTCGCTTAATGTTATGAAAAGGTTCTGAAAACAGAATTATGTATTTCCAACGGGCGACATCACCTTTGTTGAATTTATAATTGCAACCTTATTGCTAATCTTTAAAGTAAACAAGTGAAGGCATAAAGCTCGCTTCTGTGGATGGGTCTAAGCTCCTCCGGGGTCCTGTTTACGTATCAGGCCAAGTAGGTAGTAACTGTATTATATTATTAATACCAAGTTAATATCAAAAAAATCGTTCAGTTCATAGTTTGTATTGAACATGGAAATAATGGTACTAATTAATCATCTACTTTACCAATTATTATTAGGTATTCAACGTGGCACCATATTCTATAACAATGCATCTTGCTTGATTATTTATTTCTCTTTGAATTATGTGATTATTTTTGAAACGGCTTTTGTTAAAGAAAAGTTCAAGAAGTTACGTATTACTATGTATATCATAACTCAACAAACAGGCGGGCAATTTAGGGAGTAATAGTTAAGAAATACTTTATTTTCACTGTCAATCTAATGTCAAAATCAAAAGAAGCATGTTTTTGTCAGTCTATAGAAATTTATTAAAAAAAAACAGCAACTGACTCGACACCGCCTGATGGTAAGCAGTAGGAGAACTCAAAATAAAATTACTCATAACACTCAAACACAAATAGAGAAACTCATAATTTTAAAGATAAAGTCCAAGAAACATGGAATCTTAAATCTCTCTTTAACGAAAAGAATTATAAATACTTATTAAATAATTTCGCAAGGACTTTACGACACATAAACCGTTTTTCTTGTGAAAGTAACAAGTCAGTTAATTTTAGGAAGGAAAATGTAGATTTAATTAAAATTTACAAGAATAAGACACTCTAAAATGACATAAATTTACCACTACATTCAAATATCAGTTTCAACGTTGCTATTTAGGCTGGACTCTAAAGGATAATAAGTTTTAAGTGTAGTTTTAAATAAAGAAAATGTTTAAAATCTTAATAGGTTATGTGTTATGTTATCGATATTATTGTAATATTATATTAATTTATATTATGTGGATTCAAAACTAGGATAAGTATTCTTTTGAATATCAATGCGGATTGATATCTTGGGTCGTGAATAACAATAAGCGAATCCAACAGGAATACAAAATCCTTACTCGCGTCTACGACAATAGGATATTGTGTTGTTTTCTTTATATACGATATACAGAAATAAGGTAGGCTTTTGAGCATGATTGTGCGACGAAGGAAATTTATAAGTACCTACTATTTATTCAAAACAGCGCACAAAGTAGCGAGAGTTTAGAAATTACTTGAAAACCTTAAACTCGTAACGATTTGAGTGGCAATATTTACCTATAGTATACTGATTCTTGTCAGATCACACTTTATTGCTATCACAATACGAATTATTTTCCGGCAAAATCAGACACTTAGTTTTTTTTCGACTGAAGTTGTATTTATGAACATTTTATCAATAAAAGTAAAATAATATTACTAATAGTGGGTTCAATTGGAAAATACCAAATAAATTCCGGGTGTATATACTTTATCGTAACGTCAATCTGAATATCAAAGTGCTGAAGCCACTGCACCCTGAACTCACTTGGCCAATATTACGACTCTTCCAACTAGTGGGGGCTTCAAAGCGTGGGGTTTTCTTTGAAGTCATCTGTAAGTTTTCCACTACATACAATTTTAATTAATATTAACCTTTCAAGCTTTACAAAACAGATGCATTTGATTTTAATTGTCCCGTAGTTGTTGGAGTATACTGCGACTCAATTAATTTACTATAAAATAGAAATAAAAACAGTATTAAAAAAATATACGACTAGAATATATGTAACACAAAACAGTAACGATAAAATATACGGTTTTTAGGGTGTAATATAATAATGAAATTAAATTTATTTTCATGTCAATGTAAAATCTAACAAAAACAGTATTTAATTGTTTATGTATTCACTTTTAAGTTTTTTAATTGATTGTGTCCTGCAGAAACATGCAGCTGTTGTTTGAAGGATTAATCTTATCAATATTTCATCATATTTCACAGACTTCACTAGGGACGTCTCTAATTTATGGCGAACTGTACCTATACATATTTATAACAAAGTAACTCCAAATGAAATAGAACTGCCATGACATAAATGTAAAGACTATGTCAGAAAAAAAAATATGATTAAAGGTTACTTAAACGTTCTTAATATATAGATTTGAAGAAAAAATACAACGATCATTTTTAATTTTATTATGTATTATTATAAATTGTATGAACATGGATTGCTGTGTTGAATTATAAAAGCCACAATCTTATTCTCTGTTATATCGTTAATGGATTCTTGTTACTTATTTTGGACTTAAAAAATTTGCAAAATTTTGAATTTTACTAATTTTCTTATTTTACTCAGGACTAGACCTCCTGTGCAGTAAAAGATGAAATATGTACCAAGGTTGACTAAGATATTTTAACTTCGACTTTGACTTAGGTCTGGATTGTGAAATTAGCAGCTTTAACTTATTGTGATAACGTCAAAAAGAAGCCATCTTTGTATGGCTAAGACCTATTGTATAAATCGGCACACGAACGGTTATTATTCAGCGTCAAATTAAATCATGTAATTTTTGTACTAAGCACTAAGATTGGCAGTGCATGACATTTTGTATAAACTGATGCTACGGTGCGCTACGGAAAATATAGTGCTATAACGTAGCTACACGTAGCACACGTGTTAATCTACAAGTTTTCGTAGTCTTAATATTAGCGATATCCGTAGTCTATCTGCTACCATATTACCGAAACTATTTCAGTAATCTTATTACTTTGTAGAAGTCACCACGTGTTTGTAATTCTGTTCTTTTTTTTATAAATTTTTATGCATAATTTTGAATGTTAATTAGCCTTTATTTTCATTACTGATAAATACCAGGTCTACAATAACATGATACCAAATTGGAATTCTAAAAACTAAAAAGTTTTAAGATTATAAATTTGATTATTATTGTCTGTGAAATTAATAATTCCCTTTTACTGATTACCCCAATACTTAAAGATAGCCAAACCAGTGAACTAAATGAGTTAGTTCACTGGTTGGTTAGCTGAGCCTATTAGTATTTTACCATTTCTATCATAATGTGGAATCCTGTAAAGGGTTGTTTATAACCAGCTTATACGGCATGTTATTGAGTGTAATAATATACTTCCGCCCTTCCTTTATAAATACTTACTTTGAGAAATTAGACACTAGTATGTTAAGACACAAAAGGTTAAACACCGAATACGATATACAACCGTAGTGCCAAGTATGTTTTGGCAAAACTTTATCCCGAATATTTTATACTAGACGTTAGTAGTTAGGTGTGGTTTTCATAACCTTATAGACAGGTCATTTATGTTGAGATGTTTTTACGTATATTGTGTGGCAATAGCTTGCACAACATTTTTGATGAGGCTATGCAAATTTAGTTAATAATATTGGAATGTCCTTAGTTTTTCCATTTATAATTGAATTAAAACTCTCGTATCAAAAACATATGTCCAATTGTTAACAAGGGAACAATATTTTGTCCTTGTATTAATCAGAAATACAAAACAAGAATAACATCCATACATATAATAAAAATGTTAAAATCGACTGACTGCACATTGAATAACCCAGGCGATAAAACATAAAAAAACAATTTGCAAAATTGTCTGGCAAGTCTTAAACTTGCTGTATAAACTGAAGCTAGTTATTAGTACCACTGTTACTAATTTCTGTCTATTTGTGTATGGAGCTAATTGCCTTTCGTTCCCACTACCTTTTATCGCCTACGCAATACATTTAGTACGAAGAGCTTCGCATTAAAAGGCTCCCGTTTCGCACAAAATGTTATCATAAATGACTTACATCAGCTGAGGTCAAATAGTCTGGCAAAGCGCACATGCCGTCTATTGTCTAACCAAACTACTCGGAGTTACTTAGCGGGGTACCTTTACATGTTTAGTTTTATTTCTGTGTCCGCACCAGACTTAATTGTTCTCATAAGAAACACAGCGCAAGCTTACTCTTTAACAAAATATATGGACATGCCTTTACATGAACCCATGACACAATTTTCTACTGCTATTGTGCAAACATTTTGTTAGTGCATTCTCGCACATTGTTTCTAAAGGCTTTAGGAGCTTAGGATGAAGGTAAATTTAGCGTAGTTACATAATTTAACGGCGCTTTAAGTTTCCAGAATTTTCGCCTATATTTTATGTATTTATAACAATTGCATAACTGTGAATTTTGAATTTGGCGGTAATTTTTTTTAAATATCTTTTGAACTTTTTCTATAATGTTAATATTTATTAAAAGATACATAAAAGTATTATTTACTTGCACTGATTTTATTTCTAACAATAAATTATTCAGTATACTATCCAAAATATAAAAAAATCATGTCTTGAGAGGGGAATAGAACAGCTGGCGAATCATGATTCATACTGCCCTTGCCGGCCATTATCGTGCCTAATCACGCCCCGTTTGAAGGACTCCTTTTTATGGGATGACATATTTGTGTTTGGAAAAGTTAGTGCGCCCGTATGTTTATATATCAGGGGCGATGAATAACTATGGGTCTTGTGAAAATATCTCTTATTGTCTTATGTACATATCCAGTCCTAATGGTATACAATCACAATAATTTCTGTACAATTTCAATAATTTCTTAGGAGCTCGTATCTCTCACTCGTAATTTATATTAGTGATAATCTCACTATATGTGAAATTTGCTAAACATAAAATTGTAGTAATTCTTTTATAGTTCTAACTAACCTTTTTTTGTCAGAGAGGTCTGCATTTACGCATCATCTCTACAGTACAGTACCAGTTGCAGGGGTTTGTGGGACTCGGGGTAGAGGCGTTCTCCCACTACCCACTAAACATCCTTTCCGGACTGACCGCCATAGCACCAAGCCACCACCGAGCGTAATGCTTCGCTGACCAAGAGCGGCTTGGATTGAACTCTGAAAAAATTAAGCCTACATGACTACGATTAGTCTAAAAAGTAAAGGCCTACACCCGGACACGCCGCAAGCCCCATGTCTTAGGTATTATAAGTGTTACCCAATGGGGTAACACTTATAATTAAGATTGCATATAGATTAAATCTTATTATTTGTAAATCTTGTTGATGGAACAAAGAAATAAAATTGGTTAGGTAGAATTAGAAATGTACGGGTAAAAAATGACGAGTTTGAGTGTGAGCGACCTTCCAACTGTTGTAATACTGGTTGGCTAATCATAGTTTTATATATAAATAATTATTTTAAATTATTGTCTACTTTGATATCTGTCGAAATAATAATAAAAGAAGCAAGATGTAAGACATAAACGTTTACTTATTTTTCAATATTCTCAACACTAACTCGTAATCGCACTGAAACATTGAGTAGTCCGTCTCTCAGTATCAAAACAGTTAACGAAGAGATTACTGTATAACCAAGATGTAGGTGAGAATGATATAATTTTCATTCCATCGCCACATAGGATTTCTCTTAAAAGATGGCGTTAGTGGTGGTTTGTCAGTGAAATAAAGTTCACTCAATGCTTGTGTAATTTTCAGTAGCAAAGAAATTACGTGAAAACTCATTGCTTGCAATATAATGAAGAAAAATAACAAAGAAATTAGTTACCTATTTGAAGCAGCTTAAGCTGCTTATGCAAGAACAATAGACCTTAAGTACTTTTATTCACTATGACGTAGGCGTCGTCCAGAGCACTGCCCATGGTATAGCTGATTATCATCATCGACAATCTATATTTGTCCCAGTAGAGAACTGACTCTAAAATATAGAAGACACACATGAGACAAAAGAGTTTAGGGCATAATACCACCAAGTTGCCAGATTCGAGTTAGTGGGTGAAAGTAACAACCGGAACCAACCGTACGATGTGCCTCGGAGATGCTCAAGATAATTATTTTAGAATGATCTACCCAAACATTGCGAAAGTTGCTTTGATTTCTTAATTGAAATCAGAGCGCTCAAACCACCTCTGTAGGTGTAACTACACAAGCGGGCTCCTCAGTTCAGTAGTTCATCTAGTGTAAGTTTTAATGGAATCGAGACGTTTAGTTTGTAATTCCGTTTAGCTGTCAAATCCATGTATAAAAATTATTCACAACAAAGGCGCTGCTGTTTTCATATGATTTGACAGCTTATGACAAATATGATCGAAATGGTGAAGTTCGATTGAAACTTTCACTAGGGGTACTGATAGATGGACTATATGCCTATTCACAATTGTATTATAGAAGCTTAAGGCTTGTCGTAAGAGACATTCCACTGGTAAAGTTCATAAGGCCCCTGATTAAAATGCAAATGATTTTAATAAAAATGGTGAACCCACAATTATGTAAAGGACTAATGTATGTTTACATATTCAACCTCAAACAGGACTGGAGTGTTGCATAAAGTTAATTATGCTTTTAAAATATTTTGGGTATTACGAGATTAAGTGTACTTAATTATTTTTCCATAACGATGTAGTACCTGAATTATGTACCTGAATTACGTTACGCCTGTTTATATTTTACATTATAACACTGTATGAAGGAGTGTAGGAAAACGTTCCTAGTGTAATTACAGAGAGACTTTAAAATGTCTTACAGTATGTCAGCGGCTCAGTGATATTTTATAGTTGAATGACTTATCAATTAACTTTATTATAAATATTAAGAATACCGAACAAACATATAATAAATGTTTGTCAATAAATATAAGAATCTCTATCATATATTTATTAAACACTAAAGATACTTCTGTCTTTATGGGAGTTATTACGAGACTTACCGCATTCAACAGACCACACCACGAAAATTTTAAATTAAAAGCAAGAAATTGGTATTCGGATAAAACCGTTAGTTCATTATCGACAGTAGGTTTCCCTCTCAACCGACTCGTTACGGAGACACCGACTTCATGAATAATTTACAACGAATAATGGAAGTACCGCGAATATCTACCTGCATGTTTTAAATGCTACGAATTTCTTCTTTTGATACCCTCCGCATTGGGGATTGGTTTGAATATTTTAAAGGTTGTTAAGCGATAGGGTGTAACCTTGTTCTTTTTACTTAACAGAGCACTTATTTACTTAATTTTAAAGAAAAGCCTCTTATTTCCTCATGATGCCTTATAAGGTACTGATTTTATAGGGATTAAGGATAAATGTTTTTGAAATAAGAATGGAAGGTTATATTTTTGATAAGAAATAGTTGAAATCCTTTAAGCGGCGAGACTTTGGTATTACGTCTGTCTAGTGTCTAAATGTAGTAGAAAATAAAAAAATTAAATAGCTAAGTTTAAGAATACGAACGGAATCAGTTGAAAGTACATATCTATGGCGGTTAGATAGATTATATTTGTAATTTTAATAAATAAAACAATAACTTTGTTTTATTACCTTTTATAACTGAACGATGACAGGAGCGTTTTAAATGATTTCACGGATATTTGGACTGGTCTCTGCTTCAAATAGCAGAATATCTATTAATATATAAGAAAGAAATGCATAGATTAAAATAAAACATTTTTTATACAATAGGTTTTGAGCAACGCTGTTTTTCGCAATTAACAATTTACGTCATTAACGTAAGTAAATATTATTTTTAATAGTTTGTTAGGCAGTACAATGTTCGCAGAATCAGCTAATCAAAGATAAAGAGTTTGAATTATTATTCGAATATCTTCATTCATCACCTATATTTTTAAATTCTATTTCCACCACCCTGAAACAAGACGTACCTATTCAGGCGAAAACATTTTGTAGTCTAATGAAGGTATGAAAATAATCCGCCCAGTATACATATTCAATGGGTATAAATTACACTTGGATAAATTCAAGACGTACTGTTGAGGTATCGGGCCGTGTGGATGCCGAACAAAACCATCGACATGTAATTTAGTGTTGAATTTTGATCCATAACTTGAACATGCTAAGGGTTTAATTGTGGAAAATCGTGAGACACGAAGATTCACGCTTCAACCTCATGAGGTCACAAGTCGTTTATTTCAATAAGACAAGCTTACCTGTCACCTGCCGACCCTTCCCAACCGACGCGCCCATGTGAATTATGTTCCTTATTTATATTAATTAACGGGTGGATATTCATTATATCGTGTTGGTTATTTGATACAAAGGTTGGATCTGCTCATTTTGTGAGGGGTAAGATTTAATTAATTTTGGCTGAGCGTTGAAGAGGAAGAAAGTACAAAATTTAAAAATGTGACTGAGTGACATTTTTTCTATATCTGTTCGTAGTTGTATATTAGAGAGACCCTAAGATGGGTAGTGCCATGGGCGCTGAATGTGGTACAGTACTATGAGCATAATTATCGTAGAGCAGAGCCGTCAGTTTATAGAGAAAACACAGTGTTGCCTACGTGTGCTTGTTTGAAGGGCGTTCATGATGTATCATTTTAATTATCGCTAGTGCTTATCTTATCTTTATTTTTTTATTTGTGTTATAAATAAAACTCGAAGTACTTACTTACACAATTAATAAAATTTGAAAAACAATTCTTGGAGTGAAATGATATTGATGTATTGAGAAGAAAAGGGTTCACGATCTTTAAGTACATCTTTACCTTCCTATTTGGCATGTTCGTAGCAACTGAGTGAAAAATATCCTGAGCAAGATTCACGGCTTCGTGTGCACTGGTCATGTTGCTTTATATGTTGCAGTAGCTATATTTATCTGCTTATTTTAATAAAATGAGTCTGTTGGAACCTGCGTACTTAGTAACTCCAATGAGCTTTATTTGAAGTTTATTGCACATAAACTGTTGCTATGCTGTAACGTTATTGTTATTAACGTTATCTGGTTTTTTGAATTTGTTTAGAATAAAAAATATTTCCATTTGAAGCCTATCATTTGAAGTTACGAAATTAAAGGGCAGAAACAACAAAGAAAAGTTCTCGCTATCTTCTTTCACTGATTGAGGTGTTAGGCAACTGCTTGTGTTACGTTTTAGGAATATTCTTTACCTCTATGGAAATAACAGTGAAAGTAAAAATAAAAATGTCTACAAATCGGACACAAGAAAATACACTTTTTCATAGGCAGAGAAAAGATTAATGCGTAATACAAACCCGCGTAAGGCAATAAAACGTGCTGAGCTAACACGGGTTGCACACATGTAACACAACATCAAGCGAACTTCACAGAGAACCACCCTCATGCTCAAATAACTCTGAAACAGCGGCCGATCTAACAAGTTCGAATCGAGTTACGCAACCCTAACGTGTTAAACGAGGTCAACTTGTTGTTTTTAAAGCTATTTCATGATCAAAGCACTCACCTCTATAAAAGCTGACAAACATTGGGCATAATCGATTTAATGAAAGGGGAATAGAGGGTCCACTAGGTTTGCGCTCTTAAATTTACGATCAGTCTAACGTTTAATTGGATATTCGTGCCGCAATAAAACCGACTTGATGACTCGAAGATTGAAATGGGAACACTTTAAAATGAAAGGGAATACTTAATGGATGCGAGTCTTACGTTTACAAATGACGCTTTTACCTAGGATACTCAAGAGTACAAATCTGATCAACACTGGAGTTGCAAAGTCACTGGAATTAGTTTCATAAATTAGTTACTTGCGTATTATATTATTTATTCAGGATATCGTTATGCGTTAAATAATTTTCTCATTCCTTTAAATGGTATGAAAGACTTACTTACAAGCTTGCCAGCGTTAGAAATCTATGCTTGATATCAGTATATGCATAAATTAATAATATATCCTCAAGAAGGTTAGCGTTATCCAAAGAGAATGTAATTTAACACCAAAATTTGGTTTTTATTTTATACAAAATGATAAAATATTTCATTTCACGCTTACAAAATGTCTATTCTATTTTAAGTGCTACTTAGGAATATGATTGTTCGAGGAATAATAATAAAAACTGTATTTGTCTGCCGAATTCTGATTTATTTAAAATGTACGTCTTATATATGCTTTGTATATCGTTTTGCAATAAATTTGAGTCTGTGTGTGAAATGTCATAGTGGTAGTTCATTGCTAAAAGTGGCCAATTCTTTTTCTGGATGATAACGATTCTGACTTTAAAAAAATGATAAATGTATTCAGCGAACGCTGAACAAGAAAAAATCTTTGTTTTGAGTGCGCTGCAGGGTACTTTTTTCAATAGTTTATTAAATTGACTGTAATTAATTCAACTAAACGCCCTTTGGTCGCCCTTTGTACAAAATTAGTTAAATTTTTTTTTCTGTATTTCTGTTCTTGAATTGGCTGATGATAAAGATATATTCTATTCGATTCTACAATATAAGGAAACATAGTCAAATAGAAGTTTAGGAATAAAAACAAAAACAAGCGTGCGTAAGAGATGATTGTACAATCAGTTAATATAGAGACCCAAATAGCGAGTTCATTCACAATTGAGTTGCCGTTATCTATAGAGGCTCAGTAGCATGTTGGGTACTACTCCTGCGTTACCGTAGCCTATAGACGCGCAGTAGCACGTTTAGTACTACTTTTCCGATACCGTAGTCTATAGACGCTTAGTTTTGTCCACTATTCATGCCTACATATCAAAAATCAAGAGCAAGAGCCAAGTTGGTTGACAGTATAGGGGCATGATCATTTTCCAACAGTTACTTACTGTCGGGACACCGTATCTCAATCGATCGAATGACTACTGCTTTGAATTTATCTGATGTCAGCGATAATTCCCTTCATTGATACCCATCTCATTGTCACCAATTTTACTTTGTGCCTTTAATCTAATTAGAAAATGTCTTCTTCCTCAACTTTTTGATCTATTATTAATGAAGGTTTCACAAAGGGGACAGGGCGATCCTGGATCTTCTTGAAGCGGATCGTCTTCACTTCCCGAAGCGAAGAAGAAGAAGGTATACAGAATGAGTTTCATCACAAACGTCACCATGTTTAATCTACACTTTTCTCAGTAAAGCTAAAAGTTGAATGAAAAATTAATTTTTAGGTTAAATAGCAAGAGAAGCCCACGACGGATCTAGCGAACCTTTTTAAATCATGGAGTGAACATTCATACAATGGGACGGATACTAAAATAAACGTTTTCCTCACTCTCGTAAATCTTCCTTACCAACGAATAGGGAACGAAAATGGTACAATCTTTAACTTTCTGACAGTTTAATAAGATAATAAAAATATAACCTGGGAAAAGAGACGAAAGTTACCACCAAATGGATTTTTCAGTTTTTCCCCGGTTTGCTTCAAGCGGATTTGGATATTGGTTGAAATATCTTTAATCTTACGGTTTGTTTATGGATGTGCAATGTGATCTCATTTATGAAATTAACCTTTTAATTTATAGAGCCGTATAATACATCTGGAGGCCTACAGCTATTTGTTAGCCAATTTTGTCTGGATAAAAATGAAACGTATTCACAATGGTGGTTAAAAAATATGCTAACGTATATTGTATGAAAGGGATTCTCTGTAATTGAAATTGGAACGGGAAAGATCAGCGATATAATTTAATATACAACAAAGAATGGAATAAATTAAAAGATATTCGCGCTGTCGGTTCATGTCGAATAAGTTTTCTATTATTTTGTACGAACGTTCATTGAAGTGGAAATTTGTATTTTTGACAGCAGTTTCAGGTTGAAGCGCCGTCCGTTGCGCGCGGTTTTTTGAATTATTTACAAGTTCGCGTCCAGAACATACTCTAGCCAGCGGAATGGTAGCGGTACTATCGCTGCTGCAGTAAAATGTTAATGCGTGTTATGATTGGCACTAGCGAAGTGAACCCTCATAGTGTACTTAAGCCGGTATTGTATTGCAAAAGTATTTTACCTACGCTTTCTTGTTTTTACCGCTCCATCACTTCTCCTGCACATCAACTCGCAGCAAAATTAAACAAGAAATTTTAGTATAACGCTTCGCAGAATATTTTTTAAGGACTTTATTTGTCTGCCTATAAAAATTTAAACTATGTTCCGAGATTCGTAATTTTTTATTATAAATAGAATATTGACAAAGAGCAAATGCGTTTTTAATCATTCTTATTCTTATTATATAATAATGTTTAACATGTTGTATATCATCGCACAATATAACTTTGAGACCATCACTGTATGATCCTTCCATAACACATATAAATTGATTTGCTAGAGCATGGCAAAATACTATTCTGCAAAAAGCGCTATTTGACACACAGTGGAGTGGAGTGGCCAACGGGTACGCTGCAGGCAAGCCGATATGACATGTTAATAATTCCATTAAAATATAAATCAATAGACGGAGAATAATTTTTTACAAAATAGCAATAAAATTTAAGTGGTAAGGAATATATATGTTGATACTTGTTTGTTTTGAATTTTTTAGATCTAAACATTAGATTTAAACCATCTATCAGTCAACCGGGGTTTGTAGGGGGTCCCATGAAAAGATTAGAAAAATCATCAGAGAAGCCGCGACTTGCCCAGAATATGTAATAAGAATTTTGCAACGCTAAAAGTATTGTATTTATGTATTTAGGTGACCAGAAAAGTTGGGCAACACTCATTCAGAATCTAATTTAAATGTAAATTCACGCCATTAAAATGATGATAAATAAATGAAAATGAAGCGTGCAAATTTAGTATTGGAATAATTTTTGTTATTTAAAACACAACTGATAAATTGTAATTTATGGGTCTTACTAATTATAATTTTACCTTAATTTCAGTTATACAGTGTTTGTTCTCGATTGTTTTAGTAAAAAATGTATATAAGCTTTGTATAGTTACACAGTGTTTATGTTCGCTTGAATTACTTTTTAAATTCCAACAAAAGAGTTTGAAATCAAAGTACTGTTATTAGTTAAATTCGTTGTTAGTTCCAATTGTTATTACGAAGGCCGTAAGAAATTAGCGTTGATACAATATAAGTTGTAAATATTGATACCGTTAACCAGAAACAGAGAATAAGCCAAAATAATAACTCAATGCTAAAAGTTGTCAATTGCTCTTTTATTTTGTATTTTCGTTGGAATATTGACGTTCCATTGTTGTTCAACTATTTGCTCACTTTTAATACACTGATAGGTTTACTATACTTTAGTTTTGACTGAGATAAGTAAAACAAACACTTGACATGCGATACTACTATAAACTTTCTAGAAGCTGTATTGATATGCTTACCCTACAGTCTAAGCTATTGTTCTTCAAAGGAAATGCTTTTATTTTAATTTTATTAAATCAGTAGGAAAGGGAAATCGGTTTTCATGCATAAATATTGTTTATAATTATTATCGACATATTTTGGAAAGATAATTAAGAAATTACTACAGTTAAAAAAATACTAAATGGAACGCAGATGCTTGTGAGTTTAGTAATTCATCCTTACAGTTTTTAAACTGTTCTGTTTTTATTTTCATTGCTACTAATCTTTTGGTACGCCAGCATA
Source organism: Acentria ephemerella (assembly GCA_943193645.1). Taxonomy (NCBI): domain Eukaryota; kingdom Metazoa; phylum Arthropoda; class Insecta; order Lepidoptera; family Crambidae; genus Acentria; species Acentria ephemerella. Next base: position 10,141,982 of record OW971879.1, on the reverse strand, counting down.
CGTACATTCTTGTTAAAGTACTTGTGTTGGTACAATTGAAAAGTTATTGTGTGGATAAATAAGGATTATCTGTAAAAGTCTCATACTGATTCCATTTATCTATAGTGATTATATTTGCCACCCCGGACACCGCTACGATACCTCAGTTTAATCCAATTGTCTATTCATGGGGCCGTCGCACAGCACTACAATTACACTTTTTATATAATCTGGTGCTGTAAGCTTTATATGAACCTTAATAAATAAAAGTATTACCACTCTGTACACAATGACAAAATTGTAAGTGATTCTGATAGTTAACGTGGAAATTGATAGTTTTTCAAATACGTTTTACACATAATTTGGAGCTTATTTTATGCAGCAGCTGTAGTTGAATATGTTTGGAATTTAAATGTTTTTTTTTCATTTGAATTTAATTCATTATTCCAGTTTCGTTCTTTTGGTAATGTAACAGAGTGTTGATACGTTGAGTACATATCAACACTCTGTTACCAGCTTTTTATTAGTTTTAATGTCATTTTCACTCTTAATGAGGTGAGACTTAGCCTTAATGTTATTTATATAATTTCTTTTGTTATTGTTTTAGTATACGCTTTTTTGGTACGTTTAAATAAATAAATAACTTACGAATAAAATCTCATTAAAACATTCATTTTTCTTGTGATTTTCCCTGAAATAAGCATTACTTCATTTGTTAGGATGGCTCTAGAGCTATCATCATAGAGTGGCCTAAGTAGTGGAAGTGGTATAAGTGGACTAAGTTTTTATTCATTAATGATGCATAATTTTATGTCGGCAAGCGGCTTTTTTACTAATGAGTTAAAAAAGCCGCTTGCCGGCTTGTACGTCTCTTCTTTTCTACTAAGTAGCAAACGTGCCAGTCTACAGAGTTACATGTCTCCTCACCTCAATTTTACGTACGAAGAGATTTTGCATAACTCGAGCATGGAATTCCTGCCAGTACACGTATTCCCTCCTTCATCATACCTTCTTCTAAAGAGGAGTGAAACCTTAGGGGCTAGCCAGTTAGAGTCAAGTCAATTGGAGAGCTTTTTATATTAAAAGAAATCATTGTCGGATTGTATAGTTTGACATGTTATATATACTATGGGAAAACGGGCAATACATCTTCGTGTTTCAATTTCCGTGATAGAAGAATTATCCACATTGTCCGTATTTTTTGTTTATGGCCATACTCTGTGGCCACAAATTTGACGTCAGTAAAGTGCGGCAATAAATGTTAAAGAGTGTTATGATTGAACTGCACGGTGCATCAGTACCTATCCTATTGCGTATTCATAGGTACAGAAAATATAACTCAAAATTTGAATTTTTAATCGTTACAGAATTTTAAAAAGAATTTGTTGTTCGAAACTTTTTAGATCTTTTTGAAATTTTGTTTTACAGTATTAATCTGAAATTTGAAGACTGAAAGTCGCTTAGCATAAAGAAGCATTAATTTGTTACGGTAGTAAGTTATGGTAAACAAATAAGGTAATAATAAATACTTTAAAAATAATAAGTATTGTATACAAAATACTATTCTTTTTAAATTTCAATACTGCTGGGTTAAATGATATAGAAATTAATCGAAGTAGAAATTAATCGTTTTCAAAATATAAGACTGAAAGTTTTTGCTAACTTATAACTAACAAGGTAAGCTAGGGTATTATTAAAATAATGGTGCCTTTGCGTCAAATTTATATATATATAAAATAAACAACAAAATGAAATAAGCAGTATTTTTGTATAATTTTCTGTTATTCTGTGGTGTTCTCTCTTTGTGTCTATCTTCGTGTGTACATAAATTATTAAATATTAGGTGACGTTAATTACTATTTATACAAAAATACTTCGAAAGAAATTTGCTTCGTTGCCTCTTCTGTTTCTCAAACATAGAGTATGTTTGAGAAACATTGTGTCTAACTGCATAGTTCTTTAACCGTATCAATTAGTCAATATCAATTATTCTCTGATTAAAAATGCTAACAGATGTGATTGGATTCCGTTCACAAATCTTCATGTAACTTCTAGCTGGTCACAGTATGGGCTCACCTCTGAGCCACTTATTAGGGTGATTTGTCTCTAATCGTTCTCTGCCATTTCGCAGTGTGCCAGAACATCATGCTGAAACTTAAAATTTGTCACAAAGGAGTGAATGAAATTGAGTTCTTCAAATGGTTGGATATAACTACGATCCCTACATTCTTACTGAATCTAATAGGTTTTACCTGCCCAAAGATATAGTGATGTCTATGGCATCAGTATTTTGGGTATAGAAAGAATAAACGGATGGGAAGGCACAATAGAGCCCGGTGAGTTAAAATGTACCGTGAATACATTGTGGTCTTGTTTTGTGCATACTTTACAAATCACAATATGCGCCTCTAAACTATGATTACCTACATTCACAATTAAAGGCATAAATTAAATCTTTATTACTTTCTTTTTTTTCATTTCTTTATTAGACATTCAAATTAATTCACAATTTCTTTGATTGAAACAATTAATATTTTTTAGAACCAAATTTTTAGCTCTGGTTTTTTTTTACATGGGGACATTTGTGTTTAACTTTAAATAAACATTTCGGTTAGTCAACGGTTTCTATAGCAGCGTACTTTGTATTATTTGTATAAGTATGAAAGTTATATTATTACTTACATTTTTATGAGCTTGACTTAGTGACATTAGGTATTACTAACTTTTTCAAAGCTTGTGTCTTTTTTGTTAGGGCTACATTGGTTCGATTGTTTGATGCTTGGTAATCAAATGAAGCTCAAATAAATAAATAATTGTCGAATTCAACCAAAAAGTTATCGAGCTGTCACATATCTCGCCTCGCCATCAAAATCACAAAGGTCCAGACCCTGATTTGATTTGCGCACATGCACGATACAGGTCGAATGTAAGGCTCCTACAAACTCACAACTTGCACAGGTGTACTTTTCCTTCACTAACACTTTAGTTTATAAGGGCTTATGTTCCTCGAATAAACATTATCAAACTTAAATGATAGGATTATCATTTAATTTAAATAAGCATTATAAAATCTGTATGTGAGTACAAATCCGCTTGCAAAGGCAAGTTAAATATTTGAAGAAATCTGTTAGTATAGTAATAAGTAATTTATTATATATAGTAATTGGTAATTTCTAATTATTAATAATTACATTTAAAGGCATTACATTTTTAAATAGAAGGATATGCTGGGAATGAGGCATACTAGCCTAAAACTGCCAAAAAATCACAAGGCAAAATCAGACACTGAGTAGACATTTATATTTTTTTACTTTAAAAAGTCGAAAGAACATCGATTACTCCAAGATTTTTGATTCGATTTACGTAATTAAAAAATAATCGTTAGATGCGGAATATTGCCATTTAATCCCATTGCGACAAATGAAATTAAGTTTGGCTTAGTTGTTTTTTTCTGAGCATTTTTTGTTTGCAACTTGGACGATGTAAGTTTGACGATACTTTGATTTAAAAGTTATTCGAGTATTTTTATCCCAAGACAAACATAAAAGCAAATAGACAATATTGACAGTCACTAATCTAACCTTTACCTTAGCAACTGACCACTCCAAATTGATAATAAAAGTTTAAAACAAAACTAGAAACTGACTTCAAAATGATTCAATTTACCCCTTTGTAATTATTTTTGAAGTTGGTGCTAAAGTGTATCCAGAAACAATAGAAAATGAGGCACCGAATCTAAAAGTGTTTTGTAGACTACGGTCTACGAACTAGACTTTCCAGACGAAATAGGCTATGCGACTTCAGCGAAGCGATGTCGAGACCTTTGTAGAAGGCCTTTCTACAATTTGGGCTCATGTGGTATGCCGATGTGGATAAACGTGAAAATTTAATGTCGGCGCTCTCCAGTTACTCTGTGTCAATGCTCGGCACCCAGCACATTTAGGGGCTTTGTTTATTCTGGTCGCGTGGGTTATGGCGCCCGGTGGGAACTGTATTGAAAATGCGGTTACGGAATTAAAATGTGTTGGCTTCTGCATTTATCGTTATGAAATAGGTCTTTAAAGTAAGTATTTGGAACCAAATTCCAAACACTGTGTTGTGTGGGAAATATTATGGTAGCAGATATGGTAAAACAATGAAATAACATTGGAAGGAGTAACAGACGAAAATCCTTACTAATAACCATTGTATAAGCCATATAATATAGTGCTCTTGAGTGTGTGCGACTTTTTACATACATATAAAAGAACTTGTATTATTTTAAGAATTATTCTCTTCTTACATACAGAAATATATCAGTCAGAAATTATTGAATCGTTTTCAATATTTTATTTTATTCCATTAGGAATCATCCAATAGAAGGTACCGACTTACTTAGTACTAAGTTTAGTATTAGAAAAATATAAATATTAGAAAAATAACCCGCTTAATCCCTTTGCGCCAGACTTACGGAAGAAGGCCCGGAGAGATTTAATAGTCATGACAGTAAGGGCTGGGTGGCTGAGGTTCGGCTCCTTCGAGCTGTTGGGGGAAGAAGAGAGCCTGTAAAGGGCTTTCCGAGCCTGCAAATTAAGTACGTAAGTTGCGTAAGTTGAAATGTTAAATCGTATAATCATTTGGTTAAGCGATTGCACGGTTACAAAATCAATATTATAAGTAGTTTGCAGTTGAAATATTTTGTTATTAAGGTTTTCGTGTACTCCATTCATAAAGAAATAGAATTAATATTCGGTAAAGAAAAAGAAAAGAAATTATAAATGATGAAGATTTTCAGAGATAGAGAATGGTCTATTAGAAAGTCGTAATAAGAACAAAGTTTTTCAATCAGTGACCAAATAATAATTAGAGATTAACTTGATACAGTTTACTCATTCAAATAAAAAAGAGGTAATATATCTAAATTGAAAACTTCTACCGTTTTTCTAATACGAACGTTAAGAACAAACCTTCACTAATAGTTTTCGTGAACGAGGGACACACGTAAATTGTCTTATTCAAAGACCTTAGGGGTGACGATTCGTCTCGTGTCAGGTGTGAAATATATCTTTCCATTTACACTATTAGGTTAGGACGACTTTCAATTAATTAAAGATGTTATTCAGAATTTGCTGGCGTGACATGTGACGTAGTATTTACAAAGGATTTAAGTCCTCTAAACAATGACAATTTGTAAAGTTGCCATTAGTAATTAACTTCAAATCCCGGGGATTTTCGAGACGAAATTGACGAAGAAAGTTGAGATATTTGAAACGCTACACTATCTTTTTTAAGAGGTTTTGATATATCCAAAGTAGTTAATGCTAGTGCTCTCGTGGAGGACATACATAAGCGAACATATATTTCTTCTGGTTTTACTTTGATATTGATAAATAATACGTTCTTTCTACTGCAAGCGATATTATAACTTCCATACTAGTATAGTTATTGAATATCTTTTATGGTGAAGCTTATTTATTTTCCTCCTATCAGAAGATTCTTTTGCAGAATAAAATGTTTAACCCAATAGCCATTTCGAGCCATTGGAATGTTTAGGTGGTAAGTATACCGGGTGGAAAAAGTACCGTAGTTAGAGGAAAAATATCTTTATTATTGATGATTGCAAATTTTCCTTTATTTTCAAAAATAAATAAAACTGCAAATCAGCTCTTTGAGCCAGGAATGGAACTGGTGAAAGTAAAAAAAACAAACATTCAGTATTTTATGATACCAACTCAAAGAGTCATTCATAAGGATCAACGTAGTACCTTAAAATAAAGAAAACTTAAAATATTTTTTTTATTGTAAAGGTTACGTAAGAAAGCCTTACAAATACAATTTTTAAATTTTTATTTACTTATATTTTATTGAGTTATGATGAATTTTTAAAATAGTGGTTCAACTTTCCTATGAATGGAATATACTCGTAATATTTATACTGGCCATTTATGAAAATGTGATTACTATTATACGTAGCGAATTCAGTCGAAGAATACATGCGTGTCTGTGCATGCGTTCTCATTTTGAGCAATTCATAAGTAAAGTTATCTATTTTCTTTATATAGTAAGTAATCTTTAAAATAAATAAAAAATTCTCGGAAGAACGAGAATAATATCTTTATTCATTTTAATGTACTATTCATTAAAATAAATAAAAATAATTATTTTAAGGTACTATTTTAAGGTATCATAAAATATAGAATAAAAATAACACAATACAATATAGAACAAAATATATTTTGTATATTATGATACCAATATCAAAAATCGTTAAATGAAGTTTCAATTATTGTTGATAATAAAAGAAGGTTTCCTTTTAGCAAAATTTCCAATCATCAATATTAAGGGTACTTTCATCCAACCACGGTCTTTTTTTCCACTTACTATAACTAACATGCATAGATCTCAATAGTATTAATTAAATTTAGTTTATTTAATGTAAACTTATCCACTGAACAAGGAGCTAACATCAAAAAACAAATGTCCAACTGTATATCGTTGGAGCTTCTAAATATAATTATATGTCGCGGAAATCTAGCCAGCATGATTCACTACTGTGTTTATATTGTATTTTTCTCTGATCAACCATTCTCGGTGATGTGAATAAATATTTTAGACTCGCAATTTTACTAGTAGCTTTTTGATAGATACCCGATCTCATTGTTCCTAAAATAGTAAATACAGTTTCTTCCAGTCGTATCCGTGATCGCCGTCCGCTCACGGAATGCTTGGCGGCTATTGTCTCGTGCTCACTCGCTGGCTAATTGCTTCTCTTTCATGCTGCAGCTAACAAGAAAGCCCTGTTAACTACTCCGCATTGTTCCTTAATTGAACTAGTTCGTAGTGTGATGCATAATAGGTCTTCCAAGGAATGTTGCGAGGTAATATTAATACTTAGCTCGAGCGGTATAAGAGTCATTTTTAGAAACCATTAATTACGGTTGATTAGCTGTGCCATTTCGTGATGGAATTTTTTTTAGTAGTTAGATTTAATTTTTATATAAAAGCGAAACATTTTTTTTTATATAAAGCTCAGTAAATGACTCGACACCACCTGATGATAAGCAGTAGAGGAGTCTATATGTGAAAATATCTACGAGATATTTGCAGCTAACTGCGCCAAATTAACGGTAACTTATTGATAACAAATCACATTGAAAATATTCTGTACATATATCTTATTTCAGTGTGTTTGTACCGAAATCGGGCTGGTATTTTTCAAACGAAGGAATACCATTTTATAAGATTATATTATGATATAATTAATTATTGGTATAGTAGGTTACAGCGATTTAAAGTACGTAAATACAGCTGTGTGAACATTATATTATAAAGTATTGTTAGGGAAAACTAATGTTAGAGAAATAACATCCTATGGTTTTTCTTTACATTGCGAAAGAACGCGAAGATTTTGAAGTTAAAACTTACATTACAAGTTTGACTGTTGTTTGAGTTCCTAAAATGTTTTCCCTATAGACAGCGTCTCATTCTTGGCTTAATAGAAACAACATATTAAATACATTTTGCTGCCATCTGCCTCCGAAAATCTGAGCAATAGTACTATCATTATTACTGCAATAACCCGTGAAATGGACTGAGCCAGCTCAGTAAGACAATATAAATCATGACAACGCTCAATACAAACAATGGGTATGCCCATAAAGATAACGGGGAGGTGAAAGGTGGCATTAATCTCTCTTTGGTGTGGCGTTTGTCTGTCTGAAAGCGTTCATTAGAGCACAAAGCCGTCTATCTGCTAGTTTCCGCGGTTTCTTGGAGTTATACTTTAACAAATTGGCGGAGTAATGCAGGGTGTGCTCGGACAATGCCGGGGACTACTGAACATCTGACGTCACATACTCTAGGGTTGCCAGCACGTCACTTGGCGTTTTATTATTAATTTTTCTGTAGTAGATAATAATGTAAAAAAGTAAGTATGTTTTACAATGTAAATTCGCTGTTTCAGTACAGAGATAAGTGGTTATTTTAGGCTGCTTGGACAGACCTAATTTTTCACATAATTTTGAAAGTAAAGTATTCTATTTATTGTTATTATGCACTAATGCAGCTATACTTTGGACACATGGTGGAGCTGGTTCATTTATTGCATTGCTGAAAGTCATTATTCGTAGATCCTCTAAAGGACAGCTCGTGATTAAAGTAATTCTCTTCACGTAGCACTTTGAAAGTTAGTGCAAAGATATAAATTTTAACAGTTGGCAGCCCTACTTACACATGTCTAACGCAAAATCCTCGCTTTTGTGTTCAATTTAGAGCCTTATGATAGGTGTGTTAAGGAAGTCACTTAGGATAAGCGATCATGAGTCACGGTTTGACCATTAAATTTTGCCGGTGTCGGAAGGGGTATGTATGGTGAGCTTTGTGTTGGTATTTGAATAGTACATGCTGGATAGACAGTCTAAGTATATCCGATTTAATGCTTATTGTTCATATGAAATTGTGTATGAAAGCATAGTTTAAAATAATATGATTTTATCTTAATGATACTAAAGTCTGCGACTAAAACGAAGATTTATCAAAAAGAATTGTTGTACACTTGCTTATCATAATCGTCTGGGTTCCACCACTATTTAAGTCAGGAAGTAGTTCAGTGGGTTTCCTTGTTAAGGAAACGGCAACTAGTGCTTTATCCAGAGAGGTTTTAACTTCTCTTGTCTCCAGAATGTCGACGCACCTGCAATGTTAAGAGATTTTTTGATATTGATTTGTCTATAAGCCATAGTCCCCGCATACCATCAGATAGACCACCTGCTTGTTCGGCTTTGTCTAACTTAAAAAAGAATATTGTACAGATATATTTATTCTTTATTGCACAAAAGTACAAGTGGTCGACTTAATGCCTAAGGCATTCTCTACCAGTCTACCAGTAGAAACAGTCATTAAAAATAAAATAAAAAAATAATTAAAAATATTGAGTCAAAGTGACAATCTTCGAGTGGTTGACGGTTTAGTTTTAAAAAAAGAAGATATGTTTGATGGATTATAATTTTGTTTTTTGTTATTATTGCTTGTCATTATGAAAAATTCCACTCTTTTTTTTACAGTAATATATTTTATTTTTATTTCACCAATTTTTCCTTTCTTGCACCCATTACGTCACCTTTTACAACACTGATGATGATGACTCCAAAGAAATTTCGTGACTCATTATTGGTTTACTTACACTACTAAAGTAATAAATTATATACTTTATTTTTAAAAAAGGAACTTTGATTCCTGATTTAAAGTTTGAAAATATGTGGGAATTATACTTCGGTATAGTTGTGACTGATCTCTTTGTTCAAGACAGCATATTTAAAAAAGTTGTATTTAGTTTGATTTTCACGAACACTATACAGTGATTATTATTTAACTATCTATTTTTGACATTATCTATAGTGGAAAAAATGCCACAAAGCTGGGGTTAAATTATAAACTCCGGTTACAGTATTCAAAGATCAAAGTAATTTTGATTATGTACTTAGATATATGTATATCTAAGCCAAAGTAAAAAATCCTCTTACGTAAGTCATATTTTTTTTGTGCATTCTTTCGATTGGCGTCATAAAAATATAGGTTGTTTTTCACATTTGAGTCGGTTCGATCCCCAGAAGAAATAAGTAATTTTTAGAAAATATTTCTATGCAGAATTTCTCACTTTTTAAAAAAGTCTCCTTCCAGGAAAATTTCCTATCTGCAATATTTAAGGTATTTTACCTTCATGTCTCATAGTTTTGGGACATTCTGTTAACTTAAATTGTAATAAATAGACTGTTAATTATGTATACTATGTTTAATCTGTATTTAATTTTTTTTAGAAGAAATAATTTATTAAAACTCTTGGATTTACTGGACGAGATCTTTTAAAAAGATATGTCATCATTATTATTATATTTGTAGGCTGTGTAATAATTTGTAATTTCAGAGTATAGTTTCCTTAGAGCGCAAACAAACGTCTAAACACTAAAAAATTAGGTAAACTCGCATATGGCTTGAAGAGCCTAAAAGAATTATGTTTATCGAATTCCAGCATTACTGGATTTGAGCAAATCCTGTAAAATTTCTTTACACAATTCAATATTTACACTTTTATGAATGACATTTAATTTGTTGACCCACGTTATACTCCCGAGAACCTAGAGGTAATGAAAATTTAATTCTGTGTTTATTATAAGGCTTGACAGGTTATTTTAAACATATAAATCTGATTTATGCAATATTTGTCCCAGCTCTTTTATTTTCTTTAGGTATATTATGCCTAGAGGTGGATAAAAAAACAAAATATTTTTTTTGTCATATTTATTGAAGTCAAATATTATTATTAGCAGTTGTCTAAATATCGCTTCATCACATCTTGTTGAGATTGTCAATATTTCTGAAAGATAAAACAAATGTATTAGAAATATAGTAAGGAAATTCTTAATTTTAATATCTTATATCCAATCTACTGCTTTTTCGGATTATTCAAAAAATTACATAATGAAAACAATTAAAATGTAATTTTAATTTCAGTGAAATTAATTCAGTTAAATAAATTAAAAAGGGAAATGCATAAAAAAACTAATTTCATTTAAGTGCTAATTAGTCGTTCCATGTGTTTGCTTAAAACATTAAACACGGGAACTTGTCAGTTATCCTGATTTGAATATTATTGGGGTTTTTGAATAAGCTAACGATTAATCAGCACTGAATTATTTAAAGTTTTTTATTACTAATTCTAACATGATTAATATTCATGCTTATAACTAATATTCTTCATGCATACCACGACCATGCAAACGACACTTAGATATTAGTCATGCAAGATTATGTTAGTTAGGAATACTGCAAGAGTAAAGATTTAAAATAAGTGTGATGTGATATTTTTAAATTATTTGTTACTATATCTGTATAACGATAATCTGTGTTACGTACAAAACTATACATTTAAATAAGGACTCTTAAACTGTTTTGATAATGTTTAAATTTTGTTATACACTAATTATCAAACGATTGAAGTGAAATATCTTAAAGAGTTTTATATGGCGGAGTTCATTTTAACTTTTCGTTGTTACAACAATTCTAAAATGTGCTTTTACCAAGCATCTATATTACTACACTAATGACATAATGTATTAATATTTCAAATGGTTAGGAGACACGGTTCATGCACAGATATCCAACGTCATTAAAATTGTGATTTCACAACAATCGTAATCGTAATTTTTCATGATACGTTACATTTAAATTTCTGATTAATTTGCTCGTGTTACGAGGCGTTATACATTCCCTCAAATGTTTGTAAATTATTTATCCTCATTGAGTAGTAGAAGGGTTGGCTTGCGTAGAATGAGCGCCGGAAGGATCCTCTATTTAATATAAAAGATTCTGAAATTGAGTTGATTAATTAGGTTTCTTTATACGATCTTAATAAATATTTTGTTAATTTTATTCAATGAGTTTTTTTTAATTAGAGCTTAAAATTCTACATTATGTGCGATTAATTGTAAAATATTTTTTAACAAAATATATGATTTTTTTTACAACGAATATTATCACAAAGCGCTATAGAAAATTATTTATGAAAAGTACACTGAAAATAGAGCCCCATTTGTTCATAAGCTTAACTACCATAAAAAGTTAATGAATCAGCTGTTAAAATTTTGGCTTTCTGAATAAAATCTTGAAACACTTGACCATTGATATGAAACTTATTCAAAATCTTTAAGTAGGCATTTATCAATCACCGTTATTCTCACATATCTGGATCCTGATATTTGATAATTTTAACATCTGACTCTCTAGAGATGATTTAATAGGGAACATGTCGAGCAATGGAATATAATTCCTACCAGTGATGATAATAGCCTGTTCTCTTAGTTAAAAAATGCACCATTGAACAAAACGGTCTGTTTGTTCTTCAAGAAGTATACAAATGGGTGATTTGCCATAAACGATGGTTTTTGTAATACGGCAGCTGACAATAAGTGTACCACGAATCCTGAAAATATTATATATATTTGAATAGAAGTTCGTAGACATATATGTAGCTAATTATATAAAATACACAAATATGTATATAATTTTAAAGTGCTCGTAAAACTAAAATAAATATTAGTTTTCGTGAGCAAATTACGTAATGAGTATAAGAATATTAACTAATTATGATGCTGGATTCCGTTGGAGTGGCCGCTTAGAATAATAATTGTTTATTTTTTTTAATAAGCATGAGTAAACAAAAATATGATATAAAATCCTGTAGTAAATACATGATTGCAAGCGAGTATCCTCGTACATGCTCGGATGTCCAGTATTAATCTACATATATGTACCTAATTGCTGTAGGCTCCATTGAATAAAATATTATTTCCAAAACGCAAGTAGAAGAGGTAAGGACGGTTTGCGTCGAAAAGTTTTGGTTTAGAGATACGTAGACTGTAACCCACTACTCCGAATTCTGTAAACAGGTATGAACGTAATCAGTTTTTTACAAGTGAAGCGGAGAACTAATGGGCTGTGATGTATCTCCTATATAATGAAAAGGCGAGCGAACGATAAAGGAAAAAATGGGTTTATTGTACAAACTAGACTACGTAACAAGACAACAATAATGACAAGAAGAAAAGCAAAGACAAAACAAGAATTTGATTGATTTTAAAACTATACAAAAAACCATAAATAATTATAAAAAGGTAATATGGCTCGGCCACAATAAGTACTACACTATTACATACTTAGGTAAACAATACACACAGATTTAACAAATTAATATCAAATAGGATGTTTAGTTATGTTATAAATATTTAAAGACGTATATATATATTGTCACATAAAGTAAGTTGGAGCACAAAGAAACGCTATCCACACCTAACAACGGTCAAATAATTATTTAGATTTCTATAAATTAACGCGGTAGTACTGTGTGAGACGCATTTAAGCGCAAACGCTTATTATCATGGAGCCAATATCACTAAGGCCCGCGTTCACAACATGTAAAATCAGCGATAAAAGTTAAGACAGATACAATAACTGTCAAAAACTGACGGTTAAGTAATCGCTGTTTAATTGTAGGTAAAAATAAACATTGAAATGTGCTTGTAGTATTTTTACACGGCTATTCTACTTTTAATAGTAAAAATACTTTTATATTTTTTTTTAAATGTTATTTAATTTATAAGACTTGATAATAATAAAATTGTTAAATGATTGGTTTTGTAATAAGTATAGCAAAAAATGCTTTTGGTTATAGTTTGTGGTCTTTATAATTATATTCAAATAATAAATAGGCGTAAGTTTCGCTGCGCTCTATCACTTAGATGTGACTTAGGAACTGGGGATTGAATATGACTAAAAAGAGTAAGTGCTGAAACTAGAGATATTATTAATTATACTATATGTAGGTATTATTATTCTGTATTCATTCGGAATTTAAAATTTACAGCTTCAAAGGCTTAATGCCTTTGAGTAGTGTAGTGGTAGTGGCCCAAATTGTTAAAATAATTACTTATAGCGTGCATTAGTGAACCATACGAGAAATAACAACTGCACATTTCTACATTGAGTTATATAGTAGTCAGAACTAGCGCAAGTAATTCAAATTAAAGTTGTTCGCATCCACGCCATTTATTTGTGTGTCCACGCGCCTAGTGACAAATTGACATGTACCCCTATCATAAGTTTCAATCGAATTGAACTGTCTCGATTGTATTTGTCGTCAGCTGTGAAATCGTATAACAATGAAAGCATCGTTTCTGTTGCGAAGTACTAGAAAACTATTTTTATATATACATTTGTCAACTGAAATGACTCGATACAATTGAAACTTAGACTAGAGGTATGAAATGAGTTTATACGCACAATCGAAGCATAAAAATTCTATTTGCATAGGCTGTCTGCTTTAGCACGTTCGTATCAAAGCGGTAATATTTTAGCTACTTGTAATATTCTTATTAAGAATTTTACACCTGAACTATTAATGCAAAGCGTATTAAGTAAAAACTAGTATGGAAGGTTTAATGTTGCTAAGTCCCGCTAAACAGAACGGTTTGAGTCTTCCTTAAAGAAAATTGGAATGAACGATGAGCAACAAACTGTCTTGGTACTATTATAGCTTTCGCAACAGTTCTAGTCTGTATAGCGTTTGTTGGAAAATATTGAAATTACCAGATATTGCAACTGTGGTGTAGTGTGATGTTTAATGTTTTGATGAAATAACTATTCATACGTCTTAATTCCTTATGTGCGTTATTTAAGCAATTTGACTTACAGACATATATGACAGTCAGCTGCCAACTGAGTCGTATAAATCATTTTAGGTATAAAACTCGTTTTATTAATATAAATCACGGGAAAGGGTCTAAATTTAGGAATAGATGGTTAGAATCTAGGCAAAAAGCAGTTAAATTAAATCAAAGTAAATTCTAAAGAAGGCTTTATATTAGTGAATAAAAAATAGATGTTAAGAAAATTTCAACGTTATCCATTTCTCAAATATGAGAATTAAGGTCAAGCAAGGTCTTTTTTCAAATAGCATATTTTGAAACTTAAGATAATTGAATATTAGTTTTATTGACACAAGCTTTTGGCACGAATCATTAAATTTGCGCAAAGTTGTATCCAGTTTTTCCTGGATATCAAAATAGTGTTTTTCTAACCGTGACTTGTTTTAGTTATTTATTCAAAAATGTCCCATGAAATAACACAACATTTTTGTTCTTCAAGAAGAATATGAATGGGTGGTCTGCTTCAAAGTTTTCTGGAAGCGTCATAGACTCCAGACCGAAATATGCTGTAAAATACAAATGATAGGAAATCAATACTTGGCGAGAGACAAGAATAAGAGCAAAGACGACTAGCTTAAAAAGTAATAGCCTACATTTCTTAAATACGTTTCATATTATCACACCGATAAAAATTGAAAATTTTACAAGTGTAGGTTAAATTTGACTTTAAGTTTTGTTGAAATAATAATATACTATTGTAATAATGGTATTCTTCGCCATATAATTTCTTTCAAAATAAATAAACACTAGTAGTCAACCAGATGCGAACCGCGTGTTATCTGGTTTAGCATTTGATCTTTTGTTTTTTTTTCTATAAACACCATTTAGAACTTAATTTACATTTAATATACATAAATAATTCGTGAAACTATAATATGACGTTAATAAATAGCCGTAGTATGAAAATTGGCGATGATAAGTTAAATAAATATTTTAAAATTAGCCCGCAACCTTCGTTCAAGCGTTTTGTTTTTATTAAGATTTAATAAACGTACGCAATTTCGTTGACAACACGTACCTATCAATGTTTGCCGTTAATTCCATCACCAGAATATATGGACGAGAAAAATGCATTATTATTTAATCTGATCTCGAAGTAGGCCGGGTGATTGACAACAAATGTCTTGATTTGAGGTGCGAAGGCTAGTACAGTAATTTTTTCAACTTGATATACTGAAAGTTTTAATAGAATTACTTTCCTTAGAAAAACAAAAACACACTATCTTCAAATTGAAATAGAACCTTCTGTCAAGATACAGAAATTATGTTAGTTGTAGCCTATATAATGTTAATTTTGTTTAGTAAACTATTATATAGTTTAGTTTCAGATATATTAAATACATAATTTAATCTCATCTACTTCTCTGAATAAATGAGGATAAATTAAAGAGGATTCTGTAAAATGTTATATTTTTACCCACGCCTGTAATAATCTAGTCTAGTGATTTGCACTAATAATCTGTCACAAGTGTAACGTCACCAACCTAAACATTGAAAATGCCAGAGAAAATTGTACCGGTTTGTGAAATTTTCACTGAAAAATAGAAAGGCTTGTCTACTTTAAAGACGTTTTGTCGAACCTCCGACACAGGCGCAGAGCCAAGTATAACCACATATTCTGGAAAGTAAAACATACTTGTATTTAAAAATACCGTTGAATGATATTTTAGTTTATTTATACCTACAATACGGTTACTTATTTCCTAACACTATATTTTATTCAAGTCTAACTATTTATTTAGTTTTATTCAATTTAATTATTAATAAATGTGATAATTTAATTGTGAAATATTTTGTATTTTCTATGTTGTAGACTTTATAAAACCTTTTTTGTAGTTTTTTTTCAAATAACACTAGTTTATTACTGCGTTCACGTGTTTTTGTAGTTTAAATGTTTATTTTTACTTTATTTGCAAAGAAGATTATGGTAGCGGTAAATCTAGTTTGTATTAGTTTCTTAATTGAAACACACATACACTTACAAACATCCGTACTTATAGTAATAGCATTCAAGACATAATTTCTTCATAATTAGATTCTTTTACTTATTACCATTTATCTCAAAAAACACAATAAAATAAAATGTAATGATTAATTAATAAATTAATTACTCTATCGAGAAAAAAATTCTCATATCATTAAAAATCAACCGTATCAAAAATCAAAGTATGACAAATAAACATACCTTATTATTTAATAAGGTATGATTATTTGTCATACTTGTCGTATATGAATAAATTATCTATTACATTATAGTGAGTAAAAGTAATGTTATAAATTTTCATAAATTTTAAGTATTTTCTAACTTCAAAGAAATGTAATTTATTTATAAATTTCAATTCTAAGATTCTAAATTTTGTTGTGTTTTAAGTGTTGCTTGATTGAATCATGAACGAAACTGCTATCTTTTTATAAGTGCCTACTAGTTTCGAGAAATGTATTTTGAAACTTAATATATTAATAGTAACAAAGTTTCCAGTACCTCTGTACTGGAAAGTGTTTCCAAAAATAACAAATTTCAAATTCAATGAAGGTATTTCATTTAAATTAAATTGTATTGTATTTTATCGTTGTATAAAAATAATTTGTTGAGAAATTTATATCTAAATTCCTTCTTAATTTGTGATATTTTTGGGTCTTGTGATATTTTCAACTAAAATCGGTAGGATTTTAATTATGGATTGCAAATAACTATTTAATGAACTTCACTTGCTAATAAGAACACATTAATCATTAGCGCTTCAATGTCTTTCGACTGCTCGTGATCAATATCCCTGTCTACGTAGTATGTGGTCCTGGGTTTGGATCCCGGTTGGAGTTGGCATTTGTATGATTAGAACAAAATAAGAGTATTTAGTGTATTTTTAATATTTATATCAACATACAACTATATATATTAACTTCGCCATTTTGTATCCATACCCTACCACAAGCTCATAATAATGATTCATTTAGGCTAGATTATAGATTATAGTATGAGAAAAAATGATTCGTTATTAATAAGCATTATTTTTTCTATAAGGCATTCCCAATAACTTCATTATATTAGTGAGTGACCAGAAAGCTGTATATAATTTTGGATAATTGAATTTTACGTATTTACTTTTAATTTTTCTGCAAATAAATTCCGTTAAACAAAACATGGTTATTTTGTTTTATTTCGTAATAAAATGGTCGGTCAACGTAAAACTGCGGTGGAAGGCTTTCTGGTATGATACCAAATTCTGTAAGTAAACAAATATTAATTGTATCAGGAATAACTTAAGATCCTTTTACACTAAACTAAACGTGATGATAAAACTTATAAAAATAAGTATTGATAACGTAGGTTTCCAATATATTATCCAATTAACACAGGAAAATAGTTATACAGATACTTGATTCTAAATTCCATGTGTAAAAAATTGCGGCAAAATCTTGTCACAAATAAGTGTCTACATTACCTACTCTTTGAATTTAGACATACTAAAATTTTTCTAATGTCTCAATTCAAAGAATGCCAGTGAAGCCCTATTTCACATGCTCATGCACTTCTAATGTTGACTCTACTATGAATAATTCAGTTACTATTCGTAAAACATTACTTCTATATAAAAAAAAGAAAAAAAAAGTTGCATTATTGGAAACAAAGCCAAATAATATACAAATATGAGTTGTCTACAATTGGTTAGTTTTTATTTAAATTATTTGTGTTATTGTTTATTCTTAGCACTCCCAAGGCATAACAGTATTGGTAATTTATTATTAGATATTTACTTTAAATTTATTGAACAAATACTCCATTGAAGAAAACTTGGTTGTTTTGTTTTAATTCATAGTAAAATGGCTTGTTAGCGAGAAACAGTGGTGGGAGCATTGCTAATTTGATACCAAATTCTGTAAATAGACAAAAATATAAATAGAATAACTTAAGTTCCTATAATACTAAACTAGTCCTTTCGATATTTATCAAATGTTATTTTACAGAACAATTTATAGTACACATATGTTACGTAGTTACAAATTAACAATAAACAAAAAGTAAGTTTCTTTATAAATATACGTACTTAAAGCTTTGACAAAGCTCGTTAAGTTTTCGGACATCTTTTATTATAATAGTAATAGTAATAATATAAAAAAATCATTTGTATATAAACGTAACTTTTCTTGTTTATACCCTATGATACCAAAACCTACCCATAAAGACTTATGCTGCAGTTCAATAAGCTACTAAAGAATGGTCAAAATAAGTAGCGTTTTATATAGCGATATGCAATTTTAATGACAGTTAATGTCTATTGCAAGATTTACAAGACAATAAGAGTTATTGTCTATTAATATAACTATATTTTTTAATTAGTCTTTAGTACATCATTATATAGAGTTCATATTTCGTTTAGTGTTGTCCTTATGGTATTTACCTTATTTCAAGTATAAGATAAATTTTATTAGTCAATTTTTTATATGATATGTACGCTGGGTTGGGCCCGCCTGGTCAGGTCACAATAATTGCGTCTAGACTCTAGAGGATCTATTACTTTATATATTTATAATATGTATAATATTAAACAAGATTTATCCATGTGTGTATGTGTATGTTAATTGAAAAATAAAAGTTATTTAAGAATGCACCAGTGCCAAAATAATAAGTTAAATAGCATACAAATGTAAAATCCCAAATTACATTCTTATATCGCTGGTTCCACCATTATTCCGCTGAATAGAGACATAGTATTTTGTCTCAGTTCAAAGTAGAATGGTGAATTTACATCAAACACCGGAGGGGCAGAAATTATCGTTATTTGGAAAGCTGGAAATAAGTACGTAATTTAAGTACGTAGTTTTATTTAAAACTTAAGCAATATGCTAACAATCATTATTTATACCCAAGGGTTGCATAAAGCCCACTTGTTGGTAAGCGGTAAAACAACCTTTCGACGTTTGTAACACTTAAAGAAGATATTACCACCTTGTTAAATCAACAGGAAGCCACAGGAAGAGTTGTAACTCTTCCTGTGGCTTCCTGTTCCTTCCTTAGCAGCATTATGCATCAACATATTATGAAATAGGTTTAAAATGAGATGGGTACTGCTATATTTCACGTAATTATACACATATGACATATATAATCTAATAAAACAAACGATAAGTTGTCCATTTTGTAAAAAGGGCGTACGTACGTCCAAATGAGGACTTTATGAAAAGAGTAATAACACAGTTTATAAAGTTTCTAATGATGTTTTAGTTCGCGGAATGCGGATGCGATATCTATGAACTTTATCCTCAATCTTTTTCATCTTATGCATCCGCCTAGCATCAATAAGAACTTAACGGCTAGTTTAACAAGCTTAACTTAAATAACCTCAATTGAAAAAAAAGACACCTTTATCCTACCATGATAGCCACAGCATGCACAATCTGAAACTTGATTTTAACGTTGCAATTCATATTAAAATATTCTTTTATATTCCCAAGCCATGTGTTGCTTCAAATAAGTTGAATGCATTAATTGCTAAGATAAGTGAACCGGTAGCGTTGTTTTTGAAAATTAATAATAATAAAAATAAATTACTTCAATTTTAAGATCTTATGGTTGCATCAGGAGTCCATTAAACAGCAGAGTATTACGATGTCTTAGTTTGAAGAAGAATGGTCTATCTACGACAAAACTGGGTGGAAGCATATCTAATACTATTTGAAAACCTGAAATAATTTAATCATATTATCAACCCTTGCATCAAATTACCAAATTAAGCATAAGTTTTTGAAAGATCTAAGCCAATCAATAATATTATATAACTTAAATAAATAATTCTCTCTTTTAATGTTTATGACGTATTTTGAAAGTTAAATTTTTATCAATTTGTCATTAAGAGTTTTATTTTCAACTTTTTCAAGTTTAGATCATGTTATGAGTATTATAATAAAATATATTTTACATAGTTCTTGTTAATTTTACATAGTTAGTTGGCTAGAAGAGATCTCTTGCTAGGGATATGCCCACCTTTATATTAATTTATGTAGTTCAATTTACTTTTGTGTTTTTGTTTGTATGCCTGTCGTATTCAACTCGTTCAATCTCGTGGTCGCTTTTTCAAGATAGCAAGTGAGAAATGAGGTTATGGTATTATACCACGTAAAAGTAGAAAAAGTATTTTGATAAAATGTAGTTAAAGTTGTCTTGAATTTAGTCTTTGATTTTCGATTACTGTTCTCAAGCGAGAAAATAGTGAACGTAAATTAAAAAAAAAACACTCTTCACGTAACTTTTATTTTTAAGATAATTTATAAATTTAATATTACAGTCAGTACTTGTGTTCTTCTTCCAGTTCAGAGTTTATATTTTGAGTCAATCACTTATATATATTACTTAAATCACTCTGAAGTCTAAATACACAACTCGTATACTATTGCATCATTATTATTTGTTTTATACCACAATTTCATGTACAACATTGTTCCTATTATTATTGACAATGTTGAATTCAAAATATTTTATTGTACTTTGGTACAGATATATTATTGTACGTTAATCTAAGCCATCTGTTCGTAAATTAAAGAGAGAAGGGGGTGGGGGGGGGGGGGGTTGTCTCGTCCTGTGTGGTCTGTCTGGTAAATATGGCACAAAACTATTATGTTTGTTAATTATTTTAATTTTTATACATTGACTCGGGTATCTACTTACGATAATTTTATTTTTATTTTGTACTGTAGTGTTAATGTATCTTAAGCCATGAGATATTGCCTATTTATAAACTCCACTAAACATAGTTGTCGATTTAAGTTTTAAAATGAATGAAAATGGTCTGTTCGCAACGAATTCTGATCTTCCTCCCATCATCCGGTTAAAGACGTAAGCTGAAAATGATAAAAAAATGATTACCCATGTGGATTTAACCCTCAGATTCATTAGTAAACCTTAAGAAAGCTGTGAATGAATGCTGATACTGCAAGATATTGCATGCAACTTGCAATTTGCGTCGTCAGTAAGAAATTAGTAAGAAACAAAATGCGTAGACGTCATTTTGTTTCTTACTAATTTCTTACTGTCCGAACAATGTATTTTGAATTGCATGTCAATTTTCGAAGAAGGTTCTGCGGTTAAAGAATGTCTATTTCAAAAGTTGATAGCAAGAATATCTTCAGCAAATTAAATTAAAATAACCTCACATTTTTAATATAAACATCAATTTGAAAATGAAATGACATCGGTATTTGACTGGATTGGTTCATACTATTTCAACAATATTAACAAGTTTTATATACAGCAAATGAAGCCTATAGATTTTGACAGGTTATTTTGACTCGAAATATGAACGCAGTACGGGCTATTTCAAGTGATAATATCAATGACTTATAAAAAAAGTTAAAGTAACCATTATTGTTATGGTAAAAACCTGTATGTTGTTGGAATTTGTTTTAAATACACAAATAGAGTGTTAAATTAAATAGGAAACAATGATTTTCTGTCACCTTCCATATAAAATGGCAGGCTTTGCTATTCATTTTTGTGTCGCGCCAGAAAATATGATGTTTTGAAAACAGAGCTAAAATAGTACGAATGCACGAGTAGTCATATAAAAAGGGGATAAAAGCCGCGCAGTTTTGTGTGGAAAGGTCAACATGACACGCGTAACTTTGTAAGTAGAGTCGAATAACAGGATTATTATGTAATATTACGTTAATTAAAATTAGTATTGTTATGTTAAGTATTTTCAATTAAAGAGTACTTTTACTGTAGCGGTTGTTCGATGAATGAAATTTCAAAAAATATGTTAATCCCCAAAATGTTATTCAACCATCTATGAGCCCAGTAATGACACTTTCACCAACATAAATTTAATGGAATAAAACAAATTTAATGCAACCTATATTCAAATGCATTATTGTCTATGTTAACATGCTAAATATATCTCCAATATGCACCTAAGATAAACTCCTTGGAACAACGTCATAGGCTTGTTTCTCAATAAGAAATAGAAAGGTCTGTCTACTTCAAACTTCAATCTTGGTGAAATACGGCCAGAGCGGTTTATACTCTTATACGCTGGAATAAACACAAAGTAATTTTTTTTTCTTAATTTCGAGGATCCCTTAATATTATGCTTTGTTAAAAGTTTGAGTGCCATTGTATTATACTCATATATGCGCAAGCGCGCAATAGTGCACCTCGGCACTCTTATCAGTTAAAATTGACTGATAATTTTACACGGCTTAAAATAGTAATTTTGCAAACCAAAGTTTTTAGCTGGTCTGCAAGTTTTCAAAGTTTAGGACCTAAGGTACGGTAGTCCAAATAAGAGGTTTAGAATCAAATCGAAGCAATTGTGTTTCAATATTTCGTTGGATCAAAATCAGTTGGCCGTATTTTAACTATTTCTCATAACAGTAATGCAGATTTAAAACGTATCAACATTTTTACCATGACTACGCGCGTAATAAATCTCAGTGGATTCTCTGCTGATAGTTTAGAACTAAATTTATAACTGGCGCCTCTCTTTCATTAAACTTTTACTAAAAAGGAAGACAAAATAGACACATAATTTGGTTTTTTCAAATATCTCTTGGGCCTTATCAACAAGCCGTCGGTTCAATTATGATTAACTTTATGGATCAGTTACATTATCGTCCATAAATTTCTGTTATTAATCCGGAATGCATAGAAGCAGTAAACGCAAATTTAATTTTTGATAATATGAAACAGACCTATTTGTATTTCAAAATGCACCCGTCATCCAAATTATGTCATGCAAAAGCGGTTTCTGGATTTCCTGAATGAAACTTAAAAAGTGATCACATATACCTATTGTAAGTAAGCTCCTTCGAATAATTTAATAGACTTGTTTCTCAGTAAGTAATAAAATGGCTTGTTGGCTTCGAACCTCGGCCTGGGTTTAGCACGCCCAGAACGAGTTTGTACTGCGTATACTGGAATTGACAGGGTAAATTACCATGCTTTAATATTATATGTCATCACATGTCTGAATCGAGTAAAAACATCTTAAATTACTTTTAAGTGATCCAAATTTTCCACTAACATTAAGGCATTAAGGCCGATAAAGAAGTAGGTAAACTAATTAATATGTATTTTTAAATATTAGTATATTTAATAAAATTGGTTAGGACTATGCGGTAAGTTTGATAATGGGCGAGTTTAACTATGGGCTAGTTTGACAATGGGCGAATTAGAAAATGGACCAGTTTGACAATCAGTGAGTTTGAGATTGGGCAAGTATGACTATGGGCATGTTCCCTAACTCATTTAAAATAAATATTGAAGTATTGCAAAATTAGACATCACTTGGTATCGCAGTTGCGTTGAGATTCCGTAGGCGAAATAAATAATAAGAAGATCATTTTAAAAGCGGAATAATATGGACTATTTTTGAATTTTAAGGAAGATACAAATTCTATAATTAACGTTTCCGACGTCCTTACTACTTACTAGGTAATTATTTTAATGTCTACTTAAGCACTTACAGATATTGCGAAGAGGTACCTCTTGTACTCCCTATAAATTAGGTATTATCGATTACACCAACATGTTATTCCTAGTATAAATTATTGTACCGTAGAATATCAAAGGTATTTGGGATAAGGTATTTATATATACTTTTTATTACTGTTACTTTAATTTTATTTCGAAACTCGAAGATAAAATGCATTTTTTCAAAGTATTATTTTGTGGTATTGAAAGGTCATTTTTACTATCGTACTTCGGATGAATATTTTGCTGCAGTATAATGTATTTAAATACTTTATTTCATATGTTTTTATTAAATGTTTTCATTACCAATTTCAACAACTTTTAATAGTTATAAAGTAATTTTTAAACAATGTACGAATACGCCTGCACAAGCAAGCGTATCCGTTTAATATTTTAGACCATACCTACACAATTATTGATTTCTACTTAGACATATTCGTATAGGCTCATTAAGTATTAAGGCGCGTAAAGTCTTAAAATGAGTATTTTTAGAAAATTTATGGTTATAAGTTTATAGGAAATAAAATTAGTTTAACAGTTCTTTAAAATATGCTGAATAATATAATGAAATGATCTCTACTCTGAATATTGGCTTTGTTAAGGGTGCAACCCTTCTCATAACTTTATATTTTACAAAAAATAAAATATTAGCCTTTACGTTAAAGATACTATAGGGAGTTTACCTCACAAAGCTAAAGAGTTCGATTCTATTTATAGTCGCCAAGATTAAATTTAAAGAATCGCTAATTTTAGATGTTAGTACATTCCTTTCCTTCTGTTTCCTGCTGTAAATATTTTTTTAGAAAAATTTGGTAATAGTCATTTAAAAAGATGAGAGTAAGAGGTTACCTTACCTTTTCGAAGTAAACACTAAATAAATACGATATAAGAAACGTACTAAATAACGTAAAAAATTAGCAAGAAATGTAGTTAAATTTAAAAGTTTGATAATTCAATTCAAAAACAAATCGTCCTGAACAGTGATAAGTTTCGAATCGAAAAAAATTCTTTGGTATATTTGTTCCGAAAAGATGACGTATCGAAATATTTTTTGTCAAGTGTAGACGAAAAGAAAATATTTAAAAAAGGATGATTCGATGAAACCCAAATATTGGCGTTATAAAATCACAAGGGAAGATACTTTAAAATATGAAAAAGATTCGAAAGAGAGGTAAATATCCAATGATAAGTTTGGATTGGCTTAATTTTATTGTCCAGTATTTAGTCTTTACACTTAGGTACTTTTTCTTTTAAGTTTATACCATTGATGAACATACAATTAAAATATTTACATAAAATACCTTTGAGCTCATAAGGATGTTTATTAAATTTTATGAGATATCCTAGCCATTAAAAATTTCTAATTTTATTATTAATATTTTTATAGTTTCTAAATTTGATTTTTCGTTTAGAATGATTCAATATACCTATTTTAGGCTTTGATTCCAACGTTATTTCCTAGTATCAAGGAACTTGTCAAGGAAAAAAATGTTTGGTATTACATCTCTGTCATCTTAGAGATAGGAGACATCTTTGATAACAAAGATTCTTTAAGCTATTGGTCCCTGTTATTATCTCTAAATGGCAATCGTAAATCAATCCTTACAGAACTTGAATTTTGACTGTCATGAAATTTGTCATTTGTTACTTTGTGATTTATATCTAGAAGAGATGAATAAAACTTACCACTAGCAGCAGCAGCTTCAGCTCCTTCCTCGTTTACCTCAATGAAAGCCTTTTGAATGGCATCACTCACATACAGACCGCTTTTTTCACCATCAAGAAGATTCTCCAATCGAGCTGTTGCAGCGCTGAACAACTTCTCCACACCGATCTGAAAAATAGGAAAGAATCGTAAGTCAATAGAAGTCTTCAAGTGTTGGAGATTTCATTTGATCTATTCTATTCTAATTTAGCAATCTTATTTGACACTCACTTTTTGAAGTGCATCCTTCAGGTTAATAGTAGTTTCAATTTTGAATTTAGGAATGTAAATGTCGACTTCAGTCTCAAACATACTCTCTGTGGCCTTCTCCAAGAGACTAGGGTCCTTCAGTTTCTCTTGAAGGTCGGTGATACCGTCAATCTCGTCAGGCAGAACAATCAGGAATGAAGATTCTCCGCCTTCGTAGAAAAGCTCAAGAAGCTGTGAATAAATAGGACATTAATTTTTCACCCTTGGAAAAACACAACGTGGTTAATTGTTGGCTGAAGACACAATTTTTTTCGATTATATACCTTAGCTTTCAGTTCCTTGCTATAGCCAAACTTGAAATCACCGTTTTTGTACATGGTAGGTACTTGAATCTTCTTGTCCTTGGTAACGTGGAAGTCACGTTCGTGAGTCAGCGCTTTGTCGAATTTATCTGCCCAGCTACCCTGTTGTCAAAATATTAAAAATACCTTCAATCAACTAATAATCCTTCTTGTTGACGCCGAACCGTTTTCGTCGTCATAGGAGGGCAGTGGCACCGTTACGTTTTGCAACAGCGTGTATGTGGTAAAGACGTTCCTCAGTGATATTCCGAGGCACTTTGTCGCATCAAGTAAACTATCTACCAATTTCAGGTTTTTCACTTTTGTTCTTCTAATCGTGAATACTCCTTATGTGAGACTATTATACTGAGATACATAATCAAGAGTTTAGGTATAGAAGAAACCCGTACTTCTTTCAATCTGATGCTGCGACACAATTAAATCTGTAGATCTGATCAGCTAAGCTTTCCTATTTATTCCTTATTTTGTCAAAAAAGTAAAATAAATCACCTTGAAATAAATAGCATTAACTAGAACAGCTCGTGTATCAGATCCTAAGCTGTCTGCCTGCACCAAATCCTTAATACGGTTGTTTGTGTTATCTTCAACCTGAAAACAAATATAAAAAGTAAGAAATTTCTAAATTAACAGAATACATAATAATATACGAGGAAGATTTCACAGTACAGCTGACTGTCCTGACTAGCGTGACTAAAACTTCAACTATGTCAGTGAGTTGAATTATTTTTATGTCCTTCCTATTATTACGATTACAGGGATCTCTAAACTTTTGTTCTTTTTAAATTAGAAACTTTTATTTTTAATATATGTCACTCCTTAAAATTTCAACATATTGCTGAGTAGACAGACCTGTCAATAATCATAAACACACAGAGAGGCAGTTATTGATGACCTAGTTTCTTTACAATTTCGGAAACCCTAAGCTTACAAGTAGTACAACAATAGTGTTACAGCTATACATATTAGAAGAATCGACAGTATATATTAATATTTTTCTTGGATCAATATTTAAAAATGCCTAATATGTGGAGTATGGAATGTTCCAATTTACATCAATTTAATAAGAGTAAGCATTAAGAGGCCTCTCCTTAAACCTTCTAATAAACGGTGCTAGCTCCCTAAAATTCTGCCGGTTATTTATAAAACTCAGTTGTGCAGTATCAAGATTCAAAATATCGTACTCTGCTTCAAAGTAATATACACATGAGTAAATGACGTAAGTCACAAAAATTTCACTAAATTTTGTTTAATCATATAATATAGTATCACAATTCTGCATACCAAGTTACTAATGAATAAAATGAGGAGAAATACGCAATGTTCTCACAAAATCGAACTATTTTGAAAATAGAAAGACCGTACCATCACCAAATAATTTGTTTTAGACTCCTCACTTATTTGGACTACTAAAGTGATAACCACGTAGTTAACCTTATCCTCTATTTATCACATCGTGATCTCTGATCTGATTTCTGTGATACTTGCCTTGTATCGCGGAATGGATATGCAATTTTATTGGTGGCAATTATTTTGACTGCCATTCTTACCCATGAGTTGATTGTCCTAGCAGCTTGCTCATTCTGAACAAAGTTAAGCTGTTGAACTTCAGAATTGAATACATCCCTGGAGACAGCGGCGAACTGCTCGTTGAGCTTGTAACCTTGAGGAATGTACACCTTATTCGCAATCTTAAGCTCGACTCCTTTGACGTTCTTTACAGTTTGGCTTACGAAAGAGAATGCTTCCTTAGTCTGAAAAAATAAAAAAAAACTACGTTTCTTATACCTACACACTTTTCGAATATTACTTACACAATAAAATTAATGGGAGTTGTATTTACTTAAGAATGTAATTTTTGTTTCTACCCTCAGTTTGGTAATTGCATGTGTCTTTGGAAATGCACTTTTCAAAATATTATAATTATAGGACTCACTGTAGATTAATGGGAGAGGGATGTGCCTACTTACAAGAAAATGTATTTTCTTTTGTGTCAGCAATTAAAGGTAAATTATCTTTCAAAATCAACAAAAGAAATAAATTGTCAATATGATACAATCTGTGTGAAGACTGTGATGTGACAGTCAAACTTTTTAATAACTATGTATCACATTCTATACTAAATATTTTATTAAATGTACTTACAGAGTTATCATTAGGAAGGCCGAGGGCAGTAAGGATTTGGTCGTGTGATTCCCCAACGGATGCTAAACCGAGCTGTGCTAAGGGAGACATGACGGAGAAACCTGACATGACCACGCTCTTGCCAGGGTTTGCCTTTGCGATTTCCTGCATAAAAGTTGACACACATTAAT
Source organism: Acentria ephemerella (assembly GCA_943193645.1). NCBI lineage: Eukaryota > Metazoa > Arthropoda > Insecta > Lepidoptera > Crambidae > Acentria > Acentria ephemerella. The sequence continues at coordinate 10,113,711 of OW971879.1, read as the reverse complement.
AAATTGAGACATTTAATTAATCTCACAATTCAGTATTCTATGCCGGTACACGTACTCCCTCCGTCATACAACATGGGTTCCTTCAAAAGAATGTGAAAAAGCACTTTTTGAGCCGGCAAGGTGGAGATGGCTAGGGCAAAATATCGCATACTGCATTAGCTATCTTCACACATGAACTTATCATCAGGTGGTGTCAAGTCATTTGCTGAGCTTTTTATAAAAAAATGGTAACACTTAGAGATGATGCAGTAATTATTCATGTATTTATTTAAATTCATCTTAAAAAGTATAAATGCGCTTTGATTTATATAAATAAAAGAGGATCAAGATGCGTGAGTCTTTCTGAAATTTATGTTTCCAATGTTATATAACTAGAATGTTTTATCTTGATTGTTTTTTGTACATTTGAGCAAAATTTGTGTTCAGTTCTATGATTACATATACTTATTATGTTCCATTATGGCTGGCGTTTATGGAAGGGACTACGAGCTTAGTCAAAGCATGGGAAAATGGGCAACCATATTCCAGGCGGAGGCATTTGCCATTATCGCTTGTGCGCAGGAGAATGTGGATAGGAATATCAGAGACAAAACTATCTACATCCTCAGTGACAGCCAAGCTGTGTTGAAAGCTCTAACCTCGCATTGGGTCGACTCGAGGCTGATCCTGAATGCTATACAAACGCTGAACAGGCTCGGTAAGCATAACAGGGTAAGCCTCATTTGGGTGCCTGGACACACCGGTGTCCCAGGCAACGAAAGTGGTGACGAGCTTGCAAGGAAAGGGTCCGGGGAAAACATTATTGGGCCCAAACCCTGCGTTGGAATCTCGTACAGTACGATGCGAATGGCATTTAGGAAGTATGCGGAGAGGATGCAATCAGAAGACTGGTATAAGATTGCCTCTCTCGCACACTCCCAAACGATTTATGTATCCATTTGGAGGTCCGAAGAAGGCGATATGGAACTTACAACGTAACAGACTACGGGATTTAAGTGGTGCTATTACTGTCCACTTTAGCACTAATAGCACTCTGTTCAAGATGAAACTTGTTGGATCGCCTCTATGTAGGGCCTGTGGGGAGCACACCGAACAAATGGAACACATCCTATGTAATTGTGATGCTCTTGCTAGGAAAAGAATGGGTCTCTTTGGACTGGGCTATCCCAGTCCTGTAGATAGAAGGCTGCTGTCTCCGGGTGTACTTAGTAAGTACATCTTGGAGGTATTCCAGGACAGCGGTCAGTAGGATTAGGGAAGCACAAAAGATCCCATTGGGCCGACGTGCTCCGGGAGTAAATAATCCTGGCCCTACATCAAGATAAGATGTTCCATTATGCCAAAACTATTTTGGTCCAATTTTTTAATTATAATTTATTAATAACGTAGGTGGTTTTATAATTATAATATCTACACTATTTTCAGTATGTAAACTTGTAATATCTAGATTGTATAATTTTTTGTTGACCTGAATAAATAAAAATAAAAAACCTGAAGGACCTAAACTTTATTCACAGGGAGAGAATTTTTTTAGTATGTATTATAGTTGTACCAGAAGACCACGCTCTTCCTCGACGTACATAATAATTATTTGCCACCAAGTGTGTGAATGTGGATTTGTATTAGAGATTGAGTGAGCATTAAAATAGGATAGAATAGAACATATCTTTATTTTATATCAGTAAATTCAAGAAGAGAAGTACACAAAAAAATATTTCACTAATTTTGTACAAAGGGTAACCTTATCGCTAAAAGCGATCTCTTCCAGGTAACTCTTAGTCCAATATGTATTATATTTTTTAAAACTTTAATTTTAAACTTTGGTGTTAATCATGATTTACTAAATATTTTAAATTTTACAAGGTAGACATAATAAATTCTTAACAGATAAATACTTTATAACCATGTCACTTTTTTATTTGACTGTTACAAAGTCTCTGAGATAGTCTCTGATTTTTTAAAGCGGCAATATACTAATATTGTCCGCTCAAAATTAATTAGGTTGCTTGCCTCGTAAGCTAGACCAAAAATAACCGTACATAGTTATATTGATAGCTGTTCGGGGCTTGTCATTGAGGAAAAACATTTATTTTCCTGTTTACAATCAAGTACAAAATATGTACACAAGAGTACAAAATTTACCTGAGGCACTTAATTAGGCATCTCAAATGAAGATAACTTATGACGTAATTTTTTATTAGAAAAATTACTGATTGTTTTAACAAGGGCGTCTTATTAAGAATTAATTTAAAGTAAAGCTCTCAGCGTCGAATGTTAAGTTTGATATAAGTGAATGATTATAGGACACGACGAAATTTCACAAGTGATGAAGTTGTGTTTCTCAGAAGGCAGGCGCTTTTTACGATAACTTAAATATAGTTTTTAAGACTTTAGTTTTCGTTATATTAATGAAATCATACTCAGCTGTTTGAAATACTCACCCTTATCGTGGAGAATCGAATAAAGCTAATTGTGATCATAAATTTACAAAATACGAAATAAGGCAAAGTTTGAATTTCCGATTTAAAACGATTTTAACGCTTTTTTATAGCGAAATAATTTTATTTGTTTTACCTTTAGATTTATAGGTTATATTGTTTAACCTACAGGTTTCTAGTACAAAAAAAGTCAAGATATGTGATTAAATTATATATTATTGTATTGCTATTACTTTTTATTGTAACTAAAGATAGTAAAAAGCAAATCATAACCTATGCTCGGTTTCTTAAAAACTATTCCCATATATTTTTCAAATAACTACAACATCATCTATTTCATAGATAAAAAAGAAACGACAATAGCGTAACACGATCCCCCAAAAGTAAGTAGCCTTCCTTACTGCTTCGAAAGCAACGGGCAGTGAAAAGGAACAATTGTAATTTTTTCTAAACTATATATGTATAATGTAGATTATAGAAAAAGATCTAGATGTAACTTAATTCGCAACCTTGCCACACTATTAAATAAAATAAAACAATAATTAAACTTGTAAATAAAATAAAAACATTTTGTTTAATATACTATCGGAAATAATTTTAGCAATTGGATGCTTACTTTAGAATAACTGTATTAACCGTAAGTTATAGGAGACAACACTAATATTATTTATTATAGCAAGAACAGTCACAATTTTACAAATAAGTAACTTTTTGAACAAAATCACAGTTGATATCTGATAGAGATAAAGTTATTAGAAATTTGGATAGAGAATTTTTAAGTTGCTAGTTTCAATTAAATTTATTTAATCAATTCCTACATTTAATATCAATTACAATTTGAGAGGTGATTAGTATTCGTAGTAAACTTGTTATTAAGTTTTAAACCAGCTACATTTAGCGCACTTTGTCATCGACACTGTTAAAATGTTTCCAATGTAATATATTGTGGGGACCATTTATAGCTAAAGCCAATTTCATTATAACATCTCCATTTTTTCTTTGTATATTTTGTATTATAATACAAAGCATATGCTTATGCATATGCAGAGGTACTGGTGCCATCATATGATGACCGTCTGGGTGAGTCACCAGTACCCCTGTCTTACCAATAGGTCTCGGGTAATATAATAGTTGGAATATTTCTCCGTTATATAATATCTATAACACCAAATAAAAAGTGTGAGTGTGAGAAGCTACTATAAAGATATTACTATTTATATACATTTTAATATGATAACAGATTCCCTATACTTTTCAAAAGGGAATAATATACATACACAATTCATTGTATTTACGGATTTGGAAGTTCCACAAATGAATGAAAAGGACATTTAATAAAGTTGGTATTTCAACCAAAGAGTGATTATCTATTGGGCGATTTGAAGGGAGTATTAAATTCATTAATCCCTTATAAAATCATAAACCAATGACAATTAGGCTTTACAAATTTAATTCAAGTATATTTGTCGTCATCTATCATTGCTCTGTAATTATAAAAAAAAGCTTAAAAATAATCAAAAACTTACAGAGAAAAATTTGGCGGAGAATTGGTTGGTTGATGTCGATACCAGTTTCTGCACAGCTGATTCTTCCGCCATGGCTATGGCCACCAAGGCTAATACTGCAAATGAAAAATTATTTTAATATTATTATGAAATAAGGTTTCATAATAAATCAAATTAATACCATTACATTAACATTAAATCATTATTATATAAATCTATAATTTAAAATTTAAAGTCGCTATTTTATTTAATGCTTACTAAAATAGACTAGGACCTTATTCCACTCGCATGAAATTGTATATCAATAGAGAAAAAATATATTTAATCAGAGCTTGTTTGCTTCCATGTTAAATTCTAAGTAACTGGTCGATCTATTTCAATGGTCGTTGCGGGCTAAATCACAGATCACAAATTCCTGAGCTGACGACAAAGAAAACTTTGGGGTTTTTATTTTTTAAACAAAAATTAGTCTATAAAGTATGACTATGTGAAATAAATCTCTAACCAAGCGTATATGATATAACATATTAAACTTTGAATATTATAGTGTTATGATCGTTAAATTTACTCATAGTATTTTTCATTAGTAGATATAAGTAAGTCAGAAACGCACCTAATAATTATTATATGTGGTGGGCTATTACAATACGATAAGGTATTAACTTGCTGTTATCGTTGTATTTGTATAACATATAAACAGCTCAGTACTTGTCGTTTCATATATAAGTAATATTTAAAAACCAAGACAACATGGTTACAATGGTAGTTAGCTACTAGCAAGGGGTAATTATTTTGAAATTGTATCTGAAAACATTAATGCATATTTTTATTTTATATTAAGGTTCCTTAGGTTATTTTTAAAGTTTATACGATCTTCAAAAATATATGACAAAAGAGTAGTTTTTATCTGACGACCTATTATGTAAGTATTATTTTAGATAACATGACCGAGTAATTAAGTCTTTTCTCGACAAACTAGTCCCGAGGTCAATGTCATATCTTATCGATACTTACATGAGTTTTGATTAATTGAAATTCATTTACAAGGTACATACTGGTAAATCAAGAAATAAGAGATCCAACTTATCTGTAATATATTAAAACTACATGAAAAGCTGATCACCAAATCATCAGTTAACTGTTTGTATTAAAAAAAAAACACGCGTTTTATATCGAAAAGGAACACGGTTATTTTTCTTTAAATATTAATTAGATCATTTTTTTATGATGAATGAATGGATAAATTTCCAACATGAAAATAATAGCAACATATTTTATACATATATAATAATTTTATAATATAATATATCGTATAATCATAATTTAGCTAGTTATTAAAACCTTCCACTATTTGGATTCATCGCATAATCTTAAATCATAATCATCAAATATTGAAACTCAGTCAAAGTAAAATTAAAACCAAAATTAGTACCATACATTAAGTGGATTGCATATAAATATTGTTTGTTCTCATTTCAGACGTAAGCCCCCATCAATATAGGTTATAATTCGAACATGCTAGAAAGAGTAGACTTTATCATCACGACATTTAGATCCGGCCGACGGGATACAATTAGATATTTTATGTTATCGTTGTGTAGTCTTTTTGATAATGATTACTACATACTACATGAGAAAATAACAAAAGAGTTTTTACTTTTTCGTTATTAAGAAATTTCAACACCAATAATCACAATCGGTGTTGTTAAGGTTATATCTCAGTAACGTGTTTTTAACCGGTTATTTCACGGTTTTTTCTTGTCTATGTTTTTTTTAAAAGCCAACAATAGAAACCGGTATAATTGGCAGGTTCTTGCTATTACTTGTTGGATTTTGTTTATTTAGACAAGCATCTATGACCTAACTCATGGTACAAAGAGTTCGTATAGCATGCTGTTTGAACGACTAATACTTTTTTGACTAACACTAACACTTCAACTTCAACAAAATTCCTAAACATTCCTAAATAGTCCTAAACCCAATAGTAACCTTGTTTTTTTAAAGTTTAATATACTTTAGATTTGTGTGAAGCGGTTCATTTACATTGGGCAGGATTTTATTATAAATGTGAGTGCTTTGTGTCTGGATATACATGGTTTAAATAGAATTCCGTTGGTTTAAGTTCGATCTTGTCGAGCACACAATTTACAGTACTCCAAGAAATATCCAAGTAATTTTTTTTCATTTACCCTAATTTATTTCATATAAAACCGTTTCCCGAAAGTTCTAGACTTTCCAGCGCCAATAAATAAATCAAAACTTGTTGATGTTTTAGTTAATACTAACACAGTAGTGTTATTTGATTGCCATGATGTAATCAGGTAATTATTCTGTTACCAACAAACACTACGTAATTTTTTAAAGCCCGATGTTTATTACAAGCCACACATTGAATCGACAATTAATAAAGCTAAACGATCAGATATAAAAGTCAGGTATTAAAAAGGTAGAAAAATAAAATTTAATTTATTTTTAAGAACTATTAATGTAATCTATGATTTTATTCTAATTATAATTATAATAAAGTTAAAATAATCGAATTTCCATTTTTGCAGACATATTAAGGGAGATAGTTAATTTTTATGAATAATAATACTAATCTGCTTTAATTAATCTGTGAAGTGTTTTATTTAACAGTAATTTTTGCATACAAACGCAAACTTTTATAAATTTGCCCCGTTTAAATATGATGTAACACAAAATCCTAATTGCAATAAAAACTATGATGACATGTTAGTAAAAAGCGCGAGAGTATGCTTACCGAAAACAAACGTCTTCATTTTTGATGTATTGATGTTTTCCGTTTGACCACTGGACCTCTACTAACGAGTTTCAATGAAGTAGGTGTGATATAAATAATAGCGTAGTCGTTGACCATCATCGACCACAGTACATGTTAACGAAGTAACTCGCTTAGTCACAGACGTATTTAAGTGAGTAAGACGGTTAGCTTCATCCTAACCTCATTCCTTAATACATGGTGCCGCGTGAGGATCATATTAGTTTGCTTTTCAGTGTGAGCGTCCTGACGCAAGATATGAATTTTTAAATGTTGATAGGGCTGGTAACACTTTCAAAGACTCTGTTTATCACTTTCATTCGTTTAATGGTAGATTTATCAATAATTTTTAGTCGAATTAAATTTAACTCAAGATTTTAAAATCAGCTATAAGTGCCAAATAAAGTTTATAAATTACCTATGTTATTATTATTGTGATTTATTTTAATATAAACATTTTTTAATTGATTCATTTTGTACAAGATATACATTTTAGTAAGGTGTGCTACTAAATGCAACGAGTTTTTTAAATTCTTGTTATGTTTTCGCTTGTTTTATATGAATTTATTTTTGTATAATTTATTTGGAAATTTTTATAATAATCGAAACTTAATTGAACTTAAAACGATAATTAAATATTTAAATCCCCCTTATCGCGTTTACAATGATAACTTACTCTGTTTTAATATACTGTGGGCATTAAGTAGTTACCTATGGATGCACGTAAACAGTAACATGGGAAAACTATATTGCTTATTAATAAATCAGTTTTTTCTTTGAAATGTTCAGTTTGTGATAAATAAGGAAATCTGTACATACAAATAATGGATGTTTGTTTGAGATGCAATAATAATATTTATCTTTTATGGACACGCAGTAAAATCTATTGTAAAATATACTTTCAAATATATATGTTATACGGTATTGTTTTCATATAAATATCATACACGATATTACCTTGGCTTAAGCAAAGGTAAAGTCCCTTTGCATTAGGTTATGCAGCTACTCAAAGCCGATGGAAATTATTAAAAATGTCGTCGAAAAACATATTGTTTTGTGAAATTATTGTACTTAATAAGTATTTGTGTTGACTTTTAACACGAAGAATTGGTGTAGGTTAAATAGATTTTTTATGGTGTGAAAGACATTGAGAAATTTCCGGTGGTAGTTCACCTCATCGAATTAGCATCCAAATATTTTATTTGGCGCTGTCCCCATGTTATATTTCATTTGGCGCTGATAATTTCAGAGCTACTTTGAAGTATCTGTATCGGCTGTATGGGAGTGATTTCTTTGCTCTCGCATATAATAGTGAAACAAAAAGTAATAATACGTAATGGCTACCCAACTATAAATTTTAATTTAATTCATTATTATAAATGGTAATATGTACCGTGAAATTAATTGAGAATAAGATATTTACGATTTTGTCTTTGGTAACTAATTCACCTACTTCTTAGTAGTGACATCAGAATACGATAAGGTATTTTGAAATAACAAATAAGTATCACGTTATAAGAATATTTGATAAGGTACTGGTTAATAGGACACGATAATTAGTGGAATCATTATACAAGCATTCGAATACCTAACTAATTTGAGATATACTGTAACCTAAGAAGAAATAGTACTAAAACTGGAGCTGCTACATCTGGAACGAAGATTTCGAAAAAAGAGACTGAACCAGAAATAGCTATTTTCTCAGTAGCACTAAGGTCACCGATTTCACTCATATGATTAGCAAGTTTAAGGGCAAACCGAATAACTAATAGCGCGCAGAATGGACATCCACCCAGCGCGAATTCTTGCAGCACCAACTATTTTCACTTTCTTCTTTAAATTCTTTTCACCTTATGATATCAAACAATTTGCAAATATTCATAACCATATTTTATATCTCAATGATTTCTAAATATCTAGTTCTCTGTTTTTCTCATAAGCTATTCATAAATCAGCAGAAGCTATTTGCAGCTCTCAACACACAATTTCGCCTTAAGATAAACGTTTATAAGTATATAATCTTCTTGGGAGGTGAATAACTTCTTTCTTAAATTCGGTTGTAGCACTCCATTATTAAACTTCTAAGTTTAAAAATGCGTTCAAAAATAGATTAGGGTTGATTATGAATATGAATGATCAAGGTACCTCAGTTCATACAGACCTGTGTCTAGTTATTTTATGAAAAAAAAAAGACTCAAGTTATTACCGGTTCTTGTCTAAATGAAGCCTTAACGGGTAATATTATAAGCTGAAGGAAAAGATTTTATGATTGTAAAGAACCCATGACGTCAAATAACTATCTTAACGTAATAAGTGCTTAAGTAGAATACTTTTAAATACCACCTGTGGCATAAGCAATCCACGCTTCTTACAAGCACTAGTTCTAGTAAAATATAAACGCTTATATCACAAACAGTTCTTTTAGAAATTATCCAAAAAATCATGTTCTTTGGTGGAATAAAAGGCAAACAATGAAAAAGTTAAACAAGTTATTCAATTACACACTGCCCCCTGGGACTAACTGTGTAACTTTGAAATCTATAACAATTGTGAGGTGTGAGGTTGTGAGGTTTTTCATAAAATCATCACTGCGTTGTAAAAACATGTCAAAATGACACAGAATAGTAGCAATGAATGTTTTATATGTGTCAGAATGAAAGCGAAAGGGATATTCGGAGTTATACAATCAACCATCTGCTCTAACCGCTGTGGTTTTGTCCGCCGAGTTGAGCCAGGACTTGAGTAAACCTTATTAATTTCTTCTAGATTTTCTGAACGGCGTTATAAGTAACGTTTACCACAGTATGTTACTCACAAAATTAAAATATTCGGAAGTTTACGTTCAAATACCTATCTTTAATAAGCTTTTTTTACAGAATGACAATGTTTCATTTTACACCAACCCCATCTGCCATCGATATCCTGACGTGTCCGGGTGCTAGTAAAAATCCATATTAAGATGAGTGAGATATAGTTAAGCTATTAACGCTGGACATTCCTGTTTATTTGTAGATGATTCGAGCAAGTATTTCCTTAGGCACCGCTTGAAGTTGCTTCTGGGTAAGTACCACCGAGAAAGGTATTGTGAATTTCCTACATTGCCATCTATATTATGTTTGTGTACACGACACTGAATTACCGGGTATAAGCACGCCTACAGAAGTTCAACAAACATTAGAATATTATATTTTATTTATTTACAATAGTTATTAAAAACACATCATAGTTTTTTAAGAGGTGAAAAAGATAAAATAAGTGCCGTATACAGTAAAGTTAAGTTTCATACTAGTATATAATATCAGAAATGCGAAAGGAAACTCGTACGTCTTTATATTTGTTTTTGACGATTTCGCGTCGATACTCTTTATCCGATTTGGATGAAAATAATCTGCATAGAGTTAGATTACACCCCGAGGAAAGACCAAAGTAGTCGCTTTAAATTTAGTTTCAAAGATAGTACATTATACATTAGCACATACGTCTTTTTGATCGCACTTATAGCCGTTAGCGGACACTAACCTTCTTATGTCAAAGAGCGAGACAACCAGAGAGAACATTAGGTGGTGGTCATAATAACCTATCAAGACACCACCAGCACTATGAAGAACTGACTTAATGACTAATATTACAGGAGTATTCTGGAGTCAAGAACATGGAGCGGATGCTAGTAGAATCGCCACCAATGTTTTAGACGTTATTGTCCTTCCTGCAATTTGTAAAGTATGTTAAGTATACAGTTTAATATGATTATCTGTATATTTTACACACAGGATTATGAAACATTGTAAATAAGAAAGAATGCTTATATTTAGTCTCTTAGTGTCGCTGACAAGAGCATTTACAAAGTTTTTTTTTATAAAGAAATAGGTAATACCCGTACACTTACCTCAACACCCAATAAATTTGTCCAAGGGTAATGGTAGAACATAGACGCGATTCTTGATTTCACAAGTTTTTTGACTGCTATAATAGATTGAAATTGCGCAAAACTCTCCTACATAAATTTGCAGAGTATTTTATCAAGGCGCTCGATCCTTGAACGAACCAGATTGCAGATGCTTGAACAAGAATGTATTTCCAGTTCAAATATAGTGAGGTTAATTCCTGCACGAGAAGATTAAAAGTGATTTAAGTCTAAAACATTAAAAATTCTAATTCCATGTCATACAATAAGATCTATAATTATTTCTATTTGATATTTGAGAAACACGACATATTGATTTTGCCATATTGATGTAAGTTTACAGCAACATTAGTTGGCTTGCATCTTCTGTAAAATGAGGGTTCTGTCAGAAATTAGTAGTATATCCAATTTGATCACATTGAGTGTAACATAAATATAACAAACTTATTTGTGATAAGAAATCCTAAGACAAACGTGAATGGCACATAAATAAACCTAGCAAAGGTTATTTTATACATATTTATTTTTCATTCTCGAATCACTTCTAGAAAACGTCCATTTGTCAATTAGTTAATCGATTTTGACGGCACATGGCCAATTAGTGCAATAAATGTAAAATAATGAGTTATGTCAAATTATCAGTTAATGTTTTTCGAATATATATGCCATCATATTCAAACCTACGCTATGTAAACCGAACTCTGAGTAGTTAAGCCGTAAACGTAGAATTCACACCAAAGCGGAATTATTTTCTATAATATGGGCGAATTCATAAACAAAATAAACTTTTTGATTTTCGAACGTAAGGGTCGTAGCGGATTCTTATGACATAATTTGACACAAGTAATAAATCATTCTCATTGCCAAAATAAAAAAAATTACTTCCACTAACTTAGCATTTTCAACTTATTTTACAAGACACGTCTCATCAAGAACAAGAAAATAAGTGAGACTATATATAGTATAAAATAAAGTATTATTATTTATATAACACATTAGAATCAAAATGTATTTCAGAGTGCGGTTTTAGATAAATTTTAGCTCACGAACGCTTAGGTTGTGGAATGAACTCCCTGCAGAGGTTTTCCCAACAGACAGTCTTTCAATCAAAAAGAGGTTGTGACAACTCTAGTGTTGCAAGCGTCCATGTGCTGCAGTGACCACTTTCCATCAGGTGGTTTGTATGTTTATTTGCTACCCTTATTTTATAAAAAACATATTGTTAGCAGCAAAAACCAGCGGGTAATACCCGCCTACTCGCACAAAGCGCCTATATAAGGAGGAGCACGGCAGTGGGTCTCCAGCCGGCGCATTATTAGGATCGTTACTTTGCCTGTTCACGAATTGATATTTAGCTGATTAACTGATTATTTGTTTGTTTGGATGTTTTCTCTTAAATTATTTGTACATAAAGTGAAGGCGACTTAGGTCTCTACACAAGCTGTCCTTATCAATGCGATTTATTTCAATGTAATTTACATATTATGTTATGTAACATCTATCACTTTAATATATTACCAAGGAACTTGTAAATGAACATAGATTTATAGGAACAGTTTTCGTGTATTTTAACGAGTAATCCTTTACACATTATATTTATTATAACTGTGTAAACATTTTTTTTTATTTATTCTCAACGCATTATTTCCATGTTAAACTGTATATTGGAGAATATACAGTTTAACATGGAAATAATGACTGATATAATAAGTTTTCATGTCAGCAAAACAGGAAATTAAGGTACTTGATATGTATAAGGGAACACGCTTAAATATGACTACAGTAGTGATCTGAATATACCTAATATGCAGAAAAATATAAGCTACGAATGGGTATATACGCAATACTCCATAGAAAGGATTGGGTAAATACCCTTAAAGCACGTGTGAAATATAATGACTTGTGATCGTATTGACACTTGGCAGATAGAAAGTTATACACATTGTAGAAAGTTATATAGTTGTATTTAGTTTGATTTTCACGAACACTTTATACAGTGATTATTATTTAACTATCTATTTTTGACATTATCTATAGTGGAAAAAATGCCACAAAGCTGGTGTTAAATTATAATCTCTGGTTTCAAAGATCAAAGTAATTTTGATTATGTACTTAGATATATGTATATCTAAACCTAAGTAAAAAATCCTCTTTCATAAGTCATATTTTTTTTGTGCATTCTTTCGATTGGCGTCATAAAAATACAGGTTGTTTTTCACATTTGAGTCGGTTCGATCTCCAGAAGAAATAAGTAATTTTTAGAAAATATTTCTATGCAGAATTTCTCACTTTTTAAAAAAGGTCTCTTTCCAGGAAAATTTCCTATCTGCAATATTTAAGGTACTTTACCTTCATGTCGCATAGTTTTGGGACATTCTGTTAACTTAAATTGTAATAAATAGACTGTTAATTATGTATACTATATTTATTCTGTATTTAATTTTTTTTAGAAGAAATAATTCATCAAAACTCATGGATTTACTGGACGAGATCTTTTAAAAAGATATGTCATCCATTGCGTAGTACTGAATACATATTATTATATGTGTAATAATTTATAATTTCAGAGTATAGTTCTCTCGAGTAGGCTCTCGGCCTAGAGGTAATGAAAATTTAATTGTGTCTTGATTATAAGACTTGACAGGTTATTTTAAACATATAAATCTGATTTATGCAATATTTGTCCCAGCTCTTTTATTTTCTTTAGGTATATTATGCCTAGAGGTGGATAAAAAAAACAAAATATTTTTTTGGTCATATTTATTGAAGTCAAATATTGTCCAAATACCGCTTCATCACATCTTGTTGTGATTGTTAATATTTCTGAAAGATAAAACAAATGTATTAGAAATATAGTAAGTATAATTCTTAATTTTAAGATCTTATATCTACTGCTTTTTCGGATTATTCAAAAAATTACATAATGAAAACAATTAAAATGTTTTTTTAATTTCAGTGAAATTAATTCAGTTAAATAAATTAAAAAGGGAAATAAATAAAAAAACTTATTTCATTTAAGTGCTAATTAGTCGTTCCATGTGTTTGCTTTAAAACATTAAACACGGGAACTTGTCAGTTATCCTGATTTGAATATTATTGGGGTTTTTGAATAAGCTAACGATTAATTAGCACTGAATTATTTAAAGTTTTTTATTACTAATTCTAACATGATTAATATTGATGCAAATAACTTATATTCTTCATGTATACCACTACATTCCATTGTTGCTACTTGATGCTTTCATTGTTATACAATTTCATAGCTGACTACAAATGCAATCGAGACAGTTCAATTAGATTGAAACTTATGGTATGTTACTTATGGTATGTCAAATTGACATGTACCCCTAACATATGATTCCTTGAATGAAGTAGCAACATGAATGGTCAAAACAAGTAGCGTTTTATATAGCGATATGCAATTTTAACGACAGTTAATGTCTATTGCAAGATTTACAAATACAATACAATACACACAATATACAATACAATACAATACAATTTAACAATTTACAATACAATACGATATACAATTTTTTTTTATTGTCTATTAATATAACTATATTTTTTAATTAGTCGTTAGTACATCATTATATAGAGTTCATATTTCGTTTAGTGTTGTACCTCCTTATTGTATTTACCTTATTTCAAGTATAAGTTAAATTTTATTAGTCAATTTTTTATATGTACGCTGGGTTGGACCCGCCTGGTCAGGTCACAATAATTGCGTCTAGACTCAAGAGGATCCATTACTTTATATATTTATAATATGTATAATATTAAACAAGATTTATCCATGTGTGTATGTGTATGTTAATTGAAAAATAAAAGTTATTTAAGAAAGCACCATAGCCAAAATAAAAAGTTAATTAGCATAAAAATGTGAAATCCCAAATTACATTCTTATATCGCTGGTTCCACCATTATTCCGCTGAATAGAGATATATTATTTTGTCTCAGTTCAAAGTAGAATGGTGCATTTACTTCAAACACCAAAGGGCCAAAAGCTATGTCTACTTGGAAAACTGGAAATAAATAGGTATTTTTTTTTATTTAAAACTTTTTAATGCTAGCAATCATTATTTATACCCAAGGGTTGCATAAAGCCCACTTGTTGGTAAGCGGTAAAACAACCTTTCGACGTTTGTAACACTTAAGATATTATCACCTTGTGAAATCAACAGGAAGCCATAGGAAGAGTTACGTCCGCATATTATGAAATAGGTTTCTAAAATGAGATGGGTACTGCTATATTTCAAGAATTATACACATATGACAAATATAATCTAATAAAACAAACGATAAGTTGTCCATTTTGTAAAAAGGGCGTACGTACTATCCAAATGAGGACTTTATGAAAAGAGTAATAACACAGTTCCTAAAGTTTCTAATGATGTTTTAGTTCGCGGATTGCGGGTGCGATATCCATGAAGTTTATCCTCAATCTTTTTCAGCCTATCTTATGCATCCGCCTAGCATCAATAAGACCTTACGGCTAGTTTAACAAGCTTAACTTAAATAACGTTAATTGAAAAAAACTTATATCCGCGCCGTTATAGACACCTTTATCCTACCATTGATAGCCACAGCATGCACAATCTGAAACTTGATTTTAACGTTGCAATTCATATTAAAATATTCTTTTATATTCCCAAGCCATGTGTTGCTTCAAAGAAGTTGAATGCATTATTTGCTAAGATAAGTGAACCGGTAGCGTTGTTTTTGAAAATTAATAATAATAAAAATCAATTACTTCAATTTTAAGATCTTATGGTTGCATCAGGAGTCCATTAAACAGCAGAGTATTACGATGTCTTAGTTTGAAGAAGAATGGTCTATCTACGACAAAACTGGGTGGAAGCATATCTAATACTATTTGAAAACCTGAAATAATTTAATCATATTATCAACCCTTGTATCAAATTACCAAATACTTATATTAATTTACGTAGTTCATTTTACTTTTGTGTTTTTGTTTGTATGCCTGTCGTATTCAACTCGTTCAATCTCGTGGTCGCTTTTTCAAGATAGCAAGTGAGAAATGAGGTTATACCACGTAAAAGTAGAAAAAGTATTTATAATAATATAAAAACAATCAGATTACCATTTCTTTTAGTTTCCATCATGATGACTTTCTTTAAATTTATTTCAGATTATAAAAACTATAGCAATTTGATAATATTGTGAGTATATTTGTGTTACTTAATAAATATCGTTATTACCGATACCGTTATTAATAATTACTATTAAAATATAATTTAATTATTGTTTAAAGGTGATGTTATACAATTAAATAATATTTTGAGACTGAATGCTTACAGCTATGGATATTAAAACTACGACAGAACTAAAGACTAGGATAAATAATAATTTAAGTATTTATTTTTGCATAAATGCTGTATGCGGTCAAAAAGTACGTTTAATACTGAGAAATACTATTTTTCACGTTTGTGAACAAAAGATAATGCCAACGACTAAAGATGTCACGTCGTCGTGATTTATAATTGCTAAAATTAATAGTTAAGCAATCGGAATTGGTTGGTGAATTGGTTTGATATAACTAAAGGATAAATTGATATCACTTCCACTGATTACCTACATGATGATACCCATAAGTAAAATTATAATATTATAAGGAAAATGTTTAAGTATCGACTAAAATTTAAGAAGTATCTAGAAGAAATTTTTTAGATGCCCAACTTAAAATGGTATTCAATCAGAATTTTTTATGAATAAATAAATTTTCACATTATTTATTTGATAAAATGTAATTAAAATTCTCTTGAATTTAGTCTTTGATTTTCGATTACTGTTCTCAAGTGAAAAAACAGCGAACGTAAATTAAAAAAAAACACTTTTCACGTAACTTTTATTTTTAAAATAATTTATACATTTAATATTACAGTCAGTACTTATGTTTTTCTTCCAGTTCAGAGTTTATATTTTGAGTCAATCACTGATATATATTACTTAAATCACTCTGAACTCTAAATACACAACTCGTATACTATTGCATCATTATTATTTGTTTTATACCACAATTTCATGTACAACATTGTTCCTATTATTATTGACAATGTCGAATTCAAAATATTTTATTGTACTTTGGTACAGATATATTATTGTACGATCTAAGTCATCTGTTCGTAAATCTTTTATTTTGTACTGTATCTTAAGCCATGAGATATTGCCTATTTATAAACACCACTAAACAAAGTTGTAGATTTAAGTTTTAAAATGAATGAAAATGGTCTGTTCGCAACGAATAATAGTCTTCCTCCCAATATCCGGTCAAAGGGGTCAGCTGAAAATGATAAAAAAATTAATACCCATGTGGACTTATCCCTCAGATTCATTAGTAAACCTTAAGAAAGCTGTGAATGCTGATACATGTATCAACATTTTTACCATGACTACGCGCGTAATATATCTCAGTGGATTCTCTGCTGATAGTGTAGAACTAAATTTATAACCGGTGCGGAAGACAAAATAGATACATAATTTGGTTTTTTCAAATACGTCTTGGGCCTTATTAACCAGTCGTCGCTTCAATTATGATTAACTTTATGGATCATTTACATTATCGTCCATAAATTTCTGTTATTAATCCGGAATGCATGGAAGGAGTAAACCCAAATTTAATTTTTGATAATATGAAACAGACCCATTTATATTTTTAAATGCAACCGTCATCCAAATTATGTCATGCAAAAGCGGTTTCTGGATTTCCTGAATGAAACTTAAAAAGTGATCACATATACCTATTGTAAGTAAGCTCCTTCGAATAATTTAATAGACTTGTTTCTCAGTAAGTAATAAAATGGCTTGTTGGCTTCGAACCTCGGCGTGGGTTCACGCCACCCAGAAAGAGCGTGTACTGTGAATACTGGAATTAAAAGCGATGAGTAAATTACCATGGTGTAATATTATATGTCACCACATGACACATGAAAACATTTTACATTACTAAATTGCTTTAAGACAGATAAAGGAGTAGGTAAACTAATTAATAAAATTGGTTTAGTTAAGTTAGGACTGTGTGGCGAGTTTGATAATGGGCGAGATTAACTATGGACTAGTTTGACAATGGGCGAATTAGAAAATGGACCAGTTTGACAATCAGCGAGTTTGAGAATGGGCATGTTTCCTAACTCATTTAAAATAAATATTGAAGTATTGCAAAATTAGACATCACTTGGTATCGCAGTTGCGTTGAGATTCCGTAGGCGAAATAAAAATTAAGATGATCATTTTATCAGCGGAATAATATGGACTTTTTTTTGAATTTTAAGGAAGATACAAATTCTATAATTAACGTTTCCGACGTCCTTACGAAAAGGCTTACCTACTTACTAGGTAATTATTTTAATGACTACTTAAGCACTTACAGATAGTGCCTCTTGTACTCCTTATAAATTAAGTATTATCGATTACACCAACATGTTATTCCTAGTTTAAATTATTGTACCGTAGATTATCAAAGGTATTTGGGATAAGGTATTTATATATACTTTTTATTACTGTTACTTTAATTTTATTTCGAAACTCGAAGATAAAATGCATTTTTTCAAAGTATTATTTTGTGGTATTGAAAGGTCATTTTTACTATCGTACTTCGGATGAATATTTTGCTGCAGTATAATGTATTTAAATACTTTATTTCATATGTTTTTATTAAATGTTTTCATTACCAATTTCAACAACTTTTAATAGTTATAAAGTAATTTTTAAACAATGTACGAATACGCCTGCACAAGCAAGCGTATCCGTTTAATATTTTAGACCATACCTACACAATTATTGATTTCTACTTAGACATATTCGTATAGGCTCATTAAGTATTAAGGCGCGTAAAGTCTTAAAATGAGTATTTTTAGAAAATTTATGGTTATAAGTTTATAGGAAATAAAATTAGTTTAACAGTTCTTTAAAATATGCTGAATAATATTATAATATACTTTTGATTACTGTTCCTTTACTTTTATTTCGAAACTGAGAGATATAAAATGCACGCACATGTGGTATTGAAAGGTCATTTTTACTATCGTACTTCGGATGAATATTTGGCTGCAGTATTATGTGTTTAATTTATTTTATATATTTTACCCCAATTGCAACAACTTTTAATAGTATACAACTGTAAAGTAACTTTAATACAATGTACGAATACGCCTACACAAGCAAGCATACCCGTTGAATAAAGTAGACCATACCTACACAATTATTGATTTCTATTTAGACATTCGGTTCATTAAGAGTTAAGGCGCATAAAGACTTAAAATGAGCATTTTTAGAAAATTTATGGTTAAAAGTGTATAGGAAATAAAATTAGTTTAACAGTTCTTTAAAATATGCTGAATAATATAATGAAACGATCTCTACTCTGAATATTGGCTTTGTTAGGGGTGCAACCCTTCTCATAACTTTATATTTTACAAAAAATAAAATATTAGCCTTTACGTTAAAGATACTATAGGGAGTTTACCTCACACAGCTAAAGAGTTCGATTCTATTTACATTCGCCAAGATCAAATTTAAAAACAGTCTCGCTTATTTTAGATGTTAGTACATTCCTGTCTTTCTGTTTCCTGCTTTAAATATTTTTTTATAAAATTGGGTAATAGTCCTTTAAAAGATGAGGTGTAAGATGAGATGAGGGTAAGAGATTACCTCAAAAAATGTAGTTAAATTTAAAAGTTTGATAATTCAATTCAAAAACAAATCGTCCTGAACAGTGATAAGTTACGAATCGAAAAAAATATCTTTGGTATATTTGTTCCGAAAAGATGACGTATCGAAATATTTTTTGTCAAGTGCAGACGAAAAGAAAATATTTAAAAAAGGATTATTTGATGAAACCCAAACATTGGCGTTATAAAATCACAAGGGAAGATACTTTAAAATATGAAAAAGATTCGAGAGAGAGATAAATATCCAATGATTAGTCTCGATTGGCTTAATTTTATTGTCCAGTATTTAGTCTTTACACTTAGGTACTTTTTCTTTTAAGTTTATACCATTGATGAACATACAATTATATTAAAATATTTACATAAAATACCAATAAACATCCTTATGAGCTCAAGCTCATATTTTATTATTAACTTTTATGATATATCCTAGCCATTAAAAAAATCTAGTTTTATTATTAATATTTTTATAGTTTCTAAATTTGATTTCTCGTTTAGTATGAAGTAGTATTCATTGTACCTAATTTAGGCTTTGATTCCAACGTTATTTCCTAGTATCAAGGAACTTGGTCAAGGAAAAAATCTTTGGTATTACATCTCTGTCATCTTAGAGATTGGAGACATCTTTGATAGCAAAGATTCTTTAAGCTATTGGTCCCTGTTGTTATCGCTAAATGGCAATCGTAAAACAATCCTTACAGAACTTGAATTTTGACCGTCATGAAATTTGGCATTTGTTACTTTGTGATTTATATCTAGAAGAGATGAAGAAAACTTACCACTAGCAGCAGCAGCTTCAGCTCCTTCCTCGTTTACCTCAATGAAAGCCTTTTGAATGGCATTACTCACAAACAGACGGCTTTTTTCACCATCAAGAAGGTTCTCCAATCGAGCTGTTTCAGGGCTGAACAACTTCGTCACACCGATCTGAAAAATAGAAAAGAATCGTATGTCAATAGAAGTCTTCAAGTGTTGGAGATTTCATTCGATCTATTCTATTCTAATTTAGGAATGTTATTTGATACTCACTTTTTGAAGTGCATCGTTCAGGTTAATAGTAGTTTCAATTTTGAATTTAGGAATGTAAATGTTGAGTTCAGTCTCATACATATTCTCTGTGGCTTTCTCCAAGAGACTAGGGTCCTTCAGTTTCTCTTGAAGGTCAGTGATACCGTCAATCTCGTCAGGCAGAACAATCAGGAATGAAAATTCTCCGCCTTCGTAGAAAAGCTCAAGAAGCTGTGAATAAATAGGACATTAATTTTTCACCCTTGGAAAAACACAACGTGGTTAATTGTTGGCTGAAGACACAATTTTTTTCGAGATTATTTATTAATAATCATTACAAATATCCTTTACCTATGATAATTCAATATGCTAAATATAATATTATATACCTGAGCTTTCAGTTCGTTGCTATAGCCAAACTTGAAATTACCGTTTTTGTACATGGTCGGTACTTGAATCTTCTTGTCCTTGGTAACGTGGAAGTCACGTTCGTGAGTTTGCGCTTTTTCGAATTTATCTGCCCAGCTACCCTGTTATCAAAATATTAAAAATACCTTCAATCAACTAATAATCCTTCTAGTTGACGCCGAAACGTTTTCGTCAATTTTGCAGCTTATATCTCAATTTATGCAAAAGAGTTGGAATTTAAGGTGCCTTTGCAGCCAATCATGAAGCTGCAGGCCGTATAGGAGGGCAGTGGCACCGTTACGTTTTGCAACAGCGTGTATGTGGTAAAGACGTTCCTCAGTGATATTCCGCGGCACTTCAAGTAAACTATCTACCAATTTCAGCTTTTTACTTTTGTTCTTCTAATCGTGAATACTCCTTATGTAAGAATATTATAGTGAGATACATAATCAAGAGTTTAGGTATAGAAGAAACCCGTACTTCCTTCAACCTGATGCTGCGACACAATTAAATCTGTAGATCTGATCAGCTAAGCTTTCCTATTTATTCCTTATTTTGTCAAAAAAGTAAAATAAATCACCTTGAAATAAATAGCGTTAACTAGAACAGCTCGTGTATTAGATCCTAAGCTGTCTGCCTGCACCAAATCCTTAATACGGTTGTTTGTGTTATCTTCAACCTGAAAACAAATATAAAAAGTAAGAAATTTCTGAAATAACAGAATACATAATAATATACGAGGAAGATTTCACAGTACAGCTGAGTATCCTGACTAGCGTCACTAAAACTTCAACTGTGTCAGTGAGTTGAATTATTTTTATGTCCTTCCTATTATTACGATTATTACTACAGGCTTCTCTAAACTTTTTGTTCTTTTTAAATTAGAAGCTTTTATTTTTAATATATGTCACTCCTTAAAATTTAAACATATTGCTGAGTAGACAGACCTGTCAATAATCATAAACACACAGAGAGGCAGTTATTGATGACCTACAATTTCGCAAACCTTGAGCTTACAAGTAGTACAACAATAGTATTACAGCTATACATATTAGAAGAATCGACAGTATATAGTAATATTTTTCTTGGATCAATATTAAAAAATGCCTAATAAGTGGAGTATGGAATGTTCCAATCTACATCAATTTAATAAGAGTAAGCATTAAGAGGCCTCTCCTTAAACCTTCTAACAAACGGTGCTAGCTCCCTAAAATTCTGCCGATTATTTATAAAACTCAGTTGCGCAGTATCAAGATTCAAAATATCGTACCCTGCTTCAAAGTAATATACACATGAGTAAATGACGTAAGTCATAAAAATTTCACTAAATTTTGTCTAATCGTATTACACAAAATAAAATATTGTAATATAGTATCACAATTCTGCATACCAAGTTACTAATGAATAAAAAGAGGAGAAATACCCAATGTTCTCACAAAATCGAACTATTTTGAAAATAGAAAGACCGTACCTTCACCAAAAAATTTGTTTTAGACTCCTCACTTATTTGGACTACTAAAGTGATAACCACGTAGTTAACCTGATCCTTTATTTATCACATCGTGATACTCTGATCTCTGATCTGATTTCTGTGATACTTGCCTTGTATCGCGGAATGGATATGCAATTTTCTTGGTGGCAATTATTTTGACTGCCATTCTTACCCATGAGTTGATTGTCCTAGCAGCTTGCTCATTCTGAACAAAGTTAAGCTGTTGAACTTCAGAATTGAAAACATCCCTGGAGACAGCGGCGAACTGCTCGTTGAGCTTGTAACCTTGAGGAATGTACACCTTATTCGCAATCTTAAGCTCAACTCCTTTGACGTTCTTTACAGTTTGGCTTACGAAAGAGAATGCTTCCTTAGTCTAAAAAAATAAATAAAAAACTACGTTACTTATACCTACATACTTTTCGAACATTACTTACACAATGAAATTAATGGGAGTTGTATTTACTTAAGAATGTAATTTTTGTTTCTACCCTCAGTTTGGTAATTGCATATGTCTTTGGAAATCCACTTTTCAAAATATTATAATTATAGGACTCACTGTAGATTAATGGGAGAGGGATCTGCCTACTTACAAGAAAATGTATTTTCTTTTGTGTCTGCGATTAAAGGTAAATTATCTTTCAAAATCAACAAAAGAAATAAATTGTCAATATGATACAATCTGTGTGAAGACTGTGATGTGACAGTCAAACTTTTTAATAACTATGAATCACATTCTATACTAAATATTTTATTAAATGTACTTACAGAGTTATCATTAGGAAGGCCGAGGGCAGTAAGGATTTCGTCGTGTGATTCCCCAACGGATGCTAAACCGAGCTGTGCCAAGGGAGACATGACGGAGAAACCTGACATGACCACGCTGTTGCCAGGGTTTGCCTTTGCGATTTCCTGCATAAAAGTTGACACACTTTATTAATTTGAGACATTAAATTAATATCAGAATTCAGTATTCTTTGCCGGTACACGTACTCCCTCCGTCATACAACATGGGTTCCTTCAAAAGAATATGAAAAAGCACTTTTTGAGCCGGAAAGGTGGAGATGGCTAGGGAAGTATGTCGCATACTATGAACTTATAATCAGGTAGTGTCGAGTCATTTGCAGAGCTTTTTATAAAAAAAAATGGTAACACTTAGAGATGATGCAGTAATTATTCATGTATTTATTTAATGTCATCTTAAAAAGTATAAATGCGCTTTGATTTATATAATTAAATAGGATCAAGATGCGTGAGTCTTTCTGAAATTGATGTATACAATGTTATATATCAACTAGAATGTTTGATCTTGATTGTTTTTTGTGAATTTGAGCAAAATTTGTGTTCAGTTCTATGATTACATATACTTATTATGTTCCATTATGCCAAAACTGTTTTGCGCCACTTTTTTACTTATAATTTATTGTTAACGTAGGTGGTTTTATAATTATAATATCTACACTATTTTCAGTATGTAAACTTGTAATATCTAGATTGTATAATTTTTTGTTGACCTGAATAAATAAAAATAAAAAACCTGAAGGACCTAAACTTTATTCACAGGGAGAGAATTTTTTTAGTATGTATTATAGTTGTACCAGAAGACCACGCTCTTCCTCGACGTACATAATAATTATTTGCCACCAAGTGTGTGAATGTGGATTTGTATTAGAGATTGAGTGAGCATTAAAATAGGATAGAATAGAACATATCTTTATTTTATATCAGTAAATTCAAGAAGAGAAGTACACAAAAAAATATTTCACTAATTTTGTACAAAGGGTAACCTTATCGCTAAAAGCGATCTCTTCCAGGTAACTCTTAGTCCAATATGTATTATATTTTTTAAAACTTTAATTTTAAACTTTGGTGTTAATCATGATTTACTAAATATTTTAAATTTTACAAGGTAGACATAATAAACATTAACAGATAAATACTTTATAACCATGTCACTTTTTTATTTGACTGTTACAAAGTCTCTGAGATAGTCTCTGATATTTTAAAGCTGCAATATACTAATATTGTCCGCTTAAAATTAATTAGGTTGCTTGCCTCGTAAGCTAGACCAAAAATAACCGTACATAGTTATATTGATAGCTGTTCGGGGCTTGTCATTGAGGAAAAACATTTATTTTCCTGTTTACAATCAAGTACAAAATATGTACACAAGAGTACAAAATTTACCTGAGGCACTTAATTAGGCATCTCAAATGAAGATAACTTATGACGTAATTTTTTATTAGAAAAATTACTGATTGTTTTAACAAGGGCGTCTTATTAAGAATTAATTTAAAGTAAAGCTCTCAGCGTCGAATGTTAAGTGAATGATTATAGGACACGACGAAATTTCACAAGTGATGAAGTTGTGTTTCTCAGAAGGCAGGCGCTTTTTACGATAACTTAAATATAATTTTTAAGATTTTAGTTTTCGTTATATTAATGAAATCATACTCTGCTGTTTGAAATCTATATATTTTTCTAAGAATATTGCAGAGATGTTGCACTAGTAACTCTAATTATCGATGGCTATAATGTGTAGACAAGAGCAATAAGTATTTATTTGAGCCACACCCTGTCTTACGAGTGGCCCAATGTGATAAAATATTTTTTTATATCGTGTATACATTGTTTGATTTTATTGTGATTTTTGAGGTATTATCTGTAATCGAGTAGTATCTAAGCCTCAGTAGTAGATTTCTCAGTTACTATACAGAATTGGTACTTGGTACTTGGTTTAACCTACAGGTTTCTAGTACAAAAAATGGAAATATATGCGATTAAAATTAGCATTGCTACTTTTTATTGTATCTAAAGAAAGAAAAAAGTAAATCGTAACCTAAGCTCGGTTTCTAAAAACTATTCCAATATATTTTTGAAATAATTTCAACATCATTTTTATTTCATAGATAAAATAAAAAAGAAACGACAATAGTGTAACAAGACCCGCCATAAGTAAGTAGCCTTCGTCAGTGTTTCGAAAGCAACGGGCAGTGAAAAGGAACAATTGTAATTTTTTCCAAACATCAAATTGTACCGTTTTTTATAACAGTCTTTTTAATTTTGATGATTTAATGAAGGATTTCATGATAAAAATGATGAGTAAACTTGCAAATAAAACAAGAACATTTTGTGTAATATACTATCGGAAATAATTTTAGCAATTGGATGCTTACTTTAGAATAACTGTATTAACCGTAAGTTATAGGAGACAACACTAATATTATTTATTATAGCAAGAACAGTCATAATTTGACAAATAAGTAACTTTTTGAACAAAATCACAGTTGATATTTGATAGAGATAAAGCTATTAGAAATTTGGATAGAGAATTTGTAAGTTGCTAGTTTCAATTAAATTGATTTAATCAGTTCCTACATTTAATATCAATTACAATTTGAGAGGTGATTAGTATTCGTAGTAAACTTGTTATTAAGTTTTAAACTAGCTACATTTAGCGCACTTTGTCATCTACACTGTTAAAATGTTTCCAATGTAATATATTGTGTGGACCATCTATAGCTAAAGCAAATTATATTACAACATCTCCATTTTATCTTTGTATATTTATAATAAAAAGCTTATGACGGCCGTCTGGTTGAGTCACCAGTACCCTGTCTTACCGGTAGGTCTCGGGTAATATAGTTATAATAATTACCAGATAAAAGGTGTGAATGTAAGAAGCTTTATTACTATTTATATAAATATTTTAATGTACTACGGATACGGTTGTATTTACGGATTTGGAAGTTCCACAAATGAATGAAATGGTCTAGTACATTTAATAAAGATGGTATTTCAACCAAAGACTAATTATTTATTGGGTGATTTGAAGAGAGTATCTAATTCATTAATCCCTTTCAAAACCATAAACCAATGACAATTAAATTAGACTTTAAAAACTTCATTCACGTATGTTTGTCGTCATCTATCATTGATCTGTAATTATAAAAAAAGCTTAAAAATAATCAAAAACTTACAGAGAAAAATTTGGCGGAGAATTGGTTGGTTGATGTCGATACCAGTTTCTGCACAGCTGATTCTTCCGCCATGGCTATGGCCACCAAGGCTAATACTGCAAATGAAAAATTTAATTTAGTATTATTATGAAATAAGGTTTCATAATAAATCAAATTAATACCATTACATTAATATTAAATTATTATTATATAAATCTATAATTTAAAATTTAAAGTCGCTATTTTATTTAAATGCTAACTAAAATAGACTAGGACCATATTCCACTCGCATGAAATTGTATATAATAGAGAAAAAATATATCTAATTAGAGCTTGTTTCCTTCCATGTTAAATTCTAAGTAACTGGTCGATCTATTTCAATTGTCTTTGCGGGCTAAATCCAGCTACTGACCACAAAGCTAAGTTAAAAAAGTCTACTTGAATACTTGGCAAATTTGGACTACGAATTAACGGAAAATATATTTGAATGGCTATTGTGTGACAGAACATCATTCTCTCTCTCTCTCTACACACACACACACACACACACACACACACACACACAGACACACAGACAAACACACACATAAACATTATAATGCTCACAACCATAAACACGTATTAACAACATCTTATTAGGGGAAAATGAATTATTGTCATCATTACCTAAGCAATGCAATGCAGGGGAAAACTAACCTGAAACACTAATAACTATCACGGGTTGCAGGAATCCTAAGTAACATTACTTCTACTATTTGGATTCATCGCATAATCTTAAATCATCTTCCAATATTGAAACACAGTCAAAGTGAAATTAAAACCAAAATAAGTATCATACATTAAGTGGATTGCATATAAATATTGTTTGTTCTCATTTTAGACGTAAGCCCCCATCAATACAGGTTATAATTCGAACATGCTAGAAAGAGTAGACTTTATCATCACGATATTTAGATACGGCCGACGGGATAGAATTAGATATTTTAAGTTATCGTTGTGTAGTCTTTTTTATAATGATTACTACATACTACATGAGAAAATAACAAAAGAGTTTTTACTTTTTCGTTATTAAGAAATTTTTAAAAACCGGTCATGTCACGGTTTTTTCTTGTCTATGTTTTTTTTAAAAGCCAACAATAGAAACCCGTATAATTGGCAGGTTCTTGCTATTACTTGTTGGATTTTGTTTATTTAGACAAGCATCTATGACCTAACTCATTGTACAAAGAGTTCGTATAGCATGCTGTTTGAACGACTAATACTTTTTTGACTTACACTAACACTTTTTAAATCTGGCCTCCAATAAAAAAATATGCAAGCCGATTATCGTAAATTTTGAATTTGGAAGTATATTTTATTATTAAACAATTTCCAGCTCGCTCGAGTTAAACAGAGGACAACTTAGCAATGTTTGGTCTATGATAACCTACAAAGATGTTGAAAAGTTTTAGAATTGGGATAACTTAATAAAATTTAATTACAACATAAATGACATTTGGAATGATATGGAAGATCTGAATTAAAAGTTCAGTACGTAATCTGTGAAACCGCGTATAAGTGCAGGTTTTACACAACTATATATTCCCGGGAACCTCATGGAAATTCAAATTTAATTGTGTCTGGATTGTGCAACTTGACAATTACCAATTAGATAAAAACTAGTTTGGCAAAACCAAAGTCAATAAAAAATGAAATCTTTTATAAAAAAAATACAATTCTAATCTAAATATTCTAAAAATTCCTAAACATTCCTAAATATTCCTAAACCCAATAGTAACCTTGTTTTTTTAAAGTTAAATATACTTTAGATTTGTGTGAAGCGGTTCATTTACATTGGGCAGGATTTTATTATAAATGTGTATACATTTCCCCATAAAACAGTGACTTGTAAGAGAGTGCTTTGTGTCTGGATAAACATGGTTTAAATAGAATTCCGTTGGTTTAAGTTCGATCTCGTCGAGCACACAATTTACAGTACTCCAAGAAATATCCAAGTTATTTTTTTCATTTACCCTAATTTATTTCAAATAAAACCGTTTCCCGAAAGTTCTAGACTTTCCAGCGCCAATAAATAAATAAAAACTTTTTTTAATACTAACACAGTAGTGTTATTTGATTGCCATGATGTAATCAGGAAATTATTCTGTTACCAACGAACACTACGTAATTTTTTAAAGCCCGATGTTTATTACAAGCCACACATTGAATCGACTATTAATAAAGCTAAAGGATCAGATAAAAAACGTCAGGTATTTAGAAGGTAGAAAAATAAAATTTAAATATTTTTAAGAACTATTAATGTAATCTATGATTTTATTTTAATTATAATTATATTAAAGTTAAAATAATCGAATTTCCGTTTTTGCAGACATATTAAGGGAGATAGTTAATTTTTATGAATAATAATACTAATCTGCTTTAATTAATCTGTGAAGTGTTTTATTTAACAGTAATTTTTGCATACAAACGCAAACTTTTATAAATTTGCCCCGTTTAAATATGATGTAACACGATATCCTAATTGCAATAAAAACTATGATGACATGTTAGTAAAAAGCGCGAGAGTATGCTTACCGAAAACAAACGTCTTCATTTTTGATGTATTGATGTTTTCCGTTTGACCACTGGACCTCTACTAACGAGTTTCAATGAAGTAGGTGTGATATAAATAATAGCGTAGTCGTTGACCATCATCGACCACAGTACATGTTAATGAAGTAACTCGCTTAGTCACAGACGTATTTAAGTGAGTAAGATGGTTAGCTTCATCTTAACTTCATTCCTTAATACTATTGTGCCGCGTGAGGATCATATTAGTTTGCTTTTCAGTGTGAGCGTCCTGATGCAAGATACGAAGTTATGAATTTTTAAATGTTGATAGGGCTGGTAACACTTTCAAAGATTCTGTTTATCACTTTCATTCGTTTAATGGTAGATTTATCAATAATTTTTAGTCGAATTAAATTTAACTCAAGATTTTAAAATCAGCTATAAGTGCCAAATAAAGTTTATAAATTACCTATGTTATTATTATTGTGATTTATTTAAATATAAATATTTTTTAATTGATTCATTTTGTAAAAGATATACATTTTAGTAAGGTGTGCTACTAAATGCAACGAGTTTTTTAAATTGTTGTTATTTTTTCGCTTGTTTTATATGAATTTATTTTTGTATAATTGATTTGGAAATTTTTATAATAATCGAAACTTAATTGAACTTAAAACGATAATTAAATATTTAAATTCCCCTTATCACGTTTACAATGATAACTTACTCTGTTTTAATATACTGTGGGCATTTAGTAGTTACCTATGGATGCACGTAAACAGTAACATGGGAAAACTATATTGCTTATTAATAATTCAGTTTTTTCTTTGAAACGTTCAGTTTGTGATAAATAAGGAAATCTGTACATACAAAAAATGGATGTTTGTTTGAGATGCAATAATAATATTTATCTTTTATGGACACGCAGTAAAATCTATTGTAAAATATACTTTCAAATATATATGTTATACGGTATTGTTTTCATATAAATATCATACACGATATTACCTTTGCATTAGGTTATGCAGCTACTCAAAGCCGATGGAAATTATTAAAAATTTCGTCGAAAAACATATTGTTTTGTGAAATTATTGTACTTAATAAGTATTTGTGTTGACTTTTAACACGAAGAATTCCTGTAGGTTAAATATATTTTTTATGATGTTAAAGACATTGAGAAATTTCCGGTGGTAGTCCTCCTCATCGAATTAGCATCCAAATATTTCATTTGACGCTTTGGCGCTGTCCCCGTGTTATATTTCATTTGGCGCTGATAATTTCAGAGCTACTTTCAAGTATCATAGAAGAAATAAAGAATTATACGGCTGTATGGGAGTGATTTCTTTGCTCTCGCATATAATGGTGAATCAAAAAGTAATAATACGTAATGGCTACCCAACTATAAATTTTAATTTTATTCATTATTATAAATGTACCGTGAAATTAATTGAGAATAAGATATTTACGATTTTGTCTTTTGTAACTAATTCACCTACTTCTTAGTAGTGACATCAGAATACGATAAGGTATTTTGAAATAACAAATAAGTATCACGTTATAAGAATATTTGACAAGTTACTGGTTAATAGGACACGATAATTAGTGGAAACATTATACAAGCATTCGAATATCCAACTAATTTGAGAAATACTGTAACCTAAGAAGAAATAGTACTAACACTGGAACGAAGATTTCGAAAAAAGAGACTGAACCAGAAATGGTTGTTTTCACAGTAGCACTAAGGTCACCGACTTCACTCATATGATTAGCAAGTTTAAGGGCAAACCGAATAACTAATAGCGCGCAGAATGGACATCCGCCCAGCGCGAATTCTTGCAGCACCAACTATCTTCACTTTCTTCTTTAAATTCTTTTCACCTTATGATATCAAACAATTTGCAAATATTCATAAACATATTTTATATCTCAAGGATTTCTAAATATCTAGTGCTCTGTTTTTCTCATAAGCTATTCATAAATCAGCAGAAGCTATTTGCAGCTCTCAACACACAATTTCGCCTTAAGATAAACGTTTATAAGTATATAATCTTCTTGGGAGGTGAATAACTTCTTTCTTAAATTCAGTTGTAGCACGCCATTATTAAACTTCTAAGGTTAATAATGCGTTTAAAATATAGATTAGGGTTGATTATGATACTATCAAGGTACCTCAGTTCATACAGACCTGTGTCTAGTTATTTTATGAAAAAAAGTCTCAAGTTATTACCGGTTCTTATCTAAATGAAGCCTTAAAGGGGAAATATTATAAGCTGAAGGAAAAGATTTTATGATTGTAAAGAACCCATGACGTCAAATAACTATCTTAACATAATAAGTGCTTACGTAGAATACTTTTAAATACCACCTGGCACTGTGGCATTTGCGAGCGATTTCAAGCAATCCACGCTTCTTACAAGCACTAGTTCTAGTAAAATATAAACGCTTATATCACAAACAGTTCTTTTAGAAATTATCCAAAAAATCATGTTCTTTGGTGGAATAAAGGGCAAACAATGAAAAAGTTAAACAAGTTATTCAATTACACAAATAGCCCCCTGGGACTAACTGTGTAACTTTTAAATCTATAACAATTGTGAGGTGTGAGGTTGTGAGGTTTTTCATAAAATCATCACTGCGTTGTAAAAACATGTCATAATGACACAGAATAGTAGCAATGAATGTTTTATATGTGTCAGAATGAAAGCGAAAGGGATATTCGGAGTTATACAATCAACCATCTGCTCTGACCGCTGTGGTTTTGTCCGCCGAGTTGAGCCAGGACTTGAGTAAACCTTATAAATTTCAAATTAAAATATTCGGAAGTTTACGTTCAAATACCTATCTTTAATAAGCTTTTGAATTATTTAATGTGCGTTACAGAATGACAATGTTTCATTTTACACCGACCCCATCTGCCATCGATATCCTGACGTGTCCGGGTGCTAGTAAAAATCCATATTAAGATGAGTGAGATGTAGTTAAGCTATTAACGCTGGACATTCCTGTTTATTTGTAGATGATTCGAGCAAGTATTTCCTTAGGCACCGCTTGAAGTTGCTTCTGGGTAAGTACCACCGAGAAAGGTATTGTGAATTTCCTACATTGCCATCTATATTATGTTTGTGTACACGACACTGAATTACCGGGTATAAGCACGCCTACAGAAGTTCAACAAACATTAAAATATTATATTTTATTTATTTACAATAGTTATTAAAAACACATCATAGTTTTTTAAGAGGTGAAAAAGATAAAATAAGTGCCGTATACAGTAAAGTTAAGTTTCATACTAGTATATAATATCAGAAATGCGAAAGGAAACTCGTACGTCTTTATATTTGTTTTTGACACGATTTCGCGTCGATACTCTTTATCCGATTTGGATGAAAATAATCTGCATAGAGTTAGATTACACCCCGAGGAAAGACCAAAGTAGTCGCTTTAAATTTAGTTTCAAAGATAGTACATTATACATTAGCACATACGTCTTTTTGATCGCACTTATAGCCGTTAGCGGACACTAACCTTCTTATGTCAAAGAGCGAGACAACCAGAGAGAACATTAGGTGGTGGTCATAATAACCTATCATGACACCACCAGCACTATGAAGAACTGACTTAATGACTAATATTACAGGAGTATTCTGGAGTCAAGAACATGGAGCGGATGCTAGTAGAATCGCCACCAATGTTTTAGACATTATTGTCCTTCCTGCAATTTGTAAAGTATGTTAAGTATACAGTTTAATATGATTATCTGTATATTTTACACACAGGATTATGAAACATTGTAAATAAGAAAGAATGCTTATATTTAGTCTCTTAGTGTCGCTGACAAGAGCATTTACAAAGTTTTTTTTTATAAAGAAATAGGTAATACCCGTACACTTACCTCAACACCCAATAAATTTGTCCAAGGGTAATGGTAGAACATAGACGCGATTCTTGATTTCACAAGTTTTTTGACTGCTATAATAGATTGAAATTGCGCAAAACTCTCCTACATAAATTTGCAGAGCATTTTATCAAGGCGCTCGATCCTTGAACGAACCAGATTGCAGATGCTTGAACAAGAATGTATTTCCAGTTCAAATATAGTGAGGTTAATTCCTGCACGAGAAGATTAAAAGTGATTTAAGTCTAAAACATTAAAAATTCTAATTCCATGTCATACAATAAGATCTATAATTATTTCTATTTGATATTTGAGAAACACGACATATTGATTTTGACATATTGATGTAAGTTTACAGCAACATTAGTTGGCTTGCATCTTCTGTAAAATGAGGGTTCTGTCAGAAATTAGTAGTATATCCAATTTGATCACATTGAGTGTAACATAAATATAACACTTATTTGTGATAAGAAATCCTAAGACAAACGTGAATGGCACATAAATAAACCTAGCAAAGGTTATTTTATACATATTTATTTTTCATTCACGAATCACTTCTAGAAGACGTCCATTTGTCAATTAGTTAATCGATTTTGACGGCACATGGCCAATTAGTGCAATAAATGTAAAACAATGAGTTATGTCAAATTATCAGTTAATGTTTTTCGAATATATATTCAAACCTACGCTATGTAAACCGAACTCTGAGTGGTTAAGCCGTAAACGTAGAATTCACACCAAAGCGGAATTATTTTCTATAATATGGACGAATTCATAAACGAAAGAAACTTTTTGATTTTCGAACGTAAGGGTCGTAGCGGATTCTTATGACATAATTTGACACAAGTAATAAATCATTCTCATTGCCAAAATCAAAAAAATTACTTCCCCTAACTTAGCATTTTCAACTTATTTTACAAGACACGTCTCATCAAGAACAAGAAAATAAGTGAGACTATATATAGTATAAAATAAAGTATTATTATTTATATAACACATTAGAATCAAAATATATTTCAGAGTGCGGTTTTAGATAAATTTTCGCTCACGAACGCTTAGGTTGTGGAATGAACTCCCTGCAGAGGTTTTCCCAACAGACAGTCTTTCAATCAAAAAGAGGTTGTGACAACTCTAGTGTTGCAAGCGTCCATGTGCTGCAGTGACCACTTTCCATCAGGTGGTTTGTATGTTTATTTGCTACCCTTATTTTATAAAAAATATATTGTAAGCAGAAAAACCAGCGGGTAATACCCGCCTACTCGCACAAAGCGCCTATATAAGGAGGAGCACGGCAGTGGGTCTCCAGCCGGCGCATTATTAGGATCGTTACTTTGCCTGTTCACGAATTGATATTTAGCTGATTAACTGATTATTTGTTTGTTTGGATGTTTTCTCTTAAATTATTTGTACATAAAGTGAAGGCGACTTAGGTCTCTACACAAGCTGTCCTTATCAATGCGATTTATTTCAATGTAATTTACATATTATGTTATGTAACATCTATCACTTTAATATATTACCAAGGAACTTGTTAATAAACATAGATTTATAGGAACAGTATTCGTGTATTTTAACGAGTAATCCTTTAGACAGTATATTTATTATAACTTTGTAAACATTTTTTTAGATTTATTCTCAACGCAACTCCAATATACAGTTTAACATGGAAATAATGACTGATATAATAAGTTTTCATGTCAGCAAAACAGGAAATTAAGGTACTTGCTTTGTATAAGGGAACACGCTTAAATATGACTACAGTAGTGATCTGAATATACCTAATATGAAGAAAAATATAAGCTACGAATGGGTATATACGCAATACTCCATAGAAAGGATTGGGTAAATACCCTTAAAGCAAGTGTGAAATATAATTACTTGTAATCGTATTGACACTTGGCAGATAGAATGTTATACACAGTTAAGGAAAGACGATCAATATAAACAATTGTAGCAGTCTACCGTTTGCAAATGTAGCATTCACTTTCGAACCTTATTTTATTTAGCTGTATTGAATGTTTAAGTTACCTTATTAAGTGGTATTGATAGTTCATAATTTATATATATATCTACAACTTGGTGGAGATTAAAGTCTTCGAGGAGGTGTCTCCGCAATGATTTAGATCTAATTAAAGTTTAACTCAAATGCCAAATTATGAGAGTTAAACTGGGTTTGAAAATGTAAAAGCAAGAATTTTTTTTCACCGTAAAAATCTCCGAGTTGCGTGTGACTACCTGCACCCTCAGACAATCTTATTTATAATTTTAACAGTTTTATAAGTAGATCAAATAATTTAAAATTGTATATTTATATAAGAATATGGGACATTTATTTTTTCATTTTGATTTGACATGGATGGACACCAACCTAATTAAGTTCAAGTATTATATTAAGCTCCAGTCAAATTCTAAGAAAAATTTCACCACTTAAAACCTCTTTTATAAACCCTTACTGATTAACACTTTTTCAAATGCGACCCCTTATGAATACCTTGTTTCGGACCATCGGAAGTACAAAAAGTTTAGTCATTTTGTCCCATGGTATAAAACAATAAATTCAACAATGGTCCTTATAGGGATAGGGAATTAAAACGACTGTTTCTTTGTGAGAAAACTTACTATTACAAATATAATTAAAAATTAAATGTATCGTTAATTATAATATGTCTGGCCTCAAGAAATTAATATAGTCAATCGGTTTTCCCAAATAGTTTCTCCTTTATCCACCTTACCATTTGTATACTGCTGTTATCAAGATAGAAACGATGTCGTCTATTCGCAAAATGGTCAAAGTTGCCAAGTTTACCCAACCGGGCAGATGAATGACGACACCAGGGCAATTAAGGCGATAACAGAGAAACTTGCAATCTGAACAGCAGTTTAATAGTTGATCACTTATTTATGTGGATAATGGAATAATCTACTCTATGCATAGATGACAATAGAGACTATTGCATTCAGTGTTCTTTTTTGGGATGCTTAAATCTTAATTTTTCTATTTTACAAACTTCTAGATGCTACCAAAATTAAAGGCATACCTTATAGCTATGGATTGAAATTTGTTTTTTTTATCACTGCATCAGAAATATCACAAATTAAGAAATTACAGTCCAAGAAAAGAATTTTCTTGTTTTTATATAATAAGTAATGTAATAATGATAATAATATTTCTCACACTCACCTTTTATCTAGCTCAAAGTAAGCATCACTAAAAGATTCTGTTATAGATACTAGACAACGGAAAAATATAGATAGTATATAATTTATATAATATCTATATTTCTCTTATATATATATATATATTGATATTATCGGTCAAAAGTTGTCTAGTAGTATTTAAATGGTTATCTTTTCAATTTTTTGGGAGTAGCTCTTGTTGTATTTCTCTTGATGATAAGAGATAAAAAGGGTAAAGATCAAAGTCAGTTACACTCCTCAAACACAGAGGTATTGGCTGTCTTACATTACTGAAAACAGTAAATGTTGTTTAAATTATTTTTTAGGTAGTAGACTTAGTTAAGTAGTAGTGTACAACCTTAGAGGACTAAGAAAGTCCTACCATAAACCAAAGGTAAACTAGCAATCGTTAATTGAATCCTTATTTTCTGGATCGAGGATCACCAATTTATTATCTGTTTTTAATATGTATACTGTAAACAATTTTATATACCCTACAACTAGCAAGCTACCAGCTGGTTGTAAGCGGTTACAATAAACTGTAGACCATTGCAACAACATGTACTCTGAAAGTAAACGCATTACTGAATTTCTTAGACATAGTAACAACTTTTTGTTGTGGCAACATATTATATTATTACTTATCGCCAAAGTTTCAAGATAAAAATGATAACCATTTTAATTGACCTCGCCATAGAGTAAGCAACGTATTAGTAATTACACAATCAGCTAATCTTAATTAAAGTACTTATTATTTGAATGCGAGATTGTTTGTTCGTTATTTTTTATGCTTTCACGACATAACTGCTCAACATGTTTCTATGAAAGTAAGCGTATTGATACAAAAATAAAATTAATAATTTATTTCCTCATCACAATAAGTAACAGAGATAAAATACATTCTAGAAAGAAAATAATTATTTTATTTTCTGGTAAAAATTAAATTTTCTCCAAGATGAGATAAAGACTTCGAGCCTAATTATATCTTTGCACTCTTAAATTAAATTTACGTTGAGTACATCCCGCTCCGCCATTGTGCTATAGAAAAAGGTCAATAAGTTTTCGAACTGTCAAAAACTTAAATTAAGACAGATTTATAGAATCTAAAGCAATTTTAATAATGCAAGGAGAAACCTGTATTTTCAGACGTTTCAATAAACTCTTTCTAATATCACTTGATATGTCTATACTTTTTAAACTGGCTTCACAAAAAGGAAGAGGTTCTCATATCGTGGTATTTTTTTTGTTCCCCGATTTCCCTTATTTTATCTAGTGTAATGGCCGGTATCAATTCCCGGAGCATTTTGATCCAAGGGGGCTATTCTGCTTCCCTTATCCCAGTGTCTGCTGTCCTGCAATACCTCTAGGATGTAGTCGTTAAGTACGTTTGGAGTCAGCAGCTTTATGTCTTCAGGTATGTATGTGTATGTGTAGGTATGGATGTCTATGTGAGAGGTCCTCTGTTAGAATACAGGGTTTACAAATTCACCTTAAGATTACGAACCATCCCGGAGTCGATTCGAATTTCTTGTTCACACTTTCGCCGAGTAAGCAGCCGCCTCCCACTATTAGCGGTTTTTGGTTTGGTCATAACTTTTATTTTCACAATTTCGAGTGATAAGTTTCTAAGGTCAACAGTAGATGGATGGATCAGTAATGTAGACTTGCCCGTCTGTTTGTCGTTAGTTACAAATACTTGAAAATCTGTCGAAAAAACATGTAACGCTAAATACGAGTCTATAAAATTTAAAGCCCACAGTTTTGTTGACAATTGGAACAAGCTCAGGTACACTGTAGCGACTATAAACTTTGAGGAGTTTTCTTGGTTTCTCATTCTTCCCATCATCAGAACTAGTATTGATAATAATGAGACCAAAATTTGGTGGCGTTATTAATTTTATTTGTACAGGTTTTAGCTAAACCGATAACTCAGGCTGCTATTCAATGTTAATAATTTCGTTAAGCCATTGTTGACTGTAAATAACTGCGAATGTGTTGTGAGTATTATTTCATGGATTATTAGTTTTTATTAAACATTAACTTTGAATTGTTATCGTGAGTACAAAACGTTTATGTGTGACATATTGGAAATGAGACTAGTTCATAAATTTTTATATTTCCTCTAATGATGGTTTATTTTATTTTTTATAGTATTTTTTTTTATAGTCCAAAATTAATTTTATTAAAGGTGTAGGTATAAATAAACCTACACCTACGTTTTATAAAAGAACAAAAGATAGATCTTCAAGACATCTCAAAAACTTAATAAAAATTCTTTTCATTTTTATTCATAGACCGGCTTCTACTCCCTGAAATGAGATCACAGTGAAATAATGCAACACTCCCAAGATATCCCTCTGAAGCCCTGCGATCCATTTGAATCATTTCACGAGTGTATATTCATATGGAAAGCGATAAATATTCATTAAATCCTAGCAGGGGGTTGAATAGCTTCGGGTGAAAATTGCATAACCGTTCCAAATATGTTATTTTGGTTTAAGCTTTTGATTCATATTTATTAGTGTTTTTATGATTTCTCTTCCAACTCCGAAGTTTCATTAATATTCTGCATCAAAGCAATTGAATTCTTTATCTAAATTTATACAATAACATTCAAGAGATATGTTATCAGAAGGAATAATGGAAATATTCGTTAAACTTAGAACAGCTTGATATCTATACGAAGCGATATATTAGCAATACTCTTAAAAACGTAATTATAATCTTAATTTACGAATAGAAGTCTTTACGCCATTGTTTTATTCGACTAGCAATGATGTCTATAGTAATAAGAGGTACACAAGTTATGTAGGGCTATACTCGGAGTATCTCTGAAAGATCATATAGTATATACTGAAAGTACCATATTGAAATAATGTGATCCAACAGAGATATAAAGTCACTGACATATCCCATCGAATTAGAGAACTGAAGTGGCGTTGGGCTTGTCATGTTAGCCGCAGAACTGTCACCCGTTGGAGTCGTAAAGTTCTTGAGAAAAGACCGCGACTCGAGAAACGTAGACAACGTCGCCCTGCGACAAGATGGGATGACGACATTTGGGGGCTGGCTGGAGTGGGCTAGATGAGTCTCCGAAAATCGTGAGCGTATTCGTGTATTAGGTGAGACCTACCATTGGACGAGTATAAAATAGGTCGATATAATAGGCTAAATTAGCACGTTGAATATTAGCTAATTAACCAATCTTCTCTTAGTTTTTCTTTGCGTAAACCATTGATAGGATCTTTAATATCAACTGTTTAATGGCATTTGTAATCGTTTACATTTATATAGGTACTTACGTATCAACCATCTTTTTTGAAATTTAATAAAATGATATGCATAAGGGAAGCTACAATAATTGAATATAGAACTGTCTCTATGGTCCAGAGATAAAGACCACCTGTCTTAGGCCTGGAGATTCTGAGTTCAATCCCCGGTGGCGTATTTTAAATTGGGGAGTTGGAGGTAAAGCTGGTTTCTCTGTAGTTAACGAATCCGGGTGTAGCTCGCTTACATCTTTGGCCTTATTATCACTTACCATCTACTGAAATGAAGGTACACCCCCTTTAAGGATAAAAACAATTGTTTTGCCTTACGTAATTATAGTTGTTGAATAAAGCGTTTTATTTCATAGCTCATTCTTACTATTCTATCATCGCAATTATTACATTTAAAACATAATCTATCAATTTCAGCTCAGACAATGTGCCGTAAATTATACGTGCCACTTTCGACAAAATTTGCGACGAAAAGAAACGCAGCCTGGCTTCACTCACGTGAAAAGATTTCATTGTAATAAAAAGTTTGCTATTTCGTTTTGGTGTGCATAAGTCCTTTCTAATTTTTGAAGAAGGTTTAATATGAATACGCGCTTAAAACGTTTTTAGCCAGAATGAAAATTAATCTGATTTTTGACTTGCACGTTTGGTAAGCAATGGGCTTCCAATTATATCTCACTCATGTGAAATTTCACGCTTTTGCCAAACGGCTACTAGAATATGGACTAGATCTAAACTTGGTGGTCATCTTAAGCTACGTTTATCGAGACAGAGTTTCTATACACTAGAATCCGGTAAAATAGTAAATCTTCTAAAGGAAAGCTGCAAGATCTTTAGTACCGTTGACAAAAGATGAAAAATTGCCACTGAATCGCAACATACACACCGCAGTCAACTTTAAAGTAGGTAAAAGATGATCGTACACATTTTGATATGATGCTTTTTAAGTTCAATTATAAAGTATAACACTAAAATAGTACTTCAGTACTTCCTTAACTACTAATGCGGCGTCTATTACGAGTAAGTTTTAGAAACACCGAAACTTTGGGTTTTGGAATAGCTAGAAAATCGGTCGACCTGTACATGTACTGTTAAGTTATCAGTGTTAAACAAAATGAAAGCGGAGTATTTCCGAAAACATTTCAAATTGTATACAAATCACAAACACACGTAATACAGAGCTTGTAAACAAAACTAGTAATTGTTAAAATAATTAGCATGGAATTGTTTCCACTAATGTTTGCTACTTCGAAAGGGTTCAAGTCCCGGCTCGGGCAGTTGTTTGAGCGATAAGTTGAAACATTTTTGGTGTATATACATTTCTTATAACCCTTATGGGCTGGATAATAGGTTTGATAGTAAAAATATATTATTAAATAAATTTTAACTTGATAGGACAAATTATAACTTTTGTTATATGACGTTTATCCCAGTGACAGCGGCGCATGAAGCCTGTGCAAAGTAGTTTATTTGTAAACTTGATGTTTATAAATGTTTCGCAGTAGTGGAAGCGTATGTTCAAATTCAAATAATTCATTTGTAAATATTGATAATGTACTGAATAAATAAAAAATTCTTTCATAAATTTCTGAACGTTTCGAAATAATAATGACTGTTTCATGATACACAAAATTTTTAACGTTACATAACCATTTTGGATATTGGAGCGCTATCTTCTTTCTTCTTCTTATTAATATATAAACACCTTGGATTCTGGTTTGATTTTAAAAATCCTTAGGAATAACAATTTAAAATTTCTATGGACAATCGTCTAACTGACGTGCTTTTTGAAATTGTTATTACTGTTATCATTTTTTCGTAATATTTTTAATATTGCGTTTTTGCAAGATAAGATGATACAAAGTTCACCGGGTCAATTGATAATACAAAAAGAATCTGAACAATTGCACTGTGAGAACGGCATAAGAGTAAAAAGCAAACTTCGGTTCCTACAGTTCACTGGCGGCGCCAACGTTTACACACTATCGACACTTATAGAGGTAGAAGTTATTTATTATTTTCTTTAATCAGTTCAAGAGAAGGTAATAATTACAGTAATTTACACATTGAAAAATGTCAAATACTTTGTTTTTATTGAGAAGCCAGTGATATTGTTCACATATTAATCACAACTAGTGTCCCTGCTTTTATAAAATATACTTATACATATATATCTAATATACGTTGAGGTGAAATTAAATGTTATTGAAGGTGTTATGTGCCCTTGAGATTCAGAAGATTCAGATGTAATTTCAGAATTTATTTTCTGACATAGTTGTCTCATCAAATCAAAAATTATTAGAACCAGAAATCACGAATAACGTATTATTAGATCCGTCTTCAAAACTTTTTTAAAACTAATGAGCTGGTCTTAGATTTGTGTCAAAATAACAAAAAACAAAACAAGCAAGCCCTTTTTCCCTACAAAAAAAATAAGCGATGGAAAGTGCTTACCGAGGTTTGAAATTGGAAACGCGTTCTTTAGATGCCGGAAATTGTTGGTTTGTCGGCTGTTACTGACGGGTCACGTGATACTCATTACCCTGTCACGTGGCCGATTGCTTCTTAGCAGATGTATTGACGTGTGGGAGTTGCTCGGTGCGTGGTCATGATAAATAGAGTTGTTATTTCTTTTTAGTGCACTATTACAGAATTTTAAACTTATATTTACATAATTGTGGACTACTTAGGTTTCGATTACCAAAGCAAAGAAACTTTCGCCTTTCTGGATCTGTAAAGAAACTAAAGAGATAATGGGAATACGCTTAGGCCAAATGGATTAGCGTATTCCCCAGCACTATAGCGTGGTCGTAGTGATTACTGCTAATGCCTTTATCCACAAACTCATCTTCAGAATTCACCCAGCTAGATTCGCGAGTGAATATTTATTTTAAATCGTGACCAAATAAAGAAAATTAATGCCTGGCCTAATTATGGCCTACTTTTTTGCATATATTGTTTTTTATTGGAGTTTCTACCATAGATTATTTTTTAAACTGTTGACGCCGTATAACTGAAGCCATAGCTTACGCCATCTACACGACGCCTGGACAAATTGAATTTGAAAGAATCTCGTGAAAGAAGCCTGTGGCAAGCAACAAAAAAAAAACATTTCAAATTTTACTCGTAATTAAACGTGAGTAAACAAAGTCAATTACTTATTAGTTACTTATTAGATGGTAAAGAACCTGCTCCCAAACGGAATCATTAAAAATTTTAATTAGTAATTGGAAAAAAATATTTATGACAAAATACTTATTTATTTCAGATTTTTTATATTCATTCTAAATTAAATTATTTGTATTTGTAATCTATTTTTAGAGATCATCCATCTCTGTTTAGTCACATGTCAAGTTATTTCCGTTAAGAAAGCCTTTCGCTTTACAATTACGTCGTTAATCAATTATTTACACCTAGCATTAAAACAACTCAAGATTAAGTAATAATCGGACGGACGGGCCTGTCGGAATTAAAATTACCAACATCGGCAGAGTCAAATAGAAGTTCTAGTGATCTCCTCCAAAACTCTAAGTCAATATTGGAACTCCATCGGATTCTAATTAAATGGGCAGTTTCCGATCAAACTTGGTACCGAGTTTTATAATATTCTTGTGCAGATTAAGTAAGTTGAATCCGACGTTTCTTAAATCAATTAGTTGTATAATTGACAAACCGCCGTGAATTTGGGGACGTCTTTAAGATGCCAAGTAATTAAATGGAAAGGTATTATTGTATTACTTAGTAATAGGAATTTATTTCAAATACTGTTAAATTTAAAAAACTGAAGGCCCTACTGATAAATGCTCATTAAACCTATTTTCTTGAAGCCCTGTTAAAACTATTTAACATAGTTTGTATTTTTCATTTGGTATAATAAGCGGGCGAGATAAAATATAACTGAACAATGTTTTAATTATTATCATCATATCAAGCTATGGAGACCACTATTTAGTTATTTTAAAATTATATAAAGTACATACGGCGGAGTTAACAGCAAATATCTTAATCTAACAGTCGATCACAAAGCCAAGGAACTAAGAGTATTTAGAGATGGGACTAGCATAATTAGTTAATCATTATAATTAGTCCAAAAATTATGACAATAAGATTTTGAACCCTCACTAAGCGAAAATACATTACAATACTAATAACAATACATAATAACAGTATCCTGAACAAAAGTGGGGAGGTTTTTTGTGTAGCATTCCATATCCAAATGGAACGTATTCATTATTTCGACCTGCATTCATTCGTTTCTTACTTTAAAATAGAGTTCAGAAATCAGGTCCATTGCTACATTATTATAGTTTCATTGTGTCACTTGCCTTATAATGCAGCAATGCCACCAACAGTCACCCTCTATTTAACGCTTTAAGATTCGTGGTCACTTCGTACTATATAACAAATTCTTATAAAGAAGCTATAAGCGTGCGTGGCAGAAGTTGTCAACTGCGAAAAATAGTAAAACATGATTTATAAAATAAATGTGTTTTACTATTTCCGCGAATTCTTCTGATATTTTCAGTTATTTTGCTGTTCGTGATCGAGACGAATCAAATATATAAAAAAATCGACCAAATGGTTAGTTAATAATGGGTTCTTAAGTTTCAGATTGTGAAACTAACACGAATTAGTATTATTTATTTCAATTAGTTCAACAAATCTAAATAAATAATACACCAATTAGCTTATACACACATAATATACACGAATATGACGAACTCTTAAGTGAGATATAATTTAATTTCGCTATTATCAATTCGGATCAATAGCATTATTTATTTTGATACGTCAGTACTAATTCAAACAAAACAAATTATTTTCAATTCCCAAAAACGTCTTTCAACTCTACTTGTTGTGAACCTCGATTATTTAGCACCGCACTCACGTAATTAACAGAGTTTGAAATTTAATTAATCCTTTTGTTAAGTGAATTAGATAAGACTATGACGAAGTTTTTGGTGGACTGACTCTTTGACGACGCGGATTATCATCTGACCTTTGAGATTATGAAATTGGGGTTTCAAGGTGTTTACTTTGCTTAAATTTGTTTACTAGCAGTATTAACTAGAACATCATAATTTAATACATATTACACGATTATTGTCACGTAAATAATACGCAATATCACTGACAAATAGAAGAATGAGGAATTAAGTAAATAATAATATTCCTGCTTTGAAATGGTGCCGATATATTGAGTGAGGTGCTAGAAATACCTCGCTTAAAACTGCATTCAATTCCATTACTTTTTAAAGTACTTTTTAGTATCTTACAGGTTTATAGTTGATAAAACCTGGGTCGGAAGAATTTCTACGAGAATATATACAAAATAATAAAAGCAATAGTGTTTATTTTACCTTTACGTCAACGCATACAAGCAACCAAGCGTCGGTCAATATTTTAGTAGTAAATCGTAGCAATACGTGCGTTATAGCTCGTACGACTGTTGCAGGCAATTGGAATTGATTTATCCTTGGCTTGGAGGCTAATTTGTTATAAATCTCATT
Organism: Acentria ephemerella; assembly: GCA_943193645.1. Classification (NCBI taxonomy): domain Eukaryota; kingdom Metazoa; phylum Arthropoda; class Insecta; order Lepidoptera; family Crambidae; genus Acentria; species Acentria ephemerella. The sequence continues at coordinate 10,069,115 of OW971879.1, read as the reverse complement.
CGGGCTGTACACATCTTACTGTTTGTCTCGTGTGTGTTCGCTAGTAACGAATTTGCGATTGTCACGAATAAAAGACATAAGTTCTCAAATTAAAGGTGAATTTCGATAAGCTCTTTTGGCTTAGTGGATTGTATTCGATTTTTGTCGCTTTATCGCTGTTGTTAAATAATTACAATGATTGCAAGCGAAAAAGAGAATGTTACCGTTTGTGATATATTTAATGTTATGTTTTTTTTGTTTAATATTGTGAGCGCTAAACCTAGTAATAAGGTTTGTAGTTTTTACTCAGCATCTAATTGGGTATCACCATAGGTCGGAATATATTATATAAAGTATCTGTTGGAGAAGAGATAGATATCTTATGGGAATCGCTGCATTCTACTACCACGAATACAAAACAGCAACTCACCTTCAGCAGCAGCACGGACCCGGTACCACTAGTAGGGTACTACTGCAGACCTCTTCCTCGTCTTCAACAGCCCTCGAAAATGGAGCGGGATAATGAAGGACCAGCCTCGACTTATATTCAGCCGAGACAGCGGATAATACGTTCACACACAATATATAAAACACTAAGACAGTACAACACCATGAGTTCACAGTCCGAGCGGTAGGTTTATTAAGCGAATAAACCTTAAAGATAGCGGTTAGAAGCCTTCCCAAATAAAGAAGGTTCCAGAACAGCGGTATACCAGAATCAGCGAGTACGCATCCGGTCGAGTCGCCGTCAATTCGTAGACTAATGTAGAATGCAGCGTTAAGTTGTTAAAAACTTTATAAAAATTAAAGCGGATAATATAAATTTTGTTAATAAATAATGTAACCAAAGATGGGCGTGAACAAATATAATATATTTTTTTGAACACGTAAAATTATTAGTACTTATCTTTTCAACACAATATATAAAAAACAAATATATAATATATAAAAAAAACAAACAAATATATAAAAAAAAAGTTTCTTCAGCGAAAACTAAGCAACTTTCACCATGGTTGCTCTCTGGATGGGTAAATCAAATTTACAATTTTCCTCCGTGCTTCAGCAGGCATGTTAAGCCAACAGTTTAACTAGTGGTCCCGATATTTAAGGCAACGATTTTCACCCACCAAATGCCGTGGTAGGGTTATGGCTCAAATTCCTGAGGTTTTCTTCTATGCAGGAAGGCTTGTACCCACTAGTGAGACGTATATAGGCTGTAAATAATGATAATGATCAAATAAAATAAGTAGATATGCAAATTATTAACATTATACCTAGGAGAGAAAAATACTTTGACAATACACACAATATTTATAAATTAAAACAGTTATAGACAAAATTGTAAATTTTAAGTACTTGTATTTTATTTTAATTGTAAATTGTAAGTTTAAGTTGTTAATTTTTTTTGCCCATCAATATAAAAGAGAAGTTCTTCGTATTTATTTCAAAACATTGAGATATATTTATTGAAATAAGCTGAAGTAAATTTCTTTCGTTACATTCTAAAATTATGTGGTGAACAAATAAAAAAAATGGGTAAATAAATATAAAAAATTTCGTTATGAACGTTTAAACTACATGTTTATTGACATTAAATGAAACAATTTTTATTAATATAATTATACATGTAAACAATTTCTACAGGATGTTTTTGGGCGTTTTTAAGCTTGTAAATTTTAAATGTATGGTACCTCTTGCAAAATTCGGTGTTCACTTCACTTTTGGTTCGATGATGAACAAAGTAAATTTCTTGTCCCAGGACGGATAAATCAAATTTGTTATTTTATCTTGAGCTCATCCGTGCTTCGGAAGACGTTAAGCCGTTGCTCGCAGTTGTTACGGCAATCGCTATCTTCAAAACTACCACGCTTGTCCAATGCGGGTGCATTGGACAAGCGTGGTAGTTTTGAAGCAGAAACTTCTTATGTGTTTTCTCCCTTGAAGGAAAGCTTGAGCCCATCAGTTGGCCGTTTAAAGACAGTTGATGATGATAACTAAGATATTGTTTAGGAAAGTCTCGTTGGACACATGATATTTGCCTACCTATATCTGCCTAGCTACCTGACCCGCTCATTTCTTTACGTTAACCCCCACCAATCAACCAGTTCCTTCCCAACGCTTGACTGACTGCCATAGGTACCCGCGGTGTGCGCCACGTTGTCCTCGTTGTCCTGTTTTCTGTGACCATCAGTGCTACCATTTGTCTCGGTGGTATACGTAAACTACCAATCAACCAGTTCCTTCACAACGCTTGACTGACTGACATAGGTACCCGCGGTGTGCACCACGTTGCCCTCGTGTCCCGTTTTCTGTACCTGATGGTTCTCACTTGGTAGGTACAACACTGATGGCAGTGTTGTACCTACCAAGTGAGAACCGGGATACACCTACATACCTGTATCGGCGAGAGGGTAACGTACTTAGATATACAATAAACTAACTTAGCCCAGCACCTTCCCTAAACAGTGATCGAATTCGAAATAAACTATACCTTATCATCAGTTAACAAGTATTACAATATGTCTAGTGTCAGTGATAAATGATTAAAGTTTGTGAAGCACTGACCACCGCTAGCAAACACAGTCTGAGGAATAATACCGAGCCGTCACTTGCATGCGGCGGCGCACCAAGTTAGGCCAAACATTAGGTAGCGACGACGCGATATTAGGATTAAACAGACTCTTGGTCATTTGCCAGTTTAGTTGCGAACTGAGATATATATTTTTATAATTATATTGTAAAGTAAAATTGTACGAATTGAAGGTTTTCTTGGCCAACTCTAATTTTTGCAGTTAAAATCAAAGTCAAGGTAAATTGGTATGTATATGTGCACTTATTAAATGTCAAGTTATAATACAAAAACAAAAATTTATATACACTTAGAACAGAGTTACATCAGAGTACACCAAATTCTAATTATCCATTTTATCTGATTTGGGTCTTGATGTTGATCTTGAGAATTTAAAGATTTGATACATACAAAAAATTACGTATGTCGCTGTCATTTTTGATATTACAGTAAATTTGATAGTTGCTATCTTTTGTTCGGATATTAATTTAAAAGTAATAAAGACGAGTTTTAAGATTTGTATTTACTTTTTTGTAGCTTTTTTCTCGGAATTTCCAACAGCAAATTTGTCATGATAATAGAGATCTGATAACAAATAATATTCTTAGATTGTTTTTATTCTCCAACTCACACCTATTATCTAGTTCGAATTAAGCATAATTGTGCCATAGATATTAGATAATGGATAAATATCAGAAATATACAAAAAAACCATCTATGATTTGGGTGTAAATATTCGTACTCATCATATAAATATTATGATTCGAACCTCTGGCTAAGTAGATAGGGGTAGCGATCTCTCTACTAGCACTCAAATAATAATGTAAAAATTCAAAATTATAACTATTACATAGAGAAAGTTTGACACGTAAAAAATCATCATAGTAAGTGTCGAATATAAACCATAAACATTTAAAGTCGTTAAGTAGCTACAGCCCACATGCGAGTCTACAAAATCAATTGTACAAAATATATATAGAAGTTCTTTTATTTTTACTCCAAAGTTATTCTCTAAAACATTATGACAGTGTGTGTATATTTTAATGTTTAACTACGAACAAAGCAGACGCGAACATCGCCCTTTCATGAGCTTATATTTAAAATGCAAATGGTTAAAGGAAAAGGCATTACTAATCGAGTTGGCCTTTTGTGGATAACAATAGCTTAATTTCAGCGAGGAGAGAATTTTTATATTCACCCTGGGTATTTTTATCTAACATTTTAGCCTATTGCCGCTTCTATTTACTCGTTGCGCTATGCCGTAGCTGTCTTGGACATGGTGTGACGGGCCGGAATATGGTGTCCACATATCTGCACTTTATTACTCTTCAATAACTGTTTTGGATGTGTTCATGGTTGAAATCTGATTGTAAGCGACGCGATACGGAGATAAAATAAATAAATAAATTTAAATTAGAATATAATGTTTGTTAAATTCATATATGTAATTATGTATTTATATAACATAAATAAAACCAAACGCTGTAGGGTATGCGGTTTGTGGCTCGCCGGCTACAAAAACAAATTAAAGACACTTCTGAATAATGACAATTATTATCAACTGATCGAGGAGTTGCGCCGTCACAGCCGTTGCGAGCACCCGCACGTCGCGTACCTGAAAGCTTTTAAAACTTATCTCGTCACAAGTTGTTATTTTTTACCATTCCTGGCCACCTCGCCTACTCAAGTCGGCTACACTGATGATTTGTTAAATCTTCATTTGAAGCTTCGTAGATGTCTGAAGTTAATCTTTCCGGCGACAGCATAAACAATATATATTAAACATCGTTTACGCAAATAGTGGCGAATGATAGTTGTCGCATTGGAATCGAATTGAGATTAAATTATAATTTGCATTATTTCAATTGAAGATGAAAATGCATTTTGTTTATTATGGGAGTGTAATTAAAATCTGTTAGGAAACGGTTATTAGAAGACTTTGCTTAAAACAAAAGTTCGATACAGAGGCAGATAAAACAAAGAAATAATTTGAATTTTATCCACAATATTCGTCAAACAGATTGGGAAAATTTTCCTAAGTATTTAGTACAAAGCATAAAAAAACGGCGAGTATAAGTGTCTATTGAATTTTTCACGATAATGACAATGGCGGCTCCTATTATGTTTAATTTACCGCAAAGATCACAAATGATTATATACACTGTTCACGCAGTTTACGAAAATCTTTCGATAAATAGATAAAGCTTAGAAATACTTTACCAATATTTAAGAAATTTTAACGTATTAATCTACATCGAAGCCCGACTTCTTACGATAATGTTTTATTTATTTATTTTATCTTATTATCTAAAGATCATAATAATACTAGTAGACTTATAATAATCTTATTTTAACGAAATATATTGTGCCAATTTTAGAACATATATGTTAAAGATAAAAGCGGGTTTTACTTTTTGGAGGTTTATGGTGCTTTTTTTATAGATTTAAAACAAGTTATATACATTTATTTTGATTATTATGAGTGATAAAAATACAGCTGCCAAATAACAAGCCTTTCAGGGTTTTTGGCGGAGTCTATTGGTGTTGTATATTTTGTTCCGTATATTATGTTTTAGTGGAATTTTTGTTCTGAAATTGGTAAGGTTTCATTCCAAAAAGATTAGTAACAACTATAGTTTAATATATGTAATATATCATTCAACGTCAATTAGTGACTAACGTAAGAATTTTCATTGTTTCATTTTTATTCATTCATTTGTAGGGTGACTTCATTTATCTTATCTTCATGTAGTCCTAAGATTACTCCCGGAGCACGTCGACCCAATGGGATCTTTTGTGCTTAGCCAATCCTAATGTCCGCTGTCCTCGAAAAACCTCCAAAATGTTACTTACGAAGTACACCCGGAGCCAGCAGCCTTATATCTTCAGGACTAGGATAGCCCAGTCCAAAGAGACCCATTCTTTTACTAGCAAGAGCACCACAGTTACATGCGATGTGTTCCATTTGTTCGATGTGCTCCCCACAGGCCCTACACAGAGGCGATCCAACAAGTTTCATCTTATACAACAGGCTATTAGTGCTATACTAGTTGTAAATTCCAAATCGCCATCTTTGGACTTAGATTAGTAAACATCATCATTTCTTTTCTTTCTCATTTGCGTTACACTTCATCGTTATTATTAACAAAACATTCCATTTTCGTATCATTGCATTCTATTTTCAAATTTTTTTTAATAAGTCCTTAACAAAATGTCGGAGTTCTAGCTTTAGTCGCCAAATTTTTTTAAAAATTATTATTATAATTAAAAAAATATATAAAAAATGGCTGTATAGGTTTCAGTCTACTTTTCCTTTTCCGTAATAGTCAGAATTTAACAAAAAAACAAGCTATTCAGGGTTCGTTCCGTGCGGAGATAAAGTACTTTAAATATTGTATGTAAGAAGTTTAATGTTTATAATAGTTATTTTTCATTAACATAATAATTTGAACTGTTTTTATACATTTTTAAAACTGAATAACTGTCTGAATCAGGAATTGAGCTAGTGATATGTAAGAAAAGAGTATGTAATTTATAGTAACGGTAGAAAGGGTTCATCTCAAGATGTTTTTGTTTAATATAATTTATTTATTATAAAAATTTACTTTGAAACTCGTTGAAAATACGTTAAGAAAAACATCGAAACCTAAAAAATTTAAAAATTAAAACTTAGTTTGGAATTTTAAGTTATAAATTAGTTTGGAAATTAAACAAAAATGCTATACATAAAAATAATATCTATACCTACAAAAATTGTAAGCGTACGTATTTCTTGAGGTAAAATTACGACTAACTAAAAATAAATAGAAACAATTTTTACGAACTAATACAATTTTTATTTTTCTACGATCATATTTGGATTGAAATAACTCATATCCACGAAAACCTCCACGCTATAGTTGATGTATAAAGAGATCTAAAGCGCTAATACCTACAGTTGGGATCGGGGTCTGCTGCCCTCGCACTCGCGCTCATAAAACGTTGAATATGAAAATTTCCCTACCTACCTTCAAATAAAAAGCTAAGAGTTCATAAGCGATTACGTCAGAGTGGCTGAAAAATGACTTTTGCTAGGGACGCGCTCTCCGCTGCGCCACTTAAGATGAATTGTTTAAAATTGACGTCAAGATCAGCTAATTCACCACCAAACGGTTTAGGTATTAAAGCCACTGAATTGAAATTCTTCATTCTATATTCCTAAAAGAGTAATATTCTACTTAAGGTGATTAAGGATCGATGAGAAAATCTTAGATAAAAGATTACCTTTTATTCTTATTACATTTCGAGTTTAAATATACCTAAGCCAGAGATTCGGGTTGATTAAATTCAGATAATCCTTGGTTATCAAGCCCCTTGAGAGTTAGTATCAAGTTGGTAAAGTTGACAGTATTCGTCTGAAGATTCATAGTTAAATAAAAGAAAAGGGATAGGCGGTTTTTATTACAAATTTTAGAAACCACGGGACCATGAAGGTTAGCTCAATACCTATAACTCAGCTAACATTTTTACTAACTTAAATACTTAGAAATGTTTTCAAATTTCAAACCATACTAAAATATAGTAAGTAGGTTGACTTCTTTTGAGGAGTAAAGTAATGCGGAGGGATAATAGATTGATTGGCATTAAATTAAAAACAATAGTAGATTAATGCGTGATATTGTGGATGGTTTGTCGGTGCTGGCAATTTTTCGACAGAAAAAATTCTTGCTAAAATAACTGACGAAGTTCACAGTATTTTTTAGAGATAATGATTATTAGAGACATTCGGTTGTAAACTGCTAGATTTAGCTCATTCGATCCCGGCGCTGGTAAGTAACTATTAGTAAAACTCTTAGTAAGACTTAGGCCGGCCTTCGTGCTTATAGGCTGGCTCAAAGTATACATTTTTTTTTGTTCCTGAAATATAAATCGTATTTCCTTTGAGTAAAATTTGTAACCTTTAACATTTAAGATACTTTCCCTCCAGGGGCACTGATTTGGTTCATTGTGAATAATTAAGGCTAACTTTTTAATTCTATTCTTAGGATTAAGAAAAAAGACAGGAATCTATTAATTTAAGTTTCATAATTCAATCACTGAAACCTAAATTAAATGAAGACTGAGAGGACTCTTAGCACTAAATAATTCTGAAAATTACTTAAAGATTTTCGTTGTTTATCTTGCAAAGTCAAATTACAACTTCTTAGTACCCATTGTCTGTATTACATGGACCTTAAATTTATAGTAATAAGGGCGATAATATCAGTTCCGCCATGATATATTTGTCACGACTGTAGAGTTCCGAGCGTCACCGACCAAAATGAAACGTGTCGACGGACCGTTTTAACAGCTTCTTCTAAGTACACACGGAAAGTTAAAGAGCTATGAAATGCTTTGAAATTTCCATGTTGTGAAGCGTTAACTTTTTTTCTGAGTTAAAATAAAATATCAAATTTTTGATTCTATACGTCGCAAGGGAATGTATTTTCAAATATTATATTCAATGGTTTATATTACGTATACCGATAACGGAATTTGGAACAAATAAGTTTCACATGAGTTATATCACTGTCACTGTACGTTTAGAGGTTACATGAAAATTAATCAAAAACACACTATTATACATAGAAAAAAAAGTGAACTTCACTATTTATCAGTAGAAATTTGTGCATTCAAACTAAGTATCATATAAGTATCCAACAAGTATTATACTATTTTATAATTATCCCAAAATCATCGTTTCATCTATCATTCTCATGCTTAAAACAACTATATTGGTACTGACAATTTATTTAAACATATATCTTAATTTTAATAGAAGTATCATTTTAACTTTGAATGAATTAATTGATAATTTATGAATAAGGATTTATTTCTAATTTATGTACATATTTGTATATATATAAATATGTGTATATAAGTGTGCGCGTGTATATATGGATATTCTATGTATGTGACTTTTATCTTTTTAGACATTTATTATTATAATGTTTTACTCATTAGGTATTAAAATAACTAATTGCGTGTAAGTATGTTTAGTCTCCGTGGTCCTTCAGTTTCTCATAATTTGTTATTATTATTTTTCTTTCTTTTTGTAATCAAGCACAATCTTGAAGTCTGTATCTTTGTGTAATCAACTTGAAGAGCATCCGGAATTTACCATGGCAAGCCATCCAACGAGCTGATACAACAATTTAGATATTGGCTTACGTAGTTACTTTACATGGTTTTATTTTCATATTAACTAACTCTACTTTATATAGAAGTAAATTACCGTCTTCATATTATTCATGACATTATATATAATGTTATTGTATGCGATTGATTTAACGCAGTATACTTAGTAGTTTACTTTAGAAAACGAACTTCTGTCTTAGACATTAAAGCATAGTTTTGAGTACACCCGTAGTTATTTACCTAATTAATAATGAGTCAAGTAACGTTATTAGTGTAGATCAAAATTACGATGATGTGCTTTGTGGTCTCACTACTATCGCATTCCAACAGCCATTACCGGGTTCACAAATCATCAATAGATTGGTCCATTTGTCATTGGGTAATGAAGCGAAACGCTCTAGTGATGGGCCATACGGATTTTGATACCTATTATATACAAGATGTCTGGTACAGGGAGCATTAAGCGGACACCTACCCTTGTTAGCACAATCATATAAATACTTAATATTATTAATTTAAATTTTTACATCAAAAAGTTCTGTTTGCAAACAAAATATACGGGCTCCAAAAATAAATTCAAAATTTGGAAATTTAATAATACCTTAATATTTACGTGACTACATTAACGTGGGTGATTTGAACTTTCTCTGAAATCGGTTATAAAAATAGTCTGTTTTTTAAAACCTTGTACTCATACATAGTCGATCTTGTAGTTTGTAAAAAAATCTAACGAATCAACAATGCTTGATGGTAAGCAGTAGCAAGAGTCCATATACAAAGAAAGCTATCGCAGCATGTGACACACTGCCTTAGCCATTTTCACCTTGCTGACCCAAAAGGCCTTTTCACACCTCTTTTGAAGGACCCATGTTGTTAACTTTCTCTTTTACAAGGTGATATAATAAATACTCCACCTAAGAAATTGAGTTCCCGACACTATACTCTGTTCCAATATAATTAGCCATAAATTCCTATTCGGCGTGGTACTTTAGGCTCATGAGATGTGGCATAGAGAGAGTAGGTACTCTCCATTAGCTAATCGTATCCATCAGAAAATTGAAATCAATATTATTAGATTGCTATCGCAAAATCGCGAATGTTCAAGAAATGCTATTCAACGTTTTTACGAAATTAGTACTTATAATATGAAAGAGATAAAGAACTAGCCAAGTGCCTGATACGATTTTACATTGGAAATATTTTACGAACTAGCTGACTTAAAAGTAACCCAAGATTTAAATAGCCTACTCACTTTAATTTACGTTTTTACACTGCGGTTGTTCCTTTCAGGTCTTGATTTTTTTAATGAAATGAATGATATGAGTTTTGTTATGTTCAGATATTTAAATACATTTGTCATAATCAATTTATTCAGGTACACAATAAATCTGTTATTATTGTTGAAATCATTTCGCGTGTACTTCAATATGGCGAAGAGATCGCTGGCGATCTCGTGCTCTATATAGTGCTTATAACACTAACCAATGTTTGTTATCTTGATAATTGGATAATATTTATAAACAATACAGTAAGATGAATTTGAATAAATTACAATTAATTTTAATCTGTCCGTTATAAAGTCAACCTCCTCAACAATATGAGGTCCCAGAAAATTCCTAATTTGAAAAGATGATCTTGAGAGTCATAATTTCACAAGGCCCTCAATTCTTTGTCATTCCTGCAGAGTACAGAAACCTTTGCTCGTGAATGTTTTTCTATTTTTCAATTCACCACATTTGGCTCGCCCAAAGATCTCTAAAACGATCGATCCTGTCCTTGTGGGAGTCTACTTATGCTGCGTCTCCCGGTACACGGTCGCCAATCGTAGACCTTTCCGTCGCAACGGCCTGCAGTCCTTGCCGAAAACTATTTGGTATTATATTTCATAGCTTGTGAATTTTGAAAAGATTCTATATAAACATATATAGAATATCTGTGGTGATTTATCTTTATTAGCTCAGAAGAATCGATTTGAAGTCTTTAGAACGAATTCGTTTCAACGAAATTTGAACTTTTATCACAACTTCAACAATTCCAGTTACTCAGTGAAACTACTTACTGACTCGTAAAACTATCTACTGACTCGTGAGGTTGCTTCAATATTTTTTAATTAAGCGCTTTATTGTTCTTCAATAACGCTAGAATACATTGTAATATTGAGTAACAAATAGACCCTATTTTGCTTGTGTTCTATTTTCAAATATCTTACCGGGCTAGCAACTGTTTTTAATACGTTGGATAAAAGAGTTAGATTGATTATAATACGTGTGTAGTAAATATGTACATATTTATCGCTATCCAAATAAGAGTAGGATTACATCATTGATTAGTTTTTCTCCGCTAAATACAGATACTGGTCGATTACAGTGTATAACTAGCTTTATGACTTGTAATGTTTAAGTTTTGTTTTGTTTTACCTAGTTTGAGTTATTATAAAATATTTCGCAATTACCATAAAAATATTTTACTTAAATATAAAAATGAATAGTTAGTCTCGCTAAAACTAAGAAACAGGTTGACGAATTTTTATTGTGTTTTATTCGGTTTAATTCAAGGGTGGTAAAAAATAACAAATACTGGGAATATTCTACATAAAAGCTAAATATAAAAGTGAAAATTTATATTTTTGTATGGAAAATGGACTAAGTGACATGATAAAAATTAAAACTGTCATTTCTTCCATTGCTACTTCGAGTTTTTTTTAATAGATGACGTTAGTGGTAGTGTCGGTGGAACAAAGTTCGCCGGGTCATCTAGTGGGCAGTAGATATTAAGCCAAAAAATTACTATTGGAAATTTTATGGATTGGTATTAGTTATACTTGTGTTTTTGAACCTTTCAATATTACGGTAGTATCTTGTCACTGGGACCTGATACTATCGTAATATTAGTCACATCTATAGATTATATTAGATCCTTGATTTACGCACTTTCCATGAATTCTAGGATGTTTACCACCGCAAGAATTTCAATTACATCACGGTCTTTACATGTTAGGTTTCATATGTTTTTTCTAAATAAAATAGCAAGATATGATGTTAAAAAGGTTCTTTCACAAATAGAGATGAAAACAAATTTAGTAGCATTGAGTCGCGACGTTTAATGCTTTTTTTTGATTCTTTACTAGCCTGGATGTGAGTTTTTAGGCAATCGCTTACTGCCTGTTATCGTCTGTATCATAGAAAGCGCTCTGATGATGTTCTTGACATTATGCGTCCCTCTCCTTTTTTTCTCAAGAGCACGTGTGTTAGTCAACAGAGTCACTCATTCACTGTTTCCACCTCTACTTTAGGCAATAAGAGATTTCGAGACACTTTCCTTACCGCAATTAAAGAATTGAGATAAATCAAGTGTCGCGGCACACATAATACACCATGGATGAGCTGACGTAGACGACCGTCTAGTCGAGTGGTGAGTATACCTGTTTACTTAGCAAGAGATTCCGGGTTCGATTCCCAGTAGGGAAGAATATTTGTATGATGGGTACGAATATTTGTTCATGAATCATGGATGTGTTTTTATGTTTATTTAGCGTATATGGTGTTTATCCGTTATCTAGTATCTATAGCACAAGGTCTTAATGATACTTACTTTGGGCTTAGATATTAGGCGTGAGTGTGAGAATTTCTCTTGGCTGCTTGGGCCGGAAAGACGGAGGTGGTTAAGGCAGAGTGTCGTATGCTGCACTAGCTATATTTACAAATGGACTGCTAACTGCTTACTATAAGGCACTGTCTTGGCATTTGATGTGCTTTTTAATCAGTATTTAAAAGACTGTGTTTTTAATAACAAAACATTGAGATGAATATATTTCCTGATATGTCCAAGCTTGATAGACGTTTTCGATGTTTTTTTAAATTATTTATGAAACCAGGCGGAGATGACAATAATCAATAATTGTTAGCACCTGTCCAAATACAAATTCGACAATGATTCTGTGAATTTGGAATATCGATGAGTTTCTATTTAATCTCCGCTCGGCTAATAATGGATCAGGAGCCACATCCATAATGAAGATAGATCATGTCAAACTTTATTATTGAGTTTTAGAAATAATAAATAACCGGAGTGAACATTGACTGATACCATTGTAAATGCTTTGATAATGTAGCGATTAATTATACATTTATATTCAGTGATCTTTATCCACAGTTTTTTTTTATTTGATTTGCCTTTCTTATAACTCAAGTCTAATGATTAAGCTAGAACGATAAAACTAATCTTTGGGTCCTAGTTCAAGTCTCTGTAAAACCAGACATTTGTTTTATTCACGGATCTAGTGGTTGTACATTCATTTGTTTGAAATTTTGCCTATAATTCATTCTAAATTTGGAGTACATAATTTTCGAATTTTGCGAAGCCATTTAAAGTGTAAAAACTATTCCGGAAATAGTCCGCCAGCCGTGTGTTCGTAGTTTAAAATAAGTGATTCCTGGCAACATGGGTCGCAAATAAAAATTCGATATCCGAGCACATGTCGAGTTTGTTTTCCAACAGATTAAGCCCGTCTAATTCGATTACACATCGATTTCGGTGTTATTCCTTAACACGGCTAGGGTGTGCGCACAGTATTCATAATATCGCCACTATTCGGGTCACGTCGGACGCAGAGCTGATGCAGCTAGAATAGGAAAATATGCAGGTTCTTGTTAACGCTGCCTGCCTATGCTTTACAGATTCTAAATTGAACTTTTACGTCAACCAGTGTATTCTTCTGAAGTCTTTACCATTACTTTTCAGGTTTATTTTTGACAGTTTGGCTCGTGTTCGGCTAGGGTTCCTGAGTTTGAAGATTGTGTGATATGACTACTTAGCGAGAGGTCCCGGGTTTGGATCCCGATAGGGGCAGATATTTCTATGATACATACATATACGTATAGCACACACACACACTTACGTTTATATCTTTTAATACACAAATAAAAATGTACACAATATTATACATAAAGCTTACTTACAGATAGATAATAGGTGTGAATATATATTATTATAATGGTGCTTTTTAAGCGTGTCTGCTTACTTTAGTGTGCTTAATTGTTATTGTTAATGTCAGGAGGGAGTTGTTAGCGCTATTTAATGGTGGCGATTATGAAATTGAGTTGGATTAGAGTGGAAGTGGTGTAATCTAATTGGTGTAATTTTCTTAAACATTTCTATCAAAGCTAAGTGTAGAAAAATATTTTTTAGTTTTCATATGGTCTGCGGCTTCATTAATTGACTGCCCTTTTAATTAGAATATTTCATATTTTGATGTTAAATTGTCACAAGAGACTTTCATAAAATAGTTTGCATTGTGTTCAGCCTCTATTACGCAAGAATAAGCGACACTTCGATCTCGTAAACGTCAGTCACGTGTGATATGTGTCACTAAGCTAAAAGAGGGTACTTAGTAAAAAATATAAATAGTAAAATTTAGTTACAATTAGCCTTCTTGGTGTTAAAAGTTATATCTTGTTTTTATTTGAAATAGAGATATTTAAAACAATAAGCTTTCAAGACCAAGCTAAAAATTAGTTTACGTTTTTGACGTTTTTTATAATCTTTTTATTATGAAATCATTTAAATAATTATTACTGTTCTTTGCTAAGGATTATTGCGTAATACTAACACAAAATATGGCCTTTTTTTGGAGTTGTATAAAATTATGTCGTCATTTATTTGTATTACAGATAGGGAAAAATTCCTGCAAGTGAGATCAGTTTTCAGTAAGTTCCTTTTGTGTCGATGTTTGCGATACATTCAGTGGAGCTCAAACGATTCTCAAAGTTACACTTAGACTCCTTTGACTTGCAAAACAAACTCGATATTCCCTTTTGCATTGATCTATTCTTTGAAATACTACACTTGATACTGTGGTAGCCAAGACAGTGGAAGTCTAAATTATCATCTACGCTCGATGTAATAGGAGACAATGAAACTGTTTTTAAAGCGAACGTAATCCTTCACTTATGAAACCTCTTTCTATTGTCATTTCTAAAATTAATAATTATGAATGAGATATTTATTTCCCATGAGAAATCATTTTTTATGGTAAATAATCCTTACTTGGATAATAATCATTCTAGACCATATTAAAACGGAAACGGAAATGAAATATTGACTTGGATTTACTATTAGATTATTAAAACATTAAATAAGTTTGGAAATGATTATTTTAAAATTTGAATTGACTTGTAACTAATCGAAAATAGTAAAATATTAAATTTAGGACTTATTACTAACATAATCTTCTTGGAAGTTAACGTTTTTATGGAATTTTTAAGAAAATATATAAGTAAATTTACTCTATTAAAAGAAATATAAAAAAAAAGACAATATTCATCATCGTCAATCGAATCATGTATAATATATACTTATATAAAGTATGCTTAATTTAATTTTTATGACATTATAATGTGTTATATTGGTAATACATATAAAAAATACTCGTTAAAGAAATATACACAATTTATATGGCTGCTAATTTATTTTGGCAGTTTCCGGACAAGAATTTTAAAGCGAATTATATTATGCATTCAGATCGCCACGAAAACCTCTCAAACTGTAAGTTAGTTAATTAACCACTCTATTCCATGTGCAACTAATTTAAGAAGTTCTTTCAAAAGCAAGTTGGAAATGAATTATAACAAAAGAATGCATCATTAGATAGATTATTAATACGGAGTTTAACACGAAGGAAGGAAAACGAATGAATAAATTCTCTAACGCCAGACGAATAAATTATAAGAACTATGCTATGAAGACATTGCTGAAAATGTTGGCGAATGCACTAAGATTACCATAGCGTAGGCAGACTGCCAAGAAATCGGACTTCATTGTTTTGGACTTACGAGAGACCTAGGATATAAGTGAATACTAATTAATTTTAAAAAAATGTATACTCGTTGTATGGTGGACATATCCGGAGAAACGCCTGTTTGCATGGAATTGCGAAAATAAATAGTATATATAATATCTGTAAAAGATTTTTTATAAATCAAAAAGTTTTATTTAGATACCGTTATGCAAATATACTAATATTGGCATAATGCTTTCAGGGTATGAGTGAAAGAAAAATATTTTAAAATAACATATACCTAACATAATATTAATAGTAATAATCAAAATTTATAAATAAATAGAACAATTAATTAAAAACATTTCTATTGCTAACGACGACACTTTCCAAAAGATTAGAAATGTGTAGCTTGTTAGACGAAAAAATGCAATAGAATTTCGTATATTTTGCAAAAGCTTTAACACATGCCCAATAAGCCTATATATATATATATATATATATATATATATATATATATATATATTAAAAAAATTGAAACGTTTAATTTATTCTATTACAATCATTTTTTCTAGATTACTTCAAAATTACATGTCATTCATTTCTCTATGAAACGTTTCAAACAGGTAGCGTGTAACAAAATTGAATACTTATGCGATGGGCTTATGCAAAAGTTTAACTTCTAACTACATTTATCTGTAATTATCATTGGTGCGTAATGAGATATTCGTATCGCTTTTGTACTTTGCTCTAGTGTTTGATGCAATTAACTAACACATAGGCAACAGAAATGGCCTAATGGCCTTTTCAATGAAACTAAGTTATTTTCATGATTTTTAAAGCAATTAAGAGACTATCCTAATGACCCGCTTTTTCTATTTCAAACCAATACCAAATTGAACTTCCTAAAAAATCGTCGTTTTCTCTAAAGATAAAAAAATACATTTCTTTAAAAAAGGTAAAAACAAAATGACAACATAGTTTATATATTATATAGTATATTTATATCCTCAGTAAAATCGTAAACAAATAAAATAAACTGCATTTAATTATCTTTAATATCATCGTATCGATGTGTGGAATCCTTTGAATTGTCGAGGTAACCGAAAATGGCTTATAACATTTGCGGGTTGCACTCCACCGGCTGACATTAAATGCATTAATAATTACCAACAAGCGCTCTTTGTCCCCTTCCATTAGGCCGTCACACCGCCATTACGCTGAGATGAATGGTCCGCCATTGAAGCACTAATGCGCTGTTTGCTTTTTTTTAAATATGACCATAAAACGGATGAATGAGTTTGGATTTAAACTTTCTAGTGCATAAGGATTCATTTATGAATGCAGATTTTTTAAATTTGATCATATGGTGTTTTTAGCAATTTAGAGAGCATATTTAAAGTTGTTGATTTTTTTAGATACGGAAATTTTATTCAAGCTTAAAAAAGCAATAAATATTTAATTTATGATACTCTTAGGAAGTCTTATAGAGATATATTAAGTGACTATTTTTTAGTAGTTCATTATAACTTGATGAATTTTGAGATGACCATGTCTAAATGCACTGAAACACATTAAATGAAACATACAAATTGGGGTTTATTTGATATTACTGAATGAAATTGAATTATTTCCGTCTCTAACATATTGAGTGACAAACATAGAAAAATATTGTGTATAAATTATGGCGACATTTGATATTCAATAGTAGTGCGGTAATTTCTATGTACAGCTTTTAAAACACTTGCCAATACTTATGAACCAAATAAGACAATTTTGCAAAATCAAAAGGTAATAGATCCGATTTTTTTAATAAGTGGCCAGTTCTAGAAATATCTTATATTCTTGTTTCATGACACAATTTGATTCTTAAATTCGTTTTACCCATTTCACCAACCAGTATCCAGTTTTTCCGGTGCCAATCATTTTTTATTATTCATAAATATTTGAAACAAGCAGTAGTTTTTATTACATATTTGGTAGCATTGTTTTCAACTCCGTTTGTATTTCCAATTGAAACAGGTGGTGATTTTGTAGATCGTTATAAAAAATATTATCTTTGTGCCTAGTTACATGCCTTGTAGATCAGTTGTGTATAGCTTTTACTAACCAAAATTGACAAAAACTATAATAGAATCGACATTATCAACTGTTAACGTCGATTCTTTTATAAAACACCATTGTATTTGTTTATTACTCAGTTTATTTTATTAGGGATAGAGGAGGTGTTTGTCCAAACCCCGTAGATTTTTAAATTAAATATATGTATAAACTTGTGTTTATTAATAATTATCTAATATTACATAATGTTTTTTTTAATTTAAATTAAACATGTGTTACAAAATAATAAAACAATAACGTTTAAAATTATATTGAGGAAATTGCATTAAGCATAACCGAATTAGATGTAGTTAGTTAAATACAATTTTGTCCTATAATAATACAATTAAATAACTATACAACATATGAAATTAAAATTGTCTCAATTACCTGTTGCAATATTTATTTATTTATTCTTCATTGCACAAAAGCAATGGCGGACTTATTGCCTAAAACATTCTCTACCAGTCAATCTGTAGAAATAGCAAAAAAAGGCATGTATGGCGATTAGAGGTGAGAGGAAATAAATTGAATGAAAAAAATATTAGTATGTAAAGATTTGTAACACTAAGGGAAAAAATGGCTTTTATTATTATTTACGAATTACGAGTTTTATACTTTAAGTCCCTCGGGATGACAGGAATCAACGGACAACCCTGTCGTTATAGAGTAATACTGCCCGCTGAGCCTTGCTGTCATTGGTCCGTCACCCAGTCACAATCTCTTCAGATGGTCATGAAGACAAGTTGGGACTATCAACCAATGGAGACTACGACTGGTATGATCTTAGTAGATGTCTCTCTCTACATATTGGTAACCTCGTGTGCCAGGTTCAGATTCTTAATCTTTTATCCGATTCCACTTTCACGAGGTTTTCATGGAACGGAATGGTGACATCCACTAAGAACGAATGTAATTCTACTATTCGTTATATATTATTATTATTTTAATTAAGTTACATATACATATTAAGTACGTACAGACTTATGTTTAATGTTCATCATAATATATACCCCGAATTGCCCGGTAAGTAAATATAACTATCTAAAAGTTCGCAGACAAAACTTATGAAGTACAATGATTAAGCAACAAAAAGTTTTTTTCGACAAAGAACCTTAATATTAACTAGAGAAGAATCGTGAGGTAAGCGAAAAAATAGTTATATCTTGGTCCAATACTCCGGAAAACGTATCCATACTCCAGGTCAAAGGTCGTAGGTCTACGTTCCTGATATCCATTACGTATTTTATTTTACCATAAATAATCGATTAGTTTCAGTTTGTTGGATTTCTTTGAAATATTCTACTCACTATTAATGATTAACGATTAAATTGAAAAACTTTCCAAAATGAAAAAGTGTAAACGCACATATGACGAGGATCGCTGTTTTTCAATTGTCAAACTCGATCTAAATTTCGCTTTCAATATTGGTCATTGTTCTTGCATCTTAAGCGATTGAGTTTTTAACTGTGACATTACATTTAAAAATCAAAATTAGTGTCGAGTTACTACATACACTCTGAAATGCAATGTAGGCCGTTATTTTGGTGCATAACAGAAATGTTTTTAGATTAAGTATTTTATTATTGTTTTAATATGTGTCGTGTTTGTTGCCTGTGCTTATAAATAAATAAAGAAAGCCGTGTTTGTTACTTTGGCAAAAAGTGTGAAGTAGATTAACGGCTCAGTCTACGCCATTCTACTGAAATGTGTTTTAGATTTTAAAGCACAAGCTACACTTGTTTGAACTCAATTCAGACAATTGCAGTCTGAACGAATTCTTGGGCAGTACAAAATAATAGTTTACTTTTAATGGGTACAGATCCGACTTAAAAATTTTACATAAATTACATTTATTTATAAGTATCTAAGTGGATATGAATTGACAATGTTAGGGTCTTGTTTTTATATTTCGTATATATGTCGTTTATATGTAAACAAGCTGCTTTTCCCTTTTCACAGTATCACAGTGAACTGTTCCATGTTGGATCTTTACTTAAACGCACATTGTAAGGGCTACCACTAAGTAATAAATACAATACAGTATACTATTTGCTTGAAATATTTTAGTACCAATAAAATGTTTCGAATGAAATATATTTATCGTCAGTTTATATGACGCCTGATAAAAATCGCACATCCAGTGGTTCATAATTTTAATGTCATTAATTATTATCTATTAAAAAAATTAAAAGTTATGGTTTGAAAGCTATTAAAATCAATGTTTATGAGGGTACTTTACAACTTGAACAAAAGAGTTTTGTTCAGATATAGAAATTATAGCGATTGGGTGTTATATACCAACTTGAACGCGGATACAATAGTGTTTCTTTGCGTTGGTATCTTATTAACCAGTGATGCCCAAAGTGGTCCACATTTACCATTGAATCTCAAGGAACCCGAAAAAAGATTATGTTACGAATCATTAAGTATTTTGAACGGCCAATGAAAGCCAAAGATAGTATTTTTAAAGTAATGTGGCTGTGTGGTGTATGTATGGGCGTTTGACGTATCAGTTTGTTTTGGAAAAGGGGCCTTTTGCCCATAATATTTTGCAGTC
This sequence comes from Acentria ephemerella, assembly GCA_943193645.1. Classification (NCBI taxonomy): domain Eukaryota; kingdom Metazoa; phylum Arthropoda; class Insecta; order Lepidoptera; family Crambidae; genus Acentria; species Acentria ephemerella. Next base: position 10,048,976 of record OW971879.1, on the reverse strand, counting down.
TCGGTTTTAAACCAGTCTTTATTTAAAATTGAGGAATAACTATGAAAAGCTATAACGGTGGCTTTAAACTGCTTTACAATTATTATTAGTTAAAAATTGTGCGAAAATCATAAAAGTGAGACTGTGTAGCCGAGGGTATTTTTCACTGCCGGGCTCTCACTAATTAATTCACTGCATTTTCTAGGGTAAATAGACTTAGTAACTAAGCAACCTCGATATCTTCAAATCTTGACCTCTATTAATACGGCTATCCATTATTTTGACATCATCTAGCCCTTTCATATTGCATTAGAATAAAATAGACACTTAGCAATGGAAATAACTAACAGCGGATTGCTAAGGTTATGGATTTTTAAAGTGTAAGTGACTCTCCTCATTTCGAAATAAGGATTATAGTTCTGCAACCACAGAAGACTATAATGTCCTTAAAAAGTGCTTGTAACAGTAAGTTGACTTTAAATGCGTTCAAAATGGGCTCGACTAATCCGACTGGACGAGCAAATGTTTTCTACACCCATTCGGGGCATACTTTAGAGTACAATTCGGTTGGATAATGGTGAGGTGTATAGATACAAAAGCCCGCACGAGAGTTGTAACTGGGTTTAGAAAGCCTTTATGGTGGTGTCTCTATTTATTTTGTATATCTTAAAGTTTTTTAGTTGTCATCTGAGTATTTGAAATAGTTCAGTAGAAATATATATATATTGTAGGATAAAACTGAGAGTAATAAAATTTGTTGTGTTAACTACATCAGAAGGTCTAATCGCTTCTCATCAAAATTTTTAATTTTCGAACTTTAAGCACGTTTAATTTTAAAAAGTCTAAAGTTTTATGCTTTCGCATAAAAAAAAGGGTTCAGTTTCTAGTAACACCATACACATTTTGACCTGGTGAATTGCTCGTGCAGAACCCAGGTTACCCCCGTGAAGGGCAATGGAGTTACCGGGGAGTTTTAGTGGGTATTTTCAGTGCCGCTCTATTGAGGTACTGAGTGAGCCCCACACACGCTCGTCGCTTAGCCAGTGGCGGGTAGGTCCGTAAATGGATTCCTCCTCGTAAAAAAAAAAAAAAAAAAAGTAACACCATACACATGAAATTAACTCAACTGTTATGACGGCGTGTGGTTTTCCAAAAAATTTTACGTGAAAGTTAACTTCATTTAAAAGATAATTAAATTTTTAAAATTAAAAACCTTGCTAGAAATATTTTTATTAGTATATACAAATACCTACCTACCTAATACCTTAGTTATACCCAATGAGCTATATATTGATCGTCCATTGAAGGAGCTAAGTTAGTGGTGCAGTGATATTGTTATTTAAATAGCATTATAATAATAAAATAATAATAATAGCATTAATATTCTTATTATTTACTGTTTTCTGTTACCTATTTTCTGTCATTCACCTTACTCAGAGCAGCAAAAAAAATGTATAGGAGAGGACTTATCTCTAATAGAGGTTTTATCCAAGAACGTAGAATTAAATCAATAATTCTGTTTTTATTTACTTAAAACAGCCACAATAAATGTAATAAATAGTGATTTATTTAAATTAATATTAAAGTTGACTAGTTACCAATTAGACACGCAATCAATTCCAAAGGCGGATATGCAAATACTTTAATAAAATCAAAGAAATACTCTTATTTATTTTAATACAAAACGTTGAAAAGTATTAAAAATGCAATAAACGTAGCGACAGGGCAAGGATTTATAAATATGCAAAGTATTCAAGCAAAACTAATTTGTTTTTCTTAGGATAAAATTAAAAAGTACGACAAGATATACAAATTTCTTCGCCCTCAATTTGCGTCCGTACTGTAGCGTTTGTTTTTTAGAAGGACTCATTTATTATGGAAACCACGGGATATTACGTTTTATAAAATTGTACGATTTCACCACGATTAAACTGATGACCTGTACTGCTTAAATGTAATAATGAGGCACGCAATATAGACTTATTTCATTGTTATTCTTTTGGGCATTTTTATATTTTTTGCTTAAGTATATTGCGGGTTTCGCTTAATGGTGAATTTCAAGTAAGTAATTGTAGGTCGAATAATCTCAGAGTTAACGAATAAATTTACTTTTTTTATTTTTATATAAAAAGGTAATGTAGGGAATTTATTTACTATTTTTAATAAAATGATGTACACATGATAAATTCTAGACGACAAACCCACCTTATCTTTTCCATTCTATTATTTAATCGAAATAATAAATTTAGGTACGGCTAAAGCTTTTTGAATTTCAGTCTTACTTAGCAGATATTTTATGTTTCATTGATTTTCTAAAACCTATAATTTTCTCGGCGTCAAATTAATTACTCCCTAACATATGAGCAGTTCATCAATCTAATGCTTCGTCGATCCAGCAGTTGCCACAGATATACTGTGCATGTAAGTTATACTTAGCGATATACAAAAGATATATGTTCAGTATTTTAGTTAGTTAAAATTTATTTAGTGATTTAGTTCTATATTATAATGTTGTTTAAAATACATTTAGCAACCATAAGTTAAAGAATGCCTTGTATGAATTTGAAGTATGCAAAAATGTGCACGAGGCGTTGGTTTGATATTTATTCGTCCCCTAACACACTGCTTCGCCATAAATCTGTGCCGTCTTGAATATAGTTTGCATTATTATGCAAAATCAAGTGGCGAGACTGCTGTGTGTGAATAAGGGGGTTTCAAAAGGTTTTTGGAACAGCGTGTCCCAAAAATGATACTTTTATATCTTTTAGGGTGACAAAGAAGGGATTAGTCATATTTAGGTGTGGGTGATACTCATAAGAATCAAGATTGATTTATTCCAGAGTACTTTGCTTCTTTTTCTAGTATATGTATGTAGGACATCGCGTTGGAATATAAGAGTAAACCACTTATTTGTTTAGTTCTGGCATTATATTTTTTTAAATGAACAACTTTACAATAAGTGTAAATGTGAACACCTCGAAAACCGTTCGAATAAAAAAGTAAAAGCAACCATCTCATATCTCACTCATTCTCCATACTCTTACACTCACCACGTCATTCAATCGCTATCCCTTTCACCACACTACAACACTCATATGCTTCCTTATCTCACACCTTATAAACGTTTCATTCTATTAATCAGATGCTATCTCTTTCACTCACTCAGCACACATTTCAATTTATGCATGCTTATATAATTATGAAAATAATTCTAGATCACAAACAAACTGTAGCTGGATTCTCGTAAATATCGTCACGTCGACTTTAAGATTTTGTGACTCCTTTCTCTGTCGCAAAGCTAGAGCGTGGAATAGTTTTCCGGCACACGTATTCCCCCCTTCATACAGCATGGGTTCTTTTAAAAGAGGAGTGAAAAAACACTTTTTGGACCGGCAAAGTGAGGGTGGCTAGGGCAGTATGTCGCATGCTTCACTAGTTATCTTCACATATGGACTCCTCTACTGATTCTTATCGGTTGGTGTCGAGTCATTTTCTGAGCTTAATATAAAAAAAAATATTATATATAATTAGAAATTTATATTTAATAAGAAAACAAACTGACCCAGCAAACGTTGTTTTGTCATATAAATTATTTCTAAACCAAAAATTTCTGGAAAGTCCACCCTTGTCACCTAGAGCTATAAAAAATAGTCTGCCTATTCTCAAACCTACCAAGTAAAATAAATACATAAAATCCATAAAAACCGGTCAACTCATTTCGGAGGAGTTCGAAAACAAATACTTCACGAGATTTTTATATGAGAAAATATTACAATAATAGCCCATTATATCCTATATTGTACACATAAAGCACAAGAGTAAATTAAACAAGAAAGACATACAAAGGTCGGTTTATCTCGAGCAAAAGATCTTGTTATATTTTCTCATATAAAAACCGTAGGTCTACAAATTACACAGCTTTCGTAATTAATACATGGAATTATATTTTGTAGTAACAATTATTTTCTATTATATATGTGCTTAGTAAGAAAGTACATTTGAAGACTTATTTTTTTGGCATAAATGTTAAATAATTCAAACAATTATCGAATTATATAAGGCTAATTTATGGCGATTATATTACTTATGGAGTAATATAATCAAGAAAACAACAAGAGAATCGTTTAAAATTTTATAAAATATGCGATTGTATAACAATAGTTGGAAAATCAAAAGAATTTCAGAAGAAAACAATCATGAAAACTATTAACATTAGTGGTTTGCAAAGTATTTAGTATTTTTCATAATTAACACTGACAGAACAACTTATTATACGTTATTTGTAAGACCAATCTTTTATTCAAATCTCAACCACAATAGCGTTTCATATTTTACTGATTACAAGGTGTCTGACACCTTGGGCTAGTTTTTATTCATAGTTACTCCACTCGCAATTGAAAATATTACTATATAATACTTAGTTTTTTGCCTGCAGATTAATCAAATATTTTATTTCTTAATCCTTTGTAATAAGATTCAATAACGAAGGGACGGCACTCAAGCGTACGGCCCACCTGATGGAAAGCGGTTACTGGAGCCTATGGAAGCGAGCTTCACCAGGGGTATTATCTACTAATTACACCCTTTTGAGTTTCGTCGTCCTAGAATTCACATGTTAAATCATAATGTAATGTTTTTACGTAAGTGACAAAATTCTTAATAATAAATTGAAAATAGAATACGAAAAGCTTTAAAAGGGTCGACCAAACAGATTTCTTAGAAAAATGGCAAATATTTAATATAAGCTTGGGACGGTCATTGTTTTACTTTTAAAGAGTTTACGAATATACTTTGTTTTAGAGAGTGCTCCAAATTTATTTGTTGGATTCTTTCGATGGCATGAATCCCTTTAAACGGTATTTCAAGTTTTAAAAGGTCTACCGGTAAAGGTTTTTGTTTAATGGCTATGAAAGTATTTATTGGATGGATTTTTTCATTTCAAAAATTTACAATGGTTACAAAGATTCTTACAATGTCACAAGCTTACATATTTATAGTACTTCTATTATGTTAAAGAATGCTAAATAAAGAGAACACCTGATAGTAAGTGGTAACACTGCTTAACGAAACTTTTTTAAAGGGTTTTTCTTCTCTATACCTTGTCCAGATACATGTCATACATTGACTTACTTGTAACTTCGTCATCCACTTAAAATAAGGATTAAGAACAAAGTCCTATTGCCAGCTCAATTATAGTTCTTAAAGTTGTTCAGAGCTGCAATTGTCGTAGTGAGCACAAAAATGGTTGTACCGACTCAACTTCCTCAAAACTTGAAAAGTTGTAAAGGCGGTAAAAACTCGTTACGCCAAATCGGCCACTAAAACTCCTGAAGCGAAAATTCTATCCAACTTCAATTTACTTTTATTGTTTTTACTCTTCCTATTTCACGAAGCAAAAAAGTTTTTTTCTGCCGCTTTACAGGCCATCTAAGCATTTTTTTATATTTGTTCAAACAAACACGTCAAATTTCACGTTTCAGTCCCCCTGTTTTATTGTATCAAAGGAAATGGGAATCTCGTTGCCTCCGTTATGTAAATAATCTTTATTTGAAATTCTTTTTATTCTGACATCCCTCCTTAATTTTGTTCAAGTGTCGATTGCTACCGCATAAATCAAGTGTTATTATTTGTACCTATTGTGTTCCCTTTTTCATATTTTTATCACTCGGCTATTCATTTTACTTTGTTGCTTTTATCAATGTATCCTTATTAGATTCGTTTGTTCTGCTAAAGGTGTTTCGAATCACGGACAGTTTTGTAACATCCTGTTTTACCCTCGACACTGCTGCTGCGTAATTCTGTAGGCAAATTCCGAATTAAAATTTTGTTCATTCTATCTCTTAAAAGGTATAGGAAAAGGATAGCAAATGGGGTTGGTAACTGCTTAAAAGACGCTCCGTACGTTTGTTCCAAAATAACCAATAAAATGAAGAGCTTATTTTATTGAATTTTTTTTGGTCGAAAATGATCGAAGTGCTTTTTTCCAAGCTTCGTCTCTTGAACCAATATTTTAAGACGCAATTTAATTTTGAAAATATAACAGAAATAAATATTTAGATAACGATGTCATCAGGTATTAGAAGAAAATGCTATTAGATTTCTATTCATTTATTTATTAATATAAATCTAGTTAAAAAGTTTAAAAACTTAACTTAAAAATCTAATATTTTCGTTAGCCACCGCTATCATATTTCTTGTTTCTAGATTATGAATTCCTGTGCATACTAACCTGAATGATAGCTATTAATAAGGCACGCTATTTTACAAACAAAAATCATTATTTTATGAGATATTTTCATATAAATACATCTATCATGGTATGACTTCACTGATATTTTAAATGAAAAATGTCACTTTAGCTCTTGCATCATAACGAAGGTGCGGTTAAAGGTCTGCGACTTATACATTTGTGAGTCGCACAAAACACGCTTCAGTCCTTAAATCGCAGCCACGGGTAAGGAATGTAATTTCTTTGAAAAGGTAGATATTTCACTTGGTCCCGTAAACCTCGAAATCCTGCCATAGTATTACAAGACGAATCAAATGGTTTGTTTCAAAGCCGTTTTGTAACAAACCCTTTGATCGCATTGTTTACATCCAATACAATTAATTCTGAATGAGCTATCACAGTCAAGAGCTTAAAACACGTTTAGAAAACTAAATATAAGTACTAATGATTGATCTACATTACAATATTTCTGCCCATTAAATCGAGTAATTACGATGCGTTGGCGGTTTACATAATACGATTCCACTTTTCATTGCTCCCGCATTTGAGTAAAATATTGCCCGCTTTGCGCACAAATCTCTCCTCCTATCTAATCAATCAAGCCTTCACACCATATAAATAACATCGAAATTGGACTATTTTGTTTGCGCACTCAACAGATTATATTTGTATGAGTCATGATGGAAGGAATCTTATTTTGATCGCAAACAAATTTTGTTCTCCTTTGTCAAACACGCGAAGACGCTTAGCTTCTATAATATTACAATTTATAATATCAGTGAAAGATTTCCTTTGTCTGCTGTGTAATAAGTGAAAATATGTTTAAATATATTAATTATGATGCTTAAGGATTATGTAACTTAGAATTAATTACTTACAGACTTTCATCATGACTCTGTACCAAAATATTAATAAGTTTTAATAACTCGCTTGCGTAATATTTTGAGTGCTATAGATTACGAACAAAAATAAGCTTTTGTCATGATTGGCCTGTCGATAAAAATTGTAATCCTGAGCTCTTTAAACGTTTGAAGATTCTTGGTTTGGTACTGTAACAGCTCGCACTTAACACTCTGAATAGAATTCGTGTATCTGTAGTGATATGGTTCAAAATTTATATTTCTCATGAGTAGAAATCTCTGTGCCTAGTAGTCGGTAGTATATTACATATCAATTGAATGATATGGTTAATTTTTAATTGTCATTACATACATTCGAAAAACTAGACAAGTTTCCTCTTCTCAACTCAAGTATTCATCGAAGCGGTGGTAGATGAATAAGCGGTGGTGCCTAAACCTAAGCTTCTTAGACTAACTTTGTTTTTTATTAACAAAACCAAAAAACAATATCAAAACCTATAACATTAACCTATGTAATCGAAGGCTTAGCTAATTTATTTCGCATGATCTTAAGAGCTTTTGTGGCCTTTTGTCTAAATTGCGAATAACATGACGCTGCAATCTATCGAATGTATCGAGGAGGTCGGTATAACAATTGAATTAGTAAAACTTGTTTTGATTGATTCAAATTAATCCTACTATGTTGTTAATGAGTTGATTTAATTATTGTCATTTAAATTATCTAACCAAAATATTGATGTTGACTTATCATTTGAAATATGCAAAAACAACCAATAATTACTTAGTACTTTGTCAGGAATTGCTACGTAGCCTTCCTCGAAGAGATCAGTACGTCTTTATAAATATTGATACAATTTAACGGACAATTACGTGTGAGTAATACTGAGTTATATCAATCTGTATGGTAATGCAAGCGCTTGCATCAGACGAATCTTATATCAATACCCAGGTCACCCCCGTAAAGGGTAATGGAGTTACCGGGGAGATTTAGTGGGTATTCCCAGTTCTTCTCTCATGAGGTGATTAGTGAGTCCCACATACGCCCGCCGCATAACCAGTGGCGGATAGGCCCGTAAATGGATTCCTCCTCAAAAACAAAATAGAAACAAAATAAAGGGAAATTTTCAAAATTTATAGGCACGTGTTTTATTCAAAGCTATTTGACTATATTTAACAGAGTACAAACACACAGAAACGTCAACAACCTAACAGTCAGCCATCTAACTTTGACATTAGAAACTTAACACTCAAAATTGTAAAAAAAAATGTTTAAAACAAATCTAAAAACTAAATTTAAACACTACGAAGGCAAAACAATCCAATGTAACATTTTATTTTGCTAAGTTATTTACAGAAACAATACAAAGTGAAGCTCTGTTGGAAGTCGGACGTCGGTGAAGTCGGACTGGTCTGGTTAACTTCTTACGTTAAATTTCTTTTGCTTTTTTTGTGTGTTTGAAGTATTTTTTTATGAAATAGCACTTTTCACAGTGCAATATTGAACAGCTCTCATATAAGATTGCCCCGTTCTATAACAGACAGGCTCGTCTTTGTAAATATATGGATAATGTAATAATGATGTTTTAACGGAATGTTACGATAGACTGTAAGGCGGTTGCCAGGGAACCGACTGTTGTTGATGTGTCGCGGTCTGTTGTATATATCTGTTCTGCTGTCTGGTATAGTTTTAATTCTTAATTTTATAATAGTATTATTTTTCGTTATGTATATATTTCATTCAGCTATCGCTCTTCTACTTCCAAATAGTCCATTCGTTTTCATATATAAATTTAAATACCATGTAAAATTATGGGCAAGTATTATTTAAAAGCTAAATACAATTTTTTTTAAATTTGTATTTATCTGCGCTGTAAGAATAGTGTTTGTGTGATCGTTCTCATTATAATAAGCTCTTAAAGATGTTTAGATTGGGTGAAATGTTTTGTAAGTACTATCATGATAGTGTCATATAACTTGTCAATGTATTTTTAATGAGGAAACATCAACACGATTCCAAAGTTCAATTTTCTATCCGAAAGTTCCAGAATAGCACAAATTGCTGGGAACTTTTCCTGTTACTAAATAAAGTTGATTGCCTATTGTGGCCTTACGTCAGCTGATTTGGTATAGGATTGGGATATGGCAAAATATTTAAAATAATTCCTTGCAAAAATGTTAAACTTTAGCCTTACTTTTTAACAAGGGGCTTCTCTTGAGCTTCAGTGAAGAAATTGAAAATCTCATAATTCCCCTTTAATTTTTCATGTTACCTACTGCAATAATTAACATTTACATCCAAAAAGACACACGCGTACATACAGACTAACTACACACACACTAGTATTAAAATAATTACTCTTTTATTAATTCTACTTGCTCACTTTGTAACTTAATGGAATAAAATAATTGCATCACAGTGTCATAATTATAGCAGTTATTAACGTACACATCTTTAATATAAACGTGTTCATTAAATTCCAAATGAACCATTTTATTATGACATTTATAATTCATAATTACTTTAATAACTTTAACTTTAATTTTCATAATTATTTTTTAATTATGGTTTTAAAAATTTCAAACTTTATAACATATTATTAACAATGTAATATTAAACTGAGGAAGAAGTAATGACGCAGTGTGTGTTTAGGGTCAAGCAATAAATCAAATCTATACTTGAAGAAGAACGCCTCGAAACCAATTACGCACATCCAATTTGAAAACAATACACCTATTCCGTGATCTTTTTTTAAATAATGCGATCTCTTGTGAGGACTACTAATTGTCTAAATGTTTCCAATTGTAAGTTTAATATATTACAATGTAGCTCTTGGTCTTCTGAGTCTTCTTATATAAATATTTTCTTATTAGTACACACTCTATATAAATTTAACGGTATCCCGGTCGCCTCGTTCATTATTATAAGATATTTATAATAGTGTTTTCAATTTAAGACCCTAATGAACGTATTACAATGCCGGTTAAAGGATGTATGTTTTAAAATGGCGTTTAAAATTGTCTAATGGGTTTTTTTTAAATCTGTTAGCGAATAAGATCTACTTATACTGAATATAAAATTATAATTATAAGTGGCCATCTGACTCAGGCGCATTTAGTTTAGAAACCAGTCTATGTTTATTGCTATTAAATTACACATGAAGAGTTCGTTGGCGTGGAAGTGCAATTTTCCATTAAGCAAACAAAGCAACTTTTATGACCTCTAGCTCCTCTGTGATTTGGAAGGATCGTTAAGTCTTTGTTCCCTGTTAATACTTTCTATTCACTCCATTTCTTATTTTGTAACTCTAACGTCTATCATATCGATAGACGTTAGAGTGTCAAATTTGACTAGAAGTGTTAATCCATCGCTGGTCTGGTTAAGACGTTACCATAGTGATACTTACTGTAACAACAATGAATAGCACATAGGAACTGAATACTTACGCTATCGTAGTTAGAAAGTGAGGGAGCAGAACCATTGCTAACTTTTTCATATAATTTGGCAGATTATGTTAATTTGGGAATATCAGGTCTCTGCAGCGGATAGTCTGCGTTGCTTGACAAATAAATTTTAATTAAGATATAGGCTTAATTAAAATTACGTCGAAGTTATCTTGTGTTTTTCAAATACAGCAAGGCCTGTGCACATCAGTAGTGGTGTATTGGTTTTTAATGATTATTATTTGTATAGTTTGTGTGTATAATTCAAATAGGCTGAACGACAAATAATGCATATATTTTAGGACTCCAGCAAAAGTGACACAGCAGTCATATCTCAAAAATTTAAAGTGATGTTTGTAACAGTATTGCATGTTCTTATACTACAAAATTTTATATAAATTATTTTTTTTGTAATCATTACAGCTTATAATTGAATATTTTGTATCGCAACACTTAAAATAAAAAATAATCCCATAAAATCCACGTCAACTGCTATTATGGCGACACGCGACGGAACAATTAGGCGTTTATTAAAAGCATGCTTAATGCATAATCAATAAGTATCGACCGAAGTGATTAATAGTATCACATCACGTTATATGTTACGTTGAAATACTTAGTTTAAAATATAGCACCTTCACCTTAGGTAAAAAGATGGCTGAATTAACATTTTCTTATATATAATGTTCTTGCGATAAATAACGTTGTCTATGAGGTATTTGACTCCTACGTTACTATTTAGAAAGGTCTTTAAAGCATTCGTGGTTAATACTTATTTATGAAACTGTGGTATAATGAGGAGCGAAGCCAAGTTTGATAATATTACGATATGAGTGTTTTAATACCTTATTGGAAGGGCTACACTTTATAGAAAACTGATAACTGATAATGACAGAGAGAACGATGATGTATGATAAATAAAACTGTTCAGTTTCAATTAATCACTTTAACTTTATTTGTGTAAAATATTGCACGATATACAAACTGCATACGTGAATGATTGTTAGTATTACGAAATATTATTTTTATACTAAATACACGATACAGCTCGTACACTAATTAACAGCTGGCCTACAAGACTTTATCTACAACGAAGATACGAATCTTCTTTAAAAGGTTCTGAAACCATGCGGTGTACTAAGAACTTACAACTCATGAAAAGCTTAATTACTGATTATATAAAAATAAACTAAGTACAATGAAACAATTATTTATTGTGTATAATAATTTACACTTTGCATAGCGTGCAATTATTAAAATTCATCTGAATATTTTTTTATTACACGATGTGGTACCGAAAGACACGTGAAAGACAATGTTCTTTTTTTGAAATTAATGCAGATACCATAATCTTTTTGCGCGGAAGGGATCGAAAAAGTGAAGGAGTATTAATTTTGAAGTTTAGTCTAACAGTATATCATCCATTAGGATGAGATGGTGTAGATAAACGGACGTTATGAAACTGATATGTAAGGAGAGGCATTAAAAATTACCAATTTAAATAATTAAAACCAATAATTAAATTCATATATCCTTATATTGGGGCATTTAGAAATAATTGTGAAATTCACAGAAACGCACATCAATTTACATCCTTTTATTTGAACAGTCATGTAATATGGCTTCCACTCAACCAGACGCACGATGGCCGTCCAATGAACGCATTTAAAAACTGTATTTAATTTATTGTCTATGCTATAGTTAACTATTTTTTGGTACATGATTCTGCTGACTGTCCTTTAAATAAATAAATAAATTTAAAATACAAGGATTTTACAGTTTAAGTTTAGGTTAGCTATAGTGTAATTAAGTGGTATTAGTTTAGTTGAAGTTGTTACGTTTTGTTTTAATTTTAAATTTAATTTAGTTTTTAGTTTTTCTGTTTGTAAAGATTTTTTAATTTTGTCATAAAATAAATAATTATAATAAGAAAACTTTTCACGTCAATGTAGGTATCAATTTAGACTTTTTGATAGGATTTTCCTGAATCAAAATATTCTACCGGGAAAAGTCTTTTAATCAGTAAAAAGATTAAATATAACTCTTCTTTATTGAAGATTAAAATATTCTAAAAATAAATCAGTAGCTAGGTATATTTTATCAAATATTTTAGATTAAATTAATTATTTTAGAATCATGAATCAACGCAAAGTTAATATATAATAGCTATATTGAAATTAACACTAGAGGTAAAGATTCCTACTAAGCGTAAGTGTACTAGTAAGCAAAAAAAGGTTAATACAGTTCGTAGCTGACTAACGCTGCTTTATGACGATGACCTTTTTGCTATAAACGCGTATACTTGTGTTTTTGAACTCTAAAAGATTCTTCAGAGGCAACTTTTATCACTAGCACCCTATAAAGCTTCATAGTAAGAACTCTTTCTCTCTCTCTACATCCACGCACTCAGTGGTTGGGTGTCCATAATACCCCCCCATGTATTGTACTATCATCTATATTGCAATTAATACTTCCTAATGAAAGCATGTCATGGTATGGAGAGCAAAGTGTGTAGATCATAGAACAAGCCCTGCGGGATACCAGCATTCACTTACATGAACCGCATAAGTTCATCCATCAGTACACGGATTTTCCGTTCATGCAGGAAGGTTGCAGCAAAAAGCCAATGATCAAGGTACAAAGTTCTGTAGGTAACTTTGATGGTGGTACGCTAAAGGTTTGGAGGGAAGAGCCAGACCCGAATCGACCAGCTTTGACATTGTTGAGGTTAATAGTCAAATACTCACTGGACCTGTCATAAGCTTCACCACAGATGCGTTAAGTATCACCCATTAATCAAAATAAAATAAACGATTGTATAGGAATGATATGATAGTTTTGGAACTGTAATTGGACGTTCTTTTTAGGACTGGTTGTACCACATTGGCTTCTCTCCAAGATCGTAAAAGATGGTATAGTCGCGTTCACATAACACCGCTGCGCATTTATTAAGTACTATCGTTCGTATGCCATCAGGTCCACTAGCTTTCCGGACGTAGATGGAATGTAGCTTCGTACGTATGTCAAGCTGCCTGATTCAAATATCAGAAATAATAAATCAGAAAAAATAATAATAAAGTTGATAAAACAACAACACCACAAATATTTTAACGTGTGCTTCATAATAAATGTTATAGCAGTCGCAGTTATGTCACAGTTTATAAATCAGTTCATGACGCTATTTTGAACCTTAAACATAAGTCTTTCTTAATGAGCTCAGATGACCTTCAAAACCACTGAAAGATAATAGTACAAAGTCGTAGTCATATTTGTAGAAATAAGGTTATGTCGATTTATAGCGAGTGGAAAAAGACATTCAGTACTTTTATAAAATTTACAGTGTAGAGATAGGAACACAGCTTAATATCAACTCTTAAAAATATGAATCAACTGCATGCCATTTTTCCAGTGCCCTTTGGGATTTCTCGGGGAAGAAGAGACCCACTTAAACCCTGGCATTGTTGCCTTTCTGTCTTACATCATCTTTGTCTTAAATCATGATTATTTTGTAACAATGTCTCATGTTTTTTGTTTCAGGTTACATTTATAGTAATTTTAAAACCATTTTGATGACACGAAATTACCGGAGGCAAAACAAACGCTTAAATAACGAATTCTGCGCACACCGCTTTGTAGAGTAAGTACCGACGCGGTACGTCAGTCGAATATCTTGTAACGTGCCACCGGCAACGAGCCTTTGCTAATGTTTTATTCGCTTTAATCTCCAAGAGTGACTTCTAAATATTCACTTTGGAATGATAATAAATTAGCGGATAGACAGGGAAGTAAATCCAAGGAGAAATTGGACGGGAGAGGCTTTGCTAGTGATCTGTAAGTCGTATATGAAATTTACTAGTTAGTCCGATATTCTTCGTATTACCTTCACCTTAAAAGATAAGTCTATCCAATGGATACGCAGACACTACATTTGTTGGCCACTAACGCCAAAAAACAAAGTTATCGAAAGTCCCGGTGGATGAAATGACAATTCTGAATTAGCACGGCATTTAGATGATTTTAATTTACAATTCTGAAATTCCAGGGGGTTACAGGGGTATCGAACACCCTAGAGCCTCTGCATTTGCGTAATGACATAATGTCGCCTAGGGCCTTTTATCGCTTATACAATCGAGAGTGATCTGAAGAGTTCTTGACCTAATCTGTCTGCCCTCTTATACTCAGGAGCACGAATGCAGTTCACTCTGTCACTGTCTCTACGTATAGTTAACGTTTTCCCTCCTTCACAGCTTAGGTTCCTCTAAAAGAGCCGTGATAAGGTACTTTTTGAGCTGGCAAGGTGGAGCTGGCTAAGGTATGTCGCATGCTGCACCTCTATCACTTATGGACTCCTTTTCTGCAAACCATGAGGCTGTCGAGTCATTTGATGTGCTTTTTATTAAAAAATAATATTTTTTAATTTCTCACGACTTTTCCATATATTTTGTTTCCAAACAATCCTTAATCATAAAGGAACAATACAAAGAATAAATTATTCTAATCGGTCAAGTCGTTTTTCAGTCTTAGCGAGACTAACGATAAGTTTTATATATTTTATATATAACCAGAAGAAAAGAAGATTAAGAACGCTTTATTCAGAACGTTTATTTATTAGGACTCCTATGTGAAAAACCGCTAGCACTTGCGTAATGTGAAGTTAATGTGGTTAATGAACACCTGTAATTTAGTTATATATACGTATTACAGCACACATAATAGCTTCGAAGGCGTTATAACACGTAGTTCTTTTGGCTTAATTGCAATATCTAAACGATTTTCTTTGTAAGAAATCATGATTTTTTATATGTATCGGTATGGTTGTAAGATGGCTATCAGTTTTAACTGTTTTGAAAAATATGTACGTATGCTCAATTACATT
This sequence comes from Acentria ephemerella, assembly GCA_943193645.1. Lineage (NCBI taxonomy): Eukaryota > Metazoa > Arthropoda > Insecta > Lepidoptera > Crambidae > Acentria > Acentria ephemerella. Next base: position 10,033,591 of record OW971879.1, on the reverse strand, counting down.
TTATCTCTGTACACTATATGGGAAGAGGAAGAGACTTGCAATAGTAGGATGAAAAATTGGAAAATATCCGATACATTAGAATGTATTTTGAGTAAATATAGTCAATAGGAGTAAGAAAGTTGGAGTTTCAACCCGAGTAAACTGACATTTTGATGGCGACAAATAACGGCTTAATTATCAAAAAGCATATTAACCATCCTTGTAACTCAATTCAACAAAAAATTTTGTGATCTTAATTATCAGTATCAAATGGCAAAACTGGAAAACAGATATATCCTAAAGTAGGATGCCACTTCACTTATATTAACTATTTAGGGTTTGTGAAAACTGTAAAAATTTAATTTACTCTTTATTTTTTACGGTAAATGCGGCTATCTACCTTATAAAATATATAAAACATAATTACATTATTGAGGTCTATTATTTATGTTATTTGCTATCGAGAACGTCCCAGTCCACAGAGTAAAATAAATGCTATAAAAACTACTTTATTATATTTACATTATACTAACAAATTGTAAAAATGACTCCGTTGCTTTTTAGATTTCCGCTCAACTTAGCGAGAGCGTGAGTCCACTTGATTTAATCACACCGCCTAATTAGTGCTGAAAGCAACACAAATGCAAATTACATTGAAGGTAGTAAATTAGACTGAGCAATAAACTGGCATGTAAAACAAAATAGTGAGGGTGGTAATGTATGTAGTAGATAGCGGACGGCAATTCCATCTCGCGGCAGTACTGCCGCTGACTGAACACGACCGCAGGCCCGATAATTGGGAACATTGCGCTCGGATATTGCTCTCCAATGTTATGGTACACAAATCTCATTTTGAAAATGTTTCTTGATTTTCGTGTGCTGGTGACGGAAATAGTACTTATTAAAATTTGGAGTGACGAATCGTTAATGACCTTTTCTGTTAGTTGCGATGCCGGCTTCTAAAAACTACGATAATTCGAGCTTAATTTTCTTATCGAATAGAATATTTCCTTTCATTCAACAATTTGGGACATAAGTTTAGCAGTTCACTATAGAAGCTATTAGAGCCATTGTAGTAGTTACTTAAAATTAAAGAACGAAAGAGGACTTTATAACGACTTAATTTGACAGTAGGGAATAAAAAGTTTTGCTGCAATTCCAAAAAGTTTGAAAAATTCCTCAAATTGAAGATTTTATATTAAATATTTAGTTGTTGTACCCTTTTTTAATTCTCAATCTTTGAAAGTGATTCTTCGTCTAAACCTCGAGAAGAATTTTCTTCCCTAAAGAGTATACACAAGGAATATGTCCCTTAAGTAGTAGTAAATGTTGAATTATGTAGCAAAAAAAAATATTTTATTTATCATTTAAAAAGATTCAAATCTACTTTTGTAATTAGTTATTAATCGTAAGGGAAGTATTTTAAATAACAATAGCGGGATAAATAAATATTGTTACGTGAGGAACACCAGATGGTAAATTCTTCTATTTGGGGAAGCATTTGGTCTCAAAATTATAACAGTAGATTACTTATCCACAGAAACAGAAAAGGAAAAAGATGTCTAACATTAATTAAACCCAAAAGCTCTGCGATAGCCACATAATAAACTGTACCGACAACATTAAGGAAAATGTATGTAACATCAGCACATTTAGCAATGCAGCCCGTGGTGGCATTTATTAATGTGTTTTAGGCTATAATGTAGATTTATATCCGCTTTAGGTTGCGCTGCCCGTCAAAGTGTGCGATGTATTGTAGTTGGTTAAGTAAAATATACGGAGATTTACTCATTTTCAAGCGGTGAATGTAATTTTTATAATTTATTTCAGAAGCCTAATCAGCGGATAAACTTATGACTTTCGGGCCAAATGCAAGTGTAATAGAAAATAATATATAATTGTTAGAGATAAAGAAAGAAAGATAAAGTAGTTATTGGGTTCAATGAAGATGGTCAATACTTTGGAAATATTTACGTTATTTTATGTTTTTTCATATTAAACGATCTCATATAAAGCTTATTGTGTTTCATTCAACATGTACAAGCATAATGACAATTATACACTACGACAGTATTTAAGGGTATCGTGTAAGAAATAATCTACCGATATAACTGAAAATTACGACACTGAGATACATATTAAATTCAAAGAAATTCGAAATTCCTAAAATAATATAAATTTTTTTTACAGGTAAGCTAACATCACCTAAATATAGTAATGGAAGTCATTTATTGGAAAAGAAAATTGTTATTATATAATTGATAATTATGGGAATACGTAGGCGTAGACTTTCTTACGAATTCTGGAATCAAAAAACCAGTATTTTTTGATTCCAGAAGAAAAGTAGCTCATGATTGCTCCGTGCATGATGTCAATGGATAATTTTTTATCTAGAGCTCCAAGGAAGTTGGTTCCGCTCGTAACGGTAAGTCGGTAACAATGTTCAACGCAAATCGGGAATGCGTAGTGCGTGTTAAGGCGCAAATTTTTTTACTAAGTAGAAAGGCCTGTGCCCTGCGGTCGGATTTATAGGCTATGAAAAAAAAAATTAATTAAAACATGTTAAGTGGACTGATGTCAGATTTTTCTTTTGTAATTAAATTGTTTCATTTTTTCCTTTAAAATGAAATTGAAATTTGAAATTTTATTTTATTTTAAACAGCTTACATAAGACCAAGACCAACCGTCGCTGAACTAGGCCGAAGCCTGTATTTCAGCATACAGTGCCTCCATCCTCAGAAGTGCATAAAACAAAAACTTAAATAATTACAAAGGAATATTCCAATAACAATATTAATTTACATATGTAACATTGATAATAACATATATACATACACATACACATACACACATATATACATATATATATATATATATACATACAATACATACACATACAAATATATACAAACATACATACTTATATAGTACTTATAGAACCTTATACGAGTGTAGAAGTCCTCTCGGTGTGTATAATGATGGGTGCTGGATTTCTTTATGGTATTGGTATTGTACTATTGTGCGTCTTAATTCTATGTGACATAAAAAGTACTCTTTTTTGTAACCAGACCAAATTAATACCGACTTTCAATTCAATCAATTTAAAGTGACTAAAGTTATACAATAAGTCAATTTGGAGTCAGAGGGATAAGGTGATTTTTATTGGCCACCCCATTAAAGGTCAGCCAATCAGAAGGCAGCTTTTTCTTCGTCGTTGGACTGTTATAAAATATCCTCTTAGCATGGTCGACTAAGCGAATCTAATGAAATTGTGGTATTACGAGTTACTTAATACTAACGAATGATACGCCAGGGCCTCTGTGCTCTTGAAGGCTTTCGTTTAATGTTGATTACTTGTAAAATACCGTCTTGTATACTCCTACTAAATATCTTGATACTTGTATTGTAAGAAGTAAGAAAGGTGAATTTTATTATGAATAACATACATATTAAAGTCAGTGTCAATATCAATTATGTTTATATTAATCACCATTCAATATCGAATGAAACGAAACGTGCAGAAAAATGTGCAGGAATACTTATGAATTATTCAATACAAAATAATTTGTGACAATTTACCGAGTCAAGCTATCAAGTACTCCATTTGAATCGAATTCCATCCGATCTCTGATCAGTATGGAATGGGGGCAGTTCCAATGATTGTGTTTCATCCGATAACAAGCGCCCTCTCCACCAGCTCAATGTAACGTGAGTACTGCCACTTAAATCCACTCGATTTTATGATTATTTCATTTTCATTCGATAAATAAACAACACTTGAGTCGATTCTATTAATGAACAAAGATACCAGACAACGGGAGTTGAATACTAGTATTGTATAACGCGTTTGTTTTTTGTTTATAATTAAAATTGGTAGTTGGTTGGTTCCTGAATGGGTCAGTCAAAATTTGTTATCTAGATCTCTTCCGTGCTTTGGCAAGCACATTAAACCGTTGATCCAAGTTGCTATGGCAACCGGGAACAGGACACAAACTTCTTATGTATATCTCGCATGTAGGAAGGTTCACTAGTGGGGCGTATATAGACATATAAGGATACTAATGATGACGATGAATAAGAATTGAGGAGACTAGATTAATTTTTATATGATTTGGCAGCTAATCATATAAAAATTACAGCAATGGCTCTGCCCTTTATAACTACGATAGCGATAGCAACCACTTGCCTTGTGGCATTCATAGTTGTTACAATATTTACCAAGCCAGCATTTGACAATTCTATTCAAATTTGACAGATATCAAAAGAGGTTAGTTTTTCAAATAAGCCCACTATATAAAACTCTGCAAACTGACGACTACAGGCATTATTTTGTATGAAACTTCTCGCCCTGGTTCTCTGGTGCACGGATTAAAATTATGTTAATTTTTTATTACCTGACTATAAAATTACAACAGAACACCATTGCTGTCATTTGATATTTCTGAAATCACGATTCATCCGTTATTTTACTTTATTTCTTAAGACATGGTGATTAAAATTAAGGAAATCTTAACGTGGGTCATTACGATACATCTTTATATACAAATTTCATTCAATACTCAGCAAAACTTTAGAGTTTGGCTGGGAGGTGTTGATGCATCCGCCATATAGCCCTGACCTCTCTTGATGGGATCATGTCTATAACTACAAGATGGCAGAAAGTCTACGAACAAAATGCCATATACATACTGGAATTAAATATAAATATAAATTGATTATAAAAATCTAAGTATGGCCACTGCAACGCAAACTATCAGGTTTATAAGTATGTTAACGTTACATTGGTATTAGCTATCGTTTTGGCGATGATTAAGATCGGGTGAAGTGGTAATAGTACGTAACGTTTAGTGATGTACGCTTTAATTAAAGAAAATAGGTGGGATATGCATACACGGAATTTTAGGTAATTTCGATGTAGTTGAATTTAGATTAACTAAAAACACTAAAAACAAAGATAAGCGTACCATAGTTATTTTCAGTTAGATAATAAATAATGCTTGCCAACAAAACTTACTTAATTCTACCCAAGGATAGAAAATTGGAACTCGCCGTTAGAGTCACTAAAACTAGCTAAAATTGGAAAAGCAATGAGTAAGAAAGTTAAATCTGGAAAAAGCTTGGAAATGTATTTGTTCTTACTCTTGACAATTGGTTTTACCACTAAGTTTTGCGATTTCTTGCTATTCCCTTCAAATATAAAACCCCCTCTTCAATTCTATTTGAGCCGTAAGAAAAGTATAAAGAGCATATCCTATAAAAATACTATCAAGAATACTTTCCAAGTTAAGTACAAAAATAAAAGCATGTTAGGGGCCATGTTTCCCTCAAAATGGTATCTCTGTGAACCGAAGTGACCAGCAGTCGTATATTTCCCAGGTTGCTCCACTGAACGCCGGCGATAAAAGGTTTAAACCTATGTAGTTATTTGGACATTCACTTAATCTATAAGGCGATGAAATTTATCTCGGGAATTCTTGGAATAGTGGTTTTTGTATTTTATTTATTATTATTGTAAATATCTTTAATTTGCTTTCAAGCCTAGAGGCATGTATTTGAAGATGTTGTCAACATGAAATGTCTTGTTTTAAAATGAAAACCTTATCTATCTATTTTTATTTTCCACGAACTCTTCGAAACTTAATTAAAATCACAAATTAAAACCGTGATAAAAATACGAAAAAGGCTAAAATAATTCAATGTAAGAATTTATTCAATTTATACTTTTATAGCTATACTTTTATTGATTCTGGAGAAAACTAAGCACCTGGTCCAAAGAATAATTTGAAATTGAATAACTGCTTAAATTGAATTATATTTGCCTATTTAGAGCTCTGAGGTCGGTTTTAATTTTGGCAATCATTTTTATAATCTTGAACGTTAAGTTTCTAAGGTCAAAGCTAGATGGGATCCTTGTAATGGGACTACCACAGGAGTATAATGTAATAAAAAAAGAATTTCGAAAATCGAATACATACAGTCGAAACTTTTCTTTTTTGGAAGTCAGTTGCTTGAAAAAAGAACACAACCGTTCTCGCTGACATAATACACTGATAAAAAGATTTAGGTTTATAAATATAGAATTCTGCGAGCAAATTACAGTTAACGAACTAACGTTACACTATTGAAATTTTAAACTAAAACACGAGGTGTCATTTTTTAAGATTATATTATCAAATTTTGCAATTATCTTTAAATTAACAACATTTCATTAGAATATTTATATAACAACGGTTTCACATAATACTGACCACAAAGGTCATCACATGTATAATAGTGACAAAAACTTCAAATGTGGTACTGTAATAATAGATCTTTTTATAGTGTGGCAGTCAGTTAATTGCCTATCCGAAATCCAATCTCTGGTTGACGGCTAGGGAATCCGTAATGGCTTTAAATCCGCCAATTTAATCATTAATATGCGCAGTGAAGTAAAAATAAACTTCAATAAAATTGTAGACCGATAAATTAATAATAAATAAATAATGGCCGAGAAATTTTGTTTCGTTAGAGACCATTAATTTTTTAAGTCACTGTCACACTTTGGCATTTGTGTTGAGAGTAAGTTCTAAGTCATATTATTACATCTGTAATAATATGACTTAGAACTTATCATCTGCATCTGTTAGCATCTGCTAACCATAGAAAAATTTTGATTTATAATTAAGTTTGCATAAGAGATTGCATTGGGTCCTCTCAGGAAACCGTGAAAAAGTGGCAGTTCTTGGGTCGTTAGCGCTCTTATATGGTGACTTATAAGAACGCTAGCCACCCCAGAATATGCCTTCCATAAAATATAAGACTGTATTTGTTAGTATAAGAACTAATAGCCTGAATAGATTATAAATAGATGGTTTTCTGATATATTTTTAAACTTTTAACAAGTATAATTTTTTTAAAAAAAACAAGGAAACAGGCTTAAGCATAGTTAAGCAACAGATAATCTTAGTCCTAAGTGAGATGTATAAAATAAAAAATAAAGTAAAGAATACAACACAATTGCTGGTAGCTAGTTAATTAGTCTTGTGAGTGTGTAATGAATGTGGTGTGTAGTTAGATCTCTTTATTTAAGTTTAGTTAGTTGTAATATATTAGTGCATAAGTTGCTCGTGAACCAAATAAATAAAATGGGCTGCTCGTTTCTTACCTTATATATTTAAATAAAAAAAGTATGAAATAGTGAAAAAGAGGTTTCATTAAAGTATGTTCATGTTCCAATCTCAAAATTAGTCGTAGTCACATTTAGTAGACATGAAAATTATATTATTTTCTCATAATACGTGAACTGGACCTATCGCCGCCAACGTTGCAGCGTAAATCAAAACTTAATCCTTTGGCCACTGACCTCTGGGAATTGGGATGGGAAAGCTAAAGGTACGGTTAAACAGAGCATTTATGGTACACAATATATGATTTATGTTACAACTTAGTTCGTTTATTCGTTGTTTCAAAATTTTGTGTAACAAAAAATAGAAATATACATGTTGACGAGTATTTCGCAGATCAATTCTTCTTCTTTAAAATTTAAGCATTGCCTTGGTTTCATTGTGCATATACCAATGAACGAAAGTGATATTAATAAAAGTACAGTGTTATACATTTCCAACAGAAATAACAAATATCTGGTGATACTATTTATCTAAAATCTAAGAACACGTCAATGATAATAGGTACAAAATATATGTAAAGTCTATATGCTTACTAGCTTTATATTTCTAAAGGCTTATTTGACTTTAATTTAAGCTTATAACTTTATATTGTTTTTAAGAGAACTGCAAAACTTTATGAAAAATTGCTTGTTAAAAATTTTAAAGACAAGCCGTTAAAATTAAATTTATTGCAACGATAGCATTGAAAAAATATACATAGAAAAATATGCAATTTTACTTAACTTTTGGTGCCTTCATAATTTCCGTAAAATGTATCACCAAGCTTTAACATTAGATTCTATAGTATTTTTATAAATTATTCCTTTAATATTATTTAATTTTGTAATAATTAAACTGACATATTTGACTGATTTTGTAACGTTAATTTTTGCTTTCAATATTTATCTGTAGGTGTTTTATCATTTGCTTAGCAAAAACAATATTGCTAGTCTGGTATAAAATTCACTTTCAATTCTATTAAATAATAGTTTTCAAACAGCGTTTGCAAATAATTATCATAATTTGGCATAGTTTCATGATTGTCAAAGAAAAGCTATCGACTAATTATTCGGTTTTTGTTTCAATTGTTTGGCCTCATATTCAATTTGATTTCATAAACAGGTGATTCCAACTGCTGGATGACTTAGCAATTCAATAATTCAATGTATCTTAACGATTTAATCCTGCTTATTCAATTTTGAAATATAGTGATATATTGGAAATACAATCAAGTGAAAAGCAGAATTACAACATAATTAATGCTAAGATTATCGGGTGTTTGAAGCTGATCTGATTTGTAGGTGTAATAGAAAGTCAATAGATAACAATTATATCAATTTGGATTGAATTATGCATATTAGAAACGGCTCCTGAAGTGAATTGTGATTCCTGATTAAAAGCAATCCTAGCTTTGAAACTCAATAAAAGGAGTTTTGAAACTTGAGTTATTACAGTTTAATTTATTTTTGTCTTTCAATGCTAGAATAAGAGAAACATACAATAACGACTTGCCAAGATACAGCCAGCGGATATAAAACCAGCAAGTTTACTTTTATGAATCCTTTCCCTAACATCTTTCGTAGTTCCTACAAGTTCTGATAACATGCTTATTAGAAATCCTGATAATTTAGTTTTGTCCCGCAAATAGTCTTTATTATTATCTTGTCTTTATTTATCTATTGTCTTTATATATCTATATATATATATATAGCCCATGAAGTTCCTAAGTTTCGAATAATAAATAAGGATTAATATTCTATTATTTTTGACTATAGCCGCAAATGAGATTTTCTAAACAGTAGGTACTTATTGAATAGCGATGGTAGTATGTACTCTACACATATTGTAATGAGAAAATTAATTTAAAAATATTAACAGTAGATAAATTAATCTTAAAATATCAATAATATCAAAGCAATAATTAATTGATCGCATATTATTTTATAATTATGCTTAAATTTGGATTTAGTGAAATGCAGAAAATCGGTCGCGTTGTTTGCTTTAAAGCTAAAAGCATAACTGATGTTGGTACATTTCAAGATGAACAAGTTGTCTGGAACATAGGTGAAATCCAATATTTTAAGGAATTTCTCAAAAAGCTAATCGCTGACATGTGCAGCGGTCGAAGCTTTGACCCTTTGATTTGAAATCTGGCTTTCTGGCGGATTAACAATTAATTAGTGAATGCATTCAATTCAAAATGCTACTACCTTTGGCCTTTCTACATCTATCATCGTTAGCAAATAAAGTTGATTAATTTTGTAATTTTTCTTGTAGATTGAATAAACGCTGATTTATGAAACAAAATTGATAGCAGACAAAGGTACGGCTCATTTAATTGAAGGTGAATATCGTAACCTATTAATCGATGTTTCATTTATATATGGTACATAAAGATCTTAGTTGATCAGCAAAAACAATACAACAACGTAATGATATTTTGCTGCGAACTTCTTTATTTAGGGGCATAAATTCTAGTGAAAATACTTCTTTTATCTAACACAAGCTAAAATTTTTAGATGTAATAAAAGATTAGTTATACAAATGGTATGAGTAAATAAAATATAGAGTTGGAGGTCGTGAGGAATCATTAAAAATTAAAAATTCATAAACCTCTCAAACATATCATCAGATTTATATTTACACACTTTATAACGTGAAAATTAGATCACATAAACCAATTATGCGTAAGCCCACAAATTTATTTGCAAATGAAAGAGATCCGATTGGACCACCGAACAGAAAGAGCAATAAACAATGGCTTTTCCATCGGTGTGCCATTACGGTATAATTATCGCAGGATCCAATCGCCTAAAACGTCATAAATAAAGGGCGATTTTCTACTAAAGCAGTTACGATTTACTTTTTGCTAACGATTGGAAATTGGGTTGATTTCGACATTTTATATTGTAAGAAAATAATCGGTAGCTATTGATTGTTGATAGTGAAATTACTAATGATTTTTTTTGTTTGTGCTAAATATTTAGTTACAAACTGTCGACGGCCATCTGGTTGAGTGGTCAGTACCTCTGTCTGGTTATCCAGAGGTCCCAGGTTTGAATTCCGGCATGGACAGATATTTGTATGATAAATACGAATATGTGTTCCTGAGTCATGGATGATTGTATGTTTGTTTATCATATGTCTGAATTTATCAACCAATCAACCAGACGGCCATATCTGAGACTTTAGATGATCTTAACTTCCTTATGAAAAATACTTAAAAATAAAAATACTTAATAGTTGCTAAAAACCTTAAAGCTTCGTTGCAATCAATGAATTATCTATCTTGTCTGTAATAAAGGTGCATCGAAGCAACGCAATATGGTAGTATTACTATTATTATATTAGAACGATAGTCACGCATGTTCCAGTCATAAATACAGGTTGTTTCTATTACTGCAAAGAGTCTCGTCTAACCCGTGCGTTTATATGAAATCGGTACATGCGGGCATAGTGTATACTAGCTAACAACCAATGCTGGATAGTAAAATAAATTAATAAAATCGATGTCCGGTATACATGTGCGCGTGTTCAGGGTTGTATCAGTTATATTGATTAATAAAACTTTGAATTTTAATCCTAATTTATTATTGAACCATTTATTTCAGTCAGTTTGTGGATTAATAGGTTTAATTTAAGTGGTGCGTCGGTACCACCATGTTTTATCTGGAAAGAAGAATACGTAAATTTAGCATACAGGTAAATGTCCAATATTTAATACAATTTTATGAATAAACACATTTACAATCATATTAGTTCTCACAAACTGGGTATTAAAGATGTTAATATTCTACACAAGAAAACTCAAGTGATTTCCTCAACTTTAACATTAAGGAGGCTATTCTTGCTTGTCTTAATAGTCAATATAATTATTACGTGCTAAGACAAAAAATCTTATAACATTCCTGAACATTCAAATACCAGTTCAATTATAGTATTCCCATTCCAGTCATGTCATTCACTACTGATCTCTAAATTATCTTGGTAGAATCGTTAGCAAGCTGTCTGTTGCTTGTCAATGGGCGGTAGTTATTTTATCCCGCAATTGCTTTACTTGATCCAACTAGTGTAATCGACTAAGGGGTCTTCAGTATTCAGTTGTGTTTCATTACCATTATATCGATCTTTGGATATTTGTTCTGGATCTGTATCGGTATTCGTAACAGTTCTGCCTTTCCTCTTTCAACTTTGTTCCCTGCAATTGTTTCTGTCATTTTTATTTTTTCGGTTCTCAACTTTCAGTTCACATTAATGTTTTTAACATTGTAATGCAGTTTTGAATTCGAAAGGAGATTTGTGACCGATGTTTTAATTTTCCATAAAATATACAACCGTCGTTTGTCTTGCAATTTTCGAAACAGTTTCTAAAGCTCGAAGAGTTCTATCTTCTTCAAAAACTGAAAATTTAATGCATGCCACTTAAAAGCATACAGAGACAAAGTGCAACATGACAGTAAAAATGGCAGACAGACTTAAGTTAGATAGCCATGGAGAGTTAATTTCTGGTAATCTTGGGACGAAAATGTTGGTAGTTAATATTGGACAATGTCTTGTTGTCCATCTGGAATAGTGAAAGACTAAAGCATATTACTTCAAGCATGTAAAGAAGTGAAGTGAAGTGAAGTGTAAGTCGATCAGCATCAGGTGTCATAGAAATGATGAACGTTGTAGTGAGGGTTTTAAATTATTTAGATTCTGAGCAAACAATATACGCTTTGCGTACCACTGTTAGATAGACCAAAGATCTGTAGAATGAGGTGGTTAGATATAGAACTTTGGAGACATAAGCGCTGTCAAGAAACCTTATTCTTACAGTGAGCTCATGACTATGTCACTACTCCAACAAATCTTGTGAAATTTTCTCGTGATTGTTCCTTACAAATTGACAACCCTGCCTGTGCTACGTGCGACGCTTGCATGTAAGCTTGCTCGTAAAAGCTCGGACAGATCCTGTTATAAAGAACGTTTTCAATTGCAAATGGTCGCGGGACACACAGAAATGCCGAATTTATGACCCCGGATGGCAAACGAACGCGTTATTTGGACTCCAATGGAGGAAAAAACGGGGATAAAGGAATTGAGCCATTCATTTTTCATAGTTTTATTTATGTAAGTCCATTTGTCGGGGTTACGATTCAATAAAATGTTAAGGATCATTTTTGTGAGTGTAGTATTTTAAAAGTAATTTGTTGGGTGTACCTATTGCGAATTAGCTTTTATTGATAGCCGATTTGGATGACAAAATTATTGGACATCATCCATTTTGTCTCCAGTTCGGTATTTGTTGAACTTTTTGTTGCATCAAATAAAAATAAAAATTAATGTATACAGTAGTAAACAAGGGAGGACTTATCTCTAATAGATATCTGTTCTAGTTAACCGTTTATGGCTGAGTGAGTTTTTAGTTCATATTGAAGTGATTAGTGCATTTGAATAAAATAATATTAATCTGTAATTTAACTTAATAAAAAAACCGGTTTCCAGAACAGGTAAAAATGCTCTTACAATGTGTTTCTCAAATGACGGTTTGTTTTGTATTATATAAAAAACATTAAAGTGCCTTAACATTTTATAATTTATGTATATTTAGTTTTTATTGGAAGCAGTGACTCGAAATCACCTAAAATTAATTAGTAGGAGAAATCTATGAAAACTGGTGCAATACGCGACATACTGAACTTGCCAACTTCTTCTTGCTGGATATTTTTTCATTTGTTTTTATCTTGAATAAAATTAATATTAATAAAAATTAGTTAAAAGTTTTTTTGTGTATTTCTCTTCTTGAATTGGCTGATGTACAATAAAGATATATTCTATTCTATTTTATATCATATTATAACGTTTATTATCTTATTGGGATAAAATGCTGACCGTTGCCCAATTTTAAGAATGGTTCTTCTATTCTAATCTAAAACAACATTAATCGTAATTATCAAATCTAAGTTTTTGATCAACTCTTGACAGTCTGTATAAATCTTAATCCTAATGAAACTAATAACAGTGACGCAAGCCAACGACTCCCAATAGATCCATAAAATGGTTACATATCGCTGAAGAGCCAAGCCATTGAATTTAAAGCGTTAGATTTTCGCTAGGCTCGTCATTAATCTCCGCTAATGGCGGCTCGACGTATCTATAATGGACAGCGACAAAAATACGGCCGGTAATTAATGGACTCACCTCTGGAAACGAAAACACGTTGGGGATTTTCGGCACATTAATGAATAGTATGAAGCATGCGGTTTTATTGAATACTGCCATCTATTGAACTGTGAGATTTTACCCATAAAAATCACTAGGAAAAGCTTTCTAAATAAAAATACTTTCTAAGGGTAATATCTCACAATTCAATAGATGACACTTTTCAGTAAAACCGTATGGTTGTCTTCGAGTAAGTATCCAAGAAAACTGTGGATTTTTGGATTTAGTATACATAATGTTGAAAATATGTATTTATAAACGTAAGATGCTAACTTTCTTAACATAGAATGTGGAATAAAAAATGTTGTGGACTAAAAATGTTGTAGGAGATACTAGGAGACTGATAAAATACCAAGAAAATGAAAAACGTCTCTATTTAGTTAAAAAACCTTAATTTTGTGAACCGCGTTACACTCCCGTAAATTTCTAGACAGTTAAAACTGATAGTGGCTGATCATTTCCTTCGGCAATCAAGTAAGGTCACCAGAGTTCATCCAATAAATGTGTTGTTTGACCATATTCTAGCGTATCCATGAAGTAAACTATTAATCAATGATATTGAAGCTCTCGGAATATACGTGAAATTAAATCGAAATTAATTGCTTATTAATACAGAATAATAAATTTATCTGTTCATTGGCCATGAATGTCACCTGTCCATATGAAGCCTACGTGCGCGTCATGAGGGCACCTAATCGATTAGATGGCGATTTATTGTATAATATTCGATTATAAATCTTTAGAAAAAAACTATATTTATTAAGTTAAAGTTTTCTGTGTGTTAAAACTTAAAATTTTTCATATCAACATTTTTTTTATTTATAAACCCATAGATTGCCATCTATACTTTCCTCTCTTAACGAAATAAGATAGCGTTTTTAAGCCAAGAATAACTTAGATTCAAATTTTGTATTAACATGAATACAAAATAATATAAGAGAAAGCTTATAACGAAATAAGCTTTCTCATATTATTAATGAACTAAATAAATAAAAAATAAAAAAAACTTGTCAGCATAATTAGGTATACTTAACAATTTATTTAAATTCTTTTAGGATATCAAAGGTCACGGGAAGCCGCTGGTTGCCAATGGTGACAGTTCAGGACCGACTAGTTTGGAGTAACTTTGGGAAACTTATGTACAACAGTGGGTGTCTTACAGCTGATATGATAGTAATGATGATAATGACATGATGATTTGGGTAACTGAAAAACATAGAATTAATTGTTACTATTACTATTCTTGACATGTAACACTAATGAAAAGTATTAATTTCCCAGTAATATTCATCAGACTAATTCGCTTATAATGCCTTTCCTATTTTGATTTTTAGTTCGCTGTATTTCGTTATAAATGGAAAGGCAGCCAAAATAATGGAACTAAACTGAAAGTATGTCCTTTCAAATAGCGAAAGAATTTTAGAAGACGATTAGCGGATTGACGGAGACCCGAATTAACAAATATAAAAAAACAACAGAATTGAGAACTTCCGCTTTTTTGAAGTCGGTTAAAAACTTAAGCAAATACAGTTTCAAAACGAAATTATTCTACTCGTAAATTAGCATATTATATTAAGCACACACAAAACCCTAATTAATTTAAAACCTAGTCGTATGGCGCAACTGGTATTGGCATTTCAATAATTGTCTTTGGTAACATTAATTGCCTTTAATGGTAGAGTAAATTATGTTACGATACTTCAATGAATAGCTTAATTGTTTCCGTCATAAGCAACTGTTTAAAATAATTTATAGTAGTTATTGATATTAGAATAATATAGTATGTTTTAGTGGGTTTGTTTTCTCTGAATAAAGATAATGCATCCCAAATGACGAAAAAATGCATAGGTAGAAGAAATTGCTTAGTTTTAGGATTAATACTTGAGTTAACACGGATTAACATTTAGAAAATAATTGATAAAATTTAAGCTACTGCACAGATAATTATTTAACCATATGTAGTGAGTTTTTCTATATTTAAAAAAAAAATTCATTTCCTAAACCTTTAGGAACTGAAATTGTTTTAAAAGTTGCTAATGAATTGAAAAAAATTAAACCTGAATTAGTTAGAATTATAATTAGTATTTGGTTGAATAAAATGTAATACACTCACTGCTCCATGTTTCCCTATAGTAATTTCATCATCAAATCTAATTAATTAAAAAACTACCGAGGTACCTATGTAGGAAGGAACTTATATAAATAATTAAGTTAAAATTAAGTTGTTATTTCATTCTGTTCTTCTGTACCAAAGATTTGTTTCGGTTCCCCTCTTCTCTGTAATCATTATAATTATCAATGAAGTTCTTTCCTTTTAATTAAGAAGATGTTTTAATCTTAATTAAATAAACAGATTTTAAATGATAAAGTTAGATGTAACGTTTATAGAATACCATAATTACGTAAAGATAAAATGGTCTTGTCGTGTCCCTAAGAAATAAACGGATCAAATCTAATAATGCTTAATTAAATTTGATTACACAAAGGAGCCAGCCACATTTCGCTACAAAATTATCGTTTGACTTATTTCATCACATTGTGAGATTGTGAGATGGTCCCTTTTGTTGTAAAATATGCTTTTCGGGAATCTTATTAAAATTTTAATTAATGCGTACTACAAATTGCGCACAATTGTTTTGTAAACGGCGGAAATATAACGGTTTTGGCAACAATTTTAAGCGTTCATTTTGAGTCGTCATTTTTATATATTTTTGTTGCTCTCAAAGCTTTTATCATCATGAATGTGGAGTGATTTATTAAGCGATGATAAATTTCTGTGGAAGCTAACGTTTGTTTAACCTATTTTGGCGTTTCATTTGACATATAGAACGGATGCGCGACTTCAAAAAGTCGCAGCTATAGTTGTTCATAACGACCAGTGCTTTAATATAGTACAGCTTATTTATCACTTCATCTTGTGGTTTATGGCCCTCAAAATAGAGGTGATTTTAAAGAAAAATTAGTAGGCTCGAACAGGCTCGAACAGGCTCGAACATACCAATTGAACATTAAAAAAATGAAAAGACATAAAACGTAAAAAGTAACTTTTGAAGAAATTTATTCTCGTTATAGTTTGAAATATATGTGGCAGGTACGTAGAAACACCTCTTCCAATAATGAGAATAGGATGACGATGATCAACAGCTTGTAAACCCCCCTTTTCTTACAAAAGTTATATAATAGTGTGAAATAACGTATATTAACTATAGAAAATTCCAATAAAAATATTTTCAAACGACGAAATATAGGGTATTTGTAGGAATTTCAAAGGTGAAATTCCATTGCACCTCAGGCAAATTATTCAATGTAACTAGGAAAATGAACTAATTTTATTTACTCGAAGTTCGTATTGAAACTGGTGACAGTTTCTAGTTTTTTAAATGTGAAGTATCAAATGAGGCTGGAATAATAACAGCACACAGCGAAGTTTCATGAATTGAAAAGTGGAAAGTTAACTTAGTTATATATTTCACTGCACAGTTATACAAAGCGAAACGTAAGCGAATGAGAGGGAAAGACAGCTTCCTAATTTACTGATTGTGAGTTATCACAGCTAGTCAACTTAGCATTTCTATTACACAGTACACAGTAACGCAGCTAGGTTACAAACCGATGAAAATGTATCTATTAATGAGTTTGTTCTGAGGCCGTTAATTGATTAAATATTGAATTAATTAAAGTTAACTTTTAAGAGAATTATAAGGGCGTGTTTATACGACTTATTAACTTATTTTAATATTCTAGTAGAAATTCAAGGACAGTTTTTTTAATAAAAAAATTTTGTTTAATTTTATCGCGCTGTCACGAGTTTGATCAGCCTTAAGGCTAGACCTGCTTAAGACTACACGTGCAAGCAGAAAACCATTCAAATCTCTTGACACTATTTGAAATACTGGTGGTTTTATGTTAATATTGTTTACCCATTATATAATCGAATATCACTTAATACTAAAATTATATGCTTGTGGATTGTAGATAGTAAGACCAAGTTCTTTTTGAAAATAAAATAAAATTAAAAAAGCGTTACCATTTATTTTAAAGTTAAAATATACAGCAGGGACAACATTGAACAAAATTCCTTTGTTTTTAAAAATGAAAATTATTTTTAAAAACAAAGGAATTTTTTACACCTTCATTTATAAACTCGTCTGTATGACGTTGCGAGGCTCTCTTTCGTCCCTTGATTGATGTATACAATGCATGTTGTCGTCCAGGATCGCTATAAATTTTGCCTATTGGAAAAAAAAGTTAAATAAAATCCTAGGATTGATAAAATCTTTTTGGTTGGTAACTTTGTAAAGTAGCATTTTCTTTTGAGGGCAGGAAACTGACTGCAAAGAGGCGGCTCCATAAATACAATCCATTTACCGCAAGGTGCTAACTCCCCAAAAAGATTTGGGTAGGTATATGATATTGAACCTTGAACCTCAAAATCAAAGCTTCAAGTTTCAGTATCATTTACTCCGCTTTTACAGAGACTTCCACAGAAATAAATGACGTAAGATACGGAGCTATATTCTTTTATTATTTAGTTAGCAAATAAGTATTGAAATTGTGCTTTGCCAGTTCCGATTAATTATCTTGTATTAATTATCTATATGGTGTAGTTATTAACTAGAAAAAGTAATATTCTCCTAAAAACTCTCCATTTGGAAAAAGGTATCGAAGATAATTTCTATGATGAATTTGTCTAAGACAGAATTTCGTCTAATATATATATATATAGAACCATGTATTTTATTTTAACATGTAACTGGCTAAATATTAAGTGCTGGATTCATAATAATTCTTTTCATATTAAATGTAGTTAGGGTACCACTTCTTAGCGTAATGTCTTGTCAAACACTACAAGGTAAAATAGCACTTCTCGTTTGTTTAGCCATTAAGTTATTATATACTAAGTAGGTACTGAATGCCATATATTCGTTTAAAATCTTTAATATTGAAAGAAAATACACGTTAACATTTTGTTACATTTTATTAAATTAAATATATATTTCATTATATTTTTTATTTTTTTTCCTTTGTTTCTTTCTATTTTTATATGTAAATTACAAATTTATGACATGTTAAACACACAAAGTTTCAAAATTAATAATGATATGTATAGTTAAAAAAACAGCCGCCAAAAGAAACGTCGGATTAAGATTCCATTTTTAAAATAAGTGAACATTAAATAAAAAAAGGAAATATAATAAAAAAATTATAAAACTATTAAACCAAAGATAAAAAAATGATATGATTTATCCTTTTTGATAAAAATATTTCCATTTATTTACACGTTTAAAAACAGAATATTGCGTACAGTTTTTTGCAGGTATAACAGTTTTCTGTCAGAAGTGAGTTGTTTTGTGTATTTCCGCGGCCCAATGAAAATTTATCCAATGCGTTTTTTGGCTGTTTTATCGCGAAAACGAAATATTGTGTAATCAACATGAGCCAAGGTAATTATGTGTCACGGGGGACATCGAACAGTGAAGTTTGCGTAATCGGGAATGTAAATGCAGATCGGATTCCAATTTGTTTATACAGAAGAGCGTCGGAGAGGCTTTTAACGAAGGGACATGGCGCAGTGTGTTTTGTTACATGACGATGCTTGGTAGATTGCCGGCGAATAGGCTCCTCGCTAGTTTATGAAGAGCTTTTTGTTTCTCTTGTAACCGGAAAATGGGTTGAAGTATCGTTCTCACATCATGTTTCGAGGCTATGTTATCACATTTAAGCCCAGATTTGCCATATGGCAGTATAGAGTAGCTGTATAGTACCTATAACACTAAATTAAGGCTCAGTTTGTACAACAAATATAATCGCCTTTGGTATTAGCTAATGTCTATACATTTAACTCACTTTGGTTTACTGTTGATAAAATGTTGATAAGATAAGCAGTTTCTTTTTGGTTGATGAATCTGGATAAACCTAGATTCGATCTTTGGTCTTATCATTGAATTTTCCTTAGTGGAAAATTATTATTATATATTGAATGTATGTTACATTATTGAATGAATGGTTCTATATAATATTACTTTACGGTTCCATGGAGACTTTGGAAACACAACAAACAATTAGAAACACCGTATCTATCTCAATAATAATCATGTGATTAAGAAAATGTTGACACTTATAATAAAAAATAAATATATAAATCTAGTAAATATCTAAAAAAAATAATGTTTCTATTCACCGGGCTTTGAAAGAACTCGAGAGGAATGAGGTCAAGCCACCATAACTCCCATTAACTTCTGTCTGTAACAAAAGTCTTCTAATCTTTGAACTGGTCAACTGTTATAGCATAAATAATAATAAGTGTAGGACTGTAATGAAACTAGATAATGAAGAAATATAGATAGTGTATTTGAATAACAAATATAAACTGAATAAACATATAAGCATCCATGAATCGTTAATAAACATTCCAATTCATTTTGTAAATATTTGCCCCTGTCGTGATTCGAGCCCGGAACCTCTGGCTAAAAAAAGGGGTACTGACCACTGGACCGTCGTCAAAAACAGACGGCTGTCTAAAATAACTATGCATAAGCAAGTTTTTTAAATTAAATATTAACTAGCATTAGCTCTATAATAGCCCTTGACGCTCCGCGGCTGATTAATAGAACAATATAATCAATTACCTGTATAGCTCACTCACGCCAATGAACTGTACCAGTATATTAAATGTTATATAAGATAACTGATACAGATATGAAATAAATTGTATATTATATTTCAAACCCGGCTTCTTTCTGTCCTAGGTTTCATTTAATCTGTATAATTTATTATTGGTATCGAGTACCAGTGAAATAGTTGATTAGCGAAAGGTACTATAGAGTAATCAAAAACCCCATAGAAAGTTCACAGTACGTATTGTAAAGGCTTTACAATACGTACTGTCTACACACTTACGAAGTATGTATAAATTCCGGCGCATGAAAGTAAAAAGGTTAGATTAGCTATGGTGTAATAATTTGGCATAGATTCCATTTACTTGTTACTTTTGTCATATAATGAAATTGATATTTTTACATTACAAATTGCTGAACATGTCATAAATAAATACTTCATCAAACTTTAGTTGATAACGAAAATACTACCCACGACCTAAATTAATTTGGACATTTTCGTCGATACTGGATTTACGTGCTCGTCCGAATTTGCCTAAAGCCGGATACCCCGATATCGGGTAGTGACAAATATATCTCGGGATAGTTGATCAGCGTCACATCGTGAACCAATCAAAGGGGATCAGCAAGACACGGGATGCGACGTGTGGGGACTTAACGACTGAGTTATGTGCGGCTGGAAGAGGCCTGTCGATATTAAACATGTACCAATAAAGCTACCAGTGTTTTTGGAATTGAGTTTCATGTGTCAACTAGTTCGTATTTATATTGTACTTATAAAAATAAAATTTTAAAATGTCAAAATTTTCAGTACCACCTTCATTAAAGAATATCTGTATACAATTGATAATCACAGTTAATATTTGTGAAAACATAGGAACAGCGTTTTTTTATTTATTAATACATATATTAAAAGAAAAAATACTATTATCAGAGGGGAAAAGTAAGCAGATCGAAAAAAGGTAGGCTGTGTACGAATAATAAAAAAATATATAAATATATTAATTATGTTATTATATAGGTAATTACAAACAATTACATATATATAAGTAAATAACAGGAAGATGGTACTCCTTCATTATTAGGGTTGTCAAAAATCATGCAAACGTATGAATTATTTCTATTTACTTACTAAAATATAATGTT